>OX031057.1:50315625-51780000 GCA_943736015.1 Tridacna crocea | reverse complement strand
TGTAGTTGTTCACCTTATCTTTTTGGCGTAACATGACCAATTGTCATTCTCCTCCAGATATAACGGCAAACATTGTGACTAACTTTCATTAGTATTGGACATTAAATATGGCCTCTAGAGTATACACAAGCATTTTTCTAGAATTTGTTACACTGATCTATCTCTATGCTCAGCTCAGCCTATTCTTAAATTTGTAGAAATTTATCCAGGAACATATTCTGACCACTTTTCATGAGTGTTTGAGAGAAAAATGTGACCTGTACAGTAAACATAAGTGTTTTTTTTTTTTCTGAGATTTGATGTAGTGACCTAGTTTTTTTATCCAACATGACCAAGCTTAAGGTTCTGCTAAGATATCCTCAAGACAAACATTCTGACCAAGTTTCAAGATTATCGCATTTACAATGTGGCCTCTAGAGCGTACACAGAGTTTTTTTTTTTAAAGATTAAACCTGGGTCCGTATTCAGCAGCCATTCTTAAGAACATTCTTAGTCTTATTCTTTCAGAATCCTGTTGATTGGACAAACCTAAAATTTTGTCGTTTGGTAATAAGTTAAACATAAAGGCACACTTTCTCATTGATTTCTAAAGAGTGGTATAGCAAAAGGTATAGTAGCCGATATGAAAGAGAATAAATCATTGACATTATCCAAATTCCTATCAAGATTGGATAACGATAACACCGCATCTAGTCGAGGGATTAATGCATTTTATTGACATAGCTCTGCCCACTCATTTCCAATTACAAACAGGCAACTGTAATTGATTCCTTCTATGGGTTACTTGTATTATGCCAAACGTTTCTATCTTTAAATTTAACACTGAGCTATATAATTCAAGTCAGTAAAACTTTCAAGAAGGTGTACCTAATGCAGAAAAATGACCCCCATTACAAAACGACCCCCGGGTTATTTCTCGACGTAGAGGAATAGCCCATGGGTCATTCCTCTACGTCGAGAAATGACCGTGGATCATTTTGTAATGGGGGTCATTTCTCTGCATTACACCGGCAGCAAAATCTGAAATGTTGCTATTCCAATGCTGTTTGATATTATAACAGTATCAGAGCTCCAGACAGAGGGAGTGATTTTGACTTCAGACTTGAAAATATAAATTATTCTCCACTAAATCCTATGTTGTGGGTACTCATTAGAATCGTCTCACGACGATTCTAATGAGTACCCACAACATAGGGTCTCGAGGAGAAATAATTACTTTAAAATACCATCACTTCTTCTTATCTGGCACTGTGTTATAACAAACACAAATATTATTTCACAGTATAGTAACAGATTAAAAGAGAAGTCATATCAAATATTTTCCAATTTTTATTTTTAGAATCCTGTAAAAAGCGATAAAAATTTCTATTACAAATAGAAACTTGAAATTTTCCGTCATATTTACAGTCATTTTCTATATACAATGTTTTCATATTTTTAAATTTCTTTATGTAACTAAAAGTTATATACTCAGTTCCATAAATAATTGTGCACTTAATTCTCTTTTATTTCTCGTCGGATGTTTTACTGAAGACCAACAAATTTGGTATCATACGTACTTTAGTTCAGTCTGTAGAAAATGCCGGCTAATCAGATTTTGACTGACAGAAAGTTTAAGTTAGGTTTTCGTAGTTTAAATGAAGGTGGTACTAAAATCCAAGTTGCAAAAGTTCTCAAAGACTAAGGTAACATTAAAGTTAGATTTTTCTGAAAGGTCTTGTATTTTTTCAATCATTATCTTGTATAGCCACCTCTACTGTCGATACAGGCAATTATTCGACATAGCGTAAAATAATTGCATCAGAAATATTATTCCATTCCGGAAAGAGAGTGATGGCCAAGTCTATGAGATTGCTGATGTTTTGCCTCGATCGAACCTTTTTTCCTCTCGTTCAGAAATGAAATGAACTTAGAAAATTTAACTACAGCGAAATGATCTCATTTCAAAAGCTTAATGAATGCTCGTACTAATGTTATATAGCTGCTTAAAATCGGATGTCAACGCTCCACGCTTGCTACAGCCTATTTCGACTTTCTTTACGTCTCCAAGAGACCATAAACGGAACAGTTACACCACACAGTCCTGTATACAGAGTTCTTCGCGGGACAAACCTACCCGATTATGAAACATGAAAAACATAAAATGTTACCGCGGATCAATCGATGATTCATCGATGAAATAATCCATAATCTTTTAACCCGAGTACAAGTCACGTGACCAAGCGACAAGTACTTCCTATTTCAACATCATTCGAGCTATGATTTCGATTCGTGACCAAACAATAGTCCGGTATTAATGCTTCAATAAGAACCGATGGCAAACAAATTAATATAGCAGTGGCATGGCCAAAGCAGAGATATTCCAACTTTCTCACGTATTTTATTGGAATCCAATTGGTTTCATTGCCTTTTGAAGTCTGTCCGAATCGACACTTGTATCGTAGATGAGTGGCGGTTAACCCTTTACAAAACAATCCCTGGTTTTCACGGCCCTGAGATAGAAGCCTTTTGAAAACACTGTGGGAAAAGGAGAAAATGCTGGTGACCAGCATTTTCTCCTTTTCCCACAATGTTTTCTTCCAGACTGGAAACAAATTTCAAGTTTAAGTCACTTTTATTTTGTCGTCAGCAAATGCTTTCGATTTGGACAATCCTAAAATATTGTCGTTTGGTAATGAGTTAATTCTACACCAGATGACAAAATCTTAGATACGTCAAATTTGAGAGCAGTTGCAGACGACAAATTTGATGTGGCTAGTATGATTGTAAATCTTGTTACCTTTGACAGGATAAAAAAAAAAAACAGTACGGGAGGAGGAGAAAATTCTGGTTTTTATAGCAGCCTTCATTATCAGGGTATGGTTAAGACACGTGGCTGAGTATAAAATTTATAACAAGTTGTCGTGAAGAAGGACAATGTCTGATTTTCGGTCAGTTGAAAGAGATCCAGTCATTGCATTGTTAAATAATTTTGACCAACGTACATACTCCATGAAGTTACAGAGTGTTTAAGATCTACACTTTAAACAGCTTCCACCAAAAACTACAATCTGTTGTCTAGCCCAGAATGTTGTCATTGGGTAAGGGTCAACGTTAGAAAAAAAAATAACATAATTCTGCGAATTCAATGTTTTTTTCAAAGGAATAGACGAAACCGGTATGCCGCGGGTGAGCCTATACGATAGAGAAAAAATATAATTTTTAGTGGATTTTTTTTTCAGCCGTCGATAGAGACGGATTTCTCAGTGTTTTCTGCGTAACAGAGTGCACTGGCTTTTGTACTACGTTTTGGTACTGATAACAAATGAAAAAATAGACATTTGTGATAAGTCATAAATATTAACATGTTTATTCTAGGGGCTCCTACCTACTTGTTTTCAAAGATATCTCTTGTTTTATATTTAGCTCCGAAAGAGTTTGGCAAATACATTGCTGACCAATACAATTCTATGTTTTAACCTGAATACTCGAATTCCAGAATACTAAAATACTGCTGCTATACATCGGACTGGCTGGATCAAAAATCTGTAAGGACATTGTATTATACTGCAAACAAATTTCTCGTGATATGATTGGATGATATGCCTCGGACATACATATCATGTACACTGGCAAAACCAACGTAAAAGCTGTTTCCCTTTCGGCAGCCCCGTATACATGTCTACAGTATCAACACAACATCCAAAATGGCGGTATCGATTAAAATTTACATCAAGATTGTGCGCCAAGCTGCACGTTTTAGCACATATTACCAAGGTTTCAGTGTCGTCAGTTCCCAGTGACGTCAGTTTTCGTTGAATTGGGGCACTCAGAAGGGAAATTCTACTTTGTCAGAGCACTCGATTTTTTTTAACCAAAGAAACTGGTAAAATTCACTTCAGAAACGTTGGAGCGGTTAAACTTTGCAGTATGATAAAATCGTTGCACGGTCAGGTGGCAGGTGACTTGGAAACTTGTTCATGGTTGTGGTGAACTTCAATGTCGCCACCTAGACAAAGGACATTTTCAGCCAGCCCTAAAGATGCAGTTACTGTAATTTCAAAGCTGATGATGTAGATACAAGATCAGACTGTACGTTCATTGTATTCTGATCCTGATCTTAACTATCTGTAGAGCAGTTAAATCCAGATTAGTGCCCCGAATTATATGGACTTAAAAGTTTAATTTCCTTATGTAGTCCAAAACCTTTAATCACACACAATTCTAATGAAAGACGATATCCATATATAGAAACCAATTCCGAAACCAATTTAGTCACGCAGTATGCAGTCTGATCCCGATCCATACTGTTATACAAAATCAACTAATTCTGCACTCAGCATCTAAATAATTGAATAGTTTAATTTCCTTATTTCGTAAATAGATCTATATTCATAGGGTTTGCCATGAAAAGCAAGACTGCTTTACATAGAACGTTTATTAGAAACCAATTGCAAAAGCGTCTCAGTCACGCAGTATGTGGTGGCATGACGTATGTTGGGACAAGAAAAGGCGGCGTGATCGGTTGTCAGTGCCCAGAAATAGTTTATTAAAGGTAGAAACTCGGCCAAGAATGTTTTATTGAAGATGAAGTCAAATTTATGCAGAAGTTACTGTATTATCATTATTATTACTATTATTATTATCATCATTTTTACTATCATTCCTTTACCAAACAATCCCTGGTTTTTACGGCACTGAGATAGAAGCCTTTTGAAAACATTGTGGGAAAAGGAGAAAATGCTGGTAACCCGCATTTTCTCCTTTTCTCACAATGTTTCCCAAGTCCAATTTTAATTTTTGATTCACTTTTACTTTGTCGTCTGCATATGCTTTCAGTTTGGACTCGTCCAAAATTCTGCCCTTTGGTATAAAGAGTTATTAAGTTACTATCATCATTATTTTTTCCGTAATTTTCCACGTGTAAAACCAAAATTAAGGTAGAGGACCCGTGATAGAAAATAGCCATTTCCACGATGATATTATCTACAAAATTTGCTATGATTTAAAAATGAGTATTATTGAATACTTTAACCAAACCACTATTTTTTTTTTCCTGCTTAGAATTATCATTTATAAATAAAAAACCACTAAATTCTCATTACAAAGGGAGATAATGATTACCTCCCTTTTCTGAACAGTAACAAAAGTATCAACAAATAATTTCACGATAGATATTAAAGGAATTTCTGGTTGGTATAAAATGAGCAAAAGTATTGTATCTGTATAAAACTGAAGTAGTTCAGAGAAATAATGAGTAGAATACTGTTTAGAACTGTACTTGAGATCTAAAAGAACAAATTCTAAAACACAATAATAATACCCGTCACTCAAAAAGGGATCTTCTGGGAACTGCAAAAAGTTTCAACCCTGGTCAGACTGCGCAAATTACGCAGGCTGACCAGGGTTGACACTTTTCGTTTTTATGACATTTTCTGTTTGAAAAGTGGTCATTTTACTTTGTTACACAACTATGTTTGAATTAACAACTTAAATTGACCTGCACTATCGTTGATCTGTTTTCATCTAACTGATGTACAGAATTCCAAGATGGTCCCTTTTTGCGTGTCGGGTCACATATTTTGTTTGAATAAAGGCTGCGTTTTTATGGGAGTTATTCAATATTCCCAAATAACAATAAAAAGTATCAGATGACAAAAGCTGTTGAAAACTACTATTTCGATAAATTTTCGCTTTCACTCTTTCACAACCTTTTTTTTTTCTAGATATTAATTTAGATGGTGGACCCGTAATACTTCTAGTGCAGCAGGGAATAAAATTTCTTGATAGTCGATAAATACGGATTTATAGAGATATAAATAGAGATATAATGCTCTTGCACATTTTTAACCCACCAGAAATTTCTTTGATTAGTCGCCGCGCAGAAGCGCGCGACTATATTTTTAATAGTTTTTCGAGTTAGGACATGGATAGTGGGAATTTCGTTTTTATAGGGGTGCTAGGTTAATAAGGAATCTTTCTGACGTTACTTCGCCTTAAACTGGCTTTTTAATTCATCCTTAAACTACGAAATTGCAATACGATACTATTTTTGTTCTATTAATACTTACAACATCAAAAAACCGCCTAATTATTTCTTTTATTGTCGCTATTCGTGAGAAATGGACTCGTCCACATAAATGCCTTGTTTCCATTGGTCAAGGCTGTACAGGTTTCCAGTCATTTCGTACCTTGTTAATTTCGTACCTAGGTCATTTCGTACGATTTTGGTCATTTCGTACCTACTTATACTTTCAATTTTGGTCATTTCGTACCCAGTTGGTCGTTTCGTACAACCTTCGTACACAGTTTAATAATCATTTTGATTATTTTGTAGATAGTTTTTCCTACTATTTGTGTGTTTTTTGTTGAATGAACACTGCTAAAATTGTGCATTGCTGAAATTGTGCTAAATTCCGCCGAAGAACGGGTCTCATGGTTATGATTGTATCTGACCATTATTGGTTACTTCTTTCTAAGTTTAGTTTTTAAAACAAAGATAGTTTAGAACTCCTTTGTTTATTTCTCAACGAGCTCTGCATAAATTTAATTTGTGGAAAAAATCTGGAGAGAGGCCACTTTTTCGCTGTGTTGTTCATAATGATAAAGCGCGATGCAAAACCATAATTCTTTATGAACACTGTTCACCAAACACTATAGTCTAAGACTTGTTTAAATTGAAAGCATGCCTTGCAAACTTACGTCCTCTTGAATCATACTTTCCTAGGACAGCAACATTTTAGTAACTTAGCCCTGCTTTCACCACTTTCCCAAACAAACACGGGTTATCACATGTGTGCTATCAAATTCTTTTGTCAAAACATGTTGGATAAGGAGAAATTGCTCGTTATAAGCAATTTCTTCTTTATTAAGTACTTTTTCCCCACTACTAGCGAATTTTCCACCATTTTTGCAGCTTTTTAAATTGTCATCTGCCAACTCTTTGAATTTGGAAGAGTCTGATATTTGTCGTTTGAAAAAGAGCTAAGAGAGCGCTGTGCTCGGGTATTAGATACTGTAACAGAAGACAAGTTTTGATATAGTTACTATTCACATAATTTCATAATGTGTTAAAAAATCTGCTGATGAAAACTGACATTTACTTACTTGCCCTGGCTTTCTTGAAGCATTAAACAATTTTTTTTGCGGCGACTTTGATGCTTTGGATCAACTTTTTCTTGTTTCTATCTTGAAATTATTTGTTGATAGTTTTTGTTAGTTTCCAGAAAAGGGAGTAATTATTACTTCCCTTTGTAATGAGAATATTTTTAAATATGTAAATCAAAAACAAATTTTCTCAATTTAAGGCTGTTCGGACAAGATAATTATATTTTACAAAGTGGCTGTTAGTTTAGATCCGTTCTCTGTGGCCCCATCTTCATTTTTGCACTGGTTTTTATTACAGAAAGGCAGTTTTACGCCCTACATGGTAAGGGTCATTTTTAAAGGTCAATATTTCATTTCCCGATAGTAGGTCAATAAGGTTGACATAAACATTTCCTGAAAACAAACAGAAGATTCAAAGAATCGCTTAACCATTTACCACACAATTCTGGGGTTTACAACTCTGCGAAAGAAACCATTTGAAAGCATTATGGGAAAAGGAGAACATGCTGGTGACCAGATGTAGAAAAACCATCAATTTCTTTGTAAGATTATAAAGGTTACGTACTTGCGTTATCTTTATTACCGCATGAATATTTTGTATTGCTTCAGACCACCTGGTAGAGTTTATAATCCAGTTTAACAATTTACATCCGCGATGAAAGGAAAAAATGCTTTCTCAAATACCAAAAACCATAAAGTATTGGGAAAAAAAACAACTTTTTAACACTTAAGATGTATTGTGCACGTTACTGAATTCGCGATTTATACTGTTTGCGATCATCTTTAGTATGAAAATGTATCGTCGATGTACGTAAATTTGCAATGTACATTAATTCGCAATGTATCTTCTTTACAAAAATATTATTATTTCAATTTACGTATGTATCGTTAATGTACCTATTTTTTGTGATGTACATTTATGTATATCTAACGTTAAGCTGCAAATGTTGTACGATGTACCTAAATTTGCGATGAACCTAAATTTGCAATGTTCCTAAATTTTCGATAAAGGTAAATTCGCGATGCACCTAAATTTGCGATGTTCGTAAATTCGCGATGTTCCCAAATTTGCGATGTACCTAAATTAGCGATACATGTACCTAAATTTGCGATGTACCTAAATATTAGCGATACATGTACCTAAATTTGAGATGTACCTAAATATTAGCGATACATGTACCTAAATTTGCGATGTGCCCAAATTTGCGATGTACCTAAATTTTGGATGTACCTAAATCCTAAATTTGCTATGTACCAAAATTTGCGATGTACCTAAATTAGCGATATATGTACCTAACTTTGCGATGTATTTAAATTAGCGATACATTTTTTCTAAATTTGCCATGTACCTTAATTTGTGATGTTCCTAAATTTGCTATGTAATCAAATTTGCGATGCACCTAACTTGGCAATATACCTAAGTTAGCGATGTACCTAAATTAGAGATGTACTGAAATTCGCGATGTACATAAATTTGCGATATATGTACCTAAATAGCGATATACCTAAATTTACGAAGTATCTTAATTTGCGATTTATGTACCTAAATTTAGGATGTACCTAAGGTTGCGATGTACCTAAGTTTGCTATGTACCTAAATTTGCGATATACTTAAATTAGCGATGTACCTAAATTAGCTATATACTTATATTCGCGATGTACCTAAATTTGCGATATATGTACCGAAATTCGAGTTGCAATTAAATTTACGATGTACCTAAATTCGCGATGTACATGTAATTAAATTTACGATGACCTAAATACGTGATGTACCTACTGCGATGTTATAAAATTTACGATGTACCTACATTTGCAATGTACCTAAATTCGCGATGTAATTAAATTTTCGATGTACCTAAATTCGAGAAACCTAAGTTTGCTATAAGTTTCCCGGGGCAACACAAGGCTGGGACATACAATGCCTTGTCCGAACACTCTCAAGATACCTCCACCCCCCCCCCCACACACACACACATACACACTCCACACACACGCACTCACACAAAATCAGTCAAAATTGAGCCATATTCTACAAAAATATATTTGCAAAAAATATCGACCCAGGTCAGTCTGCGCGGACTGCGCAGGCTGACCTGGGCCGAAATTTGTCGCTATCGGTCAATTTTCTGTGGGTCAAAGGACCAGTCTACCTCATGAATTAGTAGATTATTATACAAAAGGAATTCTTAAAGATGTAAAGAACTGCGATGACTTGCTGGGTACCATACACGAAGCCCTCTTTTGCCAGAGAATGGCTTAATTATTTTTACAATTTGATGTTACTATGTACTGTGAATCATTGGCATCAGGAACAAATCTTATTTTGGGCGATTCAATGATAATGATCTTAAGGTATTGGACCCATAGAAAACACTTATTTCCACTATAACATTATATCACAAAATTTGCTATGATAAAAAAGAAAAAAAACGAGCATTATTGTACTACTTTTACCAAGCCACTTTTTCCTTTTTTTCCCTTCTTTTAATTACCATTTATAAATCTAAAACCACTATATTCTCAGTACCAAGGGAGATAATAATTACCTTCCTTCTCTGGTTACTATAGTATTAACAAATATTTTCAAGACAGACATCAAAGGAGTTCCTTGTCGGTTAAAAATGTGCAAAAGTATTATAAAACTATGAATCTGTATTTATCAACTATCAAGAAACTTTATTCCATGTTGCGCTAGAAGTGTTTCGGGTCTACCACCTTAAAGTGGAAAACCTTCATGGAGGGACAGATTTGCATATTTCAATACATCATTTACTACTATCTGTGAAATATAATATCATGAATCAAAAGTTATTGATAGCTACAAATAGCTATTTAGAACACCCGTATACTATAGAAAACTTTTACCATCGCCATATGGCTTGCAATACGTGAAAAGGGGCATTCGGACATTTTCGTAAAATGTTGTCTTGGATCACCCTTCGATGTCCTTGCAGACTAATCCGAAACTAAACTTTCCGTGTCTGTGTATTTTTCTGTGTTGCGCAACTCAGCTGAAGAAAAAAATCTAACGTTGAAAAGTGCCACCTCGGATTAGCCTGAGGGGACTGTGCAGGCTGATCAAAGACGGCACAGTCACTTGACATTCCCATAATTATCTTTTTTATTTCCAGTACGAAATCTAAAAATACCTTACGGGGTTACGTATTCTTTTAAGGGAACACCATCATTTTTCTGTAATCTTGTGATTCTTAATTATCGATGATTTGTGTGTTTTTTTTTTTTATTATAAATTTCAGTGATAAATATATATACATTTTAATTTGGGTAGATGTGAAAAAACTAAATACAAACCTTTGAACTTCAATACGAAGAGGACATTTGATCTTATCTGCTGTCAGATCCTTATGGGGCGATAATGATTAGATCGAAATTATGTAAGGAAAAAATAAAACATTAGAGTAACGTTATTAATTTGTTAGACAAAAAGATATGTGGAAATTAAAAGAAAAAAAATCAATACTTACCCTCTAAGCACTTTGAAATGTCCACAAAAATCAAATAGAAGAAAATAAATAGCCATTTCAGATATTATCGATAAATATTTAAACCCAAACACCTTCTAAAAATATTGTGAGAAAAGGAGAAAATGCTGGTCACCAGCATTTTCTCCTTTTCCTACAATGCTTTCTATCCTTATAAAAACAAATACCTTCGTTTTAGCCACGTTAAATTTGTTATCAGCAAATGCTTTCAATTTGGAGGAGTTTAAGTTTTCATATTCTAGTTAAGTGTTAATAAAGTTGCAGTGAGTATAATACACAGTATAAATCAGCTTTGATCGATTCCCTGAAAATTTTAGTACCGACATTGACCCGACTCGCGACGACAGCGATATGGCTCGATATCTGTATTCTATTGTCAACTTATCTACTCCAGGTGTTTGTTTCGTTGATGTCACACTCGTTGTAGACGAGGAGGTTGTAAATATTTGTAAGCCTCTCGTTTATTTGATTGGTACACATTAGTCTGTCTCACGTAAATCTGAAAGAATTTTTTGGAAAGAAAATTTTCCTTTTTAGTGGTTTCTGAATCATTCGTAAACTTTAAGTTTCATTCCCCAAAACTATGGGGACAGGTTTCAGACAGACAGACAGACAGACAGAGAACTAGAAAGAGTTTTTTTGGTGAGACGTTTAAAACACCGTTTTCAAAACTGTTTCAATTACGTCAGTTACACCATGGCGGCCGCTTCACCTATTCTTGCTTTCCTGGGGTTTCATTTTACACCAAAAAATATCTTTCCGATGCATGTTGCTTTGCCATACAACCATCGTCAGGTCAGAGAGAAAGAGGGAGAGAGAGAGAGATTTGTAGAGATCATGGAGGTTTGGTTGTAACTTTAAGATTAATTAAAATCTCAGTAAAGCCACAGTTGGACGCTACTGAGACTTTAATAAATGACTTTTTTAAAACTCGCCCATGTTCGAGGTATTTTCTGGCCAAGGGCTTAAAGCTGTCTGTAAACAAAACGTAGTTGCATACACTTAAAAAGAAAAACAAAGAAAATTCCAAACCCTTGATTCTACAAAATGTTCCCAAGGACGACCTTTATTTTCAGTGTGATTTTCATGGGTAAGCCTACTTGTGTTTGAGGAAGAAAAAGCAAAAACCTTAATCAATTGATGAGCCAATTTCTATAGGTCCATGTTAAGGTCATGTATTTGATAGAAACAAACAGCAAAGCTGAGGGTTTGCTAATAAAAGTAAAGCTGAGAGTCAGAGACGGTGAAGTACACCATATTTTTCAATGTAGCGAAAAGGCTAGTGGTGTGAAACCAGAGGTGCGTTCAACCTCGCGAGCGCTTCGAGCGCTCCCAAGCGCTTTCGTTCTGAATGCGGGTGTCTGCTGCGGCGCTCGATAGGAGTTTTGCTTGTATTTCCGAGACAGCATCCAATAGCAGAAGCGTTATCGAAATGAGAGAGTTAAATCTAAACAATGAGGCGACTGGAGAAAATTACACCATGCATGTCCACTTTAGATGTTGACAAAAGATGTCTGGAAACAAGTTAAATGTTTTATTCGTTTTTTCTTTTATGAAAACTGAGAATTAACATATCTGTGATCGGAACAAAGAGATTCAGCATACCACTGTTTTCCTTGTTTATGCTTTTATATCATTAAACAGTTCACTGAATTTTACAGATAACTCTGGAACGATGTCCAGTCTTATGTTCTAGACGATAGAACGATTTTTTTAGACGCCATTTTTTTTAAAACTATGATAAGCGAGCCCTCGCTTGCGTTCAGTTAACGATGTGCATTCTAAACAGGCGATCTGTGAAGCGTCCCCGTTGTTGAACACACTTCAGGGCAGCAGTGGCCGCTATATATGAGACATGTCATGTAAAATAAGGGGCTGAATGACCTGGGCCAATACTTTTCGCAATTGGTCATTTTTTGTATGTCAAAGGACCAGTATACCTAATTAAGTTGGTTGTCAGAAATTGTTTTTTTTTTATGGGTAAATAATTATATACGATGTCTTGCTTGACACATTGCTGCACAGAGATGCATTAAGTCCCCTTTTGCCGAAGCGTGTTGATCAGCTGTACACTTGTGCTTATTTCTAGCTGTAAGCCGATTGACGACAAGTTTATATTTGCTTTTCATTCTGTTAACAAACGGCGAACACGAGGTCTTTCTTCCTAGTGTGATGTCATTAACCAGAACAAGGGAGAAAAATCTTCAAAGGCTTTCCGTCGTTTTTTTTTTTATCCGAGACGATTATCCTCCTTCGCGTTAAAACCTTCACGAAAAAATATTATCTTAATCCTTTCCAGTTGGAAAACATGTGTAAAAGGTAAATTAGATAAAATTGGTTTAATTGGTAAGATTTGTAAATGGAAGGACAAAAAACAATGACTGAAAAAAAAAAAGAAGAGAAAATGTGAACAACGCTGACGATTGTTTCGACGATGATTATGTAGGAAAGAAGACAATGGCTTGGAAAGAATATTTCGCGGGGTATACTGGTAGAGGAAACTCCTGCATAATATACTGATAGGTGCACTGACTGCCGTAATATAACTGAAATAATTGCTGGAAAATGAGTTCAATACCATGGAAAAAAATCAGAAACTGTTAGATTAATGGAACGAACAAAACTACGATAACTGAGTTTTCATTCATTTACTCATTCATTGGTTCGTTCGTTCTTGGTTCGTCCATTCATTCATTCGTTCTTTCCTCCCTTCCGTCCTAGGAAAATTCTAGGAAAGCATGGATAGGTGCACTGGTTGCCGTTAAATGACAGAGTAGTACAACATCGAAATCAGCATTTAAATCCAAACAAATAACCATTTGGAGAGGTAATACCTTAGCATATTCAGACCAGCAAACTAAGGACGTCAACAAACGTTTGAACTGATTAAGGTAGTATTTAGACCCGTAACACTTCTAGTGCAACATGGAATCAAATTTCTTGATGGTTGATAAACACGGATTTATACAGATATAATAATTTTGCACATTTTTGATCGACCAAAATTCCTTTTATGTCCATCTTTCAATTATTTGTTGATACTTTAATTAATTTTCAGAAAAGGGAGGTAATTATTATCTTCCTTTGTAATGAGAATATATTGGTTTTATAATCATGAAGGATAAATCTATAAGAGGGAAAAAACAAAAGGAGAAAGTGGCTGGGTTAAAGTAGTACGATAATACTCATTTTCAATTATAGCAAATTTTGTAGGATAATACTTTCGTGGAAAAAGCTGTTTTTATTATGGGTTTACTACCTTAAAGATGCATAAACGTAACACTTAGCAAGTCATCACATGGCTCCATAAAATCCATTTTGTCTCACAACCGACGGAATCGCGAGGTAGACTAGCTCTTGGACAAGCAGAATCTTTACCAAAAGCGAAAAGTTTCGACTTAGGGCAAGCAGAATCTTTACCAAAAGCAAAAAGTTTCGACTTAGGGCAAGCAGAATCTTTACCAAAAGCAAAATGTTTCGACTTAGGGCAAGCAGAATCTTTACCAAAAGCAAAATGTTTCGACTTAGGGCAAGCAGAATCTTTACCAAAAGCAAAAAGTTTCGACTTAGGTCAGCCCTTGCTGACTGCCCTTGCTGACCGTGGTTTAAGACCGTGGCAAACGCATTAACCCTATATCCTATTAACCCTTTCCCAAACAAGCCCTTGTTTTTACGTATCTGCAGTACAAGTCTTTTGAAAACACTGTGGGAAAAGGAATAATTGCTCGTAAGAACCTGTTTCTCAATAGATATAGAATAGATATGTTTTAGCAAAGAAAGAAAACCATTGAATGGTAGTTTATAATTATCACAACGACAGCTCTCATATTCGTCGATCTCTGGGTCCTGAGTGTCAGAAGTAAAAACCTGAAGCTCGGCTCAAAAATGTCTCGCCCAAGAACACTCCTACGAAACACCTGAATATAGGAAAACTATTCAAAAGCTCTACGTAGCAACTGTTCATACAACGTCTGATCCATATCGGTCACTATGTTAACATTCGGATCTTTCCCCAGTTTTCCTTGCCAGTCAACAACCATCTGACCCCAAGTGAATTGCCCTTTGGTTTCAACTGTTGCGTACACGTGAACGCTATTTTTGATGACATCAAGGGATAGTGTGCAGGCCATAAGCGCTTCGTCAGCTGGAACGAAGACTTGTTTCCCTATTTTCTGTACGTGTTCGATCGAATGTGCGTCGATGGTTTTCATGAACTCTGCCTTTGCCGTGCCTATATTTCGCATCTTGGTGTAGGTATCCTGTAACAGTCAAACGCAAAGTTGAGTAACTGTTAATTCATTATGACTGTTTTGAATCCCCAGTTCAGTCTATTTCTGCTCAAAGGATGTATAGGCCTACTTATGTTAGGCAGCAGAATTCACACCTCTGTCATTTCTGATTATTGTTTCGACGACTGTTATGTGGGAAAGAGATGTAATGCAGAGAAATGACCTTCCCTACAAAATGACATGGGCCATTTCACTACATAGAGGAATGACCTGGGTCATTATTCTACGTAGAGAAATGACCCTCTGGGATCATTTCTCTACGTAGAATATTGACCAAGGTCATTCCTCTTTGTAGTAATATGACTTCTGGGTCATTTCTCTACGCAGAATAATGACCCAGGTCATTCCTCTATGTAGTAAAATGACTTCTGGGGTCATTTCTCTACAAAAAATAATGACCGAGGTCATTCCTCTATGTAGTGAAGGGACTTCTGGGGCTATTCCTCTACGTAGTGAAATGACCCATGGGTCACTTTGTACGGGAGGGTCATTTCTCTGCATTACACCGGATTGATTTGGAAGAAAATTGTAGGTACAGCTGGTTCAATATAAAACTTCAGGAAAGCATGCATGGATAGGTGAACTGGCCACCACAATATAACTAAAACAGTGTTGATAAAGGCGTTGAAGACTATTCAAACAAGAGAAGTGTAATAGTGTATTGTACGGACGCATTTGCATGCAAAAAGTTACAAATTTTAATTTCATTTCGGTTTTTTTGAAAAGATCAGATGAACTGACGCTTAACAAGTTTACGAAATTTTAGATTTGACCAAACTGAATTAAAAAGTTGCAGTCAACTAGTAAACAACTGAGTGTTGTAAATTGCGTAGGAAAGGTAAGGAAACCTTGTGGGAAATAGAGAAAATGCTGGTCACCACCATTTTCTCATTTTCCTCATTGCTTTTCAAAAGCCTCCCTTTTCGGGTCTTTAAAAATCTAGAATTTGTAGCAATATATTTAAAAAAAAAGTCCATCTATACCCATTGCAAAGCGTGTCGAACACATGTTTCCCAAGGAACGATTGTGATCGGACAACTCAGCTGATTTAAGACTACATACGCAGCTTCCGGGTCGAAATAGAAATTAAACTCTCCACTCACAGTTATGTTTCCTTTACCTACAACAAAAAAGACACGTCTCGAGTAAATAAAAACGCCATCTTTCAATATCATTTAAGTTTTACTATGGCGTCCGGTGCACCTCTCCATGCTTTCCTGGGCCCGTATTCACCAACCATTCTCAAGAACGTTCTTGGTCTTATTCTTCAAGATTTCCTGACTGTGAAAGTAACAGAACGTCTGATTGGCTAAACCATCCGGTTTAGCCAATCAGACGTTCTGTTACTTTCACATTGGCAAAATTCTGAAGAATAAGCCTAAGAATATTCTCAAGAATGGTTGGTGAATACGGGCCCTGCTGGAGTCTCTTTTACAAGTACTCTGCACAATCTTCTTTCCAAGCCACTGGTTGCTTTCCTATATAGCGATAATTAGATATTATACCCCCAATAATATATTATAAAATATCAATATTTGAGGGTTTTTTTTTTTTGATTATCTGCTGTTTTATTTATGTAGATGTAGCAGGATAAACGTTACTGTGATTTTATGTTACATGTAATCAAGCCATGCTCTGGAAATGGGGCTTAGTGCATCTCCGTAATCCATCATACCAAGCTAGTTATTATATTCTAATGGATCCACAACATTTACATTTTTAAATAATCGACTGAATTATGGGGTAGACGGGTCCTTGAGCATACGATATATTGACTAATACTGAAAGTTTAAGTCAAGGTCAGCCTGTGCGTACTGCACAGGCTGGTCTGGTTTAAAAATTTCCGCAGATGCATGAAGCTTCCTTTTTCACATGTTATGGCTCAAATGTAATTGTAACTCTGCTGTTTTCATTGTAAATTGAAATGTTGTAATATGGGCCAGAGGCCTACATTTACAAATAAAAAATATTGTATTGTATTGTATTGTATCGTCGAGACGATGTTTAGCAATGGGAAAGTAATGAATCTTGTTGAAATGACTATCATCAATCCTCGAAAAGAAAATGGCCAAACCAGAGATCGAAATAACGACTCCTTGTTCTCAAGTCCTGCACGCTACCGACTGAGCTGCCGAGGCTCTGCAGCCAATGTACTACTCTTCGATGTGTGTGCGAGGCTCTCCATCTCTCTCTCTCTCTCTCTCTCTCCATTGACCTAAAATTTAACTTTCGATAATGTTTGGGGGGAGGGAGTAGTGGTAAATAGTATTATGATTCCGTAAAATAGCGTATCAGGACAATTGCCCCCCGGACAATTGCCCCTCGGACAATTGCCCCCCGGACAATTGCCCCCGGGCCATTGCTCGGGTGCAATTGTCCGGGGTGAAATTGTCCTAGAATCGTAAAATAGACTGTACGACTGAGTTATGCCGGTAAATTGTTCATAGTTCATATTTCTATTATGTTTGCAAGAAGAATTTGTAAAATCTCTTCTTATAGCAATAAAATTCTGCCTTTTCTGTTCATATTCACAATGCGTTTATATTCTAATTTTAGTACTACGTGTTTGTACATAACACAGCATCACAAACTTGTGTCTCAACCATTACGGCACGTGCACGTGCAAGGCCGTTGAATGTTTGACGACAAGCATACTGTAGACGGTAAAACTTTCTTCTGATAAATGTGTTTTTCATTACAATTTTATGATATACAACAAAAAGTGAAACGTCTATTTGTGGATTTAAGACAGTGAGCGTGAGTGTGGATTCCAGAAAATAGAGACAAATGACACTGGTCGCGTGAAATATGGAATTAACATGCATCTGGAGAGTCGTCTGAATTTTTCTGAATAATGTTCAGGCAAACAGGGGTGGCATGGCATTTTTTTTCTATTAGTTAAAAAAAAAAATAATAATAATAAATTTTTCAGATTCATTCCTTTGACAAACCTTGTATTTTGTACGGAATGAATCCATAAAATTATTGCAATTTATTTTTACAAAAAAATTAATTTCCATGGATTTTCGCGATTTATGGCGAGGCGTTTTCCGGTCTTACAGGGCATAATACGGGCAAAGCCCCGCTGCTACACAGTCAGTGCATACATGTGGCATTGTTTTTGAGTTAAAGAAGAAATTTATGAAATTTTCAGCTTCATTCCGTTGACAAACTTTGTATCTAATACACATGAAGTGAATACGTAAAACTATTGCAATCTATTTTTACATAAGATTTGATTTTCATGGGTTTTCGCGATAAACTCATAACCTAATGACAATATTTAAGGCTTGTCCAAATCGAAAGCATTTTGCAGACGACAAAATAAAAGTGACTGAAAATTTGAATTTTGTTTTGCAAAGAGTAGAAAAAACAATGTGGGAAAAGGAGAAAATGCTGGTTACCAGCATTTTCTCCTTTTCCCACTTTGTTTTCTAAAGGATTCTTTCCCAGGATTGTCAAAAGTAGGGATTGTGTGGTAATGGGGTAATGGCGGGACGCTTTCGGTATTATGCCAAAGTATGGACCTATGTCAGCCTGTACTGTCAGCAAGATGAATATAACCCCTGTTTGCTCGAGCACGTCTCTGATATGCATTCACTTTAATTGTAGCTGAGATGCAGTTTTTAGTTACATGTAAATACCATGAAAACTGTAAATATACTACATATTTCGGTCAACAGAGCCTTATCAGATCAGAGGGCTCTCTAAAGAATATTCTGATCGGGCCATGCTCTGTTCGCATTTATATTGAAAGATTATATAGTTTCAATAACGAGATGTTTACAGTGCTTCCTTTCATATTTGGAAAACTATTGTGCACTATATGCGGTCTCAAATCCGTCGTGAATTTTCTGGCCGAAATACGCCGGAGCTGTACCCATTTTTTTTTTGGGGGGGGGGGGGGGAAAGAGAAACCTGCTGTAATAAGTGAATTTCATTATTAGGAAATTTTAAAACATTTGAAATTTCCGGTCCAAGATATCTTTTATGACTTGCTAATTTTTACTAATAAATAATATTTAATTGTTAAACATTCTTCTTGCCAAATGTAAAGACTTTTGTGTTATTTTGGTTTTATGTTCAATACCTATGGCAATATGAGACAAAAACGCCTTGGAATTTTCGATGATTTTTGGACTATCTACTAGTATAGCGTGTGTCATTGGCATATAAAGATTTAGGACTACAAATGATTGCAGTAGAACGTTAATATTTGCATTTTCAAGCTATTCTCCATCATTACTTTTACTATCTAATTGGCATTCTAGATCTAGAATATTGGCTGATGAACCACTATCGACAATGACTTTCAATGGAATCCTGCCAGCAACAATTTCATGTTTGATAATTTTATCATTTTTCACGTGGAATGAATATTCAAACTCATCATCATGTATGTCAACCGACTCATGAACTTCTTGGACATGTCCCTTTCTCTTTGTCTTGTCCTCTGTTTTGCAACAGTTTTCAAAATGTCCAACATGTTTACATTTGTGACAAGTCTTATTTTTTGCAGGGCAAGATGGATCTTTCCAAAAGGGACCAGTCTTTCCGCATCTGAAGCTTGTACTAGATTTTCATACTTTTTATACTTTTTAGCTTTTTTTCATGGTGTTTGTTTACGATCACCAATTTTATTGACAGAAGCAATTTCGTTGGTGCTTGAAGGCTGATCTGTGTTCATGACCTTGGTTTGACTTTCACTTATTTCCATTGTACTTGCTGTTATCCTGAGTTGTTCTAGTGTTAGGTCATCTCCTTTTTCCAAAAGTTTAACTCGGAGTCGCTGAGACAAACATTTCTCTATAACTTGATCCCTGATTGCTTCCTCTGGCTGATCAAAATTACAATAGACTGCCTTCTGTCTTAATTCTGTTATGTATTGCTCAACTGTCCCATTTCTTTCTTGTATCGTATTGCGAAAGTACTCCTTGATTCTATCCTCACTCAAGAAATTGGGTGTTTCGTGAAAGCGCCCTTAGAAATATACGGAGCCTCAACCTAAAACTCGTAACACCCAGAGTAAATCAAATACGTCAATACATTAATCAATAAATCAAGCAATCGATCAATAATTAAACCAATTAATTCATCAACATCACTTAACCCTTTACCAAACGACAAAATTTTAGACTGGTCCAAATTGAAAGCATTTGCAGAAAACAAAATAAAAGTGACTAAAAATTTGAAATTTCTTTTGTGAAGGGAAGAAAACATTGTGGGAAAAGGAGAAAATGCTGGTTACCAGCATTTTCTCCTTTTCCCACAATGTTTTCAAAAGGCTTCTTTCTCAGGGTCGTCAAAAGTAGGGATTGTGTGGTAATGGGTTAAGCGTAATCTTACCTAAATAATTTCCTCCCATTATCCAGCAAGAGTTTAGTCGACGACCAAATTCAGGATCGAGCCTTAACGCCACTGCTAAGTTTGTTAAGGGACCGATTGCAACTAGCCGTAATTCATCTGCATGTAAAAGAAAGCCAACAGTGTAAGATCAGCACCTTTATCATATAAGCAAAAATGTGATACAAGCATCAATAAAATACCAGAAACTAGGAATGCTTTACTAGTGCGTACAAGTTCAAAACTAGTGTCAATGCATTGTTACACTAGTAACCATGCACTAAATACCAGTAACTGTGTGCTGCACCAGTTACCGTACATATTATACCATTACCCAAACATACTCTACATGATACCACGAATGCTTTACCAGTAAACCTATTTGTTTGCAGATCTTTTGACAGACCAAACCACATGGTTTAGTCAATCAGAAGTTTTTTTTATGTTTTAAACTATAACTAGACCTGGAGGGAAATTATGAACGTCTGAGGACTATGGACCTAGCCTAGAAATCGAGCTTTCCAGTCAAGGCGGGTTGTTCCTACCTTTATATTCTTTGGATAGACGTATTAAAGCTTGAACGCCATGTTCTGGCTGAATATAACTGTCGTCTGGTGCCTCCGGGTTTGGACTGTCGCCAAAACCGTCGTTACCATGATATGGTGACCTCGGTTTTACGTCTCCCAGCAACGGCGCATTACATCCCACATATACTGGAATCTATTATATATATTTCACTTATTTCATTTATTCTATTTCAGTCATTTCATTATTTCCTAACGTATCACTTTTGATATATATAATGTCCATGTATTGTTTGTCCATTATTACTGTTTGTTTGTTTGTTTGTTTTGTTTGTTTATTTGTTTGTATACGTCTATCTGTTCCGTATGTATATTGTACATGAAATTGACGAGGAACCTCATGGTTCAAGTCAAAGAATAAAACTATTGTATTGTATTGTATTAAAAGTAAATAAATATAAACAAAATCATTGCTTGCGGGTATCAACGCTGGACTGCCGCCGCTTTTGACGGAAGAGTACATTAAAGAAAGCGACACAACTGTGCCAAAAAAGGTTTTGAGGTCTCTCTTAGTTATGTATACGCCAAGCCTTAATATTTGAGTTACGCTGAAGAAGAAGACAAAGAACGGTCTTAAGAATGGTTGATGAATAAGGGCCCTGGTCATATTAGAGAGAAAAGGGGTTGTCAAACCTAACTTTCTGCATTGTCATATTCTCAATACGAAAAACCTGCTTAACTGGCTGACTGTAATTTGTCTGATCCAATCAGAATGCCTGGCTGACTCAGGTCTAAATTGACTAAATAGATGATGAATACGCCTCCTGCTTACATCAAGACGGTTGGCGACTTGAAGTGTTCTTAGTGCATTGAGTGTTGTTTGCCGAACATTTGTGTTACCTTCAACACACGTGATAGCAATGACGTCAACATCCGGGTCACTCAGCGCCATTAAAATGGCCGAGGCATCGTCATTTCCGGGATCACAATCTATCACCAATTTCTTCCTGTTTGAAATAAAGTATGTTGAAATCATATTTTCCAAAGAAAAACAAAATTCTTTGAGTACAACTAACTTTTTTACCGATCGGCAACATTTAAGACAAGTCCACGCCAATGAAAGCATCTAGTTCAAATAAAGGGATTCGTATTTTGAAACGTTAGAAAACAGTTACACAGTGTAGGACCGGAAGTGTGCATTGTTTGATATTGTCAGTTGGGAGTCTGTACAGTGGCGAAATGTCACTTGATTCTAGAAAACTGTGTTTCCACGGTAAGTGAAGTTAATATTTTTTTCATTTATTTTTATATTTGATTGCATGGCCAACTTTATCATGCAAATCAAACCCGGTAACTGTTATTTGACCGCTATGTAAGCCAATTAAATTATGAGAGTTTGATCCCTTTTGGCCGTGAAATCGATCACATACTGAATTATATATTGACTGGCGATCTCTGCAAACCCTTTGCACTTATAACCCGAATTTCGCGCTTCGAGTGTAGAGGGTGTCAATTTATTGGAAAACAACTCTGCGGGATATCTGGGGTCGTAAATTACTGGGGTACCAAAACTTGTAGGATTTGTTTTCCTTTCAGGTCTTGCAATTTGATCTACCTCAAATTTTACCGAATGCGCGCGTTTGAAAAATTATCGTCAGCTGTAGAAATGCTTTTGACCGGCATTTGCTCTTTTTCAAGCAATGTTGTCATACCTTAATTGATACAAATTGAATAATTTGAGCCATATTTATTGTGTTGTCTACAACTGCTTTAAATATTGGGACAGTCATACATAGCCAGTTCCTGAAGAGTTAAAAAAAAAAAGAAAAATATCCGCAGTACAAGTTTCTTATGATGAGACTAAAGCCGGGGGAGGAGCGCGACACGAACGCTCGAAATGTAACAGCACATATGTTTACTGCATCTTTGGAATTTTATCTCTGATTTTTTCATCATAATTTTGAATTCAATCTCTGATATTTTTATTGATTTATCAACAAAAATGGTACAATAGTAAAAATACTTCGGTTGGATATATTTCTGAATAGATAATTTATAGCTAACAAAGTTAAGGATATTATGAAGAGGCTTCTCTTGTTACAATGTTTTTGAAAACATTAATCTCCAACCTGTAGCATAGAGCTATTACATTTTATTGTAATTGTTTTGCATAGCATCGTCACAAATACATGTACGTACATGTATATTAGGCTGGGGAAAGTGTGTTGGTAGATCAGACCACACTGGTGTCGTCTGATCTATCATAAACAAACCAACCGTATACAAATTATATTTTTTAACCTTTATGTTCAATAGGTCAGTTCTTTTTAAAATAATTTCGTCATTTTTTAGAAGAAGTCAGTGGTTTTGTGAGCACACGGTAAACATAAATCAACCTGCACAATACTGTTGGAAAATCAAAATTATCTTCAGGGAAGTCAGAAAGCTTATTTATTGTTCTTTAATAGCGTAGTTTTCAGTCATTTAGAAAATACATTTTTAGCCCTTTTTACACCTTTTTAAAGCAACTATCGTATTTTCTTTCTTTTTCCCTGATCGTTTGCATTGTGCCGGAGTTCTCCGATGATGACCGAGTCTCATTGTTAGATAAGACGCCTATCGGGTATCTTGATTGGTGTTACGTAATGGTATACATTGATACATTTATACGGGGTAATCGGAAAGAAAGTACATGTATCAGGAAAAAAATCAGACTTCTTTAGGGAGAGGAACTATATAAGCTTTGATGCTTTCGTTTCAATCCTTTTCGCAATACATGTTGTTGTAAATGAATGATGTTAGTATATTGAATAAATTAAAACTTAAATGTTTAAACTAAGATCATAATTTTTTTACGAGATTATTTATAAGGATTTAAAGTCAAGTTTAACAAGATCTTGTATAAGGAAGTCCAATTTGCCGTCTTCTCTCTTTAGCTCTTTACTTGCAAATGTGTGATGATTAATGCATTTTCAAAAGTATTTTATGGCGACAGCTCACATATTCAAATTTCCTCGCTATTTTCAATCTGATCACATGTATTTTCTCCCTCTCATGTGTTTTCAAAAGTCAATAATTTAAAACCTTTTCCCATATGGAGAACTTTTTGACTTCACCAACTTAGAAAAAAAGCAATTTCAGAAAATAAATCAAATGTAGCTAAATTGATATTCTTCACTTTAAAAGAGTAGAAAACATTATAGGAAAAGGAATCAATACTGGATATTGGTATTTATCCTTTTCTCACAATGTTTTCAAAAGGTTTTATGCAGGACCGTTGAAATTCGGGAGTAAGCTGTACGGGTCACATCAGTACTCTCAAAATGCAAATTGTTTTCTGCTGATTTCAGTCACATATTGATATTGATACGTCAATTTTTTTAAGCCAAAAGAATTTCGACACATAAAATAAAACCGATTCGGCTCAGGATCAGACTGCTTGTTTTGTACAGTTCGTTACTGGTCTATTGACTGCATAATTATTAGAATAATCCAATAGTACAACAAATTCAATCTTCTTTAGAAATAAAGAAAAAAAAAATAAAAAAAAAAATAAAAATGCAATTTAAAGAAATTTATGCTAACTAAATTGAAATTATTTTCCAAAAAGAATTAAAAAAGACGATACTGGGAAAATAATGGTTTTTACAAATCTCTTAAAAGTTTTCACTGATGCAAATAATATACACATACATGTATAAAAATGATAAATACAATCATTATATATTTGGACAATGTGTAAAAACAGGATCCAGGTTTAACAAAACAATACAGACAAGGTTATCATGTCATCAGTTCTTATCTTCCCTTTATCCGTTGCTAAATCTTTTCACCCAGTCTTAAAATCTCACTTTGCTCGATACTGCATTTTTTATACAAAAATTAACGATAGTGTCGTTTTTAAACTAAAATGGACGCAAGATCTCAATTTCACAAATGTAAACGAATACTTTGATCATAATCACAACAAAACATAGAATACTTCAAGACGTTATAGATTTTTTGCTTGCAATTCATTTTTATGTTATTTAGCGTCAAAAACGGCATAAGAGCAAATTTCTTAAACCTTTATATAGAAATAAGAAGGAGAATGGGTCAGTAACTTTAAATCAAAATGGACGCAACTTCCCATTTTGCTACAGGAATTAAAATTATATTGAAGTAAAGTAGAGATATTACAGAATACTTCACGACGTTATAGATTTTAATCATTTTAGAAGAAAAATGTGTTTTAGTCGATCAAAAAATTTTCCCTTCTGAATCCTATATGACAGGCCGTTATCGGAAATCCTTTCGGACCAGATAATCGATAAGTTCCAAGGAGAGTAACTCTTGCTCGACCTGCAGCTGAAAGTTGGGGATGAATTCTTTCCATCCACATGTACTTTTGATATATATTAAACATGCCAGGCACCTGATCGAGCAATATGCAACCTCCTTATAGCAATAAGAATGTCTTGATCATCTTGATGTGAGAAAATTGAAATGATTTTCGACTACAAAAAATAGCAGAATTTTCGCTTTAGCGCACACGAGAGAGTTCTTTCTACGATCACAAGGTCTGCCGATGTGTCTGCTTTCTCTTTTCATCAACAAGTTCCAAGTTGTGACCTTAAAAACGATTAAAATGACGAAATTCCAGCATGTCTACCAACAGAATTTAGTACTGTCACTTGTATAAAATATTGTAGATCTCAAGTGACTGTACAACAGCTTATCAAGTGACAGTGCAAATTCCCTATGTTAACATGCCATTTTAAACGAACGATTAGGAGGATTGTAGTCGATTTTGTTATCAATTCTTTACATGTTTTCAAACAAAAGTGAATAAAGAAACTGTCTTTACATTTTCTGTTCAGCAAAAAAGCTTTTAAGGATGATTAATCAAACAAAATACCCCGTTGTTTTTAGGCAAACTCATCTGTATTTTAGTATGGTTACATGATCAAGGCATCCCCATATCTCCAGGAAAGCTTTTCAGGGCATGAGTGTTCTTGATACGGTCTATGGTTAACAAACAAACAACTAGATATGAAGGTTTTATAATAGCTATCAAAATAAATGAAAAATCACCAGCTTGACTTACCCTGTGTTAGCAATTTTCACGACCAAGTGACATTTTACCACTGTACAGACTCCCAAGTGACATACAATCTCAAACACTGTACACTTCCGGTCCTACACCGTGAGTTAGAAATCGAGACAATTTTGGTTATCATCAGTCTCTTCTTTATAACATTTTTTTTAAATGCCTTGTTCCTTTAAAAGTGGCTCTTCAGATTTTGGGACAAAATTTTACAGAAATACAAAAAATAATCTTTAACTCCCAAAGCCTTATAATTTTCATTTATAAAACCTCAGTAGTCGAAAACCATCCGACAACAAGAGAAATTAGAGATTTACTACAGCCAAGGTCGACGGCCACGGGAAACACGGCCTATTTTTACATGAGCAACCTAGCCATTTACATACTGGGAAAGTGGGAATACACAGACAAAGCTTCAAACATAGCGTCTGAAGAAGACATTATGGAAAATAATTACTTGCTTGTTATTTTATGGAATTAAAGTGTCATTAGTCACGTGCCAGTTCCTTAATAATCCCACAATGCTATTTTGAATTTTGGCGTGAAATCTAAAAGCAGCTTAAGGGGCTACGTAGCCTTTTAAGGGAATAAAAAAAATGTAATAAATTATTATGATTCTTAATTTGTATTGTTTTTTTTTTCATACAAATTTTAGTGATATATAAATATTCTAATTTGGTTTGATGTGAAAAACCTTAATACACCCCTTTAAGTCGTTTCAATTCAGGACTATTTGGTCATTAATTATTACCTGTCACGCAAAACGGGGCAATCTGGGAACTCTGTACATCACTTAGATGTAGACAGATCAAAGACAGTGCGGGTCAATTTAAACTGTTAGTTCAAAAATGACTGCATAGTAAGGAAGAAGGACCACTTTTCATACAGAAAATATAATAAAAGCGAAAAGTGTCGACAATCACAATCACAATCCGCGCAGTCTGACCAGGGTTGACACTTGTCGCAGTTCCAAGATGGTCCCTTTTTGCGTGATAGGTCACAATTAATCGCGGGATTAATTAGTAGCTAATAATAATATCTATTATATACATTTACCTAGCAGTGAAATCCTGTGTAATAAATTTTTATATCATCACTGGTGACGATATCAACTTTCACTTTCACTTCCTGCCGTAATTTAGGAACTATTTTTTTTTCATTAAGCACTTATAGATAGTTTTTGTTATTTTTAAACCAAAGATTAAAAATAATAATGTTGACAAGGTACATGTATATAATAAATAGAATAATCAACTGGTTATTTTTGATATGAAAAATATCTCACTCGGATGCGTCGTAAGGCGTTAAAAAAACTCGTGCTGCGCACTCGTTTTTTCAACACCTAACAACACATCCCCGTGAAATATTTTTCATATAAAAAATAACCAGTTGATTATCCTCTATTTCTCAACGTTTGTTCCAGCAAGATGGCCGATGCGTCGTCATTTCTGGTAAACCAATCCTTCACAATTTACTTCTTGGCTCAGGATGCAAGGCAACCCTGAGCTCCATCTTAACACTGGCAAAACCTAGGAAATACATGAATATGCGAGCTGTAGCCGTGATATAGCTGAAATAAAGTTGAAAGTGGCGTAGAACAACATTCACACAAACAAAGACGTGTCTGTCAGGACCCTTGACCCTCTACGAAACGGTTCTGAGCTTAAAAGACTTCGAGGATGCAAGGGTATTAAAAATTTCGTCTCCTTTTCCAATAATATTTTCAAGAGCTCTCTTCTTCCGGGTCGTCAGAACACGTGATCATTTCCTCATTGGACATCCCTTACAATATTTATCAACCCCTATGGAAATGCTGTTTTAGATATTGTGGGAAAAGTAGAAACTCGCTGGCTGGAAACAAAAAATTCATAGGTAAAGGATCAGAATACATCTTCTGAGTAGTCTGATCTTAATTTAGTCCCTATTTTCGCCTGTGGTGCCGACAGGAAGAAATGTTGAGTTTCGTTTGATTACACAACCTGATTACGATGCGGAAACAGATAAAGAAAAGCCCTTTTGTGAACGGCAAAATTTTACACTAAGTCTTGTTAATTTGCACACGACAGGTTAAAACTTGTTAAAGCTTAAAGACAAAGTTGCTTAAAGCGACACATTGACCTTTTGCGGACAGTGCAGATTTAAGATCAGACTGCACTTAACGTGCAGTCTGATCTTGAATCTACACTGTCCGATAAGGTGATAATTTCTTTATCAAAAATAACTCTGAAATAGCAATATTGAGGTTTTTAATACTGGCATTAAAGCGTCAGTTCATTTCAAAAGCAGGTTAAGTGTTCAGCGATCGAATTGATCTATGAAAAGGTAGAGAACAGTGTGGGTAGAACAAAAATTGCAGGTTAAAAACATTCTCTGTAATTTTAACGCAATTCAAAAGTTCGAAAGGCCTTGTCCAGGCTCGTAAAACTACAGAATTGTCTGTCAACCCTTTATCAAAACTACGTAAGTTTTGACCTAGTCAGATTTAACCCTTTACCACACAATCCCGACTTTTAACAACCCTGAGAGAAGCCTTCTGAAAACATTGTGCGAAAAGGAGAAAATGCTGGTAACTAGTATGTTCTCCTTTTCCCCACAAAGTTTTCTTCCCTTCCAATAAGAAATTTCAAATTTTCAATTACTTATATTTTGTCGTCTGCAAATGCTTTTTTAATTCGGACCAGTCTAAAATTTTGTCGTTTGGTAAAGAGTTAAGTGTTTGCAAATCACAAAATAAATGCTGCTAAAATGATGCTTTTTCGTCTTTGGTAGGATAGAAAACGTTGTGGGAAAAGGTGAAAATGCTGGTTACCACAACGTTTTCTTCTTTTTAAATATACTCCCCCTCCCCAACCCTCAGGGTCGTTAAAATTCAAAATTTTGCGAGTAAAGAGTTTCAGGAAGCTAATAAGAAAACTGCTATACCTTTTTAAGGTCGACATTATCCAGATCAGAAACTTGAAATGAAAAAAAAACTTCAGGCAGAATTTGTCAGCTTCCACGTGAAAACCCTACTTTTTGAATATTGAGAAAGAAAAACCCACAATTAGTTATAAAAGAGCAAAACTAAAGACCATGTGATGAAAAGTATTTACATAGATCTAGAACTATACAATAAATGCACTCTAATTCACATTTTTGTGTAAAGTTTTACTCTAAATAGCTTAAAGTGAATATATGTGTACGATGACAAAATCCCCTAAGTTACAATTAATGAACCGGTGTCAATGTGAAAAGTTACTCGGTCATTTTTTACAGCGACATCCGATGTCCATACTTGATACTTGAGTTGTAACTTAGTCTCAATAATGAGACGCTACGGTGATTTTTTTCATATTCGGACATTTACTGCACACAGAGGCGACCAGTCGAAAAGTAACATCACCTTTGGGGACAGTTATCTGTACTAAGGTGTAACTCCACTTTCAACAGAAATTCCGATATGCAATGAGCCACGCTCTGTGAAAAGGGGGCTTAATGCTCTTCATTGATGACCTATATCTATCAGGTTATCGTGTATTTATGGATCTGTTAAGTCCATTCACACTAACAATCTATTGGGTTTGTCTGTAGAAGGGTTCTTTGACATGCAGAATATTAACTCTTTACCACACGACAAATTTTGGACCTGTCCAAATTGAAACCATTTGCAGACGACAAAATAAATATGAATCAAATGTTGAAATTTGATTTGGACAGGGAGGAAAACATTGTGGGAAAATGAGGAAATGCTGGTTACCAGCATTTTCTCCTTTTCCCACAATGTTTTCAAAGGCTTTCTCTCTCAGGGTCGTTAAAAGTCGGGTAGAAATATGTTTCGAGCTATGTTAGCCTGCACTGAGGCTAGCATGGCTTGATGCTGTTTGCAGATACATTGACCCCACTTGAGCCCACAAAGCTTAGTTCATTTATCTTGGCGACAGTTAACCTATACTGTACATGTCTGTATGCCATTCCAAGTTTTCTTTAGTATGGAAAGGCTACTGTAGTGCCATACATAAGGAAACTTTTGAATGACAATTCCAGGATGGCCGTTTTTATTCTTAGTGTGGTGTGCATGGTTACTCGGTAGAGCGTCGGTCTCGTAACCAAAAGGTCCCGAGTTCGATATCTGTGAGCGGACGGGTGTTATCTTTGAGATTGTTCATTGGCTCATACATTCGGCGTGATTACTGGGTCAATATTCACCAACCATTCTTGAGAACATTCTTAGCCTTAATCTACAAGTTTTTCTTTTATAAATTTGTAAGTAACAACTTCTGATTGGCTAAACCTAACGGTTTGCCAATCAGAAGTTGTGTTACATACAAATGTAGAAAATTATGGAGAAGAAGACAAAGAACATTCTTAAGAATGGTTGGTGAATACAGGCACTCTGGTTTATCATACCGACTGAGCTGATGAAACCCGATTGTACAAACCGAATTTTCTAACCTAAGGGACGTAATCGCTTGCTGCGATAATGCTAGTGATTTAGTATTGGTCTCCCTTGATGTTTCTCCCCATCCCCACTCTTTCTCTTTCTCCCCCCCCTTCTCTCTCTCTCTCTCTCTCTCTCTCTCTCTGTGTCTCTCTCCCTCCTTTTGTGTGTCTCTGTCTGTCGGTCTGTCTGTCTGTCTGTCTGTCTCTTTCTTTTTGCATCACCTTCTTTTCTTACTTTCTCTCAGGAGTAGGATATTTTTGTTTTTTATTGAACAAGAAGCAGTGGTCATCTTCGCCATTCTTCTTCTCCTATCATAATCATTCATCTTCTTCTTGTTCTTGTTTTTCTTCTTCTTCTTCTTCTTCTTCTTCTCCTCCTCCTCCTCCTCCTCCTTCATCATCATCATAATCATCATCATCATTTCTTCTTTTTCTTCTTTCTGTTCCACCTTTTACTGAGATAATAGATTTCCTCCTTTTTCATTTTTGGCCCATGATATAGACATTGTACCCTTATGAAGTAAATGGTAACCCTCTGATTTGAGTTATAGATACACGCATTACGTATAAAAACAAGATCAAAGGAATACCGACCCATTGACTTTTTTGTTTATCTATAGATACGAATCTCTAATGCGCGTTTGGCAATCCACTAATTACAACACAATCCAGAATTTTAACAGCTGTCGAAAAAAAAATCCATTAAAAACATTGTGATAAAAGGAGAACAATGCTGGTAGCCAGCATTTTTCTCCTTTTCGCCCGCAATTTTTTCAACCTATTTTATTTTAGTTTTTGAGACACATATATTTTGTCGTCTGCTAATGCTTTCAATTTGGACAAGTCTGAAATTTTGTCGGCTGGAAAAGAGTTAACCCATTACCACATAATCTCTACTTTTGGCGCCTTTGAGAAAGAAGCCTTTAGAAAACATAATATTGTGGGAAAAGGAGAAAATGTTGGTAACCAGCATTTTCTCCTTTTCCAACAATGTTTTCTACCTTTCACAAAACAAATTTCAAATTTTCAGTCACTTTTATTTTGTCGTCAGCAAATGCTTTCGATTAGGACAAGTCTAAAGTATTGTCGTATGAAAAAGAGTTAAAACGTAACGCGAGCCCCTTTAATCCTAAGCTCTGTACTAAATGAAGAAAATTCCCAACATTCTCAGATAAGAAATAGCCGAGTTCCGGCGGCAAAGTTGGTAGCCCAAAAGACTTGAGAACAAGTGGTTGCTGTTTCGATTCCCAAGCTCTACTAATTTCTGCACGAGGATACAGGTGGTAGTCATTGCGACAGGATGCATTCCTCTCTCTCTGCTGATCAATTATTCACAATGATAAGGATATGGGAAAACAGTCATTGCCTTGGGAAGAGTATTATTTGTGTAAAGTATTGATAGAAGGAACTCAAGGTCAGCAAGGATATAGGTGCAAAGATACTACTAAAATAAACGTTTAAGAATATGAATGAATGAATGAATGAATGAATGAATGAATGAATGATTGAATCCATCCATCCATCCATCCATCCATCCATCCATCCATCCACCCATCCATCCGATCCATCAATCGATGGATTGGTTTAAAAAATTGAGTACCCTGACGAAGTTGAATTTCCCTTCTGAGTGCCTCTATTCAATGAAGACTGACGTCTGACACTGGGAACTGTGCGTCACTGAAACATTGGTCATACGTGCTGAAACGTGCAGCTTGCCGAATAATCTTTATGCTAATCTTGATAGACGTCACCAATTTGGATGTTGGATAGTGTTGTCATGTGTACGGGGCTCCCGAAAGGGAAACTGCTTTAAAGTTAGTTTTTCACGGTGTACATGATACATAATTATGTTCCGAGCATATTATCCTACCAGATCAAGAGAAAGTTTCTTGCAGTATAATAAAAGCATTTTTAAGCGGGCTAGAAGAATTCTTTCTTTGTGGCGTAAGGTCGTCCTAGAAATATACATGAATATACATATTCTTGTAAATTTGATCAAACATTTTTTAGTTGTTGCACAAAAGTCTTGTAAACATCCTTACCAAATTGGAAAAAAAAAAGCACAATCTTCTTTCCAAACCACTAGCTGCTTTCCCCCATCATCACCGTCGACACGATGGTCAGCCGTGGAAGAGGAATGAATCCTGTCACAATGACTATCTCCAATGCTCGGAAAGAAATTGGCCGAACCAAGAATCGTACCCACGACCCCTTCTTTTCAAGTCTTCTATACTATCGGCTGAGCTTTTGGGGTTTGGCCCTCCTAAGACAAACGCCGGTGGCGTCAGCGCTTTGATTATCGGCTTTTCTGTGTAACACTGACAAACCACAGGAAACGCTTGCAAAACAAACCTTCACAATAGGTGAACTTAAAACCTTAATAAAACATGCTTTGTGTTCTTTATTGAAAGTTCTATGCATCAAAGAATGCTATATGCCTTTGAAAATTTTCTTTCACAATTTAGTCTTACCCGTGTCTATACAAATACGAGTTTTAACCCCCCTGCTTAAGAGTTTGTAACATATTGGAAAAGGAACAGTTTGAAGGAATTACTTCAGTCTTTTTTTATCTCAAAAGAGTTAGTTTTAATATTAAAAGAACCATTTTCAGAGATGTTCCTCGATTAAATGGTTCACAAAGGCTACAGACATTTGAACAAGATCCTAGCAAAAAGAAGGGGTCAAACTGTGTGGTCATGATCTATGATACCAAGCAAGTCATCACATAATTCCTATTATTGGCTTGCAACAGGTGAAAAGGGGCATTCAGACATTTGCGTAGAGTGTGGTCTCGGATCAGCCTGCGCAGACTTATCCGAGACGGCATTTTACCACTACATAAGATTCTGTGCTACAGTAAGCTTGTGCAAAAGTGAAAATTACATAAAAACGGAAAGTGTCGTTTCGGATTAGCCTGCGCGTACTGCCCAGGCTGATCCGAGACGACACTTTACGCAGATGTCCGAATGCCTGTTTTCGCGTATTGCAGGCCATATTATTCTGGTATAATTACGGATCCATAAAAAACAATCTTGTCTTATAAGCAAGTGAATCATGAGGAGAACTTGTCCTTCGGAATGCTTAAATTGACCAATAGCAAAAAGTTTCGACCCAGGTCAGCCTGCGCGGATTGGGCAAGCTGACCTAGATGGATATTTTTTGTAGATTCATTACGCCTCCCTGGGCATGACTAATTTATTTTGACATCTACAAATACATCCGGTTTGGGCAAGTCTAGAGTCGTGCGATATCTTATTTTAACGTAGTAGACCCCTAATAGAAAATAGCTATTTCCACAATTATATCATCCTACAAAATTTGCCGTGTGATTAAAAAATAGTGTTATTGCACTGCTTTAACCAAGCCAATTTTCCCTTTTTGTCTTTTCTATAATTATCATTTATACATCTAATACCACTGTATTTTCATTACAAAGAAAGATAGTAATTTCCTCCCTTTGCTGGAAACTGACAAAAGTATCTACAAATAATTTCAAGATAGGCATAAAGATATTTCTGGTCGGTTAATAATGTGCAAAAGTATTAAACGTATTCATCAACTATCAAGAAAACATTATGCAATGCAGCGCTAGACGCATTAGGGGTCTACTACCTTAAAGAGTTGCAGATACCGAGAATCAAAAGTGAAACTAGAAGAAAAAGTTTTTGTGGTATTTATCGAAAAATAATACCACTATGAGTTCATTACTGAATTTTGAAGACCATCTGTCATACTTTGTGCGAAACCGATGGAAATAAACCCACTTCAACCAACTTTTTCTCAGGCAAATGATTTTTTTTTTTGTAGCACACAGATATGTACATGTAAGTGGTAATGGCACGTTAAATTGCACTGGTTGAAGCCTATCCTGGAAATACTAATATTTGACTGAAAATAACCTTACTTGCTCATATCCTTCTATTGATGCAATGATACAAAATTTGTTTACCGATCACTTAGTCCTGTTTTTTTTCTTTTTCTAAAACCAGCTCGTCCGATGGCTTGTTTATCCGATGATTGCGTGCTACTCCATTTGTTTGGGCATGGATACTTACAAATCGAAATAATTGATTGTAATGTTGGGGACCAAATGAAATAACACGACCAAAGATATTTCAAAATTATAATTTTCAAGTACAAAGTTAAATTTATTCAATATATTCACACGGTTTCTCTCTCTATCCGATGATCAAAGGAAGACAACCAACACAAAACTCCAACTTTGTTATGAGTACTCTCCCGTCACCAAAAAAGGTATTCGTTTGCTTTGTAGGTTGACTTTCAAGCCAAGATTTGAGCAGTATTTCTCTATTCCTTTCAAATTATCAATTCCACACAATGGCTTCCTAGACAAAAACCACTACAGCGTTCTCAACGCTTTGATTAACGAACACAATCTTTTCATCCACATGTTTTTAGCGGGTGTTGTGGAGTTCATATACATGTAGTTACTAGCCCATCTTCGCAAGCCAAGGCTGACGATTCACTACGTTACTCTACCCTTGGCGGATCGAGCTTGATTTTTACATTCCCCCGATACGCTTTTTCATTGGATGCAGCCAGCTCTAACTGCAACGAATGAAATCGCTCGTAGCATTTTATCTTTGATAAAAATAGAATAAGGTCGCTACCTTTCGAATAGGAGGTAAACATGGAAACCCACATTTAGGTCTACTTATCGCTTCTTGTGTATTCGTAACCGGCTTGTAAAACGATTTTTCATTGGCTTTTAGAAATATGATGTAAAGGGGGCTAATAACCAGCATCCAATAGAGGGTGCAACGCAGGAATCTCGAAATCGCGCTCAATCAGCCAAGGGAAGATCCACGTAGTGATCGTAACCTTGGCACGCGAAGATGGTACTAGCCTTGTAGAACCGATCGGTACGAAAATGAAAAAGCACGGACTGTTCATCTGAAAATTATGAAAACAGTATTCAAATGCTAAATCAGTTTGGTATTTCTTCATCTGCCTTTTTCTCGGTTAAATATCAACTAACAGATTCTTTTTGCATGAAACATCTTATTGTGACAAGTTATTGGCTTTGAGCGATGGCTTAAGTCAACGGAGTGAACTGGAAGAAACCCAATAACCGGATTGGAAAGAGTCTAACGGGATTACATAGATACCGGATTAGACCGGTTCCGACAGATTAGATTATTTCTCTTCAATCTTGTGTAGACGAAACAAGTTTATTTTGACAAGGTCATTAATTGCACATTAGCTAGTGTGTCAGAAATTTCAGTACTTTGATTTATAAAATGTATAAACTAAAAGAAATTATATCATTTAATATCAATAGTTTCATTTATAGGTATTAACTTAGGGTTATAATAATTTCTATATTTCTTTTGACTATGTCAAAGTCAGAATAGATTATGTGCCGTGCTGTGAGAAAAGGGAGCTTATTGCATTTGTTAAAAGTATCGACCCCGGTCAGCCTGCGCAGTCCGCGCAGGCTGACCTGGGTCGATACTTTCCGCAGTTGGTCACTTTTCTACATGTCAAAGGACCAGTGTACCTAATGATTTAGTCTGATGTTATAAAAATTGTTTTTATATGGATCCAGAATTATGTGGTGACTTTCCGGGTATTACGTAACACGGGGATACTTTAAGCCTCCGTTTGCCAGAGCATAGTACGTATTATATCATAGAATAAAAAAGTGGGATCATTTTTAAACGATCAATAGGGAAGGGTGATATTCATTATTAAAAGATCAAGTGCAAATAATTTACCCTGTTTTACCCACGTAACCCTTTATCTAGCGATCCTGTGTTTCACCGACCCCATACGAAGGATTTTTTTTTTCTGAAACATTGTGAGGAAAAGAAAACTTGCTGTTGGTCAGAATTTTTCTCCTGCTCCTACAAAGTTTTTCTTTCCTTTTCATAGTCAAATCAATCCCAGCACTAGAGCCCTATTTAAGTTGTCGTCTGTGTTAATGCCAGTAGGTGGCGTCAAACCCTTTACCAAACAGTCCCTGGCTTTTACGACCCTGTGATAGAAGGCTTTTGAAAACATTGTGGGAAAAGGAGAAAATGCTGGTAACCAGCATTTTCTCCTTTTCCAACAATATTTCCTATCCTGCTGGAAAAAAAAAATAATTTTTGAGTTTCATTTATTTTGTCGCCTGCAAGTGCTTCAATTTTGACCAGTCTAAATACATGTATTATTCATGTTAGATCATTTGGAATTATAGATATATGTAGCAAGAAATCGCATGACTAAATGCATTTGATTTAGAAAATTATATATTTATATGACTATAAACTATGTAGTTTTTGTCAAATAAACGATTTTCTGTTCTGTTCTATTCTGTTCTAAAATTTTGTCGTTTGGTAAAGAGTTAATTAGGATGAAACTGTTTCAGACAAACAGTTGTGCTCTACCTCGAATCTTTTCCTGGGATAACTCTTATTTTTTTTAACAATATTTGATACTTACAACTGTAGATTACCATGCTAATATTACTCTTATATTATTTTCTGAAATATCATGTATCACTAGCGCCCAAAATTCAACTCTATAGTGCCTTTGTGAGTAATTCAGCCTTAAGTTATAGTACTGTCACAATTCAGTAAATGCCGCCTGCCGGCGTAGTAACTGCCAGTTTTCACTCAAATTCGGCCGGTGGCAGCCCGGTGGCACCTGGGTGGCAGGCACAATCGGCAGGCGGCAAACGGCATTTTAGACGCCGCTAGGACGCCGCTGAAGTTTTAAGAAAAAGTTAAAATTCTGACTGCCACCGGCCGATCTTTTCCAATTGTGCCTGTCGTAAGAGCGCCGGCCGGGCGCATTTCGAGGTCGCGCGGTGGCTACCAAGCGGCAGACGGGCTGCAGCGCGATTTTTACTCGGTCATGGGGTTCGACGGCCTTCAAACTTAGGCCGGCGATCGGGAGGAACTAACTACCACTCTCCAGCATGCGGCCTGCTGCCGTTATGCTACCGACATGCCACCCTACGATTTCAAAATATCTGACGGCGGCAGGATGGAGATTGAAAAGCAGCTGGAAGGCGACTGTCGGTGTTGGTAGGTGGCAGGTCGGCGATCTGTCGAGTGCAGACTTCGGGGCCCCTGAAAATAAATCCGAGGCCATACATCATACAAAATAGTCATCATGGCGATTCTAATAGCACCAAAGGGACTCAGAGACTTGCGTATTGCTGGGGCTTGGGCTCTGATCTCTTGCACTTCGGTGCCTTGTCCTTCCCCTTGTCGTTGCCTTTAGGGGCAACTTGTGGAAGGAAAAATTTCTTAAAAAATAGATCCATTTATCTTGTGGTTGATAATGATAATGAACACTTTGTAGTGTGATACGAGAGCAATCTATGTTCATATATCCCCCGTAACCTAGCCTGCCGCCGTCAAATTATCGGGCGGGCGCCGGCCGGTGGCAATTTGAACGCCCGATCACCGGCCAGTGTCAGGTATAAATGGCCGGTGTCCGCCAGGTCACCAGGCGCTGGCAGGTAAAATCTGACGGCTGTCGGCCTGTCTCGTAACTGCCACCAGCCGACACCGTCCCACATCCCTCGAACTTAAGAAACTGCCTTGGCACCGCCCGGAGACCGTCAGGCGGCCTTTTATTGGCAGTTATTTATGACCACTCCCACCGGTGGCATGTAAGTTTAAGAATCCACCGATGTCTGCAAATCGGCAGGCGGCAGTTTCACGTTGTGACCGAAGTGTTAGATAACCAACTGCGAACATTATGCATATTAACCAGCCAGTGCAGGGTGTGCAGTCTGATCCTAAGCTTGCACTTTGTGATGAAGCTGGAACAGATCAGGATCGGACTGCATAGGCGCGCTGACTGGCAATGGACTTTTACTACGTGATATTTCACACCTTTACCTAAGAAATGCACTCCATATTATTTCTATCCTTTTTCCCCTCTGACTGAGACGTTCACTTATTTAGCGCACATGTATATCACACGCAAAATTTTACACATGTTTAAAATGATTATTTGATTATTTTTAAGAATGAAATAAACAACTGTGGCAGCTCTTCTATTCAATGTAAAACTTGTTAGCTGCAGCTTTTTTCCAAGTCATAAATTATTTTTTATATCCCCCGCCGAAAAGGCGGCGGGGGATATGGTATAGTCTCCGTCCGTCCTTCCGTCCTTCCGTCCCACATTTTGTCCGGAGCATATCTCCAAAAGTATTTTAGATATCAACTTCAAACTTCACAAGTGGATAGATTTCATTAAGGAGGCGTGCAGTGTACAAGAACCATTACTCTATCTTCAGTATTTTTGGAATTATTGCTCTTTGTACATTTTTTTTCTGGAATTTTTGTCCGGAGCATATCTCCAAAAATATGAAAGCTAGGAACTTGAAACTTCACACACATATAGAACTCATTGAAGAGGCGTGCAGTGCAAAAGATCCGTTACTCTGTCTTCAGTATTTTTGGAATTATTGCTCTTTGTACATTTTTTTCTGGAATTTTTGTCCGGAGCATATTGTCTGGAGATTGTCTGGTTGAAGAGTTAAACAAGACTTTGAACTTCATTTCTAATACAAAACCTTGTATTCTTGCTCAATTCGGCTTAAATCAAGATCAGACTGCACAGAACGTGCAGTCTGATCTCTTATCAACACCTTTAGCTTTTTTGGTCAAGCCTATATAATAAGATACAACACAATTTTAGACTTGTCCAAATTAAAAGCACTCGCAGACAGACATTTTATAGTGGCTCAAATGACACAGTTTTTCTTTGATAGGGTTGAAAACTTTGTGGGAAAAGGAGAAAATGCTGGTTACCAGCATTTTCTCCTTTTCTCACAATGTTTTCAAACGGCTTCTTTCCCAGAGTCGTTAAAATTTGTCAATGTATGGTGAAAGGTTAAAGTATGAAGGTCTGTCGATGTTCGCTGGAACAGTAACCTTTTATGAACGACGAAATACACCAACAAAAGAATACCGGTATTTTCGAAACTTTTTGGAGGTTTTCCTTCACTGTTCTAAATAATATTTGAAATTTCAAGTTTGCTGATCCATTGAAAAATTAATAATAAGTTCAGTTTTCGTAAGATTCAACATTTTTCCACACAATTCGAAGTTTTAACAGCCCCTATGAAAACGGCTTTTGAAAACATTGTGAAAAGAGGGGAAAATGCTTTTAGCCAGCATTTACTTCCTACTCCACAATGTCCTCTTCCCTCCCCAAAAAATGAATGCCTGCTTTTGAGTCAATTATTTTGTCGTCTAAAAAAGCTTTGAAATTTACCAGGACTTAAATTTTGTCGTTTGTCAACAGGTTAAGTCATGCAAGAATGTAAGGTTTAGACGGAAATTTGCAAGTCCAAATTCGTAACATCGAAAAAACTTTACTATATCACAATATTTAAACTTAGTAAAACCTGAAAACATTCACATAAAAAGAAAGAAAACGTGGATGAAATTACCAGTTGTTTCATAAAAATTTGTTTAAAACATTGTGGGAAAAGGAGAAAATGCTGGACACCAGCATTTTCTCCTTTTCCCTCAATGTTTTAAATTGCCTTCTTTTTCAGCGTCGGTCGAACTTTAGAATTTTGTGGAAAAGGGTTGATTGACATAAGAATTTATATTATTTTACAATGAAATAATGATACAAAAGCCGCGTTACCCTCGGGTCAACCCAAATCAACAATATTGATGACTACCAAGTATTCTATTATGCCAAATAAGTGCTTATATAAACTTTGAAATTGGTATTATGTTACAGGTAGAACGGGCTGATTTACGGACATTCCCTGAATGTTTTGTTATATTTCACATTAGATCGAAAGATAGATAGATAGATAGATAGATAAACAGACAGGTAGACAGGTAGATAGATAGATAGATAGATAGATAGATCCAGATAGATCCAGATAGAGGGAGTGATTTTGATTTCAAAATTGAATATTTAATTATTATACACTAGACCCTATGTTGTGGGCACTCATTAGAATCGTCTCATCGAGACGATTCTAATGAGTACCCACAACATAGGGTTTCGAAGAGAAATAATGACTTTAGAATACCATCACTCTATCTTATCTGGAGGTCTGGGATAGATAGATCGATCGATAGATAGATATTACCATCATTTTATCCTTTTCTCATTTCTCACGATGTTTTCGATAGCCTTCTTCCTCGGGCACGTTAAAATTTGGGGGGGGGGGTTGACGTGGGTAGTCTTTGGATGGATGGATGGATGGATGGATGGATGTAAGTACGCGTGCATGCACGTACGTTTATTTGCACTTGGCTCAAAGAAATTCTTCTGGTGTTTAGCAGGTTGTTTTATTCCAAATATACTTTATCTAACAGTAGCACAAAATACAGGATAAATTTTATACGATCAAATAACAAAGATGAGACTGTAGAAATGGATTTTATTATATACCTAGCAGTGAAATCCTGGAATTCCCCAGTTAATAAATTTTGATATCATCACTAGTGACGTTATCAACTTTCACTTTCACTTCCTGCCGTAATTTGGGAACTACGTTTTTTTTTTTCGACTACATTTTTTTCGACTTTCAAACACAAAATTACAAATAATGATGTTAATAAGGTATATAATAAATAGAATAGTCAACTGGTTGTTTTTGATATGAAAAATATCTCACTCGGACGCGTCGTAAGGCGTTAAAAAAACTCGTGCTGCGCACTCGTTTTTTCAACGCCTAACAACGCATCCTCGTGAGATATTTTTCATATCAAAAATGACCAGTTGATTATCCTCTATGTAACGAAAGCTTAGCCTATGCTGTTCTATTTTGTGTGTGTGGTTTTCTGTAGTGAGTGAATATGGCAGACAGACTGAAATTCTTACGCCGCTTTAAACATTATTTCAGCCATATTTCAGGCGACAGCTCACATATTCATGTATTTCCTTGATTTCGCAAGTATTATGCTAGGGCTCTGAAGTGTCTTGCCAGAGAGAGAGAGAGAGAGAGAGAGAAAGAAAGAGAGAGAGAGACGGAGACAGACAGAAAGCGAGAGAGACAGACGGAAAGCGAGAGAGACAATCAGAAAGTGAGAGAGACAAACAGAAAGCGAGAGAGAGAGAGAGAGAGAGAGAGAGACAGACAGACAGACAGACAGAAAGCGGGAGAAAGAGAGCAAGAGGGAAAGAGAGAGACAGACAGAGAAAGACACAGGGAGAAAGAGAAAGAGCGGGAGAAAGAAAGAGAAAGACAGAAGGGGAAGAGAGAGAGAGAGAGAGAGAGAGAGAGAGAGAGAGAGGGAGGGTAAAGAGATATTTCAAAATAGAAAATCGTGTGAACACAAGCACAAAACATAGACAATAAGACAAATCTGGAAGGCTGAAAAAATAAAGGTCATGTGGTTGTCTTTTGATAAATTGATAAAAAAACGACGGTATTTACATCAGCGATTTTGAGAATTCAGGTAAGAAAAAAGGGAATTTTAAACCCGTTCCTGTATAGAGTTAAACCCATTGCCCGTGTATTTAAAGACAGTGTCGACGAAGATCGACACGGGACGTGAACTGTGATCTATGTTCTATTATGTCTAATACAGCAGAATCTCTGAAGCAAAAAGAGCTTTGGTATTGCCATATATAAAAATCATGCATCCAGGATTGGCTAGTTTTTCGTCTTATATTTTAACTCTTTAACAAACAACAAAATTTCATACTGGTCCAAATTGAAAGCACTTGCAGACGACAAAATAAGCATGACTCAAAAATTGAAATTTGTTTCCAACGGGGTTGAAAACATTGTGGGAAAAGGAGAAAATGCTGGTAACCAGCATTTTCTCCTTTTCCCACAATTTTTTCAAAAGGATTCTATATCAGGGTCGTAAAAACCAGGGGTTGTTTAGTAAAGGGTTAAAAAGTGTTTAGGGCTTGAATCCTTTTTAACCCTTAGGCTGCAAAGTGCGACTCACTGACCTTTGGTGGACAGCTGTATTTGGGTTTTTACTATGGAATTCAAATTTATATTTTAGTTATTTAGCAGGATATAGGTTCACGCCAAAGATGAAACAAGGACCACTTGCGGAAAGCATAGATCAAGATCAGACTGCACAGAACGTGCAGTCTGATCTTTGATCTATACAGTCCGCGTGTTTAGTCAAGCCTGTACCATTATCTCTCGCTAGATGGCATTCTGTAACTACTCATCTATCTGATATGGGCATCCTGGTTACAGAACCGAATCACTTTCCTACGCGACTACCGTTACTTTGAATTTAAAACTAAAATAAAGGTTTGTACACGATAAAACGCTATCTCGTGCAATTCACTCAGCTATGATCAGCTGTTTAGAGAAATCTGGAGCAAAAGCAGGTCTGATTTTTCCTCAAACGTATTAATAAAGCTATTTTCAACATTGCTACTTTATAGAGCGTAATATTACAGTCAGCCTGCTTTCGGGTCTGGTGATGCGTCATATAAGACAGTCGAATCTTCGAAGAATATGACATGCGCAGACAACGAAACCTTGACATAAAAAAATATATACTGACGCTCAAAGGCTTATATTTTTAGTTATCTTATCACAGGCGGTCGATATTATATAATCTGGGGCGAAAAGAGTTTCACAGAAAAATCTCACATTTTTAGCCAAACTCGATTTGTCGTCTGCAGCTGCTTTTAATTTGGACATGTTTACATTTGTTGTTGTGTGGGAAAGAGTTAACCCTTTACCCAACGATGAAATTTTGTCCCGACGAGCCAACATATTAAATGTAACTTTCTGAATTATTTTTTTCTTTGATGGGGTACAAAACATTAAAAGAAAATGAGAAAGTGATAGGTACTATGATTTCTCCCTTTTCTACAATGTTGTTGAGTGTACGTGTCTTCCTTTTAGGGTCGCCCTTTATCAAACGAAAACATTTAGGACTGACAAGATAATTGTGACTAAAAAATTGACGTTTCTTTCCAGCAGGATGGAAAACATTTTGGAATAGGAGAAAATGCTGGTTACCAGCATTTTCTCCTTTTCCCGCAATATTTTTAAAGGCTTCTATCTCAGGGTCGTTAAAAGTCGGGATTGTGTGGGAAAGGGTTATGGGATGACGTACGCGCGTAGAAAAATATTATACCATCTCTGCAATACGACAATCGATCTACCACAATCGTATTGACACACAATATTATAGTGCGTTGAGTGTGTTACTTATAATGGTATTTACCAGGATGCGGACAACCAGACCTCATGTCCTAATATGGCAGATTTTTCAACGTGGCTGGTCACTATATAAACCGTACCTATCCCAGTGTTGCTTTGTGCTATGCAACGCGGACCTCGGAAGATTAGTGTGTTACTTATTGTGTTTTATATCTGTTACTTTCGTGACAAAAATGATTAGTGATTTGAACAACGACGAAACCACTCAATGGCGTCTGGAAGTCACAGCTTTAAGGCGTTTGCAACCGGACCCTATCGACAACTTTATCGATTTTCCCTGTTTTCCAGGTCTTGTGCCATCAGCTTCGCTTAAAAGACAAGGCACATATGTTAGAATGTTGAGCAGAAGTAATTTTCGATTGTGGGCCACAATTGCCGAAAGCTGTAAATATTTACAGATCGGTGAAAAGACGCCGATATGCAGTTATAGATCTGTTAAAAATGACACTTCGGATTATTTCAGTAAGGAAGGTTTAGAAGAAAGAAAACTTGTGGAAGATATGCTTAAGATACTTCGTTCGAACACAGATATGTGGGTTTTAGATATTGGAACAAACGTAGGTGTGTACTGTATAGCTGCTTCAAAAGTAAACAATCGCACGATTTGCTTAGATGCAAACTACAACCAGTTACAACAAATAACTAGATCTTTGTTCTTGGGAAATATTTTCTACTATTCCTTTATGATATGGAACAAATTATCAAATAAACATGAAACAGAAGAATTTGTTGTGCCAACCATCAAAAACCATAGACAAGGGGAGACCTTTTCGAATTTTCAAATGCTACATAATCAACGGACCAAGACAATACGTGTGAACACAATAACCCTGGATGATTTGCAAGGAATTTTTCAAGATCAGCCTGTTTTCGTAAAAATGGACCTCGGACCTGACGAAGAGAAAATACTTAAAGCCTCGAAAGACTTCTTTAGGACCGTGAATGCTACGGTGGTGCAAATGGCTTTAAAAAGTGGTAGCACGCGACATGATATTATCGACTTCTTTAAAAAGTTTGGTTTCTTGCCCTTTTCCGATGCCTTTGGCCAAAACCCCCTATTCAACAGCCAGGTCTCGAGGACTTGGCCATACAACGTGTATTTCATTAAAACCAAGCAGCTAGCGAGTTTGACTTGATTAAAATAATTTTACTCACCAACAATAAACGCAAAACAAGCGGTTTGATTGACTCAGGCCTTTTGTCGAAACTAATCAAATATCTTGTTCTGCGATTTAGCTTGATAAATTAATATTAACAGGAAGATGAGTATAGGTTTATGGATAATCAGTAGCGAATACAGCGAAATTTTGATAACTCGAAATTTAAACGACACTGTTACACAAGCGCACTCGAATTACATGATTGGACACCCGTGCCGTAAGGAAAAATGCAGGATTTATGGATTGTATGGCGTTTCTCGCCGTTTCAACACTGCTTCAGTTTCATGGCCGCGTCCAGTGCACTCATCCATGCTCTCCAGGCGTTTCTGCTAAGTCACTGGCCGCTTTCCAAACAATGATCAGCAGTGGGAAAGGGATGAATGCTATTACAAATACTATCATCAATCCTGGGAAAGAAATTGGTCGAGACAGCGACACTATGTTCTCAAGTCTTGCATTCTACCGACTTATATACCGAGGCTCGGCTAGAGAGAATGTGGGAGCATTATCTGACTGCTCATACGAGCAAAAACAAACTTTTGAAAAATTTTATATTCACTCCCAAGGTAAAAAGTCCGTTTTTTTTTCTTGCCCAAATTTATACTGTGTGTTCTTCAGTGTGCTTTTCATTTTATTTAGCTCATAGTAAACTTTTGTGTTCATTTTTCGTCCGTCGTCAACTTTAACATCGTATTCAGTCTAGAAGCCACATTTTCTGTCCTGTACTCAAGAAACTTGGCCAGAACTTTTTTCTTGGTGATAACTTAGGCGACGTAGACAATAAACTGTAGGTCACATCAATCAAAATCTATGTCATCAGATCACTGGGTCAAATCTTAGAAAACCCTTGTTCACATTTTGGGCCATTTTATTAGTCTAATACTGTTGAAAGTTATAAATTTGGTCTAATACTCATGAAAATTGGTAAGATTGTTTGTTGTTATGATATTTTGGACGAGTTTAAAAGAAAGCTACGGTGGGTCAGAAACTAAGTCACCAGGTCAGATCTTAGAAAGCCTTGTGTACGCTCGCTTTGGAGGCAACATTTTCAGTCCAAAAATTATGGTTGCTGGTCAGAATGTCTGTATTTATATCTCAGATGAGACTGAAAATGGGTCATATCGGGTCAAAAAAAGGGCGCTCGGTAATTTTATTTTAGAAAATCTTGCAAACATTCTGGAGGCCACATTTTCGCATTTACTCATGATCGTTTTTCAGCATATTTGACCCGATGATATCTCAGATGAGACCAAAATTGGTCACATGGATAAAAAATAGGCCACCAGATCAAATAAAAACAGCATGTGTACACTCTAGAGGCCATATTTTCTATCCCAAATTCATAAATGTTGGTCAAAATCTACAAGCTAAAAGAAGGCCATTTTGCGCTAAAAGTACGAGTATGTCGCTGTGACACATTGTAGAAAAGCTTATGCACTCTCTAGAGGCCAAATTTCAGTCCAGTACTCATGAAGATCTATTAGAATGCCTGTTATAATATATGGAAAGACAATAGAAATAGTTCATGTTTGCTGAAAAGGCTTAGGTAAGCGATTGGGGGGATATTATGACGCTCTTGACGTGATGTATCGTTGAATAAACCACGGTTGTGAGTTATGAGGCACAATAGATAATACACATGTCGATAGCCTGAGTAGTTTATTCATGGCGCCTTATAACTTAAAACGATTATAACATGACTATACCTCCTCTTGATGAAAGGAAAACAACTTCATACTTAGAGTACAAAACACGGATGCAGACTAAATTTTCAAATGACTAACTTACTTACTTTATATAGAATGACTTCAATATATAGAATGACGTCACTCTATATAGAATAAGATAGATTCGAACATGACCTGTGAATTCGGCTCTATAAACACAGTGTAACGAAAGCGTGGTGAAATCTACGTCATTCTATATGTGACCTCATTCTATTATAGAGTGACGTCATTCTGTATAAAGTAAGTAAATAAGTTATTCAATGGAATATAATCTGCATCCGTGTGTTTACTCAAGTATGAACTTGTTTTTCTTTCATTAAGTTCTAGAATCGTAATATTCTTTCTATCGTAGATTATCGTTTAAAATAAACCACATTTTGAGTTATGAGGCGCAATGAATAAACCAGCCGGGCTATCGCCCCGATGGATTATTTATTTTGCCTCATAACTTACAACTGTGGTTTATGAACGATGAACCACAATAGAAAGAAAATCAATTCTTAAATTGTACAACTCTTTCGTTGTACTGTGTTTATAGTGCCGAATTCACGTTTCATGTTAGAATCTTTGCTCTGTCATACACCCCATAGCTTTTACATAAAAGGGTATGTGGGTGGTAGAATTTCGTCATGTCGATTGTATTCACGAAAAGAGAATAGAAGATTAGATAATTGCGAAAAAATCTCAATATCCCAATTTAAACATCTAAATGAATACCACACAATCTCGAGTTCTAACCTTTATCCTACTAATGATTAAAATGAAATTTTCAATTCGACAGTTAAAGCCCAAATATTGTTATTTTAAAGTTATGTTTGGGCAATCACATCTCCTTATCGGACAGTGTTGTTCTGTGCAGTCTGATCTTGATCAACACTGTCCGCAAAAAGTCAATGAGTTTCGCTCAGTAGCCTAAGGATTAAATACCATGAAGAAGCCATAGTGGGTTACCAGCATCTTCTGCTTTTAACACGATGTTTTCTACCTTATCAAAGACAGAATTGATCGCTGAAGCTACGTTAGTTGTCGTCTGCACGTGCTTTTAATTTGGTGGAATACAAAAATCTGTGGGTTGGTATTTATTGTAAAGTGTTAATTAATGTTTTCTTTCAAGGGTAAAACTCACAAATATTGAGGTTTCTAACTTTTATTAGTTGGACAAATTTCAACGTATCAGTTCAAGATTCAAGATCAGCCAAACTACACGTAGATTTCTATGCAGTCTGGCCGTAATCTGTGTTTATGTGAACCATGTGTCAGCGGAGAAGTGCAAGATGAATATCATTTTGTCGTCATCTGTCCATGCTATGTCGAATTGAGGAAAAAATATAGTCGTGCAAAATACAGATGACCAAGTATCTTCAAAACATTTTAACTTGTATCAAATTTAAAAAAGAATTACCAAATTTTCTATCTCGTCGTGCTATTTATTCAAAGGAGTTACCGTTCTTGTTGTTGCTGAATAGTTAAATCCATTATCTCCCGCTAGATGGCATTCTAAAAATACACATCTATCTAATTTGGGTACTCTGAGTATAGAGGCAGACTAATTTTTCAATACAACAACTGTTACTTTGAATTTCAAAAATGTAATAAACGTTTATCCAATAAAACTCTACTTGATGCGATTCATTCAGCTATGACCAGCCTTTTATTATACCCCCCCCCCACAACGAAGTGGAGGGTGTATACTGAAATCGCCATGGCTGTCCGTCCGTCTGTCCGTCCGTTCGTCTGTCTGTAGACACAATTTTGTGTGGAGCTTTTTTCCTACAGTTTTTTAAGTACTGCACTGAAATTTACACATAATGTTTGGGTACATATGAAATTGTGCATGTGCACTTTTGTTTTGCTATTTGTATGAATTGAGATTAAACTACATGGACATGCGTTCTGATCTGTGATGCTTAAATTTCAATTAGGACCACTCAGTGATTTGTGATGTACATGTATCATTATGCATATATATGCATATCTATTTATGAATAAATTTTTATGTGAATACATTTCACGGTTGTCTGTTTTTATTTGCTCACCTTAGCACAAAGTGCTAAAGGTGAGCTATTAGTATCGCCCTTTGTCCGGCATCCGTCGTCCGTCAACAATTTCTTTAAACATCTTCTCCTCCTAAACCACTGGGCCAATCTTCATGAACCTTGGCAGGAATGTTCCTTGGGTAAAGCTCTACCAAAATTGTTCAAAAAATTTAATTCAACCCATAACTCTGGTTGCCATGGCAACAAAAAGAAAAAAAAACGAAATCTTTGAAAATGTTCTTCTCTGAAATTAGAAGGCGTAGAGCTTTGATATTTGGTATATAGCATCTCCGAATGGACCTCTACCAAGTTTTTTTTTTTTTATCAAATTATGCCTCTAGGGTCAAAACTGGCCCCACCACGGGGGATAACAAGTTTGAGCATAGGAACAAGAAGGAAAACTTTAAAAATCTTCTCCTCTGAAACTTGAAGGCGTAGAGCTTTGATATTTGGTATGTAGCATTTCCTAGTGGACTTCTACCAAGTTTGTTCAAATTATGTCTCTGGGATCAAAACTGGCCCCACCCCAGGGGTAACAAGTTTGAGCATAGGAACAAAGAAGGAAACTTTAAAAATCTTCTCCTCAGACACTTGAAGGCGTTGAGCTTTGATATTTGGTATGTAGCATTTCTTAACGGACTTCTACCAAGTTTGTTCAAATTATGTCCCTGGGGTCAAAACTGGCCCCACCCAAGTGGTCACAAGTTTGAGCATAGGACCAAAGAAGGAAAACTTTAAAAATCTTCTCCTCTGAAACTTGAAGGCGTAGAGCTATGATATTTGGTATGTGGCATCTCCTAGTAGACCTCTACCAAGTTTGTTCAAATTATGCCCCTGGAGTCAAAACTGGCTCCACCCCAGGGGTCACAAATTTGAGCATAGGAACAAAGAAGGAAAACTTTAAAAATTCTACTCTTCTGAAACTAGATGGCGTAGAGCTTTGATATTTGGTATGTGGCATCTCCTGTGGACCTCTACTAAGTTTGGTTAAAGCATGCCTGTGGGGTCAAAACTGGCCCCGCCCCGGGGGTTACAAGTTCGAACATAGGAACAAAGAAAGAAAATTTCAAAATTCTTCTTCTCTAAAACTAGAGGGCATAGAGCTATGATATTTGGCATGTAGCGATTCCTAGTGGATCTCTACCAAGTTTGTTCATATTATGCCCTTGGTGTCAAAACTGGCCCTGCCCCGGGTGGTCACAGGTTCGAACATAGCAACAAAGAAGGAAAACTTTAGAAATCTCTGAAACTTGAAGGTACAGAGCTTTGATATTTGATATGTGGAATCTTCTAGTGGATCTCTACCAAGTTTGGTCTTATGATGTCCCTGGCGTCAAAACTGGCCATGCCCTGGAGGTCGAAGGTTGGAACATAGGAACAAAGAGGGAAATTTTTTAATTTCTTTTTCTCTTAAACGGGAAGGTGTAGACCTTTGATATTTGGTATGTAGCATCTTTGTGTGGACCTCTACCAAGTTTGTTCCAAGGATGTTGCTTTGGTTAAAACTGACCCAGCCACGGGGATCACAAGTTCGAACATAGGACAAAGAAGGAAAATTTAAAATTCTTCTTTGAAACTGGAAGGTGTAGAGCTTTGATATTTGATTGCCCTATGTTGGGCGTCTGTTGCCCCTCAACAATTTCTTTAAACATCTTGTTCTCCTAACCCACTGGGCCAATCTTGATGAAACTTGGCAGGGGTGTTCCTTTGGTGAAGCTTTACCAAAGTTGCTGAATTTCACCCATAAGCTATAGTCTAAGGTGAGCGTTCCAGGGCCAATGGCCCTCTTGTTTATTTATCTATTCATTTGTGACCCATCACGCAAAAATGGACCATATGGGAACTCAGTACATCAATTAGATTGAACCAGATCAACGATAGCGCAGGTCAGTTTAAGTTGATAATTGAAAAATGATTGTATAACGAGGTACAATGACCACTTTTCATACAGAAAATGTCATTATCAAAGCAAAAAGGGTCATTACTGGTCAACCTACGCAAATTGCGCAATCTGACCAGGGCTGAAACCTTTCGCAGTACCCAGAAGGTCCCTTTTTGCGTGATGGGTCACATTTATTGAATTTTGTGGTTGTTTGGTTATTATTCAGTTTGTGACTTCAAGTTACATTTTTTATAAATACATGCCGGATTAACCCTTTCCCAAACAATCCCTGGCTTTTACGGGTCTGGAATAGTAGCCTTTTGAAAACATTGTGGGAAAAGGAGAAAATGCTGGTAACCAGCATTTTCTCCTTTTCCCACAATGTTTTCTACCCTATCATAGACAGAAATCATCTTTTCAGCAAGAGCTGAATTGTCGTATGCAAATGCTTTCAGTTTGGTCTAGTCCAAACGTTTGTCGTTTGGGAAAGTAAGATATCAGGAACGTTTTCATATTGTATTAACTAAGCCTTTAGAAAACGGATACTTAAATTGTCTGCGTAAAATGGGCTGCTAGACGGGAGAAGGAGCATTCGGATATTTGCGTAAAGTGTCGTCTCGGATCAGCCTCTACAGTCTGCCAAGACTAATGCGAAACGATACTTTACGTTTTCATGTGATTTTCAGTTTTGCGCATGTCTACTGAAGCACAAAATCTAATGTAGTCGTAAAGTTCAGTCTCGGATCGGCCTGCTCAGTCTGCGCAGGCTGATCACAGGCGACATTTTACGAGAATGTCTAAATGCCCCTTTTGGCGTGTTGCAAGCGTGTCATGGCGTGGTTTCTGTCTGTACGATGTCTGTCCGTTCGTGCTTCCGTCTGCCCCATCCGCCCGTCTGCCCGTCCGTAAACCTTTTTCTTGTTTAAGCGACAAAGTCTGCATTTGTAGTTTGATTATCGTGAAACTTGCACAGTTGCTATATCTCATCAATAGCTTTGACTCTATTAATTTTGAAAAAAAAATCGAACAATCGGTATGGGAAAAGTCGCCATTCATAGTTGAAAATTTCCATTTCTTGTTTAGGCAATGAAGTTCATAGTGTTGATTAACCTGTTTTGAATGTTGTCAAGATTCATCAAGGGATTGAACTCTGTTAAAAGTGAAGAAAATCCAGTAAACATTTCAGGAAAAGAAACCATTTGATGACTTAGTATCGTTTTCTAAACAAAGTCCACATTATTGGTCAATTTTTTTTAAACTTACTAGGATTGTTTAGTACAAGGCGCACTGAAATGCTGTCAAATTTGTCTGGATTCCAAACATTTAGTTTTGAGAAATTTAACTTTATTTTTTTTCACTGTTTGTTCAATTCAGCATGCCTACATATGCTGTCATAGTGGGTTCAAGCCCAGTTGCAATAATATACTATTATGTTTTTTTCTTTCCTTTTTGCATCATGAATTGTATTCAAGCATAAAAGCAAAATCTCTGCCAGTAGAGCGATTTCATACCCTTCAGGGCCTCTATTTTCTTCCCAATTTATAGACTTATTTTCTTCATTATTCATTTTTTGACCTTTTTTTTTCTCCTTATTTGGCATTCTATCAGCTATTTCGTTATTTTTTTTTCTTTAGCTACTGCACGATGACATTGTATTGAGTACTTTGATGACTATAATGACTGTAAAACTACGCAAGATTTTGTCATTAGAACTATTTTGTTCACTCGTTCGTTCTTAATTGACATTGTTCGCGAAACGTTTAGAGACATAGCTCAAGGTTTAACTCTTTACCAGACAATCCCTGGTTTAAACAACCCGGAGATATAAGGCTTTTAGAAAAAACATTGTGGGAAAAGGAGAAAATGCTGGTGACCAGCATTTTCTCCTTTTCCAACAATGTTTTCTACGCTGCTGGAAAGAAATTTCAGTGTATCAGTTACGTTCTATTTTGTCGTCTGCAAGTGCTTTCAATTTTGACCAGCCTAAAATTTTGCCGTTCGGTAAAGGGTTAACCCCTATCCCGCTTACTAACCGTTAAAATGAAATTGTCAGTTCGATGGCAAAACCCCCCAAAATTGTTATTTTAAAGTTTTAGAGAATAGTATCTCGTAATCGGACAGTGTAGATCCAAGATTGAAATGCACGGACTGTGCACTCTGATCTTGGGTCTACACCGTCTGCAAAAGATCATTGAGTCGCTTTAACCCATTACCACACAATCCCTACTTTCGACGACCCTGAGAAAGAAGCCTTTAGAAAACATTGTAGGAAATGGAAAAAATGCTGGTAACCAGTATTTTCTCCTTTTCCCACAGTGTTTTCTACCCTTCACAAAACAAATTTCAAACTTTTAGTTACTTTCATTTTTTCGTCTGCAAATGTTTTCGATTTGGAAGAGCCTAAAATATTGTCGTTTGGTAATGAGTTAAATGGCCTATGCAGAATAATGCGTTTTACTTTTTCAATTGTACAATTATTAATCATCATTTTGAAGTATACAACTTGTGACAAACTATTCGATGATTTGAAATTTGGAAAAAAATAGAGTTTCGTAAGTCTAATTTCAATTGTGCAAATACTAATTATCTATTTCAAGTATGTAACTTGTGAGAAACTATTCTATAATTGGAAATTTGCAAAAACAGAGTCCTGTTATATAACCATTCTAATGTCGGCTGTAAAAAGTAAGTAATTCCAAGGACCACACTCCGTGAATGGGGGGGGGGGGGGGGGGGGTTGAGGGGGTGTCGGACGTGAGCCTGCTCAGGGCAAAAGGGGGCTTAATGAATCTCTGCAATGCATGATACCAAGCTGGTCATCACTTAACACTGTACCAAACGACACAATTTTAGACTTGTCCAATTTGAGAGCATTTGCAGACGACAAAATAAACGTTACTCAAATATTGAAATTTATTTATGACAGGGTAGAAAACACTGTCGGAAAAGGAGAAAATGCTTGGTACTCAGCATTTTCTCCTTTTCCCAGAGTGTTTTCAAGGTTTTTATCTATCGGTCGTAAATACCAGGTAATGTTTAGGAAATGGATGATTATGTATCCTTTATACTAATTCTATATAAGAACATACCTAATCTTGTGGTAGACTGGTCCTTTTAACATGCAAAATGGACTTGGAACAAAAAAAAAAAATCATTTTTCTTTATTATTGGTCATTTTCCGCATGTCAAAGGAATTTTGTCCACTTCATTGATGCAATCAGTTTGTTAGACTGAACTAATTTTATAGGTACATAAGTGACCTTTCTGTAAACGTGAGTTTGGTACGTCCCCTTAGTAACAGGGGTAACAACCTACGTTATAGCATACGTCATCGGAGATATTTTAAATCCGCCATTTTCGTTTTAGAAAGGTAAGATTTTCAGCTTGTACATTATTGTAATTGAAGATCTGTCCAAACAAAGCAATGCATATGGTACCTGACAACTTTTTTCGTTAGTATACAATAATATTTTGTTCATTAGTTTCGTTGATTTTGCGAATACCTCCGTACAATTTTCGAAGCTGGTGACACATGTGCGATTTGCCGTTAAGAATAATTGTGTTGAAGTGTTTAGAGCTATAACATTGTTTCATGGCATATTTCATGGCATTTTGATTTCACGAATAGGACAAATATATTTACCGTTACCAGATGAAGTAGGTATTCTAAGTATATCTTAGATACATATATCTTTTAAAAGTAAGTAATCTGCACTTTGCGCACAGAATGGCGGCTATTCCGACACCTCTGCTATGACGTAGGTTGTCATCCTTGAGTAACGCGGTATATCGGTTGTCAAACCTGACAAGCTAACCAGAAAATGGCGTCGAATACAAAGAGACAGAGCGTTTATTTCAGTTTTATTCCAGCTGATACTAGTTTCGCAAAATCAGCAGAAAGGTCAAATATGTGGTGACTTGTTTGTTGTAATGCACCACGGACATGCTTTAATCTTTTACCACACTATGAAGACTTTCGACGACCCTGTGAAAGAAGCATTTTGAAAATATTGTGAGAAAGGAGAAAATGCTTCAATTCAATTCAGTCATATAATTTAAACATGTTAAACCTTCTTTTAAGTTCAGTTACGTGTAATTTAGTTAGCAGCGAAACAATCACTGGTTTGTACGACCCTGAGACAGAAACCTTTTGAAAACAGTGTGGTAACCAGCATTTTCTCCTTTTCCCACAATGTTTTCTACCTTCCTAGAACAAATTTTAACTTTTGAGTCGCATTAATTTTGTCGTCTGCAAATGCTTTCAATATGGACAATTTTAAAGTGTTGATGGTTAGTAAAGCGTTAAAAGAGTGAAAAACAAAAAATACCCTTTTGCCGAAATCTAAAAGTTGCAATAGTTATATATACAAAATTCTTTTAGAAATATCAAAGCCATGGGACAAAAAACTACTACGACTCTTTCTTCTGATAAGATTATTGTTATACGGACCCACAAATCAAATCGATACCTCACTTTTCAGTAAAACAGTTACTATTAATAGTAACAAAATGCTTTAAGGACTATTGTCAAACAGGAAGTAAGTAGTTTGTAGCTGTTGGTCCTTTGCCACGTCTTTGCAAGATACTACAGATTTTTGATCGAATTCTGGGGAAGAAATCTTTGATCGAATTCTGAGGAAGAAATGAATGATGTGAAGCAAGATGGAAATTGGTGTACCCTTGTTTGCCATAGTACAAATCAACTTTGTTCTAGTCCATCTAATTACAAGTACTGGAAGGGGTCAGTATAGTATGTTTCTTTCAAATAACAGACACCTTTTGTCCATATTGTATACCCTAGATATTGCATACCTTGGCGAAAAAAAAAAGCTGCTCTGTTCTGTCAGACCAACAAAATACAGAAAGTTCAATCCTCATTCGAAATTTCTATACAAAGCGAAGATAATAGAGGATAATTTTTTTTTTTTGTTTTTTCGGTGAAAGATCGAAATTCATTTCATCGAGTGGACACCATCGGTAATATTTTCACGAGTGGCTGCGCCACTCGTAAAAATATAACCGATGGTGTTCACGAGATAAAATAAATTTCGATCTTCCAACGAAAGAAAAACAAATATTCTATTTATTTCATGTTTTAACCGTTTTTGGGAGGAGTTTTATCAAAATCCAGTAGTTTTTTCGTTATTCCCCATGGCGTGCCCCGCCCGCATGGCAACGTATTACAATAATACGTCAAGCGCGAGAAATGTGAGGTAAATGACGTCATATTACCATCTGTCTGTAAGGCACGTGCAATTAACCTAGGCAACAAGAACATGAAAATCAGTGTACGATCGAAAAATATTTTCACTGCTATTTCTCGATATCCTACCGGAAAGCATGAAATAAATAGAGGATGTTTGTTTTTTTTCGGTGAAAAATCGGAATTATTATTATTATGATTATGATTATTCCCCGTGGCGTACCCCTCCCGCATAGCGACGCATTACAATATTACGTCAGAAATGTAAGGTATATGACGTCATATTTCCCATCTGCTTGTGAGGCACGCGCAATTTACCTAGGCAACAAGTAACGTGAAAATAAGTATTTTCACTGGTGGTACCAGTGTAAGATCGAAAAATATTTTCACTGCTACTTCTTGATATCCTACCGGAAAGTATGAAATATGTACATATCATCGTTTGTTTACGAATCAATCTTTTTCAAGGAAATTATGGCTGTATGATAATTTCTTTTATCGAGGATTTTTTTCATTTACTACCGAATGTATTGATACCAAACTTCATGATTTGTGACCCATCACGCTAAAAGGGACCTTCTGGGAACTGCGAAAAGTGTCAACCCTGATCAGACTGGCGAATTGCACAGGCTGACCGGGGTTGACCCTTTTCGCTTTAATGACATTTTCTGTATGAAAAGTGGTCATTTTACCTTGTTATACAATCATTTTTGAGTTATCAACTTAAACTGACCTGCACTATAATTGATCTATTTTCATCTAATTGGTGTACACAAAGAACGGCCATAATTGCTTAAAAAAAAACAACAACATGAAAGGATCATAACTCAGTGAAAAATTATAAAACCACAAAAAAAATATAACATGCACATGTTTGCTCATGTATTGATTTGTTTTATGAAGTTTAACTGATATCTGTCATACAGAACTGAAGACTTGCTGAGACACAGTTTAATATGCGCACATGTGCTTTGTATTGAAACTTCCTATGAGTTTGGCTGAAATCCATTCAGTAGATAGGCTACTGAGAAATAGTTTAGACAAAAATTCTAGAAAGGCCTGTAACTCACTGAAAAATAATTCAAACATAACCAGTGTGCAAATGCAGATCTAAAGGCTACTTTCTCATGGTCGTCAAAAGCATAGGGATTGTGTGGTAATGGGTTAATCACCTTTAATGATAGCTGTCGTTTTGGAATTCAGAGTAACGGTGTTCTTTCTAAACAGCAGCCCGGTTCTGTACCCAGAATGTCCCAATCAGATGAGTGTTTAAAGAATGCCACCTAGCGGAGAAAATGCAAGCTCAAAGTTCTAAAACACACTTTCTGTTCATTTTGTACAAGCCCATCAATTAAGTTCGTAAACAGACGGCAAGACGTTGCCAATGCTGGATCTACTCTGCGTGCATACGGTTTTCAATCCCTGGCTCTGACCCCTGACTCGGCCAATTTCTTTCCGAGGATTGATGATAGTCACTGCAACAGGATTCATTAACTCATCCACAGCTGACCAGAAATTGTTTCGACAATGATTATGGGAAAGCGGCCGGTGGCTTGGAAAGAAAGAAAATAATGCCAAGAATTTGTAAAAGAAAGTTCAGGAAGGCATGGAAAGGTGCACCGGCCGCCGCGATATAACCGGAATAATGTTAAAAACGGCGTAAAACACAAAACAATTCATCAATCAGTGACTGCAGTTTCAGAATTTTTTTGAGCGTAGTGAGATAAAAAAAGAAGTGGTTAAAATGAGTTTTATGTGTAAATATCATTGAGCCTGCTCTGTGAATATAAGGCTTAATGCATTTGCGAAAAGTATCGACTCAGGTCAGCCTGCGCAGTCCGCGCAGGCTGACCTGAGCCGAAACTTTTCGTTATTGGTCAATTTTGTGTTTGTCAAAGGACCAATCTACATCATGATTAAGTCGGTTATTGAAAATAATGGCTCCTATGGATCCAGAATTATGTGATGACTTGGGCAAGCATCGTGGTGGATAACGTAGGTGCATTAAGCCGCCTTCTTGCCAGAGCTCGACTCCGTTCGTTTCCCTGAATCGTTATACCAAGAAAGTCGTCCCATGGTTGTGAATCCATTACATCCGTTTTTGTAGAGTAACCGACCGAAGCATGGGGTACATTGGTCCGTTAACATGCAGGAAATTGATCAATGGCAAAAAAGGTTCGACCCAGGTCAGCCTTAGATGCTTTAAATCCTCTTCTACTCAATTGGCAATAATCGGATTATTTTCATAATTGCCCTTTTATGTTGCCTCGGTCTGTTGTAATGCCCAGGGCTCTTATTTGGCCGAGGGAGAGAGGGAGGCACCATGAAACCTTGCGTTTGTTTGCACCATATTATTTCCATGCAAGATTTAAAGCTTTGATGGCTTATCCTATATGATTAGTTTCCAATATCAACTGTATCACATATCATACCATGTAAACATGCCACATTTTTCCAAATCAATTTTTGCCAGCCTTTAATGAAAAAAAAATGCAAGCAAACATTTTTCGGCAGTGTCTGAGAAAAAGCTCTCTGTCTCTCTCTCTCTCTCTGTCTGTCTCTCTGTCTCTGTCTGTCTCCTTCCTTCCTCTTCCCTCTCTATCTCTCTTCTCTCTCTCTCTGTCTCTCTGTCTCTCTCTGTCTTCTCTCCTCACTGTCTCTCTCTCTCTCTCTCTCTCTCTCTGTCTCTCTCTCTCTTTCTCTATCTCTGTTCCCCCTCTCTCTTTCTCTCTGTCTCTCTCTGTGTTCCCTTTCTAATATTAATATCTCTGTTATAACTGTCTGATTGATTGCATGGTGTTTTACGTCAATTATTTATCATTATTTCAGTCATATATCGGCGACATTTACATATTCATGATTTTCCTGGGTACCTGAGTATCACCAGTACTAGGCTGGGGACCCTCCCCCCCCCACCCCCCACCCCCCATCCCCACCCCCACACACCCTCCTGTCAAGAGTCCTGCAACTTATCACTCAGCCAAGCAGGGCCCCTGGTATTACTGGAGTTTTTTTTTTCCAGACTTTGGCTATGGTTAACTATCAGAAGAGAAAAACATGCCAGACAGACAGGATAGTCTTCATTGTACCTTTTTCCAGAGTGTTTCAGTCTTGAGTAGTCGTCAAGTTTTAGAATCGCCCGAAACTAAAGTAGTTTTACACGCGAATTCTCTTTGGGTTGGTAAAATTTAACTCTTTAACTCATTACCAAACGGCAAAATTTTAGGCTTGTCCTAATCGAAAGCATTTGCAGACGACAAAATAAAAGTGATTGAAAATTTGAAACTTGTTTTGTAAAGGATAGAAAATATTGTGGGAAAAGGAGAAAATGCTGGTTACCAGCATTTTCTCCTTTTCCCACAATGTTTTCTAAAGGCTTCTTTCTCGGGGGTGTCAAAAGTAGGGATTGTGTGGTAATGGGTTAATAGATGACAAAAATTGGAAATCACCGAAACTGTACCAAATTGTACCAGATTGTACCAAAGTTTTGTACGTTTACTCATTTTCTATGGCAGCAGATTTCGTCTAGTAATGTGAAAAGAGGGGGAAAAAAAAAACTTCCAAATTGACAGTGTAAAACCCACTTCACAGTCGATATCCATTTATCTTTTGAGCACTAGACGTTCTCTAATCAATAACGTGCTTAACCCTTTACCAAACAATCCCTGACTTTTACGACCCAGAGGAAGAAGCCTTCTGAAAACATTGTGGGAAAAAAGAGAAAATGCTGGTAACCAGCATTTTTTCGTTTTACCCAAAATGTTTTCTACTCGTCAAAAGTCAAGTTTCAATTGTTCAATCACGTCTCCTTTTGTCGTCTGAATATGCGTTCAATTTGGACAAAGTCTAAAAAAAATTTCATTTGGTCTTGAGTTAAATGTATTTCATAATCATACCAAAATTGACAGTTTCAAACGGGGCACAATAAAGAAACTCTCGCTATGAGCGTCGGTTCTTCTTGTTCTATTGTCAGCGATCGAATGAGACGATTATTGAACCCGACATGTTGATGTTTTAACCCTTAACCACACAATGCTGACTTTTAGGCCCCTGGAAAAGAAGGCTTTTGAAAACATTGCGGGAAAAGGAGAAAATGCTGGTAACCAGCATTTTCTCCTTTTCCCGCAATGTTTTCTACCCTTTCCAAGAAACATTGCACCATTTGAGCCACACTGAAATGATCTTCTGTAAATGCTTTTGGTTTGGACAAGGCTAAAAATAATTTTTTTGTCATCTGGTGAAGGGTTAATTTGAACCATGCTCTCTGGCAAAAGGGGCTTTGATGCTTTTCTGTGATGCATTATAACAAGCAAGCCATCACATAATTATGAATCCTAGATTTAGATCGGATTGTTTATGACATGTAGTGACTGATTATAAAAATGGCGCTGTTGTATTGATATAGTGAATTATTTCATACTCCTCAGATAATAACAATCTATTAATGTCTTTGTTTTCTGCGAATGTGGGCATAAATTTGTTTAATATGTTGTAAACTGTAAACATGCAAGTGCTGTTTTATGCTGATAAAATGTTATGTTATATCATGTTACGTTATGTTATAATTATGAATCGATTAAATCTAGTTTGTTTTTCAGCTGACTGAAACATTAGTTAGAGTGGTCCTTTGACCTGCGCAAAATTGACAAAAAGCAAAGGTATCGACCTAGGTCAGCCTGCGCCAACTGCGCAGGCTGACCGAGGTCGATACTTTTTGTAGATGCCCTAAATCTCCTTGACACAGAGCCAGGCTAATTTCTTTAAAGCCTTTTTTTTTGTTCTTTTGATGGAGTAAAAAGCACTGTCGGAAAAGAAAGAAAGAAAGAAAGAAAGAAAGAAAGAACGAAAGAAAGACCGAACGAACGAACGAACGAAAGAAAGAACGAAAGAAAGAAAGAACCTACGAACGAACGAAAGAAAGAACGAAAGAAAGAAAGAACCTTTTGGAACCCGGGTAAATGATAGTAATAAGCATTTACTCTTTTTTCAAGTAGGAATTTTACTCTGCCAAAGGCAAATTCCTACGCTTTTAGCCATGAGTAATTTCTCGCCTGTTGGTGCTTTCGATTCGAACCAACAACCGAGACTAAAACGACATTTGAAAACACTGTTTAAAAAGGAACAAATGCTAGCGGGCATTTGCTTCTTTTCCAACTAGAGCTATCACTAAACGTGATTATAACCCCCACCCACTAGCTCCATGTCACAAAAACAGGTCTTTGTCACAGAATGCAGAATAGTTTAACCTTTTCCCAAACGGCAAATTTTGGACCAGACCAAATTGAAAGCATTTTGTTTATGACAAATTATCAGTTGCTAAAAAGATGATTTTTCTATATGATGGGGTAGAAAACATTGTGGGAAAAGGAGAAAATGCTGGTTACCAGCATTTTTTCCTTTTCCCACAGTGTTTTCAAAAGGCTTCTATTCCTGACCCGTAAAAAACAGGGATTGATTGGGAAAGGGTTAATTCAAAAGTAAGAGTTAAAAATAAGTTCAAGGGAAATATTCTGCAACACATTGCAAGTTTGCAACAGAGTCATGAAAATTGCATATACACAACTTCATAAATAGGAACACTGTGTGTAAATGTCAGTACCTTAAAAAGTGTCAGATCAGGTGTTCCTTTTAGAAAAGTATTTTAAGATGCCGTTTTCAAATGTTGTTTTAGTCTGAGTTGTTTGTCCAAACCGAAAGCACCTACAGATGAGATTTTAGATATGGTTAAAAAAAATGGAATGATGTCTTTGACAAAGTTAAAAACAGTGTTGGAAAAGGAAAAAAATACATGCATTTACTTTACACCGAGTGTGAAACAAGTTCTGACAACTTATACATGTACTATTTTTTCTCGATTCTACTTCCTTGAAATTACACGAGTTTTCGCACAAAATGTGTTTGCCCCTCGAACAGTCTCATCGTTGACACTAACTCAGGGGTATCAAACTCGGGACCTTATCTTTACGAGGTTAACACTCTTACTCATAACCATAGACACCGTGCACATTGAGTTCATTGTCGATATAAGTTTGAATGAGTAAAAAGAAAAAGATCACTCACATATAGACAAATTGTTTTCATTCAGTATTACAATGCATTTCTAAACCAATCTTTACGGAACAACGATTATTATGTTTTTTTTGCAATAAGCACTTTCAGATCCCGGTAGATATATTGCTTATACGAAATGCGCTTGAAGAACATGCGTTATGTATACTTGGTGTCCAGGAAATAATACGATATTTTTATTTTTGCTTTGCTATGAAGACAGTGTCTTGGATATACTCATATCAGCCCATCAGTCGGATGGTAAATCAGTCGGTGGAACGGTCAGTCGGACGATTGTTTGGTTGCTCGGCCAGTTTTGATATGCAATTTGCATTTCATATTGTATTGTTTTATAAAGGAGTTTGACGCCGTTTTAACGGCTTAGGTCAGTTGTGCTGTCACCTAACAACCTTGTCAATATCATTATCGGTAGGACGAGGATGACCGCATGATGCTTGTCACCGGACTGTATACGACTTTGGCCTTCAACATTCATCTAGCTTAGGAGGCGAGATACATTACACAGGCAACATATTAATGGGGTTTTATGTTCAGCGGTGATACTAGCAGATAATATAAGGTGCACACGCGATTTGATTTGATACTATAGAGCTGTCACAAACTGTAACCTGTTTGACATCTTAAATAAATAATACCGTATAAAATGGGGTAGAAAGCGTACGAGGTCCTTAAATATGAATATTTTAACTCTTTTGTGTTTTATAGGAATAGGAACAATGAAACCTAACTCCGCCAGCCATTGCCTCTGTAGGCTTTTTCCTCGTTATCTTGCATATTGTTGAAAAATAACATTCCCAGTTAGATATGAGCTGTGCTGTGTGAAAACAGTGGTTTAAATGAGTCTGCAAAGAGAAAGCAGACATCAGTCTAACCTTTTTGTTGCTGTTCAATTGTCCGTAAGTTAAATGACAATTTTACCTTCTAATTCATAATTATGATGATGTAATTACTTGCTTGGTGTAACGTTTCATGGAGATGAAAAAACATTCTCTTGCTAGAGAGCGACATTTGCAATACGACAATCGATCTTTCACAATTGGGTTGACACAATACTTTAATGTTTTGGGCGTGCTACTTATAATGATTTTTACCAGGATGCATGTCACCAGACCTGATGTCCTAATATGGAAGATGATGCAACACGTTTGGTCATTGTACAACTCATACAAACCGTATCTACCTCAGTGGTGCTTTGTGTTATGTAACGCGGACCTCGGAAGAATAGTGTGTTACTTACTGTGTTTTATATCCATTACTTTCGTGACTAAACTGATTAGAGATTTGAACAACGACAAAACCACTCAATGGCGTCTGGAAGTCACAGCTTTAAGGCGTTTGGAACCAGATCCTATTGACAATTTTATTGACTTTCCCTGTTTTCCGGGTCTTGTGCCATCAGGTTCGCTTAAAAGACAAGGAACATGTGTTCGAATGATGAGCAGAAGTAATTTTCGATTGTGGTCCACCATGGCCGAAAGCTGTAAATATTTACAGTCGGAGAAAAGACGCCGATATGCAGTTATAGATCTGTTAAAAATGACACTTCGGATTATTTCAGTAAGGAAGGTTTAGAAGAAAGAAAACTTGTGGAAGATATGCTTAAGATACTTCGTTCGAACACAGATATGTGGGTTTTAGATATTGGAATAAACGTAGGTGTGTACTGTATAGCTGCTTCAAAAGTAAACAATCGCACGATTTGCTTAGATGCAAACTACAACCAGTTACAACAAATAACTAGATCTTTGTTCTTGGGAAATATTTTCTACTATTCCTATATGATATGGAACAAATTATCAAACAAACATGAAACAGAAGAATTTGTTGTGCCTGCCATCGAAAACCATAGACAAGGGGAGACCATCTCGAATTTCCAAATGCTACATAATCAACGGACCAAGACAATACGCAATAACCCTGGATGATTTGCAGGGAATTTTTCAAGATCATCCCGTTTTCGTAAAAATGGATATCGGACCTGACGAAGAGAAAATACTCGAAGGCTCGAAACACTTCTTTAAGACGGTGAATGTTACTGTGTTGCAAATGGCGTTAAAAAGTGGTTGTACGCACTATGGAACTTTTAACTTCTTTAAAAAGTTTGGTTTCTTGCCCTTTTCCGATGCCTTTGGCCAAAATCCTCTATTCAGGAGCAAGTTGACGAAAACTTGGCCATACAACGTGTATTTCATTAAAACTAAGCAGCTGTAGTGGGGCAGTCTAACCATAAATCGTCCTCTTTGTGATACAAGCACCACATTTTGCACAGTTAAAGCTTATTATCTAAATTTTATGAAAAGGCCGTTACCTACCCGAAAATCCAATATGGCGGCAATTTTTTCAAGGTAGCCGCCAGTCTTAGCTATGAACGTCTTATTGTATGTCAAAAATAGTAATTTTTGGTTTACTCTTCTGTAGGACCTGACTGTTTTCACGTTTTGAACATAATTATTGGAAATTTAAGGTAAATGACGTCATATTTCTATCTGGTTGTGAGGCACGCACATATTACACAGGCAACAAGAGCATGAAAATTGGTATTTTCGCTAGTCCTACCAGTGTAATATCAAAAAATATTTTCACTGCTATTTCTCGATCTCCTACCGGAAGGCATGAAATAATCGACGTTTACTTTGCTAAATTTGGTCTTTGTATCACAGAGTGAACAATTTCCATGAATCCACTACTGATGCACCACTACTATAGAGTTCGTCTTGATAATCTTACCAACAACAAACGCGAGACAGGTGATTCGATTTTCTCAGGCCTTTTGTCGAGCTAATCAAACGTTTTGGGCTGCGATTAAACCAACCAAAAATTATAGAGCAGTTAGTTAGCAAGTTAGTTGGATAATCACAAGCGAATACATCGAAGATTCATTTTCTCGAAATTTAAAAGACACGAATATTTAAGCCTACTCGCATTACATGACTGGACACACAAGCTGTAAGAAAGAATGTAAGATTGATTATGTTGTGTTTTACGCCATATTTATCATTTTTAGCTCACCTGAGCACAACGTGCTCAAGGGGAGCTATTGTGATCGGCCATAGTCCGTCGTCCGTCCGTCCGTCTATCTGTCCGTCTGTCCGTCAACAATTTCTTTAAAAATCTTCTCCTCCAAAACCAGATGACCAATCTTGATAAAACTTAGCAGGAATGTTCCTTGGGTGAAGCTCTACAAAAATTGTTAAAAGAATTTAATTCCATCAAAAACTGTGGTTGCCATGGCAACAAAATTGCCGATATGGAAAAAAATCTTTAAAAATCTTCTTATGACATACCATAAGGCAGGGAGCATTCATATTTTGTATGAAGCATCACTGGGTGACCCTTTACCAAAATTGTTAGAATTATTCCCATGGGGTCATATTTGGGCTTTGCCCGGGCGCACCCTATTTTACATAGAAACAAAGAAGGAAATCTTTAAAAAATCTTCTTCTGACAAACCATAATGGCTAGATCATTCATATTTGGTATATAGCATTATCTGATGATCCTCTACCAAAATTGTTGAAATTATTTCTCTGCGGTAATATTTGGGCTCTGTCCAGGTGCACCCTATTTTAAAATCTTTAAAAATCTTCTTGTGACAAAACATATGGACGGGAGCATTCATATTTTGTTTGAAACATCATTGGGTGACCCCTTACCGAAATTGTTAAAATCATTCCCATGGGGTCATATTTGGGCTTTGCCCGGGCGCACTCTATTTTACATAGAAACAAAGAGGAAATCTTTAAAACTTCTTTCTGATGACAAACTATAATGGCTGGAACATTCCTATTTACATGTAGTATGTAGCATTATCTAATGATCTTCTACCAAAATTGTTAAAATTATCCCTCTGCGGTCATGTTTTCTGCTCTGCCCGGGCGCACCCTATTTTAAAATCTTTAAAAATTTTCTTGTGACACACCATACGGTGGACGGCATTCATATTTTGTCTGAAGCATCATTGGGTGACCCATTACCAAAATTGTTGAAATTAGTCCCATGGGGTCATATTTGAGCTTTTGCCTGGGCGCACCCTATTTTACATAGAAACAAAGAAGGAAATCTTTAAAAAGTCTGATGACAAATCATAACGGCAAGAACATTCATATTTGGTATGTATCATTATCTGATGATCCTCTACCAAAACTGTTAAAATTATCCCTCTGCGGTCATATTTGGGCTCTGCCCGGGTTCACCCTATTTTAAAATCTTTAAAAATAGTCTTGTGACAAAACATATGGACGGGAGCATTCATATTTTGTTTGAAACATCATTGGGTGACCCTTTACCAAAATTGTTGAAATTATTCCCCTGGGGTCATATTTGGGCTATGCCCGGGCGCACCCTATTTTACATAGAAACAAGGAAGGAAATCTTTAAAAAAAAATCTTCTTCTAACAAGTCGTAAAGGCTAGAGCATTCCTATTTAGTTTGTAGCATTATCTGAAGATCCTCTACCACATTTATTAAAATTATTCCTCTGCGGTCATATTTAGGCTTTGTCCGGGTGCACCCTATTTTAAAATCTTTAAAAATCTTCTTGTGACAAACCATAATGCCGAGAGCATTCATATTTTATTTGAAGCATCATTTGGTGACCCCTTACCAAAATTGTTAAAATTATTCCCCTTGGATCATATTTGGGCTTTGCCCGGGCGTACCCTATTTTACATAGAAACAAAGAAGGAAAACTTTAAAAAAATCTTCTGATGACAAACCATAATGGCTAGAGCATTCATATTTGGTATGTATCATTATCTGATGATCTTCTACCAAAATTGGTAGAATTATCCCTCTGCGGTCATATTTGGGCTCTGCCCGGGCGCACCCTATTTTACATAAAAACATAGAAGGAATCCTTTATAATCTACTTGTGACAAACCATAAAGGCTAGAGCATTCATATTTTGCATGTAGCGTCATCTAGTGACCCTTTATAACAATAATTACACTTATCCCCTTGGGGTCATATTTGGGCTCTGCTCTGGTGCACACTCTTTCACATAGAATCACAGAAGGAAATCTTTTGAAATCAATTCCATCTAAAGAGGAGAAATTGTTTGTAAAAAGCAATTTCTCCTTTCTCTCAATCTTTTCTACCATATAGATCACTTATTTTTCATTTTAAATACACTTTGAAATGTCGTCTGCAGTTTGTTTCAGTTTGGACCAGTCTAAAATTTTGTCGTCTGGTAATGGGTTAAACTACGAGTCAAAAAGGGAACAAGAGACTGTGAAGAGAAAAATTGATGATAAGCAGCAGTTTTTAGCTCCACTGGCCAAAGACAAAGAAGAAAATCTGTAAACATCTTCTTGTGACAAACCCCAGGGTATGCCTTATTTTAAAAGAATTAATAGCCTGCCCTTGATAAACCATATAAGTTACAAATATACTCAGGTGAGCGATATAGGACCATTATGGTCCTCTTGTTTTGTTTTATTGCGGCGGCCAGTGCACCTATCCATGCTCTTCAGGAGTTTCTGTTACAAGCACTTTGCACAATACTCTTTTCAAGCCACTGGCTGTCTTCCCACAAAACCATAATCGAAAAAATTGGTTAGCGGTGGGAGAGTATGAATCCTGTTGCAATGTCTATCATCAATCCCAGCAAAGAAATTGGCCGACCCTGGGATCGAGCCAGTGACCCCTTGCTCTCAAGTCCTATACTCTACAGACTGGGCTATCGGTGCTTGGCTAGAGAGAACGTAGGAATATTTTATTTACTGCTGATGTGAGCAAAATAAACTGTGGAAGCATTTGGCATTTAATGAACTTGGCATACGTGACTCCTAAGGGAAATTCTGTTTTTCCTGCCCAAATATATATGTAATTTGTTTGTAGTTGACTTTTTTACGTGTACTTCATCTGAGCACGAAGTATTCATAATAAAATTTTGTGATCGTCCACAGTCCGTAGTGAACTTCCACATTGTGTTCAATCTAGACGCCACATTTTGGGTTCGATATAAGTGAGTCACGTTTTATAAAAAATTAGGTTACCAGGTCAAATCATATAAAAGCCTTGTGTAAGCCCTAGAGACAATATTTTCGGTCCAAAACTCATGAATTCTGGTCAGAACGTTCGTCTTGATACTTCGAGTGGGTAACATCTCGGACAAGTGTGAAAATAAGTCTCATCGGGTCAAAAGAAAAGTCATTTTTCAAAAGTTCCATTTTAAGTTCAATATCCATGACAGTTGGGGTTTATTTCTGTGTCATTGTAAAATATAGGATGAGTGAAAAATGAGTCATGTAGGGACAGATCACTAGGTTAAATCTTAGAAAAAGCTTTTGAGACGTAAATGACCCATCTGCTGTCAAAAGGAGGTTACATGTGACCCATCACGCAAGGACCTTCTAGGTACTACGAAAAGTGCCAACCCTGGTCAGACTGCGCGAATTGCGCAAGCTGGCCAGGGTTGACACTTTTCGCTTTAATGACATTTTCTGTATGAAAAGTGGTCAGTGTACCTTTTTATGCAATCATCATTGAATAATCAACTTAAACTACCTACACTATCGTTGATCTGTTTTCACCTAATTGATGTACAGAATTCCAAGATGGTCCCTTTTTGAGTAGAGGGTCACAAATGCATTTGCGTGACGCATGATAGCAAGCAAGTCATATCATGATTATGAATCAATAAAAATACATCTAGTCTACCAAACGACGTAATTACAACGTACACAGGTCCTTTGACAAGCATAAGATTGACCAATGGCAAAAAGTTTCAGCCCAGGTAAGCCTGCGCGGACTGCGCAGGCTTACCTGGGTCGATACTTTTGGCAGATGCAATTTGCTCCCTTTTTACAGGGCATGGCTCAAACATTTTCGCATACTGCAAGGCTTATAATATTTATCTTGATGAGTGGTTTATTTACTTTCATCGTAAATCTTGTTTATAAATAGTTAAACTTAAGCGAAAAGATATGAAATGATTGAATAAAGATTTTTTGTCCCATCATGATAAAAGGTCATATCGGGTGCACGCAGGACTTAGGTTCATAAATTGCACTGTCACTTCAAGTGAAATGTGTTTGACGGCTTAACTCATCGCCAAACAGTCCCGAGTTTTAACGGTTTTAAAAGAGAGAGAGAGAGAGAGAGAGACAGAGAGAGAGAGAGAGAGTTAATGTCTTTGAGAGAGAGACAGAAACAGAGAGACAAATAAATAACGCCAAGTGTTAGTGGGTTAGAGAGAGATAGAGAGGGAGAGAGAGAGGGGGGAAGCTTTTGAAAGCATAGTGGAAAAAGAGAAAATGATGAATGAACCAGCATTTTCTTCTTTTCCCTCAATATTTTCTGATCGTTCAAAGACAGATATGGTCGGTTAAGCTACCCTTATTTTGTCGGTTGCACGGACTGCTTTCAATGTAGGCCAGTGTAAAATTTGTCGTTTAATTTAGAGTTAAATAATATCTATTGTTAAAAAAAAAAAGGCACACTGCATTATAGAATGTCAATATTTTAACTCATTTGTGATTCAATATGAAAAGAAATAATGAAAATTACCTCTGCTAGCCTCTTTTTTCCTCAATATATTTTGCATCACTTTGAATTGAAAAAAAAAAAAAGAAATGGATATAAGCTATGATTTGTTAAAAACGGGTAAAATCCATCTGAAAAAAGTATCTACTCATGTCAGCCTGCGCAATCCGCGCATCCTGACGTGGGTAGATACTTTTTGTTATAGGTCATTTTTCTGCATGTCAGATGAAAATTCTACCTTATAGTTTAGTCGGCTGTAAATCTAAATAGATTTTAAGGATCTGTTATCATGTGAAGTCTTGGTTGGTAGAATGAATAATGGAGACACATTTGACACCCTGAGAAATAGATTTTTTTTGACAAGATGTTAATTAACTAATTACCAAACGACAATATTTTAGGCTTATTCAGAGCGAAAGCATTTGCAAATGACAAAGTAAAAGAGACTGAAATTTGTGGGAAAAAGAATATGCTGGTTACCAGCATTTTTCTTCTTTTCCCACCATGTTTTCTAAAGGCTTCGTTCCCAGGGTCTTCAAAAATAGGGATTGTGTGGTAGTGGGTTAAAATTAATCAAAAGAATTTTATCGTTGACTAAAAAATCATTTGCAAAAAAACGCTTAAAGTAGTATCAAATTACCAATTAATGACCTGTAAAACGCCCTTGTGAGATGTAACACTTTGGCTGCTAAGCCCGACTTACTGACCTACTGCGGACAGTATAGATCAAGATCAGACTACACATAAAGTGCAGTCTGATCCTTGATATATATTGTCCGATAAGGTCATATTATTCCCAAATTCTATTTTTTAAATAACAATATTTGAATTTTTTTCCATCGAATCGAAAATTTCATTTCAGTTAAGGATAAGGTTCAACTCGTTACCAAACGACAAAATTTTAGTCTTGTCCAAATCGAAAGCATTTGTAGACGACAAAATAAAAGTGACTGAAAATTTGAAATTTATTTTGAGAAGGGTAGAAAACATTGTGGGGAAAGGAGAAAATGCTGGTTACCAGCATTTTCTCCTTTTTCCCACAATGTTTTCTAAAGGCTTCTTTCTCAGAGGCGTCAAAAGTAGGGATTGTGTGGTAAAGAGTTAACACTCAGGGGTATCTGTTAGCGGTAGCAACCATTGTATATTGATGTCGTAACTGTGTCTGCAAACAGGCATGCAGGAACCCGCAGAATAAACCTGACCTTTTTTTTTTTCAATCGAAATTTACTATTCATTCATTCAGTACAAAGAAAGCGGTCTAAAAGCAAACTTATTCAGCCCTGGCAGAAAAAGAACAGTCAAGTGAAATCGCTTAAAAGGTTGCCCTTCAGATTTTGGAAACGAACATTTTACAAAAATACAAAAAAACAAACTTCCTTATAATCCCAAAGCCTTTTAATTTCAATTCATAAAACCCCAGTAGTCGAAAACCATACGACAACAAGTGAAATTAGTGATTTACTACGGCCCAGGTCGACACCGACGGAAAAGACAGTCTCATTTACATACCGGAAATGCACAAACGAAGCTCCAAACATAGCGTCCGAAGAGGACATTTATGGACATGTTTGTTATGTTACAAAATTTAAGCGTCATTAGTCAGGTGCCAGTCACTTGACATTCCCACAATGTTTTCTTATTATTATTATTTTCGGAGGGAAATCTAAAAATACATTAAGAGGCTACGTAGACTTTTAAGGGAACACCATCATTTTAAGCTCATCTTAGCACAAAGTGCTAAAGGTGAGCAATTTTGATCGCCCTATGTCCGGCGTCCGGCGTCCGTCAACAATTTCTTTAAACATCTTCTTCTCCTATACTGGGCCAATCTTGATGAAACTTGGCAGGGTGTTCCTTGGGTGAAGCTGTACAAAAATTGATCAGAGAATTGAATTCCACCCATTACTCTGGTTGCCATGGCAACAAAAAGGAAAAGAAAAATCTTTAAAAATATTCTTCTCTGACACTAGAAAGTGTAGAGCTTTGATATTTGGTATGTGGCATCTCCTAGTGGACCTCTACCAAGTTTGTTCAAATGATGCCCCTGGGGTCAAAACTGGCCCCATCCCAGGGGTCAAAAGTTTGAGCATAGGAACAAAGAAGGGTAACTTTAAAAATCTTCTCCTCTAAAACTTGAAGGCGTAGAGCTTTGAAATTTGGTATGTAGCATCCCCTAAAAGACCTCTACCAAGTTTGTTCAAATTATGCTCCTGGGGTCGAAACTGGCCCCAGCCCGGGGTTCACAAGTTTGACCATAGGAACGAAGAAGGAACACTTCTTCTCTGCAACCTAAAAGCGTAGAGCTTTGATATTTGGTTTGTGGTATCTCTTAGTGGACCTCTACCTAGTTTGTTCAAATGATGCGCTTTGGGTGAAAACTGGGCAGCCCCGGGGGTCAAAAGTTGGACCATAGGAACAAAGAAGGAAAATTTTGAAAATCTTCTTCTCTGAAACTGGATGCCGTACAGCTTTGATATTTGATACGTGGCATATCCTAGTGGACCTCTACCAAGTTTGTTCAAATGATGTCCCTGGGGTCAAAACTGGCCCCACCCCAGAGGGACACAAATTCGAGCATAGGAACAAAGTAGGAAAAGTTTAAAAATCTTCTCCTTTGAAACTTGAAGGCGTAAGGCTTTGATTTTTTATATCTAGCATCGCCTTGTGGACCTCTACCAATTTGTATACATGATACCCCTGGGGTCAAAACTATCTCCGCCCCAGGGGTTACAAGTTCAAACATAGAAATGAAACAATGAAAACTTAAGTACTCTTCTTCTCAAAAGCTAGAAGGCATAGAACTTTGATATTTGATAAGTAGCATCTCCTATTAGACCTCTACCAAGTGTGTTCACATGATGTCCCTGGGGTCAAAATTGGCCCTAATCCGGGGCTCACAAAATCAAACATAGGAACAAAGACAGAAAATTTTAAAAATCTTCTTCTCTAAAACTAGAAAGCATAGAGCTTTGATTTTTTTGCATGTAGCAATTCCTAGTGGACCTCTACCAGGTTTATTTATTATGCCTATGGGATCAAAACTAGCCCTGCCCCGGGGGTCACAGGTTAAAACATAGCAACAAATATGGAGAACTTTAAAAATCTTCTTCTCTGAAACTTGAATGTGCAGAGCTCTGATATTTGGTATGCAGAAACTTCTAGTGGACCTCTACCAAGGTTGGTCATATGATGTCCCTGGCTTCAAAACTGGCCACAGGTTGGAACATACAGTACACTCCTCGCTTTTTTTGCTTTTTTCGCTCTCCACGGTCCATCTAGCGCGGACCCAACGCGGCGATTTTACAACACAGGTGAATGCAGACTAACGCGGAGCTCTGTTAAACGCGGCGATCCCTGGCGGACCGCGGCGGTCTGGTTACGCAATTAAAACGACGCTATGACTCCGCCGCAATCAGACAGGTAAGTTTCTTTTCAGTGTAGCAAATGATTCAAGAATGAACGAAATTACGCACCATTTTACTCTTTTACAAAGTCATATTACACGTACATGTATCTACATGAGAATTTTTTATATCAGAAAGAAAAAAGATGATAAGAAGTCATCATTGCCAAGCATATTATTCAATCGGCACTGATTTAATAGGTTATAGAATCGAAACACTTAAACCTTTAACCACACATCATGAGTTTAAAGTGCCTTGCAGAACAAGGGTTGCGAACAAAGAAGGAAAACTTCATTTTTTTTTTTTCTCTTAAACGGGAAGTTGTAGAGCTTTGATATTAATTTGGTATGTAGTATCTTTAAGCAGACCTCTACCAAGTTTTTTCAAAGGATGCTGCATTTGTCAAAAGTGGCACAGCCCCGGGGATCACAAGTTCGAACATAGGTCAACGAAGGAAAATTTAAAATTCTTTTTTGAAACTAGAAGGCGCAGAGCTTTGATATTTGTTAGCTCACCATAGCACAAAGTGATCGCCCTATGTCCGTCGTCTGTCGTCCGTCGTCCACCGTCCGTCAACATTTTCTTTAAACATCTTCTCCTAAGCCACTGGGCCAATCTTAATGAAACTTGGTTGGGATGTTTCTTGTGTGAAGCTCTAACAAAGTTGTTCAAAGAATTGAATTTCACTCATAAGCTACAGTCTAAGGTGCTCGTTACAGGGCCAATGACCCTCTTGTTTTTAATTCTATGATTCTTAATTACTGATGGTTTGTATTGTTTTTTTTTATTTTTCATATAAATTACATTGATACATATTATTTATAATTTAGTGAGATGTGAAAAATCTAAATACCCACCTTTAACAATCCGGGATATCTGTTAGTGGTAGTAAGCGCTTGTACATAGATGCATGCAAACAAGCATTCAGGGAGCCGCAGTATAAACTTGACCATATCATAATATACTATTCATTCATTCAATAAAAAGGAGGTCGAAAACCCAGTTTATTCAGCTTTGAAAAAAAAAAGCGAAGTGAAATCGTTAAAGTGTTAGACTCTTATTAAAAGATTCCACAAAAATGTATTAGTTCCTAGAGTCTTTATTCCTCATTGTTTAGCGTATTGTTGAGGAGTAAAATTTTCAATTAGATATAAGTTATATTTTGTGAATAAAAAGGGGATTTTAAAATGCTTCTGGTATAAATTATCGACCCAATCCACGCATGGGTTGAAAGTTTTTGCTAATTGTCTTTTTTTCTGTATGTAAAATGGCAATTCTACCTTAGATTTCGTTCAGGCTTTTGTAAGAGAATATTTGTTTTTGCTGGTGAAAGATCGAAATTTATTCCATCGAGTGGACGCCATCGGTAATATTTTCACGAGTGGCACAGCCACGAGTGAAAATATTATAGATGGTGTTCACGAGATGAAATAAATTTCGATCTTTTACAGAAAACAACAAATATCCTATTTATTTCATGCTTTTAACCTTTTCTGGGAGGAGCTTTATCAAAATGCAGTACAGTTCTTTTCCGTTATTCCCCGTGGCGTACCTCTCCCGCATAGCAACGCATTACAATATTACGTCAAGAGCGAGAAATGTAAGGTATATGACGTCATATTTTCCATCTGGGTCATATCTTTTAGGGTGATCCCTAGCAAATGTTGAGTAGTATAGTTCATAGCAAATGTGTTTAACTTTTTACCAAACAACAAAAATTGTAGACCAGTCCAACTTTAAAGCATTTGCAGATGACCTAATAAATATGGGTAAAAATTTGTTTTGAGATGGGTAGAAAACATTGTGGGAAAAGGAGAAAATGCTGGTCAACAGCATTTTCTCCTTTTCCTACAATGTTTTCAAAAGGCTTCTTTCTCAGGGTCGTTAAAAGTCGGGATTGTGTGGTAAAGAGTTGAAAGATTTAAAAAGAAACGCAATTATTCTAATTGCTTGAAAAGAATTGTAAAAAAAGAATTATTTGGTAAAATCTTGTTCACGGGCAATATTGCTTCTTTTTCTCTCCATTTGTTTCTACTAATGTGTGCCCTGCAGAGTATAAAGGGTAGAAATTTTTGTGTTAACCCTTTACTCCATAGATAATCATTTCTACGCATTGCTTGTAGGAGACTTTGGAAAACATTGTGACAAAAGGTGAAATTGCTCGTGACGAGCAATTTCACCTTTTGTCACAATGTTTTCTATGCCATCAAAAGGTGTCATACACAAATAAGAAACAGCTTCATCCTTGCTGTTATTTAGGGTCATTTAGAGATACCACAGAAATGCCTCATAGGGTAAAGAGTTAAGGGATTGATCCTTTTGCTGGCAATGGCAACTTTATGTAGCTTTTGAGAACGGTGTCGATTAAGATCAGACTGCACAGAAAGTGCAGTCTAATCTTTGATCCACATTGTCTGATACCTTTGGAACTGCTTTCCCTGGCGAAGGCACATTGCAATTGCAATATCTGGAGATACAGTTTTAGGTCTGAAATTTTCATTCCTTTACAATAATTTTAGTAGCAGAGGATAAATTGATTTCACCATGTGCTGCACATGCTTACAGTGTAGACCAAAATCAGACTGCAACAGTGCAATCCGATCTTGTGTCCTCACCTGCCGATACCTAATATTTAATCTCGACCAAGAGGGATGCTTATCGTACAGTGGAACAGTTCTTTTCGAGTATATTTTATGGCTTCGGGGAAAAAAAACTAGAGATGTCACTGAATGTGACTTAAAACCCCCTCCCCCAAGCGCTTTGACAGAAACAGGCAATTACTAGTATTTTGTACACAGACGGACAGACGGACAGAAGGGCTGATTCCAGTACACCCCCGAAAACATGTTTTACGGGGGTTATAAAGATACATAAATTTATGTATTCGGCAGCGAAAAAAACGTTTGTACACATTTCCAAAACAAGCCTATACCAGCAATTACATATTTACCCAACACCACGATGTTACACTTACCTATTGAAAGAACCCTTCTCAAAACATTATGGGAAAAGTAGAAAATGCTGGTAACCAGCATTTTCTCCTTATCCCACAATGTTTTCTATCCTGCTGGAAACAGATTTCAATTTTTGAGTCACGTTTATTTTGTCGTCTACAACTGCATTAAAGTTTAAATTTGGACTTGTCTAAAATGTAGGTCGTTTTGTAAAGAGTTAAGCGGGTAAAGGGTTTATAAATCGGTTTATTGAGATCCTTACTGACCACAGAAATAATGGTATTTAAAAAAAATCTTCTCCCTTAACCCCTTTCGTCACAACAAAAGTTTATACCTGTCCAAATTGAAAGCATTTGCAGACAAAAATTTCAACGTGGCTCAAACAAAACGATTTTTCCTTGATAGGGTAGAAATTACAAAACATCGTAGTAAAAGGAGGACATGCTGGCTACCAGCATTTTTTTCCTTTTTGTCACAATGGTTTCTAAAGGCTTTTACTCCTTTGATCATCTATATTTGGTGCTGCGTCGTAAAGAGTTAAACAAATATAGCATTGTCCCTGCAGTACGTGTATTCAACTAACAGAATCGATTTTCGATTACCATTTAAATATCTCTTGAAAATGGGTACAGAGAGAGGCAAATATTTACTAAAATAGAAATGAAACATTTTCAGTAAACCAAATATATATTTGATTGGTTGGTAGTATTGGGGATTAACGCCACCGTAATAGTTAATGTCATCATGTGACGCACATGTGTTCCCTGGCTTCTCACACCAGCACTAACACAACTCCTTTCTAAAGCCACCGACTACTTTTCTCACATGCTTCAGCAGAGGTGAGAGGCGAAAACATGCTGGAAAGAGAGTGCCTCAACCGGGTATCGAACTCAGAACCACCAAGTCATGTGTTCGACACGCTCATCACTGAGCCACCCGGTCTGGCCCAAAGATATATGTCAAACGTTTTACAAAAGTTCGGGATTGGATGGGTTGGTCTTTTTCTTTTAATGCAACTTCGTCTCGTCTTGTCTTGTCTCGTCTCTTCTTGTCCAACCGTTTTAACTTGGAATAGCCTTAAATCTTTAACACGCAACAAAACTTTAGACTGGTCCAAGTCCAAAGCATTTGCTGACGATAGAATTATATAAGGCACAAAATGATTGTATTTGTTTCTGAAATGTTAGAAAACATTGTGTGAAAACAAGAGAAAAATGCTGGTTATCAGCATTTTTCTCTTTTTTTTTTTTCACACAATGTTTTCTAAAGTCCATTTTCCCAGGGTCGTCAGAACTTGGGATTCAGTGGAGCCAATAAAGAAAAAAAATCAAATCAGGTATTTAGGGAGATTATAAGATCGACCAGAATAATGGCATGGGTGTCCATTATATGAATTTCAATAGACCGTTTCAAACGCCTATTTCAGATGGATTTATTGGGCGAACCGTGTAAATACCCACGCTCTTGTAACATATGTACTTGGAAGACAGTCAATGATTCTTTTTATTCATTACCCGTATAACCATACTTTGTAGGCGCACAAATCGATTCTTGTTGAAGTGTCGGGTGTGTTGGTCAGGCTACTGCCCGCAGTTATGGAATATTTACGCGCCACAGTAAGACAATCATGTGACCAGTGTAACGCGTGGTTCAGTCAACACGACCGGAAGTGGATGTTGCGTTATATTTCATGTGTTATTATTGTCACCATTTTGTGTAGATTAGCGAAGAATCAAACCTATGACCAAATGAGAACTTGGCGCCAGGAAGCATCTGCTTTAAAGCCGTATTTACAGCCAGATCCTCTCGACGATTTCACATCCTATCCATGTTTTCCGGGTCTCAAACCATCGACGTCGCTCAGAAGACATGGGAAATGTGTAAGAGTACTTCACCGAATCAATTTTCAACTTTCGGCTACGATGGCAGAAAGCTGTAAATACTTACAGATTGGAGAAAAGACGCCAATCTGCAGTTATAAACCTATAGTGAACGATACGTCTGATTATTTTAGCGCGGAAGGTTTAGAAGAGAAGGAACTTGTGGAAAATATGCTTAAAGTCATAAATTCTGATCCAGATATGGCGTTTTTTGACGTTGGTACAGACATTGGTGTTTACTGCATTGCTGCCGCGAAGGCCAACAATAATACTGTGTGTTTAGATGCTAACTACAATAATTTAAGACAAATTACAAGATCGTTGTTTCTAGGAAATATTTGGTTGAATGCTTTAATGATTTGGAACAAATTATCCAACAAACACCAAACTGTGCGATTTCGCATACCTGCATATCACGGAGCTCTGTGTATGACGGATCAAATATCTGATTTTCAGACTTTACGCAATCAAAAAGACTCGGTTTTAGACGTCAACACAATCACTTTTAACGATTTGCAAGGTGTATTTGTTGATAGACCAGTGTTTATGAAAATTGATGTAGGTGGGAACGAAGAAGTTATTTTAGAAAATTCTAAAATATTTTTCAAAAGTACAGACGTGAGGATTATACAGCTTAAACTTGTTGATGGTGAAACACGCAGTGGTGTGATTCGCTTTCTCAGAAGATACGGCTTCCATCCCTTTGCAGATGCGTTTGGGAAACAACCAATGGCAAAGGACGACAAACTCACAAAATGGCCGCATAATGTTTATTTCATCAAAACTATGAAGGTGCTTGACTTGTTGTGATTGTTTTGGTTTGTATTGTAACTGCATAGGCTTTAAGCATGTCTTTTTCTTTTTATATTTAACAGAACAGAACATATATTTTATTAGACGAGTACAAGTGTACATAGTCAATATTGCATTATGTATAGAACAAAGCATTTGTCAATGTCTCTCTCTCCCTGTCTCTCGTACATCGTGATTAGACCCTCTCTCTCTCTCTCTCTCTCCCTCTCTCTCTTGCTCTCTCTGAGTATTACAGTAACAATAAAGGTCAAATGTAAAGCGGATACTGAACTGCAACTGAATCTATATCATACCATCTAAAATAATGGAAATGATTAAGAAGACGACAATCTGTCATTGTACAGTCGCTCCAAGTGTTAGTCACTAACAGAGAAAGTAATTTCAAAACTAGGTTGAAACCTGCCAGGTAGCTACGGCTTTTGTTTCTTTTTTGCCAGATTTTTTTTTTTCGTTTCTGCAACCGACTAACATATGGACCGTCTACATGATAACAGACTGTCGTCTCTGCAATATTTTCCACACTTTTAAATGGTTTTGATCTACATTTAAATGTATTATGAAGAAACCTTTAGAAAACTTTGTGGGAAAAGGAGAAATGCTTGTAGCCAGCATTTTATTGGTTTCCTACAACGTTTTCTATCTCATCATAGACAAATTCCATCGCTTGATTCACATTTAATTTGTCGTCTGCGCACGCTTTCAATTTGGACAAGTCTGAAAGTTTGCTGTTAGGTAAAGAGTAGACTCTTTAGCGAGAGACAACATATTCGGCTCGTCCAAACTCGAAACGTTTGCAGGTGACGTGAAAATTTCCAATGACGAAGCCTGCTTTTTGAAGGAAAGAAAACATTGTGGGAAAAGGGATGAATAATTTTGGTTACCAGCGTTTTCACCATGAAACTTTTCTAAACACGTTCGAAAGTTGTCCGCTTATCAAAAACTAAGCTTAGACTTGTCCAAATTCAAAACATTTACAGACGAAATAGAAATAGACAAATGTCACTGGTGTGTTGAGATCTATCAGCCACGGTGTAGAAAACATCGTGGAAAAAGGAGAAAATGCTGCCAGCATTTTCTCCTTTTTCCACGATGTTTTTCCACTTCATTCTAAAGGCGACAAAAGGGGCATCATTTTGTGTTTCATCCATTCCTCATTTATCAAGTTTGTCTTGTGTTGTTCGACATGTATGTTATTTCACCTCACATTATTGTTTACTAAGTAAGTGGGCCCAATATGACCTAAGTTGTCGACGGGCCTTAAAACACTATTCATTCATTCATTCATTCATTCCACTTCATTCTCCCCTAGGGCCTTTAAAGCACGGATTTATGTCGGAAGGATTTACAGGTTTTAGTCTTTAACAATGAATCCCTTGTTTCAGTTACCAAAGGAAAATGCCGTAATAAAATAGGTTGAAAAAATAGAAATTATTGGTAATCAGCATTTTTTCCTCAACAATTTTTTCCATGCTTCCTTCCGAAGGTAAATCGTATAATTTCAGCAAGATTTTATTAACAGAACACAAATGTTAATGACTAATACTAGTCGTAAATAGTCATTTTTAAAACAAAGTGAGAAAAATAATTTACCACGTGATATCTCAATAGATATACACATAAACAGTATACAACAAGTTACATGGAGAATGGGCTAACAAAGGATATACATGTCTATAGAAAAACAAAATCAGCTCGTGTCAATTAAGGTAGACAATTCGATTTAGCTGAAGAACTCAGAAAGTCATTTCTTCGTTTCGTTGCATGGAAAATAGATTTGTTTAAATTAATCTTCGTCTAATTTATGTCGTCTACACAATGCTCTGAGCTGCCATTGTGATATGACTGAAATAATTCTAAAAGCAGCGTAAAACACCATTCAACAGAGCTTAAGAAAAGAGAGCGTGATGGTATGCTAAATCTGTTATTTCTCCCACAAACCCTATGTTGTGGTTACTCATTAGAATCGTCTCAATCGTCTTAAACGTCATTAGTCACGTGCCAATCACGTGACAGTGCCTTTAGTATTATTTTATTTTTAATTTATGATTCATAATTAGTGATGATTTGTATTTTGTATTTTTTTTCATATAAAGTTAAGTGATATATTTATTTTTTCAATCTGGTATGTGGTGAAAAATCTAAGTACCCACCTTTAAGTTGATAATTCAAAAATGAATATGTAACAAAATACAATGACCACTTTTCATACAGAGAATGTCATTATTAAATCAAAAAGTGTCAACCCTGGTCAGCCTGCGCAATTCGCGCAGTTTGACCAGGCTTGAAACTTTTTGCAGCTCCAAGAAGGTCCATTTTTGTGTGATGTTGACAAAGGTGGTTTTAGAACCAACACATAACTAGTCATTTATTAACACTGGTGGATTAAACTTGGTATAGTATTATTTTCACGTAGTTTGTTCTTAAAAGGTATGACTAAGAGCTCGAACCTGCCATTGATGCAATAAGACGGTATTTTGTTTTTAAATGTATGTTTTAAAAGTATGTTTGATAATTAAAGTTTGATGTGTATACTTTGGACGCTTTTGGTTTATTATTATCATCATCATCATCATCATCATCATCAGCTGCTGCAGCATTAATATCATTATTTCAGGTTTTTTCCGTTTTCATCTTTAGCTAACCTGAGCAAAAAAGAGTCACCTCTGAGTTTTCAGAGAGGTAGCGTCCAGCCTTCCGTGGGCGATATGAATATTTTTCATCAGGATCTTCGACCCGTATAATTATACGTCCCCCACGAACTTCGTGCGGGGGGATGGGGGTATATAGGGGTCACTGTGTCGGTCCGCCGGTCTGTCGATCTGCCTGCCAGTCGGTCCGTAGCTTTTTTATATTATCCGTTCTATTTCTCAATAACTAAAGGACATATTTTAGTCAAACTTCATTAAAAGTTTCAATATGAAGTCAAGATGTGCATTTTACAATTTGGTAATTGTTAAATCATTTTCAAAGGAATTATGGCCCTTTGATGAATATTTTGTCCACTCTATTTCTTAATATCAACTACATGGATTTCAGTCAAACTTCATGGAAACTTTTAATATGAAGCAAAGATGTGCATATTACAATTTGGTTGTGGTTAATGACTTTCAAAGGAATTATAGCGGTTTTATGATTTTTATTTCTGCTCTATTTCTCTATAACTAATGGACAGATTTCTGTCAAACTTCGCAGGAAGTTTCAATATGAGGCTAAGATGAACATATTATCATTTGGTTATGTCTGAGTGACCTTCAAAGGAGTTATGACCTTTTCATGGATATTTTTGTCCACTCTCAAACTGTACTGGATGGATTTCAGTCAAACTTCATCGGAAGTTTTAGTATGAAACAAAGGTGTACCTATTATAACTTTGTTATGGATAAATGATTTTGCAGTGAGTTATGGTCCTTTCATGATTTTTTTGTCTGTTCTGTATCTCAACAATTACAGGACTGATTTCAGTCAAACTTCATAAGCATTTTTGATATGAGGTCAAGATGTGCTTATTACAATTTTGTTATGGTTGAATGATTTTCAATGATTTATATCCCTTTCTCACATTTTTCCCTTTTCCATTTTTCAATAATTAACTATTGCATATATTTCAATGAAACCTCATTAATTTGGAAGCCAAAATGTACATAGTAAAATTTTCTCACGGTTGAATTATTTTAAAACCAGTGTGTTCCTTAAATGAATTTTCTTTTCCATTCTATTTCTCAGTAACTACAAGATGGATTTCAGTCAGGTTTCATATAGTGCAACGATTCTCGAATGAGTTATTGCCCTTTCATGAATTTTTGTCTGTTCTTTTCAATAACTACACTATGGATTTCTGTTAACTCTTTACCACACAAGAAAATTTTAAACTCGTCCAAATTGAAAGCATTTGCAGACAACAAAATAAAGGTGACTGAAACATTTAAATTTGCTCTGGGAAGGATAGAAAACACTGTGGGAAAAGGAGAAAATGCTGGTTACCAGCATTTTCTCCTTTTCCCACAGTGTTTTCAAAAGGCTTCTTTCTCAGGGGCGTCAAAAGTAGGGATTGTGTTAATGGGTTTAACTGCAATGGTGGAATGGTTTTTAAATGAGTTTTTGTCAGTAATTATACCGTTATACTGGTAAAGTGATAACATGTCTCAAAAGGTTTTTTCTTTTTAAGGGGGTTGATTTAAATATAATATATATTTTCACCATTTCAAGTATAAAATAGTTTCTCGCTGTTAATCTCTCATGGCTTTATATTTTCATTTATGTTTGCTAAAAGTATTGCATTACTTACAGCAATAAAATTCTGTTCTGTTCTGTTCTGTTCTGATAAGTAGACCCGTAATAGAAAACAGCTATTTCCTTTATAATATTATCCTTCAAAATTTGCTATGATTGAAAATGAGTATTATTGTTATTTTCATTGAGCCACATTTTCGTTTTTTTTATTATTATTATCTTTCCTAGAATTGCCAATTATGATTCTAAAACCAGTATATTCTCATTACTTTAACGAGGAACTGGTGAGGGAATGATTACCTTTGGTGATAGTTTTAGTTACAACTGGCAAAGTTAAATAAAAGTTACCTGATGTTTTAATCAGGGTCAAACTCAAGTTTTAATGATTTTTTTGTAAGAAACAATAATGGTTTAAAGTGGCTTGCAACACGTGAAAGGGATATTTGGACATTTGTTTAAAGTGTCGTCTGGAATCAGCCTGTGCAGTATATGTAAGCTAATCCGAAACGACACTTTCCGTTTTTATTTAATTTTCTGTTTTGCGCAAGTCTGCTGTAGCACAAAATGTAATGTAGTCGTATGGTGCCGTCTCGGATCAGCCTGCCCGGACCGCGCTGGCTGATTCGAGACGACACTTTACGCTAATGTCCTAAATCCCCTTTTCGAGTGTTGCAAGCCAATATGATGTAGCTTTTTTCCCAGATATAGAAATGCTATTCAGCACATTTCTCATTGGAAATGGAGCATAATAAGGTTCATAAACCCTTTATCCAGCTAATAATGTAAAAAAAAAAAGTTAAGGTCGTAGTAAAAATCCAAATTTTGTCATTTCAAAGGTGATTTTTGGGTAGAAAAATATCTCCTTATTGGACAGAGTAGATCCAAGATCAGACTGCACGGAACGTACAGTCTGATCTTGGTCTACACTGTCCGCAAAAAAGGTATGTAAGTCGCGCTTAGCAGCCTAAGGGTTAAACAATTAGTTCATTTTTTTTGGCATGTGAATTAGAAAAACAAACATCGACAGATAACGTTAATAAGCAACAGGAGTTAAAGGTTAATGACTCGTATGAAAATATCAGATACTTAAGTACAACATCTTTTGTTACATGTATGTACATTATAATTAAGCCGTGATATGGCAAAAAGGGGCTTTCAAGCATTTCTCTGAAGCATTATTTCAAACAAGACATTATATAGTTATCCACCCATAAAAGCAATCCCGTCCAACAACTCACTGATTCACAAGGCAGACCGGTCCGTTGACAAACAGCAAAATAGACGAATAACAAAAAGCTTCGATGCAGGTCGGTCTACGTGTATTGCGCAGGCTGAGCTGGGTTGATACTGTTTGGGGATGCAGAAAATCAACTTCTCACATTGTTATGGTGTGATTCTTTTTCCCTTTTCTTTTTATACCTCCGCATAACGAATGTTTTTGGAGGTATACTGGAATCAGCCTGCCTGTCCGTGTGTGTATCCGTCCGTGTATCCGTCTGTGTACAAAATGATGGTAATTGCCTGTTTCTGTCAAAGCCCTGGCGGGGGTATTAAGTCACATTCAGTGACAGCTCTAGTTTGTTCTGTTTAACTCTTTACCGAACGACAAATTTATAGACCGGTCCAATTTGAAAGCATTTTTAGACAACAAAATAAATATTACTGACAAATTGTTATTTGATTTGCGAAGGGTAGAAAATATTGTGGGAAAAGGAAAAAAATGCTGGTTACCAGCATTTTCTCCTTTTCCCACAATGTTTTCAAAAGGCTTTTTTTCTCAGGGTGTCAAAAGTCTTCATTGTGTGGTAAGGAGTTAAGCTTTATAATGACTGCAAATTTTATTGTTCAAGTCCTTTTGAAAATAAAGTAACGTTCTTTAATTTTAACCCTGTACATCACAGTTCTGGTTCAAGGGGTTCAACTCTTTAGCACAGGAAAAATTTTTAGACGAACTCAGAAATTCAAAAGTTCTTTCTGAAAACAATTTGAATGAGGCCTAAACAAGGGAACTTATTTTGTGTGATGTATAAAAAGTTCTTTAAAAAGGAGGAAATGCTGGCGTCCACCATTTTCTCCTTTTTAGCTCCACTGGCCCAAGACCAACGGGCTTATGTCATTGGAAGCTGTCCGTCGTACATCCGTCCGTCCGTCTGCGCGTTTACTTTTATTTCAAACATTTTCTTCTCTGAAACAACCCATACAAATTAAATGAAACTTCACAGAAATTATCCTGCCATGGTCTTCTTCAGAATTTTTTGAAGAATTTGATACTGTCAAAAACTCCTGTTGCCATGGCAACAAAATTGAAAAAAAAAAACCTTTTTTCTTTAAAATCTTTTTCTCTTAAGCTACAAGGCCAAGGGCTACTGAATTTTGCCTGTAGCTTTATCTTGTGGAAGTGTGACAAGTTTCTTCATATTATAGGCCTGGGGTCAAAATTGGCTCAATTCCAGGGATCACAAGTTTGACGCGGACTTCCATTTATATAGTCATTCCCATTTAAACATTAATCAAGGGAAATAACTCTTGTTATAAAGGATAACGTTTGTGACTTAATCTCCTTTGATTATCAAACTGCAGTGATACTTGATTGGTGCTAGAAATTTAATTTTTTTTATAGAAAATATTCTGATTTTGGGGGGAGTGATTCATTTTGATGCTAATAGTTATGGTCAAATGGGTGGAATATTAAATTCAAAGTCAGGTTTCTATCATTCAGAGTTTTCTTCTGTTCCAAGAACTGTATCTTTCATGCCAATGAATAAACCTGCTTTTATTGCCTGACAGTGTTCATTATTTTCGAAAGCCCCCCTTTTCAGGGTCATGAACACTTCAACTTGTATGGTAAACGGATAAAAAACACGAGGAGCGATACAGAACCATCATGGCCCTCTTGGTTTTCAATCAATTTATTCAATAATCTTTTATCTTATGGTCGCTAAAGCAATGGATTGTTTGGTAAAAGATTTAAACCATTACGAAAAAAAAAACTCGACTTTGTATGTTATCGACCATTTGGTTGTGTCACTTTCAAATTTAGAAATATCTGGAGAATAAGGCTTAGAGAGAGCTTTTCTAATAATAATTGGTGAATACGTTGCTTTTAGTTATGATTGATTGATTGATTGATTGTATTGGGGTTTAACGCCACTTTAACAGCTAAGGTCATATCATGGCGGTCGGTGACGCACATGTGTTTCCTGGCTTTCTCACACCGGTACTTACACTACTTTCTTTCCAAAGCCACCGACTACTTTTCTCACATGCTTCAGCAGAGGTGAGAGGCGAAAATACGCCGGAAAGAAAGTTTGCCTCAACCGGGTATCGAACTCACAACCACCAGGTCATGAGTCTGACAAGCTCACCACTGAGCCACCAGGGCGGGCGCTTTTAGTTATGAAGAGGCCAAAAGTTGTCGTTTGGTAAAGCGTAACATACTATTCTGTCTCTATAATTATAAACAGAGAGATAAGATCTGGTGATCATGTAAAACGATAGGTTGGGTCAAACAAATGTGATGGCATTCTTTTTGACTCCGTTTTGAATCACGGGTCAAATCTGAAATCGGTTAACCCTATACCTGTTATGCTAATTTGAGACTCTTCCATTTCAGCAGAAAATAAAGATATGATGTCAAAAATATGGACGAATGAGGATAGAAATATCTGATTGAGTGGAAAACATTGAGGGAAAAGGAGAAATTGCTCGTTACCAGCAATTTCTCCTTTTCCCACAATGTTTTTAAAAGCTGCCTGTTGATGCGTTCAAATGAGTATCTATGGAGTAAAGGGTTAACCGTCTATGAAAAAGAATAAGAGCTCCGTTTGTGGTTACTAACGATCGCCTGAGAGTGCTTTTTGATTGAAAATTTCAAGTAAGATAAGGGTATGTAATTTTGTCTAAAAAACTATCGCAAGGTCTACCTGCCCTCCAGCAGGATATCTCAGTGCTCAGATCGGAACTCAGCTCTCAGGCATAATCGTCTTAAGAGCTGATTTTAATGATTTCGAATCGAAGCAGACATATAGAGCTCAATCAACTGGTTATGTGAAAAAAAAAAACATCTGGGCCCGGTTTCATGAAACAACTTAAGTCCATTATTTTGCTCAAATCTGCTAACGGACTCAGTTTCTGACTTAAATTGAGTTCGTTATTTAAGTTGCGTTTCAAGAACATAACAGACTCAGTAACGATCTCAAAACCTTGAGTTGAGTGTGTTAATTTAAGTCTACTCTACCCTGACTTAAGCTGCTTGTTGTCGACTCAAAAATGGCGGACACGTCTACGCTAGAGCAATATAAACCGACACAACTTCTATTTAGAGACAGAATTTGTCTATTTCAAGCCGCATGGAGGAATTTTTTCAAGGATCGTCTCTGTTGGACATACATGACAGATCTATGTTCTGTGTAGGAGCTTCTAAGCTGCTGGAGTTAAATCGTCCCCTGGAGAAATCGAACCTAAACTCGGAAATCGTTCCTAAATACAGCTTTAAAGACAGTTACGACGTGTTTGTCTTTGAAATTCACGGGGAGATTTTGGTAAGGGTTACGAGCAGAAATACCGCGTGAAGTTATCAAATTATGTGCTTTGAACGAGATGTACACAACCATCACTGGCTCAAGGACAGTCACGGAATGAGGACACTCGACGATATAAAGATCTACTGAGTCCGATGATAATTCAGGTAATGGCAACAATCTTAAATTTTGAATCGGAAAACGCAAAATCTGTATGTATGTGCGCTGGTCCATATTTTTGTTTAAGGTCCAAGATTTTTGCAAATATTGAAGTGAAATTGTGTTTTGCATCTCTTGACTTGTTCTCTTGACTAAATCTTGAATGAAAGTGTAATAGGATGAACATGTTAAATGTTGAAAGTTATCACTATTTGCCTATTTATCAATTATCACCTGGCTTCAGTTATGCTTCAAATTAACTTTGGCTGGGAGCTCGATGGCAAACAGTCAGGCATAAAGGACGTAATAATCATTCTCAATTAAATTGACAGAGGATCAGATAACTGGTTGATTTCTAATTATCAGATGGTGATTGGAATTTTAAACCTGTATGGTAGATATCGATAGGTAATTCCAATGAGCACCAACAACATAGGTTTCATCTTGTTGTCATTTTGTTTTTTCGTGTTTTTTTTTTTTTAATACAAAACTTTCATTTTCTGTTACTCTCATCTTAGGTAAATAAACACATATGAGAGTGATGACAATGAAGTGATTAGTAATGGGATGGTGTAGTTAGCGTTGTACATCATTTCTGGTGCAGGATCTAGAGGTCAACATAGAAGAAAACGACAGGTATGTCTTGTTAAAAAGTCTGGCAAATTAAATGTTTCTTTGAACTCTTTTGAAATAAATAATATCAACTTATTTCAAAGTCTGAAAGTGAATAAGTAATGTACTGTATGATAGTAAATTTTGGTAAAATATTAGCATCGGGTAGCAGACTACACTCTCTGATCATGATCTGTAGTTTCCAGAAGCTATTTCAGTCCCCACTAGCAGAGAGAGAGGTAAAAGAAATTGGGTAAACTGGAAAAGTATCTGTCATCTATGGAGTTGTTCATAGATCATCTTCAAATACATGTATATACATTGAAAGGCACTCTTGTGTCCCACATTTAACATGTACAAATGACTTTTTTAAGTAACATATGATTTATGATTAGGCTCTATCTTTTACATACATATTTTTGCACCAAATTCTGTACATGATAGCAAGTGATGGAGAAACAGCTATTTTACAGACCTAAAGCAATTTTCAAACTATACTGCTACATTACTTATATTATTTCTCACTTACAAACATGAGCTTATAGCCTATGAAAATAGTGCTGCATAATGTGATTTTTTTTTAAATACACTGTGGTGAACAGATCTACTGTTAGCAGCAAAAAAAATAAAATACACTGTGGTAAACAGATCTACTGTTAGCAGAAAAAAAATTAAAATGTACTTCATTGTGGAGAATTTTAACAGGTTTTAGTAATGTCTTGTCCAAGATATACTGCTATAGTATTCGTTGTTAAAATGACAAGGTGAACATTGTGAGGAAAACATGGTTGTTGTTTGTTCATTTCCAGTAGGTATCAGACTTAGTAAACATCCTAAGTTACTGCATCTAGGTTACTCTTTAAAGTGAGCTGGATAGATCTCTGCAATTGCCATTTAGAGATAACATCCATCACTCAACTCTATACCAAATAAAAAATTTAGGACTGGTTCAGATTGAAAGGATTTTCAGACAGCACATAAAAGTGGGGCTCAAATGATAAAAACAATCTTAGAAGGAATTGAATATTGTGGGTTATGGAGAAAATGTTGGTTACCAGCAGTTTCCTCTTTTCTCACAATGTTTAGAAAGTCCCTCCTAGGATTGCTATTTAATAACAGAGTTGTTTGGTAACAATGAATTTTCACCCTTTAAAGGTTTATTTTCTTGTTTTAAGTAGGTAAATAGAAAGGCAGTACAGTACAGTATGATGATATCTGGTCAGTGCAAGACTAACTTTTCTTCAGACTGGTCCTTTGGTGTCATGAGGAGTTCAAATGGACAGCCATTGCAGAATTTACATTCAATCAGTTGAACTTTTGTGTATTATATTGCCTGTCATAAGTGGTAAAAGATCCTTGAATAATTATATCATTTGTGCCATAAATGCTCTTTTTTGAATCCAAGCTATATAAACCACTTGAATATAGGAAAACATACCACCATATTCTATCAAATAAACTGCAAGTGAAAAAGTAATTAACCCATTACCACACAATCCCTACTTTTGACGCCCCTGAGAAAGAAGCCTATAGAAAACATTGTGGGAAAAGGAGAAAATGCTTTCTACCCTTCACAAAACAAATTTCAAATTTTCAGTCACTTTTATTTTGTTGTCTGCAATCCCTCTCAATTTGGACCAGTCTAAAATATTGTTGTTTGGTAATGGGTTAAGGTGCAAATGTCCATTCAACTACATATTCCTTTTTAAAAGGACCATAAGCTCAAGCCAGACTCCCATTGACAGTGTAGATCAAGATCAGATTGCAAAGAATATACTGTCTGATCTTTGGTCTATACTAGTGTTCCTTTGTCTTTTGGCAGAGACCTTGGAAATGATATTGCTATTGTCCTTTTTATTCCAGACTGGCAAAATCCATTTAACATTTTACCAAAGGACAAAACTTTAGATGGGAACTCGGTGAAAAAATTAGAGTTCAACAAATTAACTAGTGATAAAATAATGATTACTCTTTTTAAAAGATATTGTTGGAAAAGAAGAAAATGCTAATTATGAATTTTTTCCTTTTCCAACACTGTTTTCTTTTTTGTGAGAGTGTCCTTGGGCAAGACACTCCAAACCTCTAGCGCAGAACTGGTAAAACACAGGAAATGCACAAATATGTGAGCTGTCACTGTGATATGACTGAAGTAGTATTGATAGTGGCGTTAAACATTCAATCCTTATATCAATCAACAGTGTTTCCTAGATAGAAGTTTAAATTGTATCTAGGGGTACCATTAAAGATATTTGTAAATTTCAGTGCATGCAATTTTGACAATTTGTATATTTGCTCAGTTTATTACAAACATTTTGTGTGTATAATCATTAGTAATGACTTGTTTCAGAAAAATAAAATTAATAATATTGTTTTTGACACTGACTCACGTCAAATTTATATTGTCAGTCCTCTTCAACTGCAATTTTTATGCCTATTAGGCTATTAGCTTCAAAAAGAGATTGTGCTTCTAAATGATTTTTTTGCGTGTGATCTTATTATTTTTTGATGCTGGTGAAAAATCATATTTTGCTCTGCTATAAGTATATGCCATATTTGAGTAAGTTACTTGCATTTGTCCAGTCACCTAGATCTCCAGTTTTATGGACAATTAACTGAGGATCAAACTACCTTCTACAGACAGAGTGGATCAAGTTCAGACTGCATAGAATATACACAGACTGATCTTATACCTGTACTGTTGTTCTGTGTAAACAATATTATTAGATGCTTTTGAAATTATATCAATATTTTTCTTTTTCTCAAGACTGAAACAAAATCCATTTTACTCTTCACCAAACAAAAAAATCCTAGCCGGACCTTACTGAGAGCATAAAAAAACCTGCAGATAACAAAATACATGTAGATAAAATGATAATTTCTTTTTTTGATTACGTATCTAAAACATTCAGACAAAAAGAGAAAATACTGCTTGTCAGCATTTTCTACTTTTCCAACCGTGATTTCAATAGCTTTTTTTCCAAGGGTTGTTAAAACTGTGGATTGATCGATGAAGGCTTAAACTTGTTCACACATGCGTTAGAGGCGAAAATTCGGCGGGAAGAAAGTTTGCCTCAACCTGATATCGAACTCGCAACCATCAGGTCAGAAACGCTAACCACTGAGCTACCCGGGCAGCGAACCTCACTGGCACTTTGACATCCCGCCTATGCATTTAATGCATTGTGGTCAGTTTAAAAAGATACTATTAATTCTTGTGGAATAGTCCCCACTATCATAAAGTGAATCGGTGCGAATCATGCATGTATAGCCTCGAGTGCTCGTTTTCCGTGATGAGAAGGAAACAACATTTATAATGCAATGAAAAATTTTAGATAGGAACATGAGCTAGAAATTACTTGCCCTCATAAGAAATAATTTCTGATGACTTTCACGGAAAAAAAACTTAGATAGCAATTTCCCTGTTCAATGCGCATAAACAAATAGACATGCCGTCGGCCTTCTTGAGCAAACCTGGCGTGACCAAATCCGTTAATTCAGTAGATTTTATAGCATAAAGTCGTAGATCTTGGCATTTCTTTGTGAAGGAAAATTATTTGGATGTATATATATGAAAAATGATGCCAATGTCTTTTAAATGAGATAATTGATTGGTTTTTTAAAAGTATTTGTCTGAAATTAAAGGGTTATAAAACATTCGATTATCGGTAAGGGTTACGAGCACAAATACCGTGTGACGTCATCAAACTATGACGTGCTTTACGAAATGTATGTAAAAAAAAATCATCGGTTCAAGGACACTCCTGGAGTAAGAGCACTCAACGATATCCCTTTTTATTTCATAATTTCCGGTAGGATATCAAGAAATAGCAGTGAAAATATTTTTCGATCTTACACTGGTATCACCAGTGAAAATACCCATTTTCACGTTCTTGTCGCCTAGGTAGATTGCGCGTGCCTTACAACCAGATGGGAAATATGACGTCATTTACCTTAGATTTCAGGCACATAACGTCATATTGCAATGCGTTGCTATGCGGGAGGGGTACGCCACAGGGAATAACGGAAAAGAACTCTACTGGATTTTGATAACACCCCTCTCAGAAAGGGTTAAAAGCATGAAATAAATAGAATATTTGGATTCTTTTTCGGTGAAAGATCGAAATTTATTTCATCTCGTGAACACATCGGTAATATTTTCACTCGTGGCTGCGCCACTCCTGAAAATATTACCGATGGTGTCCACTCGATGAAATAAATTTCGATCTTTCACCGAAAAAAAAACGAATATCCTCTATTTATTTCCTCGTTTTTTGGCCTCAAACATGAAACAATTTCAATAAATTTTGACTAGAACCACAGCAATACAGTCTTTTACGACACTGAAGTGCATACCGATGCATGAATACACGGATTGATTTCCGTAAAATAGCTTTTTAAAAGTGCACGCACGTTTTTCATGCGAAAATATTTGTTTATTTTATTTCAGACAACTGCGATATTGACAGTTGTTCCCGGACTTTTACAGTTTATTACCTCGACTATCGGAGAGTAGCAAAAATACCGCTTAAGATGTTTAAAAAATCATCGAAATAAGCGACTCAGCTGAGAACGCGTTCGTGAAACGCACTCAACGTTTCAGACTCAACTCAGCAAATTAACGAACTTAAGCCTGTAAACTCAGTTGAGTTGAGTACGGACTTAAGTTTTTTCGTGAAACCGGGCCCTGGTTCTTTATTTTATCATTTTCGCGAGCCAAGGTTACGATCACTACGTGGATCTTACCTTGGCCGATTGAACCTGATTTCGAGATTCCTGCGATGCGCCCTCTATTGGACGCTGTTTATTACCCCCTTTTACATCATATTTCTGAAAGCCAATGAAATATCGTTTTACAATCCGCTTACAAATACAAGTATTCAACATGAAGCGATAAGCAGACATCCACATGGGTTTCCATGTTTACCTTTTATTCGAAAGGTAGAGACCGTGTTCTATTTTTATCAAAGATGAAATGCTACGAGCGATTTCATTCGTTGCAGCTAGAGCTGGCTGCATCCAATAAAAACGCGTATCGGGTGAATGTAAAAATCAAGCTCGATCCGCCAAGGGTAGAGTACAGTAGTGAATCGTCAGCCTTAGCTTGCGAAGATGATTAAATACCTAATTTACCCTCATTTATTGGAGAGGTCATCAGACTTCTCCAACATTGGTGAGTTTAACCCTTTCCCAAACAACAAACTTTTGGATTAGACCAATTTGAAAGCATTTGCAGACGACAATTCAAGTCTTGCTGAAATGATGATTTCTGTCTATGATAGGGTAGAAAACATTGTGGTAAAAGGAGAAAATGCTGGTTACCAACATTTTCTCCTTTTCCGACAATGTTTTCAAAATGCTACTATTCCAGACCTGTAAAAACCAGGGATTGTTTTGGAAAGAGTTAAAAGGCAGACTGCCACAGAATTCGCTGTCTAATTATATTTCTTCCAGCATAATTGTTCTGATACACAATCTGCTTTAGAATATACGACGTAATGCTTCTTGGTTGTGCAAGTCGTCAAAGAGTGGATCGTTTAGAGCTAAACACCGGCTGAATTGGCATGATCTTTTCACATGCTGAAAGTTCAGTAAAAGTAAAAACTTTCGTCCTGTGTCAGCCTTTGCAGATCACGCAAGTTGTCCATGTTCGAATCTTTTTACATCCAGCATGTCTCAGATGGTTTGCAAAATCATAGCGACAAATTTGCTATTCTATAACAAATTCAGTGAGCAATATCTAAAGAACATGAAAGTTCGCAACAAAAGCATAGCTGTAATACAAACTGCACCTGGTGGGATTCAAACCCGTGCGTACAAACGTGACCCATCATGCAGAAAGGGACCTTCTGAGAACTGCGAAAAGTGTCAACCCTGGTCAGACTGCGCGAATCGCGCAGGCTGACCAGGGTTGACACTTTTCGCTTTTATGACATTTTCTGTATGAAAAGTGGTCATTGTACTTTGTTATACAATCATTTTTTTTTAACCCTTTCCCAAACGACAAGCTTTTGGACTAGACTAAATTGAGAGCATTTGCAGACGACAATTTTACTCTTGCTGAAAAGATTATTTCTGTCTATGATAGAGTAGAAAACATTGTGGGAAAAGGAGAAAATGCTGGTTACCAGCATTTTCTCCTTTTCCCACAATGTTTTCAAAAGACTTCTATTCCAGACCCGTAAAAACCAGGGATTGTTTGGGAAAGGGTTAATCATCAGCATAAACTAACCTGCACTATCGTTGATCTGTTTTCATCTAATTGGTGTACAGAATTCGCAGATCATCCTATTTTGCGTGATGGGTCACAGGTGTCTTCCTTTTCCGAGGTTTAAAAGACCATCAACATAACCATTGAGCTAAAGAGAATTCTTCCTAACATAGGTCACGGCGGGGAATCACGTGACACAACAAGAACAACAATGACCGTTATTTGAAAAAATTCCCCGACTTCAGGTAAGAAAATCTTCAATAATTCCGTTAATACATGACCGATTGGAATTTGGTTTGAAGCAGAGAAGGCGGAAGGACTCCAGGGATTTGCTTGATGTGTTAGATTTTTTAAACAACACCTGATAAAAAAGTTATTGACGAGCAAACAAACTTTTTACCCTGGATAATTTGTTTGCTCGTCAATAACTTTTTTATCAGGTATTGTTTAAAAAATCTAACACATCAAGCAAATCTCCGGAGTCCTTCCGCCTTCTCTGCTTCAAACCAAGTTCCAATCGGTCACGTATTAACGGAATTATTGAAGATTTTCTTACCTGAAGTTGGGGAATTTTTTCAAATAACGGTCATTGTTGTTGTTGTTGTGTCACGTGATTCCCCACCGTGATAGGTGTTGGGTATTGATTTTATACGGGATGAAGTTATGCAGTAAGGCAGAAGGAGTGATCTCCCGTAACGAACAATATGGTCGAAATGTCTCTCTTGAAAACTATCTGAATTACACAACAGTCGACAAGAATGGTTCCGACAGAGGTTAAAATGTACCATAGACTTGAAAGGCAAAGCGACATATTACGAGGAAACACGCGAAAAGGGGCATTCGGACATCTGCCTAAATCGGATCTGCAATCCTCGCAGGCTGATCCGAAACGACACTTTCCGTTTTTAGATAATTTTTTATTTCACGAAAGTCTACTGTATACGATAAAATCATATGAAGTCGTAAAGTGCCGTCTCGGATTAGCCTGCGGGGACTGCGCTGGCCGATCTGAGATGACACTTTACGCAAATGTCCGAATGCCCATTTTCACGTGTTGCAAGCCACATATACTCGTATTTCATACAGAGCCCCAGTAGCTTAGTCGGTAGCGTACAGGACTTGAGAACACAGGGTCGCCGGTTCGACTCCGGCGTTGGCCAATTCCTTTCCGAGGATTGATAATAATCATTGCGACAGGATTCATTTCTCTCTCACCGTTCACATAGGCATTGCAACAGGATTAATGTCTCTCACCGTTCACATAAGCATTACGACAGGATTCATTTCTCTCTCACGGTCACACAGGCATAGCGACAGGATTAATTTCTCTCACCGTTCACATAGGCATTGCGACAGGGTTCATTTCTCTCTCACCGTTCACATAAGCATTGCGACAGGATTCATTTCTCTCTCACCGTTAACATAAGCATAGGGACAGGATTCATTTCTCTCTCACCGTTGACATAAGCATTGCGACAGGATTCATTTCTCGCTTACAGCGTTGACATAAGCATTGCGACAGGATTCATTTCTCTCTAACACCGTTGACATAAGCATTGCGACAGGATTCATTTCTCTCTTACACCGTTGACATAAGCATTGCGACAGGGTTCATTTCTCTCTTACACCGTTGACATAATCATTGCGACAGGATTCATTTCTCTCTCACCGTTCACATAAGCATTGCGACAGGATTCATTTCTCTCTCACCGTTAACATAAGCATAGGGACAGGATTCATTTCTCTCTCACCGTTGACATAAGCATTGCGACAGGGTTCATTTCTCGCTTACACCGTTGACATAAGCATTGCGACAGGATTCATTTCTCTCTAACACCGTTGACATAAGCATTGCGACAGGATTCATTTCTCTCTTACACCATTGACATAAGCATTGCGACAGGGTTCATTTCTCTCTAACACGGTTGACTTAATCATTGCGACAGGATTCATTTCTCTCTGACACCGTTGACATAAGCATTGCGACAGTGTTCATTTCTCTCTCACCGTTAACATAAGTAAGCATTGGGACAGGATTCATTTCTCTCTAACACCGTTGAGATAAGCATTGCGACAGGATTCATTTCTCTCTCACCGTTAACATAAGCATTCCGACAGGATTCATTTCTCTCTTACACCGTTGACATAAGCATTGCGACAGGGTTCATTTCTCTCTAACACGGTTGACTTAATCATTGCGACAGGATTCATTTCTCTCTGACACCGTTGACATAAGCATTGCGACAGGATTCATTTCTCTCTCACCGTTAACATAAGTAAGCATTGGGACAGGATTCATTTCTCTCTTACACCGTTGACATAAGCATTGCGACAGAATTCATTTCTCTCTCACCGTTAACATAAGCATAGGGACGGGATTCATTTCTCTCTCACCGTTGACATAAGCATTGCGACAGGATTCATTTCTCTCTTACACCGTTGACATAAGCATTGCGACAGGGTTCATTTCTCTCTTACACCGTTGACATAATCATTGCGACAGGATTCATTTCTCTCTCACCGTTGACATAAGCATTGCGACAGGATTCATTTCTCTCTAACACCGTTGACATAAGCATTGCGACAGGGTTCATTTCTCTCTAACACGGTTGACTTAATCATTGCGACAGGATTCATTTCTCTCTCACCGTTGACATAAGCATTGCGACAGGATCCATTTCTCTCTAACACCATTGACATAAGCATTGCGACAGGATTCATTTCTCTATAACACGGTTGACTCAATCATTGCGACAGGATTCATTTCTCTCTCACCGTTAACATAAGCATTTGGACAGGATTCATTTCTCTCTAATACCGTTTACATAAGCATTGGGACAGGATTCATTTCTCTCTAACACGGCTGACTTAATCATTGCGACAGGATTCATTTCTCTCTTACATCGTTGACATAAGCATTGCGACAGGGTTCATTTCTCTCTCACCGTTAACATAAGAAAGCATTGGGACAGGATTCATTTCTCTCTAACACCGTTGACATAAGCATTGCGACAGGATTCATTTCTCTCTAACACGGTGGACTTAATCATTGCGACAGGATTCATTTCTCTCTTACACCGTTGACATAAGCATTGCGACAGGGTTCATTTCTCTCTCACCGTTAACATAAGTAAGCATTGGGACAGGATTCATTTCTCTCTTACACCGTTGACATAAGCATTGCGACAGGATTCATTTCTCTCTCACCGTTAACATAAGTAAGCATTGGGACAGGATTCATTTCTCTCTAACACCGTTGACATAAGCATTGCGACAGGATTTATTTCTCTCTCACCGTTAACATAAGCATTCCGACAGGATTCATTTTTCTCTAACACCGTTGACATAAGCATTGCGAGAGGATTCATTTCTCTCTTACACCGTTGACATAAGCATTGCGACAGGATTCATTTCTCTCTGACACCGTTGACATAAGCATTGCGAGAGGATTCATTTCTCTCTGACACCGTTGACATAAGCATTGCGACAGGATTCATTTCTCTCTGACACCGTTGACATAAGCATTGCGACAGGATCCATTTCTCTCTGACACCGTTGACATAAGCATTGCGACAGGATTCATTTCTCTATAACACGGTTGACTCAATCATTGCGACAGGATTCATTTCTCTCTCACCGTTAACATAAGCATTTGGACAGGATTCATTTCTCTCTAATACCGTTGACATAAGCATTGGGACAGGATTCATTTCTCTCTAACACGGCTGACTTAATCATTGCGACAGGATTCATTTCTCTCTTACATCGTTGACATAAGCATTGCGACAGGGTTCATTTCTCTCTCACCGTTAACATAAGAAAGCATTGGGACAGGATTCATTTCTCTCTAACACCGTTGACATAAGCATTGCGACAGGATTCATTTCTCTCTAACACGGTTGACTTAATCATTGCGACAGGATTCATTTCTCTCTTACACCGTTGACATAAGCATTGCGACAGGGTTCATTTCTCTCTCACCGTTAACATAAGTAAGCATTGGGACAGGATTCATTTCTCTCTTACACCGTTGACATAAGCATTGGGACAGGATTCATTTCTCTCTCACCGTTAACATAAGTAATCATTGGGACAGGATTCATTTCTCTCTAACACCCCTGACATAAGCATTGCGACAGGATTCATTTCTCTCTCACCGTTAACATAAGCATTCCGACAGGATTCATTTCTCTCTAACACCGTTGACATAAGCATTGCGAGAGGATTCATTTCTCTCTTACACCGTTGACATAAGCATCTGGACAGGATTCATTTCTCTCTGACACCGTTGACATAAGCATTGCGACAGGATTCATTTCTCTCTGACACCGTTGACATAAGCATTGCGACAGGATTCATTTCTCTCTTACACCGTTGACATAAGCATTGCGACAGGGTTCATTTCTCTCTGACACGGTTGACTTAATCATTGCGACATGATTCATTTCTCTCTGACACCGTTGACATAAGCATTGCGACAGGGTTCATTTCTCTCTCACCGTTCACATAAGCATTGCGACAGGGTTCATTTCTCTCTCACCGTTCACTTAAGCATTGCGACAGGATTCATTTCTCTCTCACCGTTAACATAAGCATTGCGACAGGATTCATTTCTCGCTTACAGCGTTGACATAAGCATTGCGACAGGATTCATTTCTCGCTTACAGCGTTGACATAAGCATTGCGACAGGATTCATTTCTCGCTTACAGCGTTGACATAAGCATTGCGACAGGATTCATTTCTCTCTAACACCGTTGACATAAGCATTCTGACAGGATTCATTTCTCTCTTACACCGTTGACATAAGCATTGCGACAGGGTTCATTTCTCTCTTACACCGTTGACATAATCATTGCGACAGGATTCATTTCTCTCTCACCGTTCACATAAGCATTGCGACAGGATTCATTTCTCTCTCACCGTTAACATAAGCATAGGGACAGGATTCATTTCTCTTTCACCGTTGACATAAGCATTGCGACAGGGTTCATTTCTCGCTTACACCGTTGACATAAGCATTGCGACAGGATTCATTTCTCTCTAACACCGTTGACATAAGCATTGCGACAGGATTCATTTCTCTCTTACACCGTTGACATAAGCATTGCGACAGGGTTCATTTCTCTCTAACACGGTTGACTTAATCATTGCGACAGGATTCATTTCTCTCTGACACCGTTGACATAAGCATTGCGACAGGGTTCATTTCTCTCACCGTTAACATAAGTAAGCATTGGGACAGGATTCATTTCTCTCTAACACCGTTGAGATAAGCATTGCGACAGGATTCATTTCTCTCTCACCGTTAACATAAGCATTCCGACAGGATTCATTTCTCTCTTACACCGTTGACATAAGCATTGCGACAGGGTTCATTTCTCTCTAACACGGTTGACTTAATCATTGCGACAGGATTCATTTCTCTCTCACCGTTAACATAAGTAAGCATTGGGACAGGATTCATTTCTCTCTAACACCGTTGACATAAGCATTGCGACAGGATTCATTTCTCTCTCACCGTTAACATAAGCATAGGGACGGGATTCATTTCTCTCTCACCGTTGACATAAGCATTGCGACAGGGTTCATTTCTCTCTTACACCGTTGACATAAGCATTGCGACAGGGTTCATTTCTCTCTTACACAGTTGACATAATCATTGCAACAGGATTCATTTCTCTCTCACCGTTGACATAAGCATTGCGACAGGATTCATTTCTCTCTAACACCGTTGACATAAGCATTGCGACAGGGTTCATTTCTCTCTAACACGGTTGACTTAATCATTGCGACAGGATTCATTTCTCTCTCACCGTTGACATAAGCATTGCGACAGGATCCATTTCTCTCTAACACCGTTGACATAAGCATTGCGACAGGATTCATTTCTCTATAACACGGTTGACTCAATCATTGCGAGAGGATTCATTTCTCTCTCACCGTTAACATAAGCATTTGGACAGGATTCATTTCTCTCTAATACCGTTGACATAAGCATTGGGACAGGATTCATTTCTCTCTAACACGGTTGACTTAATCATTGCGACAGGATTCATTTCTCTCTTACATCGTTGACATAAGCATTGCTACAGGGTTCATTTCTCTCTCACCGTTAACATAAGTAAGCATTGGGACAGGATTCATTTCTCTCTAACACCGTTGACATAAGCATTGCGACAGGATTCATTTCTCTCTAACACGGTTGACTTAATCATTGCGACAGGATTCATTTCTCTCTTACACCGTTGACATAAGCATTGCGACAGGGTTCATTTCCCTCTCACCGTTAACATAAGTAAGCATTGGGACAGGATTCATTTCTCTCTTACACCGTTGACATAAGCATTGCGACAGGATTCATTTCTCTCTCACCGTTAACATAAGTAAGCATTGGGACAGGATTCATTTCTCTCTAACACCGTTGACATAAGCATTGCGACAGGATTCATTTCTCTCTCACCGTTAACATAAGCATTCCGACAGGATTCATTTCTCTCTAACACCGTTGACATAAGCATTGCGAGAGGATTCATTTCTCTCTTACACCGTTGACATAAGCATCTGGACAGGATTCATTTCTCTCTGACACCGTTGACATAAGCATTGCGACAGGATTCATTTCTCTCTGACACCGTTGACATAAGCATTGCGACAGGATTCATTTCTCTCTTACACCGTTGACATAAGCATTGCGACAGGGTTCATTTCTCTCTCACCGTTAACATAAGTAAGCATTGGGACAGGATTCATTTCTCTCTAACACCGTTGACATAAGCATTGCGACAGGATTCATTTCTCTCTAACACGGTTGACTTAATCATTGCGACAGGATTCATTTCTCTCTTACACCGTTGACATAAGCATTGGGACAGGATTCATTTCTCTCTCACCGTTAACATAAGTAAGCATTGGGACAGGATTCATTTCTCTCTAACACCGTTGACATAAGCATTGCGACAGGATTCATTTCTCTCCCACCGTTAACATAAGCATAGGGACGGGATTCCTTTCTCTCTCACCGTTGATATAAGCACTGCGACAGGGTTCATTTCTCGCTTACACCGTTGACATAAGCATTGCGACAGGATTCATTTCTCTCTTACACCGTTGACATAAGCATTGCGACAGGGTTCATTTCTCTCTTACACCGTTGACATAATCATTGCGACAGGGTTCATTTCTCTCTCACCGTTGACATAAGCATTGCGACAGGATTCATTTCTCTCTAACACCGTTGACATAAGCATTGCGACAGGATTCATTTCTCTATAACACGGTTGACTTAAGCATTGCGACAGGATTCATTTCTGTCTCACCGTTAACATAAGCATTTGAACAGGATTCATTTCTCTCTAATACCGTTGACATAAGCATTGGGACAGGATTCATTTCTCTCTAACACGGTTGACTTAATCATTGCGACAGGATTCATTTCTCTCTTACACCGTTGACATAAGCATTGCGACAGGGTTCATTTCTCTCTCACCGTTAACATAAGTAAGCATTGGGACAGGATTCATTTCTCTCTAACACCGTTGACATAAGCATTGCGACAGGATTCATTTCTCTCTAACACGGTTGACTTAATCATTGCGACAGGATTCATTTCTCTCTTACACCGTTGACATAAGCATTGCGACAGGGTTCATTTCTCTCTTACCGTTAACATAAGTAAGCATTGGGACAGGATTCATTTCTCTCTTACACCGTTGACATAAGCATTGCGACAGGATTCATTTCTCTCTCACCGTTAACATAAGTAAGCATTGGGACAGGATTCATTTCTCTCTAACACCGTTGACATAAGCATTGCGACAGGATTCATTTCTCTCTCACCGTTAACATAAGCATTCCGACAGGATTCATTTCTCTCTAACACCGTTGACATAAGCATTGCGAGAGGATTCATTTCTCTCTTACACCGTTGACATAAGCATCTGGACAGGATTCATTTCTCTCTGACACCGTTGACATAAGCATTGCGACAGGATTCATTTCTCTCTTACACCGTTGACATAAGCATTCCGACAGGATTCATTTCTCTCTGACACCGTTGACATAAGCATTGCGACAGGATTTATTTCTCGCTTACACCGTTGACATAAGCATTGCGACAGGATTCATTTCTCTCTAACACCGTTGACATAAGCATTGCGACAGGATTCATTTCTCTCTCACCGTTGACCATTGCTTTCACGATGGCTATGTGGGAAATCAGCCAGCGGTTTGGAAAGAATATCAAGCTGAGTAAAAGTCAGAGGAAATTGGTGCACTGGTCGCCGCGATAAAACTGAAATAAAGTTGAAAACGGCGTTAAGCACCCTACAGTCAATCCATACATCTCATTCACTTATTTTAAGTTTCAAATTAGATGATATGGAATGGTAAAGACATGTAGTAAGAAATCATAGGACAAAATTTATTTTTCATTTTAGAATTTATATATAGATGTATGACTTAAAAACTATGTAGACTTTGTCAAATAAATGATCTGTTCTGTTCAGTTTTCAAGAGACAAGGTACAAAAACAGTCCATGAAATGCATGTCCTTACTTTTTATTCTTTCGTTTTTGTGGTTTTTGTCGAAGACAATAACTCTATGAGTTGAATTTTGAAAACCATGTACTGTATTTTGTGCAAAGCTGAATGAAATAAACCCAATTAAACTCAATCTTTCTTAGGCAAGTCAGTTTTTCGAGAACACCCAGATATGTAATTGGAAATGGCATGTTAAGATACACTAGGGGAAACCATCGTTCGTGGAAATACTAATTTTTGCTTGTTAATAGCTTCACTCGCTCAAAGCCTTCGGTTGGCGCAATGATACAAATTTTGTCTACCGTTGCATGGTCCTGGACCTTTTCGTTCCAAAACCAATTCGTTCCATGGCTTGCACATCCCACGATTTCGCGCTACTCCATTTGATTGGGAATTAATGTTTATAGATCCAAATAATTGATTATAATGTTCGGAATTACATGTTAACGACCAAAGATATTTCAAAATCATAGTTTTCAGGTACAAACGTGAACTTATTCGATATATTCACATTGTCTCTCTCTCTCTATCCATCATGCATCCTGCCTTCAAGGGACGGTACTCCTGACACACATCCTAATGATCAAACGGAGATCACCAATACACAAATACTTTGTCATGAGAATTCTCCCTTCAACCTAAAAAGGTTTTCATTTGCTTTGTTGGTTGACTTTTACGCCAATATTTGAATGATTTTACTTTCTTCCAAAATATGAATTCCACACTATGGCTTCCTTGACCAAAAAACACTTCAGCGTTCTCAAAGCTTTGATTGAAGCTTGGTGATGCTTTTTTTCGCTCAAAGAAAGGTTATTTAGCCAAAATGAAATCAAACCTTGCGGAAAAAACGAAAAAAAAGAGAAAGGAACAGAAATTCTATTTGCTAAAGAAGCATACTAGCTCAATTATTTGAAAAAAAAAGCGGAAATGGCGAAATTTCCGACCATAAACAACTGCTTATAGTCGCACGGAATTAGCCTATCTAAGGCGGGAAATGAAAAGCTTTGTTTAACACTTTGGCCTCTTTGCGCGAGTCAATGACCTTTTGCTGACAGTTTAGATCAAGATCAGACTACACAGAACGTGCAGTCTGATCTTGGATCTACATTGTCCGCTAAGAAGACATTTTTCCCACAGAATAACGTTTGAAGAATCCAAATTTCGATATTTACTGTGGTTGAAAGTTTCTTTTCTCATATTTAGCAGTTTAACCCTTAACCAAACAATCTGGGTTTTTACGACTCTGAGAGAGAAGCCTTCCGAAAATATGGTAGGAAAAGGAGAAAATGCTGTTGACCAGCATTTTCGCCTTTTCCAGTAATGTTTTCTATCCTGGAGGACATAAATTTCAATTTTTGAGTAACGTTTATTTTGTCGTCTGCACATTCTTTCCATTTGGACAGGTCTAAAATTGTGTAATGTAAAAAAAAGTTAAGGGTTAAATGGAAAAAGAAATTTACAGATTTTGTCCTACCCAGGGATTTCATTCCTTTGTATCACTGATTGGATTGTCACATAATTTTTCAAACGCACAAAATCATTCGGAGATTTGATGACCATTAATCTTTTGTTGTTGTAATTTTAAGGCTCTCCTTTCAGATCGGTTGAATGCCATTAGCCTTTGTTCAATATTTCTTTTATCCGTTTATTCTATACAATATCCTTTACTCGCCTATTTCGAAAAAGAAAATAATGGCATTAGATAAAAAGTGTGATTATGGTTTTATCAAATAAAATTGGTATTTAAAACAACAACAACGACAACAACAAAAAATCCCCCAAACCTTGTAGGGATAAGGAAAATAATGCTTATCATCCTGTTCCTTTTCACTCGATATTTTCTAAAATCTTTTTTTTTTTTAACTTTACCATACGATGAAAATGAAAACTTGTCCAACTTGAAAGCATTTGCAGATGACAATTCAAACGTGTCTCCGGTAACGGTACTTGTCTATGATAGGTAAGAAAACATTGAGGGAAAAGGAGAAAATGCTGGTTACCAGCATTTTCTCCTTTTCCCTTAATGTTTTCAAAAGGCCTCTTCCGCAGGGGTCGTTAAAAATCGGGATCGTGTGGTAAAGAGTTAAATAGGACGAAGAAACAATTGAAACAAATGATAGGTAGCCGGGTAAAAGGTTAAATACTTAGTGACGGTATTTCAACCACTTTAGCGAAAACAGGATGAAATGCGGGGCTCCAGTTAAGAGGACGTGATGGTATCCTAAATCCATTATTTCTTTCACAAAACCCTATAATGCAGGTACTCATTAGAATAGTCTCGATTAGACGATTCTAATGAGTACCCACAACATAGGCTTTAGTGGAGTATGATTAATATTTTCAGCTTTGAAATCAATTTCAATTTTTTTCTTCGAGCCAGCACACGAAAAGACAAGGTTTTATCCTGAACAGCCATAGACAGGAAGAAACCTGTTTTCTGGGCAACCCTTGGCTTATAACTGGCCTGACAAGCGCAAACAAGGACATTCGGACACTTGCGTTAAGAAACGACAAGTTTTTATACTGAACAGCCAGACAGGTAGAAACCGGTCTTCTAGTCAAACCCTTGGCCTGTAAGTGGCCTGACACACGCAAAAAGGGACATTCGGACACTTGCGTAAAGTGTTTTCCGTGGCCAGCCTGGGCAGTCCGTGCAGGCTAATTCAAAAATACACTTTCTGTTCTTATGTTTTTTTTATTTTCTACTTTACGTAGGTCTACTGAAGGACAAAATCTATTTTAGTCAAGTGCCGTCTCGGATAGCCAGCGCGGATTGCGCAGGCTGATCCGAGACGACACTTAACGCAAATGTCGGAATGCTCCTTTTCGCATGTTGGAGGTCAATTTCATCAACAACTATTTACCTTAAACCCACTAAATAAGTGAAATGAAAGACCATGGTAAAGAGTCTGAAAAATTTTTTGAAGACAATGCCACTATGAGATTTATAATAAATGTTCAATGTTAAATTTTGAAGAGCATGTATGGCATTTTGTGCAAAACCAAAGGAAATAAACCCAATTAAACCCAATTTTTCTCGACATATGAGATTTTCACTAGCACTAAATTCGAAATGGCATATTGAAATAAACTGTAAAAGGCCATCGATCTTGGAAATACTTTTTTTAAAATTAAACATAGCTTCACCTCTTCATAGCGTTCTATTGGCACAACGATATGCAAAACATTTGTCTTCTGTCTGCTTCCGGGGTTGTTCGTTTCAAAACCAGTTCGTCAATGGGCTTCTTCGCACCATGATTGCATGCTACTTATTTGATTGTACATTAATATTTACGGGTAGAAAACTTTACTGTAATGTTGGGAATTAGATCCTGATGGCCAAAGAAATCATAGTATTCAAGTATAAACTTTATTGAATTCGTTATATTTACATGGCTTTTCATTCTGCCCATCATGCATCATCCGTCCAGGGACGTTATTCCTTACCCCTCTTGAAAAACCAAAGGGAGACCACCAATACACAAATAACACAAAATAACACAAACTTAGGCACCAGTAATCTCCCTTTAAACAAAGAGCCGCATTAATTTGTTTAGGAGGTTGATTTTCAAGTTAATATTCAAATAATATTCCTTTTTTTTGTTTTAGCTCACCTGAGCAAGAAGTGCTAAGGTGAGCTATTGTGATCGGTCATTGTCCGGCGTCCATCTGTCCGTCTGTCCACAATTTCTATAAACATCTCCTCCTCCTGAACTGCTGGGGCCAATCTTGATGAAATTTGACACAAATGTTCCTTGGGTGAACCACTAGCAAAGTTGTTCAAGAGACTGAATTCCACCCTTAACTCTGGTTGTCATGGCAACAGAAACGAAATGAATAGCATTATCTTTGAAAATACTCATCTCTCAAACGAGAAGGCGTAAGGCTTTGACATTTGGCATGTATCATCTCTTAGTGGACCTTTACCACGTTTATTCATATGATGCCCCTTGGGTAAAAACTGGCCCCGCCTCGGGGTCACAAGTTCGAACATAGGAACAAAGTAGGAAAATTTCAAAATTTTTTTTCTCTGAAACTGGAAGGCATGGAGCTTTTATGTTTGACATCTAGCATCTCCTACTGGACCTCTATCAAGTTTGTTCATATGATTCCCTTGGGGCCAAAACTGGCCCCGCTCAGGGGTACTATGTTCGAACATAGGAACACAGAAGGAAAACTTTAAAATTCTTCTTTTCTGAAATTTGAAGGCGTGAAGCTTTGATACGTGGCATCAATCATCTCGAAGTGGACCTCTACCAATTTGTTTATGGGATGCCCTTGGGATCAAAACTTGCCCCGCCCCAGGGATCACGAGTTCGAACAGAGGAACAAAGAAGGAAAACTTTAAAATTCTTCTTCTCCTAAACTGGAAGGTGTAGAGCTTTGATATTTGGTGTGTAGCAATTCCTATTAGACCTATACCATGTTTGTTCAAATGATGCCGCTGGGGTCAAAACTGGCCCTGTCCCGGAGGTCTCACGTTCGAACAAAGGAACAAAGAAGGAAAACTTTTGAATTCTTCATTTCTAAATTGGAAAGCATAGAGCTTTGTTATTTGGTATGTAGTGAACCTGTTCTAAGTTTGTAAGTCCATCTGAGCACAACGTGTTCAATCAGTTCAAAATTTGGTCACCTGGGGTCATAAACTACATGTAGGTCTAAAGGTAAAACTAAAGTTATACCTTGTGGGCACTCTAGAGTTCACATGCTTTGCTCAATTGGCTTGAAGATTAGTCAGAATATTTGTCTTGATAACATCTAAGATGAGTCCAAAATTGGGTCACCTAGGATCATAATCTAGGTCCCAAGGTCAAATTAAATAAATACCTTGTGGGCACTCAAGAGGCTACATTTCTTGCTCAACTGACTTAACGATTGGTCAGAATGTTTGTTTTGCTAAAATATTGTATGAGTTTGATTAGGATAACCTGGGGTCATGAACTAGGCCACTAAGTCAAATTGAAGAAATACCTCGCAGGCCACATTTATTGCTCAATTAGCTTGAAACTTGATTTATTTTATGAATTCTAAAATGGGTAATGGTCCTGTCCCTCTTATTTTGAAACTAAAGATTCTACATAGTGGCTTCCTTGACAAATGCCACATCAGCGTTCTCAACGCTTTGATTTTACTGTGTTAACCCATTACCACTCAATCCCTACTTTTGACGCCCCTGAGAAAGAAGCCTTTAGAAAACATTGTGGGAAAAGGAGAAAATGCTGGTAACCCAAAACAAATTTCAAATTTTCATTCACTTTTATTTTGTCGTCTGCAAACGCTTTCGATTTGGACAAGCCTAATATATTGTCGTTTGGTAATGAGTTATAGATAGTTTTGTTTGAGGAAAAGATTCTCCTAATCGGACATTGTAGATTCTGCACCTTCTGTACAGTCTGATCTTGATCTCCACTGTTCGAGAAAGGCCTGTAAGTCGCCCTTAGCAGCCTGTGGGGTAATAGCATATTTGTCTTAGTCCGAAGAACTTTTTAAATGTCGGAATTACACAATTTCTGATTGGCTAAACAAAGTGGTCGAGCCGGTCAGGAATTGTGCTACATTCTAAATTCGTAACAGGACTGAGAATGTAATTTAAAATGGTTGGTAACGTTGGGTTCGATCCCCACGGCTGGCTATCTAAAATTACTAATAATCTTTCGGATGAGACGTTAAACCGAGGTCCCGTGTGACGTTGCTATATACCGAGCACGTAAAAGAACCAGGCGTAACTTAAGATGGGTTTCGTCCTATATCTGTACCATCCCCGGTAACAGTACTAACAGCCTTCAGGGGGCGTCGCCCATGTAGGCAACCAGGGTCGACGATAAATAAACGCAAATTCAATCAATTCAACCTTGTTTAAATATAGTCAGCCTGATACTTAATCTCCTATTTGCTTGTTCACTGGTCCGTCAAATCACGCTACGTTTTAATACCCCTGTTTAATTTCCAATTTCAAATTGCCACTTATATAGATCAAATCAGAAGGCAATAATCTTGAAGTTTTTCTCTCAAATCCACAAATCAAGGTCTCTTGTTACAAGGAATTCTTAATAAAAAAATGAATTTGATATATGTGGAAAGGGACAATCTAAAAACTCCATGCATCAATTAAGATGAAAACAGATCAAAGATACCGCAGATCCGTTTAAGTTGATAGTTTAAAAAATGATTGTATAGTAAGATAGAATGACCACTTTTTATACAGAAAATATCATAATGAAAGCAAAAAGAGTCAACCCTGGTCAACCTGCGCAATCCGCGCAGTCTGACCAGGGTCGACACTTTTCGCAGTTGCCAACTGGTTTCTTGACGGGTCACATATTTATTTCTTTTTAAAGACTTACTAATGTAAGTCGTCAGTATACAGCGCACCAAGAATTGATCTTTTACCATTCAAAGCGGTTTTGAGGTTACTTTGAATTTCAAAATGAAATAAACGTTTAGTCAGTGAAACGCTACATGGTGGATTCATTCAGATATGATAAGCTAACATGTAACCTATGCACCGGCCATTTATGAAAACAGTCCCAATAGGCTTGAGTAATGGCTGGAACAAGCCCTACTTTTCCCAAGTATTCGGGAATGTGTGATACGGCATAGCAGACTGGTCGAAAGTTAGAAAAAATACGACATACGCAGACAACGCCTCTCATCCGAAAGACCAATAGTAATTTAACATAACATTACATAAGCTTTATTTTGCATTAAACTGTGACAATTCATAGCCAACATATAAAGAAATATCAATGTGGAGTGTAAACACTGGCAACATAATGATAACAAACAAAAGAAGTATATACAGAGAATTCATTGTATTCGAAGGAAGGGGAAAATGTTTATTTTAGTACTCATGGAATACTTTCTTTAATATATTACATCTCATATCCGCGCCTCATATGTCTATTTTATCTCACCTTAGCACAAAGTGCTAAAGATGAGCTATTGTGATCGCCCTATGTCCAGCGTCCGTCGTCCGTCAACAATGTCTTTAAAATCATCTTCTCCTAAACCACTGGGCCAATCTTCATGAAACTTCGCACGAATGTTCCTTGGTTGAAGCTCTACCTAAAATATTTAAGGAATTTAATTCACCCATAACTCTGTTTGTCATGGCAACAAAAAAATAAAAACGAAATCTTTGAAAATCTTCTCCTCTGAAATTTGAAGGCGTAGAGCTTTGATATTTGGTATGTAGCATCTCCTAGTGGACCTCTACCAAGTTTGTTCAAATTATGCCCCTGGGGCTAAAACTTTTTTGAAACTGGAAGGTGTAGAGATTTGATATTTGATTGCCCTGTATCTGGCGTCTGTCGCCCGTCGCCTGTCAAGTTTCTTCCAACATCATCTTCTCAAAACCCCACTGGGCCAATCTTCATGAAACTTGGCAGGAATGTTCCTTGGGTGAAGCCCTACCAAAATTGTTCAAAGACTTTAATTCCACCAATAACTCTGGTTGTCATGGCAACAAAAAGAAAAAATCAGGAAATATTTGAAAATCTTATCCTCTAAAATTTGAAGACGTAGAGCTTTGATATTTGGTATGTAGCATCTCCTAGTGGACCTCTACCAAGTTTGTTCAAATTATGCCCCTGGGGCCAAAACTGGCCCCACCCCCGGGGCTCACAAGTTTGAGCATAGGAAGAAAGAAGGAAAACTTTAAAAATTTTCTCCTCTGAAACTTGAAGGCGCAGAGCTTTGATATTTGGTGTGTGGCATCTCCTAGTGGATCTCTACCAAGTTTGTTCAAATAATGCCCCTTGGGTCAAAACTGGCCCCACCCCAGGGGTCACAAATTTGAGCATAGGAACAAAGAAGGAAAACTTTAAAAATCTTCTCCTCTGATACTTGAAGGCGTAGAGCTTTGATATTTGGTATGTGGCATTTCCAAGTGGACCTCTACTAAGTTTGTTCAAATTATGCCCCTGGGGTCAAAACTGGCCCTATCCCGAGGTCACTAGTTTGAGCATAGGAACAAAGAAGAAAAATTAAAATTCTTCTCCTCTGAAACTAGATGGCGTAGAGCTTTGATTTTTGGTATGTGGCATTTCCTAGTGGACTTCTACCAATTATCTTTAAATCACGTCCCTGGGGCAAAACTGGCCCTGTCCCGGTGGTGACAAGTTCGAACATAGGAATAAAGAAAGAATTCTAAAATTCTTCTTCTCTAAAACTAGAAGGCATAGAGCTATGATATTTGGCATGTAGTAATTCCTAGTGAAAATTCTACAAGTTCCTATTATGCCCTTGGGGTCAAAACTGGCCCTGCCCCGGGGGTCACAGGTTCGAACATAGCAAAACAAAGGAAAACTTTAGAAATCTTCTTCTCTGAAACTTGTAGGTGCATAGCTTTTATATTTGGTAAGCAGAATCTTCTAGTGGACCTCTACAAAGTTTGGTCATATGATGTCCCTGGCGTCAAAACTGACTATGCCCAAGAGGTCACAGTTTGGAACATAGGAACAAAGAAGGAAAATTTTAAATTTCTTTTTCCCTTAAACGGGAAGGTGTAGAGCTTTTATACTTGGTATGTAGCATCTTTAAATAGACCTCTATCAAGTTTATTCCAAGGATGCTGCTTTGGTTAAAACTGACCAAGCCCCGGGGACCACAATTTCGAACATAGGACAAAGAAGGAAAAATTTAAAATTCTTCTTTGAAACTGGAAGGTGTAGAGCTTTGATATTTGATTGCTCTGTATCCGGCGTTCAAAGAATTTATTTCCACCAATAACTCTGGTTGTCATGGCAAAAAAAAAAAAAACCGAAATCTTTGAAAATCTTCTCCTCTGAAATTTGAAGGCGTAGAGCTTTGATATTTGGTATGTAGCATCTCCTAGTGGACAATACAATACAATACTTTTATTTAGTAATTTAGGCCTCCGGCCCACAATACAAATTTTTACAAACATAATTCATACTATCAAGTCGAGTGACCGATTTACAGAGAATCTGTATAGAACTGCTAGTTCTCAACAAGATTTTAAACTTGTCTGAATTGAAAGCAAATTTGTAGATGTTAAAGTCAATGTGACTTAAGTGGAAAAATAGAAAACATTTTGGGGAAAGGACAAAACGCTGGTTACCAGCATTTTCTCCCTTTATGACAATGCTTTCAAAAGCCTCCATTCTCAGGGTCGTAAAAACCAGTATTTTTTGGAAATTTGTTAAAATGTTCACATCTTATAACAGACTCACAACACTTAAGGTAATGAAGCTTATATTAATACAACGGTGTAGGTCAAGTACAGACTGCACAGAATATGCAGTCCGTCCTTGAAATATATCTATTTCCTTTTTAACTATTTCAGCCGTAAAAAACAACCAAAAAACCTTGACTGCATTTCTTGACTGAATAGTTTCGTTTTATCATTTTAGCCCACCAAAGTTCAAAGGTTCAATAGCTGCTAAAAGTAAACAATTAAGTACAATAAAATTGTACCTCTACCAAGTGTGTTCAAATTATGCCCCTGGAGCCAAAAGTGGCCCCACTCCCGGGGCTCACAAGTTTGAGCATAGGAACAAAGAAGCAATACTATAAAGAATTCTCCTCTGAAACTTAAAGGCGCAGAGCTTTGATATTTAGTATGTGGTATCTCCTCGTGGATCTCTACCAAGTTTGTTCAAATTATGCCCCTGGGGTCAAAACTGGTCCCACCCCAGGGGTCACAAATTTGAGCATAGGAACAAAGAAGGAAAACTTTAAAAATCTTCCCCTCTGATATTTGAATGCGTAGAGCATTGATATTTGCTATGTGGCATCTCCTAGTGAACCTCTACTAAGTTTGTTCAAATTATGCCCCTTGGGTCAAAACTGGCCCCATGGGTCACTAGTTTGAGCATAGGAACAAAGAAGGAAAACTTTAAGATTCTTTTCCTCAGAAACAAGAAACCGTTGAGCTTTGATATTTGGTATGTTGCATCTCCTAGTGAACCTCTACCTAGTTTGTACAAATGATGTCATCACCTAGAAGACTTCTACCAATTATCTTTAAATCATGCCCCGGGGGCAAAACTGGCCCCGCCCCGGGGGTGACAAGTTCGAACATAGGAATAAAGAAAGAAAATTTTAAAATTCTTCTTCTCTAAAACTAGCAGGCATAGAGCTATGATATTTGGCATGTAGTAATTCCTAGTGGACTTCTACAAGTTCCTATTATGCCCTTGGGGTCAAAACTGGCCCTGCCCCGGGGGTCACAGGTTCGAACATAGCAATAAAGAAGGAAAACTTTAGAAATCTTCTTCTCTGAAACTTGAAGGTGCATAGCTTTGATATTTGGTATGCAGAATCTTCTAGTGGACCTCTACAAAGTTTGGTCATATGATGTCCCTGGCGTCAAAACTGGCCATGCTCCAGAGGTCACAGGTTAGAACATAGGAACAAATAAGGAAAATTTCTTAATAAACTGTGTTTATTTATTTATTTGGTAACTGAAATGGCTAGCCTAGGGGCTCGAATCCACACCCCCTTACGAGTCTAGCTATTAGGGCTGGTCAAATGTTAATCCTCTACCAAATTACAAACGTTTAACCCTTTACAACAAAATTTTAAAAACCCTAAGGCAGAAGGCCTTTGAAAATATTGGTTACTAGCATTTTTTCCTTTCCCCACAATGTTTTCAACCCTACCCAATGAAAATTTCAATTTTTGAGTCACGTTTATTTTGTCGTCTTCAACTGCCTACAATTTTTACTGGTTTGAAATTTTGTTATTTGGCAAAATGTTGAACTTGTCCAAATTGAAATAGTTTGCATCTAACAATTTAAATGCTACTCAAAACAAGAAATTTGTCTTTCTAAAGGAAACAACATTGAAAGAAGAGATTCTTCTAAATGTGACCCATCTCGCAAAAAAGGGATCTTCTTGGAACCAACCTCGAAAGTGTCAACCTTGGTCAGACTGCGCGAAATGCTCCGGCTGAGTAGGGTTGACACATTTCGCTTTAATGACATTTTCTGTATGGAAAGTTGTCAGTGTACCTTGATATACAATCACCTGCACTATCGTTGATTTGTTTCCATCTAATTGAAGTACAGAATTCCCAGATGATCCCTTTTTTGCAAGATGGGTCACAATTGTTAAAAATATTTCCAGACGAGAAATTGTTGGTAACCAAAATGACGCAATTGTCAACATTGTAGAAAATGATAGACATGCTGGTTACCTGCATTATCTCCCCCCCTCCCCCCCCCCCCGAATTTCACAAGTAACTCTTCCTAAACAAGGCAGTTGTTACTCGGCATTGCTATTCGGCATATCTCGGGTGATGGGAGCCATCATATCCCTCGGCTGTAACTGGTGGATTAATATGCGTCAGATGCATTCATCGCCCGGAAGTACAACGGTTTACCATTCTGAAAATTGTAAGGCTCTTCATCGGAAGAAAACCTGAACTTCAAATATCTATCAAAATCTTTCTAACTATATTGCAGTTGACAAACAGTTCATACATTAATTTTTTGAACGTAGTTTATCAATTCCAATTGAAGTTTTCACCGAAAAATAGATGTGAATAACTTCATCGAGGTTGTTTATGTCGTTGCAAAGCAACTGTGTATCGCGCTATATATAGAATCACGTGATTCTCAGGTCAGATGGAAACGACCGTAATACGGACGAGGTTAAATCTAGGTACGGGATCGGCTGAGTTGTGGTTAAATCTAGGTACGGGATCGGCTGAGTTGTGACGAGTGTCGGGATTGCGTGGTAAACGGTTTTAAAATCCTTGTTTTTGCAGTACACGACATCCATGTTAAAACATTTTCAGAAGACATTATAAATCTTACTCAAAGGATATGATTTTCTCTTTGAAGTGATAGGGAAAAAAAAGAGGATTTAGATATTGTCAAAAAAGGACACCGTGACGATTATTAAGAATTTTGAAAAAAAAAAGAATGAAAACATGTTTGAAGTAAAGGAAAACGTGGATAAAGACAGAATGCAATGCCTCCCGCTAGATAGCATTCTACAAGATTCATATTTATTATAAACCTAGCAGTGAAATCCTGGAATTTCCCAGTGTAATAAATTTTGATATCATCACTAGTGACGATATCAACTTTCACTTTCATTTCCTGCCGTAATTCAGGAACTATTTTTTATACGCCCGTCGAAGACGGGACGTATTATGGCATCACCCGTGCCGGGCGGGCGGGCGGGCGTGCGGGCGGGCGGCGTCCAGTTCTTTGTCCGGGGCATATCTCCAAGACTATTCTAGCTAGGGTTATTATGGGTGGAAAGATCTCATGGAGGGGGAGTGCAGTGCGCAGGAGTTATTGAGTTATTGCCTTTTGTTGTTTTTCATACTTGAATTTTTTCCGGGGCATATCTCCAAAACTATTCTAGCTAGGGTTATGAAATTTCATGGGTGGATAGATCTCATAGCGGGGGAGTGCAGTGCTTAGGAATCATAACTCTTGCTTGCTTAATTTTTGAGTTATTGCCCTTTGTTGTTTTTCATACTTGAATTTTGTCCGGGGCATATCTCCAAAACTATACTAGCTAGGGTTATGAAATTTCATGGGTGGATATATCTTATCAAGAGGGAGTGCAGTGCACAGGAATCATAACTCTTGCTTGCTTAATTTTTTATTTATTGCCCTTTGTTGTTTTTCATACTTGAATTTTGTCCGGAGCATATCTCCAAAACTATACTAGCTAGGGTTATGAAATTTCATGGCTGGATAGATCTCATCAAGGGAGAGTGCAGTGCACAGGAATCATAACTCTTGCTTGCTTAATTTTTGAGTTTTTGCCCTTTGTCATTTTTCATACTTGAATTTTGTCCGGAGCATATCTCCAAAGGTATTCTAGCAAGGGTTATGAAATTTCATGGGTGGATAGATCTCATTGAGGGGGAGTGCAGTGCACAGGAATCATAACTCTTGCTTGCTTAATTTTTGAGTTAGTGCCCTTTGTCATTTTTCATACTTGAATTTTGTCTGCAGCATATCTCCAAAACTGTTCCAGCTAGGGTTTTGAAATTTCATGGGTGGATAGATCTCATCGAAGGGGAGTGCAGTGCACAGGTATCATAACTCTTGCTTGCTTAATTTTTGAGTTATTGCCCTTTGTTGTTTTTCATACTTGAATTTTGTCCGGGGCATATCTCCAAAACTATACTAGCTAGGGTTATGAAATATCATGGTAGGATAGTTCTCACTGAGTGGGAGTGCAGTGCACAGGAATCATTACTCTTGCTTTTTAATTTTTGATTTATTGCCCTTTGTTGTTTTTCATACTTGAATTTTGTCCGCAGCATATCTCCAAAACTATACTAGCTAGGGTTATGAAATTTCATCGGTGGATAGATCTCATCAAAAGGATGTGCAGTGCACAGGAATCATAACTGTTGGTGGCTTAATTTTCTAGTTATTGCCCTTCGTTGTTTTTCATACTTGAATTTTGTCCGATGCATGCCGCAGCTTTACAACTTGGGGTAAGACGGGCGTATCTTGCGACAGTTTGCCGCTCTTGTTTTATCATTAAGCACTTACAGATAGTGTTAATTGTAAGTTTTGTGAAGTCTCGTTTTGTTCTTGGAATTATATATTCATCCGCACTATGTCCCTGATTTCTTCTCTCTATCCAAAGTATTGATTTCGACTTTCAAAAGAAAAATTAAAAATAATAATGTTAATAAGGTATTTAATAAATAGAATAATCAACTGGTTATTTTTTATATGAAAAATATATCACTCGGATGCGTCGTAAGGCGTTAAAAAAAACTCGTGCTGCGCACTGGTTTTTTCAACGCCTAACGACGCATCCTCGTGAGATATTTTCCATATCAAAAATAACCAGTTGATTATCCTCTATCTACCTAATTTCTGTTTTCTGGGTACATAACTGGACTACTTTTCAAAACAGCAACCGTTACTTTGAATTCTAACGTAAACGTTTACTCAATAAAACGCTATTTGGTATGATTCATCCAGCTATGATCGGCTTACATGTTGCCCATGCATCGACATTTATTAAAACATTCCTACAAGCTTTGGTACTTTAGCTTCGGTGAAATCCCTTTTTCCCCCTTTAAATGAGATGTTTGATGAATCATAGCACACAAGTCGAATCTTAGAAGAAGATGACATGCGCAGACAACAGGCAGAAAGGGTTAAGGTAAATGGTTAATGTGGCGAATTAACCCTTTACAATTGGTGCATTTCGCGTTGATAGGGTAGAAAACATTGTAGAAAAAGGAGAAAATGCTGGTTATCAGCATTTTATCCTTTTTCCACAATGTTTTCAAAACGCCTCTTTAGGGTCGCAAGATCCGGGAATTGTTTGGTAAGGGGTTAAATGCCATGTCGTTTTCTGTATAGCTTTCAATGTCATTATCTCCCGCTAGATGGCATTCTACAAATACACGTCGAATCTTCGAAGAATATGACATGCGAAGACAAAGATTTCAATGTTATTAAATTTAATGTAATATTCTAGTAATCTTTTTTTAGCGCTGACTTTTAAAAAAAAATCATCAGGGTCGTTAAGATATTGGGTTGTTAAATAAAGAGTGAAACTGTTAAGTGTGGCATTGTAAAGGATCGATAATACACATAACATTTAAGGATAAAAGAAATATCGCATTATGATTGGTTCCTGGGTAGAATCTAATACAAAATCGGACAGACTAACGTGTTGTAACAAAGCAGTTTACAGGTTTTGTGTAAATACCAATCTGAATTGTATTTCTGATTTTACACATATTCCCACGAGACCGGTATTGATAAAGAACTTTTAAACGCCATAGAAAACGAAATATCGTATATAGCTTGGGTGGGGGATTTGTTATTTTAAAGGATCGATGGGACAGAAAAAGAAAAGAAAACAAAATTAGACCTATGACTGCGATCGAATATTGAGTGTGAAACGGATTGTTGTACGTGACTTCATCGCCGAAAATGAGAGCCGATAAACGTTTGTTTGTGTTGTTAGTGGCTAGTGTTCTTGCGTTGTTACTTCTGAGATCAGTCTCAAATCAGGGATATAACATTTTCGTATTTAGACAGACGAATAACTTTGGAAATTTGGAAAAGTCAGCTTTAAATAATTTTGTGGACTTTCCATGCCTACCAGGAGTTCGTCCAACAGAAGGTCTGTTACAGCATGGGAAGTGTGTACGAAGCTTGGCTCCCTTGAACTTTGATCAGCCTGACACCCTAATGGACGGATGCACGTACTTGCATGCTGGAAAGGATACGCCTATCTGTACATATGACCCATCAACAGATTTGATATCCGAATTTATTCATAAACAAGGATCTTGGGAGAAGGACTGGGTAGATATTATGATTGATGCAATGAACAAAACACCTGGAATGATGCTGTTTGACGTCGGTGCCAATATTGGTGTTTATTGTATTTCTGCCGCTTTGTTCAACAAAAAAGTTGTATGTCTCGATGCAAATTACGAAAATGTGAGGAAAATAGCCAGATCTCTTTATCTAGGACAACTGACAGCTAATGCTTCACTGATATGGAACGCTGTCTCTGACAAACACGAAGCAATCTCATTTCATGTTGCTAAAGGAAACTATGGTTCATCTAGAATTGCCGATTTAAAAAAGTGGCATTTCGAAACAGAAGCAAATTTAGTAGTTAACGCTATCAAACTCAATGATTTGCAAGATTACGACGGTTTTACAAACAGACCTGTCTTTATGAAACTTGATGTTGAGGCGCACGAACTCTATGTGCTTAATGGTGCTGATGAATTCTTTGAGAAAGTAGATGTAAGAATAGTACAGGTAGAATTAGCTGAACCGGATACTAAATTTGAAGTGATAGAAGTCTTTGAGAAACATGGCTTTTTGCCATATTTAGATCCGCTAGGTAAAAGACGTTTGTACAAACCAGAAGCTTTCATCACGTGGCCAACAGACATGTATTTTGTTCGTCCATCGGAGCCTGTTGAGACGTCCGGGTCAACATAGAGTTGTATTAACAATATTTGCAACAGGAAGAAGTCACAACTTTTGTTTAAACTAATCTATACGTCATTTTCTGTTAAGTAATTTTGAGTTCTATAAACTAGAAAATATTAGTTTATTACCGTATTTTTGTAGGACACTAGGGCGTCATTCTTAGTCAGCATTATCTCCCCTGAAGGTGTTAAAGCAAAACTTTCTGCTTTTGTTGATGAAATATCCATAAACCCGAAATATAAAGGGGTTGATTTCCTTAAAAGGACAGCAAAGATTTGTCCTTTCTTTGTTTAAAAATATGGAACGAAGAACACCTTTGTGAAAATTTACAAAACAGGATTCCTGTATATGCTTGTCATATACATGTAAGAATACTAAGAAATCGCAAAACGTTGCCATTGATTTTAACTTTGAGTTCTAGAGGAAGTCATTGTCAAATTGACAGAAAGGGTAAAAGATAATGGTTAACGAGCCGATTAAAGTAGATACCATGCCGCTTTCTGAATAGATTTAAATGTTTTATAATGTTATCTTTCAGTAAATTGGTTTTTCCTCTAAGTTTAAAACTATAACAAATCTGATACCTTGTGGTGTAGTGTTGGCATTCCATCCATTTACCTTGTATGTTATCCTGTACCACACAGTCCTAGAAGAAAACTTTTGAAAGTATTGTGAGAACATGAGTAAATGCTGGTTACCAGTCCAGTGGTAAATTCCTGTTTTTGGCACGTTTCAACTGTCATCTTAAAACGCTTTCAATTTGTTGTTTTGAAAAGAGTAAACATCCTGTAGTAGGAAATAAAAGTCCGGCTGCTGCTTATTATTATGGATAAAATCAAGATAATGATGATGCTGATGATGATTGTGTTGATGGTTGTTGTTTTGCTGTTGACAGTTCAAGTTAATCCGTCCCATTTTATTCATCATAATTAGAACTATTATAATTAAAATATGTGACTATGATAAAATTTGTTATTGCTTTCCAGGAGAGAGAGGACATAAGAGAGAAATGTGCGTGTGAAATTATATGAGGCATACTCCATGAAAAGGGGGTTTAATGCATATGGAAAAATATAGATCCATTATGTCACAATCTATAATCAAAACTGCATGTTTTCTCTAGTCTGATCTTGGTCTACACAGTCCGCAAACAATTGTTAAGTCTTGCTTAGCAGCCTAAGGTTTGATAACATTTTTTGCAGTTCTAAATACTGACCTTTTGCAAACAGTGGATCCAAACTTTCCTATAAGTTAGTATCGTACGAGTTAGTATCTTTTCACAGAATTGCCTTTGAAATAGCAAACTTGAGTATCTATTGTCGGCTTGAAAGTTTCATGTCAGTTAAGGGTTAAATATATGTACAAGAATATTGGTCAATAGTCAAAGTAATTGTTTGTTGGGCTTAGATTTCTATCTGTACATGTAAATGTATTGGCCAATAGTACAGTTAATTTTTGCTTTGACTTTTGCTTCTTTATTTAAAGTTTTTAAAGTTTTTGAACTTGGGTTTCTTTAAGAACATATACACGAATTTGTCAACAGTGCACCTTACTATTTACAAGTTGAAATACCGTTAGGGCCATCCCCAATGAATTTGTTGATTTTAAACGCTAGTACCACCATCATACGATCGTGTTATCGTCATCGCACTGTCAAATTATCACCATCGCACTTTCCTGTTATCATCATTGTACTATCGAGTTATCATCATTGCACTATCGCGTTATCATCATCGTGCGATTGCGTTCTCGTAATCGTACTATCGCGTTCTCGTCATCGTACTATCGCCTTCCGGTGTGCATGCTCATAGAGAAATTTCTCCTTCATGTAACAAGATGGATTCACAGTCAGAAAACGAAAGTAGGCATAAACATTATAAATTTTGATTATTTATGCAATTAATATCCTTTTAAAAACTTAATGAGGTATTCACTGTTTGTTTTCTTTCACTGTTTAGATCTAGTATAACGGTATGTCTTGAAAATCTTACATGTGTGAGCATGCGAATGAACACCGGAAGGGGATAGTACGATAATGATAACGCGATAGTACGATTAAGATGACTCGATAGGATAGCACGATAACGATAATGCAATAGCACGATGAACATAACGCGATAGTACGCTGACAATAACTCGATAGCGCGATGACGATAACGCGATATTGCCATAACGCGGTAGTACGATGACGATAAGGCGATAGTGCAATGATGATAACGCGATAGAGCGATGGCGATAACACGATAGTGCTATGGTGATAATGCGATAGTAAGATGCCGATAACACGATTGTACGATGGTGATACTTGCGTTTATATTCAACAAAGTCATAGGCGATGATCCATACGGTATTCCGTATCACAAGACATGTTCAATAAAAAGTCTTGTGTTTTTAAATTTTTACTAGACAATACTTCCTTTGAATACATATTCACGTACTGGTGAATAGTATTGTTAACCTTTCCTTATATGAACATGGGTTTCCTAGACATGTCCGAGAATCGGTCAAACTCCTTAATAGACCTCAGATTCTTTGAGTACATGTTTACATATTGGTCAGTAGTAAGGTTATCTGTTTCCTGTACCTTTGTTTCTTTAAGTAAATATAGAGCTATTCTTTGAGTACATGGAGACTTATTGATACACTTAGTGAACTTCTCACAGACCTTCGTTTCCTTTGAGTACAAGTAAACGTAGTATTCAATATTACAGTTAACTATTAAACACATTGTAGCGTCTTTGAGTACCTGAGCCTGTAGTCCATAGGTTTCTATATGTTAACAAACACCTATTGGTCAATAGTACCATTACCTCTTTACGGGACCATGGTTTCTTTGAATATACACACGTACTAGTCGATAGTTTAACTTTTTTTACCAGAGCTTGGTTTTCTCGAGCACCGTGTACCCCTGTTTGTTGAAAGCACAGTTAACTGTTTACTGACAACAGGACTTTAAGGACCATTTACCGGCGATAAATTGAATGTTACTCAAATAAACGGATGGTAAATGTTTTGGGAAAATGATGAAACGCTGCTGAATTTTTATTCTCGTTTTTTTCGGCAGTTTTCAAACGTCTTCGACTTTACAGTTTTAGGTGGACGGCTTAATTGAGTGAAGGGATTAGTTCGTAAAGTTCACGAAATAATACACAAAATATTTAATCTATCCAGCCCGTATGTAGTTCATATACTAGCTTTTATCGTATCCAAAGGTCAGCTTGAACAACCCAGCGACAATAGACTAGCTCTGTAAAGAAGCAACCCAGGCCTATATTCAACAACCATTCCTAAGAACGTACTTTGTCTTATACTTTGTCTTCTGACAGTGAAAGTAACAGAACATCTGATTGGCTAAACCATATTTTGATTAGCTAAAACATATAGTTTAGCCAATCAGAAGTCCTGTTACTTTCACACTGACGAAATATTTATTATGGAAGAATAAGACTAAGAATTTTATTAAGAATGGTTGATGAATACGGACCTAATTACAGTCGAAATATGGCTTTCCTTTGCTCCATGCAGCACTAGAAAAGGTAGTAGAAAGAAAGGTTGATTGCTCGTTACGAGCGTCTTTTCTTTTTTCACAAATTCGTAGCAAAAGCCATCTTCTCGATCCAAGGTTACGATCAATTCGTGGATCTTACCTTGGCTGATTGAGCCCGATTTCGAGATTCCTGCGATGCGCCTTCTATTGGATGCTGGTTCTTACCCTCCTTTACATCATATTTCTAAAAGCCAATGAAGTATCGTTTTACAAACCTCTTACGAATACACATGAAGCGATAAGCAAGCAAAAGCAAGCGTAGTGTTCCTTTCAGTTAAATATTTATCCGTTGTGTGACTAAAAAGGTTTCGTGTTTCCTTACCTTAAGATGACCGGTTATTATGACTTCGGTTCCTTCTCACATAATCTGGCATATTTCGAGTCCTGTCCTGCATTATTTTTCATCCCCTCTCTCTCTCTCTCCACCCACATACACAAACACACACACGCGCGCATCCATTAGTCATGGAGTTATTTTGCTGATATGTTTAAAAAGATTAAAAAATATCTGTCTCTTTCTAAAAGACATAATTTGAACTCCAAAATTCATAGGAAATGCAGGGGACAAAATCGAATTTGGAACAATGAAATAGACGTTCTCAGAGAAAATTGGAAATCATTATGGGATGAAAAAAGAGATTGTTCGTTACAATCAAATTAACATGTTCCCACATTTGTTTTTTTAAACGGCTTTCTCCATTGATCTGTTCATACACAAGACAGTATCTTTGGGAGTTACTGAAAGCAAAGTGGTTCTGGATTTATACGTTTGAAGTTACGTTTAATTGACGGTACATAAATCCCTATAGATATTTCTAAGCTGCTTAGTTCATAAAATATCTTTAAACGTTTCAAAGGGTCATTTCATAATAGCTGGCTACAAAGAACTGTCTTTTCCCCCCAAGTAGGCAATACTTTATGTAAATATCATGACGGATGAAAATATTAGACGTTTGAATTTAAAAGTTTTTTACTATTCAAACAAAACAGATAATTCAAATTTCAGTCTTAAACATTTCTAATGAATATCGTATGACTAAAATGATAGGATCTGGTTTAAAATTGTAGGAAGCATTGTGGAAAGGAGAGAAATTGTTGATTACAAGCATTTCCTCCTCTCCGCATTACATTTACAGAAACCGTATCCCTTATCATCTATACAGACTCAGTTCCATAAGTAACTGTGTACTTGTTTTTCTTTTATTTCTCGTCTTATGTTTTACTGAGGACCAACAAATTTCGTATCATACTTTAGTTCAAAGTCTGTAGAAAATACCAGGCTACTCCGAAAATTTACGTTAGGTTTTTGCAAAAGTTGCAAAAGTACTCAAACACTAAGGTAACATTAAAGTAAGGTTTTCTTAAAGTTCTTGTAATTTTTCGATTAATATCTTGTATGACCACCTCTACTGTCGATATAGGCAATTATTCGAATTTGCGTAGACCTTACATAACGTACAATCGTTGCTTGAGGAATGTTATTCCATTCCTGAACGAGAGCGCTGGCCAAGTCCATGAGATTGTTGATGTTTCGCTGTGATCGAACCTTTCTTCCTAAGTAATTCCAGACATGTTCTATTAGATTCAAATCAGGCGATAAAGTTGGCCAAGGAAGAACGTCAACATTGTCTCTGTTCGGAGAATGCTGACTGATTCGTGCAGAGGTGGCAATACAACAAAATATTGATTAAAAACTTACAGGAACTTTAAAAAAAACCTAACTTTAATGACAATTAGTCTTTGAGTACTTTTGCAACTTTGATTTTAGTACCGCCTTTATTTAAACTGCAAAAACCTTACTCAAACTTTCTGTTAGTCAAAATCTGAGTAACCTGGCACTTTATACAGACTCTGAACTAAAGTATGATACCAAATATATCGGTCCTCAGTAAAACATGCGACGAGAAATAAAAGGAAATCAAATGCACACCTACTTACGGAATTGAGTATATATAGACGATAAGGGATAAGGCTTTGTAAATATAATGCGGAGAGGAGGAAATGCTTGTAATCAACGATTTCTCCTCTCTTCACTATGCTTTCTACAATGTTTAACCAGATCAAATCATTTGAGTCACACTTATTTACGGAACTGAGTATATTATTTGTCATGTTTTTAAAGCATTTGAAGCGTTATCGTCAATATAACTTCAGTATTATTATTTGATTTCGTCAAGTTTCTGTCCTGATAGACTGTCGATGAATCCTTGAAAGTAATTGTTAGAATTGGTTTTATCTTTTTTTTTTCTTTTAAAAAGGTGTTCACAGTAGTTCGCTGTTTCTTTTGGTACATGTATATCATCTTGATATGTAACGTTGGTGCCGTCTTTCGATTTGATTTATGGTTTTTCAAGAAAAGTTGATTTTTGAACGTTACAATATAATTTAATTGGCTTTTTTATTTCAATTTATGGCCCACTATACTTCTGACCTTTATAATGCTCCAATTTGTAAGTGTGAATTTCGTCAAGGGCCCGTATTCACCAACCATTCTTAAGAACGTTCTTGGTCTTATTCTCCAGAATTTTCTACATTTGTAAGTAACACAACTTTTTATTAGCTAAACCATTCGGTTTAGCCAATCACAAGTTGTGTTACTAACAAATTTAGAAAACCTTGGAGAATGAGACTAAGAAGATTCTCATGAACGGTTGGTGAATACGGTCCCAGCTGATGGCGCAATGAGTTTAGTTCATGAAGATTTGTGTCTGTAAGATGTTCTTCTTTCTGACTTAAATATGAATTACCTCTTTGCTTTTTAAGATGTGAGCGGTAAGAAATTGAATTCTTCTCTAAGTTCCATTAAAAGAAGTTCCAAAAATAATTGGTCACCTACAGAAAACCGTGTCTCACTGTTTAGAAGTCCCTTTTAAACCATTTATGGGAATAGCATTTTGTGACTTTATTTGTTCAATTTCGAGTTGATATTGTCTATGCGTATTTCATCAATTAGTAAAGAGTGGTTATAGTTCAATTATCCTCTTCTTTGTGTGAAAATCTTCGAATTATACATGTAGCTCTAGTGTAACAGTGGAGTGATCTGAAAAAAAAAATGCAAGGCTCGAATTTACAGTTGTTTGCATATGAGTGAAGGGTTTCTGCAGAAAGAAATCGAGTCACCGATGTGTTTTAATGGTGTAATGTTTTCGTTTTCACGTTATCTTCTTATTTGTGGATATTCCGATCTGTAGGGGTCGAGGAGATTTCTTTCAGGTTTTAACAGATGTCCTTGATGTGTCGTTGAAAGAACAGTGAAGTGAAAAAAGTGAAAGAAAAGGTGAAAAGATGACAAGAAAGATACAGGGATATGTATGACCTCTTCGCCTAGAAGACGTTCAGAAAGTTTTAAACAATTAGAAATCTCTTTCAACTGTCACTAAACATAAGTTTTAGCAGATGGGACCGCAAAATATAGAATGTAGAGTAACAGAAAGTTGGTCTTTAACGCCATTTTCAACATTATTTCAGTTATATCATGAAGGCCAGTGCATGTATCCATGCTTTCCTGGAGTTTCTTTTACGGTGAGAGAAGAATGAATCCTTTCGCAATGACTTCATCAATCATTTGGAGGAAATTGGCCAAACCAGGGATTGAACCAGCTACCTCCTGTTCTCATGTCTTGTTCGCTACCGACTCAGCTACCGGGACTCTGCTACAAATTCTTGAATCTCAAAAACAAATAATTTCTCAACAAATAACACATGTATATGCAGACTAAACCTTCCCAATTACTCAATCTCATATCGGAGGCGTAATCGTAATGTCGAAATAATGAACAGTAAAATAATATTCAATCTGTTCCTCCCTCAATGACCCTCGATGTCCTTTTTAAACATAAAAGATCAGAAAGTACTATTCATCTAATTTGTTCATATATTTTCAATATAATAATTATCATTTATATTTCGAGTTAAGTATAAATATAAAGAAAGTACCAAAAATTATATATCAAAACAATTATTGTAGTTTTTTCTGTAGCTTGAGTATAGAAAATTAATAACTAAAACTGACATAGACTTAAAAATTGAAGGTTATATTAATTGCTCATGATGTATTTCTTTATAGGCCTTTTGTCCCATGGGGCAATTGTCCTACGGCCTTTTGTCTGATGGGTTTTTCGTCCTACACCAAAGTGTGTATTTAATGTAATATTGTAATTATAAAGCTATGTTAACAAGCAAAAATTTTGTGATATTTGAGTATCCTACTTTGCCATCCATTCAGATTTTGAATTATTTTTAAATCTAAGAGAGAGTGAAAACGCTTTCTAATCTCGATGTTTTAATACATTTGAAATAAACGTGTGCTAAATAACTTAATTTCAAAAATCAATTTCCTTTAATTATGTTCTCCCTAGGAAGTAAAAACAGTGGGAATCGAAATGAATTATCTGAAACGTAGATATAACGGAGTCTCATAGGGCAATATTTCATTTTATCAAACAAATGATAATTTATTTTTTAAAAAATAATACACAATTTGCACAGCAGACCAGCCGAAAACGATAAATTGTTTATTTTCCTTACTTTAAATGTCCATAATTCTCTGTAGAGGGAAATCGAGTTAACCGTTACAGACTTAACCGCTACAGACAAGAAGTACAATAGCATTTCAATCATTGTAACAAGTGATCTGTTATCAGTCATCCTGTAGCTCATCTACATATATGGCTGGTAATAAATGGGTTACAATACAGATACAATGCATGCCCAAATCTTTTCTAAGATCTGTGATAGTTACTGCTTCGTGATTAATTCTTCCTGCACCATTGAACATTTTTTGACAATACTGATTTACATGACGTAGCAGCAAGTGGCTTGGAAAGAGTACGGTGTTAAGGAAACCTGCAGAAATATATGAGAACGTACACTTGTTGATGCCTTATAGAATCTCTCTCTCTCTCTCTCTCTCTCTCTCTCTCTCTCTCTCTCTCTCTCTCTCTCTCTCTCTCTCTCTCTCTCTCTCTCTCTCTCTCAGGAGGGAGGTGTGTGCGCGGGGGTTGGGGGCCTTTCGACAAAGAAAAAGGAACACCACTTTTGTGGAGCTCAACTTTATGCCAAATATAAGGCTTAAAATTATACAAAATATGTGGGTTTTATTTATAGTTTACAAGACGACCCTACGGGTTGTTCATTTTGAAAACGAAACACGGGTTTGTCGACACCTCAACAGTTATTCAAGAATAATAAATGTTTTACTTTATTTCAGCTTCTCTCTATCTACTCTGGTAACTTGATTGAATTAAACGACAACATAGAAAAAAATATATACGTCAGTCTGTCTTTGATACCAAACAAATACTTAAATTCTGCTTTAAAATTAATACGAAAAAGTAATTCACCCAATGACTATATATAGAAATAAAACGCTAAGCCATGGAAACCCGTAATGACGTGTTGATAGACGTAGCCCGGGGGTACTAACTGTTGAAACTAACAGAACAAAAGAACTGAACATTATGCATACCCGATATCGATAAAAAAAATATTTTTGTAGTAGCTCCTTTCTTCGTATTTCTTCTTGCAAAAATGAACCTTAATCAACAAGAATTTCAAAAACCAATTCCTTACAATTATGTTGTCATGCAATAATACGGGCTGTGAAAGACGGGCGATCATTGTGGAGAAAGGGAAAATGTTTGAAGGAAAAAGGCATTTGAAACGTAAGAAAAGAGGGTTTATCACAATGTCTGCAAACGCCATCTTTTAAAAGCCATGGCCGTGCCCCTGTACCCGGCTCTGGCTACCTTCCTTTTTCTTTTATACCTTCTCTCTCTCTCTCTAACACACACTCTCTCTCTCCATTTTCTTTGTTTCTTTGTCTCTCTCTCTATTTTCTTTGTTTTTCTCTTTCTCTCACATTTGCTCCCTCGCTTCCTCTCTCCTCATCAGTCTTTCATATCCGACAAAGTTCATTGTCGTTGAAACACTGAACTTCGAAAAGGCCTTGAAAAGTAAAAATAGGTGGACTGGCCGCCTCGAATCAGCTGAAGTTATGTATAAAACAGCCGTTAACACGACACAAACCAAGAGTAAAATATAAGTTCAAATCTTTACCACACAATCCCAAGTTTTTATGTCCTTTAGAAAAAAAAAAACATGAAAATCTTGTGGAAAAAGGGCAAAATGTTGTTAACCAGGCTCTAAATTCACCAATTATTGTTAAAGATATTATTCGCCTTATTCTTCAGAATTTTCTAAAATTGAGAGTGAGAGAAAGTTTGATTGGCTAAACCACATGATGCTGGTGTTCTGGTGTAAGAAACTCTAGGAAAGCACTCTTTGCAGTTCTTCCCTACATCTCATTTTGCATTCCGGTATTTTTCAGTCTCTTTAGATTTTTTTGTCTGTATTTATGACAGTCCGGATTTTACGGTGGCACAAAAGTGACATGGAAGATATATTTTATACTACGTGCGCACGTAATAGTTATTACGTGCCCACGTAATAGTTAATACGTGCGCACGCAATAGTATTACGTGCGCACGTATTAGTTAATACGTGCGCACGTATTAGCTACTGCGTGCGCACGTAATACTATTGCGTGCGCACGTATTAGTTATTACGTGCCCACGTATTAGTTAATACGTGCGCACGCAATAGTATTACGTGCGCACGCAGTAGCTAATACGTGCGCACGTATTAACTAATACGTGCGCACGTAATACTATTGCGTGCGCACGTATTAGCTAATACGTGCGCACGTATTAACTAATACGTGCGCACGTAATAACTATTACGTGCGCACGTATTAATCGACCAATCAGACCTCTACCCCTATGATGTCACTCTGGTAAACAAATATCAGTCGCGCTGCATTTTCACCATGCCTCGAGTAAATTATTGTGTTCCTTTGTGTACTGCCGAATCTAAAGGTAACCTACCTTTTTATCGGCTTCCCAAGAAAGGAACGGGTGAAAGACAGACTTGGATAAGGCTGATTCGGAACGAAAACTTGCGAACTGAGTCTCAATGGACCAGCGTGTGCAGTCTCCACTTTGTTAATGGACGCAAGACATATGATGACTCTTGTCCTACAATCTTTCCAAGGTCGCAAGATTGAAAGAAAGTAATTTAAACGTATAACAACAGATCTGACCCTGCAAGACCGAAATTCAGATCATTCAAAATGGTTCAGCCTCAGTCTTACAGGAAAAGACAGAAAACTGGTGAAGACGGAAGTACAGCAAGAGAAAAGAGGATGAGAAAAAGACTTTTTGATACACAGGTATACCATATTCTTTTAAATCAATAGATGCAAATGGATGCATATTTTGGACAATAACCAACCAATCATTTTTTTTTTTTACCAAACGAGCCCGACTTTAAAACGACCATGTGAAAGAAACATTTTGAAAAGATTATAGTAACCAACAATTTTTCCTTAACCCACAATGTTTTCATACCTGTCAGTGACAAATATGTCATCGGCAAAGTTGGATGTGTCAAATATTGTCTGTTGTTTGGTCAAGGGTTAAAATCACAACCCGTAACTTACTAAGATTAAAGTTCAATCAAACAAACTAACAGCAAATCAGCTTAGTTCTTTACCAAACAACAAAGTTTTTAAATGGACCACATTCAAAGCATTTGCAGACAACACATCATACCAAATGATGATTTATGTTGCCACTCCTATAGAAAACATTGTGAGAAAAGGAGAAAATGCTGTTTAACAGCATTTCTCCTTTTCCCATCTGGTTTTCAAAATGCTTCTTCCATATGGTTGTTAAGAGCTGGTATTGGCTTAACTCTTTACCACACAATCCTACCTTGTAACGACCCAACGAAGGCATGGGCGGCTCCAGAGGGGGGGACTGGGGGTCCGGACACCCCTGGAATTTTGGCAATAATGCGGTTGCCGGATTCGTGAAATGGTACTGGTTTGATATTGCACAGCATTTATGTAAAATACAGCCATAACTTTAAAAAAGAAAGGTTCTAAATGTGGAGACTTCCTCATGGTTAGAACTGGAAACGTTGACTTTTCTTGTAAACGGCTTACATCCACTGAAATCCGTAAACCAAAGTATCATATAATAAGACAAGTGTGTTTTCGGTGGGACCCCCCCTGAGAAAGATATCTGGATCCGCGCTTGGAAGGGGTGTTGTCGAAAGATTTTGAATGCTGGTTACCGGCATAATTATTCTCCTTTTCCCAAAAGGTTTTCCACCTTTCCCAAAACAATTTTGATTTTTTAGTTACCTTTAATTTGTCATCTGCAAGTGCTTTGAATTAGGACTAGTTTAAAGAGGGTAGTCCACTGGCCTAACATTGAAAGGATTCAGTCTGTCTCTTGCTATTTCACAATATTTTGTCTAAAATATTACCCTTGATCTTGATGGTGTAGTTTACTTGATTGAAGGATTGTTTAACTGGTATCACATATTCATGTATTTCCTGGGTTTCTGTAGTACAAGGCTGGTGCCCTGAAGTGTCTTGCCCAGGACACTCCAATAAAAAACATAGTGTATCCAGTGACGCTTTAACTCGGAGCCTCCACTATCTTTTGGTCCACATGAAGGTGTAATTTTTTCTTTTCATACTGTATTGTCTATTTCAGGCAAATATCAGTACCTTAAATGTGGAGAGAACATCATATACAGTAAGCTTGGATGAATCTACAATCGCAGATGAAAATCATTTGTTGTTAGAGACAGTCGGACAGCCAAATGCTCAGGTTATAATATTGTCTTTTTCTTAACTCTTTACCAGGCAAGAAATTTTTATGAAAGAGTCTGTAAATAACAGTTAAAATGTTACACAAAATATGCATCTTGTAGGGTTGAAAACTTTGTGGTTACTGGTACAAGTATTTTTGTCTTTTCCCAAAGTTAACTTTAAATTGTCAATGTTTTAAGATTTAGAATAAATTTTGTAACATTTATAACCCATGATGTTATCTTGCATTGTGGTTGAGAAAAACTGGCAAGACTGTAGCATAGCATTTCAGAGCCCTAGCATCGTACAAAGTTTTAGTTTTGGTTGCAGATTACAAATGTTATCAAAAGTATGAAGTTTGTTTCTCCTACAGGAGAAAGAAGTATGGAAAAAGGAGGAAATACAGAACACAAGCATTTTCTCCCTTTTTCACTCCTCAGTTTTTGATAGGTTCATAAAAGACCTGCATTCTTTGCTTTGGCAAGATGAACAAATACCTAAAAAAACAGCTGGTTAACCCTTTACCCCATAAGGCATTTCTGTGGTATCTCTAATTGACCCTAAATAACAACCTGGATGAAGCCGTTTCTTATGTGTATATGTTACCTTTTGACAGCATAGAAAACATTGTGACAAAAGGTGAAATTGCTTGTCACGAGCAATTTCACCTTTTGCCACAATGTTTTCCATAGGCTCCTGCAAGCAATGAGTAGAAATGAGTATCTATGGAGTAAAGGGTTAAGGAACAAAATCAAGTCAAAAAGACTTGTGCCTTTAAGACTATTATATTCCAAATCATAATTTTGTATTTCAGGAAAAAGCCTGCAAAAACCAAAAGGGTAGTACGGTAATAGTAAGAGACAAACTTCAACAGCTGCTCCAAAATATTCTAAACAAATTATCCTCCCAAGATTCTGACCCCGATCCAAACAGTATAAGGGAATTACAAGCCCTGCTGATTGTTGTGACCAAATTGCTTATGAATGTGGAAGAGCAGTTGGACTGTGTGGTTGAGTTAAGACATTATGACAGATTTTTCCTAAAAAGGTTTGAGGGAAGTGATTCGGACATTAGGTTTTTGGACAGGATTTTACTCCTACCAGGCTTTGATGACATTCTATCATAATATGCGGTATGCGGATATACGTGTTATATCTCAGGGACATAGACACCCCTGCCTTGCACAGTCTTCCGCTGCCTTGTGGGATAGGTTCTCGTCAGAACCAAAAGCTAAGGGAGACAACCCTGACAGAAACCATGCAAATGTGGAGGCATTGAGGGCGGTTGCTGAATGGAACACCCATCATCTACCGGCCATCCGCTACAAGGACTAATAGTCTACGCCTGTCTCGACATGTTCTTGCCGGTGTAGGAATACTATTAAATCCTGAAAGAGTGTCGCTAGTAACTTGCAAAAGCTATCGACACTTCAACATCCTTTGCAAGCAGTTTTTCATGAAAAGTACAACCGCAAGAATCCACATACCGGATCGGCCGTCGCCCGGGTTACCAAGGACCGCGCTGCTCGACAACTTCCATCGACAGTGAAAAGTAGACAAGGAAGATACAGGAATTTGACTTTAGCTCAGTGGAATGTCAGGACACTTCTTGACCGTGAAGAAGCAAACAGACCAGAGAGACGCACCGCACTCGTGGCGATGGAACTCGCAAAGTATGACATAGACATTGCAGCCTTATGTGAAACAAGAATCTCAGAGTCTGGCAGTCTAAATGACATGGACTATACATTCTTCTGGAGTGGTAGACCTAATGGAGAGAAAAGAGAAGCCGGAGTTGGTTTTGCGATGAGGAGAAACATTGCATCAATGATGATTGAGACACCACTACCAATCAGTGACAGGATAATGTCGATGCGACTCCCTTTGACGAAGAACAACTCGGCGACATTCATCAGTGTGTACGCACCAACTTTGACCAATCCTGATGACAAGAAAGAGGAATTCTACAACCTACTAGCAGAAACTCTTCGGCGTGTTCCCCGTACCGACAAACTCATACTGATGGGAGATTTCAATGCTAGAATAGGGAGCGACTACAACAAGTGGCCATCGGTATTAGGAAAGTATGGAATTGGTAAATGCAACTCAAATGGAGAACTCCTTCTTGCTATGTGTTCAGAATTTGAATTGACAGTAACCAATACCATGTTCAAGCAGAAAGACGAACGAAAGACTACTTGGATGCATCCTCGCTCTAAACACTGGCACCTGATTGACTTCATCATAACAAGACAGAGAGATAAGACAGACTTCTGTAATACTAGAGTAATGCGTGGAGCCAACTGCTGGACTGATCATCAGATGACAAGATCAAAAGTGACATTCCATCTACGTCAGAAACACATCAAACAAGGAGCAAAGAAGCCATCCAAGCTCAACACCGCAAAGCTGAGATCTATAAAGGAAAGAGAGATTCTAGCAAAAGATATGAACGATGCTTTAGACAGATTTGAGATAGAGGAAGGACATTCCATAGATCAAGAATGGACAGCTCTACAACAAGTGGTCTACAACACAGCAAAGGAATCTCTAGGCAAGCCCGGCAGAAAACACCAGGACTGGTTTGATCCCGGTGACCAAAAGCTACAGCAACTTATAAGAAAGAGAGACCAAGCCAACCAGAAAGTGCTACAGTCCAGGAGCTCACGGTCAACAGTTGCAGCTTACAAAGATGCCTGCAGGCAACTCCAACAACATACTAGATCTCTGAAGACAGCCTGGTGGGACAGTAAAGCACAAGAGCTACAGACAGCTGCAGACAGGAATGACATGAAGGCTTTCTACAATGGGCTCAAGGAAGTTTGGGGACCCCAGAAAAAAGGACCTGTACAACTGAAGTCAGCGGACGGGCTGGAAACAATCTCAGACAACAAAGAAGTTCTGGCTAGATGGAGTGAACACTTCCAGAAGCTCTTAAATGTTCCCGGAGAGATTCAGACTGAAGCCCTTGACAACATACAGCAGCGGACCACCAAACACTACCTTGATGAGACTCCATCCATGAACGAGGTGACAAAAGCTATTGCTGGATTGAAAGATGGCAGAGCCCCCGGTGAAGATGGAATACCCGCGGAAGTATGGAAACATGGAGGTACCAAATTAGTGGACAGGCTGCACCAACTGATATGCAGTGCATGGGATGAAGGTACAGTTCCACAAGCCTGGAAGGATGCAAGTATTGTAACCATCTACAAGAAAGGAGACAGGTCAGATTGCGGAAACTATCGAGGAATCTCTCTGTTGTCCATTGCTGGCAAAGTCTTCGCTAGGATCCTTCTGAACAGACTCTCCAAGCATGTCACTCCAGAAATAGTTCCCGAGTCACAGTGTGGTTTCAGGCCCAATAGGAGCACCATCGACATGATCTTCAGCCTCCGACAGTTACAAGAAAAGTGTATCGAGCAGGACCAGCCACTGTACGTTGTATTTGTGGACTTCACTAAAGCCTTTGATACAGTTGGAAGAATAGGTCTGTGGCAGCTGCTGAGGAAGTATGGATGCCCTGATAAGTTCACATCCATGATTGAGTCGCTGCACACAGGGATGAAGGCCAAAGTCAGCGATGGAGTGGAAACATCCAATGCTTTTGAAGTTACAAATGGAGTCAAACAAGGCTGTGTACTAGCACCTACTCTCTTCTCCATATTCCTATCAGCGATGCTGGATGAAGCTTTCAGAGACTTGACAGATGGTGTCTACATCCAGTCAAGGCAAGATGCAGACCTCTTTAAGGTCACACACTTCAAGGCAAGAACCAAGAGCATCCGGGTACTGATAAGGGAGCTACTCTTCGCAGATGACAGTGCCCTACTTGCCCACTCACCACAGGAAATTCAACGCATAGTAAATGCCTTCTCGGAAGCATCAAAGAAATTTGGACTGAAGATAAACATCAAGAAAACTGAAGTGCTATACCAACCAGACTCTTCAAAGTCCCAGGAGGTGGATATACTGGTCGATGGTATCAAACTAAATTCTGTCCCAGAGTTCACCTATCTTGGTAGCACAGCAGCGAAAGATGGGCGTATTGATGCCGAAATACAGAGAAGAATTGCTAAGGCCAGTTCATCTTTTGGCAGATTACATCAGAGACTCTGGAACAACCATCATGTTTCATTGAAGGTGAAAGGAAAGATATACAGAGCCATTGTCATATCTACTCTCTTGTATGGAGCCGAGTCGTGGACGGTATACAGAAGCCATGTGAAGAAGCTTCATGCTTTTATGATGCGGCACCTTAGAACCATCATGAAAGTAACCTGGAAAGACAAAGTTACCAACAAGGAAATACTTGAAAGAACTGGACTAACACCCATGGAAGACATGCTGATCAGAAAGAACCTTCGATGGACAGGGCACATCATGAGGATGCCGCAAGACCGACTTCCAAAACAGATCCTGTTCTCACAGCTTCCAGTTGGTAGTAGGAAGAGAGGCAGACCCCGACTACGGTTTAAAGATACAGTCAAAAGAAATTTGAAACGGAGGAACATCAACTTGAATTCCTGGCCAGAGTTGTGTAATGACAGAAGCATATGGAGATCAGCGGTTGGATAGAACAGAGGAACAGACTTTGTCGCATTGCGACCGTCAGCATAGTAGTAGTAGTAGTAGTATCATAATATGCTGGAGCAGGAGGCAAAATGTTTACAGTACTGGGGCGCAAATAACTCAACCACTAAAGATGGAGACAGTTTGAAATGTGGCAGAAAGAGAACACTTATTCCAATGGATGAAATGTTCATGACCCTAGTGAAACTAAGGCAAGGCTCTGCCAACTTGGATCTGGCAGAGAGGTTTGGTATTAGTGAAATCCATGTGTCACGCATATTTATTACATGGGTGAACTTTATGCACAGTGTCTTGTGTAGTTTAGACATTTGGATGTCAAGGGGAAAAATAAGGCGTAACAGTCCAAATATATTCAAGGAAATTTACCAGGATGTACAGATTATAATTGACTGTACAGAAATATCACTGGAAAGACCATCTGACTTTGAAGTACAGGCAGCAACTTACTCCACGTACAAGAGTTGCAACACGTTGAAAGACCTCATTGGTATAAGTCCAAATGGAATTCCGACATTCGTTTCAGATCTTTTCGAAGGGATTATTTCTGACAATCAGATAATTTTTGATAGTGGATTGGTTGAAAAACTTCAGGAGGGAGATGCCATCATGGCAGACCGTGGATTTACAGGACGGGAGTCTCTTGCAAAACATAAAATTAGACTTGTAACGCCACATTTCTTGAGCAATAAAGACCAAATGCAAATACAGAATCTTGTTGAATCTGTTTCTATTGCTCGTGTCAGAATTCATGTTGAAAGGCTCACGGGGCGCTTGAAGCAGTGGGTCATTTTGTCTTCTAAAGTGCCTATCACTTTTTGGAAGCACATTAATTACATCTTCCAGTTGTGTGTAATGTTGGTTTTATTTTGGCCCCCATTAGTAGATAAGGACTCTGAGTAAATTGATGAGTGAGTGCAGAACCATTCTAAGTGCCTATACATGTACATTGTATAGGCACTTAGAATGGTATTGAACTCATCCAACAAAATGGTGATGATACACGTACTTTTCAACAGAATTATGAATGCAGAGCAGTCATAATTTAACAAAGTGAACTTGTCATCTGCAGATACAATTTTGACAAAGGTCTGAAATTTTGTCGTCTGGTAAAGATTTGAACCTTTATCCTGCAATGCCAACTGTCAACTCCTCTTGGAAATAATGCATTTGAAAACTTTTAAGTTTTAATTAACCCTTTCCCAAACAAGCTCTGGTTTTTACTTGTCTGCCATACAAATCTTTTGAAAATACTGTGGGAAAGGAGAAATTGCTTGTAATGAGTGAAACTTAAAATTATCGTCTGCAAGCCCTTTCAATTGAGAAGAGTCTAAAATTTGTCGTTTGGGACAGGGTTAATAATTAATCTTTCTGTGCAAATGTGTTCCATTTTTACCCACGTATTACTTGTCAGTAAAACAAATGTTAGCTATTAAAGGTTTCTCTGGAAAAGGGAAAAGCATCCACTTTCGTAAATCTGACTGCAGGCTAACCAGAGTCTAAATTTTTCACTTACATTTTATTTCCATTTTCATCAGGACAAATGTTTTGAAGAAGTAACAATTACTAAATTTCAAAATTTTTTATTAAAATGGCACATTTTATAAACATGGTAAGTGTTGTGAATTTCAATCTATTACCACACAGTCCTGAATTAAGCATTTCACTATAAAAAAACTTTTGAAAACATTGTGAAAAGATAGAAAAAGTGCTGGTAACCAGCATTTTCTCCCTTTCCAAGTTTCCTTTCTTTAGATGAGAGACAAATTTCATATTTCATTGACATTTTATTTGTGATCTGCTAATGCTTTCAAAGTGAGTAAGTCTACAATTCTGTCATCTAGTAAAATAAATTATGTGTCAACTTTCCTTAGTCTTTTTTACATAATATATATTATGTTTATCAGTGAAAGTCTTAAATGGAAGAAAAAATGCATAATTGTAGACATTGTGGACATCTTAAATTAACACATTACCAAACAACCTTGAGTTTTGATTATCATAAGAAAGAAAGCTCTAGAAAACTTTGTGAGAAAAGGAGGAAATGCTGGTTACCAGTAGTTTCTATTTTCTCACAAGTGCTCTAGGTTTTACCTAACGACAAATTTTTAGATTTGTCCAAATTCGGCAGACGACAATATAAACATGATTCAAAAACTGAAACTTTACTTTAGATGTGTAGAAAAAATTTTGGGAAAAGGAGAAAATGCTGGTTACCAGCATTTTCTCCTTTTCCTGCGATGTTTTCAGAAGGCTGCTTCCTCTGGGTCGTAAAAACCAGGGATTGTTTGGTAGAGGGTTAAATGCAAATTCTTTGTTCTAACACATAGCATACAATCCCATCTTTTAACACTCCTTAGAAAGAAGGCTTTTCGAAAAAATTGTAGGAAAAGGAAAAAGTAATGGAAACATTTTCTCCTTTTCCCACAATGTTTTCTACCACTCAAGACCTATTTTTATCCTTTTTTTATAAAACCCCTGAGCTACCAAAGTAGGTACAATGTTCATTGTGTGGAAGTCCAACAACTTTTTGAGAATGGCTTTCTTTCATAATGATTGTTTCTCCAAATGCTTTAAGTGAAAACTGGCTAGAAGACCTTTTTCTTTCAATGGCTTCTTTAGGAGAAATATCTCTACAAGAATAAATGCACTTAATTTCAACCAATCCATGTGGATCTTTCTCTGAAGGATCTGTAATCAGGCCATCAGGACTAGCAGCAAGCTGCCCAAATTCCAAATCAACAAACAAACCACACCCACAGACTGTTATATTTACACCTTGTGCTGCTTTCTGCTGCTTGTATTTAACGACAACAACTTCATTATCTATCCCATATTTGACAGCTGGAATGGATGTCAATTTTGGTTTTCTTATCTGAATGATATCTTTAACTAGGGTTCCAATATTTCCCTTTCCGACAAACTTTTTCGCCTTGCTTGCTGTAATCCTGCCTTTCTTGTGCCTGAACCACAATGGGTTATTTGCTTGTCCATGAGTTTGCTTTTTGATTTCTTTCTGTCGTGCCTCTGTGACCTATAAAGGCAATAAATTAGCTGTTATCATTTATCGACTGCTTTCAAGTTAACTCTTTATCACACAATCCCGACTTTTAATGACCCTGAGAAAAAAACCTTTTAGAAAACCCTATGGGAAAAGGAGAAAATGCTGGTAACCAGCATTTCATCCTTTTCACACATTGTTTTTGACCCTGCTGGGAAAAAAATCAACCTTTTTCTTTCTTTACTAAACCTAATGTAAAATATTGCAGATGAAAAATGTTGCTTGCTTAAAGATTTGATGTCTTTAACCCTTTACCAAACAATCCCTGGTTTTCAGGACTCCAGAGACAGAAGTTGTTTGAAAACATGGTAACCAGCATTTTCTCCTTTTCCCACAATGTTTTCTACCCTTCACAAATTAAATTTCATTTTTTGTGTCACATTAATTTTGTCATCTGCAAAAGCTTTCAATTTGGACAAGTCTAAAACTTTGTTGTTCCGTAAGGAGTTAACAGAACTTTATGTTAACTTTCTTACTGAGGTAATTTAATCCATTACCACACTATCCCTACTTTCGACGATCCTGAGAAAGAAGCCTTTAGAAAACATTGTGCGAAAAGGAGAAAATGCTGGTTACCAGCATTTTCTCCTTTTCCCACAATGTTTTCTACCCTTCACAACACATATTTCAAATTTTCAGTCATTATTATTTTGTTGTCTGCAATTGCTATCGATTTGGACCAGCCTAAAATATTGTCCTTTTGTGATGAGTTAAACTGAGGTTGTTGATAAAAAATTATAAGATAAAGTCTTATATGTAAATATCTTAAGTTTTTGACAAACTATTTCCTCTGGAAGTTGATGAGTATTAATCCTCTCTTCTTCACCTTCACTAGCAGTATCAGTGCTTGAGTTAAGAATCTGAAGAAAATGAATTAAATAGTTTTTCATGTATGTTGGGTTATTTTTTATCCTTTTTATCCTTTGCTTTTCATTCTAACCTTCACAATGCTAAATTCAAGTAAACTTGCTTTTACCATCAGTGCAGATCAAGATCAGACTACACAGAGCATGCAGACTAATCTTTGATCTATATTGTCCAATACCTTACTACAGGTTATGGTTGAAACAACCTTGCACAATGTTTGAAAAAAGTTCATCATGTTTACTCAGCATTGTAAATGTTGACAAAAGTCAACGTAAATGTTAAAGAATACATTTGTCAACCACCTGAAAGATAGGCACAGTGCTGTCCCTGTGATTATTTTCAACAATGAAAAAGACACTGCATGTAAATGTTACTTATTTCAAAGAAGCTCCAAGAATGGTTTTCATCAATGTTGAAATTTTAGTGCTTACCATCAGCAAGCCTTTTTCATGATGTAATTGCTTCAAGTCTTCTTTTAAGGCAGTAGTATCTAAGATGGCCTTTTTCATTCGTACACTGTACCCATCATAGTTTTCAAGAGGTCTTTTTCGTCATACAGAGCGTCCAAATACATGTTTTTGGACAACACGAACACCTGAAATGGGAGAATCAGATTTTTTGTAAAAATGTTAAAAGAACACAGTTTGATTAGCATGGATCTTTTGTTCACCAAACATTTTGGTTTCCATTCTTAGTCCAAGTTTATTTCCAAATGCATAACAGGGTTAGTGAGGCTCAGTGGTTAAAGCTTGTAATCTCAGACCTGTGAGGTATTGTGGTCACACTGATTGTGGTTCAAAGTTTCAAGTCCCAACAACAGACCTTCTGGTCACATGAGAAATATAAAATGAAAAAAAAAATTGTCGAAAGCGACAGCAAACATTATAAATACACTTCGAAAGCGATGCAAAGCATCACACAAATGTCACAAATTTTCAGAACAAATGGGGAAAGCTTCTGATGTTTGTTGTAGTACTGTACATTGTATAATAAAAATGCACAAGACCTCTATTTTAACTCTACCACACAATCCTGACTTTAAACAACCCAAACAAAGAAGCATTTTGAAAACATTGTGGGAAAAGGAGAAAATGCTGATAACCAGCATTTTCTCCATTTCCCGCATTGTTTTCTACCCTATCAAAGACATTTTATAGATTTTTTATCACAACTGGACAATGTAAAAAAAAATACCTGTTTTTATGGGTTTGGTTAGCTTCTTTGCTTTTCTTGAAGGCAGGTGCTATTTCTGTTCCTTGGAAGTGCAGCTTTCTGGTGCATCATTTAAAGATTCTTGAAAGTCCAATAGGCCAAAAAGTACAATGGCTATATGATTGCACTTTCCTCCAAGTCCTGCTGCACATAAATCTGTACTTTCCTTTCATAACTTCACCAGTGCTGTTTTTTAAAACTAAATCTGTTTGAAATGTCTTGCTCTTGTATGATGACAACACCATTCCACTGACATGTGTGTAGTCTTCCAGTTTATTAAATTTTACATCACTTATATGACCAGATTTAAAAAAGTTAAAACCTTTCCTCAGTGGTTTCTGGGCAACAGGTAAATCTGTGATCGTAACAGAGTCTTCAATGTCAGAGTCTGCAGCATGAACTATCATTAATTTTCTTTTAACTAGATAGTCAACTATGCAAGCATAGTTGAAACCTCTTGGAATAGAACCCATATTTGTTGTCCAGTTTCTCAGTAATGGAAGTGGAAAATTAATATCTTTATGGATTCCGCAGTCTGCCTCAGTTAACACATTCTGACTACATTCTGATCCATCCGGGTCAACAACAAACTTTGAAAGTCCATTCTCTTGAAGATCTTTCACCCTGAAATATCAAACAATGCACAATATTTTAAAAGTTATTCTGTACATCAAGTGTAGAATGTTACTAGTCTTAGCTTCTATGTGATAGGCTTTTCAAGTTATAAGTATGCTAGCCTATATTTAGATATATTTATAAATAAATAAATCATTAATAAATGCCGTTTACAGGTGTTAAATTTATTAATTACAGCTGAATGGGAATCTAGTGCATATTGCTTAAGTTTGCATATGCTGAAGTCATCTTTTTCCACATTGGTTTAGACCACATACAGAAAATATTCTTGTGGAAAATAACTAGAGGCGCTTGAGCGCCTGTATCGCTCCACAGGCCTGATTTTTCTGTAACGGTGAAGAGAAATTTTTAACAATTACCATTCATTACTGCATTTTAAGAAAAAAGGCTATGAAAAACATTGTGAGAAAAGAAGAAAATAAAAGTAACCTGCATTTTCTTAGTTTTACACAATAATTTCTACCCTTTTTGATACAAGTTTTACTAATTTGAAGATTTATGTTGTCTGCAACATCTTTCAATTATGGCCAGTTATAAAAATTTTGTCGTCTGGTTATAGTTAACTCATTACCAAACGACAACATTTTAGGGTTGTCCAAATGGAAAGCATTTGTAGATGAAAAAATAAAAGTGACTGAAAATTTGAAAGTTGTTTTGTGAAGGGTAGATAACATTGTGGGAAAAGGTTACCAGCATTTTCTCCTTTTCCCACAATCTTTTCTAAAGTCTTCTTTGTCAGGGATCAGTTTGATTGGATAACAAAATGCCTTATCACAACAGTAAAGCCCTGTCCCTCTTTGTACTAGGTCACCAGTAGGTCAACAAACCTTTACCAGAACTAATCAAAGTGCAGAGGTTCTCTTGTTTTATATGAAAAGGATTATAGATTATGTAAAGCAACCATCTTTAACTCTTTACCAAACGACAATATTTGGGATGTGACCAAACTGAAAGCATTTGCAGACAACAAATTAAACATTGATGAAATGATGATTTCTCTCTTTGATGGAGTAGAAAACACTGAGGGAAAAGGAGAAAATGCTGATTACCAGCATTTTCTCCTTTTCCAAGAGTGTTTTCCAAAGAGTTCTTCTTTAGGGTCATTAAAAGTCAGGATTGTATGGTAAAGACTTACCACCATAGGAACTAACCTGCAATACAACAATGAAATCAAAACAAACAGTTTGAGAGAAGAAATTTTTCAAAGATTTTACTTTATACCATAAAAGGAAAATGAGTCTCCCATAAAAGCCATGTTTTTTGATGGATCTTTTTTTTTAAGGAATTCTGTAGACCTCTATCTAAGGAACATTCCTGCAAAATAGTGATGCTGTCCAATTAGTGGTTTGGGAGGAGAAGATTTTTAAAGGTTTTTTACTTTGGTTGCCATGGAAACCAGAATTATTCATGGAACACAGTTATTTGAAGAAATTTGAAAGAGGACCACCTAAGGAACATTCCTGTGAAATTTGGTAAAAAATCCAGTCAATAGTTTCTGAGGAGAAGTTTTTTAAAGAAAAAGTTTACGGACGCACGCACGGACGAACGAACGGACGGACGAACGGACGGACGCATGACGGACACAACGCCATGACAATAGCTCGCTGGCCTTCGGCAAGTGGAGCTAAAAACCGCCAGCACATAGAAGGAAATGGATCTTAGGGGAACCCCGAATCGTAGGCCAAAACATCAAAGTTACGGACCCGTAACCATTGGAATTCCCTTTCAAAAGAATATCCACAACTTAGGCTTTGGATGCATGATAAACAGTTTAGTGTATAATCAGTCTATATGGGCGATGTCTGAAAAACATAAGGACGGCGATTCAAACTCGCTCAGAGTCACAGCTCGTCGCGCAAGTGGGCAAGATATTTCTCTTAATTTACCTGTTAATAAATCTCTTTTTTGAACAACTTGTGTTCGCCGCAAAGCCTCAACAATTCAGCCTTCTTGCGAGATCCTTTGCATCGTTGTCCTCAACAACTGGATCAGGTAGTACGGCGCCTTTTATATCTTCTTCTCATAGTTTCACTATTCTGTCCACCATATTCACGAATCAATAAATGTCTACTTCCATCTTGAAACAATGGCTTCCGTTCATGATTCTGATTGGTGGATTATTACGTGCGCACGTAATAACTAATACGTGCGCACGTAATACTATTGCGTGCGCACGTATTAACTAATACGTGGGCACGTAATAACTAATACGTGCGCACGCAATAGTATTACGTGCGCACGCAGTAGCTAATACGTGCGCACGTATTAACTAATACGTGCGCACGTAATACTATTGCGTGCGCACGTATTAACTATTACGTGGGCACGTAATAACTATTACGTGCGCACGTAGTATAAAATATATCTTCCATGTCACTTTTGTGCCACCGTAGCATTTGGACCTCTTTTGCTGATAATCTGTCATTTGGTCTGCCCCAAAAACAGTTTGTACCAAACGACAAAATTTAATCATGACTGGTTCAAATTGAAAGCAATTGCAGACAACAAAATAAAGGTAACTCACAATTGAAATTCGTTTCCAGCCGGATAGCAAACATTGTGGGAAAAGGAGAAAAAAGTGGTAGTCCAGTATAGCCGCTTGTATTGTGTTTAACTTCATTTTCAACATTATCTTAGCTATATTGTGACAGCCAGTGCACCAATGTATGGTTTTCTTGAGTTTCTATTACTAGTGCTCGTCGCAAGTCTTCACAACTTTTGAATGTAAACCTCTTTGATCAACAACGATTAGCGGCGAGAACGGAATGAATCCTGTCGCAATGATTATTATCAACTCTCGGAAAGGAAAAGGCGGACGTGCAATTTTGAAGAGCACCTAACCCTTTACTACTTACGGGGACATGGGCACGGCCAGGGCTTTAAAATGATGACGCTTGCAAACATCGTGATAAACACTCGTTCCTTACGTTTCAAATGCCTTTTTCCTACAGACGTTTTCCCTTTCTCTACAATGATAGCTTGTCTTTCAAAGCCAGAACAGAATTTAAGTATTTGTTTGGTTTCAAGGACAGACGGGCGTATATATCTCCTTTCTATGAAGTCGTTTAATTCAATCAAGTTACCAGGTAGATAAAGACAAGCTGAAATAACGTAAAACATTTATTATTCTTGAGTTATTTAGCAAACGTTCATTTCAAATGCATTAAAACATTGAGATTGGAAAGCTTTTTGACTCTCTCTTAGATTTAAGATGATTCAAAATCTGAATGGCAAAATAGGCTTGTAAAATATCACACTATTTTTGCTTGTTCACATAGCTTTAAAATTACAATATTACATTAAATACACACTTTGGTGTAGGACGAAAGCCCCGTAGGACGAAAACCTCATCCGACAAAAGACTGTAGGACAACAGCCGCATGGGACGAAAGGCCCATAAAGAAATACATCAGGAGCAATTAATATTACCTTTAATATGTAAGTCTACATTAGTTTTATTTATTCAAGAATAATAAATGTTTTACTTCACTTCAGCTTGTCTTTATCTGCTGTAGTTAATTGATTAAATTAAACGATTACATAGAAAGAAGTTATATACGCCCGTCTGTCCTTGAAACCAAACAAATACTTAAATTCTGTCTCAAAATTAATACGAAAACGTAATTCATCCAACAACTTTATATAGAATTAAAACGATAAGACCTGGAAACCCGTATTGATATGTTGATAGACGTAGCCCTGGAGTACTAACTGTTTAAACCTTTGTCACAGAACGCTGACTTTTGACGACCCTTGGAAACAGGCCTTTTGAATACATTGGGAGAAAAGGATGTTTCTTCTTTTCCCATGTTTGCTATCCTATCTATAAACAGCTGCACCTTTTGAGCCGAATTAAAATTGTCGTCTGCAGATGCTTTCAATTTGAAATGGACTAAAAATTTGTCATCTGGTAAAGAAAACCAATAAAACAAAAGAAGTGGACACTGTGCATACCCGATATCGATGACAAAAAAAATCTTCTTTCAGTGGCTCCTTTCTTCATATTTCTTCTTGAATAAGAGAACACTTCATTAACAAAAATTGTCATGTAATAATACTTTCTGTAAAAAACAAGCAATCATTGTGGGGAAAGGAAAAAGTCTGTAGGAAAAAGGCATTTGACAGGTAAGAAAGTAGTATTTTCTCTTTTTTCCACGATGTTTTAAAACGATATTTTTTAAAAGCCCAGTCCCTGTCCCTAGCTGTGGTTCTAGATTCCTCTTGGATAATGTTTGTGTTAGATATACTAAAGCTGTAGATACGTATCATATATTTTTATGCCAAAGTCGTTGCATCTTTTTTGCGTCCTTGCCATTGACTCATGTGACGTTGATGTCATCAACCTTTAATAATAAACAATATGTTAGAAAATATTAGAAATATTAGAATATTTTTTCAAAATGATATTTGGAATTTATTCTCTTTTTATTCATTTATATCTAAATAACTAGTATTTCTTAACTTGTTAAATACATGTAAGTTAAAAGAAATCCTCAACCTGATGGTAAAAACCAAAATGTTGCAGTTTCAAAGTTATCTGGGGAAAATTATCGCCTTATCGGACAGTGTGGATACATAATCAGACTGATCCTACATTGCAATCTTATCTCGATCTACACTATCTGCTAAAGGTTTTTGAGTCAGACCTAGCAGGAAATGTCGAAATACCGTAATGTATCTCGAAATTTATTTGATGTATCTCTGTCCTTCGATGTTTTGTTTTTGTGAGAAAAAAAAAAACGGCCGATGCACTATTTGCAAGAAAAAATGTCTGTTAGGAATTCATTTTCAGGAAAAGGCTTAGAACTGTCTTGTAATCCTATTTTCTGTAATTTCTTTGTTTAGATGATCGCTGCTTTTGGCATAACTTTGACCAAAGTCGTTAAATAGAAATCCTTCTATTTTTCAACATGACGTTGTTTCACTATGAAATTACGAAATTGATTCATCTAAAACTACGAAAGACCAAAGCTGACTTCATTTTGCTTATCTTCAAAACCTTTCGTTCATTAACCAACTGGAAATGGCGGTAAAGTGTATGATTTTTTTAAAGCAAAAATGGGTACCTACATTGAAAAAGTATATGAATGTTTACAGCACAAACGGGGACCTACATTCCAACAGATACACAACAGATACACAAATTAGCATCATATCATATGTGTATAATGTGTGTGTGCTGCTAACAGTCCAATCGGGGAACGCGTCAGATTACTAATTAAATTTGACATGTTGATAATGAGAGGGTCTGGAATGCGAATTTGTACTAAAAACCAAACGTGGACGTCCCTGTTTGGTAGGTAGGTTGGTGTATATTCTCACAAAGATCCCCGTTTGGTAGGTTTTACAAACTCACACACGTACACACACACACAGCCACACAGCCCCCCCCCCCCCCCACACACACACACACCCACAGAGTCGTAGTTTTTGCCTGGGATCTGGACCCTGCTGCCAACCATCAACCCACAACCTACACTAGATCTAGTTCTTTCCCGTTTCATTAAAGTATTAAATTAAAAATAGCTCTTCTCTCTTCATACGGGTCATATTATGTGTGGGCAAGCGCGATTCGGTTGAGCGAAGAGGAAGAATCCGCTCGGTCAAACTATTGTTTTACCGATCGATAGAATAGATAGTAAAGTCTCAAAATACAAAAAAAGAGTGGTCATTGATTGTCATTGAAATAAGTTTCGATTGACTTGTGACCGAGATGAGGGCGAGTAGACGTTTGTTTGTGTCTTTAATTACTACTATTTTTGTAGGTTTATTTCTCAGATATTTTACAATACAAGGATACAAAGTATTTATCTCAGGACGGACGTACAACTTTGGAAATTTGGAAAAGCCAGCGTTAACAAACTTTGTAGACTTTCCGTGCCTACCAGGACTTAGTCCAACAGAAGAACTGTTACAGCATGGAAAGTGTGTACGTAGCTTGGCCCCATTGAACTTTGACCAGCCTGACACCCTCATGGACGGATGCACGTATTTGCGTGCTGGAAAGGATACACCTATTTGCACGTATGATCCATCAACAGATTTGATATCCGAATATATTCATAGACAAGGATCTTGGGAGAAGGATTTTGTCGACATAATGCTTGATGCAATGAACAAAACACCTGGAATGATGCTGTTTGACGTCGGTGCCAATATTGGTGTTTATTGTATTTCTGCTGCTTTATTCAACAAAAAGGTTGTTTGCCTTGATGCGAATTACGAAAACGTGAGGAAAATAGCCAGATCTCTGTATCTAGGACAACTGACAGCTAATGCTTCACTGATATGGAACGCTGTCTCTGACAAAGACGAAACAATCTCATTTCATGTTGCTAAAGGAAACTATGGTTCATCTAGAATTGCTGATTTAAAAAAGTGGCATTACGAGACAGAAACTAATTTAGTAGTTAACTCTATAAAACTCAATGACTTGCAAGATTATAACGGTTTTACAAACAGACCTGTCTTTATGAAACTTGATGTTGAGGCGCACGAACTATATGTCCTTAATGGTGCTGATGAATTCTTTAAGAAAGTAGATGTAAGAATAGTGCAGGTCGAGCTAGCTGAACCGGATACAAAATTTGAAGTGATTGAACTATTTGAGAAATATGGTTTCTTGCCGTATAGAGATCCACTAAGTAAACAACGTTTGTACAAACCAGAAGCTTTTATTACTTGGCCAACAGATATGTATTTTGTTCGGGTGTCGAAACCCCGTGAGACACGCGGGTAACGGTTGGGAGAACTGGTATAGGCATTTGTACTAGACAAATCTTGTAAGTTAAGTATTTAACTTGTTGCCAGCAAGTGCTTTTAAAGCAAGTGAGTCTAATGTTTTGTCTAAAAAACGTTAAATGGCAAGAAAAATATCAGGACCTGTATTCACCAGCCATTCTTATGAAGATTCCTAATCTCATTCTTCAGAATTTTGTCAATGTGAAAGTATCAGAACTTCTGATTGGCTACACCGAATGATTGTCCAAACCGAATGGTTTAGCCAATCAGAAGTTCTGTTACTTTCACGGCAAGAAAATCCTAAAGAATTAGACAAAGAACTTTCTTAAAAATAGTTGGAGAACATGGACCTAGATCTATCAACGGCTTAGTTAACAAGCAAGAATCTTATCAACTGAGTCATCTACCCGTTCACAAGTTTGACCCATGGTAGAAAATCGAGCAAGAAGATTAGAATTTAAGAATGTGAGGTAATACAAAAGATTTGTAGTTTCTGATTATAATTATTTCCCTCCCAGTAGTGTTGAAAACTCTTTTGGGTTTAAATATGACTTGGCGACATCTGCATGATAGATATTGACATCGAATCGCAGGACTAATTTTGTGAACTGCTTGAACAATTGTATCGCTTTTCACCGCCTAGACTTCGACCTCTTTAAGGCCTCAGTGTTCTCAGTGAATTCACGTTCCTCATCTTATCCAGCGATACTTGAGCACTCGGCTATATCTTCAGTAACTGCAATCTTTGTGGTGATAAAACTTGAAGGATATTGTCGAATATTGTGTTGTTTTTTAGTAAGTTTCCCCTTGAATTTATTTGCACATTGAAGTTGATAGTTATTGTTGTTGATGATGCATGTTACCTCTTTCCTCTTATTTTAGATGCTACACACCTTCCATAAATATTTCACTTTATGTGATTCGATGTCAAACGAGAACCCACAGTCTTGTCTTTTGCAATAGCAGTATTCAAATCAAAGCATTATCCATTCAGAGTATATGGTCATGGAGTTAACGTCTATACTACTCATATCTCATCGATAAACATCTACGTTTTCGCAACGGCTATTCGACCGATATTGGTGGCTTCCGTCTTTCAATATGAGAATTTGGGACCGAAGACCCGCTAACTTATCGGTAAATATCGTGTTACATCGATGTTTTCGCAAAGGCTATCGGCCAATCTCGGCGGTTTCTGTTTTATAATATGAGAGTTAAAGGCCGTATACATCTACCTTTAGCACTCAGTGCAGAATTTAACAGCTTCTTTTGAGAACATTTGGCGACAGGAGAAAAAGCTGAACTCTAGCATTTTTTTCTTCTTTTCCACGATGTTGTCCACAGACAAATTATATCTTTGAGCCAGATTTGTTTGTCCTCTTCCTCTATTTTCATTTTGGAGAGGCTTGAAATATTGTTCTTTGGTAAGAGTCAAGATCCGACTAAGTCATCCAGAAGGTTCAAACAACCGTTGCACCCGTGGATATCTCCATGTATGTATTTATAAGCCATTTTAACTTTTTACCAAACAGTCACAAGTTTTAACGACTCCGAAAGGAAGCCTTTCACAAAAGTTATAGGAAAAAGAGAAAATGCTGGTAACTCGAATCCCTCGGCTGTATCTGGTGGATTGATCAATATACATTTCATCTCCGGAAACATGCCGGTTTACCTTTCTGAAAATTGCAAGGCTCCTCTTAAAAAAGAAAACTGAATCTCAATTTTTTTTCAAACTGAGCTAACTTTATTTCAGTTGACAAACAGTTCATGCATTCATTTTTAACGTGGTATATCAGTTTCGATTAAGTTGTCACCGACAAAAAGATAAATCATCGTCATTTTTAAATGTAAATTACAACATCGGTTGTTTATGTCGTTGCTAAACGATTTACAGTGGTGCTGCCATGTATAAGACCACTTGATAAGCAGTTCAAATGGAAACGACAGTTATGCAGACATTAAATGTAGGTACGGAATTGGCAGAGCTGTGACTTGTGTTGTGGTAACCAGCAATTTCTCCTTTTCCAAAAATCTTTTCTCCATTTTCAAAAAGCAAAGTCTACCGCTTAAACAACATTTAATTTGTCATAAGCCTGCTCTTTCTATCAATTTTGATAATTCTATAATTGTGTCATGTGGTAAAGATTTAGATGTTAATCTTTTTTTTTAAATTTCAAGCCTAGCCGACAGTCTCGCTGAGATTCTTTTCCTAAGCCAGTCAGATTGTTACTCTTCCAATTTTGATGGACCCAGTTCTAGTGTATTTCTGCATTGCTTTTATGCGTTAGAACCGAGCTGAACATGGCTCATGGCTTTGAGTGCATCTTTGGAGTACCAGTTGAAATTGTAAAAAAGAAATAAAAAGACAATTTCTCTTTATAAGATGCATGAAAACATATTTCTTCCACCAGGAACTTTCAGGGGAACTGATATAAAGGGAGGTAACTCACACTGCCTGAAACTGTTGCTTGACTTCTATCTCCCCTAGCGTAACACAAGTCTTTGTTTGTACCGGAGTTTATCACACTTTTACACCTTATGTCTTTCATGGCGGTCAGTGACGCACCCATGTGTTTCTTGGCTTTCTCACACCGGTGCAGTCTGATCTTGGATCTACACTGTCCGATGAGGAGATAATTTCCCAAAAAAACTTAGAAATTGCAATATTTGTGTGTTTTACCATTGACCGGAAATTTTCAATTAACTTACCTAGTAAGTTATGTATTGATTTGTGTTTACCGCACGAAATGTTTCCGGGACCATTCGGGAAATATGCCGAGCGATGCCGAGGGTAAAAATAGAAAATTAATTTATGTTACTGAGTTTGACCTGAATCAGGTTAAATGGGGTAGATAATGCAAAGTCCGCTTATACAGTTCACGGCGGGGAATCACGTGACACAACAACAACAACAATGACCGTTATTTGAAAAAATTCCCCAACTTCAGGTAAGAAAATCTTCAATAGTTTCGTTAATACGTGACCGATTGGAATTTGGTTTGAAGCAGAGAAGGCGGAAGGACTCCGGGGATTTGCTTGATGTGTTAGATTTTATAAAAAAACACCTGATAAAAAAGTTATTGACGAGCAAACAAATTATCCAGGGTAAAAAATTTGTTTGCTCGTCAATAACTTTTTTATCAGGTGTTGTTTAAAAAATCTAACACATCAAGCAAATCCCTGGAGTCCTTCCGCCTTCTCTGCTTCAAACCAAATTCCAATCGGTCACGTATTAACGGAATTATTGAAGATTTTCTTACCTGAAGTCGGGGAATTTTTTCAAATAACGGTCATTGTTGTTGTTGTTGTTGTGTCACGTGATTGCCCGCCGTGACAGTTGGACGTTTCAGAAATTAAAAATATTAACCAAGTTGCCGTCATGAAAAGACGGGACTGGGGAGGAGGGGATGTGGACTCCAACGAAGGGGTGTAACTTGTAGGGTTTTTTTTATATTATTGATGAAATTTACCTCCCCTTAAACAGCGTATGTCCTTTACAGGATTAAAGTTCATATCACGGCATTTGATATTGTTGAAATTATGGTAAATATGACAGTCTGTTATTTTGCAGTCAGCCCCAGTGAAACTTAAATTTTAAATTGAAAAGTGTAACCTCAAAGGTTGTAATCGGCCTTGCTTAACTATGTACCTGTCTTCTTCTTTTGCTTGTTTGCTTATTTCATGTCTAGCCGAGCCCCTGTAAAGCAGTCGGTTGCGTACAGGACTTAACTCAAAAACAAGGGGTCGCAGGTTCGACCCTCGGCTTGCACATGTACAATTTCATTCCGAGGATTGATGATAGTCATTGCAATAGCATTCATTCCTTTCCCACCGCTGATCATTGTTTCAACGATTGTTTTGTGGGAAAGCAGCCAGTGGCTTGAAAAGAATATTATGCGGGGTAATGATAAGAAAAACTCCAGGAAAGCATGGATAGGTGCACTATTCGCCGCGTAACGTTAAAAATCACACAATTAACCAATCATTGTTTCGTGTCTATCCCTATTTTCGACGATATTTCAGATTCAGATATATCCCGACGGCCAGAGCACCAATCTGTGTTTTTGTTAAAGTCTTACCAGCTACCCATTCCGCTGGCTACACCCGGCTGCTTTCCCTCATAACCGATGTCCTAAATCAGTTATCCCTTTGGCTGCTAAGCGCTACATGCTGATCTTTCGCGGACAGAGTAGATCAAAATCAGACTGCATTGAAAGTGCTGTCTGATCTGTCCGTTAAAGATTTATTCTCCAAACATAATTTTTAAATTACAGTATTTAGGTTTTGTTAAGATTGAATCAGTCATATTACAGGATAGGGGTTAATGATATGTGACCCATCACGCAAAAAGGGACCTGGGAACTACGAAAAGTGTCAACCCTGGTCAGACTGCGCAAACTGCGCAGGCTGACCAGGATTGACACTTTGCGCTTTAATAACATTTTCTGTATGCAATTCGCGTAGTCTGACCAGGGTTGACACTTTTCGCAATTCCATGAAGGTCCCTTTTTCCGTGATGGATCACATATGCAAATAGCAACGGCCCCTGCCAGCCAGTATATCTACCCCGCGCAAGTTTACTTTGGTCGAAACGTTTTGTTACTGGTCTTTTATCTTGTTCAGTGTCTAAGACTTTTTTTTTGTATTTTGTATCTTGCAATACCATTATCTCCCGCTAGATGGCAATCTACAAATACACATCTATCTAATTTGGGCATGCTCGGTACCGGACCACTATTGTACGTGATAACCGTTACTTTGAATTCTAAACTGAAATAAACGTTTACTCAATAAAACGCTACCTAGTGCGATTCATTCAGCTATGATCAGCAGTTTAGAGAAATCAGGAGCTAAAACAGGCCTGATTTCTCCTCAAACGTATTGATAAAGGCCATTTCTACATTGCTACTTTATAGCGCGTATTACTACTATCCCCTCAACTTTGGGAACAGAGTTGAATCATATCAGACAGGTCGAACCTTCGAATAATAATTATGACATGCACAGACAATGCTTGTAATACCCCAGCAACACGCCTTCTAGAAGGGGCGTTGCTTATACAACCAACAATAGATAAGTGCAAAATCGATCAGACTTCCGATTCGTGCTGAATATGCATAATCGATAAATGGCTGAGAGTTTGTATGGGCCGCGTGACGTATAGCACATTGATTGGAACGCGCATGCGTCAGAAAAGAGGCGTTCTTTATTGCTTGTGTCGCAGATCTGAAAACACATTGTGAAATTTGATCTTTTTCGTATTTTTCATACCGGGGTATTTCATTCTACCCTTTTAACCCTTTCCAAAACAATCCCTGGTTTTTACGGGTCTGGAATAGTAGCCTTTTGAAAACATTGTGGGAAAAGGAGAAAATGCTGGTAACCAGCATTTTCTCCTTTTCCCACAATATTTTCTACCCTATCACAAGCAGAAATCACCTTTTCAGCAAGAGCTGAATTGTCGTCTACAAATGCTTTCAATATGGTCTAGTCTAAATGTTTGTCGTTTAGGAAAGGCTTAAAAGGTTCTGTTGAATATTAACTTTTTCATTTGGAGACAATTATTACAATTCAACCCTTTCGGCGCAAAAGGCTAAAACAATGACTTTTGCGGACGGCATAAATCAAGATTATACTGCACGAAACGTGCCGTCTGATCTTGATGTATACTGCCCGCTTATTTAGTCATACGTAAAAAAAATCAATCTTTACAAGTTTCAATGGATTGTTTTTTATGGCTGTTAAAAGAGGTTGAGTTAACTGATTTTGGCGCTAAAAGAATTTAAAACCTCGTTTGGAAATAACGTCACGTTTCCGGTATTTCTAAACAACAAATCCAAAACATGTTCAATACCTCAGCACCGAAAGACGTATCTCTTGACTGGTTCACATTATTTTAGTTTATTTTTGGAAATAACGTCACGATTCCGATATTTCTGAACAACAAATTCAATACCTGTGGTGGTACTCTGCACCGAACGACAAATCTCTTGAAAGACTAGTTTAGTTTATTCAACAGTAATAAACAAAGATACAAGAGACAATAAGATACAATCTTGTGGCATATATATATTCAGTCAACTTTGAAAAGAAATGGCTTGAATAAATTGAATTGATACAGAATCAGCTATTATCAAGAAGGCATGGGAATAAAATATCACGTAATAAATCTACTACTCTCACGGATAGATGTATGCACGGCAGCAAGTATTCTTTGGTCATCAAAGAGGTCAATATTTTCATCTCTAAATAGAATGGTTTGGAGTGTAAACCTATTTATACCACTAATATATATATGCTTAGACTAGTTCTCTGGCTATTACAAAAAGACATTCTAAAAGTAGTGTTAGGTCGATGCAATTGTACCGCATGCACAAAGTAGTGAATGCACCAGTCTTTTTAGGTACAAGTGCTCACTGGGAGAGCTATATCTGCTGCGTAATCTAGCATGTAAGATTTGAATTTCCCTGCCGACAACAAAAGTAAAGCCTCCGAGGACAAGATATATCTACGTTTAACCCTTTCCCACACGACAAGCTTTTGGACCAGACCAAATTGAAAGCATTTGCAGACGCAAATTCAACTCTTGCTCTAAAGATGATTTCTGTCTATGATAGGGTAGAAAACATCGTTGGAAAAGGAGAAAATGGTGGTAACCACCATTTTCTCCTTTTCCCACAATGTTTTCAAAAGGCTACTATACCAGACCCGTAAAAACCAGGGATTGTTTGGCAAAGGGTTAAACGGAATCTAAAGGCTGATAATGATTCAGCATTCTTTATTACATCTGGCAGAGAATTCCAATCATTAATCACAGCTGGCAAAAAATGAAGTGCTGTACAACTACTTCTACAAGCAATGTTTCGCAAATTGTTTTTGGTTCACATCGACAGAATGCAAGTATTCCGAATAATGTAATTTGTCTTCTTAGATAAGGCCAAAACATGTGGTAACGCGGAATCAGTGCTGGTTTTCTCGTTTTTCTTGCTAGGCTTTCAAAAGCATTCTTTCTCAGGGTCGTGAAAACAAGAGATCCGTTTGATAAAACAATAAAGACAATATTAACAATGGTTAAAATATATCGTCGGTGTGCTTCCAAAACCTCGTAACTACAGCTTGTAACAAGCTGTAGTTACGAGGTTTTGGAAGCACACCGACGATATCGACTTTATAAGCAGTGCTTCCGTTCTAATCTAGTCTTTTTTTGATGAATGTAATATTATACTAGTCTTCATCTTTATTTGTTGTCGGATCAGTCCGAGTGGCGTGTTCCGGAAAGAAGTGCACATCGGTTGCCACCAAAGGCCTTCCAAAGGTCACATCCGATGCGAACCTTTTTACAAACGCATCCAGATCTGATCCAATCACACAAAACTACTGAATTTTATAATATTCCTTATTTCATTATGTACATACATAAATACTTCCCTGAAAAACTGTGAAAACAAAGATACGAAATAAATAGAAAAGAAAAAAACAGAGAGTCTCATATGATCGAAATTTGACGGAAAGAACCGAACATTAACACGAGTACGTTACAATTTGTGCATGAACACAATGATGTTCGAAACAGAGCACATGTACACTCCGGGCGTATTCCTTTCACCAGTTCTGGCACAATGTTCTGTGTTCTGAAATACTGATCGGAAATGTGCGAAAGGAATATTTAATAACACATACACTGTTCCGGAAGCATGTTCTGAATAGTGAATTTTCGGAACATTGTTCTAAACCATATCGAAATGAAAGTACATTGTCATGATGGCTGCTGCAAAGCTACTGTCATACTTGTGTTAGTTAAGGAAATGATCAGCTGAAGAGAAAGAGTAGAGACGAGTCTGCTATGCCCCTATTTATGGTATTCATGTCGTAAAAAAGGACAATTGCAAATTTTGCCAATACGAATTGTCCGTTTTTTAGCCATCTTTTATCACCTAGCAACCGTTCAGCATATGCGCTACACCTCGATTGGATTAGAACATGTTCTAAAGAACACAGCACAGTGTTCCGAAATACTCCATTGACCTCGAACATATTCGGAGTGTTCGGAGTAGCGAAAGGAATGCGCCCTACGTGAAAACCTAAACGGGTATACATTTTCTGCGACAAACGTTATGGGTTGTACATTTAGTTGAAGACTATATAGCTGCCAAAGGTAAACAGCTGTAGTACTGGTAAAATATATGGGCCAGGCTACCATTACATTACTTGTAAAATGTATCTAAATGATAAACGAGTTTTGATAATTTTTCTTCGGAATGTGGTTTCATCCCGGTAGAACGCTTTTAACAACGAATTGCAGCCTCCCCCTTTTTACAAACTTGTTGGAGAAAAAACCAAATGCTTGTTTAATGAAACATTTGATTGGTTTGACGATATTCTATCTAGTGTGCAAACTTAACTGATTTTTACATATCTGAAGGGAACATAATTATCTTCAATGATATACCATAGAGCAATTAGAATCCACAGTCATTGTCTGCGCCTGTCATATTCTTCAAAGATTCGACTTATCTGCTATGATCACCGATCCCCAAATACCTGGGAAAAATGGCTTCTACCGAAGCAAATAACCTGCTACCCAAGCATGTATATGGCTGATGTATAAGTTACATGCTAGCAGGTCATAGCTGAATGAATCGCACCGGGTAGCGTTTATTGACTAATCATATATTTCATTTTAAAATGTAAAGAAATGGTTGTTTTGAGAAGTAGTCCGGTTCTGTACCCAGAGTGCCCAAATTAGATCATTATCTCCCGCTAGATGGCATTCTACAAATACACATCTGTCTATTTTGGGCCGTCTGGATACAGAAGCAGACTTATTTTTTAAAACAAAAACCGTTACTTTGAATTCTAAAATGAAATAAATATTTATTAAATAATACGCTACTTGATGCGATTCATTCAGCTATGATCGGCTGGCATATGACCTATGGATCGGTCATTTATTAAAACAGCCTATACATGCTTGGGTAATAGGCTAATAGCTTCGGTATAGGCTCTACTTTTCCCAGGTATTGGGGAAATGGGTGATGCGTCAAACCAGATAGGTCGAATCTTCAAAGAATATGACATGCGCAGACAACGCAAATTAGTTAGAAGAGTATGTGTAGAATGCCATCTAGCGGGAGATCATGAATCCTCAGTGTGTCTGATAGGAGTTGAACTGTTCAAATATCAGTAAAAAATCGATTGTGTAAAGGGACTATCATTGGCCACAGACAACGACTATACCTCAATTGAATTCCATGACTTTCAAAAATACAGATTACGATCAGACTGATTTTAAAAAGATAAAATAAGAGATTGACCTAAAAATAGATTTGACGATCTAAATGGCTAATAATTGATGCTCTTCGGTAGAACGATTTCGCTCTTGTCTATCAGCGACCGTCAAATGAAAAGCGCAATGCTTCATAAAAGGGATGTGTTTATCGTACAGAATGGTGTAACAATGTACCTATATTATAATAGTGACGTATATTGAATAAATGTGACCCGCCACGCAAAAAGGAACCTTCTGGAGACTGCAAAAAATGTCAACCCTAATCAGACTGAGCGGACCTTTCGCTTTTATATTTTCGGTATGAAAAGTCTAGCTTGTCATCAACTTAAAATGACTTGCACTATCGTTGATATGTTTTCATCTAATTGATGTACGGAATTCCTAGATTGTCCCTTTTCGTCTGACGGGTCAAAATGTTTTATTCTCATCTCCTTTTTTCCTTCGATCCTTTCAAACTTCCCTCCGAATAACCATTAATTTTATGTTATGTAGGTTACAGTTCACAATGACAATCTGTAAACCTTTGTTGATCTTGTAAACCACGTGACGGTTTCGGCATATCAGATAACAACAGAATTGCTAAAATCGAATACCCATTGTGGCTTTATTCTCAATACTAACTGGTTTGATGATTTGTCCAAACATAACTTTATTGTTGACTTAATCTGATTGGTGTTCATTCTCGTATGTCTGTCTTGTAAACGGGGGATGATCCGCCTCCTCCCTGTTATAAAGGTTATTTGATATACATGTATATTACTGCCACCTGCATTTTTTTTTTTTATTGGAACAGGTTTTTATTGTGGCAAAATGAGAAATTGCTCGTAAAGGATACATAATTTCGTCGGTTTACTTCCAAAACCTCATAACTATAGCTTGTAATAAGCTGTGGTTACGAGGTTTTCGAAGTAAACCGACGATTTGTTCTTCTTCACTGTATTGTCATTAAGTATTTAAGCTTAACTGTACCTTGATTATCCACGCTTTACACGTGTATTTCAAATATTTCCTTCTGTATATAACGGGGAGGGGCAAATGACTTAAATTCCTCCTCAAGGTTCTACTTGTAGGATGAATAGACGTGTGTAAGACAGATATAACTAAGACTGGATACTTGTAAAGTGCATACACTGGCAGAGACTCGTTTTCTTCTTTTGTTTTAGAGACTCGTGTTGTTCATCATGAAGGTGATAAAAGTAAAACAAAGCGTGTTTTTGGTAGTGGCATTTCTACTTGGCATTTGGCTCTTAAAGGTTGCTCAAAATCTTCGTGCAAACAATATCTATATTGTGTCTCAAGTAAATAACTTTGCCAGTATAGTTAAACAACCTATCGACGACTTTGTTGAGTTCCCCTGTTTACATGATATTATTCCGTCAAAAGATCCGGAGAAATCAGTTAAATGTGTAAGGAGCATAGCAACTATGAAAGGCCAACGAACTGATCTAATGAAAGACTGTACATACTTGAGTATTGGTAAAAGAACACCAATCTGTACATATGACCCTGCAATTGACATGATATCGCGGTTAATTCACTTGGAAGGATCTTGGGAGACGGAATTGGTTAGCATCATGCTCCAAGTCATGAATAAAACTCCAGGAATGATGTTGTTCGACGTCGGTGCCAATATCGGTGTTTATTGTATTTCTGCTGCTATGTATAACAAAAAAGTTGTTTGCCTAGATGCCAATTACGAAAACGTGAGGAAAATAGCCACATCTCTGTATCTAGGGCAACTGACAGCTAATGCCACACTGATATGGAACGCAGTCTCTGATAAACACGAAACAGTCACATTTCATCTTGCAAAAGGAAACTATGGTTCATCTCGAATTGCTGATTTGAGACACTGGCAAATGGAAACGGAGGCAAATATACATGTCCATGCCATCAAGCTGAACGACTTAAAAGACTATGAAGGTTTTAAAAACACTCCCGTTTTTATGAAGCTAGACGTTGAATCTCATGACTTATTTGTGCTCAATGGTGCTGCCGATTTTTTCAAGATGGTGGATGTCAGAATTGTTCAGATGGAGCTGATGGAAACAAGCACCAAATATGAAGTGATTGAACTGTTTGAGAGATATGGTTTCTTGCCGTACGCAGACCCTCATGGCATGAAGCGGCTTTACAAACCTGATGCATTTACAAAATGGCCTTATGACATGTATTTTATACGATCGTCGTTGTCGGTTACGCCATTGTTAGAACCTGGAAGATCAACAGAAGGACAATAGCCTCAACCTTAACCCTTTACCGACAATTTGGTGTTTTAATGACTCTGAGGGAGAGACCTTTTGAAAACACTGTCGGAAGGCAGAAGATGTCAATGCTACTACATAAAATATTCTCCCTTTTCCACAATGTTTTCTACACTTTGATTTGCAACTGTCTTTATTTGATCGGCAATGATAATGTTTCTGCAAAGCATTGAATTTGGACAACAGCAAGAAAAATGTTGTCCCAAATGAGCTAACAGACGAGATCATCTGGATTTCTAGGCTTTATCGAACTCTTCCCCTTATGGAGATGACTTTTGTTTTAGACATTTGTAAAATAAGTAGTGGTATGACTTGTAAGAAATGACTGTTTTATGAAAGCCAACATTTTCTCATGAAGCTGCTGTAGGTGTGCATACTCGTGACTTACATGTATATGTGCTCACTGTTACTGACAAACTGTTAGGATCAATAGCGAACGACCTTCAGGAAAGAAGGCTGTCAAGAAAAAAAGCGTTGAGTGGAAAAAAGAGAAAATCAGGGCCTCTATTCACTAACCATTCTTTAGAACGTTCATTGTCTTATTCTCAAGAATTTTCTATAAATGCATTTGAAAGTAAAACAATTTCTGATTGGCTAAACCATTCGGTTTAGCCAATCAGAATTTATATTTCTTACAAATTTTGAAAATCTTGGAGGTTAAGGCTAATAATATTTTAAGAATGGCTGGTGAATAGAGGCCCTGGTCAACAGCATTTTTTCAACTCTCTGATCATTGAATAATACTTTGTCGTCTGCAAATTCTTTCAATTTGTGCAAGTCTAGAATTTTGTCATGAGAGACATGTACTAATGACTATGCGATTGAATAAGTTTGTACTGGCTTAGACTGAAAGTACATCGAACAAAACTTGTAAAACACCACCGCCTACTTTTTAAATTAGATACCATTTAGGAAAATCAACTATATTTTAAACTATTTTTATATTTTTATTATCAACAATCAGTTTTAGAAATACGTATATGACTAACTTATAGTATGACTATGCAATAAGTTACCGGCAATAGCCCAGAGATCATATTCAATAAATTAGCGGGTTATATTTGTTTTATTAAGCGTACAACATATAAGGCGCATGTTTACGTAGGACTGTCTGGTTCGGTCAAAGCAAGGGTGAAGGGCTAAAGATTGATCGTAATATGTTCAAGCTTGACATAATGAGAAACCGACATGATTTTAGAGTCACTAGTGCTTTATCTTGCTTTTCACTGTATCCGGAAGTAGACACTTCCACGTACGCATGCGCTTCATGTGAATGTGATATTGACAGTCTGACACATGTCATTGAATTATGCAAGGCATGTGTGAGCAAATATGCACTTTAAATAAAGATATAGATTTATTAACATAGTGTGTGTTTTTTTCTTATTGGTCTCATGACGAAAAAAAAAAAAAATATAAACTAAATAAAAAAAAAAAATCTATTTTTCTTCGGGTTTGAGTGAAATTTAAATACAATTCAGTCTTCACATCCACGATGGTCTGACCCCTTGTAGTAAGAATCACAAAGCACCTTTGCAATGTTTTATCAGTAATCGGATCCTCTTGAACAATGCCATTTACTGTTCAGCGCCTTTAGACAATGGGTATGAGCCTAGAAAAGCAAAACCTCCTTCAAATCTGTCTGAGATCGAATTCTTTTACAATTTAGTCTATGTTTTGACTGTCCTTTCTCAAATTTACAAGGCATGATTATGTAAAGAATCATTATTGAACCACTGACTTTTATTTAGTTAGTTTAAACATATTTATTTTACATCGATTGAGAAACAAGTTCTTACAACTTATGCCAATCTCTCTCGATTCTGCTTCCAGGGAACTACACTAGTACTCGCGCCGAATTTGTGGGCCAAAGAAAAATCCCTTAGTTTCATTGAATTGTTTGTGTAAATGAACAGTAGAGTTGCAAAACATCCCGACTTGCCCAAAAGCTGGAGGAGGGGGGGAAGAAAATAAGAACTAACGATAATATCGTTTCCTGAAAACTCATGACGCCAGAAGATACGGACATGAATATAGTAAAGCCCTGACAAAGTGGGATTCCAATAAGACCCTAACATTGTTCTCTCTACATATTTACTACGGTCAGATGCTTTATTAACAACAGTTTTACCACTTGTGTACAAAGATGCGTGTTGCCTTAGGCAAAACCTTACTGTAAGCGAGAAAGAAAGAGAAAAATTTTACCAAATGAATATGTGAACAAATGATTGGTAGAATCAAAACTGGATTGATTAATTCTTAGGCTGCAACGCGAGTCTCAACGACCTTTTGCGGACAGTGTAGATCGAGATCAGACTGCACGAAACGTGCAGTCTGATCTTGGATCTAGGCTGTCCGATATGGAGATTTTTTTTTCGCCAAAAAGTAAGGTTTAATAGGGATAGGAATTATACTGTGGAAAACTGAAGCTGAGGGAACCTAACCATAAAACAATGCTGACACAAATTGGGGTAAGATAAAAGTCGGTGTACATGGAAACATGAATCTATAACCACATGAAACATTGGAAACACGAAACTTTGGAAACATGAAACTTTAGAAACATGAATCTATGACCACATGAAACTCTGGAAACATGAAACTTTGGAAACGTGAAGGTACGGTGGTATTAACCCTTGACCAAACAATTCCTGGTTTTTACGACCCTGGAGACGATGACTTTTGAAAACATGGTGGGAAAAGGAGAAAATGCTGGTAACCAGCATTTTCTCCTTTACCCAAAATGTTTTCTACCCTATCAGAGGGCTATAGCTCATTAGTATAGTTGTTGAATTTGTCTTCTACTCACTTTTGTAATGTGAAAGAGTCTAAGACTTGTCGTTTGGGAAAGGGTTAATCTTGGAAAAGTAAAAGCCAATAGGCATTTAAGGATAAGGAAGAGAATGTTATGTTCCCAATGTAATGTGTTAGTCTTCGTGGTGTTTGTTTTTTTTACTTTTACATCACACCATTAAAGTAACAGTAAAGGCCAACATACCAATAAAGTAACAATAAATGCCAACACACCAATAAAGTAACAATAAAGGCCAAAAAAAATGTTAAATTTTGGCCTTTATTGTTACTTCAAAACCACATTTCGCGTTCTGATCTGTTTGTTTTTTTTTTATCTATATTGTTTGTAAATCTGCATTGAGTCTCACATAGTATAGCCCAAATGTTTTCGCTCCTCACCAAAGGAAACAAATTTAAACTTGAACGAATCAAAAGCAGGCGACAAGTACAATCTTATCTAAATATGATTTGCTTTTGAAATGGTTGAAACCATTTTGGAAAAAGAAGAAAAAAATGCTTGTTACCAGAGTATACTCCTTTTCCCAGAATGTTTTTTATTTTTTGTTTGTTTCTTTCGAAGGAGCAGTTAAAACTCGGGATCGTGTTAACTCATAACCAAACGACAAAACTTTAGGTATGTCCAAGTCGAAAGCATTTGCAGACGCCAAAATAAAAGTGGCTGAAAATTTGAAATTTGTTTTGTAAAGGGTAGAAAACATTGTGGGAAAAGGAGAAAATGCTGGTTACCAGCATTTTCTCCTTTTCCCACCATGTTTCTTAAAGGCTTCTTTCTTAGGGTCCTCAAAAGTAGGGATTGCGTGCTATTGGGTTAAAATGCATAAATTCAAACTGTAATAAAACCCGTCTTTATCAGGCAAATTATTGAAAAAAAAATCACCAATCACGAACAAGAAACTTGACAAAGAGTGAGTATATATAGCGCATTGATTAATGCACGTTGCGCATGTAAAACCGCTTAGCTGCAGTGGGGAGGTCTTTGAATAAATTATTGGTAATACTCAACCCTTGCCTTTGAATGTTTAGCCCCGCCTCTCTTATCTTTATCTGTATCTAAATCTGTATCTATGTTTTGCGCCGTCCTTGCAGCTCAGGTAAAACTGATTCGATCCCCACGGCTGGCTACCTAAAATTTCTTAAAATCTTTCGGATCAGACTTTAAACCGATGTAACGTGTGACAGCACATTTTCCCCTTTCCTTGCATCTTTTTTTTTTTCATCCCTTTTCTCTTTGCAAGGCGTGTTGCAAGCCATTTCAGAGCAGTCCATAATGAAAGTATTTACTGACGACAAAATAAATGAGATTCAAAGGATGAGATATGTTTCTGAAAGAATATGAAATATGTTGGGAAAAAGGAAAACAAGTGATATTCAGCTTTTTCTTCTTTTTTTTTTCGACATCTTATTTTCCCGATGTCGTTGAAAGACGGGATTTTGTATAGTATAAGGACTTAACCTCTGACATAAGTGTAGCGAGGCATTAACAAGTACGCAGACGTATACCATTTAGATTCCCATGCCTGTCTTTTATTAAAAAATCAAATTATTATAAAAATGTCGAACCTATTAGCATCGTTAGTTAACTCTTTACCAAACGACAAAATTTTAGACTGGCCCAAAATCAAAGCACTTGCAGACGACAAAATAAACATACCTCAAACATTGAAAATTGTTTCCAGCAGGGTAGAAAACATTGTGGGAAAAGGAGAAAATGCTGGTAACCAGCATTTTCTCCTTTTCCCACAATGTTTTCAAAAGGCTTCTATCTCAGGGTCGTAAAAACCAGGGATTGTTTGGTAAAGGGTTAAACATTTTCAGAGTTTTTTCAATTCTTATGTTAAGGTTGGAATTTTGTACCCGCAAAGCCGATTCTTGTTGCTAAGAATTGAAAAGCTTGTTTTCTTACCTGTGAGGGCTTTGCCCTCTTTCCTTCCGCTCCCCCCCCCCACCCCTTCACACGCATACTTTCCATACTTGTTTAAGCTCAAAAAAGGGCTTAATGCTGCTTAATCGTACAATCTCGTGTTTTACAAACATCTAGATGAGCATTTGAAATCAATGTTAACGAGAAGGTGTATAAAGTAAATGCTTTATTTCACACTTGCATTATAACGACCAATCAAATCGATCTAATTCTAACACGTGGGTGCAAAATATATCTGAATCTATATTGGATAGAGTAGTCTCAAATACAGATTTGTTTTTCAGAACGAGGCTAGAGTCTCTAGTATAGTTGTTTCCATGGGAAGGATGTCTATTGAAATCTTTTATGTGGCAACTCCCTGTTTGCTTTAGTAGTGGAGTGAAATTTATAGGCCTTATAGACCAAACTTTTGTTATTTCAAAGGGCTTTGTTTTTTATTTGGGGGGGGGGGGGGGGGGGGTATACTTATTTACCTTTTGCGGACAGTGTAGATCAAAGATCAGACTGCACGTTCTGTGCAGTCTGATCTTGATCTGCACTGTCCTTAAAAGGTCTTTGAGGCGGCTCAGGAGCCTAAGGTATAGTGATAATTCCAATGAAATGTCACGTATGTTCGCCCTTTTTATCATTTTGCCACACAATTCTGACTTTTAAAAGCCCTTCGAGAGAAAGCTTTAGAACGCATTGTGGAAAGGCGGAGGGGAGTTCCACTAAACAGCATTTTATCTCATACCCGCAATGTTTTCTACCTTTCACGAAAATTCAATTTCTCTCTAGATATTATTTTACATGAAATAACCCGCGAATTAAGTCTTTTTACCCTTTACCAAACAATCCCTGGCTTTCACGAAGTTGAAAAGAAAGCTTTTGAAAACATAGCGGGAAAAGAAGAAAATGTTGGTAACCAGCATTTTCTCCGCTTTTTCCCCACAATGTTTTCTACCTTTCCCAAAACAAATTTCATTTTTTGAAGCTCTTCGAATTTTGTCGTCTTTAAATTCCAAACAGTCAAAAACTTTGTGGTCCAGGAAAGAGTTAATGTTGTACTCCAATTAGCAGACAGAGCTCTAGATAGAGGGGGTGATTTTTATTTCAAAAAATGAAATTACTAATTCTTCTCCATTAAACTATGTTGTGGGTGCTCATTAGAATCGTCTCATCGAGACGATTCTAATGAGTACCTACAACATAGGGTTTGGAGGAGAAATAAAGGATTTAGAATACCATTACTCCCTCTTATCTGGAGCTGTGGCAGACATACCGCTAGACTTGTTTTAAAGATTTCCGACAGGTAAAAAAATATGGTAGGGGTTTGGATACAATTTATGATTGCAGTAGGCATAATATGAAATATTATTTAGAAGAAATAATTTAATTCATGTATCTTACAAGTCTGAACTTGTATGCAAATGTGAAAATGATACTATAATTATGTACATGCATATGAGAATAAATAGGTTCTGAGCAAAAATCATTCTACAAAAAAATGGCTAAATAAGATCTATTTTCTTAAAGTTTTTACCATAGATTTTAACAGTTGGCACAATATTGGAAATTCTATTTTTAGCTACGATTGTCACATTGTGATTCGTCGTGTGAAACCACGTGTGATATGTGTACGCCTTCTTGCTGAGTTTTCTATTCTCCCTACCCCTTCTTTTCCAGTTCTCACATATTTGAATTTCGTACGGCACAAGATTCTCATAATTTGATGGAGCACACACCCTGTCTAAATTTTCTTTCTGCAGTTTGTGATCGTACTTATCTTGAAAAACCTCGGATGACTGCACATCCGGAAGTCTGCCTACGTCACAAGTAGTCCGGTTTATCTCCCGGTACATGGCAGAGATCACCGGGGGCCCAGTACAAAAGAAAGGATCTTTGCATTTCTTATCCATTGTAAATATCCGGAATAAAATATGCTTATAAAATGGGTGTCTAGGTACGCATAATAATGCAGAATTGGTTAACATAAAGTCTGTTTTCATGTAGAAATAATGCTCTGCAGGCTCTTGGACAAAGGAACACTCGTGGTTTTCGACGAAGGAGTCCAGGGGTCGAACACTCATGGTGTCGATATCAAAGTAAGCTCCACCATACTCGTACAGGACTAGGTAACGCAAAATGTCCGCTCGGAGAACGTTACTTGAATCTGAAATTGAAAGAAAATCAAAAGTTTGTGAACTTTACCTGCGAAGAAAAAATATTTGAGCAATGCGCTGTGAAATCAGGGCTTAATACGTCAGCGAAAAGTATCGACGCAGACTGCGCAGGCTGACCTGGGTCGATACTTTTCGCTATTGGTCAATTTTCTGCATTGCAAAGGAGCAGAGTACCTAAGATTTTAGTTAGTTTTTGTTCAAAATGGACTCTATAAATGAATAATAATGTGATGCCTTGCCGTGTATAATAATGGTTTGCGCGGATTTAAAAAGCCCCCTTTTGCCAGATCATGGCTCAATTTCACAATTCTCGTTCTCGGCGACGTTAAATCTTTAGGTTGATTGGAAAAAACGTAAATTAAGGTAAGACCTGTGTAATGCACTTCCGGCGAAAATTCTAATTGGTTGATAAATAATGATAAATAAGGATTTATGCAGAAATATTATTTTTGCACATTTCTAACGGATCATAAATTCCGTTTATGTCTATCTTGAAATTATTTTTGATACTTTTGTTGGTTTTCTGAAAAGGGAGGTAATTATTATCTCTTTCTGAATTGTGAATGGAGTGGTTATAGATTTATACATGATAATTTAAAGAAGGAAAGAATGGTAAAAATGAATCGGTGGTACTAGTTTAATAATACTCATTTTTAATCATAGCTTATTTTGCAGGATAATATTTTAGTGGAAATAGCTGTTTTCCATTACACAGGTCATACCTTAATAGCATGACAAAAAAATGAGGTGTATAACTTTAGAAACATTCATGTTTGATACGTTTATTACTATAATTTCAGGTTTAGGTATTCCCTACTTCATTTAACCTTATCCTGACCTTTATGCTGAATATATAAGTAGGTATATAAATAGAACGGGTCAAAATCGAAAGCAGCCCCTTGTGATGCCGAGGGTAAAACTAGAATTTCGATGTATTTAGATGATTTTGACCTGGGTCAGGTTAAATGATGCAAATAATATAATACATACACGTGCAGATATTACCTAATTTAACTCACAAAACTAAAGTAAACATATTCACTTACTTTCATTGTTGAGTCCATTTATTTATTGATTCGTCGATTTATTTATTATTTGATAATTAAATAGTTTATTTATTTATTGTCTAAAAAGATTTCCAGTTATATTTATATATTTGTTTATTTCCCTCTCTCTCCCCTCTCTTCCTCTCCCTATCTATCTATCTATCTATCTATCTATCTATCTATCTATCTATCTATCTATCCATCCTTCCATCCAACTATCCATCCATCAATCCATCTATCCATCTATCCATCCAACATTCCATCCATCCATCTATCTACCTAATTATTATAATTATTCAATTGTTTCCTTTGCCATCTTTGTTTTTGCTAATTTTGATTTATTAAAAGGGAGGTAAATACGGACTAACTAAGATGAAAGTTGATGGTTATTCACATTTAAAAGCTGACTGAAAGAAGGGAAACATCAAAAATATGCTTCGGGCAAGTTTATGTAATTACTTTGAATTGAAATAAAACGTGGTTTAAAATATGAAAGTTGTTTTTGATAGGACTGAAAACACTGTGAGAAAAGGAGAAAATGTTGGTAACCAACATTTTCTACTTTTCTCACAGTGTTTTCAAGTCTTCTTACACAAGGTTTTTAATACCCTGCATTGTATGGTGAAGGGTTAAGTTCTTAAGGGTTAAGTTTTTCCATGCATTGATAAGTGGTGTAGGAATTAAAATCTGCAAGCTGCAGGTAAGATCCTTTCCTGAATCGCTGAGCTCGAGGGTGTACCCTTGGGCAAGGCATTTACGATACTAGGATATAGATGGATGAAAGGAAAGGAGAAAGAAAGGGTATAAGGAAGTTAGGAAGGAAGAAAGGAAGGAAGGAAGGGAGGGAGGGAGGAAGGAAGGAAAGAAGGAAGGAAGGAAGGAAGGAAGGAAGGAAGGAAGAAAGGAAGGAAGGAAGGAAGGAAGGAAGGAAGGAAGGAAGGAAGGAAGGAAGGAAGGAAAGAAGGAAGGAAGGAAGGAAGGATGAATGAATGGATGGATGGATGGATGGATGGGGGAGGGAGAGAGGAGGGGCAGAGGGAGGGAATGAAGGAGAGAAAGAGAGCGATAGAGAGTCTAGGAGTAAACGGGAAAGGAAGAGGATATATAAAGAATCAGCGACAAATGAATGAATGAATGAATGAATGAATGAACGAATTAATAAGCCGACGAATACTTAATAAAAAATTCCTTTGTAAAGAAAAGCAAAAATTCCATTAAACAATTACTAGCATGGCAGAGTAGCTTACCTTTTGCGTTGACGATCGGTAATATATTTGGAAACACATCCTCAATAAATTGCAGTCCGGATTCCTTTGTCCAGAATATATATTCCCACTCTGGGGGAGGATTGTCTCTTACGAGACTTCTAATGTGGTCTAGGAACTCCTCCGGCACTATTTCGTCGTTCCAGACCTGATGGATTCGTTTAGGAATACGTCCGCGGAGACTCGCATCGCAGTCCGTCTCACGCACTCGCTCCCGAAATCCTGGTATACGCTCTATTCTATCGTGAGTGTCTACCTTTTTCGGTATCAGCGTTATTTTCAAAATAAGTATAAAAAGTAGTCCCATTAACACAGAAAATAAATAGTGTTTCCTGACTCTCATGTTGTTGAATTTTAAGTAGCACATACCATGACGGATTTTATTATTTCATGGATTACTATATTTTATCGACAGAGTAATACAACGTGTCGGAACGTATTGATCCTAGCTAAATTCGTGCTGGGTTGAAAACCGTGTAACCTTTAGCCGCTTACTCTATAAGATAATTCCGTTGTTTTGTTTTTTTTTTCTTCCTTTCAACCCTGAGTGGTTTTTAAAGACTTGATGATAATAGAAGAAAATGTTTGATTGGTTTTGAAAACAAAATGGAAAAAATAGAAAAAGCTGGTAACCAGCATTTTCTCCTTTATCCACTATGTTTTCATAAACATTCCCCTTGTAGTCAAAGAAGACATTTTCTACTTTTTCTTTTTCGTAATATTTTTCGTTCAATTTTGTGGACAAATGCCATAGAATAAGACCTATATATTTTATCTACACACTGTTAACATTTTTTTTTAAATCTTCCTCGTCAAAATGTGTATCATTGGCATGACTAAGGATTTGTACTTAATTTTAACCCATTACCACACAATCCCTACTTTTTACGCTCCTGAGAAAGACGCCTTTAGAAAACATTGTGGGAAAAGGAGAAAATGCTGGTAACCAGCATTTTCTCCTTTTCCCACAATGCTTTCTATCCTTCACAAAACAAATTTCAAATTTACGGTCACTTTTATTTTGTCGTCTGCAAATGCTTTCAATTTGGACCAGTCTAAAATATTGTCGTTTGGTATAAACGTCGTTACAGACAAAACCTGCCTGGTTAGACCGACATCTATTATTACTGAAACGTTCTGTTTTATGCCTAAATCTACAGACATATTTTTAAAAACAGACCGATTTCTTCTTTAGTTGATTTTTTTTTCTTTTCTTTTCTTTTCTTTTCTTTTTCTGATTTTCCCCTTTCGCTGAAATGTTTTTATATCTAGATTTACAAATATCGTTTCCAAAAAGAAAAAAACAGACACTAATTCTCTAGACGGATTTCTCTTTTTGCTGCAATGGGATTTTTGTCTAAATGTACAAACATCGTTTAAAAAACAAGAGTAACTCGTTTGACCGATTTCTTCTTTTGATGAAATGCTGTGGTTTTTATGTGTCTTAATGTGCAATTAAAGTTACAAACAAAATTTTCGTCGGTTTACTTAAAAAGCCTCGTAACTACAGTTCGAAACAAGCTGTTGTTACGAAGTTTTTTTAGTAAACCGACAATTTGCTTGTTAGAACGATTTTTCCTTTTACCGTTTTTTTTTTCTTCTTTCTATTTTTGTTTAAGTTTGCAAACTTCTTTACAAACTAAGACGTATTCGTTGGGGTAATTTCTCATCTTTACAAACCAAAATTTCATTGTTACAACGATTTCTAGATACTTAGATCAGCCTGCGCAGTCCGCACAGGCTAATCCGAAACGACAGTTTCCCTGTTTGTGTACTTTTCTGTTTTGCGCAAGCGTGCTGTAGCACAAAATCTAATGTAGTCGAAAGGTGCCATCTCGGATAAGCCAATGATTGAGCCATGCTCTGGCAAAAGGGGGCTTAATGCTTTTCCATGCTTCCTGATACCAAACAAGTAATCACATTATGACGAGGTTATCCGAAGTTATTGTACACTGATATACGCAATTGATACCGGGAACCGTTCGCAAATGTAATTTTGCGGGTTGTTAAATTACAGATTTTTTGTTGATAAAGTTAAGAAGTTATTATTACATAGCTTAACACCCGTCACAACTCGGCTGATTCCGTTCCTATATATCTGATCTCGTCCGTGCAACGGTCGTTTCCATTTGAACTGCTAATCATGTGATCTTATACATGGCGCCGCCACTGTAAGTCGATTAGCAACGACATAAACAACATCGATGAAATTATTCACATTTACCTATCTGTCGGAGAAAACTTCAGTCGGAATTGATAACACCCCCCCCCCACAATGTTATGCAGCCCGCATTCGTCAACATACTGGACTTGTTTTTTTTTTATGGAAAAGGTCAAACCGTAATTATGTAACCTAGATTTATTCAGTAAGAAAAATGTAGAACTGGACACTACCACACTAAAATCTTTAGACTGATTTGCCCGTCATAATTTCTTCTTTTTCCCTCTGTTTTTTAATTCATCTTGCATGTAGTGTATCCATTAAAATGCTGTATTGTATTTAGAAGGTTTGAGCATCCTTGTTTGAAATACACTTAGCGTTATTCAAAGGCAGATAGGTATGAAATAGCACACTTAGATCTAATTCTTCTACACCATTCCGGTCATAACTTCTCAGGCACAATACCGGACAGTATAAATCAAGACCCAAGATAAGATTACAATTTTGATCATAATCTATCATATCCACAAATGGGACATAAGCCTTTCATTGCACTCGGCGAAGACAAAGGAATGTTGCCGACGCCATAGATCAAGATCAGACTGCACAGAACGTGCAGTCCGATCTTGAATCTGTACCGTCAGTTTGTACGACCAAGTAAAAAATTTTAACTTCGGTACACGGTATTTTCAACTGTCGAACGAGGTCAGATTTATAACTTTGGCGCTAAAAGAGTTAAGATGTCCCCCTTCCCCCCCCCCCCCCCCAAAAAAAAGGGCTGCCCTGCACCCCCTTACCCTTAAATTAAAAACAAAAAGACTAGCGCGGGTTTTCAGAAAAATTTTCCACTGATTTGGTATGCCCCGCCCATTTTTTTTTTAAATCGGCGTTAATGGGCACCTATCGAATCAGCCATTTATGAACCCCCCCCCCACCCCAGTTTTAACGAGTTTTGGAATGAAGAATCTAAAAATCTACATGTATATTATTGATTTTTTTTTTTTTGAATCGTAACATATCATAAAATATAGGGCATGTCTTTGTCTTCTCCTCTATTCGGGCTTTTTCTTGTACGAGATAATAGTTATGGTCGAACTACTGTATTCAAATCGCAATGTTTTTGACCTTTGTACAAATTAAAGTATCCGTTTCAATTGTTTAGTCTTGAATAGGTTGACCCTTTCCAACATAATCCCGTATTCTGACGACCTGAAAAAGGAAAAAAGAAACTTTAAGAAGATACAAGATGGGAAAAGGGGAACAGATAGTGACCAGCATTTTTCCCTTTCCCGCAATGTTTTCTATCCTTTCAAGAAGCATATCTCCCCGTTTAGGCCATAATTAACTTGTCATCTGCAACTACATACAATTTAGACACGTCTAAAATTTTAGTCGTGTGATGGATTTTCTCAAACAAAGGACAACAGAAGTTTTAAAAGGATAACTCTTTGCCAGACGACAAAATGTCTGACGCACCCATGTTGAAAGCATTTGCAGACGACAAATAAAGTTTGGCTCGAATAACGGATCTTTTCTTCGTAAAGGGTAGATAAAAAAATCAGAAAAAATTAGGAAATCGTCGTTTTATTTAACCCATTACCACACGAGAAAAATTTAGACTGGTCCAAATTGAAAGCATTTGCAGACGACAAAATAAAGGTGACTGAAAAACCAAAATTTGTTCTGGGAAGGGTAGAAAACACTGTGGGAAAAGGAGAAAATGCTGGTTACCAGCATTTTCTCCTTTTCCCACAGTGTTTTCAAAAGGTTTCTTTCTCAGGGGCGTCAAAAGTAGGGATTGTGTGGTAATGGGTTAAGTAAACCGGCGAAATGCTGGTTATCAGGATTTTTTCCCAAAAGGTTTTTAAAGTTTTTTTTTTTTTCTTTTTAGGTGGGAGGGGGGTCTTCAAAACTTTGGTCCATTTGGTGAAAGGTTAAAGATATCATTTTTCTTCAATCTATATGTAACTGCTACTAACTCTTACAAATGCAGCAAGCAACATCGAAAATGTTCTTGTCAAAATATTATCTCTCCTCAACAATACAGTTCTTGACTCTTCGAAACTGAAGGTAGCAATGGACGAGAAATTATAGATTGGCTATGGGTGAGACGTTTAAAGTCCGTATCAAAGAAACAAATAAATAAATGCATGGAAGAAATGGGATGGGATTCGAACCCCAGAGCTCCCGGACGAGAGGCCAATACCTTAACCACTGAGCCAAAGAGATGTCATTGTTACGGACTTTATTCGTAAGATTTTCCATTTTAGGACCAATCTGCTGAATAAACACAGGGCTTTATACAGATCGACATCTGATACCAAAAATCAAAAAAACAAAATGAGCCACGGTATGTTTAAGTGGGTCTAGCTAAATGTATCTGGAAAAAAGCATCGACCATTATTAGCTGTGCGGTCCAAGCAGCCTGGCATGAATCGAAACTTTTTGTTAATATTCTAATTTATCGTGTTATATGATCAGTCTACCTCATGACCCGGCTGGTTGTGAGGCAAAATATATTTTTTATCTCGTGCTTTCCGGTGGAGAAATAGCAGTGAAAATATTTTTCGATCTTACACTGGTACCACCACTGAAAATACTGATTTTCACGTTCTTGTTGCCTAGGTTAATTGCGCGTGCCTGACAACCAGATGGGAAATATGACGTCATTTAACGTAACATTTCTCGTGCTTGACGTAATATTGTAATGCGTTGCTATGTGGGAGGGGTACGCCATGGGGAATAATGGAAAAGAAATGTACTGAATTTTGATAAAGCTCCTCCTAGAAAGGGTTAAACGCATAAAATAAATGGAATATTTGGTTTTTTTTTTTTCGGTGAAAGATCGAAATTGCGCCACTCGTGAAAATATGACCGATGGTGTTCACTCGATGAAATACATTTCAATCTTCCACCGAAAGAACAAATATCCTCTATATAGTTGGATAACTATATGCTATGACTTGTCTGGTATAATGCATCTAGTAGACGCATTCAACACAATTTCACCAGTGTACGATCTCCTCTGGCTTGTATGTAGTACACGTGTTAAAAAGCCTATGTTTCACTCATTATCTCCCACTAGATGGCATTCTACAAATACACGTATATCCGATATAGGCATTCTGAGTACAAAACCGGACTACTAATCTTTGCATGTTCTATAGCCAGGGTTACGATACGTGGATCTTACCTTAGCTGATTGAGCCCGATTTCGAGATTCCTGCCTTGCGCCCTCTATTGGATGCTGGTTGTTACCCCCATTTACATCATATATCTAAAAGCCAATGGAATATCGTTTTACAAACTGCTTACGAATACACATGAAGCGATAGGCAGACATCCACGTGGGTTTCCATGTTTACCTTCTATTCGAAAGGTAGCGACCTTGTTCTATTTAAATGCTACGAGCGATTTCATTCGTTGCAGTTAGAGTTGGCTGCATCCAATGAAAAAGAGTATCGGGGAAGTGTAAAAATCAAGCTCGATCCGCCAAGGGTAGAGTAGCGTAATGAATCGACCAAGGGACAACAGAAGTTTTAAAAAAGATAACTTTTTTCCAGACGACAAAATGTTTGACGCACCCATGTTGAAAGCATTGCCTTGGCTTGCGAAGATGAATCTTTGCGACAACCGTTACTTCGATATTCAAAATGAAATAAAGGTTTACTCAATAAAACGCTACCTGGTGCGATTCATTCAGCTATGATCAGCTACTTGTAACCTATACCGGCCATTTTAAAAAGCCCCTACATGCTTGGGTCATAGCATCGGTGTAAGCCCTAGCATACTTTTTCCCTAGCATATGGGATCGTTGACGCGTCATAACAGACAGGTCGAGTCTTCGAAGAATATGAGATGCCCTCACAACAATGTTTCACTCCTTGAAACAATGGACCCACAAATGTGCATTTCGAGACTTTCAGAACTTTGATTTTTTTTTTTAATATTTCTGATGTTTATTTTAGCATTTCTATGAACATCGATAGGTAGTCAGACTGACTTGCTACCACAATCGATTGACATACTTTCCCGTAGCAAGTCAAACAATTTTTTCGTATCGTATTTCACCCACCCCGTTGCCGACACAAATAGGACCTTTGTAAGCTATGTAGGTGACGATCTTTGCGAACGATGAGGAATACAGCGTGTTTTTTTTTCTTCTGATTTCCAGGCAGTCTTTTCCAATTTCATTTAAAAATCCTGTGTCTTATCTTATTCAAATGCTTCATCTTTTATCTGTACAAGACATAATAATCCTTCGGCTACCTATGTGCCCTGCAAATGAATTAATAACTTACGAGACATTAAAGTTTAGATAGGCCCAAATTAAAAGTAAAATACAATAGACAAACTAAATGTAGCCCAAATGAAAATTTGATATCCTTAAAAATGTAAAACTCAATTTTGGAAAAGGAAAAAGACCTAGCATCATCTCCTTTCCCTTTAATGTTTCGAAACCCCGTCTTTTTCTGAGGTCGTGAAGTTACGCGATCGTTTGGTAAAGAATTGATTAAAAGCAACGATCATTATTTTACCAGAACGTTAATGGGTATCATATTCTGTTTTGCGTTTATTTACATTTGCCATGTCTCAATGACCTTTGTAAACGTCATTGTGAAATATGGCAAATCAACATTGATTGAGGTTTGCACACCAATTAAAGGTTATAACATGGGACTAATACGTGTAAATGTAGAAATGATTTGACCATCTCGTGTAAAAAAGAAGCTGAATGCATGTCCGAGGTATATTATACTCTGGAAGTCAAAACCTTATTAATTCATTAAGTCCCATACGTCTAACAATTGACTGAATCCTCAGTTAGACCGGTAGTTTGACATGTTTGCCATAATCGAAAGGTTTCGACCTATGGCAGCCTACGCGTACTGCTTAGGTTGGCCTAAGTGGATACTTTTTTGTACGCCAGAAGAGTCATATTATGTTATCGCCGTGGCCGTCCGTTAGCAATATCTTGTGTGCGCAACTCCTCCTACAGTTTCCATCGAAACAATTTAAAACTTACCACAATGAATCTATTATGATGTTAGTTGTGCATAAACCTCTTAAATTTTGGGTCTGTTCAAACGTTCTCAATTTTAAACTCTTTCACTGACAAGCCCCTTCACGCAATTATGCGCCGTTTTGCGAAACACTTGTTTTACTTTGCAAATGCACAGAAACCAAATAGAGCATATTGGCGTCAAAGTAATTTATAATACGAGAGAATGTTTTAAAAGGACGAAAAGTTTCGTCTTTGGCCACAACGTCTTGAAAAGTGTTCTGGTGCAAGATAAAAAAATAGTCGTGCCTTATTTTTGACTAGTACCTGTTTACAGGTTAACCCATTACCACACAATCCCTACTTTTGACGCCCCTGAGAAAGAAGCCTTTAGAAAACATTGTGGGAAAAGGAGAAAGTGCTGGTAACCAGCATTTTCTCCTTTTCCCACAGTGTTTTCTACCATTCCCAGAACAAATTTCAATATTTCAGTCACCTTTATTTTTGTCGTCTGCAAATGCCTTCAATTTGAACCAGTCTAAAACTTTGTCGTTTGGTTATGAGTTAAGACATTAACCCTTATCCTACTATATAACTAAAATAATCTTTTTTAATTCGATATCAATAACCAAAATATTGCTGTTTCAAACTTAGGTTTCGGGAAATGATATCTCCTTACCGGACAGAGTAGATCAAAGGTCAGACTGCACGTTCTGTGCTGTCTGATCTTGATCTGCACTGTCCTCAAAAGGTAAGCAAGACGCGCTTAGCAGGCAAAAGGTTAAATTGATATTTAGGATCAACAGTGAGAAAAAAAGGCACTGTTCATGGGGCATAGCTGCATGTATACAAGGGAAAAGCAGTTGTATGAAACAGTTTTGATAAAAAAGAAAAATATTAATCAGAAAACATCACCAGAGATCACCAAGTAGCTTCTACAATTTGGGGAACCTACCAAAACCTTTCTGAGAAATCCTTAATGCTCTCTAGGCACTTCCCGCCTCAGGTTGTACATTCCGCATTGCACTTGCGTATACTTTATTTTGGACTAGCAATGTTAATAGCATTTTCTTTTTGTAAACTCCAGGACACACTTTAAAATGAGAATTGTCGCTGTTGCGTTGTCTACACTGTCATGAAACATAACGTTGATATAGCAATATTTTGGTTACAATCGAATTGAAAAAATTCATTTTGATTTTCCAGCAGGATAAGGGTTAAAACGGTTGGTGTTTTCGGACTCAGTACTTGCTGCAGTCATTGTCAACAAGCCATCAAACAGAATGCTTGCAATCCCTGGTTTTTAAACTCGCAACTCCGACATCACGAATCCTGGGATCTTCTGACCAATACAACCGGTCTCGGCCCATACAGAAGCCGAGCAAAAAGGCGCTGAAGAGCGGAAAGGGTAGTATTGTCGCCCGTCGCTATGTACTCAACCCTTATACTACTGTGTGAGTCAAATGTTCAAGACGACAGTTAAAAACCAAAATTTTGCTATTCCAAAGATATTTTATGGGGGAAAGATATGTATCTTTATCGGACTGTGTAGAGCCAGGATCAGACTGCACGTTCCGTGCAGTCTGATCTTGACTCTACACTGTCCGCTTAAGGTCAGTGAGTCGCGCTTAACTGCATAAGGGTTAACAAACAGAAAATATTGGCGTCCAGGATTAGTCAGGTGTAACTTGCTGCCTCTTGTTTAGTAGGTAAAATACGGCTTACGACGAGTTTGGAAATTGTCGATCTGCATTCACTATTGAATCTTACAAGAAAAATGGACAAAATGTGCAAATAATGTGATAAATGGAGAACACGCTCGCCATGAGTTATTTCTCCTTTGTCACAATGTTTTCAATGTTTCTCTACGATAAGAAAAAGAAGTCTACAGGTGGTAGGGTATTCACCTTCAAACTGTCAAACAAGAGAACCGAAAATGGTCCGCTATCATTTGAATAGTAAAAATCCTAAATATTACGGTTTTTAAGTTGATTTCACCGGATTGAAAACAAGATATCGGGTGATGTAGATCAGAAATCAGTCTGCAGATTCGGTGAATTCTGATCTTGATCTACATTGTCCGAAAAGCGCCTTTACTTGAACTTAGTAGCTAAAGGGTTAAATAGTTACCATTGTTTAATATTTAGTACCATGAGAAGGGCAAGCACATTTTGGTCCTCTCGGGGACAGTGTAGATTCAGATCAATCAGGTGGACATTTAGATTTTTCACATCTCAATAAATTAATATATATATCACTGAAATGCCCCAAAAGTATTGTGGAAATGTCAAGTGCCTGGCACGTAACAGTGACATTTAGATTTCATAACATAACAAACATGTAATTATTTTCATAATGTCTTCTTCGGACGCTATGTTTGAAGTTTCGTCTGTGTATTTCCGGTTTGTAAATGAGCGAGTTGCTCATGTAACAATAGACCGTGTTACTCGTCGGTATCGACCTGGGCTATACTACATCTTGAATTTCTCTTTTTGTCAGATGGTTTTCGAATACAGGGGTTTATGAATGAGAATCACCTTCGCGAGCCAAGGTTACGATCACTACGTGGATCTTACCTTGGCGGATTGAGCCCGATTTCGAGATTCCTGCAATGCGCCCTCTATTGGATGCTGGTTATTACCCCCCTTTACATCATATTTCTAAAAGCCAATGTAATATCGTTTTACAAACCGCTTACGAATACACATGAAGCGATAAGCAGACAACCACGTGGGTTTCCATATTTACCCTCTATTCGAAAGGTAGCGACGTTGTTCTATTTTTATCAAAGATGAAATGCTACCGGCGATTTCATTCGTTGCAGTTAGAGCTGGCTGCATCCAATGAAAAAGCGTATGGGGTGAACGTAAAAATCAAGCTCGATCCGCCAAGGGTAGAGTAACGGTAGTGAATCGTCAGTCTTGGCTTGCGAAGATGGAATAAGAATATTAAAAGGCTTTGGGAGTATAAGGATGATTTTTTTGTATTTTTGAAACATTTTCGTCCAAAAATCTGAAGGGCCACCTTTCAGAACGCGCAGTCAGATCTTTTATCTGCGTTGTCTGATATCCTTTAAAATACTCTAGCAAAAGCAGTGAATAAAATTGTCATAATTTGAGGATTTTGCATTGCCTGACAATTTTATAACCGGTTGAACCCTTATGAAGAATGGTGCTTTGACATGCAGAAAATATATCAATGGTAAATAATTTCGACACAGACCAGCCTGTGCGGACTGCGAAGGCTGTTCTTAGGCGATACTGTTTTTCAAATGCATTAAGCCCCCTTTTGACAGAGCATTGCTCATAGATTTTTTGATGCTCTGTATCGAACGGCATAATTTTAGACTTGTCCAAACAGGAGCATGTACAGACGGCAAAATGTGACTCAAAAATTGAAAGTTTTTTGGGAGAAGGGAACAAAACTTTGCGGGAAAAAGAGAAAATGCTGGTTACCAGCATTTTCTCTTTTTCCCCGCAAAATTTTCAGAAGGCTTCTTTCCATTATCTAAAATTGTAATTGAGCATATTGCAGTAATCACCAACCGATTTGAATTAAATGCTAAGTTGCATATTGATTTTCAAAATTGTTCTTTCTCCTGAATTTCAAAATGAAGGCAATTTCTGATTTGCGAAACTAAACAGTTTAGCCAATCTTTTTTTTTTGTAAATAAAAATAAAATACAATTTCTAATTGGCTGAACTGTTTTTAATCGGATAAACTAAATAGTTTAGCAAATCAGATATTGTGTTTCATCATTTTTATTTACAAAATGGTGTTGGCGCTGAAACGGGAATCTTCGAAATCAGGGCCCATATTCACCAACCATTCTTTAGAATATTCTTAGTCTTATTCTCCAAGGTTTTCTAAATTTGTATGTAATGCAACTTCTGATTGGCTATTTTTTAGCCAATCAGAAGTTGTGTTACTTACAAATGTAGAGAATTCTGGAGAAAAGGAAAGAAGGTTCTTTAGAATTGTCGGTAAATAGGGGCCTAGAATGAATGAAGAATTAAGCACTCTGAAGGACTCAGTTTAACTGTCCGAACATCGAAGAATCGAAAAATCAAGTTGGTATTTTTGCACTAATGTTATTCTGTGACGTAACATAAACTAGTAACCTTCTATTACACCACTGATCATGATCTACTCTAGAGACAGGTCAAAGGATTATTAAACCCTTTATTTTTGCATGAGTGAAAACAGGAGTTTTTACTCGGACAGCATAAATCCAAGATCAGACTGAAAAGAATATGCAGTCTGATCTTAGATCTATACAGTACGGTTTTCTCTCTCTCTCTCTCTCTCTCTCTCTCTCTCTCTTCTTTTCAAGGTTATAAAGATAAAACCCGTCGGAGTTTCAATTCTATTTCTCCATCGTACTTAAATATCGAGTTTATATATCTGGTTCCAAAAGAGTCAAGTGCATGTGTCTATATGTACATGTAGTTTCATGCTAATACTAATCTTCTTTGTAAATAATCCTGGTAGTATTATTAAAGAATAATCTTCTTTCTGTCGTGGTTAAATAACATAAGAAATCAATTGAACCACCACGGTTGTGAGTTATGAGGCACAATGAATAACCCACGAGGGCGATGTACCACTATGATATATATCAGGGACCATCTTATTTATCTTTTGATCGTTACACACCGTTTTATATACCCTTTAGGCTGCTTAACGCGATTCGCTGACCTTTTGCGAACTGTATAGATCAAGATCAGACTGCACAGAACGTGCAGTCTGATCTTGGATCTATACTGTCCGATACGGAGATATCTTTTTTCCTCCTAGAAATACGAGGATCTCGTAAATTTAAAATCGAAACATGCAAGTTTTTACTATCGATTTGCTGACCTTTTGCGGACAGTATAGATCAAGATCAGACTGCACGTTCTGTGCAGTCTGATCTTGGATCTATACTGTCCGATACGGGGATTTTTTTCCTAGAAATAGGAGGATCTCGTAAATTTGAAATAGAAACATCCAGATTTTTACTATCGACTTTCAAATTTTCATTTACCTAAATCAGCTGGACTAGAGTTACCTTTTACCACTCAATAACGACGTTTAACACCGATGAGGAAAAAGCCTTTTTAAAACATTGTATTAAAAAGGAGAAAATGCTGGTAACCAACATTTTCTCCTTTTCCAACGATGTTTTCTGCTCTTCCCAAACTAAGTTTCAGTTTTTAAGTCACATTTATTTTGTCGTCTGCAAATGCTTTCAGTTTGGACCAGTCTACAAATTTGTCGTTTGGTAATGGATTTATCTTTACAGTTACCCTCTACCAGACGAAAAATAATAATAAAAAAAAATATTAAACTAGTCCAAATTCAAAGCATTTGAAGATGACGAATTAGATATTGTTACTCGAGTTATAAAATGAACCTGCGAAATGTTAGAAAACATCGCAGGAAAAGCTGGAAATACTGGTTGACAGTAATTTGTCCTTTTCTTAGTTTTTTCAACAATCTTTTCTGACTGGTTCCTTAAAACTTACGATTGTACAGTCATAGCTTAAAAACTTATCACAGAAAAATTCGCCATTTTTACGGTCCGGCATTGTACAGATTTTAAACACGCTGTGAGAAATATATAAACGATATTTGTGTGTGTTTTTTTTTTCGGTGAAAGATCAAAATTATTTCATCAAGTGAACACCATCGGTAATATTTTCAAGAGTGGGGCAAACAAATGTTTTTTTTTTATTTCATGCCTTTAACCTCTTCTGGGAGGAGCTTTATCAAAATCAAGTGCAGTTCTTTTCCGTTATTCCCCGTGGCGCACCCTTCCCGCAAAGCAACGCCTTATACAGTATTACATTGAGCGCGAGATATGTAAGGTAAATGACGTTATATTTCCATCTAGTTGTGAGGCACGCGCAATTTACCTAGGCAGCAAGAACTTGAAAATCGATTTTATCACTGGTCGAACCCGTGTAATATCGAAAAATATTTTCACTGCTATTTCTCGATATCCTACCGGAAAGCATGAAATAAAGCATTCGGATGCAACCAAATATCAAACGAGTTCACCTTCTTTACAATGTTTATCCTAGTTCTTACAAACTATGCTTTCTTTTTTATCCATTTATATTATTTTATTTCTATTATTACCTTACTCTAAATTAAAAGTGTATTTTAAGTAGATCTAGCGGACATGAACTACATCTACAGAGCTATTCAACTCTTCACCAAACAACAAAATTTTAGGCAAGTCCAAATTGAAAGCATTTGTCGACAACAAAACAAACCTGACTTGAAAATTGAACCTTGTTTCCAGAAGGGTTAAAAACATTGTGGGAAAAGAAGAAAATGCTGGTTACCAGCATTTTCTTCTTTTCCAACAATGTTTTCAAAAGCTTTCTTTCTCAGGGTAGTTAAAAATCGGAATTGTGTAGTAAAGAGTTAAACAACGGATTATAACTTCTTTACAAAAATAGGCATACATGTATTTTCCATTGTATTATATGTTTCGCAGAGTAAGTCGGTGTTTCTAATGACACTGAAGTAAAGCGCCTTTGAAAAGCTTTATTAATACAAAAACCTTGAATATCTTTGGGTAACCAGCAATTCGTCGGTTTACTTAAAAAACCTCGTTACAACGAGGTTTTCGAAGTACGCCGACGAATTACTCCCAGCAATTACTGTTTAACTGAGCCATGCTCAGTGAACGAAGGCTTAATACATCTACAAAAAGTATGCACCTATGTCAGCCTGTGCTGATTAATAATAATAATAATAATAATAATAATAATATTCATTCATTCATTCATTCACTCATTCATTCATTCATGATCAATAATGATAATAATTATTATTAGTAGTAGTAGTAGTTGTAGTAGCAATAGTGATATATTATTTATTGATTTTTATTATTATAAATTGCTCTTATCATTATTGTATTCATGTCAATTGCTTCTTCTTCTTCTTCTTCTTCTTCTTCTTGAATAGATAAAAAATAATTGATTGATTGATTGATTGATAAATTGATTGATTGAATGAATTTGATTTGATTTGATTTGATTTGATTTGATTTGATTGATTGATTGATTGATTGATTGATTGATTGATTGATTGATTTTCTATCAAACTAATCTCTAATACGATGCACTCAGAAAAAGATTTTTTTTCTTGAGGGGCAATATCAACATTTGCTGCAATAATTTCTCGTGAAATGAAATTTAATCAATTCTTACATTCAATATTTCATAATGATGTATTTACGTTTTTTTTTTAACAAAAGATTTTTTAAAGTAAAAATGTTTTTTGCCTTTTAAGTCAATTTTCGGAATAACTTTAAATTATCATTATTATTATTATTAGAATTATTTCTAATTTATTTATTTATTATTTTGTAATTAATTAATTTATTAATTAATTAATTAATTAATTAATTTTATTTATTTATTTATTTATTTATTTATTTATTTATTTATTTATTTATTTATTTCATTTACTTATTTTATTTACTTATGTATTTATCTGTCTATATATTTGTTTATTTATTTAATTTATTTATTCATTTATTTACTTATTTATTTATCTGTCTATAGATTTGTTTATTATTTGTTTATTTATCACTTTGAGAACATATCATATTTTTTTATTTAGATAGATATTTCTTTAGGTAAAAATATTTTATATACTGAAATAATTATAGTCTTATTTGTCTTAATAGGACCACTATGACATATGCATGATAATACTACCGTATTTCATAAAACAAAGATAATAAGATAAAAAATAAAATCGATGGTACATAATGTGTTACTATTCAAAATTCAGTTGAAATAAAGAAATAAAATTATGTCAGTCAGTGGCAAACAAAACGCTCAGCAGTACATATTTTATAGCTAATTTTGCCAAGATATTTCAACACATATCCTTGCCTTTGCGATCACTGATAACTTTTGCGGAGTGTGTAGAACAAGATCAGCCTGCACATGTGCAGGCTGATCTTGTTCTACACTCTCCTCTGCTTTTCTGGTATAGTTTGCGTCATGCAAGCCAAGTCGATTGCCCGTACATTTATCAGAATAATTCTAGTATAATCGTCCACAATTTCCATTTGACAGGAAAAGGAATAAACAATTTTATTCCGATTACGATGAACCAAGATCAGACTATGCTGCCTGTACAGTCTTATCTCAATTTACAATGTACGCAGCTGTGGTAAAAGCGATACCCGAAAGGTATTTCTTAAAATAAAAATGTCGTGTCAACATGAAGATCATTACAAAGAAAAAAACCCTACAGTCCAGTACAATACATTAAAAGTATTTGACCTCGGCTTAAAGACACTTATTATACATGTATACTTATATTTATACAGTGACCCAGAATTTGAAAAGAAAGAATTGGAAAAAAAAAAGGACAAACCATTGCTATTGAAAGAAGGGATTAAATCAAATTTGTATTGAAGGCTGTTTCACCCATACTGACGTGAAATAATTAATATTTATAATCGGCGGAAATATTTTTTCCATGTTCGTTTAGGCGATTCTGATAATGAATACCTTCCCTGTAAAGAAGAAAATACTGGTACCAGATCATCTATCGATATGTGGTATCTGTGCTTTTGTGAGTTGATCTGCATCGACCACAAAAGCAAACAAGTTTTTCTCCAAGGTAACTTAACTCTTTACCAAACGACAAAAATTTAGACTTGTCTAAATTGAAAGCATTCGCAGACGACAAATTAAACGCGACTCAAAATTTATTTGAAACTTGACTTTAAGAGAATTTAAAACATTGTGGAAAAAGGAGAAAATGCTGGTAACCAGCATTTTCTCCTTTTTCCACAATGTTTTCAAAAGTTATCTTTCTTAGGGTCGTTAAAAGGAAGGATTGCGCGGTAAATACTTAAGAGTTATGGTCATACTTAAACACCCAGATTAATTACCACTATTAACTCTGATCCTTCTAAAAAACTTGTATGAAATTTTTCATTTCGATAGTAAATCTTAAGATTACTTGTTCAAAGTTTTGTTTTAGGAAATAATATATCCTCTTGTCAGACAGTGTAGATCCATGATCAGACTGCACGTTCTGTGCAGTCTGATCTTGATCTACGCTGTCTGCAAAAGGTCCTTGAGTCGCGCTTAACAGTCCCAGGGATAGCTTCCATTGCGGAATGTGAAGGTGAAAGACGGAAAAGACAGTGCCGCCTGATTTTCAATCTACCATGTCTGCATGTTATAATGCATTTTTTCTTTGTTCTTTTCAATATGAAATACATAAAATAGAAATACAATCTGGGGTTTCTTATCTGTAGAAATCAACGTCTTATTTTTTTTTTTTAAAGAAAATGTAGTGATAAAGGTTTCCGTCCTGACGACTGGACCGATCTGTTAGTGTTGATCGACATGATTTAGCACGTCGGTCTATTATTTTCTAACGGAGAGAGAGGTACTATAGGGGTTAATCTATATAGAATGTTACTTGTGTTATATTTAACTAAGAGAGGTTAGCGATTACCCGTATTTTCCAATACAGCTTTTGCAAAATAAAACAATTAAATAAATCGTCAGAATGGAATTTGCTGTCCTAGATCTGTCACTGTTCTAGTTTTGGAGGGAAAAAAAGATATTGTGATATTTTTTCGGAAATTTACCCCGTGAAAAATGCACAGACGCTTGGTCGTTGGATACGGAAACATTACACTTTTCGCGAGTTTTGTTCTTTAATTTTTTTTTTTTTGATAAACGCTACAGATATAGATGTGATTCCTGCTCGTCTTAAACGGAAAAATTGTACTTTTCTGTAAGTATTTCTCCTTTCTTTGTTCTGGAAAACTGCGGAGAAAATGACAATGAATCGAATAAGAGTCAGAACGCGGGAATTTCTCATATCAATTGCAGTGTTGTGCTTTATTTTCTATAATTTCAACTCAAGAATGAAGGTGAAATATGAAGAGGTAATAGCTAAGAACGCTACCATAAAGTTCATGAACAAATGTTCATGTGAATTATTAAACAAACTGTCACCGCCGGTAAACGATTTTAAAAATTTTCCATGTTTGGAAGGACTAAAGCCATCACAGGAATTGAAGAATAAAGGGAAATGCGTTCGAACACTAAATCTTCCGAAAGAAATTTTGTCCGATCCTAAAGACTGTGTGCTCCTAAAATTTGGACGAGGAACCCCGATCTGCACACATGACCTTGACGAAGATATCCACGTTTCCCGTGCTTTAATCACAAGAGGTATGTGGGAAGAGGAGCTTGTTCGACCTATGCTGAGCACTTTAGATTCAAAACCAAACATGTTACTGTTAGATATAGGGTGTAATATTGGTGTATACACACTTTCAGCGGCTTTATACTCAAATAGGGTCATTTGTGTCGATGCTAATTTTGAAAACCTGTTTTTAGTCTCAAAATCGTTAACGCTTGGCAAACTCTGGGAAAATGTCACATTAATTTGGAATGCAATCTCGGAGGAGCATGGAACAGTCGTGTTACGCAAGGAACTGAGAAATGTAGGTGGAGCCGCCATTGATGCTAAAAATAGAACGATAAGCGGATGTGACATCGCAGTGAATAGCGTAAGGCTAGATGATTTAAAGGACTTGGTTGTAGGTCAAGAAATCTACATGAAACTTGACGTCGAGGGGGTAGAACAGCATGTTTTAAACTCTGGAGCTGAGTTTTTCAAGACAGCCGATGTGCGTTATGTACAGATGGAGTTCGATACCCACCGAGGCCATTTAACCGGGACAGTGATCATAGACATTATGTCCGGGTACGGATTTTTGCCATATACTGACTGTAACGGAATCAAAATGCTACGACCAGCCTATCACTCTGACTGGCCATACGATGTGTGTTTCATCCGAAAAACTATTCGTAAACTGCATTAGCCCTCCAAGTGTCTTTTACTTCCATCGTTATTGTTGTGGACCGTGTATATCAAGATTAGCCCGATAAAACCCGCAGCCTGATCTTGTTTTACGCTGTCTACTTTGTTTGAATGTTTTGTCTAAATAATAAGCCCATTATATGTATTTCATTTTTCATTGTGTTGTACCTACTTAAATTTTTCATTGCGACATCGCTAGGTTTGAAATACTGAACGAGTACACGGATATTTTTACTTCAGATTAATCTTTCATTCAAAAGTAGCCTTCAATCGAAAAGAAAATATTTCTATACAAGAAAATATCTAATCACGTAACAGTCCTTGTTTACGATATTAAATTGCTTCTACTTTTTTTTTTCTTTTACCTCAATTCTTCGTATACACATACAGACAATGTCGTCATTGGTCAAAGCTGTGTATTTATACGCCATATATTGGTCAAAGCTGTGTATTCATACGCCATATTTCTCGACCACAGTTGAGCTAGATTTCACTTTTGTATTATTTCAGCTGTCGTGAGAAACCTACCATTATACTCAACGATTTGAAATCCTTTGGCCTGCATCAACACGCCAAAATGACATTCGGATATTTGCCTAAAACGTCGTCCCAGATCAGTCTGTGCAGTCCACAGAGACTTTTACGAAACGACACTTTCCGTTTGTCAAGTAATTTTCTGTTTTGCGCATTTTTATCAGATCCTTTATATCTTAGATCCCATCTAGTGTTAGATCCTACCACAAAAACTTTCTTTGCCAAATGATATTGACTTTATGTTGTTCTAAATTGAAATATAAAGACTAAAAGTCAGGGAGAAAAACTCGAAAACAGCTCTGAATGTGCCAAAAATTACCGAGTTCATTTGTTTTTTATATAACAATAAAGGCCAAATGTAAACAGAGCAAATGTTTATATACATTTGAATTTATCTTATACCATTTAAAGGTGGGTATTTAGAATTTTCACATCTCACCAAATTAGAAAATATATATATCATTGAAATTTATATGAAGAAACAATACAAATCATCAACAATCAAAAATCATAAAATCACAAAAATAATTTTTTTTATGGTTTTCCCCTAAAAGGCTACGTAGCCTCTTAAGCTATTTTTAGATTTCGCGCCAAAAATCAATGAAGCATTGTGGGAATTTTAAGTGACTGGCACGTGACTAATAACGCTTAAATTCCATTGCAAAACAAACATGTAATAATTATTTTCCATAATTTCTTCTTCGGACGGATGTTTGAAACTTCGTCTGTGTTTTCCTGTATTTAAATGAGAGAATTGGTCATCTAAAAATAGAACGTGTCTCCCGTTGGTGTCAACCTAGTCCGTAATAAATCTCTAATTTCTCGTGTTATCGGATGGTTATCGACTACTGGGGTTTTATGAACGCATATTAAAAGGCTTTGGGAGTATAAGGATGATTTTTTTTGCATTTTTGTAAAATTTTCGTCCCAAAATCTGAAGGGCCACCTTGAAAAGTATAGTACTGAAATTATTTTAAAGATGACAATCTGTCATTTTACGGTCGGTCCAAGTGTTAGTCGCTGACAGAGAAAGTAATTCTAAAACTAGGTTAAAACCTGCCAGGTAGCTGTGTCTATTGTTTTCTTTTTGCCTGACTTTATAATTCGTTTTTCTGCCCATGACTAATACTAGTATATAGCTCGACTACACAATAACAGACTGCAATATCCATTATATTTCAATACTTTTAAAAGGTATGATTTGATATCTAGGCCTTAACTGGGCCTTTAAGTGATTCCGAAATTATCCAGCCAAAGGGAGGTGCGAGTATTTATATGTTCAATTAACATGATTATAAAACCCTCAGTTTTTTCCAAGGGAGGGGGGTATTTGTTTGTATTTCTCTTTTCGATTTTTTTTGGTCAAAGTAGAACGTCCATTCTTTTTATCAATACTTAATACAATGTCCACCTCTTTTTATAAATACAACGGCCATATTTCTTTCCCTTTTTGAGTCATTGTTTTGAGCGTCTGTGTTTGTGTGTTTCGGTTTGTTTGTTTTGTTCCATATTTCATTTTCAGTTGTTGTTTTTCATCTAGCTTTTGAACTATACCAATCCATGCACCATGGAAATTGCCAAACATTTATTGAAATAGGTGTTGCCTTCATGTAAGGGAACAAAAGCACCCCCCCCCCCCCGCCCAACTCACCCCTACCCTTATCTTGCTGAATAACTGGCAAGAAACTTTCAAGCCGATAGTTAAAAATCAGGGTCTGTATTCACCAACCATTCTTAAGAACGTTCTTTGTTTTATTCTCCGGAGTTTTCTACATTTGTAAGTAACACAACTTCTGATTGGCTAAACCATTCGGTTTAGCCAGTCAGAGGTTTTGTCACTCACAAATGTAGAAAACCTTTGAGAATTAGACTAAGAATATTCTCAAGAATGGTTGGTGAATACGGGCCCAGATATTGCTATTGTGAAGGTACTTTTTGGAGAAAGATATCTCCTTATCGGACATTGTAGATCCAAGATCAGACAGCCCGTTCTGTGCAATTTGATCTTGATCTACACAGTCCGCGAAAGGTCAGTGAGTCGCCCGTAACAGCCTAAGGGTTATAAAGGGTCTGGGCCTGCATTCAGCAACCACTCTTGAGAACATTCTTAGTGTTAATCGTCAAGGTTTTCTAAATCTGTAAGTAACATAACTTCTGATAGGCTAAACCCATTGGTTTAGCCAATCAGAAGTTGCTTTACTTTCAAATATAGAAAATTCTGGAGAATAAGATAAAGAACCTTCTTGAGAATGGTTGGTGTATATAAACCCTGAACGCATTCAATGTCTCAGAAAACTTAGCGAAAAGTATGTTTTGTCAAAGGGGCTTTATGCCAAATAAAAAGAACAAAACTGAACAAAGAAACTACCATGAATAGCACAATTCAAGATCTGGCAACAGCCCTGATTTACCCTTAAAAATTTGTTCAAGGTACTCTTTCGGCCAGAGTAGATCAAGATCAAAGTGTACAGAACATGCAATTTGATCTCGAATCTACACTCTCCGATAGGGTGAGAAATCGACAGTAAGAACTCTGAGCTCGCGAAATTTAGGTTTTTACAGTCTGCTGGCAATTTCTATTTAAGTTTATTCTGCAAGTTAAAGTGCTAAGCCAACACGACGGACAAAATAGTATATCTACTGATTTATGTATTTGGATTAAATTAATCCATCCAGCATTAACTTATGGTCATAATCCTTTTGGTGATCATAAGCTTTCAGTGCAGATACAGCCAACATTCAATGATCACGGGCATATTTATTGGAGGCAGATTAGACAATGAATATGTATTAACACTTTACCCCATAAGGCATTTCTCTGGTATCTCTAATTGACTCTAAATAACAGCAAAGATGTAGCCGTTTCTTATGGCTATATGACACCTTTTGATAGCATAGAAAACATTGTGACAAAAGGTGAAATTGCTCGTCACGAGCAATTTCACCTTTTGCCACAATGTTTTCCAAAGGCTCCTACAAGCAATGCGTAGAAATGAGTATCTATGAGGTAAAGGGTTAATGTATTCAAACTTATTTTTATTTATTTTTGAATTTATTTTTTCCAAAAAGTCTGTCGCATTTTTCATATATACAGATCCTTTAAAAATGCCTAGCATTTGAATTAAGGTAATATTATAGAACAGATCATGTAGTGTATAATTGTTTCGGTGTGAGACCAAAATTCATCACGTAACTCTCCTTGTTTTCAGTGTAATACAGCCATTACGCGTTGTCTGCGCATGTCATATTCTTCGAAGATTCGACTGTCTTATATGACACATCACTACTAGCCCCGAAAGGGGGCTGCCTGTACGCTCTATAAAGTAGCAATGTTGAAAATAGCTTTTATCAATACGTTTGAGGAGAAATGAGACCTGCTTAGCTCCAGATTTCTCTGAACTGCTGATCATAGCTGAGTGAATTGCACGAGGTAGCGTTTTATTGAGTAAACCTTTATTTTAATTTTAAATTCAAAGTAACGGTTGTCGCGTAGGAAAGTGATTTGGTTCTGTACCCAGGATGCCCATATCAGATAAATGAATATTTATAGAATGCCATCTAGCGGGAGATAATGAGCCATTACGAATGTTCTTGGTCTCACACACGTGTTCACAGATAAGAAAATAGTGCTGTATTTGGTCAACATTCTGAAATTAAATGCTTCATTTCTAAAACATTGCTGACCTAGGTTTCTTACGGAAACTAGCGGTCAAAGTTTTTATCGTGATAAAGTTGTTAATTTAATCACTGTTATAGACTTAAACAAAAATCAATATTATGCAAGTTTCTTCGAAACTTTTTTCGTTCGTAATGTACCTGTCAAAGTAAGTGTACAGGTTCATGTGAATTTCACTACACATGATACATGTATGCCTGTGGTTTAACACATTTTGGACGATAATTCTTGTTATACAGTAATGCGATAAAAAGAATCTGACACTTGTTGGTTTTTTAGGTAAAAATTCATTAAACACGTCCACAAAAATGTTATAAGCGAGCCTTTGGCTCGCTTAATAACATTTTTGTAGACTTGCTTAATAAATTTTATCTCAACTACAAAATCATGTCAGATCCTAGGTATGTTTACACTGACTGAACACCAAAACTCATATTTTCACAACGGGCCGAGTCACCTGTAAAATATTGAAGTTTGACATCTACAAGCGAAATTTTATTTCTATCTTTTTTTTTAAGGTGCCAAAAAAATTATAGAAAACCAACATTTTAATATTTTGCTTTTAAAAATATTTTCATGGAAAAATAAAATGTGTAGAACTACATGACTTCGTTAATGTATTTTTTTCCCCTTTATGTCAAAAAGGCTAAAGTACAATGGATTGTTCTTCGTAATCAATTACAGCTGTGAAATTATCAGGTATAAGTCAGAAATTGTGAGTTACAGTTGTGACATTGTCAGGTATAAGTCAGAAATGATCAGTTACAGCTGTGACACTGTCAGGTACAAGTCAGAAATGATCAGTTACAGCTGTGACACTGTCAGGTATAAGTCAGAAATTGTGAGTTACAGTTGTGACATTGTCAGGTATAAGTCAGAAATTATCAGTTACAGCTGTGACACTGTCAGGTACAAGTCAGAAATGATCAGTTACAGCTTTGACATTGTCAGGTACAAGTCAGAAATTGTCAGTAACAAGCTGTGAAATTGTCAGCTACATAATCGTATAGTAGTTGACATTTTATTTCTCTGTAATCCGTCGATGAGTTAGTCAGAAAATACATAACTTAGCCATGCCAGGGTTGAATGTATCTCCTTGACAAATTATACCATTCGGCATTCGGCATACCTCGGGTGATGGGAGGCATCAAATCACTCAGCTGTATCTGGTGGATTGATATGCACCAGATCGATACATACCCGGAAATACGCCAGTTTGCCGTTTTGAAAATTTTCAGGCTCCTCTTAAAAAAGAAAACTTAAGTTTCAATTTACTATCGAAATTGTTTTAACTATATTTCAGTTGAGTTGGCAAATAGTTCGTACATTCATTGTTTTAATTTGGTTTATCAATTCCGATGGTAGTTTTCAGCGACAGATAAACGGATGTGAATAACTGTATCGAGGTTGTTTATTCATTGCTAAACGACTGACAGTGGCGCGCCATGTATAAGATCACGTGACTCGTAGGTACGGAATCTGCCGAGTTGTAACGAGTGAAATTATACATGTAACCAAGCAAGGCGTCACACACGTATGGATCCGTAAAACCCATTTAGTCCTGACAAATGAGCCCGCCCAGGTGGCTTAGTGCTGAGCTTGTCCGACTCATAACCTGGTGGTCAGTTAGACACCCGGTTGAGGCGGACGTTCTTTCCGGATTATTTTCGCCTCTCACCTCTGCTGAAGCATGTGAGAAAAGTAGTCGGTGGCTTTGGAAAGGCAGTTGTGTAAGTACCGGTGTGAGAAAGCCAGGAAACACATGTGCGTCACCTTCAGCAGTGATATGACCTTATATAGCTGTTAAAGTAGCGTTGAACCCCAATACAACCAACTTGACAAATGACTAAGTTATGGGATTAGAATGCTTCTTGAAGATCCATAAAATTTGCAGATAGTAAGAAGCTTTGCAGATTAATATGGGTCGATACTTTTTGCAGATGCATTAAACCCCCTTTTCACAGAGTATGACTCATGTTATATATATTAATGATATCATTATATATTTCTAATTTGCAAACATCTTGATACAACACAATATGAAATGATTTAATAAAAATCTTAATAAAACGACTTGCAACACACGAAGAATGGCATTCGGATATTTGCGTAAAGTGCTATGTCGGATCAGCCTGCGCAGAATAATCCCAGACGGTACCATGCGACTACATTAGATTTTGTGCTACAGTAGACATGCGAAAAACAGAAAATGTCATCAAAACACTTTACGCACATCGTTACTATCGCTTTTTCCACTCATTTTGAAGGCAACACCGTAAAAAAGACTTTGAAATATATCTTGATGTCTTAACCTTCACGAAATTAATATATTATTATTATTATTATTATTATCCGCCCAAAATAGAGAGAAAAAGTATAGTAAGAGTAATTCATCGCATTTTTATTGCTATGCCAGTGCCAAGTCGTTTGCCAAAAAATCTTGAAATAAACTGGCTCGTGAAACTGTAAACTTTGACCTGTGTAGCCAAAGGGTTTATTACAAAAAACGACGAGGTGATTTCTTCGTGGTGTGGTGAATCCGGGTATTTGTGCGTGAATGTTTAGATTTTATGTGCATCTTAACTGCAGGCATTTGAAACTCCATCGGTTTATCACTGAAAACTAACAGTTTCCGTAGTCGGTCATCGAATAGAACATTGATGCATAGAATGTATTCCACGGAAGACTAAAACTTTCATGAACACCGTTACTATAAATAGCCTCTTGGCAACTTAAGTCTTACGATATACGATATGGATACAGCCGCCAGAGTTTTATTCATAGAAACGGTGTCCGGTAATGGACATTTTGGTATCCCGTGATAGATCGATAGACTTTAAGTGGCTGTGTAATCAAAACCGTCCAGTTAGCTATTATATTACTTTTTAAAAACAAAGTATTGCGTTGCGTAGAGAAAAATATTCTTGCCATAATCATCCCCCTTTTGGTCACTCTATAAGGGCTCCTCTTGGCTCTCTTGCAAAGTCTTCCACTGTCAATGGCGACCTTAGCGGCTGTTTTGGACGACGTAGATTAAGATTGGGCAGAACATAACCTGCAGTTTGCTATTTGATCAACGTCGTTCCCTACTTAATGCTAATATATGACCAAAATTATTGTCCTGTGACTGGTCCCTCATTGTTTATATAATACTGTCAAAATCCTTGAGCCACAAAATAGGTTAGCCAATCAGAAATTGGGTTACTTTATAAACCGAAAACTAACATAGGAATGCAACTCGGTGATCATTTGGCTGGCGACTATATACGGCCTCAGAGAAGTTTTTTTTTTCAGTTTGGAAGTTACGCAATTTCTAATTGGTTAAACCAAATGATGAAGCAATTACAATACATTCTATAACTATAATTGAACTAAAATCCTCTGTAGAATGATTGTTTATACAACCAAAGGGAACTTATCTAAATTTCCTGTTGCAGTATTTTCTTTTCCTTCAGTTATATATATTTTGTATATCGTCGGTTTGCTTCCAAAACCTCGTACCTACAGCTTGTTACAAGCTGTAGTTACGAGGTTTTGGAAACGAACCGACGATATAGAACAGAACAGAACTCAAATTCTAATGACGAATACCAGTCGTACATAGTCATTTTTAACATGAAGTAAAAAATATATATATATCACTATATACTACTTACACTTTGATAGGGATCACTTACATATTTCTGCATGGGTTTATATATGTTACAACAATTTTGCATAAACTCTTTACCATTCTGTAAATTTCTAGATTTGTCCAAGTTGAAAGTATCTGGTGAACAAAACCTATATGCAACGTGCACTACACTGTCTGTCATGGGGTAGAAAAACATCGTTGGAAAAGGAGAAAATGCTGGTATCCAGCATTTTCTCCTTTTCCAACCATGTTTTCCAAAGACTTCTTTCTCAGTGTCTTTAACAGTCGGCATTGTGAGCTAAAGGCTTAAAGATCCATTTCCACTGGTTATTTTATTGATCAGTGAGCCAATGTAACATATTGTAAAACCATACATGATACATGCCACATATATATTTAGAGTGAATCTTTTAGGGTGACCCCTAGCAAATTTTGAGTAGTATATATCGCGATTGTTTTCATTTGGTCTCAAAATATAAGTACTTGTAGCTATGCTTTTTATACTAAAATGCGAAGGAGTCAATTACTGGTATATCGGTATAGCAGATTCTTCCCCTTATTGTGAGAGGTTTTCGGACGATCCATTGATCAATTCTCTCGGTTTTGTTACGAAAATGTCTGTGTAATATTTACATACGCCTTACATTTCACTTCGTCGGAAATAGACCAATTTACCACTCGTATATCAATAAGATTCCACTTAAAAAGGAGAATCCACGGGCCATAATTTCAATCACAGTGTTTCGAAGGATTTAATTACTAAAATCTCCGAATACTTTACCAAACGACAAATTTCAGACTTGTCGAAGTTCAAATAACAAATGCTACTCAAAAGACTGCACTCATCTCTAAATTTGTAAATAATATTGGTGTAAAAAATGATATTACACACCAACATTCAAATTTTCTTTATCCCACTATGTTTTCGGAAGCTTTTTCAGGTTGTCTAAAACGAAAAATAAAATTGATAAAGGATTAATTTAAAAAAAAATCGAGTCTGAACAGGTATTCTATCAGATTACAGGAATTAACAAAAAATAGTCTTTTGTGTAAATCTGACGTGCAATGGCGACATACTGCAACAAGGCTGAATTTTTTTTTTATTTGATTTCAATTTTGTTTAGTTTTCGTGTCAGTTCATTTAACTCATTACCAAACGACAATATTTTAGACTGGTTCAAATCAAAAGCATTTGCAGATGACAAAATAAAAGTGACTGAAAATTGGAAATTTGTTTTGTGAAGGGTAGAAAACATTGTGGGAAAAGGAGAAAATGCTGTTTACCAGCATTTTCTCCTTTTCCCACAATGTTTTCTAAAGGCTTCTTTCTCAGGGTCGTCGAAAGTAGGGATTGTGTGGTAATGGGTTAAACCAAAAGAAATCTGTAGACTTGTACAAATTGATAGAATTCGCAGTGACATTAAGTCTTTACCAAACGACACAATTTTAGCCTGATCCAATTTGGAAGCATTTGCAGACGAGAAAATAAACGTGACTCAAAAATTAAAACTTGCTTTTAGAAGAATAGAAAACATCGTCGGAAAAGGAGAAAATGGTTATCAGCATTTTCTCCTTTTCCCACAATATTTTCAGAAGGCTTTTTCTTCTGGGTCGTGAAAACAAGGGATTGTTTGGTAAAGGGTTAAGTGCTGCTCAAATTATGCAATTTATGTTTAAAGAGCTAAAATGAAAAATTTTGTGAGAAAGGAAACAAAATGTTAGATACAAGCATTTTCCCATTACCCATGCACAACGTTTTCAATGTTTTAAAATCGTGAATCGTTTGATAAAAGTTGGCGACATGTTTGAACATCGAACACCAAAATCAATTTAGATTCGGTTTCAATAGTCATTGTCCAAGTATTAGGTATTTACTATGTGTGCTATTTTAGATTTGGCCTCCAGCTGTTACAATCAACACAAGAGAGTAATATGAGAGGAAATGGAAAAAAAAAAGTCACAGTTTTTTTCCTTAGAAATGAAAAACATTGTGTAACATGGAGGATTTAACTCTACCACACGAGAAAATTTTAGACCGGTCCAAACTGAAAGCATTTGCAGACGACAAAATAAAGGTGACTGAAAAATTGAAATTTGTTCTGGGAAGGGTAGATAACACTGTGGGAAAAGGAGAAAATGCTGGTTACCAGCATTTTCTCCTTTTCCCACAGTGTTTTCAAAAGGCTTCTTTCTCAGGGGCGTCAAAAGTAGGGATTGTGTGGTAATGGCTTAAAGAGCAATCAACACAAAGACGTTGTATGAGACAAAAATTGAAAAAAATATCAAAAGATTTTTTATTTCAGTGAAAAACATTGTGCACAAATTGAAGATTTGGATTCTAAAAAGTGATGTGTAACTTGTACATTTTCTTTTTAGATACGACCATTTTGACATACGTAAAGACGAAAGATGAAGAAATTTAGGAAAATTGATAATATACCGGCATTAACTGCTTTTCCCGCTATGTTTTATTGTCTTTCTATGTAGGGGGGGGGATCAATTTCCGTTAAATCCATAAGCCTCACTTTGGTCTTTGGCCTATGAAGCTTTTGGATTTAAAGAATAACAATCACAAAGCAGTAGTATTGAATTGGGGCACTCAGAAGGGAAATTCCACTTCGTCAGCGTACTCAATTGTTTAAACCTAAAATTCGCTTAACAAATGCTGGAATGGTAAAACTTTGCAGTATAATGTTTTCATTTTATGGTCAGGTGACAGGGGAATTGGAAACTTGTTCACGGCTGTGGTGAATCATGTCACCACCTCTCCTTCGGCTCGGGGCAACATGATTCACCTCAGTCGTAAACAAATTTCCAAGTTCCCTGCCACCTGACCGTACAATTAATAATGTCGCGCTGATAAATTTATGGAACATGAAATTCTGTATGATGCTTGTTACAAATTCCTCTTCTATTGTACAGGTAATGGAGAATAGCTGTATCTGTTATTATGAAACTTTTAAACAATTAGAGAAGCTGATAACTTTTTTTTACTTTCCTATTCTGCAAATTATCGTTTACAATTAAATGATTCCTCTGTTACTTCCCTTTGAAAGAGATTTACAAAGCTACTAAGTACAGCTAATTGAAATACTGTATTCGTGTATGTGGATTGTTTTTTTTTTCTCTATTTTTTCTTTAATTCATTTTTCTTTGTTTGTTTTTTTTTTTGGAAAAACTGATAAATCAAAGTTGTAGCAGCTGCTTTACTTTTAAAGAAGTTTTAAATTTATTTGCAGTAAATCATTATCTCTTGTATTGCACCGAGATGTATTATGTATTTCGTATAAATTGTTGAATTTAGTAAATAGATGCAATTTTGACATTTCTATCGATATCTCTGTACATCTTTATTACATCAGATATGACGTCAGATATCAGAATAAGTATATTCGGCATTATTAACTAGTTATTAACCTTTTACTCCACAGATACTCATTTCTACAAATTGCTTGTAGGAGCCTTTGGAAAACATTGTGGCAAAAGGTGAAATTGCTCATGACGAGCAATGTCACCTTTAATCACAATGTTTTCTACTCTGTCAGAAGGTGTCATATACATTTAAGAAACGGCTTCATCCTAGCTGTTATTTAGGGTCAATTAGAGATACCATAGAAATGCCTTACAGGGTAAAGGGTTAATCATATACCATTACAACAAGTTTTTCAAAAGTGTTGCGCGAAATGTCAAAATACCTTAAGGGGCTACGTATCCCATAATTCATTAATAAGTTGTTAATTGTAAGTTTAGTAGGATTATGAAAATTAGAATAGCTCTGTATGAAGGAGGACATAAACTGTTCGATTGGCATTGTTTTGAGGAAAATATATCTTATTGAACAAATTAACAGATTTAAGAAAGTGTATCTTTGGAAATTGATGATTTTTTTTTTGGAATTCATCTGGATAATTTATTCCAATAGGGCTCTATTGTTTTACTAAATAGTATTAGTAATGAAGTAATTATTTAATGACAATCAATAATTACGGAAATAAAAATCAAAACATGGTCCAATTCAGTATTTTGTAATTGTTTCAAATTATAATGTATAGAATTCTGAAGAATTTTATAGAATGGGCGTCATTCTAACTCATATACGAGACAAGAACAGAACAGAATTGAAATTATATACTTGTTCTCAATTGCCAATGCCTTAACTTTTTTTTTACAGAAAAAAATTGAGTGCTTGTTATTGTAAAACCACAAATCCAATGACCTCTTTACCAAAGGATAAAACACCAATAATGTCGAAGTTGAAAGCATTTGCAGACAAAATCTTTTTGTAAAAAAGACGGAAAACATTGTGGAAAAGGGAGAAAATATTGGTTACTAGTATTTTTAACTTTCCAAAAAATGTTTAAAATATAATTGTAGATTTGTTAAAAACGAGATTGTTTGGTAAAGAGTTATAGCGTTTGGATTTGTTAGTGTAAATAGATGATAAATTACTATACTTCATATGATAACTTTTAAAAAGGAATGTATATATAACAATCTAGTTATTTTATTGTCATTAACTAATCATTCTCATCATCATCGTCTTAATAATAATAATAATAATAATAATAATATTCATGATAATGATAATAATGATAAAATTACTATCATTATTATTAATTCTATTATCATTATTATTTCTGTTATTAAAGGATAGTTATCATTATTATTTATATTATTAAAGAATCATTATCAGTTGCTCGCATGAGCAATCAAAGGCTGCATTGACCAACAGTAGACTTACACTGCTTCTCTTAGGAACTTTGAATAATTACAAAGAATAAAGCCATTTCTGATCGGCCGGGGGAAATAGTTCAGCCAATCAAGAATAGTGTTAGAAAAACATGCAATGAAGAATGCCTGGCGAATACAGGTACATATTCTTTTATTTTTCTTATTCCATAAAATACTTTTTTTTAATTCATATATATAATCATCAAAGCCTGTTGTAAAATGTACTATAGATAGGCTTTTTGATAGTTTACCAAGAAATATATGGCTGAAAATGCTTTCATATTTTCATATTTCATGGTTATGACCAGTGAAAAATACCAATTTCATATTTTTTAACTCTTCAATTGAAAGCTGAAACAACAGTTCCCGCGCACATGTTACATGTACATAAGTAAACAGCGTGTCATTCAACCAGAGGAAAATATGAGGTAATTCGCACGTATATGTATATCTTTCACTTCTCACGTTTTATATATATACTAGTAATATCAGAACAGAACAGAATAGAAATTTATTTTGATACATATGAAGAAGAAATTGAATTACTTTAGTGATTAAATGGACATTATTTTGAGGTATCTTAAAATGTTATAGTGCTTTAAAAAAACCTTTTAATCTTTGCCTGGGATGTTTTGTATCATAAGTCGAATTAAACTTAGTTGAGAGCTTTCGACAAGTTTTGACAGGATTGAACGCTGTGTTAAAGACTAATAAAATTGTATCTCAACTACTACTCATATTCCATGATAGCACTATGACAAAAACACTGCATTTCAGATTGATTTGACAATACAGATTAATATAACGTTACCCGTTCCTATGAAGATATGGCATTTTGCTTTTGCAAGTTTAAGGATTTTGAAAACATTGTAGCGAATATTGCCACAATTTATAATTGATAAACAGATAAACAAAGAAATGTAGTAACAACCATAATACATACTTACAACACATAACTGTAAAAATACATCTTTATTTTGTTGTAACCCATACTTTTTGAAAGCATTGTGATATCGTATTACTTTTTATGTAGAAGGGGTACCCAACGGGGAATAACCGAAAAGAACAGTAATGTATTGAATTTTGATAGAACTCTGTACAAACAAGTATTAGATGCATAAAATAAACAGAGCATTTTTTTCTCCTTTGTGGTGAAAGATCGAATTCTATTTGGCTTGCAACACGCGAAAAGGGGGATTCGGACATTTGCGTAAAACGTCGTCTAGGATCAGCCTGCGCTGTCCCTGCAGGCTAATCCGAGACAACACTTTCCGTTTTTATGTAATTTTCTGTTTTGAACAAGGCTTCCGTAGCTCAAAATCTAATGTAGTCGTAAAGTGCCGTCTCGGATTAGCCATGCGCAGACTGCGCAGGCTTATCCGAGACGACACTTTACGCAAATGTCCGAATGCCCCTTTTTGCATATTGCTAGCCATTTCATCTTGTGAACATTACGGGTAATATTTTCATGAGTGCGCATCCACCGGTGAAAATATTACCGATGACATTCATTGGATGAAATAAATTTAGATCTGTTATAGAAAAATTCCAGTTTCGCTGAAAACAATCATAACGTATTTGTTAAAACTTAAATTTTCATTAGATCTTTTGTTAAGACTGTTTTGTAACATATATATACGTGCATGATATGTTTTTGAGTAGGAGTGAAGTTTGTTTTTAAATGTCAGTTTGACTCTAAAATAAATAGATTTTCTAGTTTTACAATGCCGTGTTGTCTCCTAACTTTTCAGCCTACCCAACCCTCTCCTAGTTATCAGGCTCGAATGAATAAATAGTGATTCGTTAAAAGGTATCTATCTACTCAGTATATGTATACATGTATATGTGTGTATCCAATGGGCTTCTGAACGCCATTTTCTTGCAGGCCTACGTATTACACTATACTATACAAGTGTTGCCCCCACCACTCATTTTATTGACACCCCATGGGTCATTCCTCTACGTAGTAAAATGACTTTCTGGGATCATTTCTCTACGTTAAATAATGACCTGGGTCATTTTGCAGGGGAGGGTCTCTGCATTACACTGGTACCGACTGCGTAGGCTGGGATGGGTCGATACTTACTGCTGATGTATAGCTCAATACTTTTTCGCAGATATATTCAGCCCCCTTTCACAGAAAACGACCAATATCAACTGAAAAATGTTTTACAGCATCCAGAGGACAAAAAACATTTTTTTTTTGCGCGTTTGCTCTTTATCATGTCTTTTTATGTTGAGCCGAGCTTCACTGACGAAGCAGAAACCTGCATGAATCGAGAGACCCATCTTCGCGAGCCATGTTTGCGATCACCACGTGGATCTTATACCTGGGCTGATTGAGCCCAATGTCGAGATTCCTGCGATGCGCCCTCTATTGGATGTTGGTTATTAACCCCCTTTACATCATATTTCTAAAAGCAAATGAAATATCGTTGTACAAACCGCTTACGAATACACATGAAGCCATAAGCAGACATCCACGTGGGTTTCCATGTTTAACCTTCTATTCGAAAGGTAGAGATCTTGTTCTATTTTTATCAAAGATGAAATGCTACGAGCGATTTCATTCGTTGCAGCTAGAGCTGGCTGCATCCAATGAAAAAGCGTATCGGGTGAACATAAAAATCAAGCTCGATCCGCCAAGGGTAGATTTATGTAGTGAATATTGTCAGTCTTGGCTCGCGAAGATGTCCACGTCTATGCATAAAATATTCTTCAAATAACTGACTTTTCGGTCAACAAGAATCAATCAAAAATTGACTGGACGAATTCATACCCGATACTTATTCTTTGCAGATCAAATACCCAAATAAAATACACGATAAAACAAAGATAATTAAGTAGAATAGGTGTTTCCACGTAAAAAATCAATAAAACAATTTGTTGGACGGTAACAATTTATATTTTCAATGGTTTACAATTTAGTATCGGATCGTGTTAAAAAACGCGAAAACTAATTACTAATGAAAATTGCTCAGGATTGCATGTATTTTAAGACATGTTTTTGCATGAAACATGTTTGTTACGCATTTTTTTTGGTACATATGTTCTATATCTCTATGAGATCTTGCACCACAATGTAGATTTGTTAATGTCTTTACTTAATGTATCATATCAACTGATCGGGAATTGGAAGCTTTACATTCAGTAACTTTTTACAATCAGTAATTGTTCCAACAGTGTTTGTTTCACATGCCAAATTTGCATTTTGCTGTGATAAAATCACACATAAATTCCTTAGACAGAACATCAAAATTAAAAAAATGCAGATGTTTTATGCCAACAAATTGTTTAAATCAGTTTAATGTTCTATACTTTATTTCATGCCAGTGCCAAACAACAGAATAATCCTTTAGAAGGTTAAAGGCTACAGATTAGCAAACAATGAATGAACTGGTTCTGAATTTCTGCATCAATATTTCCAACTGTTAGCCTACAAGTTTCCCATGATCGTTGTCATTAACGCAAAAAATGGGTTATTTTAAAATTAGTCGAATAAAATCACATATGTCATCATCTTTTTTTGTCATTTCTAACACAAATATGCGGGGTTTAACCCATTACCGCACAATCCCTACATTTTGACGCCCCTGAGAAAGAAGCTTTTTGAAAACATTGTGGGAAAAGGAGAAAATGCTGGTAACCACAATGTAATCTTCCCTTCACAAAACAAATTTCGAATTTTTAGTAACTTTTATTTTGTCGTCTGCAAATGCTTTCGATTTGGACAAAGCTAAAATTTTGATTGAATTGGGGCATTCAGAAGGAAGATTCCATTTCTATTCCTGATTCCATAAGATAAGGAATTTTCACTGAATATACGTTGGAATGGTAAAACTTTGCAGTATAATAAATTTGTTGTACAGTCATATGTCAGGGGACTCGGAAACTTGTTTACGGCAGTGGCGAATCAGGTCGTAAACAAGTCCCCCGCCATCTGACCATACAACTAATATTGTTAGCATTAGAGTACACGTATCCCTATAGTTTTCCTGGCACCGGCTCTGTTACTCGTAACCTCGCACTCATAAATTATGGGTCCATATTCGTTGAACATTCAAAGTGACATATTTTGTCATTTTTTCCAAAATTTCCTAAATTTTAAAAGGAACACCACCCCAGGTTGGCTGAACCATTTAACGAAGCATGCTGCACTGTCAAAAACCACGTGTGACAGTAAAAGAAGTCCCAACCCTTTGGCAGCTTAGCGCGACTCGCTGACCTTTTGCGGACTGTGTAGATAAAGATCAGACTGCCCAAAATGTGCAGTCTGATCTTTGATCTACACTTTCCGAGAAAGAGATATTATTCCCCAACACAGTACGTTGAAACAGCAATATTTGGGTTAATAATATTGAATTGCAAATTTGATTTTATTTATCTATTTACCATGATAAGGATTAAAACTGACTAAGTAAAAAGGTAAAATGGTCCTTTGACATTTTCAAATTCACCAATAGCAAAGGGCTTCGATCCTGGTTAAACTGCACGAACTGCTCAGGTGTGAGTCGGCAATTTTTTGCAGATGCCTTTCACATATACCAGCTGTTCACAGAACACCTGATTTGGCAACTCAGGAGCTGCGTTACTATCTAAATCTTAACTAAGACAATTATCCCATTACCACACAATCCCTACTTTTGACGCCCCTGAGAAAGAAGCATTTAGTAAACATTGTGGGAAAAGGAGAAAATGCTGATAACCAGCATTTTCTCCTTTTCCCACAATGTTTTCTACCCTTCACATAACAAATTTAAAATCTCCAGTCACGTTCAATTTGTCATCTGCAAATGCTTTCAATTTGGACCAGTCTAAAATATTGTAATGTGGTAATGGGTTAATGCGTCGCCGAGTACGTACCTAGACCTGTTTTTCGCTACTGAACGTATGAGCCATGCTCTGGCAAAAGGGAGCTTAATGGATCTCCTAGCGATTCATCTCATTGTTATGGCTCTATAAAAATCTGTTTTTGTGAAACAACTAAGTGAATAATGGTGAAACACTTGTCATTTGGCATACACAAAATTTGCAAAAACTCATACAAACAAAAAAACCTTTCGACCACGTCAGCCTGTGTGGATTCCGCATACTGACTTTGGACGGCACATTTTGCTGATGCGTCAAGCCCTCTTTTCACAAGGTATTGTTTTTTATCGATGTGACCTGTCACGCGAAAAGGAGGGACTGTCTGGCGTGTTACACGCGAAAAGGGGCATTCGGACATTTGCGTAAAGTGTCGTCTCAGATCACCCTGCGCAGTCGGCGCAGTCGGCGCAGACTAATCCGAGACAGCACTTTACGACTACATTAGACTTTGTCCTTCAGAAGACTTGCGCAAAATAGAGAATTACGTAAAAATGGAAAGTATCGCTTCGGATCAGCCTGCTGGAACTGTGCAGGCTGATCCAAGAGGACGCCTTACGCTCATGTCTGGATGCCCCTTTTCGCATGTTTGAGGCCATCTTGGAATTCTGTATATCAATTAGATGGAAACAGATCAATTAGAGAATTAACCAAATTGACCTAATAATATGTGACCTGTCACGCAAAAAGGGAACTTCTTGGAACTGGAAAAAGTATCAACCCTGGTCAGACTGCGCAATTGCGCCGTCTGACCAGCGTTGATACTTTTTGCTTGTATGATATTTTCTGTATGAAAAGCGGTCATTCTAACTTGTAATAAATCATATTTGGATTATCAGGTTAAAAAATGACCTGCACTTTAATTTTGAAGGTCATTTTTAAGCTAATAATCCAAATATGATTTATTACAAGTTAGAATGACCGCTTTTCATACAGAAAATATCATAAAAGCAAAAAGTATCAACCCTGCGCAGTCTGACCAGGGTTGATATACTTTTTGCAGTTCCCAGAAGTTCCCTTTTTGCGTGACAGGTCACATATCATTAGGTCAATTTGGTTAATTCTGTAAGCAAGAGGTAGTAAACATTACTTACTTTAAGCATATTTGTCAAAAGTCGGGAGTCCGCTCTTTGTCAATATGGCGATCGGTGTTCCGAACCCTATTCTAAGATATCCAAAGTTTTAATGATCCACGGGAAAAATAAGTTTTTGAAAAGTCTGTGAGAAAAGAGAAAATGCTGGTAATGAGCAATTTCTCTTTTACCCACATTTGTTCCTTCTGCTTCAAAGACAAATTTAACCAATCGAGCCCACGTTTAAAATGTCGCCTGCATAGGCTTTCAAACTAGACTAGTCTGCTAAAATGAGTTTTCCGTTCAAGGTGGGTATTTAGAATTTTCACATCACACCAAATTTAAAAAAATATATTTCACCGAAATTTATATGAAAAAACAATACAAATCATCAGTAATTCAGAAATATAAAATTACAAAAAAAAAAATGTTTTTGGTGGTATTCCCTTAAAAGGCTACGTGGCCTCTTAACCTATTTTTAGATTTCCCGCCAAAATAAAAAAAAAACATTTCGGGAATGTTAAGTGACTGGCACGTGACTTTTGACTATTAGATTCCATAACATAACAAACATTTAATTATTTTCCATAATGTCTAGAACTTCGGGTGCTACGTTTGAAGCTTCGTCTGTATGTTTCCGGTATGTAAATGAGCGAGTTGCTCATGTAAAAATAGACCGTGTTTCCCTTCAGTGTCAACCTGGGCCGTAGTAAATCTCTAATTTATCTAGCTGTCAGATGGTTTTCGACTACTGGGGTTAAATGATTGAAAATTATAAGGCTTTGGGGACACAAGGATGATTTTTGTGTACAGTATTTTTTGTAAAATTTTGTCCCAAAATCTGAAGGACCACCTTTAATGTAACCCATACAATTTTGAGAGCCACTTCAGTAAATGTTGGAGTGGAGAGTTTATAACAATATCAGACTGCTCAAAATATGCTGCTTGAAATATAATCTAGATTGTCTGATGTCTTTAGTCTCAGTTAAGGTTTAAAGGTGGGTATTTAAGGTTTTAACATCTCACCAAATTAAAAGTTGTATCACTGAAATTTATATGAAAAAAACAATAGAAATCATCAATAATTAAGACTCATAAAATGCTTAGACTCCATCACATATCAAACATGTAATGATTATTTTCCATAATGTCAACTTCAAACGCTATGTTTGAGGTTTCGACTGTGTATTTCCTGTATGTAAATGAGCGAATTACGATGTAAAAATAGAACTTGTCTCCCGTTGGTGTCGACCTGGGCCATAATAAATCTCTCATTTCTCTTGCTGTCGGATTTTGGACTACTGGTGTTTTATGAATGCAAATTTAAAGGCTTTGGGAGTATAAGGATGACTTCTTTTGCTTTTTTGTAAATTTTTCGGCCTAAAATCCGAAGGGCCACCTTTAAAATCAAACGATGCCTTTGAATTAATAACAATCGAGTGATTTTACTCCGCTCACTTGACCCCACTTTTAAAGGCGGAATTATTAGCCACGGAAACCCAAAGTGATTTTTATCCCAATAGGGACTTGGTCCTGGGAAATTGGAGGGTTGAAAAAATTGTAAGGAAACAAGGAAATGCTGCTAAACAACATTTCCCCTTTTCACACAATGTTTTCAAACACTATTGCTGTGTGGTAAAGGGTTTAGAAACTATTAAGATTTCGATCCTTAACTCACAAGTAAATATCGTGTAAGATCGACGTTTTCGTAAAGGCTATTCGGATAAATCTCGGCAGTTTCCGTCATTGCATGTTAGAATTGGGGGAGTGGCCCTTAACTCTTATCCAGCTAAATAACTAAAATGAAATTTTTAATTCGATAGTAAAAAGCCAAAAGTTGTTATTCAAAAGATATGTTTCGGTGAAAAAAATCTCCAGATCGGATAGGGTAGATCCAAGATCAGACTGCACGTTCTGTGCAGTCTGATCTTGATCTACACTGTCCGCAAAAGGTCAGTGAGTCGCGATATGCAGCCAAAGTGTTGCTATTTACTCCTTTTAAACAACAATAAACAACATTAGCTACATCGACAAAGCTGCTGACGATACCACTATGAAAACAACAAAAACATCTACCACAACTGCGCTCGTCGAAATCAAGTAGAGACGTTCTAAATTTATAATTTTATTCATTTTAATATTTACTTTCGGTCTGTATATTTCAAAAGTTCTACACTGTGTTTGCCCTATATTCATTTTTTTTTTTTCAATCTAACCATGGAATAATTACTATACAAAGCTGTACTGTGTACATAAAGTATTACCTTTAGCAAATTACTACATACAAACGAATTTATTGCTCATTCTTGCTGCAGGTCATTCTAACCCTTCGGCTGCTAAGCGCGACTCGCTGACCTTTCGCGGATAAGAGCAGATCAAGATCAGACCGCACAGAATGTGCAGTCTGATCTTGGGCCTATACTTTCCTATGAAAATACTATTTTCCCCTAAAAAAGAATAATATTTTCCCCTAAAAACAACTTAAAAAAGCAACATAGGTTTTTTTTTTATTGACTTAAAAGTTTTATGTTGGTTACTCAGCAGTAAAACGTTCTTACCAAACAGTTATATTCTTTAACGACGCTTACGAGGAAACGTTTTGAAAGCCTGTTTAGAAAAAAAGGAGAACAAGCAATTTCTTCTTTTCCCTAAATGTTTTACACCCTCTTTAAAGACAGATACAATCAGCTGAGTCTACTGTAACTCGTTTTCAGCAAAAGCTTCTAATTTTGAAAGGCCTCAAAACTTGGTCAAGAGCAAGAGTAATGTATAAACAAGTATGGGATTATGTAAATTTCAGATCCGACTGCACGTGTTATTATACTACGAAGAAATTTCTCGTGATCTGATTGGATATTATGCCCCGAACCTATATTTAATCAAGGGTAACAACCTACGTCACAGGAAGTGATATCGGACCTGGGAATTTTCATAACTTATGTCCACCATATTGAAAAGTAAGTACGATATGAAGATAGAATGAGGCTATTTGGGTGGATACAAACGGACTACAAAGACTCTCATGTATTTATCAAAGACACTAGATGAATACATTTAATATTCTGCTGTTTTAGACAGGAAGCAGATGTCTATATGCACAAACACTTTGACCAAATATCAAAAAGTGATTGGGTTTTAATAGTTGGTCGAAGTCTATTCCATTGTTGTAAGTAGTTAACAAAAGTTTTAACAAAAAACAAAGTCCCTAGGCATTGTACGCTTTGGAGGTCTAAAGACTTTTTCAGATCATTTAAAGGAACGATTTCAAAAAAAAACCAAACACGCACATTGACTTTATAACAAGGGTCCGATATCACTACCTGTGACGTCACACTGACGTACGTTGTGAGGGGTGTAGGGTATAAGAGGGAATTGGCATTCTAGATAACACGTTTCTAGACATATTAGGAAATATGCAGCCTATTTATTTCAAAGTCAATCAATCACATAAGTGAAAAAATAAATCGTTTTGTGTACAGAGTTTTGACACTTCAATAAGGTCCACTGTGCTGACTACATCAATAGTTTGTATTGTTAGATGTCAGGGTTTTTTTGTTCGTAACTATAGGTGTAACAGAACCAGTCAATAATTTCAATGGTACCAGTCAATGAACATGACAATCAAAATCTATTGTGTGTAAGTGGACATGGTCATTTTAGCAAGTATTGAACTTTATGCCATCTAGTTTCAAAAGACTATACACTGAAAAAAAGTACGATCTTGACTAATGATCAATATAATTAAGCCTTTGTCACGCGATCCCGATTTTTAATGACTTTAACCCATTACCAAACGACAATATTTTAGGCTTGTCCAAATTGTAAGCAATTGCAGACGACATAATAAAAGTGAGTGAAAATTTGGAATTTGTTTTATGAAGGGTAGAAAACATTGTGGGTAAAGGAGAAAATGCTGGTTACCAGCATTTTCTCCTTTTCCCACAATGTTTTCTAAAGGCTTTCCCAGGGGCGTCAAAAGTAGGGATTGTGTGGTAATGGGTTAAGGAAGAGACCTTTTAGAAAACATTATGGGAAAAGGAGAAAATGCTGGTAAGCAGCATTTTCTCCTTTTCCCACAATGTTTTCTCTCCCCCTTTTTTGAGACAAGTTCCACAATTTGAATAAGTCATGATACAAAGCCATAACCCTTTTCCATGGTTGTGTTCAAACTCGGGGGTTGTCTTGTAAAGTATCAAGATGCAACACGTTCTTAACCCTTTACTCTATAGATACTCATTTCTACGTATTGCTCGTTGGAGCCTTTGGAAAACATTGTGGCAAAAGGTGAAATTGCTCGTGACGAGCAATTTCACCTTTTGCCACAATGTTTTCTATGCTATTTAAAGGTGGCCCTTCAGATTTTGAGACAATTTTTTTACAAAAACACTAAAAATTCATCCTTATACTCCCAAGGCTTTTGAATTTTCATTCCTGAGACCCCAGTAGTCGAAAACCATCCGACAAGAAGAGAAATTAGAGATTTACTATGGCCAAGGTCGACATCGACGGGAACCACGGTCTATTTTTAGATGAGCGACTTGCTCATTTACATACCGTAAATACATAAATAACACTGTAAACATAACGTCCGAAGAAGAAATTATGGAAAATAATTACATGTTTATGTTATGGAATTTAAACGTCATTAGTCACTTTACATTCCCACTATGCTTTTTTTTTTTAATTTTTGGCGCGAAATCTAAAAGTACCTTAAGAGGCTACCTAGCCTTTTAAGGGAATACCATCATAAATATTTTTTTGGTCATTTTCTGATTCTTAATTATGGATGATTTGTATTGTTTTTTCGTATAAATTTCAGCGATATATATAATTTTTAATTTGTTGATATCACCTTTAAAGGTGTCATATAAACATAAGAAACAGCTTCATCCGTGCTGTTCTTTAGGGTCAATTAGAGATACCATAGAAATGCCTTATGGGGTAAAGGGTAATCATCCAGAAAACAGCACATCCGTTATTACGTATAATTTGAATTGTGTTTAAGCGCTGTCTGTCTGTGCGTGCCCCCTCTCTCTCTCTCTCTCTCTCTCTCTCTCTCTCTCTATGTAAATGTGTTTATAAAAAACACATGCAATTATCAGAGACACACCCAGGCATATACATGTTCATGTAGTGGAAAGAGCACTCAGGTTCAATCTTTCATTTTTTTTTTAATTTGTTCTCAAAAGCATTGTGGGCCAACCTGACCTAAATAAAAGACCAAATTTGGCACGTGTGTACCCGTTGAAGCCCCTAACAACCAGTTAGTGAACACTGGGACACGTCCAAGGCTGTGAAACAAGATATTTTTTCAATAGAAACGAGTACGAACTGCGATCAAATTTCGACCTGGTGCAAAGTCCGTGACACATTTTACTCTTATCCTGCTGTATAGGTTAACTCATTACCAGACGACAATATTTTAGGCTTGTCCAAATCGAAAGCACTTGCAGACGACAAAATTAAAGTGACTGAAAATTTGAAGTTTGTTTTGTGACGGATTATTTAGGAATAGAGATTTTAAACTTTGCTCATTTCAGGAGCAGCGCAATTTTTAGTCTCAATTTTGTCAAAAGTTTTCAATGGTAAAATATAAAATACTGTGTTCTAACAGTAATGGGTTGGAAGTTAATTGTAGCAAATTAACTCATTACCAAACGATACTATTTTAGGCTAGTCCAAATCGGAAGCATTTGCAGACGACAAAATTAAAGTGACTGAAAATTTTAAATTTGTTTTGTGAAGGGTGGAAAACATTGTGGGAAAAGGAGAAAATGCTGGTCACCAGCATTTTCTCCTTTTCCCACAATGTTTTCTAAAGGCTATTTTTTCAGGGTCGTCACAGGTAGGGAATATGTGGTAATTGGTTAAATAAAACCCTAAAGCCAATAGTAAAACCCATTTATTGCTATTAACTCTTTTCTAAACGACAAAATTTTTGACTACTCCAAATTGAAAGCACCTGCAGACGACAAAATAAATGTGGATCAAAAATTGATTTTTGATTTGGGAAGGATAGAAAACGTTGATTTCTATTCTGGGAGGGTAGAGGAAACAGGAGAAAATGTTGGTTACCGACATTTTCTCCTTATCCCACCATGTTTTCAAAAGCCTTTTATCTCAGGGACGTTAAAATTCGGTATTGTGTGGTAAAGAGTTACAAAAGTTAAGTTTTTCGGAGGAAAAACATCTCCTTATCGGACAGTGTAGATCTAAGGTCAGACTGCACGGTCTGTGCAGCCTGATCTGGTCTACAAAAGTGGTTCACAAAAGAGAAATGAGTCACGCTTGGTAGTCTAAATATTAATTATTCTGCAGACGAGATAAAAAAGACTTGAGATGTAGTCTTCCACGGTTGGCATCACTCCACCTGCATAAGGCTATTATGGCAAGCACACCGCTACATGATATGGATCTATCTAGTCAAAGGAATAGCCGACCCATGAGGTCGTCCGGTTCTACGGCATGCAGAAAATTCCCCCGTAGAAAAGTTTCGGTCCGATTGACATAGGTCGATATCCTTCACAGGTGCACTAAGCCTTTACCACACAAAATGCGAGTTTCAGTGACATTGAAGAGGAAAAACTTGGAAAACATTGTGGGGGAAAAAGATAAGATTTTGGGAACCAGCGTTTTCTCCTTTGCCCAAAAACGGCTTTTTACTCTGTTAGAGACAAATTTCAATCAATCATTAGCGTGAAACAGTTGCAATTTTATTTGCGAATGCGTTCAAATTTTACCTGTCTGAAATTATGCCGTTTTGTGTAGAATGAAACGCGCTTTTCACAGTGTATGTCTTAGACAAGTTACTCGTGTTGAAAATTGAAAAAGAAAAGAAAGTGCCAGATATGCTTTACTCTTGACTTTGGTCTAATACCACACAATCGTTTCAACGACTCGTAAGAGAAAGCTTTTGAAAACATAGTGGGAAAAGGAGAAAATGCTGGTGAGCAGTATTTTCTTCTTTCCCCACAGTTTTCTACCAGAAGAAGAACAAATTGCATAATCTTTGGCTACTTTTGATTTGCCGTCTGTAAATGTTTTCATACATGGCTTGCAAAACACGAAAAGCGACATTCGGACATTTGCGTAAAGTGTCGTCTCGGACAAGCCTGGATAGTCCGCGCAGTTAAATCCGAGACGGCACTTTACGACTGAGCAGGCTGACCTGGGTCGATATTTTTTGTAACTCTATCCATCTTCCTTTTTACAAAGCATGGCTCATATCTTATAAGCATGTGAACCGAGCCTGGCAGTTCAGCTGCTAACGCATAGGACATAAATCAGGGAAGGCGTGGGGTCGCTGGTTCAAACCTAATTCTTGTCCAATTACTTTCTGAGCACTGATGATAATCATGGCGTCAGGATTCATTCCTTTCTCGCTACTCATCATTGTTTTGACGATTTGTTGGAACACAGGCAGTGGCTTGGGGTGAATATTGTGCAAAATTTGATTGAATTTAGGCCTTTTTTATCGTCGCCACCGGTTTCTCATATATGGGCAACGCCACCTGAAGGCTGTTATTATTGTTACGGGAGATAGTGCAGATACAGGAAGAAGCCATTGTAAGTTTCGCCTGGTTCTTTTACACTTTCCCAAACAATCCCTGGTTTTTACTGGCCAGGAATAGAAGCCTTTTGAAAACATTGTGGGAAAAGGAGAAAATGCTGGTAACTAGCATTTTCTCCTTTTCCCACAATGTTTTCTACCCTATTATATACAAAAATCATCTTTTTAGTAACTGTTAATTTGTCATCTGCAAAATGCTTTCAATTTGGTCTGGTCCAAAATTTGCTGTTTGGGAAAGGGTTAAAGTGCTCGGTGTATAGCACTGTCACACGGGACCTCGGTTTACTGTCTCATATAAAGGACTATTAGAAATCTTAGATGGCCAGCCGTGAGGATCGAACATGAGCAAGATGTCGGGTAAAAAAATCATAAAACAATATAAAGACCAGATGCAATGGCCGCTAGAATATATCGTAAATAAGTCATCTTCCTGAAACATATTTGCTACAAGAAATTTTCAATGCTTTATTGGCAAACATCGACAAAAAGTGTCTATGACCATTGACAAAATGGCACAATACGCAGACAAACTCATACAAATACAAAAGCAACACAATGAACACATTTAAGAAAGTACAAAGTTCAGAAAGACTACCACAGGAATTGTTGTAAGGATCAGCAATAGATTAAAAAACTTCATCACGAATGAACTTCTTAAAGAATGTTTACAAATAAAAACAGTTGTTTTTTTTTTAATTTTTGACGAAACAATGCTGAAAAATGCGTTAACCCATTACCACACAATCCCTATTTTTGACGCCCGTGAGAAAGAAGCCTTTCGAAAACACTGTGGGAAAAGGAGAAAATGCTGGTAACCAGCATTTTCTCCTTTTCCCACAGTGTTTTCTACCCTTCCCAGAATAATTTCAATTTTTCAATCACCTTTATTTTGTCGTCTGCAAATGCTTTCAGTTTGGACCAGTCTAGATTTTTCCCGCGTGGTAAAGAGTTAAGCACTTTTCCAAAGGACAAATTAGCATTAGCCAGGTACCTACCCATTTCGCCATACAATCTGGAATTCTAACCACCCTAACAACAGAACAGAACATAATAGGGACGAATCCATGCAGGAAGGAGTGATTTCCCGTAACAAACCTACTCTAAAAGTCATCATTTATTGATGACTCAAAGCCTTATTAGGCAGGAAGTCCGTTTTTGGACAACAAATGGGATTTTCTTTTTTTCTTTAATGGCCAATCCCGGACGAGCCCTCATCTTAGGAACAAAGTCTGTAACAAAGAAACAAATGAACAAATGCATGGCAGAAATAAGGGACCGGGCGGGATTGGAACCCCGGAACTCCCGGACGCAAGGCCAATACCTTAACCACTGAGCCAAAGAGATATCTCCCTGACGCAGTAGTACGGTATTGTATTTAAATCGGGACAATGCCTTGCAGGAAGGAGTGGTGTCCTGTAACATGATTGTATGGCGTTTAACGTCGTTTTCAACACTATTTCGGTTATAGTGCGGGGGCCAATGCACCTACCCATGAGTTCCTGGTGTTTTTTTACCAGTACAATTTTGTCTCCAAGCAACTGGCTGTTTTCCCACAGGGTTATCGTCGAAACAACGGTCAACAGTGGCAGAGGAATGAATCCTTTCATCAATCCTCGGGAAGAAATCCAAAGCCACCGACTGCTTTTTTCCGGCTTGCTTCAGCAGAGGTGAGAGGCGAAAATACACCGGAAAGAAAATTCGCCTCAACCAGGGATCGAACCTACAACCACCAGGTCATGAGTCCGACACGCTCACCACTGAGCCAATCGGCCGGGTGATTGTTTCGGAAAAGAGATTTTAACATTTTCTCATTGCAGGAGAAGTGCAATCTTTAGTCTCAATTTTGTCAAAAGTTTTCAATGGTAAAATAGAAAATACCGTGTTCTAACAGTATATGGGTTTGCAGATATAGCAATTCATTAACTCATTACCAAACGACAATATTTTAGACTTGTCCAATTCGAAAGCATTTGCAGACGATACAATGAAGTGACTAAAAATTTTAAATTTATTTTGTGAAGAGCAGAAAACATTGTGGGAAAAGGAGAAAATGCTGGTTACCAGCATTTTCCCCTTTTCCCACAATGTTTTCTAAAGGCTTTTTTTCTCAGGGTCGTCAAAAGTAGAGATTGTATGGTAATGGGTTAAATTGCGTTGTTACTATTATTTGAATGATGTGTTATTCTTTTAGCACAATGTTTTCAGAAGCGTTAAACCACATGAACGTGAAATGTGGCATCAATATTGTGTATGGTCATTGTGTTTTATGTATGATTCTGTTGATGTCATAATTTCTTTCAATAAAGTTTTCTAAAGTTTTCACTAAAAGTCATGACCATTCATTATCACAGAAATAGACTTACAAAAAAATTGTTTAACTTTTGGTGTAAGCTTTTGTTGTATATTTAGTGTAACACTTTGTAAATACATGTAATTTATATATGTAACCGTATATGGGCAAGAGACCTAAAAACTAAAATGAAAGTATTGTATTGTATTGATATCTAGCCTTTTAGCAACAACAAAACATTACAAAATAATTTAATATCAGTTATTTTCATGAACATTGGCAGGTTCTGGTTGGCTAAAAAAAAATTTCAGAGCTCCATGAAAAAAAAAATCACCTTGAACTACTTTTGCTGAAAGTTACTTTTGCGGGTCTTACACGCTGCTTTGCTCATTTACTTTTGTTCTGTTGGTTAATTTTCCGTATTGGGGATCTGAAAACTGTTTTCCTATTGTATTCTTGCGCCATAAAGATATGAGTCGAAGGGGCTTGAGAAACTCCAACATTAGATTTAAAACTATAGAAAATAAATGCATGGTTTCATACAGTGTGATTAGGTTTTTTTTTTTTTTTTTTTTATAACTCCATTAAAAAATAAAATTCTCTTCATTCCTTAAATAAAAAAAAACCTTTTTTCTAGAAATCAAAGAATCATGTTCTGTGAAAAGGGCTTAAGTGAACATGTTTCTGTAAAATATATATTGATTGGCACAACCTGTGCAATACATCTATAAACGAACACATATGTTTTGAACTAATTTTTAATTCTAAAATAAATACACAGCAACAAAATCTCACCATCTCAAATGGCAGTATCTAATCGCTTAGTGCTCAAATTTCATAAAAATCAAATGAATAATTCATACTAAATCAAAAGCCTGGATTAATTTTGTGAAATCGAGAGCGGAATTTACGAAGTTAATATGGAGTTTGAACACCTCAAAACATCAAGTAAACCTCAGCCTGCTATAAGCGCGACTCGCTGACTTTTAACGGGCACTGTAGATTAAAATCAGATTGCACAAAAAGTGCAGTCTGATTTTTTATATACATTGTCCAATATGGAGATATGTTTTTCTCCAAAAATGAATTTGAACTGGCATTTATCGGGTTTTTAATGTCGGCTCGAAAGTTTCATTTTAGTCTGGTTAGCAGGATAAAGGTAAAATATTGACATCGGCGACGCAAAAACACAAGTTCTCGTACTCACCAACCATTCTTTAGAGATACTCTTGGTCTTAATCTGGATTTTGAAAGTAAAACAACTTCTGATTGGCTAAACCATTTGATTTAGCCAATTAGAAGTTGTGTTACTTTCAAATTCAGAAAATTCTTGAGAATTAGACTCCGAATACTCTTTAAAATGGTAGTTGTATACTGTCCCTTGGCTGATGTACAGCTCTGTGCAAAATTATCTGATTGATTGGGTTTGCGTTTATTTATCGTTGCCACCGGTTTCCCATATAGATGAAGCCCCCTAAGGGCTGTTACGGAGGATAGTGCAGATACAGGACGAAATCCATTTTAACTCTTTACCACACAAGAAAATTTTAAACTGGTCCAAATTGAAAGCATTTGCAGACGACAAAATAAATGTGATTATATCTGCCAACCCATTACTTTTAGAACACGGTATTTTATATTTTACCATTGAAAACTTTTGACAAACATTGTGACGAAAGAGTGCACTGCTCCTGAAATGAGAAAATGTTAAAATCTCTATTGCTAAATAACCGCCCGCCCGGTTGGCTCAGTGGTGAGCTTGTCGGACTCATAACCTGGTGGTTGTAAGTTCGATCCCTGGTTAAGGCGAACTTTCTTTCCGGTGTATTTTCGCCTCTCACCTCTGCTGAAGCAAGGGAAAAAAGCTTTGTAAAGAAAGTTGTGTTAGCACTGGTTTGAGAAAGCCAGGAAACACATGTGCGTCACCGATCACCATGATATGACCTTAGCTGTTAAAGTGGCGTTAAACCCCAATACAATCAACCAACCAACGTTAACCCTTTCCCCAGACTGTTTTCAAAAGCTGTCTTCCTAAGTGTTGTTATAAGTCTAGGTTGTGTTGTAAATGGTTTGTTTTAGTGATTTCAATCCATTTCCCACACAATCCTAACTTTTAAAGACCATGGGAAAGAAAGCTTTTGAAAACATTGCGGGGAAAGGAGAAAATGCTGGTAACCAGCATTTTCTCCTTTCCCCGCAATGTTTTCTAACGTTTTAAACAAAAATTTTATCGTTTGCGTTACATATAACATGTAGCCTGCAAATGCATTCAGTTTTGACAAGTCTAGAATTTTGTCGTTTGGTAAAGGGTTAACGGAAACTGACGTCTTGTGAAGGATCTAATAGGCTGTAGTTCATTTAGTTTCAAATCACCTTTGTTTAAAGCCTTTTATTTACAGTGGTGCCTACATCTTCATGGTATCCATAGTACTGTATTTTCTCCGATTTTTTAAATTTCGATTTCAGCTAAAACAAATTAATCGAATAAATCAAGCGCTCAGACATGCTTTTATTTGCAGAGTGCAACAAAGATAAACACGGATTCTAATTTTCTTCGTGTAATTAATTAAGTTCTGAAACAAGTTTGTAGAGTTAAGCTTTGAAAAAAGGTTCCTAAATAAAAAATGACCAAAATAAAGGGCTACATATACATGTATATCAAGAGTTTTTAGGAACAAAAGAACAAAAGGTTCTTCTTTATTTCCCCACACAGAAATAGCATATCTCTTCTTAAAAGGCTCAAGGACAGGTGCATTTCTTTTAACCTTTTTTATTTTCTAAATGAATTTATGAATCAATGAATGAATGAATGAATGAATCAATCAATCAATCAATAAACAACAAATAAATACTTCGATAAATGAATAAATACAATGAATGAATAAGAAATACAAAAAAAAAAATAAAAATAGAAAAATAAAAATGAATAAATAAATATACAAATGAATGAATGAATGAAAAAATAAATAAATCTTAAGATAGTTGGCTCGTAACACTTCTAGTGCGGCATGAATAACACGGATATACAGATATAATGGTTTTGCACATGTTTAACCCACCAGAAATTCCTTTGTGTCTATCGTGAAATAACTTATTGATACTTATGTAAGTTTTTAGAAAAGGTAAAAATTATTATCTCCCTGTGTAATGAGAATAAATTGGTTTTAGAATTATGAATGATAATTCTAGGAAATAAAAAAAGGAAAAAAGTGGCTCGGGTAAAGTAGTACAGGAATACTCATCTTTAATCATCGCAAATTTTGTGGGATCATATTATAGTGGAATATAACTGTTTTCTATTAAGGGTCCACTACCTTAAGCACTTCGAAATATTTTACTAGTAGCATCTTTCCGGTTGAATTTAATGAGAGAATGCCGGTGCTATTATCTTAGATATAGAGGATAAAAACACCGAAAAGAACAAATATTCGATTTATTCTATGTTTTTGACCTTTTCAGGAAAGAGCTTTATCAAAACCCAGTACAGTTCCTATCCGTTATTCCCCGTGGCGTGACCCTCCTGCATAGCATAGCATTACAGTATTACGTCAAGCACGAGAAATGTTAGGTAAATGACGTCATATTTCCATCTGGCTGTGAGGCACATGCAGTTTACCTAGACAACAAGAACATGAAAGTAGGTATTTTCACTGGTCGTACCCAAAAATTATCGAAAAATATTTTCACTGCTATTTCTCGATTTCCTACCGGAAAGCATGAAATAAATAGAATTATTTATACATTGTTCTGTAAATTGGTTGGTTGGTTTGCTGTATTGGGGTTTAACGCCACTTTAACAGCTAAGGTCATATCATGGTGGTCGGTGACGCACATGTGTTTCCTGGCTTTCTCATACCGGTACCAACACTACTTTCTTTTCAAAGCAACCGACTACTTTTCTCACATGCTTCAGCAGAGGTGAGAGGCGAAAATACTCCGGAGGTGTCAAATCATCTGAATATACCTTTCTCAATTTCCTATAGTGTCTTCAATACGTTTTATCTTAGTATTATATTCCACCAGGTGGTATTTTTCAATTATATACCAATGTGATTTAGGTAATCTGAATATATAACCGGACTACTTTTCAAGATGGCAATTGATATAGCGAAATTAAAATAAGGACAGACGTTTATTAAAAAACAAAGCTAAATGGTACGGATCGTCCAGCATTGGTTAGCAAATTTATATAAACTATTAAGATCTTCCTGTCATTCATCATCACTACCCCTAAAGGCCTTGAAGAAATGGCCCTGGTATATATATACCAAGCAAAATGAAGACATTTTTCGCGTGTTGTCAATGTCTGTGAAAAATCCTCCACAAATTCCAGGTTTACCACAGTGCTATATTAAGGAAAATTAAATAAAAAAATGTGGCAAACAATGCCATATTTCAAAATTATTTTTCCTGATTTAAGTTGATACTTCACATATTTGGATAAAAAAATGGGCCTGAATACTCCAGGTGTACTAATATTATATATAGCCTTTTTTTCCACTTGCTACCTTTTCACAGCAGAGTTTTAGTTCACCCGCGGCGCATTAATTGGAAAATTAAACGAGACTTACCTGTAAGTTGAAGTTGGATTTCAATTCTCCGAAGCACAAGGTCACCGTGATGAGCTCATGTGAGAGATGCATGTCATGTCCAGGAGGTCAATCATTCAACTTGTGATGTGAACTTTTTTCCAACGAAATTGATTCACATTTGCACCCAACTTTTTAACTTTTAATAACATCAAATAAATCTACCCAATTTGTATGTAGTATTTTTTTAATATTTTGTAACCATGTATGTATTGTTATATAGCCACTTTTCACAAAGGGCGGGTAAAACGGATGGGCACATGAGCTCATCACGGTGACCTTGACCACGGTAACCTGCATTATTAACTGTAATTTCCTAACATGAATCATAGCCAGCAAGAAGGAATGAATTTAAGGATTCGTTGTTGTGTTCTAGACACTATAGCTTTAGCCCATTCCAGTTGATTTGTAAGAACTTCAAGTACTTGATTTTGCTACGACTGAATGGCTATTTAGATAAATAACTGTCACAGTAATGGATCCAATTTGTAATACATCTTATGAACTATTTAGTGCTGCCCTGCCAGGAATTAAGGGTCAAGTGAGGTCAGTCTCGACCCTGATAAAGGCCCCAGACAAGTGACGGGCGAACTCAGTCCTACAGGAATTAATTGATAGATTCTGCCATAGGAGCTTATGATAAGGTCATGAGATTGCCAGCATGTTGGTGATCTGACTGGGTTTGATAAACATGTTTTCCATTGCATGATGGAACCATTGATGTAACAGCATTAATACTTCCCTGCCTTGTGGACGTCGAATTTCTGCAAGGTGAAGATGTGCAGATCTGCCTAAGATATATTTACATGTATATATTTTTGAAATGTAGCTTACATAGCGAACTTGGTTATCCTTGAGGAGTACTCTCTTAATTTCTTTTCAGTCTATTTAAAGCAATCGAACTCTTTCTCTACTTTTAAATAGAAAGGCCTAACACTTTTAAGGGAAATGTAATCTTTGAGCATCCACTCTGTGGACTATGATAGGCCTTCTCATCAATCCCGAATTACCTGTTCCCTTCTAACCTATGCACTGGAATAATAGACATTTTGGACCAGTCTAAGATTTTGTCGTTTAGTAATGAGTTAAAATGATAGTAGATGTAAACTGGCCTGTGTAATGCAGAGAAATGACCCTACCCCTACAAAATGACACATTGGTCATTTCACTATGTAGAGGAATGACCCGAGTCATTTTTCTACGTAGTGGGGAAATGACCCCAGAGGACAGTATGTGGTTATTTCTGTACGTAGAATAATGACCCGGGTCATTCCTTTACGTAGTGAAATGACCCATGGGTCATTTTGTAGGGGAGGGTCATTTCTCTGCATTACACAGGCAAATAGGCAGCGGCATTTACAATAAATATGGCTAATTTTTTTACCAATCACTGCTTTCTATTTATTCTTTATTATTAAACCAAAATATAGATCAAATCCAGCAGATTCAGCTACGCAATAATAATAATAATAATAATAATAATGATGATGATGATAATAACAAAACCTCTACCGCCACTTTTTCTTTTATTTTCATGATATTTTATTTCCGACGGAAGACCTTGAATAAAGCCCAGTAGTTTCAACCTTTACCAAACAATCCCCGGTTTTCACGACCATGTGATAGAAGCCCTTTGAAAACATTGTGGGAAAACGAGAAAATGCTGGTAACCAGCATTTTCTCCTTTTCCCCCACAAAGTTTTCTACCCTGCTGGAAATAAATTTCAGTTTTTGAGCTACATTTATTGTATCATCCGGAAATGCTTTCAATATGGACCTTTCTAAAAACTTTTCTCTTGGTAAAATATTAGTGCTTTACCAAACGTTTCAATTTTGGACTTGTCCAAATTAAAAACCATTACATAAAGACGACAACATGAATATGACTGAAAGTAAAAATTCGTTATTGGAAGGATTGAAAAAAAGTGGGAAAATGAGAAAATGCTTCTAACCAGCATTTTCTCCTTTTATTCTAAAAATGTTTTCAAAAGTCACATTTTCAGGGTCGTTAAAACTGGCCATTGTGTATAAAACGGTAAATAAAGAACTTCAATGGGATCATTTCTAAACTCTAAATGTATTTTTTCTTCCAACAACATTTCCCAAATCATTTTCTACTAAAAAATAGACGTGCACAAACTAACTCATTTCATAGATTTCCAATCAAAACATCTTTCTTCTTTTCCCAAACAATTATTAATAATGTTATCTTTCTCTCACTGTATTGCATATTAGTTTAAAGTTATGGCTTGTACTCGCTTGTTTAGGCTATCAACTTGGAGAAGAACATTATAAGCACTGCTTTCGTTCTAATCCATTTTGCGTAAAAGTTTGAACTGTATTTGTAAATTATCTTATACATTTAAGTTTATTTTGCAAATAAAATATTTAACCCATTACCACTCAATCCCTACTTTTGACGCCCCTGAGAAAGAAGCCTTTTGAAAACACTATGGGAAAAGGAGAAAATGCTGGTAACCAGCATTTTCTCCTTTTCCCACAGTGTTTTCTACCCTTCCCAGAACAAATTTATATTTTTCAGTCACCTTTATTTTGTCGTCTGCAAATGCTTTCAATTTGGACCAGTCTAAATTTTCCTCGTGTGGTAATGAGTTAAAACTTAATCTAAATTGTGAAAATTGCAGATGACAAAGTAGCTAATGAGACAACGTAAATCCTTGTACATCGGTCGTGGTAAGTAAATCATTACCACCATAGGCCCAAACAGTAATTTAACCCATTTACACACAATCCCTACTTTTGGCTACCCTGAGAAAGAATCTTTTTAATAACACTGTGGAAAAAGGAGAAGATGCTGGTAACCAGCATTTTCTCCTTTTCCCACAATGTTTTCTACCATTCACGAAACAAATTTTAAATTTTCAGTCACTTTTATTTTGTCGTCTGCAAATTCTTTTGATTTGGACAAACCTAAAATTTTGTCGTTTGGTAATGAGTTAATTCATGTATTTGTGCTTCAACGAACGGATTATTCATGTTTAACAATTAGGCGTGAAGGGTAACGTAACCTCTAACACGAACATATCCTATGAAGGTTGACATATTTTTATTTCAATACAATTATGTGCTTCTTTATACTGAATTCATGTTTATTCATAGCTTTTTGTTTTTATCTCCCCTGATACAGCTAAAGGAAACAGCCCACTGCGAACTGCCTCCACGCAGGAGCACCCAAAAGTAGTCCCGTTCGAAAATATGACAGCACGCATATCTGATGCACTGTTTTGTCAGAGAAAATGATAAGGCAGGTTTAAAATATATTTCTTGTGTTGAATTTGTGGTTTCTATGGAAAATGAGAGGAAGTATCTTACTTTATGGAGAACTATTTTTAGCCTGTGACCACACACAGGATCATGGTCCACCACCAGGGTGGCTCAGTGATGAGCGTGTTGGACTCGTGACACGGTGGTTGTGAGTTCGATACCCGGTTGAGATTAACTTTCTTTCCGGCGTATTTTCGCCTATCACCTTTGCATAAGCATATGAGAAAAGTATTCGTTGGCTTTGGAAAGAAAGTTGTGTTGGTACTGGTGCGAGAAAGCCAAGAAACACATGTGCGTCACCGACCGACACGATATGACCTCAGCTGTTAAAGTGGCGTTAAACCCCAATACAACCAACCAACCAACCAACCAACCAACCAACCACCACCAGGAAGATCCTTTTACGATGCTGTTTTTAGGGTTATTTTGTTTGAAGTGGAAGAGCTAAAGCCGCAATCTGTTTTTTGTTTTTTTTTTCTCTCTCTTTTTTAGCTTCTTGAGAAGGCCATGGTAACCAGCATTTTTTCCTTTTCATACAAAGTTTTCTACTCTATCAAAATATAGATGCGTCATTTGAGCCACTATGAAATTATCATCTGCAAATGCTTTCAATTTGAATTGGTCTAAAATTCTGGCATGTAGTAAAGGGATTTATTACATACTTAGCAGGGAAATCCTGGAATTTCCCAGAGTAATAAATTTTGATATCATCACTAGTGACGAAATCACTTTTCACTTTCACTTCCTGCCGTAATTCTCGTTTTGTTCTTTTAAATTGTGTATTCATCCACACTATGTCCCTGATTTCTTCTCGCTATCCAAAGTATTGAGTTCGACTTTCAAACGAAAAATTAAAAATAATAGTGTTAATAAGGTATATAATAAATACAATAAGTAACTGGTTATTTTTTATTTGAAAAATATTTCACTCGAATGCGTCGTAAGGCGTTAAAAGAAACTCGTGCTGCGCCGAACAACGCATCCTCGTGAAATATTTTTCATATAAAAAATAACCAGTTTATTATCCTCTATGATTTAGACACAGAGTGGCTCCCTGGCAATGGATGATTGTTCTGTTTATCTGAATTCTGTTGATTAATCCTGTACCAAAGAATTCAATGTCTAAACCATCATTAGACGAAAAAAAAAAATGGCTTTTGAAAAACACTGAGAAAAAGGTGTAGATGCTGGTAATCAGATTTTTTTGTCTTTATTTCTCTTAATGCTTTTTTATTAACTGGTTACGAAACGACAATATTTTGGACCGGTTCAAAATGAAAGCATTTGCAGACGACAAATTAAACATGACTGAAAATTTGAAATTTGTTTTGTGAACGGTAGAAAACATTGTGGGAAAAGGAGAAAATGCTGGTTACCAGCATTTTCTCCTTTTCACACAATGTTTTCTAAAGGCTTTTTTTTATCAGGGGAGTCAAAAGTAGGCATTGTGTGGTAATGGTTTAAAGAGAAATTAATCCAATTTCAGACTTAAAGAAAAAAAAAAGTCCATAACTTTGGCCATGTTAGATTTTGTCGTTTGGTAAATAATTAGGATACGAATTAACTCTTAACAAAACGACAAAATTTTTGAATGATCCAAATTCAAAGCATTTGCAGACGACAAAATAAACATAACTCAAAAGGTGACATTTGTTTCCAGCAGGGTAGAAGACATTGTGGCAAAAGGAGAAAATGCTGGTTACCAGCATTTTCTCCTTTTCCCACTATGTTTTGTAAAGGTTTCTATCTTAGGATCGTAAAAACCAGGGATTGTTTGGTAAAGATTTAATGATCTTCCGAGGTCATAACACAAAAAAATTGTATTGAAAAATCTACGGAGCAAATCTCGTTCCTCTTTTATCTTCGATCTTAATATGTGTAACATTTTTTAAACCTATACTATCCACGAAATTCGATATGCAGTGGTCGTGGCCATCCAGCTCTTCACGCCGTCATTTTAGTGGTATTTGTCGAAAACAATACCAATAAAAGTTCAGTTTTGAATTTTGAAGACCATGTATCGTATCTTGTGCAAGCCTCAGGAAATAAACCCAATTAAACTTAATTATTCTCAAGAAAATAAGTTTTTCGGTAGCACTTAGATAGGGAAGTGGATGTGGCATGTTAAAATATACAGGCTGAGGCCATCGACCCTTGAAATACTAGTTTTTGATTGAAAATAGCGTCACTCGCTCGTAGCCTTCTAAAGGCGAAGTGATACAAATTTTGTCTACCGTTCATTTGGTCCTGCGCTTTTTCGTTGCCAAAACAGTTCGTCCCATGGCTTGTTCATTCAATAATTGTAATATACTCCATTTGATCGGGCATGAATATTTATAGCTGCGAATTGTTGATTGTAATGTGGGGAAATAAATGTTAAGATATCTTAAAAGCATAGTTTTAGGTACAAGCTTAATTTCATTGGATATATTCACATGTTATTCTCTCTAACCATCATGCATCCTCCTGTGTGTAGGGACGTTACTCCTGGCTCCTCCTAATGATCAAAGGGAGACCACCAATACACAAATTATCCTACCTTTGTAATGAGTACTCTCCCTTGAACCAAAAAAAGGTATTAATTTGCTTTGTAGGTTGACTTTCAAGCCACTTTTTAAAAATACATGCATTTTTCTTTGAAATTACGTGGGGTGATCAAAAAGATCGTGGACTACCTCGTTATTTTGAAAACTACTACACGTAGAATTACAAAATTATGCATAGATGAGCACCAATTATCTGGTAACTGGCTCAAGCTTTCAAATGTCGTTATATTCAGGTAGGTAAAGTATGACGTCATCTTAATGACGTCATATACCGCATTAGCGGATTAAAATATCGGACGACGTTTTATTTGAGCTGGGAGTAATCATAAAGTTTCACGTCGAACTCGAAAAGTGTTTATCGGAAATCAAAAGGGATTTAGAACCTGTTAGACTGGACTCTGTGCTCAAGAAATCTGATGTTTGTACATCGATCGGACTTGTTTAGACAAGGGTGCGATACTGTAAAAGATGACCTTGAATCTGGCCGTCCATCAACATCAGTCATAGATAAAACCATAACTGCTGTAGAGCACCATGTAAAACAAGATCGCCGAGATGCTGTCAGGAAAATAGCTTATATATTTGACCTTTCATATAGAAATGTCCACCGAATTTTGACAGGGAATCCTGGAGTGTAGCGTAATTTTGCACAATGCGAGTACCTCGGCAACTGACGCCCGAGAAAATTGCGATTAGGATCGAAATCTTTGAAGAAATTTCTGAATGCATTAGGGTAGAGGGGTCAAACTTTACTGATCGTATGATTATATGCTATGAAAGATAGGCACACCGAACCGAGACTGAATATAAACAACAAAGCAGCGTTTTGAAACATTCAACATCGCCTTCCGCTGGTAAAGCTAACCTTTCTAAGTCACTTGGAAAAGTTATCTATATCAAGTATCTCTGTTCCCCTCTTTTTCTTATATATCATGTTGTATCTATACATACTACAGTCAATAGCGAGTTTTATGCTCACACTATTCAGATGAATTTCAAATACATGATACGAAAAACTTAGCCAGAAGTCCTGCAGGGTGACGTCACTTTACACCAGAATTACGCCCTAGCTCACAGAGCCACACTTGTACTGGAAACTTTGCAAAAACTAAACATGAAAAAACTTAGCAATGCTCCGTATAATTTATCCTTACTCAATGTGTCCTCTGACTAATACCTGTTTTGAAAGATTCTCTATGTGGCACGCACTACGAGAGCAGAGAGGAGCTAACCCTCGTTAAATCCGGGTCCATGATGGTAACGTCACGTGACGCCTTCCTGCACGTGCTTCGCTCATGGAAATCAAGAATGAATAAGTGCATAGAACTCAGAGAAGGTTATTTTCAAAAATAGTGAACACTCCAAGTCGCTTTTTATAACAATATTCAGATACCGGCACTGGTCCACGTTCTTTCTGATCACCCCTCGTATTTATTCCACATAATGGCGTCATTGACAAATAACAGCGTTCTAAACGCTATACATGCGAAAAGAAAGAATCGATTGGGTGTGGGGGGAAGGGGGAGGGGGAGGGGGACCTTGAAGGGGGAGACAAGGATTATTTTTCTGTATTAGAGTATCGATGACATACTAACATATCTGTTATAACATAGTGTGGCCAAAACCAGATTGAATTTGCTTATAGGATTTTTTTTTTCATTTTTCCACAACCTGAAAATAATAGAAATAAGGCTGATCTCAGACGACACTTTCCGCTCGTGTTTGGTTTTCTGTTTCACGCAAGTGTACTGTAGGACAAAATCTAATATTGACGTAAAGTGTCGTCTCGGATTAGCCTGCGCGGATTGCGCAGGCTGATCCGATACGACACTTTACGCAAATGTCCGAATGCCCCTTTCCGCATGTTGTAGACTATATTGTCTGGCATCAGGCGGTACCTCTCTTGTGTCCCATTTTCATTTTTTTTTCTTTGAATTCATGTAACTTACCTCTTTTGTGGAAAAATAAGTCTGTTCTATTTTCAGGAGTGATGACCCCCCCCCCCCCCCACCGCTGTCATGTAATAATAGACCAGCGTCTCTTTTAAACACTGAGGAAAAGGTACTAGAAAAAGTAATGTTAACCATTTGCCTGCTTAGTGCGACTCACCAATCTATTGCGGATAGCGTAGACCAGGGCCCGTATTCACCAACCATTCTTGAGAATATTCTTAGGCTTATTCTTCAGAATTTTGCCAATGTGAAAGTAACAGAACGTCTGATTGGCTAAACCGGATGGTTTAGCCAATCAGACGTTCTGTAACTTTCACAGTCAGGAAATCTTGAAGAATAAGACCAAGAACGTTCTTGAGAATGGTTGGTGAATACGGGCCCTGATCTTTGGTCTACATTGTCCGTTAAGGAGATAATCATTCACCCAAAAAACATAATTTTGAAATAGAAAAATACCGGGTTTTACTATTCAATTGATAATTTTATTTTATTTTTTCAGCAGGATAAAGGCTAACGATATTTGTCGAAATGTGTTTCTTCACATTAGGCAAGACAGAGTTTTTCTTTGTTTTGTTTTGTTTTTTTTTTAGCTCTCAGATTTTAAAGAAATCTATTCTATTCTAACAACAAAATATTAATTATTTATTGAATAATTAGAATTAAGATTTATATTTTCTTCATTACAGGCAAAAATAGATATGAAGTAAGATGCATATATTTTATCTTGGACAAAATAATTAATAAAGTATAGAATGCTGGCCTCGTTTTGAGCTAACACGAGTAGGTATTTTTAAAAAATCTACGCCAAGACCGTGTATGGTACTGAGTATCTTTCTGATAGATCTCTGAGGGTTTTTCCCCCACCTGTCAGTCAAACACTTAACTTTAATATGTTGGTGTCCACAAGGGCTTGATACCGGTCCGCTTTTGTTTCCTTTTCGTATGAACGGTACTGTTTCCGCTACTTTGTTTCCTTTTCTTCTTCTCAAAGGTACTGTTTCCCCTCCCCACGATTCTCCGTCTGGATTCGCGTGTGCAGAACGATGATTTGTATGAAAGATAACACTTAAAGTTTTTTTTTTTAATTCCGTTTAATACTGTAAATGATTGCCCTTTACAAAGCTTTGAGCTTTAAAACAATGTTATGATGTGAAAGTGACATAACACAATTTTTATCATTATCTTTACATTTTACACCATTACATGTATTTGAAAAAAAGGAAAATACTGACAGCGACAGAAAGATAAAGCTTCAATTGTTCGTGGATTTCAAGTTTAGAGTCAATACTATTCTTTTTGCACGTTTCAATACATTTCAACCCCATGGCAGGCTTTCCACACGCGTAAAGAGTCATTCTGACATTTGCGTATAGTGTCGTCTCGGATTAGCCTGCGCAGTCCGCGCAGGCTTATCCGAGATGGCACTTTACGACTACAATAGATTTGTTTCTACAGTAGAGCTGCGAAAAATAGAAAATTATATATAAAAAAAAAAACAGAAAGTGTCGTTCGGGATCAGTCTGCCTGGAATGACCAGCCTGATCCAAGAGGACAGTCGAAGAAAATGTCCGAATGTCCCTTCTCGCGCCTTGCAGGCCAATATTTATCTCCTTTGTTAGTAGCTGAATACTCTTGAACCATGTTCTTGCGAAATGGGGTTTAAATGCGTACCTATGGTTCATTTTAACAAGCTTTTTGTGAGAAAATTGTTGATCCATAAAAAAACCATCATGTCAAACAACCGACTGCATCAGGAGGTAGAATGATCCTTTGACAGGCAGAAAATTACACACCCACACTCACACACACACCCACACACTCACACAAACACAAAAAATCGATCTTCAGCCTTCGCGGGCCCATTTTCACAGAACATGGTTCAATTAGTTTGCTGTTTTTTTTAATGACTAGAAACGGAAGTATAAAATTCCACTACAATTCACCTTGTTGTTACAGCATAAGAGCGTAGTTTGGACAATCCAGACAGATATGGCGAAAATGAATTTATTAAAGGGGAATAATCACGAAGGCACCTTGCTGGGACATTCAATGCAGACAATAGACTGGGAAACAGGCATTGCAGTAGTATATAGCCTTAGCTAATATACTTAAACACGTGTCCGTACACTTTCCTTGCCTATTGAGTATAAACTCATCAAAGGGAGATCATTGTATAAAAGCCAAACTGTATGCGTTAGCCTGAGATAATGTACTTATATCCGTTTACTTTGCCCATCCGCGTAGCTTCGTTAAAGGGAGATAATTCTGTATGCGTCTATCTTTAACACTCGATGCTGACATATAGACTGGGGCAACAGCAACATCTACTTAGTGCATTATTCTCAGCTAATGTACATACTAAAGCATACTTCACAATATTCTTGCCAATCATGTTTAGCTTCATCAATTGAGATAAAATTTGTAGGCGTCTTACATGAATATTAAATGCAAACATACAGACTGGTGCCATAGCCACTTTTATGGTAATGCTATATCCTCAGCTAATGTGTTTACACTGAGACACTCAATGCAGAAATACAGACTGGAGCAACAGACACTTCAAACTTAAGGCTTAGTCTCAGTCACTGCTAAATCTTTTCTTTCTCATACAGATCCGTTGTATGGTGAATTGTATAACTTGGTTTTGTTTGAATTTTTGAGTTTTATATTATAGTCCACTTTTTTTAGCTCATCTGAGCACAAGATGTTCAGGGTGAGCTTTTATGATCGCCATGTATCCATCGTGCGTCGTACGTCTGGTAAAAAAACTAGGTCACTAGGTCACATCTTAGACAAACTCGTCTGTTTGCTGTAAAGCCCATATATTCAGTTTAAAACTTTAGATAGTTTGTCAGAATTTAGTCTGGGTGATATCCTTGACAAGTTTGAAATGTCTCTTGCCGGACAAAAAAACTAAGTCACTAGGTGAAATCTTAGAAAAACCTTGTGTTTACTCTAGAAGCCATATTTTCTGTCCAGTTCTCTGGAGAGTTGGTCAGAATGTTTGTCTATCTTGGAACATTTTGAATGTAGATCTGGGGAATATCGAAAATTCTTTATGTCTGGTGAAAAATTTGGCCACTAGGTCGAATCTAATGAAAAAACCTTCTGTACGGTCTAGAGGCCACATTTTTGGTCCGAAACTCTTGAAAGTTTGTCAAAATATTTGTCTTCATAGTATCTCCGAAGAAATGGAAAACGGTTTGTGTCAGGTCAAAAACTGGGTCACCAGATCAAACCCTTGAAAAACCTTGTGTACTCTCTGGAGGCCACAGTTCCTGTCCAAATCTCATGAAAGTTGGTTAGAACATTTCTCTTTATGGTATACCAGACTACTATGATCGTACTGGGTCGTACTGGTTCAAAAGTAGGTTACTGGGTCAAATCCTAGAAAACCCTGGTGTACAATCCAGAGGCCACATCTTTACTGCAATATTTATGAAACTTTGCTAGAATACCTTCTCAAACACAACAACACTTTCCGAAAGCCTTAACTTTTTTGCAATTATTAAAGGCATGTAATTATGCAAACCATACCGCGACAATAAATAAAGTCAATATTTTAACTCATTGCTATTTTGTTCCCTCACCGTAACATTATTTTGAGCTTTCAACAAAACAACTAGTTACCCTGTACAGTTACTCATGTCTCTGTTTCCACATCTATTTGAGAAGCAACGTTAGTCAAACCTGTATATACCTTTATGGAATGTTCAGTTATGCAGTCTGATCTTGGATCAAAGCTTGCACGACCCTTAGCGCTTTCTTACGGCCTTTGAAAATAATGTTGAACAACTAGAAAAAGCTGGTATGAAACCAACTTTGAATACTTGTCTGCAAACATAATCAAGCGTAAAACTTTGCAGCCAGCTTAAGAGTGCATACAGATCGCTTGCATAAGAGAAGTGATCGCTTTAGACATAAATCACTTATTGGATAATGCACGTCGATGTACCGTGCCTGCACTGAACATGCATAATTGGAGTATCCGCCAGGCTCTAGCTTAACTATAAATGTGACTGTATCCAGTATACTATCTTTATATAAAATAATAAGTCTTGTTCGTCGATGACGATAGAAAATGTCTTCCGTATATTTTAGCTGTTGGGATAATGCTTAATATATGATTCTTATCATCAAGAGTTATATTTCTACCATTTATATGATACCAGGTGTGGTACGTATATGCCTTGTCACTTATTTTCCGATGTTGTCGCCCACGTTTCTTCCAATTTTCACATATTTTAATTTGATAATACTTTAACTTTCTGTAATCGTAACAGTTTGCCTCTACAAAGGCAGTTTGATACTTGCTGTCATACCAATCTTGGAACACTTCGGAGGATTGAACTTCGGGAAGTTTGCAGGATTGGCACGATTTCTCTTTCATATCTAAGTAAGCCTTCGTAATCACCGGCGGTCCTGTACAAATGAAAGCTTCTTTACAACCAGGATTCATTCTGACTAGTTCAAGCATTTGTCTAAAAAACGGATGCTTCGGTTCACAAAGCATGACAGAGTTTGTTATAAGAAAGTCAGTTCTATGGACGAAGTAATGTTCACCAGGTTCAAGTGCAAGAGAGCATTCGTGTGTGTCCACAAACGTGTTCAGGGATCGAACACTGACTGTGTCCAAGTCGAAATAAGCACCTCCAAATTCATGCATCAGGACGTAGCGCATGATGTCGGATCGTAGAATAGCTGGAGTATCTGAAAATAGAAACAAGGTCAATGTCAATGCTTACCAGGGTCCTATATTCATCACGTCCCGAGCTTCGACTAATTAATTTTGCATTTTTCTTTTCGTCGCCACCTATCGGACGTAAGGGCGGCGCAAGTAGATGGCTCTTAGACTTTGTTATGAAGTTTAATGCAAAATTGTACAAGACGAAAAACACCCTAAATCATGCCTCGTTCTGTAGCGTGCTTTGTCTTTAGCATCGTCACATGGGTTCCAGGTTTTTTAATTATCATCCGAGAGACTATTAGTAATTTTTGGCTCGCCGGTGTAGTGCAGAGAAATGACCCTCCCATACAAAATGACCCGGGTCATTTTTCTACGTAGAGAAATGACCCCAGAAGTCATTTCACTACGTAGAGGAATGACCCGGGTCATTATTCTTGAGAAGTGAGACTGGTTTTTAACCATTTCAGCGCTGTGTGAATATATTGATCAGATCTAAATGGTAAATACTTTAATTAGCACCATGCCATTACTTCAGAGGCCGATACCTGAGTTTCCATGTCCAATCAAATTCGTTCAATATTTTCACACCGGTAGTAAATCTACCCTTTGAAAGTAAGAAAAGAAAGATTTGTCTTCTGACAACGTTTTGGCCAATATATCACTCTTGATATTTTTCCGTTTGTTCTGTTCTTTGGTCCAGATCAGAGACGCCGAAAAATACAACAAAAGAAACTTTTTTGGCATCATTATTTAGAAAATGTAAAATAAACGACAAATCCCTATGACTTGTGTTTGGCAGATGATACAGTTCCGACATCTTGTCTTAGATTTTATTGGCCTGTATTCAATATCAGTCTACAGAAATATTCACGATCCTATTTTGTCTAAATTTGAAAGTAACGCGATTTCTGATTGGCTAAACCGTTTGGTTTAGCCAGTCACAAGTTGTGTAACCTTCAAATTTAGAAAATCATAGAGGATAACACTACGGATGGTTTGTAACTATAGACCAAAGATATATAGGTCGAAATTCCTAATAAGAAAGTGCTTTTCGAACACAGTCTAAAATATTGATTATCTCTCTATGGATACAGAGTACAAGTCTATTGACGCCGTCGTCTGGTCAAGCAAAATCGATATACTGTATCTTAATATTTGTATTAGGTTTTTTTTTTGAAAAGTTTTTTTCCCGCAATACAAAAATATTGACTTTTTTGTACAGTCCTGAATTATGCATACGTCGAATATTGTCGGCTGTCACTTCAACCTTTTGCCAAACTATTGTGTCACATGTCGATCCTGAGCAAGAAGTCTTTTGGCTTTTGAATGTATTTTGGGTAACGGAGGAAACGCTGGTCAACATAATAAGGTTTTCTGTTAAAGCTTAGATACTGTAATGCTAGTTTGACTAGATATTTCTAGCGGAAATAACCTTGAACTCGCAATATTTGTTTCTTTTGATATCACCTGGAAATGCTCCTTTTATCCTTTACCACATAATCCCGATCTTTTAACGAAAGAGATGGCATTTGAAAACAATGTGGGAAAAGGAGAAAATGCTGGTTACCAGCATTTTCTCCTTTTCCCACATTGCTTTCTACCCCAAAAAACTAATTTAAGCTTCATGTAAATTTTCTAAATGCTTTCAATTTGGTTGGCCCGTCCGGATTGCTCAGTGGTGCGCGTTTCGGCCCCATGACCTGGTCTTTGTGAATTTCGAGACAAACTGTCTTTCCGGCGTATTTTCGCATCTCACCTCTGCCAAGCATGTGAGAAAAGTAGCTGGTAGCTTTGGAAAGAAAGTTGTATTAGTGCTCATGTGAGAAAGCCATAAAACACATGTGCGTCACCGACCGCCATGATATGACCTTGGCTGTTAAAGTGGCGTTAAACCCCAATACAACCAAGACAACCATTGCAAATTCGGCTGAGTCCCAAAGTTTTTTTTATTTTAGTAAATGTTGAAATTCTAAATAGAATGTGTTAGTGTTATGACTCTTTCTATAAATAGCATAAAGCCTAGCCCCGGTAGCTGAGTCGGTAGCATGCAAGACTTGAGAAAAAGGGGTCGTGAGTTCGATTCCTTGGTGGGCAAATTTCTTTCTGAGGATTGATTAGAGGCATTGCGACGCCAGGGATTCGTTCCCTTTCCACCGCTGACTGTTGTTTCGATGATGGTTATGTGAGAAAAAAAAGCCATTGGCTTGGAGAGAAAATTGTGTGGAGAACTAGTGAAAGAGTCTCCAGGAAAGCATCGATAGGTTCACTGGACGCCGCGATAAAACTGAAATAATGTTGAAAACAACGTTAATCACCATACAATCTATCAGTTAACTCTACAACATAAAGGTTGAGTGTCTGATTAACGCCACTCTGCTGAATATCATTGCGAAGATGTAAATGTTGAAATTAGTTCATTACTTGAAAAGAATGTTGTGCGAGACACTGATAACAACAACTGGGAAAAAAAGCGTGGTCATGTGCACTGATAACACCATTTTATAAAAAAGCCCAATTTATGCTAGAAATGGATTTTAACAACACAAACAAAAATAATTTAATATCAGTTGTTTTCATGAACATTGGCGAGTTTTGATTGGCTTAAAAACTTTTTTCATAGCTCCATGAAAAAAAAATCTCCTTGTGCCGGAACTACTTTTGCTGAAAATTACTTTTGCGGGTCCTACACGCTGCTTTGCTCATTTACTTTTGTTCTATTGGTTGATTTTCCGTATTGGGGATCTGAAAACTGCTTCCCTATTGTATTCTTTTGTATTCTTACGCCATTAGAATATGAGTGGATAGGACATTAGAATTAAAACTAAAGAAAATGAATGCAGTTTGAGTTATTTCAAAGGGTGTATATTGTCTGTAATATTAGATTATAAGGAATGAAGATATTTTTTTTTTTCAGGAAGGTTTGAAAAAAAAAAACTTAATCACACTTTTGTATTCGCGGTTTCATACAGTGTGATTAGGTGTAACTTGGCAAAAGGAAGACAAATACATCTCAGTGATGCATCACATCAAGTCATCACTTAATTATGAATCCATTTTGTTTGTCCACCGACGGAATCGTGAGGTAGAAGAAGCTATCCTTGGGCACGCAGAAAATTTATAAAAAAAAAAAAGCAAAAGACTTGTACAGGCCGACATCCATGTGTCGATCCCTTTTGCCAAGGTATTAAAACTCGTTCCTCACAGAGCATGGCTCAAATTTATGTGATCCATCAAGCAAAAAAGGGACCATCTTGGAATTCTTTACATCAATTAGATGAAAACAGATCAACGATACCGCAGGTCAGTTTAAGTTGATAATTCACAAGTGATTTTATGACAAGGTACAATGACCACTTTTCTTGTAGAAATTGTCATTAGAGCAAAAAGTGTCACCCTGGTCAGCCTGCGCAATTCGCGCAGTCTGACCAGGCTGACACTTTTTGCAGTTCCCAGAAGGTCCCTTTTGCGTGATGGGTCACTTATTCTTTCCTGGAATGTTCGTTTTGTTGTCAAAAACCTTATTACTTGTACTAGTGGTGCAACATAAACTTCTATATCTTTTTGGAGCCATAGGCGCACAAAAGAACGATAGATCAGGATTAGACTGTTTATCATCGGTTTACTTCAAAAGCTGTACTTACGAGGTTTTGGAAGTAAACTGACGATATACAGAATCATTCCATATGCAAAAGCTATTTTGAATCCCTTTCGACAATAACAGAGTTACTGCAAGCTTTTTTAAAGAAGAGATCTTGTCGTAGTCAACTAGAAGATTTGTCTTGGAATTTGGTCAGCCGAGGATTGGCTTTGCATCTCTATAAAACTTTTGATTTGTCACAATACTCATTATCTCCCTCTAGATGGCGTACTACACATACACATCTATCTAATTTTGGCATTTTGGGTACAGAACCGGGCTACTTTTCTGTGCGACAACCGTTACTTTAAATTTCAAACTAAAATAAATGTTTACTCAATAAAATGCTACCTACTGTGATTCATTCAACTTTGACCAACAGTTTAGAAAAATATGGAGCTAAAACAGGCCTGATTTCTCCTCAAACGTATTGATAAAAAGCCATTTTCTCTATTGCAACTTTATAGCGGGTATGACTACAATCTCCCCAATGTCGGGGAGAGTGATGCTTCATATGAGACAGGTAGAATCTTCTAAGAAAGTGACATGCGCAGACAACGTTCTAAAGGTGTTAATCACGATGAGTCAGTATTCATGTGCCCAACATTCAATCTACAGTATGAGTATTCATTCTATTAGTATGATTGCTGATTTATTCTTACTTTTGATTTATTCTGAAGGTGCTGGCCAGCATTTTTTTGTGAAAAAATGATTGGAGAAGTTGCATGAAACAGTTTCATTGCTCCTTAGTCAAATCTAGCTGACCCCGCCATCTTGAAAATTCAATAATATCAATGGTGACACCATTTTCTCTAAAAGTTTCCTTTTATTTCATCGGCAAAAAATCTACCTTTGTTAAATTGCTACATAAATATAAACGTCTAACAACGAGTACCTGTATTGAAAAAAAAAACGTGTATTTAACACTTTTCCCATGGTATAAAGTTTATACTTCTCCATATAGGAACTGCAAACGACATGTTTATGTTTATATCTCGTTAAATCGATACAAATGATTTTATATATTCTGATAGAGTAGGAAATAATGTGGGAAAAAGGAAGAAATGTTAGTTCATGCATTTCATCCTTTTTCAACAATGTTTTCAAAAACTATCCGTGTTAAATTCGTTAAGACTCTGGATTGTGTTGTGAAGGCTTAAAATAGTAACAGGGAATTATGGGACATCTTAGTCTTAATCTCTTCCATTGTAGTCATGTTCATACAATGATTGAAAAAATCCGGCTCATTCCATTGTTCTGTAATGTGTTAAAGGCCTGACATTGTTATAAAACTATTATTTGGTTAACCTTTACCTATGCCGTTTCTTTTTATTTGTCCAAACCCAGACTATATACATACTTCAAATAAGATGGGGCCAAAATTATGGATGTTGTTTTTGTAAGTTAGAAAACCTTGTTGGAATATTGGGAAATACTGGTTACCAGCGTCGTCTCCCAATCCCATGACGTCTTCAAAGCTCTTTTTTCTCAGTGTCGTTAACATTTGGAATTGAAAGGGAAAGGGTTTGGGACGTAGCGTTTTGTGCTCAAGGCAATGCAAAGCAATAGTTTCAAAATGTAGAAGGAACTAAATAGATTAACTCATTACCCAACGACAACATTTTAGGTTTATCCAAATCGAAAGTATTTGCGGACGACAAAATAAAAGTGACTGAAAATTTGAAATTATATCTGTGAAGGGTAGAAAACGGTGGGAAAAGGTTTCTTTCTCAGGGGCGTCAATAGTAGGGATTGTGTGGTAATGGGTTAAAAAAACAAGTAAAGTTGGTTCCATTAAAAATTGACCTTTGGTGCAATAAACGAACATTGACAATATTATTTAAGAGAACATAATCGACAGCGATGGAAAAATCGATGCATTGTTCAGCATCATTTACAGCAGAAATGTTCCACGTGACTTGCTTCATGGTTTTGGCCCCATAAACGGACAAAACACTGACGATATTGTGGTTTGCTTTTTGATTAACCCATTACCACACAATCCCTACTTTTGACGCCCTTGAGAAAGAAGCCTTTTGAAAACACTGTGGGAAAAGGAGAAAATGCTGGTAACCAGCATTTTCTCCTTTTCCCACAATGTTTTCTACCCTTCACAAAACAAATTCCAAATTTTCAGTCACTTTTATTTTGTCGTCTGCAAATGCTTTCGATTTGGACAAGCCTCAAATTTTGTCGTTTGGTAATGAGTTAAACACTCAATTCAAACATCACCGTATGTCTTTTGCACTGTATTTGCTGACCTTTCCTGTCCCACTTTGGGTTGGTGTGTCACCTGATATCAAAATGTACAATTTATTTGCCCGCTTTGTTTGAGATACTTTTGAAAAGTCTTGCAGTAAAAAATAAATAACACCAACTCGAACAAAGGGTGTAATTTTTCACTATTAACTGTAACAAAGAATAAGGTTTCCAAAGTCAATAAGAAATATGAACCATGTGTACCTTGGAGGGCCAGACAAAGGTTAAACTGTCGTAACCTCATGGTTTTAACAATGCCATTTACGACTGTTTTGTTGCTAAACGTTCTCACAATCAATGTGAATATAAACACGATGGACTAGTCAGTGGTGTTAGGTCAATACAGTTGATCGACAACCCATCAATTGAATTTAAGTTGTCACCAAATCTGGTTCAAAGCATTTAAGTGGCATCTAACGAGATTCCGCTTAGCATTCTTTTTAAGATCCTTGACAAAGACTGGTATTTTCTATCCGCATGTGTAGATAGCTTTAAAGGTGGGTATTTAGAATTTTCACATCCCATCAAATTAAAAAATATATATTATATCATTGAAATTTATATGAAGAAACAATACAAATCATCAATAATTAAGAATCATAAAATTACTCAAAAAAAAAATTTTTTATGGTATTCCCTTAAAAGGCTACGTAGCCTCTTAAGTTATTTTTAGATTTCCCGCCAAAAATTAAAAAAAGCATTGTGGGAACGTTACCTGACTAATGACGATGAAATTCCAGAAGATAACAAACATTTGATTATTTTCCATAATGTCTTCTTCGGATGCTATGTCTGAAGCTTCGTCTGTGTATTTCCAGTATGTAAATGAGCGAGTTGCTCATCTAAAAATAGACCGTGTTTCCCGTCAGTGTCGACCTGGGCTGTAGTAAATCTCTAATTTCTCTTGTTGTCAACTAGTTTTCGACTACCGGTGTTTTATGAATGAAAATTATAAGGCTTTTGGAGTAAAAAGATGATTTTTTTTGTATTCTTGTACAGTTTTTGTCCAAAAATCTGAAGGGCCACCTTTAAAAGTACAATACATTGACATTAACCATATTTCGGTATTTTCACTGATAACCCTTACGCCTCTAAGCGTGACTTACTGCATAGAATAATTGTGGACAGTATAGATCAAGATCAGACTGCACTAAATGTGCAGTCTGATTTTTATCTCCACTTTCCGATAAGGATTTATCATTCCCAAAAGATTAACTTTGAAATAACAATAATTTGGTTTTCATGTCGAATTTAAAAACAAGATTTAGATTTAAAACTAAAGAAAATGAATGCGGTTTGAATTATTTCCGTTGGTGTATGTTGTCTGTAATATCAAATTATAAGGAATGAAGAGAATTTTATTTTTTTCATGGATGTATGACAAATATAAAATAAAAAAAAAAACTTAATCACACTTCCCATAAGGGTGTGTGTATGTTTTTTTTTTCCATGCATCCATGAAAATAATTAAGTTCTCTTCATTCCTAAATTGAAATATCATCTATTGTTTCACGCTTTCCGGTAGGATATCGAGAAATAGCAGTGACAATATTTTTCGATCTTACACTGGTAACACCAGTGACTGATTTTCATGTTCTTGTTGCCCAAGTTAATTGCGCGCGCCTGACAATCAGATGGGAAATATGACGTCATTTACCTTACATTTCTCGCGCCTAGCGTAATAAGGTAATGCGTTGCTATGCGGGAGGGGTAAGCCACGGGGAATAACGGAAAAGAATTGTACTGGATTTTGATAAAGCTCCTCCCAAAAAGGGTTAAAATCATGAAATAAATAGAATATTTTTTTTCCGTGAAAGATCGAAATTTATTTCATCTCGTGAAAACCATCGGTAATATTTTCACTCGTGGCTGCACCACTCGTGAAAATGTTACCGATGGTGTCCACTCGATGAAATAATTTTCGATCTTTCAACGAAATAAAAAAACAAATATCCTCTATATCTTCAGTGACAGTATAACTACTAACAAAACAGTCCTGTGTTTTTAACGTTACTGTGGGAGACGCCTGTTGAAAACGTTGTTAAAAAGAAAAAATACTGGTACACAAGCAATTTCCCTCTGTCCCACATTTTTTTTCTACTCGAAAAAAGAAGTTAATTCTATTTTCATTTGCACTGATTTCAATATTTTTTTTTTTCAGATGATTTCGACTTGGGAATAGGCCTACCCTGATGTTTATCATTTTTGAAAAGGGTTGAAGGTTGAATTCTGAGAAGAAAATAAATCCTTTTGATCATGTCATGCAGCTCTTGTTAAAATAACAGAGATGATGCACAAGTGCTTTCGAGTAACCTTTATCCTGCTATATACGTAAAAATGAAACGTTTAACCCTTTACCCAACAACCTCTGGTTTTAACGACCCTGAGAAAGAAGCCTTTTGAAAACATTGTGGGAAAAGGAGAAAATGCTGGTAACCAGCATTTTCTCCTTTTCCCACAATGTTTTCTACCATGCTGGAAACAAATTTCATCTTTTGAGTTACGTTTATTTTGTGGTCTGCATGCGCTTTCAATTTGGACCAGTCTAAAATTCTGTCGTTTGGTGAAGGGTTTACTCTTTACCACACAGTCTCTACTTTTGACGACCCTGAGAAAGAAGCCTTAAGAAAACATTGTCGGAAAGGAGAAAATGAGTAACCAGCATTTCCTCCCTTTCCCACAATGTTTTCTACCATTCACAAAACAAATTTTAAATTTTCAGTCACTTTTATTTTGTCGTCTGCAAATGCTTTCGATTTGGACAAGCCTAAAATATTGTCGTTTGGTAATGAGTTAAGTTAATAATGAAGAACTCAAATTTATGGCATTTTTATACTACATGTATTCTTTTTTAGGATAAAAAAGTACCTATCGCAGGGTAGATCAAAGATCAGACTGCACGCTTTGTGCAGTCTGATCTTAACCTATACTGTTCGACAAAGGTCAGTGTGTCGCGCATCTTTAAAAGCCTAAGGGTAAAAAAAAAAGATGTAAGAAAAGTTTCAACAGTCTATTATTTGCCAATGATACTTTTGTTTAAGATAAAAAAAAAAACAGTTTTTGTCCGTATTCACAAACTACTCTTACTTCATCTCAAGTCTTATAACAGGCTCAGAAAGTAACGCAACTCCTGACTGGCTAAACCATTTGGTTTAGCTTATCAGAATTTTTGTTTCATTCAAATTTATAAAATTCGTATGTGATTAAGATTCTTTTATAAATGATTGGTAAATTTTCAATGATCGTGGGCGAGGATTTGATTTCTGAGCATGACACATTTTCCTAAAAATATTGCATGATTTAGACATTTTCTAAAAGGAATTTTTTTTTCTTCTTCCATTTATTCAAATCACTCAGAATGAAAAATAAAAATTTTCTTTAAAAAAATGAAGGATTAAGATTGTTTGGCCTTATATCTGTTGCCCATGTGTAAGCACTATTTTGTTTGCACTGATTTTGATGTGCCGTATTTACGTGTTACTTTCTGAAACAAATCTGCAACAGACAACTAGGATAATAGAAATATGTTTTTTAATATAAATAATAGAAATGTTAACATAGTGGGAAAAGCTGGACAATCAACATGAATTATAGTTTTAAAAATGGGCAGGCGGATAGCCAGGCGATTCCTGGAAGCCAAGGTTTGAGTTGTAACCATCTGTGCATCAAACAAAATGGACTTTCTTAATTCAAAGAAAAAATATGTCCAAAACCATTTCAGTTTCAAAATTACTTAAGCCAGAAAACAAAAACTGAATGTAAATGTAGATGCAATGTAGATCAAAGATCAGCTTGCAAGTTCTGAACAGTCTGATCTTGACTTACAATGTATTCTTATCATGATACACGTGTACACTGTTTTTAAAAAAAAATTAGACAAGCCTAAAATATTGCCCTTCTGTAATGAGGTAACTGGTCATTTCTTTAATTGCAGTCTTTTCTTTTTCCAAAGGTAGTCCGGTAAAGATGTAAAAAATATATCGGAAGAGAAAATGGGATTTGTAACGTTTTTGTATGTTTGTAATAAAAAGTACGATAACAATGTCACAAGATCTATTTTGCCCTACTTTGATCAGAACTGAAATTCCTTTTATATTGTATTCGATTATTTCTCCATACCCCGAGGCACAAGTTGTTTATCCCTTAATCCTTTACCAAACGACAAAATTTCAAACTGAAAGCACTTGCAGACGACAAAATGAACGTAAATCAAAAATTTGAAATTTCTTTTCAGCAGGGTAGAAAACATTGTGGGAAAAGGAGAAAATGCTGGTTACCAGCATTTTCTCCTTTTCCAACATTGTTTTCAAAGTGCTGCTATCTCAGGGTCCTAAAAAACCAGGCTGTGTTAGGTAAAGGGTTAATCTGAAGAAAAAGTTTTGGTTACGCGGAAATGAAAGCTTTGTAAGAAGACATTAAATATAAGTCAAAAATGCAATTCCTCTTAAAAGGGGTAGATTTCTTTTTTTTTTTTTTTTTTTTTTTTGAAAAGGAGAAAATGCTGGGTATCAGAAATTTCTCCTTTTTCAAAATGTTTTCAAAAGCCTTATCTAATAGAGTTGCTAAAAGTTGGAGTTGTTTGATAAAAGGTTTTTATAGTATAAAGGGAGGTAATTATGTTGTCATACTACTGGCCAGAGGTAATTATATTATTATATTATCTTAAATTCTAAGCTCAGTGTTTCTGACGACAAGATAGGTTTAGATTCGCCAAACATTCGCAGACAGAATGATAGCTCGTATATTCTGATAAGATAGTACAGAACTTTCAATCTGGACTTTGATCTACGCCTTATAATAGTTTGTGCTTTGATATGGAAGAAAAAAAAATACTCTTAACCCTTTACTAAACGACAAAATTTTCGACTGATCCAAATTGAAAACACATGAAGACTACAAAATAAACGTAACTGAAAAATTAAAATTTGTTTCCAACAGGGGTAAATAACGTTGTAGGAAAAGGAGAAAATGCTGGTTACCAGCATTTTCTCCATTTCCCACAATGTTTTAAAAAAAAAAAACTTCTATCTTAGGGTCTTAAAAACCAGGGATTAATATTGCCAAGTTTGGTAGTACACCGTATTCTCGTATCTAAAAAAAGTCTGTTTGATTAAAATCATTGTTAGAGTTAATCCTCTACACAGTAATCCCATATTTTAATCAACTTCTTACCAAACAATCTTGGGCTTTAACGACTGTGAAGGAAGGGAGCCATTAAAAAACATTTTGGGAAAAAGGAAAAAAAAAATGCTGAAAATTCGTGTTTCTCCTCTTCCAAAAATGTTTTTTTTTTTTTCTATTAAAGCAGAAATTTAAGTTTTTAAGCTCGTTCTACTTCTCATATGCAGATGTTTCGAATTTAGAAAAGTCCAAAAGCGGATAACCATCTCGGAATAAGGAGGCTTTTGATTATGTAGTGAGAAAAAAGGAGAAATCGTCGGTTTACCTCAAAAACCTCTTAACTAAAGCTTGCTTCAAGCTGTAGTAACGAGGTTTTTTTTTTTTTACTAAACCGAGGAAATGATGGTACCCATCTTCGGGAGCCAAGTTTACGATCACTACGTGGTTCTTACCTTGGCTGATTGAGCCCGATTTCGAGATTCCTGCGATACGCCCTCTATTGGATGTTGGTTATTACCCCCTTTACATCATGCTTCTAAACGCAAATGAAATATCGGTTTAAAAACCGCTTACGAATTCACATGAAGCGATAAGCAGACATCCACGTGGGTTTCCATGTTTACCTTCTATTTCAATCAAAGATGAAATGCTACGAGTGATTTCATTCCTTGCAGCTAGAGCTGGCTGCATCCAATGAAAAGCGTATCGGGTGAATGTAAAAATCAAGCTCGATCCGCCAAGGGTAGATTTACGTAATGAATCGTCAGCCTTGGCTTGCGAAGATGGATAGTACCCAGCAGTCTTTCTATTTCTTTCTAATGTCTTTCTTTCAGAGTAAATGCAACATTTTGTACCCTATAAAAGCAAAACTCAATCTTTGTGAACCTCATTTTATTCAGGAGTCGTCTGGAAATGCTTTCTATTTGGACGAGTCTAAAATCTTGTCGTATGATAAAGAATTAACTCATTACCAAACGACAAAATTTTGCACTTGTCCGAACTGAAAGCATTTGCAGACGACAAAGTAAGCATGATGACTCAAAAATTGAAACTTGACAATAAAAGAGAAGAAAACATTGTGGGAAAAGGAGAAAATGCTGGTTACCAAATCGTAGGGCAAGACAATCGTGCTCAAACTTGAATAATCTTCTCTATTGATCGATTTTTTTTTCATGTACAATCAAGCTAACCTTTTCACAAAGAATATTTCGAATTTTCACGGCTCTGGCCTTTTCATCTACTGACACATTATTTAATCATACTTAGCTCTCTCTCATTGTCGTTGGCGACTATAAACCTTTCCCAAACGACAACTTTTAGACGCTTAAAGCCTTTCAAATTGAAAATATTTGCAGACGACAAATTCTGATACTGATATATTTGGTTGAACCCTTTCCCAAACAATCCCTGGTTTTTACGACGCTTAGATAGCAGTCCTTTGAAAACATTGTGGGAAAAGCAGAAAATGCTGGTAACCAGCATTTTGTCCTTTTCCCACTATGTTTTTAACGCCGTTGGAAACAATATTCAATTCATGAGTGACGTTTATTCCGTCGTCTGTAAGTACTTTCAATTAGGACCAGTCTAAAATTTTGTCGTTTGGTATAGGATTAAACGTAATTATTTTAAATCGATTGAGAAACAACTTCTTAATCTCTCTCGATACTGCTTTCTGAGAAATTCGCCAGTGCTCGTGCCAAATATGTGGGTCGATGGACAATCCGAAAGTTGACACCCACTTCAGTGTATCGAACTCGAAACTTGTGCAGGGAAGGGTAAAAACAACATTGTGGGAAAAGGAGAAATGCTGGTTACCAGCATTTTCTACTTTTCTCACAATATTCTCAAAAGGCTTTTATCTTCAGGGTCGTTAAACGTTGGAATTATGTGGTATAGAGTTAAGCACAACAAAATATCAGCATCACCAAACAGAGCAAACAAAAGTGGACATGGCCAAACATCACCCAACAATGTTTGCTTGAGATTTCTGACTGTTTTTTACTGGCAAAGTTTTGTTTGCAAAAACAGCTTGCACGTAGCAATCTTCCTTCTTCTGTAAGAAAATACATGTACATGTAAACTGAGCTAGATTGGCCCAATTGACTTCTACTAAACATACAGCTAAAGTAGCCCCATTCGTACTTTTTATCTAGCCCCATCGCATCTTTTTCTTACCCAGTTGTCTTGCCTGTTAACCCCAAAATGCATTGCCCCTGTCGAAAGCCGTCTTTCTAATAGTCGTTTAAATTTGTGCTTTGCACATTGTGTTTACAAGTTACTTTTCATGTTTTGGGAGCCAACAGTATAAAGTGTTAATGTGTATCAAAAGTGTTTGAACATATGACCATTTAACCATACAGAACAGTGGGTACGTCCGAAGGTCAAGGTCAATAGTCATTAAAGCAAACACAGACTTACCTGTCGAGTTGATATGTGGAAGCAGATGCGGGTACCTATCATGGATTAGCTGCACCATTGTTTCCTGGGTCCACCAAAAGTATTGCCATTCCGGGTAGGGATTATGGCGAACTAAACTTCGAATATTTTCCACAAACTCTGTGGGCACGATTTCCGAATTCCATGTCTGGTGTATGATTTTCGGTATTTTACCTTTGAAATTGTCCACACATCCTTTAACACGCAGCCATCGGCGCTCCTCCGCCGTTCTGTAAATAAAGTTGTTGTACTGGATGACGTCACCACGCTTCAGCAACACTCTCAATGTCATTAACATAAACAGTGAGATGCCGATGTAAAAACACACCCGTTTGTTAATCCGCATTCTTCTATCTCCTGTCAACTGTCGCAAATTAAAGAACAATACAAACGGTGTCAAATTACCGACCACATATGGTTGAGCAAGGTCAAATTGAACAAACTTACACACTAGACTGTCCCAACAATGGAATCAAGAAATTCCACTGGCATACGGGCCTAAGCTGACTTCCCGATCGTTGAAGCTGCCATTTTCTTTTCCTTTTTTAAAACGAAAGCACCTCACTCAGGTTGATTGAAACTTCTCCGATGACTCGTTTATAAGCTACACAAATTTCCATTAATCAAACACTGCTGCTAAACCGAAAAGCAAACGCTTAAAACTTTGTTTAGCTGCTTCTATGACTACCAAATTACTAGTAGCTCGCAAACTGGTTTTATTTGACCACCCGATTCTATTTATACACTGTATTTACAATAGATTTAATATTCTTTCGGATTAATTTAAGGAGCTGGGACTCCTTACCATATAGAACGCATAAACGTGGTTCAATTGTTGAAGCAATCAATGATAGTTTTGATCCTGTCTACTTGTTCGTGCTTGTTATTTTTCGATTAATCTCATTACCACAAAATCCCTAATTTCGACGACCCTCAGAAAGAAGCCTTTAGAAAACATTGTGGGAAAAAGGAGAAAATGCTGGTTTCCAGCATTTTCTCATTTTCCCACAATGTTTTCTACTCTTCACAAAACAAATTTCAAATTTTCAGTCACTTTTCTGCAAATGTTTTCAATGTGGACAAGCCTAGGATACTGTCGTTTGGTATTGGAGTTAACAATTTAAAATACGGCCTACAACATGCAAAAAAGGGGCATTAAGACATTTGCGTATAGAGTCGTACCGGATCAGCCTGCGCAGTCCTCGCAGGCTTATCCGAAACAACACTTTCCGATTTTATGTACTTTGTGTTTAGCACAAGCCTACAGGAGCACAGTATCTGATGTAGTCGTAAAGTGTCGTCTCGGATCTGCATGCTCGGTCCTGTCTCTTTTCGCGTGTTGCAAGCAAATTACAATCTTAACGACCCTAACAGAGAAGGACCTTTAAAGAAATCAGGAATGATTTGTTCCTTTTCAAACCTTCAGACAAATCAGTCTTTCGACTTGCATTATATTATTGTCCGCCAATCTTAAATGTGGAAGGTTCTAACGTTTCTATCTTTTTCAAGTTTGTGTGTGTGATAAGTTCTTCCTACCGATACAGTTTTTCAGGCATTTTTATTCATGTACCGTATATGCAATCAACATGTTTATGGTTTTATAATAAAAAAAAAAAACATATTAAATTTGAAAACAAATAAGAAACAAAAAAAAGATGTTCAACTTTGTCCAACTTAATATACATTTTTTTTTTATTTTTTATTTTTTAAGGTAAAAGAACGCATTGGGTAAAACAGAAAAATGTTTGTTACAAACATCTCCCTCCCTCTTTCCCACGTCGTTTGCAAAACTTTTTTGAGATCCTCGAATCCAAAGAATCTGTAGAATTAAAACTTTTCATGCTAGTGCCTTGACTGAAAAGATTTCGACACTTAATAATAAGTTTCATGTTACTGTGCGTTGTAACGGATTGAACATAGGTGAGTTGATAAATGACCAAATTTCAAACTGGAGTGCTTTATTTTGAAAACCTGGCCCTTCTCTCGCCCTCTATCCCTCGCTGTCTGTTTAGCTTGCTTTGTTTGTGTCACGGTCTGTCTGCATGTGCGTAGTACTTATGTCAAACCAGGCCAATCGTACCAAATGAATAATGGCCGTATTCTTATCTTTATTTTAAAAGTGCTAGATGAGTTCATGGGAAATTTTTCAGCGTGGGTTCAAAAAAAAATACGATTGCAAAGTTTCTAATCCCCTAGAAAAATCTTTCCCTATCTTACAGTAGACAAATCACAGAAGTGCTCTGTGATCTTGATCTACTCTAAGCAAAAGCTCAGTTTAAGTTGTGCCTAGTAGCAAGCAAGGTATTTTTTATAATTGGTGTGCAACACTCGAAAAGGGACATTCGGACATCTGCGTAAAGTGTCGTCTCGGATCAGCCTGCGCAGTCCGCGCAGGCTAATCCGAGACGGCACTTTACGACTAAATTAGATTTTGTGCTACAGTAGACATGGGCAAAACAGAAAATTGCACTAAAACGGAAAGTGCCGTCTCGGATTAGCCTGCGCGGACTGCGCAGGCTGATCCGAGACGACACTTTACGCAGATGTCCGAATGTCCCTTTTCACGTTTTGCAGGCCATATCAGATTACGCTGACATAAGTTTGGCAATCGTATCTTTTCGGTCAAAATGGTTGGCTCTAAGCCTCAATGAGAAACAATAAACTCTGAAATTGATAACACACTTAAACAACAATCCAAGAATTGCTCTTTCAGAGTTAAATGTTGGGGGGAAACAATTCCCTATCGGGCAGTGTAGGTCCAAGATCAGACTGCACGATCTGTGTAGTCTGATCTTGACCTACTCTGTTCGCAAAAGGTCAGTGAGTCGCCCTTTGCAGCTTTCGGGTTAATCAAGTTTCAACTGGTTTGAAAGTTGTATAATAAACTCAACTAGACAAAAATAAAGATTTTTCTTGAAGTGAAAGAAACTTTGTGGGAAAACCGGAAAATGTTGGTACTCAGAATTTTATCCTTTCCCCACAATAGTTTACAAAATCCTGCTTCCCATGGGTCGTTAAAAACCGGACTGGTTGGTAAAGGGTTTAATTTAAAAGGATAAATGTAATTATCTGTAATAGTAAATAGTTGTAGTCCTAATTCGTTTTTGTGGTATTTGTCGAAGACAATACCACAATGAGTTCAAGATTGAATTTCGATAACCCTGTATCTTATTTTGTACCGTGAATCTAATATTCCATCGCGTTTAGGTACACAGCAGTAGAAAGAGATTGAGTTCAAGTAGTTCCCGCTTAATTTTTGCCGGAATATCCCGGATGTTTGTAGCTTGAAAATGCTTCAAACGCTTTGGAATATCATTACTATGTTCTCTGTCCTAACCACATACAAACAGACAAAGCAATGATTATATGCTCTTTTATCGCAAATAAAGCCAGACGGGCTGAAAAACGTGATTTCAAGTGTAATTACTCAGCCCATTTCAAAACAGGTCGGTCGTCAATGACACTGATAAATTAATCAACCTCCGAAAGGTCCCGGGCTTTAGCGCAAGAATATAAAACTTGGCATAAAGTAGTTCAATTTAAATACATGAATATTGCCATTTTCTTCATAATTTGCAGCTATCTAGGACGACATTTCAATATTTAAATCTTGATTTGCAGATCTTCTATATGATACATATTTCTACATAATGCCAGCGTATCCATTTTGTCATAGCGTACCCAAACTCTTTAGAGTCTATACCGAGTCTATACCAAGACAGCGTACCCAAACTTTGTAGAGTTTTAGTTCAACCATTTTGTGCAAAAGCGAAGGAAATACATGGATCCGTGGAAATCGATATTTGACCAATCAGGACATCGGGTTTATTCTACCCGATGTCCTACTTGGTTTCTGCTATTTCGGCTCACAAATAAACGACTGTTAACGTTGGAAGAATGCAATTCTCTTTATTTATGTTGTGTTTTTAACGTTTGAATTTTGAAAAAAAACTTACAAAATGTGCTATGCGAACGTGTATCGATGGCGTGAGATCACGCAGAGGCTATAGAAAAGTTTAAATTGTGATAATTACTGAAAATTTGAACTTGTGCAAAGAGCTGATCAGCGCTGGATAATAGATTAATTTAAAGTATTCTGTAATTTTTCCTCTCTGAAAGAGAAGACTGGAAAACAAAGGTAAAAATAGACCTATATGAAGTATTAATAAAAAGAATATACTTTTACTTGAATATTAACCTTGTTCAATAACCTATGAATATCCAAAAAGTGGCCGCGTTACTTGTCACCAATGTTTCAATTTGACATTAATTTTAACCCATGGTGCATGAAGAATATGCTGAATGTGTACAGGGATCGTATATACGATCTCTGATGTGTAGATATAGATCAGATTGCAAATTACATGATGTTTATTCTTGGATTTAAGTACCTGCTGATTACAATAAGCACTTTGACGTGTAGTTCTTCCTCATTATAGGAGTATATTTCAATTTTAAAAAAAGTCTAACTTCTGATCTGGTGGAACTTGGAAATATTTTTCTGTTGACTTATCTGTTTTAACCTTTTACCACATAACGGGTTTTAACGACCCGTAGAAAGCTTTTAAAAGCATCGCGGAGAAAGGAGAAAATGCTTGTAACATTCATTTTATCCTTTTCTCACTGTGTTTTGAGCTCTTTCAAAAACAAATTTCAATTTTTGAATCATTTATTTTGTTGTCTGCAAATATTTGAATTTGAATTGCTCTAAAAATTTTGTCATTTGGTGACGAGTTTAAATGGATTAGCACATCTGCACATTAGCACAAAGGGTGTGTTGGTAAACTGTTAATTTGATAAGAAGTGTGTTTGATTGCAACACAATTTGCCGCTCTAATCAATTTGACCACCCGTTGTCATCAGTATATCATATACTACCGTCGATGATATTAACAATTTTCTTAATTGACAACACACTTAACACATTTTATAATCTATCAGACAACTCTTTTCCCATTAAGCTGATATTAAAATTTTTCATTAACTTAAACCTCTCTGTACATTCAGACATTCTATAAACTTTTCAAAAGGTTTCTTTAATTTGATATGATGCTGAGATGACTTAACTAGCCCAACGAAAGCAATAAGTACCGTTAATTCTATTATTCTATGGCAAAACGGAGATTTGTTGGTGTTTTTTTATATTCAAATTTTTGTTTAAACATGTAAATCTGTTACATTGTACGTCGCCCCGTAATTCGCCCTTTTAATACATCTCCGTATGTAAATTAGTAAAGCATCTTTAAATTTCTTACTGAGAATTTATCATCGTTAGAAATATATGATTAAAATACTTTTTCCGGAATTTTACTGAGAGAAACAGTCATGACAGCACGATTTAAGTACCCTATCTGCTATACTGTATATGTATTGACTACGTATGTTTGTGAGACCTTGGCAACAGTAACTAAGGTAGTCGGTTTATCTTTTCACCACGGATCCATGTATAAACCCAGTTAAACTCATTTTTTCTCAAGCAAATGACTTTTACGGTGTCACTCAAATATGTAATTTGAAATGGCATATTAAAATACATTGGGCGAGGCTATCGATCGTTGAGATACTTATTTTTGATTGAAACTAGCTTCTCGCGAAATGATACAAATTTGCCAACTGACCTTGGGCTTTTTCGTTCCAAAACCAATTTGTTCCATGGCTTGTTGGTCCTATGATTGCACGCTACTCCATCTGATTGCTCATGAATATTTATAGATCGAGTTAATAGACCGTTTGCCAAATACCGTTACTGACGCGTCACCACGAGTTACTTCCCTTTCCATCCGATAATTTTTCCCAATCCTGTATATACCCGAATAGTGAAAGTGTCATATTTTTATGCTCCCCGAAAGGCGAGCATATAGTCGCCGCTTCGTCCGCCCGTCCGTCCGTCCGTCCGTCCTTCCGTCCGTCCGTCCGTCCGTCAGTCCTTCCGTCCGTCCGTCCGTCCGTCCGAAGCGATTTCTCTATAACCCTTGGACCAAATTGGATGAAACTTCATATATGAACTCCTTAGGGTAACGCGCCGATATGCTTTTCCCGGATTTTCAATTTGACCCCGTGTCATGGAAAAAGGGGGCTTAATGCAAAATTGCAATTTTTACCAATTTCTCATTCAGTTTTTGTCAGAATATCATGAAACTTCATGGTTATATTGTTTATGGAAAGTTTTAGCATGTGCCCTTGCTATTTTTAATCTGGGCATTTTTTAAGTTGACGTTCTGTCATAGAAAAAGGGGGCTTCTTGCAAAATTCCAATATTTACTAATATTTCATTCAGTTTTGGTCAAAATTTCATTACACTTCATGGTTATATTGTTTTTTCAAAGTTTCACCATGTGCTCTTGTTTCTTTATGTGGTTTTCAATTTGACCCTCTGTCATGGAAAAAGGGGGTTTCTTGTAAAATGAAAAAGGGGCCCTAATGCAAAATTGCAATTTTTACTAATATCTTGTTCAGTTTTTGTCAACATTTCATTGTTATCAGGGTTCGCTCTGGGTCTAAAAAAGTTGTCGCCAGCTCTTTCGCCAAATGAAAAAAGTTGGGGCCAATCTGGGGACAGTTGGGGCCAAATTTTCAGGAGTTGGGGCCAGATGAGTATCATAATGCAGCATGCTGGACAAAATTTCAGACTGGTCGGAATTGTAAGGAGTTGCAGTCCTTTCATAATGTATAATGTATGTTAAGGGGTAGATAACTTTGTTAGAAAATTGAGAATTATCTATGAAAAAGTAACACTTTCTCAGGGTCATATGAACAAGGTTTTTCAATTTTTTTTTTTGCGTGTTTGATAATTGATTCTTTCTTCATGACAGAGCAGCCAGTGGTGAACGAGTTTGTTTACTGACATTGTAGACACATTTTACATAGCATAACTTTTTTGCAAGCATCGTATATGAGAAAGCTAGAAAATTCAGGGTCAGAAAGCCGATAGTTCTTAAATAATCGTTTTGCAACTCCTCGAAGGCATGCCGAGTTGGCTAGATTCACTTTCATTATGGGAGGCATCGGCTTTACTTTTTCTCACAGACATTAACGCAGCGATCCATTTTTACATAGAAAGAAAGAGCTAAAAAGTTACTTATTTATAACCCATCAAATTGACAGCATTTGCAGCAGGCAAATACCGGTAGATAACCGCTCAAAGTCTGTAACTACTGTTTAAAGATACATGTATATAAAAAAATATATAGTCTGTTAAATGTAGAAAAGCTTACTTCCAGCATTTTCTCATATTGCCACGATGTTTTCAACTTTCTATTGATAAGTTAGACCCAGTTTCAGAGTGCAAGAGACATCGAAAATACAGCTGTCTGATTAGTGTTTGTCTTTGATTAATATCGGATAAATCGTAAATAAAACCATCATTCAACAACTAAATCTAACACCTGATTTACTTTCAAAGCCTTGTAGATTTGCGGTTCGCAGCCCAATCAAGGAAATAGATCTACTATAAAATCAACAGAATACTTATATCTATCTAGAATCAAAGACAATAACTTTTTTTTACATTTTATCTTATAGTTAGTGTCATAGAATATATTCGATTTCATCCAAACGCTCAGTGACGAGCTACCATTTTGAAGTTGAATCATGTGACTTCGCTAAATTCGCCGAAAGCCTTGTAACGTGATACTACATTGGCGCCAAATTAGTCACATGATTTGAAAATATTGCCACATGATCTAAATGATCTAAGTACGTCATCATATATGTTCGTTTGAAAAACTGCGAGTAGAGTCTAATAACTAATTAGGAGTAAATGGTTATAAGCTAGAAGGTACCGATTCCATGGTTTTTAAAACTGGTATATTTCAATCCATTTAAAACTTTGGAAATAAAAGTTGACGAAGATTGACCGATATCCGGGGTACTACTTTCACTTTCATATAGGTAGTTACTAAATTTAGCAAACCGTGTTTCAAAAATAGAGGTCCGACAAACACCGATAGGTGGCGCTGATATTTGTCAATGATATGGGATTATCCTATGGTGTTGTAAAGTTAATTAACAATGGCTTGTCAATATAGACTCTCGGTATGTTGTAAACTAATTAAAGTCGCTGATTGGGCCCTAACTGTAAATCGGGTACGGCACACGCTGATATGGTAGATTACACACAGGATGCTAAATGTCAATATACGCGAGGCGACTTCCCGATTATTTCAGTCGACTTGGACTTCGCTTTTCATGGCGAAATGAGCGAAGTTTTTTGAAATCCGGCGACTTCTTCGCCCACTCGACCGAGGCTATAACTCGCTTTGCTCGCAAACGCTTACGACAATGAATTTCAAAAGAATTTCCTTTTGGGGCCAGCTTGTAAAAAGTTGTCGCCACGCATTTTCGCCAAATGAAAAAATCTTGCGCCAAATTTTAATTTTTGTCGCAAATGGCGCCAATGGCGATCGGCAGCGCGAACCCTGGTTATATCTTGTTTTACAAGTTTCAACATGTGCCCTTTCTTTTTGCAATCTATGAATTATTAATGCGCAAATACGTCTTTCCTGGTTTCTCAAATGAAGGCTGTATCACGGAAAAAGGAGACTTCATGGAAAAAATTGTTTTCACTAGGTTCTCCTTTATCAGTGCTCAAAACTTTGTGAAATTTCAAATCTGAACTTGTTGAAACGTTGCCCAGGTACCTCTCTTCCTTTTTGTCAATTTCAGGCTGCGTCTCGGAAAAAGGGGGCTTCATGTAAAAACTTGTTTTATGTAATATTTAATACATGACAGCTCAAAATTTTATGAAATTTCAAATTTTGAATTATTATTAAAAAATGCCACAAACCACACACCCGTTGTATTTATTGCAATGATCCAATATTGTCTTATGGGAAAAGGGGGCTTAAAGGGGGGCTTATTGGGCTTATTGTCCTCTAAAAGTTTGTTATTTGGCTATCTCGAAGATAATAATTGCCTTTTTACTTCAAATTTGGGGGTGGGGCATGAACAGGTTCTTCTAGGATAAAAGAAGTGAATTTATATCAATTTCTTATATTTTATGACAAGCACTTGTTCGGGGAGCATAACCCGTCTCTGACGGCTCTTGTTTTTAAATGGATTACATACTAAACGCGATAAATAAACAACCTAAAACGGTCGTGCCGTTAGTTTCATCAATTATCTTTTTCGAAGACACACACAAAAAAGAACTGTTGTTTTATCAATTTTTCGGTAGACTTCAGAGAGTAAAGCGGTATCATTTATAAGCGCTGTCTCCTGCCGGGCGTGTTGATAGAGCTTTTTGTATGCAGACGGCATTAACCCTTCGGCTACCGAGTGCGACTCAAAGACCTTTTGCAGAAAATATAGATTCAGATCACACCAGGAAGAACGTGAAGTCTGATCCTAAATCTACACTATCCGATACGGAGATATTTTTCCTCGAGATATTCCTTTGAAATAACTTTTGAGGTTTTACTATCAGCTTTAAGAGTTGCATTTAATATATTTAGTAAGATAAGGTTTAACTTAAATTAATCAAATACCTCCCCCCCCTCCATTCCTAAAGAAATTAGTGCAAATATACCGTTTAAAATGGGACCTGTCGTCTCGGATCAGCATGCTCGGTCCTGTCTCTTTTCGCGTGTTGCAAGCAAATTACAATCTTAACGACCCTAACAGAGAAGGACCTTTAAAGAAATCAGGAATGATTTGTTCCTTTTCAAACCTTCAGACAAATCAGTCTTTCGACTTGCATTATATTATTGTCCGCCAATCTAAATTTGGAAGGTTCTAATATTTCTATCTTTTTCAAGTTTGTGTGTGTGATAAGTTGGTCCTACCGATACAGTTTTTCAGGCATTTTTATTCATGTACCGTATATGCAATCAACATGTTTATGGTTTTATAATAAAAAAAAAACATATTAAATTTGAAAACAAATAAGAAACAAAAAAGAAACATTATGTAACCCAGGTTACATAATGCATTTGAAAAAAAAATGTTCAGGCAGAAAAATGCATCTTTTGGCACCAGTAATTAGAACAGACTTACCCTCCGTCACAGCTTTTAATAATTCCAAACCTTTACAAGTGATCAACGTAAGACAAACGGGATAAACGCCTAATTATGACACGTGTGTGTTAACTAGTCGGTGCCTAAAAGAACACAACAACTTTTCAAATAGATCATCCACTTTGACGGTGAAACACCGAGATCAAACGTACACCCAGCTAACCTTGACTAGCTTTTCAATGAAAATAAGTATAACACGTATTCGCTTCCTGAAAATGAATCTGTAAAACCTTTTCTTCTAGAGGGAATGGAAGGTTTGAAATTTGAATTAAACTTTGTTATTATGATAGTCAACTTATAAGGTAGTTCAAACAGGAACATGGCAAACATGCAACTATACAGATTTTTAAAAATGTTATTTCAAAGTTAAGATTTTTGCTATAAATTCAAAATGTTTGATGTCCCAGTTTTTTGTTAGTAGACTGTCTCTGTCTTTTAGCAGATACTGGAACGAATTTTTGGAAAAAATATCACATTAGTAATTTAAATAAATCAAACGAGCCTGTACGTTACAAGCTTAACTACAGAATTACGCAAACATTGGTTGAATAATCAGACATAAAATTGCAGGTATATTGATGTTATCCCCCTACACCCCATTTTTTATAACACTGAATCTTTCACCAACTCTTTACGAAACAAAAATTTGAGACTTGCCCAAATTGGAAATTTTTGCAGATAACAATTTGAATGTGGCTTAAAAATGAAATTTTCTTTAGAAAGGATAGCAAGGGAAAAGGAGAAAAGGTTGGTTACTAGAATTTTAACCCTTTTCAACAACATTTTTAAAAAACTATATTTCTAAGGGTCGTAAAAAACTTGGGTTATGTGGCATAGGGTTTTAAATAGTTACTGCGAATGTTTTCACCCGACGACAACACTTTGGACTCGTCCAGATACTTAGCATATGGAGACGATTGCATAAACGTGGGTCAAATGGTTGTAATTGTCTTTTAAAAAGTCAAAAAAAGAAACTATTGTTGAAACAGGAGAAAACACATGTTGCAAACCCTTCCCTTTTTCCTCAAATATTTTCGCTCACACTTTGAAAATTCGTTTTTTTCACAAATGTCTATGAACTACATATTGATTACTTTCAGTTTTCGGTTTTTTGAAAGTGTGTGTGTGTTTTGGGGGGGGGGGGTGGAGAAATGTGTTAAAGTTGAGAAAGTGAGACAAATAACAGACAGTGGGACAAATCAGCATGTTTGCCCCCTTTTTTTCACGGGTCGCTCGAAATACTTTGGTAAAAGGTTGATTAGCTGTTTAGTGTCTTCAGAAAGACAGGGACAGTCCATCTAGTGATTTTAAAGTACTATTATCAAACATCCTTGTTGCACTTTCAGGCATATACCTATTGACGAAGAACTTATGTTATCGATCATGAACAAAAGAAACGTGGCTTCAGATCAAAATTCAGACCTTCCATAACTTCTTTTAAGCTTCATTTTGAATATGAAAAATATGTATCTAATGAAGTCTTATCAAAAAAAAAAAATGGATGAAGGGTTAAATCGGTGTTCCTTTGATCTCGGTATCGCACTGCAGAGTGGGTGACCTTTAGAACAGCTGTAATGTACTTGCTTCTTACAGATTAGCACACACGTGTCACATTAAATTGACTCTTCTTATCTTTTGTTTCATATTAATTTACCCCTTTGGCTATCATTAATGATCAGGATTATGAATTTTATACAGGTTTCAGAGGCTAAGTCTGTTCTTAGTCTCTACATGCTCTTTATTTAAATACGATTTTATACAATGCATATTTTGTCTGTTTGTGATTTTCTTTTTCAAAGGCAATATCATGAAATATGTTTGAATTGTGTTAGAATTGATTTCAATAAATTACTTGCTATGTCATTTTCTTTTCAGTTATGAATTTGTCCAAATTTAAAGGATTTGCGAACGGGACATACGGCATTTGTAACTGAAATAATGCTTCGATTGTCCGGTGTCACGTGATAATGCTGGTGCGCCACTTACGATGAAATGGAAATATCGCTTACCGTCTATTGATTGTAATGTTGGAAATTGAATGTAAAAGGCTAGAGATATTTCATAATTATAGTTTTCAGGAACAAACTTACTTTTCGGTTCGATATATCAACTGGATTTTTCTCTCTATTCGTCATGCATCCTACTGTCAAGGGGCGTTAATCCTGCTTCTTCCTCATGATCAAAATGAGACCACTTATACAAAAATAAACTAAACTTTGTCATGAATGCTCTCCCTTCAACCAAAAAGGTATTCATTTGCTTGGTGGGTTGACTTTTAAGCCAATATCTGAACAATATGTCTCTGTTTCTTTCAAACTATCAATTCCACACATGGATTTCCTTGACAAATACCACTTCAGTGTTTTCAACGCTTTGATTTATCTAAAGTGCTAACGGTGAGCTATTGTGATCGCCCAGTGTCCGGTATCCGTCGTCCGTCAACAATTTCTTTAAACTTCTTTTCCTCCTAAACCACTGGGGCAATCTTCATGAAACTTGGCAGGAATGATCCTTGGGTGAAGCTCTACAGTAATTGTTCAAAAAATTAAATTCCGCCCATAACTTTGGTTACCATGGCAACAAAGAAAAAAAAACGAAATCTTTGAAAATCTTCTCCTCTGAAACTAGAAGGGGTAGAGCTTTGATATTTGGTATGTAGCATTTCCTAATGGACCACTACCAAGTTTGTTCAAATTATGCCCCAAGGGTCAAAACTGGCCCCGCCCCGGGAGATAACGCGTTTGAGCATAGGAACAAAGAAAGAAAACTTTAAAAATCTTCTCCTCTGAAACTTGAAGGCGTAGAGCTTTGATATTTGGTATGTAGCATCTCCTAGTGGACCTCTACCAAGTTTGTTCAAAATATATCCCTGGGGTCAAAACTGGCCCAACCCAAGGGGTCACAAGTTCGAGCATAGGAACAAAGAAGGAAAACTTTAAAAATCTTCTCCTCTGAAATTTGAAGGAATACAGCTTTGATATTTAGTATGTGACATCTCCTAGTGGACCTCTACCAAGTTTGTTTTAATTATGCCCCTGGGGTCAAAATTGGCCCCACCCCGAGGGTCACAAGTTTGAGCATAGGATCAAAGAAGGAATACTTTAAAAATCGTCTCCTCTGAAACTTGGAGGCGTAGAGCTTTGATATTTGGTATGTGGTATCTCCTAGTGGAACTCTACCAAGTTTGTTCAAATTATGTCCCTAGGGTCAAAACTGGCCCCACCCCGGGGATCACAATTTTGAGCATAGGAACAAAGAAGGAAAACTTTAAAATTCTTTTCCTCAGACACTAGAAAAATAGAGCTTTGATATTTGTTCTGTTGTATCTCCTAGTAGACCTCTACCAATATTATTCAAATGATGTCCCTGGGGTCAAAACTGGCCCCAGCCCGGGGCATAGGAACAAAGAAGGAAAACTTTAAAATTCTTCTTCTCTGAAACAAGATGGCGTAGAGCTTTGTTATTTGGTATGTGACATCTCCTAGTAGATTTCTACCAAGTGTTTTTAAATCATGCACGTGGGGTCAAAACTGGCCCTGCCGCGGGGGTCACAAGTTCGAACATAGGAACAATGAAAGAAAATTTTAGAATTCTTCTTCTCTAAAACTAGAAGGCATGGAGCTATGATATTGGCATGTAGCAATTCCTAGTGGATCTCTACCAAGTTTGTTCATATTGTGCCCTTGGGGTCACAGGTTCGAACATAGCAACAAAGAAGGAAAACTTTAGAAATCTTCTCTGAAACTTGAAGGTGCAGAGCTTTGATATTTGGTATGCAGAATCTTCTAGTGGACCTCTACCAAGGTTGGTCATATGATGTCCCTGGCGTCAAAACTGGCCATGGCCCGGAGGTCACAGGTTGGAACATAGGAACAAAGAAGGAAAAGTTTAAATTTCTTTTTCTCTTAAACGGGAAGGTGTAGAGCTTTGATACTTGGTATGTAGCATCTTTGAATGGACCTCTACTAAGTTTGTTCCAAGAATGCTGCTTTGGTTAAAACTGACCCAGCCCCGGGGACCACAAGTTCGAACATAGGACAAAGAAGGAAAATGTAAAATTCTTCTTTGAAACTGTAAGGTGTAGAGCTTTGATATTTGATTGGCCTATGTCCGGTGTCTGTCGCCCGTCAACAATTTCTTTAAACATCTTCTTCCCCTAACCCACTGGGCCAATCTTGATGCAACTTGGCAGGGATGTTCCTTGGGTAAAGCTTTACCAAAGTTGCTCAAAGAATTGAATTTCACTCATAAGCTATAGTCTAAGGTGAGCGTTCCAGGGCCAATGGCCCTCTTGTCTATCTTGTTTTTTTTTTTCTTGATAATTTTGTTAATTTCCAGAAAAGGGAAGTAATTATCATCTACCTTTGTCATAGGTATATAGTGGTTTTAGATTTTATAAATGATAATTCTAAGACGGACAAAAAGGAAAAAAAGTAGCTCAGTCGTACAATAATACTCATTTTTGATAATTTTGCAAATTTTGTAGGATACTATCATAGTGGAATCAGCTGTTTTCTATTATGTGTCCACTACGTTAAAAAATAAATTACCTATAAAAAGACACAAAAAGAAAGAAAAACGAACACCTTTACTTACAGATGGGCCTATATGAACTTGCAGAATAAACCTGTCCTCATTTTTTACCTATACCAATTGCTGTTAACTCATTACCGAACAATCTCTACTTTTGACGACCCCGAGAAAGAAGCCTTTAGAAAACATTGTGGGAAAAGGAGAAAATGCTGATAACCAGCATTTTCTCCTTTTCCCACAATGTTTTCTACCCTTCATGAAACAAATTTCAAATTTTCAGTCATTTTCATCTTGTCGTCTGCAAATGCTTTCAATTTGGACAAGTCTAAAATTTTGTCGATTGGTAAATAGTTAAGTCATTCGACATGGCCTGCAACGCGCCACATTCGGACATTTATGTAAAATGTCGTCGTAGTGTCGGCTAACTCGGGATGACACTTTCCGTTCTAATGTTCACTCAAGTTTACTGTAGCACAAAATCTAATTTAGACGTCAAGTGCCGTCTCGGATTGGCCCACAGTCGGAGGGACTGCGCAGGCTGATCCGAGACGACACTTTACGTAACTGTCCCGATGCCCTTTTCGCGTATTGCAAGCCACATATCAGCACTAAGAATTGGGTAAAATGGCAGTGCATTCAGACAGGCCGAAAAAATCTACTCTAGAATTTGTACAAGTGTATATATGAACCTGAAAGTGTCTTAAGTGATTAAAGATTTCCTTACATTGTAAGGGAGACAACTGCAGACTATAGTACTTTTTCCCTAACGACTGGTATTTATCGCAGCTGAACGATGGGTTTACAAAAAGCGAACCTATTTTAATGTATCGCGATATGCTTTTCATTGTTCAAGGGTAATTGTGTGGCAATGGGTTAAATGCCAAATTCTGCAAATTTTAGCATCTACATACTCCAAAATGAATAGTTATGTCCGCATTAATGATAAATTATCCGATCAGTCCACATGTAACGTAGGTGTGCCCGGGAGGGGACATAACAAGCAAAATAATTTTTAATCTGTACATCAATGTCTTATGTACCTTGTTACGAGGTAAAGAACACAGCAATATTTTTGTATCGGACGATATTCCAAGTGTTTTTTTGCATCTTATTTTCCGATGACGTAGCTAACTGTGCTGAAACCGCAATAAATTTACAATAACAACACAATCCTAAATAGGAATCAAACTCGTATGTCGATCAATCAGAACAAGCAATGGTCTTCAGAAATGGGCTCCAGTCCACTAAGATATTATGAAAAATGGAAATTTGGCGAAAACCCAATCAGAGTAACACCGTTCTACAAACACATGGGTTTACTTTTTACACCTAACCTGTCATCTTCAAAAGCAAAAGACAAATTAGCTTGTCATTCAAAAAGACAATTTTCGCCTAAAGCATTCAAACATAAATTTGGAAGTTTTTATTACCATGATTACTTAACACTATTCGACACTATAGTTAAACCTATTCTTTTACAAGGATCGGAGTTTTTGAAGCCAACATTTTGGAACAATTAAAAAAAGTACAAATTTCATAAGCAAATAACTGTATGGTTCTCGGTGAATGTGGTAGACTACCTTTATTGTGTAGTATATCATTATAAAGCTGTAAATAGTGGGCAAAACATATACATATGCCGATACATCGATATCCCGGAACCTATTATAAAATGATTAAAAATTTAGATGACATTGGCCGCGAAACTTGGGCATCGTCGGTCATTTAGTTGCTTTATCTATAAGGGTTTGGAATTGATTGGGTGACTCGAGACATTTGAATTTCGGACATATTTCTTTCTGTTTTCTTTCATGGTTACATATACTGTGCAATACAAAACTGAAGAGTTACTGTTAATAAATCTAATCCCTTTTCCGTCCATAAAAATATTGAAGTTATTAATCACATCCAAAAAATATTTAACTATGCGTTTGTCATATCAGCTAAGAAAAGCACTTGCTCGTGTTCGATGTAGTAGCCATACATTAACCCTTTCCCAAACGACAAAATTTTAGATTGGTCCAAGTTGAAAGCACTTGCAGATAACAAATTAAACGTAACTTAGAAATTGAAATTTGTTTCCAACAGGGTAGAAAACATTTTGGGAAAAGGAGAAAATGCTGGTAACCTTTTCCCACAATGTTTTCAAAAGGCTTCTATCTCAGGGTCGTAAAAAACTAGGTAAAAAAAAATTCAAATCAATGGCACTTTCAACATTAAGTGAGTTATCATATGGATAGTTGCGTCATTCATGCTTGACCTAGGTCTCAACAGTTCAAAGGCTAGCTCTCAAATCATTTCCCTACGAAAAGTTATCGGTTTGATCGAAAGTCGAAACTAGAGTGTCAAAGATTTGAAATTCAAGCTCAAGACCTTTACCACCGAGCGACGCGAAACTCTTCTAAAATTACGAAAAGACCTCGTTTGCTATCCGTAGGCCATACTTTCAATCCAATTCTCACATAAACTTGGTCATAAAGAATTGCTAATCATCATTTAAGAAAGTCGGTCACCTCTGGTCTTGAAACACTTTCAGGTCACATAGTCCAGAAAATGCTATGTTATATACTCCAAATGAAATAACTGGGATAGGGAAGGGAATGTTGCCTGCCGATGAAGGGGTGTAACTTTAAAGGTTTTGAAATCAATTGAATGCATTTATTTCCCTTTAAACTGCCCCCTTTCATTTGAAGAATTAAATTCCATATCACGCCATTTAAAAATGTTGATTCATTGTGAAGATGACAATCGTTTTTTTTTTTTTCAAAGGCTTTAAGTAGACTCTCAGCGCTTGTCAGGGACAGAAACGTTTTGAAATTCATGCCCAACACATTTACCACTGAGCGACGTGATCTCTTCTAAAATTACGAAAAGACCTCGTTTGAAATCTATAGACCATACTTTCAATCCAGTTCTCAAATAACTGAAGTCGGTTATATAGAGGATAATCAACTGGTTATTTTTGATATGAAAAATATCTCACGAGGATGCGTTGTGAGGCGTTGAAAAAACGAGTGTGCAGCATGAGTTTTTTTAACGCCTTACGACGCATCCGAGTGAGATATTTTTCATATCAAAAATAACCAGTTGATTATTCTATTTATTATATACATTATTAACATTATTATTTTTAATTTTTCGTTTGAAAAACAACAAAAACTATCTATAAGTGCTTAATGAAAAAAAAGTAGTTCCTAAATTATGGCAGGAAGTGAAAGTTGATATCGTCACTAGTGATGATATCAAAATTTATTACACTGGGAAATTCCAGGATTTCACTGCTATGTATATGATAAAATTAAATACTCCATAGGAAATGACTGGGACAGGGAAGGGAATGTTGCCTGTTGATGAAGGGGTGTAACTTTACAGGTTTTGAAAATCATTTGAATGCATTAAACTCCCTTTAAACAGCCCCTTTTCATTTGAAGACTTTAATTTCATATCATACCATTTAAAATTTGGAAATCATTGTGAAGATGACAATCGATTATTTTAAAGGTTTTAATATAAGCGTTTGTAACCGACAGAAATGATATCCATAAGTAGGTCAAGTAGCTTTATAAATCTTTTGTTTGCTTTTTACCTGATCTTTAGATTCATTTTTATGCTCCCCGAAGGGCGAGCATATAGTCGCCGCTTCGTCCGTCCGTCCGTCCTTCCGTCCGTCTGTCCGCCCTTACGAGCCCGACATTGTGGGGTTCGGGGTATCTGTACATTTAGTCTCTATGGGGTTTATTCAGTCTATCTGGTAGGTATGGGGTTAGGGTTAGGGATAGTGGGGTTAAAAAGGTGCTCTAATGGGGTTATTTTTGTTACATTGAATAAAGAGCAATTCGACCTCACAAGGTCCGTCTCGTACGACCGTCCGTCCTTCCGTCCGTCCGTTCGTCCGAAGCCATTTCTCCACAACCCCTGGACCAAATTGGATAAAACTTCATATATGAACTCCTTAGGGTTAGGTGCCGACATACCTTTCCCGCTTTTTCATTTGACCCCGTGTCATGGAAAAAAGGGGCTTAATGCAAAATTGCATTTTTTACTAATATCTCATTCAGTTTTGGTCAAAATTTCATTAAACTTCATGGTCATATTGTTTTTTCAAAGTTTCACCATGTGCTCTTGTTCCTTTATCTATGTAATTTTCAATAGACCCTCTGTCATGGAAAAAGGGGGTTTCTTGTAAAATGCCAAGGAAAAAGGGGCCTTAATGCAAAATTGCAATTTTTACTAATATCTCGTTCAGTTTTTGTCAAAATTTCCGGAAACTTCATGGTTATATCTTGTTTTACAAGTTTCAACATGTGCCCTTGTTATTTTCAATCTATGAATTATTAATTGGCAAATACCTCTTTCCTGGTTTCTCAATTTGAGGCTGCATCACGGAAAAAGGGGACTTTATGGAAAAAAATGTTTCTCACTTGTATCTCCTACATCTGTGCTCAAAACTTTGTGAAATTTCAAATCTGAACTTGTTGGAACATTGCCCAGGTACCTCTCTTCCGATTTCTCAATATCAGGCTGCGTCACGGAAAAAGGGGGCTCCATGTAAAAAATCATTTTATGTAATATTTACTACATGACTGCTCAAAATTTTATGAAATTCCGAATTTTGAATTATTATTGAAAAATGCCACAAATCACACACCAGTCCGTCCGAATCCATTTCTCCACAACCCCTGGACCAAATTGGATAAAACTTCATATATGAACTCCTTCGGGTTAGGTGCCGACATATCTTTCCCGCTTTTTCCATTTGACCCCGTGTCATGAAAAAAAGGGGCTTAATTAAAAATTGCATTTTTTATTAATATCTCATTCAGTTTTTGTCAAAATTTCATGAAACTTCATGGTTATATTGTTTATGGAAGGATTCAGCATATGCCCTTGCTATTTTTAATCTAGACGTTTTTTTAAGTTGACGTTCTGTCACGGAAAAAGGGGTTTCTTGCAAAATTCCAATTTTTACTAATTTCCCATTCAGTTTTGGTCAAAATTTCATTAAACTTCATGGTTATATTGTTTTATCAAAGTTTCACCATGTGCTCTTGTTCCTTTATCTATGTAATTTTCAATAGACCCTCTGTCATGGAAAAAGGGGGTTTCTTGTAAAATGCCAAGGAAAAAGGGGCCTTAATGCAAAATTGCAATTTTTACTAATATCTCGTTCAGTTTTTGTCAAAATTTCCGGAAACTTCATGGTTACATGTATATCTTGTTTTATAAGTTTCAACATGTGCCCTTGTTATTTTCAATCTATGAATTATTAATGCGCAAATACCTCTTTCCTGGTTTCTCAATTTGAGGCTGCATCACGGAAAAAGGGGACTTTATGGAAAAAAATGTTTCTCACTTGTATCTCCTACATCTGTGCTCAAAACTTTGTGAAATTTCAAATCTGAACTTGTTGGAACATTGCCCAGGTACCTCTCTTCCGGTTTCTCAATTTTAGGCTGCGTCACGGAAAAAGGGGGCTCCATGTTAAAAATCATTTTATGTAATATTTACTACATGACTCCTCAAAATTTTATGAAATTTCGAATTTTGAATTATTATTTAAAAAATGCCACACATCACACACCAGTTATATTTATTTCAATGATGCAATATTGCCTTATGGGAAAAGAGGGCTTAAAGGGGGCTTAGTGGGCTTATTGTCCTCTACAAGTTTGTGTTGGCTATCTCTAAGATAGTAATTGCCTTTCCACTTCAATTTTTGGGGAGCATGAACAGGTCCTTTTAGGATAAAAGAAGTAAGTTTATATCAATTTCATATATTTTATGACAAGCACTTGTTCGGGGAGCATAACCTGTCTCTGACGGCTCTTGTTTTTTTTCTGCTAGCAATCAAAGGTTGGATCGACCGTACAATATCAGAGTGTCATCTACATCTAAGTTTCATACAGTTAAATCGTGATATTAAAACTTGATAGCATTTTCAGAAGTTCACTGTTTAATTTTTGGCTCTACTGGACCTTCGAAAATAGGTAATAGGTTCTCACTTTTCTGCAAAGAAATTTCTCGCGATCTGACCGAATAATATGCCCCGAACATATACATCATGTACACTGGTAAAACAAACGTAAAAGCAGTTTCCCTTTCGGAAGCCCCGTATATATAATTACAGTATCAAAACAACGTCAAAAATGGCTGCATCGATCAAGATTAACAACAAGATTATGCACTAAGCTGCACGTTTTAGCACGTATTACGAAGGTTTCAGTGACTTCAGTTTTCATTTGAATTGGGGCACTCAGAAGGGCGAAATTTTACCCCGTCGTCGTACTCAAGTTTTTAAAGCAACAAAAAAAGAATGTAAAACTCGCTGAACAAATGCTGGAATAGTAAAACTTTGCAGAATAATAAATTCGTTGTTCGGTCATGTGGCAGGGTACTTGGAAACTTGTTCAATGCTGTGGTGAAATATGTCGCCAGCTCGCCTTCAAGTCGAAGGCGAGGTGACGACATGATTCACCACAGCCGTCAACAAGTTTCCAAGTTCCCTGCCACATGACCGTGTAAGCCGAAGGCGAGGTGGCGACATGATTCACCACAGGCGTCAACAAGTTTCCAAGTCCCCTGCCACATGACCGTGTAAGCCGAAGGAGAGGTAGCGACATGATTCACCATAGCCGTGACCAAGTTCCCATGTTCCCTGCCACATAACTACAACTAATATTGTACACCTATTCTCCAGCCATGTACATTACCTAATCAGCTACCGGCTTTGGCAGCTACTTGTCAGTTGGTACCACAAACCTCTGAATTAGCTTTCACCATTTTCTTGAGCGGGTGCAAGATTACTGCACATTGATATGGAAAAAGTTCTGACTTTGCTTTTCTTTTAAAAGCATTCTTTGACAAAGTTTCAAAGTTCGAACGCACTTTTTTCTTAGGGGATGGTGGTATGTAATTGTTTTTCAACTAAAATGGCAATTATATAATAATAATAAAATAACATAACAAAAATGACAAAAAGAAAAGAAAATAATTATAAGAAGTCTCTGGTTAGAAAGAGCACCGATGTACGACCAAATTCCGACCGGAAAAAAAAACAACTACGTAATAAAAAGAAAAAAATGCAAAAGTCCATTCCCTGTTCAGAACGCAGGAGTACATTCTACAAGCCCCAAAATACAACAGAAAATAAAACTTATATAAAGAAAAATCATCAACTTCTCTTAAATCCAATTCATACATGAACTCATGATAAAAAGAAAAAATATATGAAAAAAAAGGTTCGAAAGCTAATCTTTTAATATCGTTCCTTTATATGGCTTTCAAAACGTGAAAAGGGACATTCAGAAATTTGCGTAGTGTTGTCTCGGATCAGCCTGCGCAGTCCGTGCAGGCCAATCAAGACGGCACTTTATACGTTTACGTTAGACTTTGTTCTTCAGTAGACTTGCGCACACCAGACAAGATTACATAAAAATGGAAAGCGTTGTTTTTGATTAATCTGTGCGGACTACACAGGCTTATCATGCATGTTTTTCCGTGTTTCAAGCCAAATAAGATTCGTGCATCGTATAAACGTGGTTAAGGGTGACAGAAAGAATCACTTCTGTAAATTTGCGCAGTCATCATCGTAGGCTGACTTGGGTCAATGTTTTTACTGCAGGTACTTTTTTTTTGCACGCTAGAGAACTAAGGGTCCTGTTGCGCTTCGTGCACTATCTCAAGTACCATAGCTATTAGTATTCTGTGGACGTCGCTCATAAAGGGAACTAGTGGCGAGTGTAAATCTGCACAAGGAATCAGTCATCCAGATTGCGCTGATTATACATTATCGATAAATAGCTGGCAGTTTGCAAGGTCATGTTGTACATTAAATAGAATGTTTGTGCGTGAAGAAACAGGCGTGCTCTACCACCTGTATCACAGATCTGAAAAGACATCGTGAAACTAGATCTGTTGCCCTATTATTTTTCACTGTGCCTTTTGAAAATTACTGTTGAATTTACATTCATTTAGATTCAATGATTAGATTGAAAGCCCAATTTTTGTGCAAATCACTTGACGTTTTAATTACAAATGTATCTATGAGCAGCAAATTAAGTACAATTGTGGAATGTGGTGTGTAAACTACAACTAGTCAATAGACTACAATGAAGAAAATGGCTATAAACAATACATTTCTATAAATAAGAGCCTGTTTTTCGTTCCAAATTCCATGAAAATTTTATAAAAATGAAATTAATGATAACTCTTTAGATTCAATAACAATTACCCCCGCTGAAGTGTTGGATGTTTTAAGGACGCTCCGTCTAGGTAAGGCATCTGGTCCAGATGGTATCAATAATCATATTTTAAGGGAAGTAGCACTTCAAATATCCAATCCTCTGAGTCAAATTTATAACCAGTCTTTGAACACAAGTATATTTCCCTCTTCGTGGAAAATTTCCAATGTGTGTCCCATCTTTAAAAGTGGTGACTCTGCTATTACATCTAATTACCGACCAGTGTCTCTATTAAATACCATGGAAAAAGTATTTGAAAGAATAATATTCAAACATGTCTTTAATCACCTAAACGATACTAATTTCTTTACACCTTCTCAATCAGGCTTTCTACCCGGAGACTCAACCGTCAACCAAGTTGTATTTCTATACGATAAAGTTTGCAAAGCTTTGGATGAAGGACTTGAAATTAGAGTTATATTTTTTGATATTAGTAAAGCCTTTGACAAAGTATGGCACAAAGGTCTTCTATATAAGTTACACAAAGCTGGAATAGGTGGCAAACTTCTCTCGTGGTTTTCAGACTACCTCTCAAATAAGTATCAGAGGGTTGTTCTACCTGGTGCTGTCTCAGACTTAAGTTCTATTAATGCGGGCGTCCCTCAAGGATCTATTCTCGGCCCTCTTCTATTTCTAGTCTACATTAATGACATAGTAAATGATATTGAGTCCAACATAAACCTATATGCAGATGACACCAGTTTATCCATGGTTGTAGGTGATCCTGATACAACCGGTGCTATTTTACAAACAGACATCAACAGAATTACAGATTGGGCAAATAAGTGGCTTGTAAAATTTAATCCCTCAAAATCAGAATCTCTAATAATATCTCGCAAACGTAACAAACCTGTTTACCCTGAGCTTTTTATGTCTGGTGTTGGAATTCCATCTGTTCAGGTTCATAAGCATCTCGGTATTTTCATTTCTAATGATGGTTCCTGGGATTACCATGTAAATCAGTCTTTAACCAAGGCATGGAAGAGAATTGGAATTATGCGACGTCTAAAGATACAACTAGATCGAAAATCCTTACAGACAATATATTTTTCTTTTGTCCGTCCAATTCTTGAATATGCAGATGTTATTTGGATGAATCTATCGCAATACCAGAAAGATCAAATTGAAAAAGTACAAAACGAGACTGCACGAATTGTTACTGGATGCAGTAAACTTGTGTCTTTAACGGAGCTTAATAAGGAGTCAGGTTGGGAAACACTTAGCGAAAGAAGATATAAGCACAAACTTATATTGTTTTTTAAGATGGTAAATGGACTGTCCCCTTCTTATTTAAATTCTTTAGTCCCTAATACAATAGGAAGTACTTCATCCTACAGCCTAAGAGATTCTCACAATCTACAAAATATAGCTTGCAGGACTAATCTGTATCTTAACTCCTTTCTACCCTCGGCTATTACAGATTGGAATGCTCTACCCGTTGATATAAGAAATCTGGACTCCCTTTCAGCATTTAAACGTTACATTAATAGAGAGAAAATAATTCCGAATAAGCTATATTTCTTTGGAGACAGGAGGATTCAAGTTATACATGCTAGGCTCCGAACTAAATGTAGTTCACTTCATCAACACCTTTATTTCAGAAACATAATCGATTCTCCTCTTTGTGATTGTGGCGAAATCGAATCAAATCAGCATTATTTCTTTGATTGCAGATACTATCGTGATTTTAGAGACACTTTATTTCAAAGCGTATCAGAAATTTCTTCAGTAAGCCTGCACACACTTCTTTTTGGAGATGAGACCCTCAGTCTTGCAAATAACGAAAAAATATTTTCAGCGGTTCACTCATACATTGTTGACACTGACCGTTTTAGAAGTTGAATCACGTTTTCTTTTTAAAAAAATTGTATTATCTGAATATAAGTATTTGTTTATGGCACTCCACGCTTCCCTCTCTTCTCTCTCTCTCTCTCACACACAAACACACCCACACATACAGAGTTGACCATTTTGTTGCAATTTCTTATATTGTTAAACATCTGATATTAACGTGACTCACAGGAGAGGAACTTTATAAGCTAGTAGCTTTCGTTCCAATCCTTTTCACGTAACTTTACCTACCAGAACAGTATCATGTATGTAAATATTATATTGAATAAAATATGTTTAAACTAAACTAAAACTAAACTGAAAATTTTATCATTTTAAACGGGAAAAAATACCTTTTACTAATACTATTGTTTTATTACACATCTTGAAAAACAGATTATAAACATTGACTTAAGGAAAACCAGAAACTGTGCACAGACAATTTTCCACAGACTTATCAACAGGCTTGGGTTTAAACCGAAGCTAATGCCCAAGCCTGTTTTTAGCTCACCTTAGCAGAAAGCGGGTACGTCGTTTTAATGATGGTCGGGAATCAATTGAAAATGACCCTCGGGTGGGTAGGCCGGTTTCCGTTTTGACGGAAAAGAACGTTGCTACTGTGAAAACGTTAATTGAGGAAGACGCACGTTATACAGTGCAAGAGATAGAAGAATTAAGTGGCATTCATTCGTCAAATGTTTTGAAGATCTTACGTGAACGACTTTGGCTACGTAAGATCTGCGCGCGCTGGATGCCCCATTTGCTCACTGACGAGCCGAAACAAAGTCGGTTTAGACTTGCATCGCAAATTATAGAAAAATATGATAAATGTGACCCACGTCGTTTGGAAGAGATAGTTACAGGTGATGAAACCTTAATCTATCAATTTCAACCCGATTCTAAGGCTAAAAATAAGGTTTGGGTTTCATTTGAGGGCGACAGACCTGTCATTGCGCGCCGTTGCAAAACATCAAATCGCATGCTGAATGCGATATTCTTTGATTCGAAAGGTCCAGTCCTTCAAAATCCAGTTCCGAAAGGTAGTTCTGTCACTGGAAAGTCTTACAGCGGAAGTGTTCTTACTCAACTTGTTGATTTCTATCAGAAACGCAGACCGCGCTGTTGGACCGAACTATGGGGTTGACCGAACTATGGGGTTGAAAATTTTCAACCCCATAGTTCGGTCGGATACCCCATGTTATGCACCATCGGACCGAACTTTGGGGTTGAACACCATAGTTCGTACGAACTTTGAGGTTGATAATTTTCAACGTCATAGTTTGGCTTGAAACATTCATCATCATCAGCAGCAGCAGCATCAGCATCGTCATGATTATTATAATAATCATCATCATCATCGGCAGCAGCAGTATATCATCAGCAGCATCAGCATCATCATAAGCATAATCATCATCATCATATTATTATTATTCCGCGCCGAAGGCGGAGGGATATAGTTTTAGCGTTGTCCGTCCGTCTGTGCGTCCGTCCGTCCGTGTGTCCGTCCCGGCAAATATCTCCAATTCCATTGGACGGAATTTCGTGAAACTTTATACATGTGTACTATAACCCATTCTGCCAAGACTTTTTTGTTTTGTTTTTTGAGTCGATGCAAAATTGCCGACTGGAAGCGATTTTAAGTTACGCCGTTCAGTACACTTTGCTGTGTCATGGAAAAAGGGGTTTTCATGTTATATTGTATTCCATTTCTTGCGAACACAATTCCTCCCACATTTCATGACGGATTTGAATAAAATTTTCACAAACTGTTTCTCGTTATGTGACCTATTGCTAATTATCAATGTTTTGCGATTTGTAGCAGCGTCATGGAAAAAGGGGGCTTCATGTTTTTTGTTCATTCCATTTCTTGTGATCACAACTCCGCCCACATTTCTTTGAGGGATTTTAATAGCATTTTAGAATGTTTCTCGTCATGTGACCTATCGCATATTGTCAAGGTTTTGCGATTTGCATCAAGGAATAAGGGGGCTTCATGCTATATTTCATTTTTCACTAATATCTATTTAATTACTCTACATATCCCTACAGATTTTGATGAGATTTTCACAGATCATGTGACCTAGCGCATGTTGTCAGGGTTTTGCAATTTATCGCTGTATCATGGAAAAAGGGGGTTTCATGTCAAAGTTAATTTTTTGTCAATGTATCTCCAACTTATGCACATAGTTGCATGAAACTTCATATTTTTATTGGTTGATCAAAGCCAATGACCAGTGAGTCCATCGTGTATCCGTCTGTCCATTCGTCTGTCCATCCATCAGTCTTTTCGTAACCGTTTTAGATCACAAGTAACACACTATATCCATTGAGCTACCCAGGCAGGTGCTAGAAATTCCAACACTTTAGTCTCTAGCTAGCAGCTTGAAATGGCAGCAATGTTGCGGCGTATATTGTTTGAGGGATATCTTCTGAAGTCCTTTACAAAACCTGATGAAACTTCATGAATGTCTATCATTGAATAGTCCGTTGATACAATTTTTTTCTTTATAAATAATGATGTGTCGTGAAAAAAGGGGGCTTAATGTATATTTTCTTTATTTCTTTTCATTTCATGAAATGCCAACTTCTGGAAAAAAGGAAAATTAATGTATAATCCTGTTATGGATCTCTTATATATATATTTTTTTTATGTAATAAAATTCTGTGCCATAGAAAAAGGGAGCTTCATGTATAATTTCATCGTGGACCAATAACAAAAAGGCTACATGTGTACATGCAAAACCATATTATAGTCGTTGCGAACTGTTGTGTTGAATCATTTAACCCAATATAATAGATGAAGTTTTAATGAAATACATGATCATAACGAGAAGTGGGCTTTTGTCCTAGTGGGCTCTCATTCTAGTCGGCTTTTGTCGTATCGTAGTGGGCTTTTGTTTCAGTGGGCTTTTGTCCTACACCCATTGTCTTTTGTGTGTGCGGTTTGATGGTTTTGATTGTTATAACTTCCACTTCCTATGACTTTTAAAAGAAAAAAGTTAGGAATGCGCAACTTAGTTATGGCACACAAAATAATTTTGAACGACTGCTCAGAACCAGTATAGAGTACATTTTATTTGGTTTTATGAAAACGAAATACAGATTGGGCATATGAAATTTAAGCATCCATTCAAAGTTGGTTTTCATCGAACAAACAGGAGAAAATGGTTCGTTCCGAGAACTCCATGGACTGTGTGGCGCCGATTTGTATTTGGTAACGCTTTTGCTTAAAGAGCAATGTTGCCTTTTCTTACAATCTCTACTACTAACAATAGTTGTATTTTGAGCGAGTGTAAAAGCTGCATACTTCGTTTTTCGGAACAACTTAGGTCTATCTATGCACTAAACTATATCTTCATACATAAAACTGGGTCCAAGATATTATTATCACACGTTTAAAAACGCTACCGATGCATTATATATGCCTATTATTCTTTCCATAGCATCCGAAATGAAAAATATATATGTATTATGTGTGTGTGTGTGTGCTCGAAACGCAACAGAAAGTTATGAAAAAGTTCATGTTTATAGTATCGTAATTGATCAGCACTTGTGTACTGATCCAATGCGACACTCTAGCGCCGCTTACACGCACGATAAAGATAAACAGATAAAAGTATTTTTTTTAAGCTTTAATTGCCACGTCTATCGGTATGTGAGGGTCGTGGCCATCCCCCAACATACCTTACATATCATTGTTAGTAAATATTTTGTTAGTAGTACATGTTTACAAATATCATTGTTTCATTGTGTAATAGCTTTTAAAATGTTTTCCAATTTTACAATTTCCCCATTCCAGAATTTCAAGTTAACTAATATGTAATTGATGTGCCAAAATACTGATTGATTTGCGACAACAAAGCTTTTTTTTTTATGTGGTGCAAAAGTGTGCGGGTATGTGTGGGGGGTATGCGGGTATGTGTGTGTGTGTGTGTGTGTGTGCATGGGTGGGCTGATATGCTGATATGCTTGTTTACTCACTAAAATGAACCAGGATAAAAGGAAAAGTCTTGTGTCTTTAAATCTTACTTCTTAATTGTTGATTTTTTTTTCGTGTTTTCTATGATTTTTGTCTTCGGTTATTGACTATCTTAATCGGCTTATGGGAGGTTTTGTATGATATGTTCTACAAAAGTCATGATATTTTCTCCTTTTTCAAACATTTTAGTATTTCTATAGACGTCTAAATTTGTTGTGAGGTGGTTCCTTAATCCATTTATTGAAGGTTTATATAGTTTATTTCTGCAGAAATATATATATTTCCAAAAGGAGTATATCTAATTTAATATTTGTTGTGTTTGAGCCCAAAAGTAAAATAGAGCTGTTAATTTGCACAGTGTGATTAAATTTTTTTATAATTTCTGTGACTCTACTTATCAAAGTTTTCGTGTATCTACATTCGTAAAATAAATGTGTGATTGTTTCAACATCTGTGCCACAAAATGTACATAAATTCGTATCTATCAGTTTCATTTTGAAAAGTAAGGCGTTTGTTGCAATAATCCGATGCACTATTCTTGTTTGTAACCATTGGGTGTAAGTATCTCGTGTGTATTTGAATACGTTTCCGTGAATTTGTTTCCAATCTAAGTTTAAACCATTATAATATGTAGACCATTTGTTCCTACTTGTTGGTGTTTCATCGTTTTTTATAAGAGTATTATAAACGTGTTTGTTTATGTCGTTTTTAGTTATTATATGAAAAAAATAACTGTTAATTGAAGGATTATGACATTCATTCAAAATTTTATGTGTAACTGGAAATGGAATATCCTGATGTGAAAAGAAAGCTTTAACTGAATTTACAATACTATAATAGTTTAAAAAATTTATTCTATTCTTGGTTACGGTTTTGATTTCATTTAAACTTTTAAAACATCCGTCGTTTCTCAAAATGTCTTTAACATATCTTATGCCACATTTGTATAAGTTTGCATTGTAGATATACTTAGAGTCTATCGTAATGTTCTCGTTATAAAATAGAGGCATAGTCATTATTTCCGACAATTTTGTAAACTTATATTTAGGGCTAAATACCATGAATGATTTTAAAACATCTATCCAAAATTCATTTTTTATTGTTCCTAGAATTTTTTTGCAGTATAAAGTACCAAAGTTAAAAACTCTCTCTGGATCAAATATGTTGGTTATAAATTTGTAGCAATCATTTTTACTGTTGGCTACTATTTTCTTCATCCATTTTAATTTCATAGGTGTATTAAAATTCTTGATATCTATCACCCTTAATCCCCCTCCACATAATCTTTGATCATCACTGAATGTTTTATTTTAGCTGGGCCATCCCATACAAATTTATAAAGAATGTCATGTATTTTTTTTAAAAATTCATTGGTCGGCGATGGTAAAGAAATAAACAAATGTGTGAGAATTGGCACTAAGATACTTTTGACCACAATTATTTTACCAATCGGAGTTAATTTTCGTTTTTACAACAGAAAATAAAACTTATATAAAGAAAAATCATCAACTTCTCTTAAATCCAATTCATACATGAACTCATGATAAAAAGAAAAAATATATGAAAAAAAAGGTTCGAAAGCAGGCATAGTGGTTTCTTTTCGTTCGTTCATTATCACTTCGATAAGTATCTTCGAAAATCATAGTATGGTGCAGAGGCTTTGAATTTTGGAGTGTCTAAAATTTAAACCTGTCGTTTGGGCGATGGCTAACAACCAATCACTTAGCAATAGCCGCTTCGTTTGACGATCAATAACCATGCCATCATCTGTATGATTCTGTAGATTTTTTGAAGTTGTAAATAGCAGTGATCCCACTAGTTTATTCTTTCGATGCAGCACTAAAGTCTATTATTAATATATCTATGGAAATTTACTGCTTAAAATCATTAAAAAGCTAAAAACACGATCTGAAGTGACTCTGATCGGACAATGTCGAAAGGAACATTTTGTTCTGTCATGGGTTTCCGTGTTTCTTGCATCGAGCATTTTTTCATGTGTTTTAATTTATGGATAGGTATTTCCGCCTGATTTGACAATAATTTATCAAAACGGGTAGCAAGTAACTTAAAATCTTGGTATTTTACACAAGTTAAGCAGATACTGTTTTTTTTTTTCCTTTCCAACGTGAGGTCTCACGTGAAACCAAACTTATTTTTACGTGAATTTCAGTTCTATTAGGTGATTTACGCCATAATTTGCGTAGTCGAAACACTAAAATAGCCTGATAATTTCTAGTCCTCTATAGAAAACATTGTGGTAAAATGATTTTATTGCCAAGATGGTGAGAGATCGTCGATAGATTGGCAGTCTTTTGCGCTAAAGTACAGAAGTAGTAAACATCACGGGAATGTATTACTCACGCAACGGTTGTCAATGTTGACATATCGAGCAGATACCTTCATCTTAAATGTTTTTACATGGTCGTTCGGTTAACCGGTTAACCGATCGAAAGATTGAACGGTTAACCGGTTAGCAAATTTACTAACCGTTGCCATCCCTAGTTTTTTTCTCTTTGACATTTTGTTTTGGCTTTATGACTTGAATACGATATTGTTTCTCCGCGTATTTCCATAAGTAATGTTTCCAAAAAGAGCTGATCATTTATATTAAACTGTATATCTGATGGTTCCATTTTGAGCACGTTATCAATGTTGTATACCGGTAAACAATATTGTAAAATAACACTATCTATCTTTCTATTTATACAATCAACATAGGCTTTATCATTCAGCAATGAGTTATTTAACCTCCAAAAACCTTTTCCGTGATTTTGTTCAGACAGTTGAAGTTCAAGAAAAATGATTGAATGATCAGACTTATAACTTATGTCTATATCACAGTTTCTGAGACAGGGAAGTAAAGTAAGAGTCATTAAAAAGAAATCAAGTCTTCCTCTTTGCAAGGGTGTTAAACGCTTCCATGTATATTTTCTAGTTTTTCCATGCAATTGTCTAAAAGGATCAATCGGATCTCTATCATTCATTTTATTCAATAGATATTTTCTTGATCTTGCATTATGGTTCAAGTGTTTGTACTTTTCATAATCAATCGAAGTGTCTAAAACAAGATTAAAATCTCCACAAAGAATAATATTCTCGTTATTATCAAAAGATTCTATTTGGTTAAAGACATAATCAAAAAAATTTGGTTTGACGATATTTGGAGCATATACATTTGCAAATATTATTGATGTGTTGTTACATGTATATAGTAATTTAAGGGCAATAAATTTTCCCTCGGTATCAGTTTTGTACGATAAAACCTTTATGTCTATACCTTTTTTAAATAAAATAGCTACACCTTTAGAATTTGAATTACCATGGCTGAAAAAGCAATTTCCTTCCAATTGTTGATAAATTTTTGTTTCAATTTCTGCAAAGAAATGGGTCTCTTGTAAACATAAAATGTCAGCATTTTTTTCCTTCAAAAGTGAAAATAAATCGTAACGTTTTTTAGAATTGTTCAGTCCACGACAATTGTATGAACATATCTTTAAGCTACCTATTACCATTTTTAAAAGTAAACATATTTTCAACATCAAACCTTGTTCTGAAATCTCCCATGTAACCGATCATGATAGTACTTAAGAAAGTTGTATGTGTAAGAAGTGTAAGTGTGTGTTGTGTATAATATGTACAAATACGATGAAAAAAAAAGAAAAGGATATGGTTGACAAACATTTAAATGTTGGAAATATATACACAACATAACTATATACAAAGAAATTGTTCCTGCGTACAGTGTAGATTGAATCATACTAAACACCAAAGGCATTTTGGGGGAAAAAAAACCATCATTTACAATAATTTAAAAAAATATATTTTTTTTTTGAAAGAAAGAAATGTCTTGAGTTTCCTTATATTTAATTCCTTTTATTTCTACTGAAAATAGTTATTTCTTTTGGTTTCTTTGAAAGAAAAAAGTGAGCAGAAGAGGGCTTTTGGAAACATCATAAGAACAAGTAAAGCAGACACTAAATAATCAAGAAAGGTAACTACTCATTAGTTTTGGCTTAGCTCACCAACATAATAACTATCATTTTCTTTTAATATTCACCCTACTAATCTTTTATGTAAAACCGGACCGTCACCCAATTAATGGGTTTGATCTTCGGCTTTCAGACCTACCGAATAATGAAAAGTAAACTTTGAGTATCATGCATCATTTTCTTAAAAACTGTGTTTTTCCTCGTGCGTATAACTACAAAAAACTTTCTAAAACCAAACGAAACGGGTATACTGTTATCTTAAAGTAAAAACAACAGCCAAGTGTATAACAAAGCGTGCGTCCAAATGCATCAGAAGTAAGTATGTAAATCATCGCGAAATCAATAATCCACTGCCGCACGGTCAGCCCCAGTGGTAATGGCCGGCAGACAAATCAGTTTCAACAATAGGCAAGAACACTTAACCCAAAAAGACATTTTTGTTTTCCAAATTGAAAGCATTTGCAGAAGACAAAATACATGTGAATTAAAGATGGAAATTTTGATTTGGAAAGGGTAGAAAAACATTGTGGGAAAAGGAGAAAACGCCGGTTACCAGCATTTTCTTCTTCCAACAATGCCCTCAAAGGCCTTTTTTTTTTATTTTTTCCTCATCAGGGTTGTTAAAAGTCGGGATTGTGTGGTAAAGAGTTAAACCAGCACAACACAGTGTCAGACCCCCCCCCCCGCCATACCATAAGAAATGACACAATCTGAACAACATTAAAAGTCCATATCAAACACATGAAATTTCTGCCTCGTCCAAAATGAAAGCATTTGCATACGATAGTATAAATATTACTCTAAAATTGAAATTCATTTAGTACTTGGTAGAAAACATATGGAAAAGGGTGAAAAGGTCTATTACCAGCCCTTTTCCTCCCCTCCAACAATGCCCTTTTTTTTTTAACCTGATAACCAGGATTGTTTGGTAAACAGTTACCAAGTAGCATGAAAAACAAACAAATCCTCTTTACACTTTCAGTATTTTACACATTTAAAAAAACTAGGCTGTCAAAAGTTGGTGTATCTCCTTAACCAACCCTCTGCTCCATTTTAACCATTTACACACATTAAATTTATGGTTCCGAAAGAAAGAAAGAACATTGCCGGAATCAAGGTGTAAAAAGCTCGTATTGAAATATTTCATGTATATGAAATGATATCTCAAAATACATTTTTTTTTTAAGATAAAATAAATAAATAAAAAAAAAAACCAGAACATTAGACCGATACACCTTGATCAGGTTATGTGCAAACCAGACTCATCCTAGTCCATCCTATGCTCATACAGAGTCTGATCACACTACAAAATTCATAAAAACATGTGTAATCATATTAGACCCAATTCCAATAGGCCTCAACATTTACCAAAGGACAAAATCTTATACTGATCCAAATTAAAGGCGTATGCAGACGACGATATAATTTATCACTGAAAATTACAATTTGTATTGAAACAGATAAAAGTAGATGATGATGATGATGAAACAACGCGATAATGTTTCAAGCCAAACTATGACGTTGGAAATGTTCAACCCTAAAGTTCGTACGAACTTTGGGGTTCAATCCCATAGTTCGGTCCAACAATGCACCATAGTCCGTTCGAACTTTGGGGTTGGAAATTTTCACCTCATAGTTCGACTTGAAGCATTTATCATCATCATCATCAGCAGCAGCAGCAGTAGCAGCAGCAGCAGTAGCAGCATTTTATCACTATCATCATCAGATGCAGATATACACTGAAATGAAAATCAGGATTAAACTAGATTTATATTGTCTTGAAAGAGTATTTTATTCCGACTTTGTGTGAAAAAAAAAGTTGGTTGGTTGATTTGTCCGCTGCCGAAAATCCAAGGATATCCAGTTCTTATCATCAGAACATACATGTAAAGTTGGCCTTTTATCATAGTGTCACAATGTAAATGACGCGATCTTTTTCTAAATAAAGCATCTTTGATGGTGATGATGATGATGGTGATGATGATGATGACGACGACGACGCCGACGATGATGATGATGATGATGATGATGATGATGAAACAACGGGATAATGTTTCAAGCCAAACGTCAGATGATGATGGTGATGATGACGACGACGACGATGATGATGATGATGATGATGATGATGATGATGATGAATCGACGGGATGATGTTTCAAGCCAAACTATGACGTTGAAAATTGTCAACCCCAAAGTTCGTACGAACTTTGGGGTTCAACCCCATAGTTCGGTCAACCCCATAGTTCGGTCCAAAAATCGACCGAACTATGGGGTTGAACCCCAAAGTTCGTACGAACTTTGGGGTTCAACCCCACTGTTCGGTCAACCCCATAGTTCGGTCCAACAATTGACCGAACTATGGGGTTGAATTTTCAACGACATAGTTTGGCTTGAAACATTCATCATCATCATCAGCAGCAGCAGCAGCAGCATATAATCATTATCATTGTCAGATGCAGATATACACAGATATGAAAATCAGGATTAAACTAGATTTATATTGTCTTGAAAGAGTATTTTATTCCGACTTTGTGTGAAAAAAAAAAGTTGGTTGGTTGATGTCTCCGCTGCCGAAAATCCAAGGATATTCAGTTCTAATCATCAGAACATACAGGTAAAGTTGGCCTTTAATCATAGTGTCCGAATGTAAATGACGCCATCTTTTTCTAAATAAATCATCTTTAATGATGGTGATAATGGTGGTGATGATGGTGATAGTGCATAACATGGGGTATCCGACCGAACTATGGGGTTGAAAATTTTCAACCCCAAAGTTCGTACGAACACCGCACACCGGTGTCCGCGGCATCAAATTACTCCATGTTAACGCACCGGCCGATAAATCCGCTACGGTACAGGAATATCTGAAAGAATCTGGGCTCGATGTCTTAGATCATCCCCGATACAGCCATGACCTGTCCCCCTGTGACTTTTGGTTGTTCCCAAGACTAAAGGAAATGCTGGCAGGGCATCGTTTTGAATCCCGTTGTGGTATAGGCAGTGCGGTATACCAGTGTCCGCAACATATACCTAAAGAGGACTACCAGGCGGCGTTCCGGAAATGGGTAGATCGGTGTAAAATGTGTGTGGAGGCAGACGGGCATATTTCGAAGGCCTTTGATAAATAAAATTTTGATATTTCAAGCGGTTTTAAAAAGACCGCCCTACTTTACAAACTTAAAAAGTGTCCCTCGTATCTAGCTATAAAAATCAAAACACTTAAACCTTAAAGCCTGTTTCACATCCGCCTTACGACAGCCCATCTTCGCGAGCCAAGGTTACGATCACTACATGGATCTTACCTTGGCTGATTGAGCCCGATTTCGAGATTCCTGCGATGCGCCCTCTATTGGATGCTGGTTATTATCCCCCTTTACATCATATTTCTATAAGCTAATGAAATATATTTTTACAAACCACTTACGAATACACATGAAGCGATAAGCAGACATCCGCATTGGTTTCCATGTTTACCTTCTATTCGAAAGGTATCGACCTTGTTCTATTTTTATCAAAGATAAAATGCTACGAGCAATTTCATTCGTTGCAGTTAGAGCTGGCTGCATCCAATGAAAAAGCGTATCGGGGGAATGTAAACATCAAGCTCGATCCGCCAAGGGTAGAGTGGCGTAGTGAATCGTCAGCCTTGACTTGCGAAGATGACGACAGCCGTACGGGAACATTTTTGACAAATCGCAGGACTTCGCCCTGACTCCGCAAGACTGCCGTACGAATTCGCAACGCCGTACACATCGCAAGCTGGTTTTTCAACATTCTCATTTTCTTTGCGATTTCTTTGCGATTTTTTGACTTCGCACGGTAACTGTACAGTTGCCACACGGCAGCCGCACGGTAACCTTGAGACCATTGCACATCAATCGTACGGTTTTATACTTACGTTTGTCTTACGAAGACTGCTCGATGATCGCATGAACATCTTGCAGCTGTCTAGCGAATGCCTTGCGCTTTGTGGAAGTCTATTTGAAGGCTACTGCGGAACGTACAAACAACGCATCGATTCGCACAGCTGCCCCGCAAATGCCTTGCGAAAAGTTAGCGGCACCCCTCCTCTTATAAAAGGTTTTATGTCTTGTTCGTCATCAGCCGCTGTCGAGATTTCAGGAAGAGAAGGTCATGCCTCAGAAACAAATATCTAAAAATGGAAATGGGATGGCTAAGGTTGCTGAACCTCTCATTGAACCCGAGAAAACCGAGGTACCACGAACCCAGGGTTCAGATGAAGGAAGCTTGTGCTTGTACAAGAGTGACAAATATGCCTTTAGCATAAAATAGCGTCGTCCCGTTCTTCATCCGCGAGTATCCTGTTCATGGCTTCAATACGCAACCTATGTGCCTGGATAGCCGAAGTTAACTCTGTGAAGGCCTTCTGCAGAATGAGGATGCTGCTGCATATACCATTGTGTCTAGATATATCCAAATCTGGACAAGAGAAGATAATTCCTCCTCCTTAAGGCGATCGCACGAACAGCGTACAGCTGTCTTGCAAATTCGTGCTTGTCGTGCGGTGGTCGTAAGAAACTTTGAAAATTCTTACGGTAGTCTTGCGGGCGCCTTGAGATTTTGTACGGCAGCCTTAATATAACCGCATTACAGCCGTGCCAAAACGTCGATGTTTTTTTTCGTACGTTCAACCTGGGAACGCCGATCATTTCGTGAGTCAACCGTACGAACAACGTACGGAGATCGCTTTGCGAATAGGTAGCGATTGTCTGTGCGGCGAAAATCGTAGGACTAAAAAAATCGCAAGGCTGATGTGAAACAGGCTTTAACCACACATCCCCAGTTTTAAGTGCCGTGAAGAACAAGGGTTTCGAAAACGTTGTAGCAAAGAACAGACCGGTATAATGCAGAGAAACGACCCTCCCTACAAAATGGCCCTTGGGTCATCCAGGTCATTAATCTGATCCAGGTCATTATTCTACGTAGAGAAATAATCCCAGAGGATTATTTCTCTACGTAGAATATTGACCCGGATCATTTCTCTACGAATTGAAATGACCCAAGGGTCATTTTGTAGGGGAGGGTTATTCATCTGCATTACATCGGCACCAGCTTTTCCTGCCCTTATGCAATCTTGTCACACACTCTTCGAACATTAACGAGTGATGTTCATATTTCTTTAACTCTGTACCACACGTCAAAACGATTTGTCCCAATTGGGAAAAAAAACATTTGCAGACGAAATTTTGAATCTAACTCAAAATATAAAACTTTGTGTTATTAGGTGGGAAAAATGTGGGGAAAAGAAGAAAATGCTGGTTTGAGACATAATGACAGCGTCGACAGGTATCCTCATGGAGAAATATTTCATGAGCTGCTCTTAGACCTATTAGGTCTTGACTCTTGAGATTATTTTTTTCTGGCTATTGGTAACGATCACTAGTTGATAGCACATTTTCTTTTCCCACACGGGTTTCTCGAGGCTGTTAAAACTTGGGATTATTTAATAAAGGTTTAACAATATATGGGCAACCCCCTGCCTGTTTTAATGCCAAATTTGGTTGTCGAGGTGTAGATAACCTTAAGCACTGAATCCTTACAGCATTAAATACATGGAGCTGAAACGTCTGTGTAGAAACGAAGATTGTGAACTTTTCACAAATGTTAAAGTGTTGAGACGAGTAGATAGACTTTCCTTTGCGGTTAACCCTTTAACTCATTACCAAACCACAAAATTTTAGGCTTGTCCAAATCGAAAGCATTTGCAGACGACAAAATAAAAGTCACTGAAAATTTGAAATTTGTTTTGTGAAGGGTAGAAAACATTGTGGGAATAGGAGAAAATGCTGGTTTCCAGCATTTTCTCCTTTTCCCGCAATGTTTTCTAAAGGTTTCTTTCTCAGGGGCATCAAAAGTAGGGATTGAGTGGTAATGGGTTAAAGGATAAGTCCTGTTTCAAAGGCTATGGTGTAGAACGATTTAGAAGACAATATGACAAAAAAAGGAGAAAATACTTGTGACGTGCATGTTCTGCTTTTCCTTAAACATTTTCTACCCTTCGAATTTATATTTCCATAATTCTAGCAGCAGTTTTTTCGTCTTTTGTAAATGATTTCAAATTGGACAAGACCAACATTTTTTTTCTCTCTTCTTGGAAAGGGTTAAAATATCTTGTTTCTGTCTGTAATAAAGTTACGTTTTCAAGACTAGTTCAAACATCCAGCAGATTTTCTGAATGAAAAGTACAACATTCCACATTTCCACTTCTTGACCATGAGGATCTTGCTAGTTTGTTATCCTCCGGTTTATTACTTTACAAAGATGCTCCATAAAGGAAGCATCAGATGCAGGCATAAACGTAAGCATACTTTCTATGTCTTTTCTCTTTTCAATAAACAGCACTTGGCTTTTTTTTAAGTACACGAGCAGTTAGTAAACCCCTTTTTTTCGCACCAGCTGTTCTTGTTTCCCTTGAGATACTGGTTTCTTCAAAATGAATCCCTTCCCCCAAAAGACAGTTTATAACTAACATGAAATGGCAATCTTGTAAATGACCCTGTTTTAAAGTTATGCCCAGCTGTTGCAGCCTTGAAATCATAAATATTTTTTCTTGTCCATTTGCATTCATGACTTCCATGAAAGTAGGACGAACAAAACACTTTTATGAAACTTAGTGGGGTTTATGTTTCAGATAATTTTAGTCGTTTTTCAATATGTGAATGGATGTTCTCAACTTCTTGAATTAATGAGTGTCTGGCGTACAAAACTTTTGTATTTTAGTTTTTACAGAAGGATGTTTTTTCTTAAACATCTTTAATGATTCGAGGTGACACTTTACGCAAATGTCCGAATGTCCTCTTTCGCGTGTTGCAGGCCATAATTGGCGCGCAACACGCGAAAAGGGGCATTCGGACATTTGGGTAAAGTGTCGTTTCGGATCAGCCTGCGCAGTCCGCGCAGGCTATTCCGAAACAAAACTTTCCGTTTTTATGCCATTTTCTGTTTTGCGCAAGTGTACTGTAGCACAAAATCTAATGCAATCGTAAAGTGCCGTCTTGGATTAGCCTGCGCGAGCTGCGCAGGCTGATCCGAGACGACACTTTACGCAAATGTCCGAATGTCCCTTTTCCCGTGTTGCGAGCCATATAAGATCAGTTGCGCGTTCTGTGCTGTCCAGTATTGATCTAGAACGTCCGAAAAAAATCCACTCAGGGCGCTAAAAAGGGTTTGGTTCAACAAAGGATTGGTAAATGAAAAGCTGGTGATAAAGTTTTGTTTTTCTTTCGAAAGACTTCTTAAACCCTCTCAACGCTAAGGGGCTTAACCCATTTCCACACAATCCCTACTTTTGATGCCCCTGAAAAAGAAGCTGGTAACCAGCATTTTCTCCATTATTCACAATGTTTTCTACCCTTCACAAAACCCATTTCAAATTTTCAGTCACTTTTATGTTGTAGTCTGCAAATGCTTTCAATCTAGACATGCCTAAAATATTGTCGTTTGGTAATGAGTTCAGCGGTTGGTACAGATCAAGATCATACTGCACGTTCTGTGTAATCTCATCTTAGATCTATAACATCAGCTTGTTCTTTTTTAGACCTGCGTTTCAGTTAGTTGATTTTGCAGCCATCGAATAAAGTCTAGCTGATATATTTAGCGCCGGTGTAATGCAGAGAAATGACCCCCATTACAAAATGACCCAAGGTCATTTCTCGACGTACAGGAATGACCCGTAGGTCATTTTGTAATGGGGGTCATTTCTCTGCATTACACCGGAAGAGCTTAATGAGAAAATTAATATCAGCAACGCGATATATCAAGTGTATAAACGGTGTTACCCCCGAAAAATCAACAAATCCATTGAGATAACGGCCTTTTAAATATTTTACTTGATTTTTACACAGGTAAACAAATTTAGCGCAAATGTTTTTATTTTCCAAAACATCATGCTGATGAGAAAGATGACGTTGTCAGATGATCATCGAAGTCATCTTCATATCTATCCAAACTATCCAAAATGCTTTATAAATAGGTCTGTGATAATGTGAATAATAACAATTTCGCCGTCGGGGTGGCTCGGTGGTTGCAATCTCCGAGCAGAGTTGTCGTTCGTTACTCTCACCATACATCTCTACAATGGGCTAAATGACAAGAATCTTGTCAAACCGAGGAAAACATGTTTTTTTTTTTACTGTTGAACTGTTTCATGTGTAACATTATAGAGAAAACAAACGATATATACTCGTAGTTCTGGATACATTATAGGTGCATTCAAATTGATGAATTTACCGGTATACGATGTAACTATTTTTCTTGAGCCTCTTCACTGATCAGAATCTTACGCCAATTTTAACAAAAATAGCTGTGCCCATGAATGATGACAGCAGTTTTGATACACCGATGGATCTTAGTTTATAAGATTAAAAAACAAGTTGTGGTCCTTTAAAAGACATTTAAGCTTTTCAGAAAATCCCTCTTTTTCACATTTCCTACCACTTAGTCTGATTGGCCGTATGCTGTTTGAACAGCACACAAAGTAATCGATATTGGTCTTTCTTTCACCGGCGTTTGTGTCGCCATTTTGAGTTCTGGTCATGTGACGAAAGTATCGTGTAATGACGGACTACTTTCTGAGCCCACTACAGAGGTGAATGTGAATGATCCGGAGTGCAAGAGCGTGCACTGAATGGTCGATACCATTTGGATGCAAACTTCGTTTCCGGCGATTTATCAGTTCTCACGTCTTATGCCTGTGAGAAAGTAGTCAGTGACTTGTGAAGCAAGTTGTGTCAGTATACTAGTGTGCGACTCAAGGCAGGAAACACATCTGTAGTTGCGCTGACCGCCGTGATATGACCTAATCTGTTATATTATATTTCATGTGTCTATTTTTAGAAATGTTACGATAAAGAAATGACGTCATTTAAGCTGGGGGAAATTATTTCCCCGTCACAGTGAATATTTTCCACCTGCCGAAAATCTGGTTAATTAACTTGAGATCAATAGCATTCGTTGACACAATAATTAGAAGAAATACAATGTCTAATTTAGTTTCATCAGCTTGTGGTTAATATGGGGAAATATTTGCCTCAAAAGAGAAGGTCTGCGAAAATAACTCGTGCCTTTCGGCAAGTATTTCCCCATATTAACTACAAGCTGATGAAATAAACTCTATATAACGGTTTTGAACTCCAATCAATCAAAACATTTTTTCAGACTTGGAATTTAAAAAAAAAAAGAGTACTCAATGGATGTCCATAAAACAAACACGTTTTATCAGTTGGGATTTTGCATATTTAACTCTTTACCAAACGACAAAATTACAGACTGGTCCAAACTAAAAGCATTTGCAGACGGCAAAATTAATCTGACTGAAAGTTTGAAATTTTCTTTTGAAAAAGTAGAAAACATTGTGGTAACCAGCATTTTCTCCTTTTCCCACAATGTTTTCAAAAGGCTTTTATCTCAGGGTCGTAAAAACCAGGGATTATTTGGTAAAGAGTTAACACATAGACTGCGAAGCGCGACTTGCTTACCTTTAGCGAGAATGCACTGAAACGAACTTCTACACGGCCACTTTTGTTTCCCCTATAAACTGAAGCAGGTATAAGAAATTTTAATGAAAAACAGATTATGACATATATCTGGAGGTTAACCATAGTATTGTGATGAAACGATTCTCGATTTTGCCAACAGAATGACTCTCTTTTTCAAAAAAAGGGAAAATTAGTTGTTTGCGCATGCGTGATGTCCACCAGCAGAAACTGTTTAAAAAAGAGAAGCATAAAATACTGAACTTTTGTAATCAATAAGAAAAACATGTAAATTATTTTCTGTGAAAAATATGTTATCCGAAAAAACAAGCATGTAGATTTCAAAAACTTGATTTGTTGAGTGAATAAAGAACAAATAAGTTTCTTCCGCGATAAAACTGAATGAATTCTCTTCTGAATTTGGCTCAGGTATGTTTTCAGACGGCCAGTTATACTGCAAAAAATGAAACCAAATAACTTGGCCCTTTTATAGGCAGCAGACGCGAGCAATGGGAAATTACAGCTTTACCTTTACCCCATAAGGCATTTCTATGGTATCTCTAATTGACCCTAAATAACAGTAAGGATGAAGCTGTTTCTTATGTGTATATGACACCTTTTGATAGCATAGAAAACATTGTGACAAAAGGTGAAATTGCTCGTGACGAGCAATTTCACCTTTTGCCGCAATGTTTTCCAAAGGCTCCTACAAGCAATGCGTAGAAATGAGTATCTATGGAGTAAAGGGTTAAAAGAGGCTGTTTAGAAGTTCGTTTCAGTGTATAGATCAAGATCAGACAGCACATAACGTGCATTATGATCTTGATCTACACTGACCGATGTGGAGATAGTATTTCCAAAAACATAACGCTGAAATAGCAGGAATAGTTGAGTTTTAACCCATTACCACACAATTCCGACTTTTAACGACCCTGAGAAAGAAGCCTTCTGAAAACATTTTGGGAAAAGGAGAAAATGCTGGTAATCAGCATTTTCACCTTTTCCCACAATGTTTTCTTCCCTTCCCAAAGCAAATTTCAAATTTCCTATCATTTTATTTTGTCGTCCGCAAATGCTTACAATGTGGACCAGTCTGAAATTTTGTCGTTTGGTAAAGAGTTAACTGTCGAATTGAAAATTTCAACTTATTTATCTAGTTGAATAAGGATTAACTCTTAACGACATGACAATATAATAGGAACTTGAAAGCATTTGCAGACGAGTAATTCAGGGTGGCACAATAGGTCAAACTATCTATGAAAGGTTAGAAAACGAAAAAGAAAACTTATAAGGCTGGTTGCCATCAACACTTTGTAATTTTTTAACAGTGCTTTGAAAGGCTATCTTCTTAAATGTCATTAAAACATTAGGTTTTGTAGAAAAAAGTTAAGCCTTACCTAATCGTCTCGGATTAGCTTGTCCGCGCAGGCTAATCCGCGACGGAACTTTACGCCTTCATCAGACTTTGATCTTCATTTCATTTGCTCAAAATAGAAAATTACATAAATAGACGGAAATTTTCGTTTTCGATTAGCCTCTCTGGACTGCGTAGGCTGATCCGAGACGCACCTTACACCAATGTCCGAATGCCCCTTTTCGCGTGTTGTAGGCCAAAATCTTTTTTTTTATTTTTTCTTTTCGTGCCGAGCCTGGTAGCTCAGTTGGAACATTAAGGACTTGTTATTAAAGTGTCCTGCATTCGAATCTGAGTTTGATCAAGCTCTTTTCGAGAAAAGAGTTGGTCATCGCGAGAGAGGTCATTTCCCTCTACCCGGTGAACATTATTTGGACGCTATTTATTTCAAAAAAACTTCCAATGGCTTTGACGGACAGTTGTGAAAGGTGCTATAGTAACCAAGCTCACAGAAGGCATAGATAGGCATCCTGTTATAATTGGCTTGCAACACGCGAAAAGGGGCATTCGGACATTTGCGTAAAGTGTCGTCTCGGATCAGCCTGTACAGTCCGCGCAGGCTAATCCGAGATAGCACTTTACGACTACATTAGATTTTGTGCTACAGTAGACTTGCCCATAACAGACAATCTCATTCAAACGGAAAGTGTTGTCTCGGATTAGCCTGCGCGGACTGCGCAGGCTGATCCGAGACGACACTTTACGCAAATGTCTGAATGCCCCTTTTCGCGTGTTGCAGGCCACATATTTATTCGCCTTGATATTAATGAAATAAGGTTGAATACGACGTTACGCCATTCACTAAATACTGGTAACAGAAACTCAAGTAAAGTATGGATAGGAGCATTGGCCGTAATATAACAGAAATAATTATGAAAACGACATTGAACACCATATAATCAATCGTACTGAATGCTGCAACACATGCAATGTACTGGCAAAACAGGTAAGGAAATTACCATGACATTTAAAGGTGGGTATTTAGATTTTTTCACATCATACCAAATTAAAAAATATATAATTCACTGAAATTAATATGAAAAATATAATACAAATCACCAATAATTAAGGATCATAAAATTACAAAAAAAATTCTTTGGTGGTACTCCCCTAAAAGGCTTCGTAGCTTCTTAAGCTATTTCTAGATTTCCTGCAAAAAATCAAAAAATTATTGTGGGAAGGTTAAGTGACTGACACGTGACTAATGACTCTTAAATTCCGTAGCACAACAAACATATAATTATTTTCCATGTCTAGAACTTTGGAGGCTGTTTGAAGCTTCGTCTGTATATTTCTGGTATGTAAATGAGCGAGCTGCTGATATAGAAATAGACCGTGTTTCCCTTCGATGTTGACCTGGGCTGTAGCATCTTCGCAAGCCAGGACTGACGATTCACTACGTTACTCTACCCTTGGTGGATCGAGCTTGATTTTTACATTCACCCGATACGCTTCGCATTTGATGCAGCCAGCTCTAACTGCAACGAATGAAATCGCTGGTAGCATTTCATCTTTGATAAAAATAGAACAAGGTCGCTACCTTTCGAATAGAAGGTAAAACATGGAAACCCACGTGGATATCTGCCTATCGCTTCATGTGTATTCGTAAGCGGTTTGTAAAACGATATTACGTTGGCTTTTAGAAATATGATGTAAAGGGGGTAATAACCAGCAAAAGAGGGCGCATTGCAGGAATCTCGAAATAGGGCTCAATCCGCCAAGGTAACATCCACGTAGTGATCGTAACCTTGGCTCGCGAAGATTGGGCTGTAGTAAATTTCTACTTTCTCATGTTGTCAGTTGGTTTTCGACTACTGGGGTTTTATTAATGGAAATTATAAGGCTTTGGGAGTATAAGAATATTTTTTTGTATTTTTGCAAAACTTTCGTCTCAAAATCCGAAGGGCCACCTTAAAGGGAAACTTTTGTGGTAATGATACAGATAACAAAGAGGAGAGAAAAGCAATTGTATGATGTTTGTGATTTTTCTTAAGCTGTCTACATACTGGGTGTAAAACATTGTATAGTAAAATGAGATTAATATAGATGATTTATGTATCACAGTGACATGATGGTCTGAATAGATGGAAAAAAATGATACGGAAAAATATATTTGCAAAATCTGAATACTAAACAGTGCAACTCAATCCGATTTATGACTTGCACATTCTCATATAACACCCAAACAATAGCAGGTACACATTATGACTGTCGGTGCTATAGTAGGGAAATATTAATCTAAACCCAGACCTCCAGATAAGAGAGAGTAATATTATTCTTAATCCATTATTTCTCTTTAAACCATAACCACACAATACCGACTTTTAACTACCATGGGAAAGAAGCCTTTTGAAATCAATGGGAGAAAAGAGGAAAATGCTAGTAACCAGCATTTTCTTATTTTCCCGCAATGTTTTCTACCCTTTTAAAGCACAATTGCACCGTTAGAGCTACACTGAATTTGTTGTCTGCAAAAACTTTCAATTTTGACATGGCTAAATTTTGTTGTCTGGTAAAGGGTTAAAACACATGTTGTGGGTACCTATTGGAATCGTCTCATCGAGACTGGTGAGCTGAAGGGCCTTTGTTCCAGCCTCCCTGGTAGTTCTTGGTCTTTTATCGGGAGCGTCCGTTCATCAGAGTCCTAGCCCAGCACTGATTGATCGATTAATCGATTGTATGGTATTTAACGCCGTTTTCAACATTCTTTCAGTTATATCGCGGCGGCCAATGCACCTATCCAAGCTTTCCTGGAGTTTCTGTTATCAGTGCTCGACACAATTTTCTTTCCAAGCCACTGGCTGCTTTCCCACATAGCCACCGTCGAAACAACGATCAGCGGTGAGAAAGGAATGAATCCTGTCGCAATGACTATCATCAATCCTCGGAATGAAATTGGCTGAGCCCGCGATCGAACTCACGACCCCCTGTTCTCAAGTCCTGTCCACTACCAACTGAGCTACCAGGGCTTGGCCCTAGTAGTGGTGAAACCCTGAAAATTAACCCTTTCCCAAACAATCCCTGGTTTTCCCTAGATAGAAGCCTTTTGAAAACACTGTGGGAAAAGGAGAAAATGCTGGTATCCAAAGATAAATTCAGTCGGAATAAAACAATTCTAAGCTCATTCACTACCTACGATGATCAAGATCCGAACGCACTTAATGAAAAGTCTGATCTGCATTAAAAAAGTTCACAATTTGTTTGACTAGTTTTCTATGGCTCATATTACAAGCCTGTGAACACTTTCGACTTCGAAGTTATAGTTAGTCGAAGCAGTAATTAATGCCTGCAAATGCCTCAATTTGGAAGTCTGTGAATTGACGCTCGAAAAATTAATGAATTATTTGAAAATTACAGAAAATAATCGAGACTTACTTCTTTGTCCACAAAAACTTGCCTTCCTTGCTTTGAAATTGATATAACATTATGTTCTGCTGGATAGCATCCTTCATATATACATCTATCTGATTGGCATTATGTGTGCAGAACCGGACTGCTTTTCAAAATGAAATCAGTTACACCGAGTTTTAAAGAAATGTCTACTGGTGCTGTGTACTCAGCTTTGTTCACCTAGCATGTAGAGTCCTATGCATAGGCCATTTATTAAAATAACCCAACAGACTTTGGTAATAGCCTGTACATAGGATGAATTATGCGTCATAGCAGACAAGTCGAATCTCCGAAGAATATGACATGTGCTGGCGATTGATGAGATGGATGCTCTGGCAAAGGTTGGTTAAATGTATCTCCATGACACACTTTACCAAGCAACTCATCAAATCATCATGGATCCATAATATACAGTTTGTTTTAATCCTTTACAAACTAACAATAACTTGTCCAAATCAAAATCGTATAGACAAACAAATTAGATTTGGCTCAAATGGTGCACCTTGTGAGCGACAGGGCAGAAGACATTGTGTGAGGGAACGTGCTTTTAACCAGCATTCTCTCTTATTCTCACATTTTTTCCTAAGCTTTCTGACCCAGCGTAGTTTAAAGTAAGCGTTATGTGATAAAGAGTCAGTTTTACAGTTTATAATATTAAGAGTAAGAACTTTATTGAAAATCCATTATAGCTTGTTTTCTTCTCTTGATAAACAAATGATACTTAAAATTATGATAAAATGGGCGGATATAATGGTTATATAGGTTATACGTATATCAAACATAACATAACAAACATGATATTTCTTTATTACACCAGAGTATTATACAATACAATATGGGGATATAATACAAATAAGGCTGTGAAATAAAAAACTAATGCCGTTCCAGGAAAAAAAAGAGGAATATAGGGAGTAAGATAAAGGAAAACGTAGAAATTTTTTTACAGTAAAGAAAAAGTAGTCTGACCGAGCATAGTATTGTGGGGGATAGAGAGAAAGTGGAACAATGGACGTACTATAGACGGTGTAAGGGGAAGAAATAAGTAAACAAATTGGGACTGTAATTTTACCATAAGTAAAAATTGAAAAGGTACACCTATAATACAATCAAAGAATGATGAATATAACATTAGGGTATAGAGCATTGGTGGGGATAGAGAGAAAGTGGCAACATTGGCGTACTTTAAACAGCGAAGAGGGGAAATGAGTAAACAAGTTGAGACTAGAATATTACAAAAAAGTAGGAGTTAAAAAAAAGTACATATAAATTACAATCAAAGAATGGTGGGTAGAACATTAGGGTATAGAGCATTGTGGGGGATAGAGAGAAAGTGGCAAAATGGGCATACTTTAAAAAAGGGAAGAGGGAAAATGAGTGAACAAGTTGAGACTACAATGTTACAAAAAAGTAAGAGTTTAAAAAAAAGTACATATAAATTACATTCATAGAATGATGGGTAGAACATTAGGGTATAGAGCACTGTGGAGGATAGAGAGAAAATGGCAAAATGGGCGTACTTTAAAAATTACAATCAAAGAATGGTGGGTAAATAGAGAGAACGTGGGCGTACTTTAAACAGGGAAGAGGGGAAATGAGTGAACAAGTTGAGACTACAATATTACAAAAAAGTAGGAGTTAAAAAAAGTACATGTAAATTACAATCAAAGAATGGTGGGTAGAACATTAGGGTAGAGAGCATTGTGGGGGATAGAAGGAAAGTGACAAAATGGCCGTACTTTAAACATGGAAGAGGGGAAATGAGTAAACAAGTTAAGACTACAATTTTACAAAAAAGTAGGATTTAAAAAAAAAATACATATAAATTACAATCAAAAAATGGTAGATAGATCATAGAACATTGGAATATAGAGCATTGTGGGGGATAGAGAGAAGATGTCAATAATGGACGCACTATAGACAGGGACAAAAGAAATAAGTAGTGAAGTTAGGACCACAAAATAACAAAAAGTAGGAATTAAAAATATACATACATATTACAGTCAAAGAATGGTAGATAAAGCATTAGGATAAAGAAAGGCCGAAGGGAAAGAAAGAAAATGACAACAATAGGAATACTACAGATACAATATATATGTGCATAGGATTTACAGCAAAATAGAGGAGTAATGTGGCCGACAGGGGATCAGAAGATTAAGTGGAGATAGTATCATAAATATGTACATGTACATGTAGATACACTTTTCAACAATTTCATGCGAGAAAAAAAGATTAAGGTAATTGTTGTGGAGATTGAAATGCGTACCTAGATGTATTATCACTGTTGCACAAGGAGAAAGTGCTCTTATCGAACAAATCTATCCATTTGCCACAGCGCTAACAGGAATCATAGATCTGCCACGAGACTGGAAAAAAAAAGAATATGTTTAATTTAAAAAAAACGACTTGTGACAGATTGTCAAATAAAGACATAAAAATCCTTATATTTAATAGATAGGTGGTTAGCAAATGTTGAGTTACAGATGGAATTCCGGTGGCATATGAAGAGCCCGATCATGAAGGGCAGCCTCCCCTGTAACCTGTAGGTTGTTATTGACATGATAGTAGTATGTTATACTTTTTTCACATCCCTCTTGCTGAGTCTGAGCCAACCACGTGACCGGACATGACCACGTGACCGGAAATGGACACCGCCATCTTGGATTACCTTGACCAGCGCCATTTTAGATGTCCTTCACGTGATGTTATGACTAAAAATAGGGGCTAAAAACGGGTCAAAGCATGTTTTCGTCGTGTCATTACTAAAATTAGGTCTAGTCAGGTCGATGTATGTTATCCTTGTTGAGAAAATACTGGCTACGTTTGAATGGGGTCATACTTGATGGGTCGACACGTGTCAGTGTTAAGCGTCCTCTCATTTCAAATTTAGTAGCTTGTGTAATATGAATATAGGCAAAGCCTATAGGCAAGCAGCGCTGCAAGTTTGTGCTACTTTGATAAAGTATGCATAAATTTTCTTATCAGATGCGTAAAAAAGCAAAGCAACTGCAGGTGAACCAACAGAAAAAAGAAAGACAAATGAATAGAATTAATAATCCCCTCTACTTTACCCCCTCCCTTGTTAACTTTCTTTCAAGCTATTGATTACTTTTCTCAAATACATCAGAAGTGAGAGGCTAAAAGTGCTGGAATTTAAGTATGCCTGAACTGGGTATTGAACCCACAACCACTAGGTCATGAGTCAGATACATTACAAACCGCTGAGCTACCTGGCCAGGATGGTTTCATTTCTGAATTAGGCAAAAGTGATAAAAACTTTGAATTGATTAGTAATGTGAATTGTGATTGTATTCAAATTAGTATGATGATGTCGTATTTGCTGGCAAAGCAGAAAACAGAATAACATAATGGCAAATCACATCTATTGTTTGAACAAAAATTCGCATATTTTCCTTGATGTGATTTTATATAAGAGGTCTGCAGGCTTGTTCATCTCAATGTAAAAATAGGTGATAATTCTCACTCTGAACTTAAGTCTTAATACGATTTTTTAATGTTCATCCGGGACAAATGCCACTCATGGTATTTATGATTAGATACAGTTTTAGAAATCTTGGTTTCCAATCTTATGAATTCTCATTTTCCCTGAATAGTTTTAAAGTTGTTCTTAAGTGGCATTTCAAGTGGTCTTTGTAATTAACAGGCCAGTTCATTTCATGACTTGTGTAGTCAAATTTTAACAATTAAGCTACAACTGTAAATTATTCAAATTATAAATATATACTGCCACCACGTGAAGTAAAAAACTACCAAGTTAATTCAAATGGTGACTTAAGTGTTTATAGATGTCGATAAATAGGTAGAACTATCACGATAATTTCATTTTGAATATCACAAATTATTAGCACAAATTACAAATTTTGTGTAAAAATATGATCTGATCATTGTGAAATTTTCTTGATACCAATGTTTGTCATAATTTGTTTTTTCAGAAAATTTTTCACCATCCAAATAAATATTCTAGGAAAAGTAGGATCAGCCTCCAAAGAGTTTTGAGTTGTCTTGGATAGCTCAGTGCTGAAGGTGTTGAGTCAATAATCTTAAGTTCCAGAGTTAGATCCTAAGCCAAGATACATGTAATGTTTCAATGGGTAAGGAAAGCCACACCCCAAGCATGGACTACTTTTAATACCAAAAAAGAAATGTATGAAAAGAGCGTCAGCTTGATAAAACTGAAATAAATTTGAAATGGGAGTACAACAGAAATTGATCAGTCCGAAAAAGTCCCAGTTTCAAAAATGATTAGGCCAAAAGAGGCTGGTTGAATATCATGGGCTTGGTCATTATCTGACAGTGAATTCATATCCATGTAGTTATTTGTATTTCTCAATTAAAGTTATAAACAACAATGGTTCACATTCATGGATAAAGGCACATAGATCTAGGAAAGATTAAGAGTTTTCAGAGATTTAGATTTGTAGATCTGAAACTTTGTAAATATTTGTTTAAATGGACTTTTATAATACTTTCCATTGCAATTCAGCATAGATAATGTCATTAACATCTTTACTTAGTAATATTTCAACCAGTGCTGGCTGTGGCATGCCTTGCTCAAGGATACTCCTACATTACTGGCAGGGCAATTACGGTTTTAACAGGATTTCAAGAGAACAAACCCTTTGCCTTGACCTAGAAATAGATTTCATTTACCTACAAAAAACAAACCTGTATATATTTTAGTGGCTTCCAAGTCTTTGCCCTTACTGTCCCATAAATTTACTCATAACTCTTAACATCAGACAGCTGTTGGTTGTGCCTTAATGAAATAAGCTGAAATTTATTAGAAGCAGATGAATACAGGGCTGAGAAAAGAAAGCATCATATAAGATTTTGTTTTGGGAAGTCAAAAGAAATGTAAGAAAATTGATTTTCTAAATACTTGTACATTTCAACATGCCCAAAATATAGTCTACCTTATTTATTTATTTGTTTTCATTGGATTAGGAATGGTTCAGTCAATGAAAGCATACTGTAGAAGCAATCATTTGATTGGTATTTAGTTTGAGCCCAGCCCTGGTGCAGACAATCTTAGTGGTGTCTTTTGTCTTACCCTGGCCACTGCAGTTTCAAGGTGACTCAACAATGTAGGCCCATTTTTAGAGAATATTATGTCTTTGGGTACAACAACAGCTTGTACACGCACAAAAAATCATATTCTATGCAAATTGAAATCTAGAGTATACCGTCAAAACATCAAAGTGAATGCTGACAGAGTTTGATCAGATTTAGATTTTACAGCAATGATTATTATGGCACCTAGATGCAATTCAGAACAAAACAATGGGCTAAAAGAAACCACTTTCCTTTTCTTAAAAGAAAAATCACTGCTGCAAGTAGATCTAGACCACTTTTTTTAAAGTGAAAAAATATAACCCTTGTAAGCAACTGCAATCTAGATCCCGATGAGAAAAGTTTTTTTGTTACATTATGTTCAGAATGAAAGACACGCTCGTAAATCCGTCCATGTAGCCTTCCTATACCCATCTTCGCCAGCCACGTGGATCTTACCTTGGCGGATTGAGCTTGATTTTTACAACCCCCCGATACGCCTTTTCATTGGATGCAGCCAGTTCTAGCTGCATCGAATAAAATCGCTCGTAGCATTTCATCTTTGATAAAAATAGAACACGGTCTCTATCTTTCGAATAATAGGTATAACATGCAAACCCACGTGGATGTCTGCTTATCGCTTCATGTGTATTCGTAAGCAGTTTGTAAAACGATATTTCATTGGCTTTTAGAAACATGATGTAAAGGGGAGTAATAACCAGCATCCAATAGAGGGCGCATCACAGGAATCTCGAAATCGGGCTCAATCAGCCAAGGTAAGATCCACGTAGTGATCGTAAACTTGGCTCGCGATGATGTCCTATACCGTACATAGATAAACACACTTTGCTCGGGCAGTGATGACTTGGGGACGAGTTAAGTAATGGCCGATTTGTTTCGCTCCCTTTACCGTAAAAGACTTTAAAAGTTAGGGAGAACGTCCGAATAAAACATGAACAAAGTTTTCAAAATCAAGAGCGCGAAAAAACTTGAAGGCACAGATCTATTGATTCAGCCCGAAATGGTTCAGCTGCTTTATTAATCCCGTGATGTTCATTTCTGTATTAGGAAATTTCCGTAACTCAGAAAGATAACGGAAAAGACAGGGTTCCATCGTATTTGACCAGATCTCGCGAGGATCTCGTCGTTTTTAGACTGGGACACCGTTTGATATCACGTGACTGTTAAGGGTGTAAGGAATTATGGGTTAGAAACGCTCTTAGTGACAGTCTTTTACATCACTTCCATCCGCCATATTTAAATTTGTTTACTTCCGGTCCACCACTCTGTCGAAGGCATAACGTATGTACAAATTTGACACCATTTGTATCAATGAGCTCTCGCGCTGCTCGCTATAAGCCCATATCGTGTGTACCATACCGTGACACCTACCTACCACCCCTTTACCCGATGTTAAACATTCCAAATGCTGGTGATCAAACAACAAAGAGTAAAACGTTTTTTTTAAACATTGTGGCAAAAGAATAAAGTGCTGGTGACATGATAAAAGACGATAAACGGCAAAACGAGAACAAAACATATATCTTTTCTCCCCTTTCTGTCTTTCTAACTGTTCCACTTCCTCTCCCAAACGACAAAACTTAGACTACACCAAATTCATAGCGTCTGCACATTTTAGTCTTTTGCCACAATGTTTGCCTGCAATCGTTTATTCTATGCGCACACATCTGCAGACGCTATGAATTTCGTATAGTCCAAGTTCTATCGTTTGGGAGAGGAAGTGGAACAGTTAGAAAGACAGAAAGGGGAGAAAAGAGAGTTTATTCCCGTTTGGTCTCTAGGTTTTCTTTCGCGAAAATGGACGTTTGTTTACAACCCGTAAGCCACTATTTTTTTTCCTTTTGCCATACTGTTATCCAACCGTTCCTCAGTTTGATCGTCTTTTATCATGTCACATGCATTTTATTCTTGAATTTAGTATCGTCCAAGTTTGGGAGGGAAAGTGGAACAGTTCGAAATAAGAAAGGGGAGAAAAGAGAGTCGTTTGTTCTGGTTTTGCCTCAATGTTTTCTTTCGCGAAAATGGACGTTTGTTTACAACCTGTAACCCATTTTTTTCTTTTTGCCATAATGTTATTAAACCGTTCCTCAGTTTGATCGTCTTTTATCATGTCACAAGCATTTTCTTCTTTTGCCACAATTTTTTTCAAAAAAAAGTTGTACTCTTCCTTGGTTTGGTCACCAGCATTTGGAATGTTTAACACCGGGTAAAGGGGTGGTAGACAGGTGTCACGGTATGATACACACGATATGGAGTTATGCACAAGATACAAAATGAGCGCTAAATTTGAAATGATAGAACGTTTAACACTGACACGTGTCGACCCAATCACTACTACATTCAAAGAAAAAATGAAATTGATCTTTGATAACAAGTATATTTCGAGTTGAACATATTTTACAAAGCCTAAGATTTCTATCCAAATCGAAGTACGTATCTTTTTTTATCATTAGTTCATGCTGATATACATCTGAAACTTGACATTGTTTTCATTTCTATGTAACTAAAATCTGTCTTAAGTTACAATTCCGGTGTATATACTGACCAATGCATAGGAGAATCGTTTATATCCTGGTGCCATTTTTAAGCAGTTAAGGTAAAAAGTACAAAATATCAACATTCGACTATTATTTTTCAGAACGAGACTAAAATCCCGTATATGGATTTTTCTTCTGACTGGGGCAGAGTTCCGAATACAAACATTTGCACGATGAATGGCCTACCGAAAAACGTTGGGAGTACCTCTTTTTTTTTTTTTTTTTTTTTTTCTCTTTTTTTAAATCTTTTCAATGCAATGTCCAAAATACTGGCTGTGAAATGTTTTCTTGTCACATGCAAATTTTTAGTTTTCCTATTGCAGCATAGTTTGTGTTCTTTCCCCTCCACATCATTAGTATTACACCATTCTTATTATAATCATTATAATCCTTACAATGGCCATTCCCCGCCGAATGTTTGCTCAAAAGAACATGTTTGTCGTCTTGTACGTTGGTAGGTTGACTATAACAGCTAGATTTAACGTTTAAAATAGTTAGATTGAAGAACCATTTTATTGTAATATTAAAAATACAGAGTACAATTTAAAAAAAAAAAAAAACTAACAGGGTAGATTTTTTCTTATATAGTTGCACCAAAAGCCCTTTTTCAAACGATGTCTTCGATTAATAAGTTATCTTATGACATAAGTTTAACTTTTTTATATCATACGAACAATGGGAAGATGAAGACAATAGCTGATGATGTAAATTCTTAGCAATATCTTCCATCCAGAGGTAGATTCGAAAAACAAAAGAATTGCTAAAAGGAAGTTTAAATATGAGAATGAATTGGTTCAAAGACTTGAGGAAGAGTTTAAAGGTCATACTGTGAAAACATTTCTAAAATTTATTTTTTCTCATTAAAAATTGGAAGCCTAAACACAACTTAAGGCGGATATGAATAAATAAATCTTAGTAGGAATTTGTGCGTTTCGTTTTATAAATACATTTCTGCTTATCAACTGGCTTTATATCCTTTTTTCTCACAGTAGACCTTAAAAGAAAAAGACAAAGCGAAAAAGATACTACTATCATTTTCCATATCGTATTACTTTCTTCATTAATATTAATTTAATGTTATTATCGATATATTACGAGGAGTTTTCAAATAATCCGCTAAAGATTTGTGACAGAAGTTATAAGTCTAACTTAAGCAGACAAAAGCTATATGCATTTATTAAGGCTGATCTTTCACAGCTGACTTTGAAAAAATTTTGGCAAATGAAAATTTGGCTTGACACAAGGAAATTTTTACTTCTCCTATTGCAGAATAGTTTGTTCACTTTCCTCTTGTGCACCATTTTCATAACACCATTGGTATTCTGATTATAGTTATTATCATTACAAGAGCCAAGTTGAAATTTGCAGATCCCCGCCGAATCCTTGCTCAAAAGAAGATGTGTTACGTCTTATAAATTGGCAGGTATATAATTATTGTCTTGTATTGCAAATACAAAGTACAATAAAAAACAACTCTGGAACAGTAGGCTAGATGTTTTCTTTTTAGCTGAAGTAAATGCCTGTTTTCAAACGATGGTTTCGATAAAATACTTATATGATAAGATACATTTAAGTCTTACTAATATTTTACTGTTTTTTTTTTGGTTTTTTTTTTTAATAATATACAAAATATTTTTATAGGAGAAAAAAAGCTGAAGAGGTAATTTCTCAACCATATCCTCCATGTAGAGATAGATTCGAAAAAATAACAAAATGCTGGGGGAAAAAAAGAGAAGAGGCCTATGATGGTCCTATATCGCTCACCTTAGTACCAAGCAGCAAAGGTCTATAATAAGGATAAATATCAAATATCAAGGTTCAAGGCCAAATGATAATGAAGCAAGAGCAGCAAATTGTTGCAATTTGACTTGAGACTTCGAAGTTCAATTCCGGACAAGCAAGAAATCCCGTAAAAATGAAGATCAAAGTGCAAGTAATCAAAATTTGCGCTAGGTATAGTTATTGTTCTTGCGCACTGTACTCCGTAATATTGCAACAAATATGCATACCAAGTTTGAAGTCGTTCTGACTTAAGATGACCAAGTTATATTACGGACAAGCACTAAATGCCGTAAAAATGACATTCGCAGGGAAATAACTAAAAGACAGCACGAGGTAGAGTTACATCTTGTGCACTGCACTTCCAAATATTGCAACGAATAAGTACACCAAATTTCAAGTCATTTCTACTTCAGACGACGTTTTGCTCCGCACATGCACGAAAGGCTATAGAAATTAAAGTCAAAGGAGGATAACTCAGAATTTGCACTAGGAATAGTTATAGTTCTCGTGCATTGCACTCCATAATTTTTCAACAATCATGCATATCAATCTTGAAAATGTTCAGCTTGTAGATGAAAAAGTTATATTTCAGATGAGCAGAAATACTGTAAAAATGACAAAGGGAAATCTCTTAGACAGTAGTAGGTAGAGTTACCGTTCTTTCACACAGAAATATGTTTTATTGCAACAAACACAAATGCCAAGTTTCAAGTCAATCGGACAAGAGATGACAAACTTATGCTCCGGACTAAGAACTATTATAAAGAACTTTCTAGTTCAACGGAAAATAACTCCAGTTGTTCTGGTCTCTTATTACACCTATAATCTAACTCAACCGAGATCTTAGAGTCATATATATTTTGACCAAGTTTGGTACTGATTGGTTGATATTTGTAGATGCTAGAGTATAAACAAAGACAAATATAGCAATTTTTCTAATTCAAGTGCAAACAACTCCACTTGTTCTGGTCCGATTACACCCATAATCAAAACTCATCCGAGATCTTATGGTCGTGTATATTTTGACTAAGTTTGGTGACGATTGGTTAAAAATTGTAGATTCTAGAGTGTAAACAAAGCCAAACATAGCACTTTTTCTTTTTTTCTAATTCAAGAGCAAATAACTAGTCGTTCTGATCCGATGAGACCCATAATCGAACTCATTCAAGATGTTATAGTTATATACATGTATATTTTGGCCAAGTTTAGTGCGGATTGGTTAAAAATTGTAAATGATAGAGAGTAAAAAAGTCAAATATAGCAAGTTTTCTAATTCAAGCGCAAATAACTCCAGTTATTCTGGTCAGATTAGACCCATAATCAAACTTATCCGAGATCTTATGGTCATATACATTTTGACCAAGTTTAGTGCTGATTGGTTGACATATGTAGATGCTAGGGTGTAAACAAAGTGAAATATAGCATTTATTTCTAATTCAAGGGCAGGTAACTCCAGATGTTCAGGTCCGAATTGACCAATATTCAAACTCATCCGATATCTTGTGGTCACATATGTTTTGTTCAAGTTTGGTGCTGATTGGTTGATATTTGTAGATGCTAGAGTGTAAGCAAGGAAATGTGAACAGACAGACGCATGGATGAACAGTCTTACGAGACCTTGTGGGGGTCAAATTGCTCTTTATTCAATGCAACCCAATGCAACCCCACAAGAGCATTTTTTAAACCCCACTAGCCCTAACCCTTACCCCATACCTACCAAATAGACGGAATGAACCCCATAGAGACTAAATGTACACTTACCCCTAACCTCAAAGTGTCGGGCTCGTAAGGACGGACGCACGGACGGACGAACGACGGACACCGACAAACGGTGAGTGATCACAATAGCTCACTCTGAGCACTTTATGTTCAGGTGAGCTGAAAAATGGATGAAATGAACAAGAGGACCATAATGGTTCTATATTGCTCACCTGAATACTCAACAAAAAGGTATACGATGAAGATAAATAACCAATATCGAGGTTCAAGGCCAAATGATAATGAAACAAGAGCGGCAAATTGTCGCAAGATATGCCTATCCCACCACCAGTTGTCATGGAGGTATGATAATTGCAGAGGGCAGGTAATGCAACAAACATGTTTATGAAGTCTCTAATCAATTTGACTTGAAAGTCCTAAGTTTCTTTCCGGACAAGCAAAAAGTACAGTAAAAATGAAGATCAAAGAGGAATTACTCAAAAACCGCCCTAGGTAGAGTTATTGTTCTTGCGCAATGTACTGAGTAATATTGCAACATACATGCATACCAAGTTTGAAGTTCTTCTGACGCCAGATGACAAAGTTCAATTCCGGACAAGCACTCAACACTGTAATACTGACAATCAGAGGGAAATAATTCAAAGACAGCATGAGGTAGAGTTACAATTCTTATGCACTGCACTTCAAAATATTGCAACTAATAAGCATACCATGTTTCAAAACACTCCTACTTAAGATGACAAGTTTTGCTTCGGAAAGGCAGGAAATGCTATAAAAACAAAGGTCAAAGGGGAATAACTCAGAATTCATGATAGAAAGAGCTATGGTTCTTGTGCACTGCACTCCGTAATTTTTAAATCATGCATACAATATTTGAAGATACTTCGGCTTTTGATGACAAAGTTATATTCAGGGCATGCAGAAAATGCTGTAAAAATGATGGTCAAAGGAAAAAAACTCATAGGCAGTACAAGGTAGAGTTATGGTTCTTTCACACTGCACTATGTATTATTGCAACAAACACAAAATGACAAGTTTTAATTAAATTGGACTGGAGATGACAAAGTTATGCTCCGGACAAAGAACTATTCCATAGGACTTTCTCATGGTGCTGATTGGTTGATTGTTGATGCTACTAGAGTGTAAACAAAATCAAATATAGCATTTTTCTCATTCAAGGGCAAAATCTCTATGTGAATTCCGAGACCAACAATATCGGGCTAATTTTCACACCAGGGCCATAATTTGAAGTATTTGATAGAGAGCCACTAAATGATGCTACATGCCAAATATGAAAGCTCTAGCCCTTACGGTTGGGGACAAGAAGATTTTTAAAGATCTCCGTCTTTGACTCTATGTGAAATCCGAGAACCCACAACATAGGACCATTTTAAACACTAGGCCCATAATTTGAAGTATTTTGGTAGAGGGTCACTAGATGATGTTACATGCCAAAGATGAAAGCTCTAGCCCTTACGGTTTGGGACAAGAAGATTTTAAAAGATTTCTTTCTTTAACTCTATGTGAAATCCGAGAAGCAACAACATAGGGCTATTTTTAACACTAGGGGCATAATTTGAAGTACTTTGGTAGAGGGCCACTAGATGATGCTACTTGCCATATATGAAAGCTCTAGCCCTTACGGTTTGGGACAAGAAGTTTTTCTTTCGGTTGCCATGGTAACCACAGTTCTTCATGGAATTCAAATCTTTGAAGTACTCTGAAAGTGCATCACCTAAGGATCATTTCTGTCAAGTTTCATTGAAATCTGATTGGCGGTTTCAGAGGAGATGATTTTTTAGTAATTGTTTACGGACAGACAGACGGACAGACAGACGACGGACGACGATTTATCACAATAGCTCACCTCGAGCACTTTGTACTGAGATGAGCTAAAAAGCCATCGTTTTCCACATCTAATGAATTACTTCATGAAATAGTAATTCAATTTTTTCATTGATAAATTACGAGGACATTTTTTAAATCAGCCTCTTCAGATTCGTGACAAATATAATAAATCTAACCTAAGCAGACAAAAAAAAATGGGAATTTATTAAAGCTAAACTTTCACAGCTGACTTTGAAAATAATTAGGTAATTGAATAGTTGCTTGTCACAAGCAAATTCTTAGTTTTTCTTTAGCAGCATAGTTTGTCATCCCCAACTTTCAGCTGCAGGTCGAGCAAGAGTTACTCTCCTTGGAACTTATCGATTATCTGGTCCGAAAGGATTTCCGATAACGGCCTGTCATATAAGATTCAGAAGGGAAAATTTTTTGATCGACTAAAACACATTTTTCTTCTAAAATGATTAAAATCTATAACGTCTTGAAGTATTCTGTAATATCTCTACTTTACTTCAATATAATTTTAATTCCTGTAGCAAAATGGGAAGTTGCGTCCATTTTGATTTAAAGTTACTGACCCATTCTCCTTCTTATTTCTATAGAAAGGTTTAAGAAATTTGCTCTTGCGCCGTTTTTGACGCTAAATAACATAAAAATGAATTGCAAGAAAAAAATCTATAACGTCTTGAAGTATTCTATGTTTTGTTGTGATTACGATAAAAGTATTCGTTTACATTTGTTAGATTGAGATCTTGCGTCCATTTCAGTTTAAAAACGACACTATCGTTAATTTTTGTATAAAAAATGCTGTATCGAGCTAAGTGAGATTTTAAGACTAGGTGAAAAGATTTAGCAACGGATAAAGGGAAGATAAGAACTGATGACATGAAAACCTTGTCTGTATTGTTTTGTTAAACCTGGATCCTGTTTTTACACATTGTCCAAATATATAATGACTGTATTTATCATTTTTATACATGTACGTGTATATTATTTGCATCAGTGAAAACTATTAAGAGATTTGTAAAAACCATTATCTTCCCAGTATCGTCTTTTTTAATTCTTTCTCGGAAAATAATTTCAATTTAGTTAGCATAAATTTCTTTAAATTGCATTTTTATTTCTTTATTTTTTTTTTTTTTTTTTTTGTCTTTATTTCTAAAGAAGATTGAATTTGTTGTACTATTGGATCATTATAATAATTATGCAGTCAATAGACCAGTAACAAACTGTACAAAACAAGCAGTCTGATCCTGGGCCGAATTGGATTTATTTTATGTGTCGAAATTCTTTTGGCTTAAAAAAATTGACGTTGCAATATCAATATGTAACTGAAATCAGCAGAAAACAATTTGCGTTTTGGGAGTATTGATGTGACCCGTACAGCATACTCCCGAATTTCGACGGTCCTGCATAAAACCTTTTGTAAACATTGTGAGAAAAGGAGAAATACCAATATCCAGTATTGTTTCCTTTTCCTACAATGTTTTTAACTCTTTTAAAGTGAAGAATATCGATTGAGCTACATTTGATTTATTTTCTGAAATTCCTTTTTTTTTTTTTTAAAGTTGGTGAAGTCAAAAAGTTCTCCATATGGGAAAAGGTTTTAAATTATTGACTTTTGAAAACACATGAGAGGGAGAAAATACATGTGATCAGATTAAAAATAGCGAGGAAATTTGAATATGTGAGCTGTCGCCATAAAATACTTTTGCATTAATCATCACACATTTGCAGGTAAAGAGCTAAAGAGAGAAGGCGGCAAATTGGACTTCCTTATACAAAATCTTGTTAAACTTGACTTTAAATCCTTATAAATAATCTCGTAAAAAAATTCTAATCTTAGTTTAAACATTTAGTTTTAATTTATTCAATATACTAACACCATTCATTTACAACAACATGTATTGCGAAAAGGATTGAAACGAAAGCATCAAAGCTTATTTAGTTTCTCTCCCTAAAGAAGTCTGATTTTTTTCCTGATACTTTCTTTCCGATTACCCCGTATAAATGTATCAAAGTATACCATTACGTAATACCAATCAAGATACCCGATAGGGGTCTTATCTAACAGTGAGACTCGGTCATCGTCGGAGAACTCCGGCACAATGCAAACGATCAGGGAAAAAGAAAATACGATAGTTGCTTTAAAAAAGTGTAAAGAGGGTTAAAAATGTATTTTCTAAATGACTGAAAACTACGCTATATTAAAGAACAATAAATAAGTTTTCTGACTTCCCTGAGGATAATTTTGATTTTCCAACAATATTGTGCTGGCTGATTTATGTTTAACGTGTGCTCACAAAACCACTGACTTCTTCTAAAAAATGACGAAATTATTTTAAACAGAACTGACCTATTGAACATAAAGGTTAAAAATTACAATTTGTATACGGTTGGTTTGTTTATGATAGATCAGACGATACCAGTGTGGTCTGATCTACCAACACACTTTCCCCAGCCTAATATACATGTACGTACATGTATTTGTGACGATGCTATGCAAAATAATTACAATAAAATGGCGTCAGCTGACTATATAATAGCTCTATGCTACAGGTTGGAAATAAATGTTTTCAAAAACATTGTAACAAGAGAAGCCTCTTCATAATATCCTTAACTTTGTGGGTAGCTATTCAGAAATATATCCAACCGAAGTATTCTTACTATTGTACCATTTTTGTTGATAAATCAATAAAAATATCAGAGATTGAATTCAAAATTATGATGAAAAAATCAGAGATAAAATTCCAAAGATGCAGTAAACATATGTGCTGTTACATTTCGAGCGTTCGTGTCGCGCCAAGTCATTGCCCCGGCTTTAGTCTCACCATACGAAACTTGTACTGCGGATATTTTTCTTTTTTTTAACTCTTCAGGAACTGGCAATGTATGACTACCCCAGTATTTAAAGCAGTTGTAGCCAACAATAAATATGGCTCAAATTATTCAATTTGTATCAATTAAGGCATGACAACATTGCTTGAAAAAGAGCAAATGCTGGTCAAAAGCATTTCTATAGCTGACCATAATTTTTCAAACATGTGCTTTCGGTAAAATTTCAGGTAGATCAAATTGTAAGACCTGGAAGGAAAACAAATCCTACAAGTTTTGGTACCCCAGTAATTTATAAGCCCAGATATCCCGCAGAGTTGTTTTCCAATAAATTGAAACCCTCTACACTCGAAGCGCGAAATTCGGGTTATAAGTGCAAAGGGTTTGCAGAGATCGCCAGTCAATATGTAATTCCGAATGTGATCGATTTCACGGCCAAAAGGGATCAAACTCTCATAATTTAATTGGCTTACATAGCGGTCAAATAAAGTTACCGGGTTTGATTTGCATGATAAAGTTCTTTCTCCAGGTACAACATTATTACACCATTGTTATTATAAATCATTTTGATTGTTACAAGAGCCATGTTGAAACGGCCGATCCCCGCCGAATGTTTGCTTTAAAGAACATGTGTGTCGTCTTGTAGGTTGATAGGTTGAATGAAACAGCTATCTCTAATGTCAAGACAGCTAGATCAAAGAACTATTATGGCGTGATGTAAATACGGAGTACAAAAAAAAATACAAGATGTCCACGACTGCCCTGTATCACTCCATTGGCTTTTTAACCCTTTACCACACAAATTGAAGTGTTCATGACCCTGACAGAGAAGGCGTTCGTAAACATTGAACATTGTCAGGCAATACAAGCAGGTTTACTCCTTGCATGAAAAGTAAAGTTCTTTGAAAAGAAACCTAAATGATAAAATCCTCACTTTGAATTTAGGGTTCTACTCATGTGAATATAACTATCAGGATCAAAATAAATCACTCTCCCTGAAAACAGAGTATTTTCTATAAAAAATAAAAACACTAGCAAAAATCATTTATCACTGCAGTTTGATAATCAAGGGCGGTAAATAGCAGCAAACTTTATCCTTTATAACATAAGTTATTTCCCTTTATTGATGTTTAACTTGAAGTATCTATACATGGCATCTCATCCTAAACTTGTGATCCCTGAAATGGAGCCAATTTTGACACCAGGCCTATAGTATGAAGAAACTTGTTAAAGATCCATTAGATTAAGCTACATGCCAAATTCATCAGCCCTGGGCATTGTGGTTTCCGTAGGGAAGATTTTTGAAAATGTTTCTTTTCTCTTCAGTTTTGTTGCCATGGCAACTAGAGTTTTCGAAGGAATCAGACTCTTTCAAGAAATTCTGAGTGAGGAGGACAATTGCAGGATAATATCTGTGAAGTTTCATCAAATTCGGATGGGTAGTTTCAGACAAGAAGAGGTTTGAAATAAAAGTTAATGCACGCACGGACCGGCAGACGGACGGAAGCATGTCGGACACTGGGCCATGACATAAGTCCGCTAGCCTTTGGCCAGTGGGGCTAAAAACTAATAAGGGTACATTTTTCTAATAAAGTTGCATAAATGCCTTCTTCAAACGATGGTTTCGATTAATGAATTATCTTATGATATAAGTCTTGCTGATATTTTTTATAATATACAAACAACGTGAAAATGAAGACAATAGCTGATGAGGTAAATTCTTAGCAATATCTTCTATCCAGAGGTAGATTCGAAAAACAAACGAATTGCTAAAAGGAAGTTTAAATATGAGAATGAATTGATTCAAAGACTTGACGAAGAATTTAAAGGTCATACTGTGAAACTTTTTTCTAAAATCTATTTTTTCTCATAAACAATTGGAAGCCTAACCACAACATTAGGGCGAATATAAAATGAATAAATAAATCTTAGCAGGAATTTGTGCGTTTCGTGTTATAAATGCATTTCTGCTTATCAACTGGCCTTATACCTTTTTTTCTCTCGCAGCAGACTTTAGAGGAACAAGAGGACCATGATGGTCCTATATCGCTCAACTGAGTACGAAGCAGCACAGGTCTAAAATAAAGGCAATACAAAATAACAAGGTTCAATGCCAAATGATAATGAAACAAGAGCAGCAAATTGTTGCAGTTATATACAGGGCAGACACTAAATGCTGTAAAAATGACATTCAAAGGGAAATAACTTAAAGACAGCACAAGGTAGAGTTACAATTCTTAGGCACTGCACTTCCAAATATTGCAACAAATAAGCATACCAAATTTCAAGTCATTCCTCCTTAAGATGACAAAGTTTTGCTCCGGACAAGCAAGGAATGCTATAAAAATGAAGGTCAAAGGGGGTATAACTCAAAATTTGTGCGAGGAAGTTATGGTTCTTGTGCAATGCACTCCATAATTTGTCAACAATCACGCATATAAAACTTGAAGATGTTCAGGCTGTAGACGACAAATTATATTCCACACAAGCATAAAATGCCGTAAAAATTTCAATCAAAGGCAAATAACTCACAGACAGTATGAGGTAGAGTTGTGGTTCTTTCACACTGCACTCTGTATTATTGCAACAAACACAAATGCCAAGTATCAAGTCAATCGGACTGGAGATGACAAAGTTATGCTCTGAACCAAGAACTATTCTAAAGAACTTTCTAATTCAAGGGCAAATAACCCCAGTTGTTCTGGTCTGATTACACCCATAATTGAACTCATCTGAGATCTTACAGTCATATATCTTTTGACCAAGTTTGGAACTAATTGGTTGATGTTAGACTGTAGATGTTAGAGTGTAAACAAAATGAAAAACAGCATTTTTTTCGAATTCAAGGGCAAATAACTCCATTTCTTCTGGTCCGATTACAACCATAATCAAACTCATCCGAGATCTTATGGTCGTGTATATTTTGTCCAAGTTTGGTGCCGATTGGTTAATAATTGTAGATGCTAGAGTGAAAATATAGCAATTTTTTCTAATTCAAGGGCAGATATTCTGGTCCGATTAGACCCATAATCGAGCTCATCTGAGATCTTATGGTCATATATATTTTGATCAAGTTTGGTGCTGATTGGTTGATATTTGTAGATGCTAGAGTGTAAACAAAGTGAAATATAGCAAATTTTTAAATTCAAGGGCAAGTAACTCCAGATATTCTAATCCGATTAGAGCCATAATCAAACTCATTCGAGATCTTATGGTCAGATACACTTTGACCAAGTTTGGCCCTGATTGGTTGATATTTGTAGATGCTAGAGTGTAAACAAGGAAATGTGAACGGACGACGGACGGACGACGGACGCCGACGGACGGTGAGTGATCACAATAGCTCACTCTGAGCACTTCGTGCTCAGGTGAGCTAAAAAGACAAAGTGAAAAAGATACTGCCATCGTTTTCCAAATCTTGTTACTTACTTCATTAAATATTAGTTAAATTTTATGATCGATATATTACGAAGACCTTTTTTTTCCAAATAACGCACTGCAGATTTGTGACAGAAGTTATAAATCTAACTTAAGCAGACATAAAACAATCCACATCTGATTTTTTACACTTCCTTTCTATCACAGTATACCTTAAAAGAATAAGACAAACTGAAAAAGAAACGCAATCGTTATTCACTGCTTATTACTTACTTTATTGAATATTATTTCCATTTCATAATTTAATTGGATACTCATATAATAAGTAAGTCTCACTGAAAATTTTATCTCCTTTTATGATATATAAAATATTGTTTTAAAAAAAAGACAATAGCTGACGAGGTAATTTCTTTACCATATCTTCCATGCAGAGGTAGATTCGAAAAATAAACGAAATGCAGAAAGGAAGTTCAAATAAGAGATTGAATTAGTTCAAACGCTTAAAAAAGAGTTTAAAGGTCATTCTGTGAAAACAACTTTTAAGATTTAATTTTTTCTCATCATAAACTATTGGGAGCCTTACCACAACTTTAGGGCGCATATGAAATCAATGAATAGGTCTTAGCAGGAATTCTTCTGTTCCGTGTTATTAATGTAGTTCTGTTTATCAGCTGGCTTTATACCTTTTATTTTTTCTCACAACAGACCTTAAAAGAAAAATAGACAAAATGAAAAAGCTACTGCCATCGGTTTCCACATCCTATCACTTACTTTTTTTAATACTGATTCAATTTTATTCTCGACATATTATACGAGGACATTTGTCAAATCATCCGGTGCAGATTCGTGACAAAGTTATGAATCTAACGTAAGGAAACAAATAGAAGTCCTCTACTACATCTTAGATCTCTTATATATCTGATTTTGAAATCAATTTGGCAACTAAATAATTTGATTGTCCCAAGCAAGTTCTTTTCTCTTCCACCCCTTCCCTTCACCATTATTACTACACCATTTTTACTATAATAGGTGTAATAAGTTCAAGAGCCATTATGGATTGGCAGATCCCCGGCGAATGCTTTCTTAAAAGAATTTGTGTGTCTTTTTGTAGGTTTGTTTAAAGGCTAAAACAGCTAGTTTTAAGTGTTATTGTTTTACAATATTGAATTCAAATAACGCACACACACAAAATAATAATATGGTACTCTTGTGCTGCGGTCAAATGTTAACACATACGAAATCGGACAGAAAAAGTTTAAAAAAGAAAAACATAAAAAAAAATCCACCACGCCCCCAGTAATATCTTAACGAAACAAGAGGGCCAAGAGGCCCTGTATCGCTCACCTAAAGTTTTTTTGTAGGTGAAACACTGGAAACAAAATCATTATTTTGCCAAGCAATTTTCAAGAGGTCACCTGTAAAAGTCATTTCAAAATCTGACCAGCAGTTTCAGAAAAGAAGAATTTTTAAGAATTTCTTAATTTCCATATAGTGCAAGTAGCCCCCATTCACAAGAGCCGTGTTTCTTGACGGATCAAACTTTCGCAAACAATTTTTGAAAAGGGTCACTCAAGGAACATATCTGTGAAATTATTTTAAAATCTTGCCGGCGATTTCAGAGAAGAAGATTTTTAAAGAATTGGAAAATTCCATTTGGTTGCCATGGCAACCAGAGTTTTTGACGGTAACAAATTCTGTGGGCAATTGGTAAAGAGGACTTCCCAGGGAACATTCCAGCCAAGTTTGGTCCAAATTGACCCAGCGGTTTAGGAGCAGTTAAAGTTTTAAGAATTGCTGATGACGCCCGACGGACACCGGGTGATCCTAAAAGCTACCCTTGAGCACGTTGTGCTCAGTTGAGCTAAAAAGGACAGAACACCAAATATTGGTACTCTATTTTTCCTAAATAAAATCTGACTAACTCTGACGTCCTACTTTGATTCCTTCTAAAATTTTCGAGTCATGCTCTGGACAAAAATCAAATTTGAAAAATAAAATGTAACAACTCCTGAAATTATGACCGTGAAGGGTACAGTTCTTGTACAACGCACGTCTCCTAAACGACATCTTTCAATGTGTGAAAGTCACATGTTTTTATCTTTTATAATTTTTAACTTATGCTTTGAACAAAATGAAAGTCAGAAAAAATAACAAAGGTCGATAACACCTTACCTATGCAACAAAGAGTCATGGTTCTTGTGCACTACAAATGTCATAATATTGATATAATGTTATGATAACTCGTGATATCCCTCTAACTTTAAAGTTGTATACATTTCTTTAAATTTTCCTCTTTATTTAGAGAAATAGACTATTTTTCTAATAATTGTCTTTATATATACAATATATTTATTGTTTCAGGAGATATTTCCAATCGTTTTCAGCCAGTCTTAAAGCAGTCTTATATTTTTTTCCTAACTGTACTCATATTTGTTTTATCTGAAATATTATATTTATATTATTATATAATAATAGTATTATATTATTATATTTATATTTTATTACATTATTATATTTATATTTCATATACAGTATATATTTTGAGCAGTTTTCTAGGATTGCCCCCCTCCACTCTACCTTTTTTAGGCGTAGCTGAATACTCTGACTTTTGACCTGCTTCTTGTGACTGACACATGCAAACGAATAAACAATAATCTGTTATTAGGAAAAGACGAAAACTGAGTTTCCAACGGGCGCATCTATGACATTAATGTGGAAACAATAAAGCGGTGTCAATCGATGCTTTATATTTGTAATAAATAGGGAAAAAAAACATATCTGAAGCGCAACCTTTCGATCAAAGACCTTATGATTATTATTATTACTAGTATGTTTATTTTCATTATGATTTCGGTAGTAAGTGCCCTTTTTCGATTAACAACTTGTCTTATTAAAATGTAGAATATGCAAAAAAGAGAAAATGCTACTTGCATCACGTTTTATTTTGTAGTCTGCAGATGTTTTCAGTTTGAAAGAATTTAGAATTTTTATTATGTAAATAAGCAAACAAGAGGACCATGATGGTCCTATATCGCTCATCTGAGTATTAAACAAAAGGTCTACGATGAAGATAAATACCAAATATTGAGGTTCAAGGCCAAATGATAACGAAACAAGAGCAGCAAATTGTCGAAAGGTATGCCCATTCCACCGCCAGTTGTCGGGAAGGTATAATAATTGCAAAGGGCAATGCAAAGGTAATGCATCAAACACGTTTATCAAGTCTCTAATCAATTTGACTTGAGACTTCAAAGTTCCCTTGCGGACAAGCAAAAAATACAGTAAAAATGAAGATAAAAGGGGATTATTTAAAAAACCATCCAAGATACATGTAGTTATTGTTCTTGCGCACAGTACTGGTTAATATTGCAACAAACATGCATACCAAGTTTGAAGTCCTTCTGACTCAGGATGACAAAGTCATATTCCGGACAAGCACATAACACTGTAAAACTGACAATCAAAGGGAAAGATATAATTCGTGTGCACTGTACTTCCAAATATTGCAACAAATAAGAATACCACATTTCAAGTCATTCCTACTTAAGATGACAACGTTTTGCTCCGGACAAGCAAGAAATGCTATAAAAATGAATGGCGAATAACTCACAATAGGATAGGAAGAGTTATGGTTCTTGTGCACTGCAGTCCGTGTTATGGTTCTTGTGCACTGCACTCCGTTTTTCTAAATCATGCATACAAAATTTGAAGATGGTAGGGCTATAGATGACAAAGTTATATTCATTACAAGCAGAAATGCTGTAAAAATGATGGTCAATGGGAAATAACTCAGACAAACGAGGTAGAGTTATGGTTCTTTCGCACTGCACTCTGTGTTTTTGCAACACACAAAATGCATAGTTTTAAGTCAATCGGACTGGAGATGACAAAGTTATGCTCGGGACAAGGAACTATTCTAAAGAACTTTCGCATTCAAGGGCAAATAGCTCTTGTCATTTTGGCCTGATTAGACCCATAAACAAATTAATCCCAGATCTTATGGTCATATATATTTTTACAAAGTTTGGTGCTGATTGGTTAATATTTATAGATGCTTGAGTGTAGACAATGTCAAATACAGTTCTTTTTATAATTCAAGGGCAAATAACTCCAGTCGTTCTGGTCGCGTTATACCCATAATCAAAGTCATCTGAGATCTTACAGTCATAAATACTCTGATTAAGTTTAGTGCTGATTGGTTGATACTTCTGGATGCTAGATTATAAATAAAGTCAAATATAGCAATATTTCTAATTCAAGGGCAAAACCTCTATGTGAAATTCGAGACCAACAATTTAGGGCTTATTTTCACACCAGGGTCATGATTTGAAGTATTTTGGTAGAGGGCCACTAGATAATGCCACATGCAAAATATGAAAGCTCTAGCCCTTACTGTTTGGGACAAGGAGATTTTCAAAAGAAAATCCTTCTTAATCTCTATGTGAAATCCGAGAACCCACAACATAGGGCCATTTCCAACACTAGGGCCATAAGTTGAAGTATTTTGGTAGAGGGCCACTAGATGATGCTACATGCAAAATATGAAAGCTCTAGCCCTTACGGTTTGGGACAAGACGATTTTCAAAAATAATCGGTCTTTATATCTATGTGTAATCCGAGAACCCACAACATAGGGCCATTTCCAACACTAGGGCCATAATTTGAAGTATTTTGGTAAAGGGCCGCTAGACGATGCTACATGCAAAATATGAAAGCTCTAGCCCTTACGATTGGAACAAGAAGATTTTCAAAAATTCCCTTTTTTATCTCTGTGTGAAATCCGAGAACCCACAGCAGAGGGCCATTTTCAAGACTAGGGCCATGATTTGAAGCATTTTTGTAGAGGGCCACTAGATGATGCTACATGCAAAATATGAAAGCCCTAGCCCTTACTTTTTGGGACAAGAAGATTTTTAAAAAAATCCTTTTTTATCTTTGAGTGAAATCCGAGAATCAACAACGGAGGGCCATAATTTAAAGTATTTTGGCAGAGGGCCCCTAGATGATGCCACATGTCAAATATGAAAGCTCTAGCCCTTACAGTTTGGGACGAGAAGGCTTTTAAAGTTTTTTCTTTCGGTTGCCATGGCAACCACAGTTCTTCATGGAAAATCAGATCTTTGAAGAATTCTGAATGTGCATCACCTAAGGATCATTTCTATGACGTTTCATTGAAATCTGATTTACGGTTTCAATGGGGATTTTTTAGTATTTTTTACGGACGGACAGACAGACGGCCAGACAGACAGACGACGTACAACGACCGATCACAATAGCTCAACCCGAGCACTACGTGCTCGGGTGAGCTAAAAAATGACACGTAATGGAGGAGTGGATAAACCAGGCTTTTAATCAGCGAGCTAGAAAATAAATGCCACTTTTTACAAGACCGTCTACCTACAGCAAAAGGAGTTTTCAGGAGGATGAAATCGGCAGACTGACTACTTAACACACCGAAGAAACTACTGTTGGACAAGAAGTAATCTCGAAATATAATATTGCAAATGGCAATGGCAGGTATGTTTAATATTCAGAACTTTCATGGCAACAGTGCTCAGAACATATTGCAGATACCTTAGGCGATTCCAGGAGTTTGCTCATGTGACGTCTTAAAAGAAGAGCAAGCAACTGCTACCTTTGCCTGACTAGCCCACTCTAGTATGACTCGACCATGTTTTCTCTCTCTCTGTTATCATATTAACAGTCAATATTTTACATTTTTCTGTAACTTCTCTTACGGTCCTACATGATTTAGTGGTAGAGACTATTAACCTGGAGGCCTGGATTAAAGCCATTCAGGATCTACTTGAATTTTCATGGAAGTGTCATTGAACAAGAAACTAAAGAGACCTAGCCTAGTAATGATAAACACGGGAATACATGAATATTTGAGCTGTCACTGAGATAGGACTGAAATAATGATGAAAGAGGCATAAATCATTTTTCAACAGTTCAACTCAATTACCTCGCTCTTGTAGTGTGGTATGCCCTCATTTGATACACACATGGTACCTACCTTTGTTGATATACCTACATGTCAAAATCGATTCCCAGACTGTGGATACCATTAGACACACGTAAACTCTGTTGTTATTCTTTTGAGTTCACATTTGATTCACACATGTTAACTCTCTCTTATGTCATAGTAATTGTCAACGTTTTATGATTATTTGTTTCTTCTATCGTTATAATGTGTGGTTCAATGTTCAAGTGTCATTCTTGTGAGCTGCTGGAGGCCCGGATGCAAATCCAACAGTATCAACTTGGTTTCTGATGGGCGTGTCCTTTATGCCGATCAGATCAACTCGATCGTCCCGATTGCCAAAAGTTCCTGACCGAACGCGATCAATGGCTTGTACACGACTTTTACTCGAGCGCTACTCGATCATACCTGATAGCTGCACGAGCGCTCAAGACTTCAACCCGACTGACAACCCGATCGCTGCTCGAGCATACCGATCTCAACAGGATCTCTTCACGATCTGTTCACGAACAGCTCGATTAATACTCGATTCTTACACTAACAATACTCGACAAACTCGACCATTACTCAATCTCCACTCGATCGCTACTCGATCTCAACACAACTATTTCGACCTTGAGTCCTTGACCTTCATACGTTAGAGTGTTGTGGTTTGTGCGACGAAGAAAGTTATAAAGAACATTTAGATTTGAAAGTAATAACAAGATGGAAAAAGAGCAGTTGATGGTATATGCTAGGTATTTAGAGCTCCAAAGAAACAGGGTGGTGGCCATTATGGAGGTAGCAGAAGCTGAGGGCGTCATAGGCGTATGAGAGGACCCAGACAACGGCGGCGCCGAGAAATCTAGGTGAGGCAGTGGCTGATGCAGCGACCATTTTTTGAAGGAACGTATTCAAGGTCAGTGCACTTGTGTAAGTCGGGTACTGATCGGGTACACTCGAGTAGCGATCGAGTATCCTCGATCGTGTACGGTCGGGTAGCGATCGAGTGAAATCGAAAGAGATCGGGTATGGATCTGGGAGCGATCGAGTACGGTCGTATAGAGATCGTCTTGATCTGGACATCGGCTTGAGTATGAATCGTGTTGATCGAGTAAGCATCGGGTAGTAGTCGAGCTGATCGTGTTCTGCTCGGCAAATATTTCAATCCCGATATGGGTAGATCTCTACACGATCGTTTCTCGACTGACCCGACCTCTACTCGACTGATTCTCGATTTATTCTCGAGCTTTTTGCTGCACGATCCCTACTCGAATATTTTTGACATGTCAAAAATTCTCGGGAAGGTAGCCCAATTGATGCAGACCAAAACCAAAGTAGACCGTCCCGACCGCTCCCGCCGAACAAGCTCAATCAGCCCCCGACGGCATGATCGGGTTTCATCGAGTTGATCTGATCGGCAGTGTAAACAGGGCATAAGCAAGACACCTCAGTTCTCAGCCTAGTACTTGTGAAACCCAAGATTACATGAATATGTGAGCTGTTGCAGTGGCATGACTAATATAATGTTGAAAGCAGTAAAATAATCCTTCAACTGACCATCAACAAATCTCTCGGTTATATACGTCTGTCCAAATTTGATTCACACACGTTTCCTCTCTCTGTTGTCATCTTTTAATGTTTGTCTCTTATCCTTTAGTTTATACGAGATCCTTTGTGGCTCAGTAGTCAGATGTCAGTCTTATGAGGTGGATGCCCGGGAGTGTGCCCATGGGATCCACTGGGTTTTTATTTGGAGTGTCCTTAGGCAAGACACTCCAGAGCCACCTGAAACCAAGAGATACATGAGTTTGTGAGCTGTCCCAATGATATGACAGGTATAATGTTGAATGCGACATAAAACACCATTCTACTAACCTCTCTGTTGTTATACTTTCATGTCCACATTTGATTCACATATGTTACCTCTCCTTATTGCCATACTTACATTTCAACATTAAATGCTTGTCTGTTTACTCTCTCTGATGTTAAGTGTTTATGTCCACGTTTGGTGGACAGATATTACCTCTCTATGTAGCTACTTCTCATGTTTAAATTTGATGCACATGATATTACCTCTCTTTGTTGAGTCAGACGCTACGGATATTATTTAGTGCCATCGTAACTTTTCGGCGTAGGTTAAAAAGTCTAGACTGTATGAATGAAATCCAGACCAATAAATATTGAAAATTCGCTTCATTGGAAGAAAATTAAAACCACAGTTCACAACTGGATAGTATGTGAGAAAAGAAAGCTTATAAAAACTGAAATAACATTGCCATATTAATACTGCATCAGATTTAGTTTCCTGCATTGCATTATCCCTGAGGTAAACTTTCCCGGAGACAGTTGTTGACATTTTTACAACTTTATTTACCTTTATTGACATGCGGCAGTCGTTTTAAATCTTATAAATCATTGATGGAAAGATGTAGTTTTTCTTAAGAAGCATTTTCGTCTTTTTTTTTTCATTGTATTTACCTTTCAATAGACAAATGCAATCATTCGAATCAAAGATATTTTGTTGTCTGCAGATGATTTAGTTTCGACAAGACCTGAACTTGTGTCATTTTTCATCTGGTAAGGTGTAAAACATTGTTGCTAAGGAGAAAATGCTCATCAAGGACGTGTATGACATTTTCTTTCTAGCGGAAAGATTTTTTAAAACTTTGCACATACAAGGCTCATTATGTCTCTAGTAGACAACGGAAATAAAAACAATGTGGAACACTACATTCGTTTCTGTGGAATTTGTCCTTGAAAAAATTATAAACTTAAAGTCCCAAAATACGGCTTATATTGGATTTTTTTTTTTTTTTTTTTCTTATATAGTCAGTTAAAAAGGAAAACTAAAGGAGAAATATACAAATACACAACATTTTAACGCAAACTCTTTGAAGTCTACTGTTTTGTTCCAATTCTTTTGAAGCTTTGCACAAAAAAAATATGAAAGCCTGGTTTTTGGCATGATAGACAAACAAATATGCATGTTATATATTATAGACCACTGAGTTAACAAGGAAGATAATTTGATCGAATTAATGGTTAATCTTTAAAAAAATACATACTTTCCAAAGGACTGAATTTTCTTAGAATTACAACTCTTACAGTATTTATAATTCCAAACAATAAGCAAAAAATAAAATTGGCATCAATCCACGCATATTTTGTCAGAAAACAAGGTTGGAGGTCGCTGTGGAAATAGAGAATAATTGTATGGTTGGTGCCGAGATGGATGGTTTATCCGGTGAGACTTAGACAACTTAGAGGGTGAGGTTTAGCGAGCCCTGTTCAGTTTTCGGGCCTAGCCGGATAAACTTTATCCATCTCGGCACCAACTATATATTCGATTTATCCCGTTTTCTAACGGAAAAGGCACATTTCTACTTCTTTCGATTCAATTTATTTGATTTGTTTACAATTTGTACGTTCCTGGCGTTTCAAGAATCTTATACAGCCGAAGTACGCACGTGTTCACTTGGAAGAAAAGTAGTTCCTATATCATCATAATATAATTACTAGATATCATAAAAATGAGTTGAATTTTCACACATTTTAGGGAATATAATTTTTTTTTTTTTAATGATCTATGTCATTATAAAGAACAATAAATGTAATTTTGAGAAAACTCTTTGGACTTCTGTCCCTCGATGTTTATGTATATTTTTAGGCAGAAATAACAGTGAACCGAAAGTAAGAACGAGACAATAGGATTAGCCTAAGTTATGGAAGGAAATATTGTCATGTTATGATTTCAACGCATGTAGATATTTAGATTTGTGATATTTAGGGTTGCTCCACCGATAGAGATGTCAAATCCTGATTTGAGTTGCTCAGGCTAAGATTTGAATTCGGAATATTCGACCCGCTCCATTTGCACGGTGGGGAGGAAAATTGCTATCACAACAGCGGTATTATGCAGAGAAGTGGACACATTAGTGGGCATTTGATGATTTTTATCGGTGTAGGAAGCAGCACAGTCAAACAGCTGTGGATATTCTTCTCCAGAATCGAAAGGTATCCGATTTATGTGACAGATATTTTGTTGGACATGCGCGAATTTGGAAAAAGTTCGCACGCGATCTCTACTAGCGCTTAAGTACTCTAGATTTAGTCGATATACGTAAGAAAAAGTGATGAACGTAACAAGGGCCATTATTCTATAATTATGTAGTTTGCTTGATTTATAATCGCATTTTAATAGCGGAGACGCGTTTTGTGACACATATGTTCAAATGTCAACACAACGTTATAGATATTAACCGTATATAGCGCGTAGGAATACACAACTGCCGGATAAATCTAAGTATATTAGGTTACCCCTTTATTAGGTCAGTGTTAATGACGAAAACGGTATAAAGTTATTTTTCAGGGAAAAAATGGATAAAAGCTCAACAGACATGATGGGATAAGGAGAAATTGCTGGATAAGAGTGATTTCTCCTTTTCCAACAATAGTTTTCAAAGTGGAAACGGCTACACTCCCACACATTTAAAGTTCATGCCTTTGTTTCCTTGTTAGGTGTATAACGCCATGTCAGCAGCATTTTAACCATTTCTCGCTGACAGTTCAAAGATCCATTTTTTCCTTCACAAATACTACCCGAAAAAACTGCTACTTGTTTCAGTGCACAAATAGTACTAGTATTATGTGCAAAAGAAATGCATAAACGCACTTCTTATTCAATATCCATGACAAAAATACATGCGCAATTGGATGCGCACGAACATTTGTAATATACGCCATTAAGAGAACACAATCCTCTCCCCCAACCCCATTTTTTCTACCCTTCAAGAGACATCCCATTAGTTGAGGCATAGATATTTTGTTGTTGCAAATGCGTTGGACAATTCCAAAGTTTTTTCATCGGGTAAGGTGTTAAACATTGTTGAAAAGAAAAAAAATGGCAATAAAGAGCATTTCCTCTCCCGCCAAATCCATGTTTTTTAAAAAGCAAATCCCATCAGTTGAGTCACAAACATTTTGTTGTTTTCAAGTGCTTGGGACAATTTCAAATTTTTGTCATCTGGTAAGGTGTTAAATATTGCTGGAAAGGAGAAAATGTTCAGAAAGAGCATTTTCTTTCCCCCTCCCCTCTCCCTCCACCATACGTTTTATACCCTTAAAGAAAATCTCATCAGTTGAGTCATAGATATTTTGTTGGACAGTTCCAAAGTTTTGTCATCTGATAAGATGCAATATACTGAAAGCATGGTTGGAACTTTGCTGAATTGTGTGCAGTTTCACACCCAACGGACTTTAACCAAGAATGTTCGAATTTTGTCTCAGGTCAGAAATGGCCCAGGCTTGGGTTTAACATGTTCAACATAATATTAAATAGTGAAAACATAAACAAGCTTTGTCCAAAATAGTAAGACCAACAACTTTGATATTTGATCAAGTCTACCATGACAAAATTTGTTTCAATTATGCCTCATGGGTAAATCAAAGTACTGATAGTACTGAAGGCCAGGAAAGTGAGGATACGAAACAACACAAGAGGTCAATTTTAATTAATACAAACAGGTAGACGGACAGGAATACAAGCAGATTCCACTAAGCCCCTTGAATTCTTGGTTTTAACAGCAAATTTTGAACTGATACTAGAAAACACCAGCCAGAAACTAATTAAGCCAGAGCTAGGAATGTGCTCACAGTTATGGGGTGCTTGATAATGGCTTAGAATACTTAGTAATTTGTCGTGCTTGTAAACAATCCCAAGTCAAAATTGAACAATTCAATCGGTGCAATACCAACTTTGGTTATCTAAATTTTCTAAGATATGTGATGTCTTGTAGTCCTGAATGACGTTATTTTTTACATTTATGACGCAAGAACATATTTATTTTTATTGATTTCAATGAAAATACATGTTAGATAGATATCAATGTAAAATGTAATGAATAATAAAGATTGGAGTGATATGGCAGTTGGTCATGTTGTCTCTACCTTCCACAAGTCGACGAAATTTTTAACTGGTCATATTTGAAGGAAGTTGTAGATGAAAATCCAAAGTAACTCTTCGTGTATATTGAAAAGTAAGATTTTGGGGAAATTCTCTTTTATAAAATATTTTCTAAATAAAATACTGTGAAAAGGTTGGATTGTTTTGGGAAAACGGTTAGGCTCGGTTTATCTATTTTACTTGCCTATTTTACGGACAAGTCACGGTGACTTGAGCTTCGATACTTATATCTACATAATATAAAAAGACGTTAATCCTAATTCATAATCGTGGTCCAAGGACAACTTGTGTCAAGCCCGCGAACACTTGACTCTCAAGCTTGACATAGACCCTTGACCTGAATAAGTGTTTCAAAGGGAACTTATACTCATGATGGAGAACAATGCATTATGCTAATTTATATCGGAATCTATCCAAAAATGTAGGAGTTATGGTTCGGACGAAAACTTAGCCTTCAATGTGGCCTTGATCTTGAACCTACTTGAACAGATGTTTCAAATGGCACATCTATTCGTAATGGAGGTCAATTGTGCCAAATTATTTTGAAATCCATCCACAATTGTAGAAGTTGTGGACCAGAAATATTCGGATGCACACAAGCCCTAGTGAACACTAGAAATAGGTGTGTCAGAGACACTGATGCCCCTGCTAAATGGTATTGGTCACAGGTATGTCATATGCCACTAGTAGACAGAGAGATAAAAAAAAAAATACATTAAATGACAAGTGAACAACTACAGAAAAAAATCATAAGCAATTATTTGGTTTCAAATCAAAGTCAATCAAAGACATATTTTTAAGAATCACACAGGTGTAATCTATTTGTGACAGGTGTAAAAGGTGTGAAATACATCCTATCAGTGTGAAATAGGCAATATAAACAATGACAAAACTACCAAATAACTCTTGGATAAAGGTAACTTATACACATAATGTACATACTAAAGACAACGAACTTTCAAAAATATTTTTATAGACAACTTGATTAACGATATGAATGAAATTTAACGTTGGGGTCGATTTTTGTAAAATTTTATTTGGGGACGATTTCACCAAAGAAATCGTCTCCAGGGGACGATTTCTCCTGAGTGATAAACATAACACGGACCAAGCAGTTTGGGGATGATTTCTCGAGGGGCCGATTTCTCAAGCATTCCGCTGAAGTACCCTAGATTTAGTCGATATACAAAAGAAAAAGTGATAAACATAACACGGTCCAATATTCTATATGTAGTTTGCTTTATTTACAATCGCATTTTAGCGGAGTTGCGTTTTGTGACACATAATTATGTTCAAATGTCATCAACCTTATAGACAATCTCCGAGCAGAATTGTCGTTCGTTACTCCCACCATACATGAATGTGAATGATCCGGAGTGCAAGAGAGAGCGTTATAGATATTAACCGTATATAGCGCGTAGGAATACATAACTGCCGGATAAAGCTAGGTTACGCCTTTATTAGGTCAGTGTTAATTACAAAAACGGGATAAAAAACACACACTCGTCAGTTACTAAAGGGTCGTAATACCCTTGCAATTCCATGGCATTTTGTAGATGAAAGCTTTGAGGAAAGGAAAGCATTCACACCGTGTGATAAGCAATCTCTGTATATACTTGGGAAACAAGTTGTTTTGGCGGAGTCGGCGATATAGAGTGGACAAACCGTCCAACATTTTTGTCTGAAAAGGCAGCTTACGATCGCTATAGGCAAGGAAATCCCTTGAGAGGGATTCCCTGGCCTAAAAATTACCAATCACCCCCAGAGGTCAAAAGCTTAACATAGACTTCAATTATGAAAAATTTAAAAACTCCTCTTGTTCAAAACCATAAGGTCTTTGGCTTTGATATTTTGAATGTAGTATCATCCCGTGAATCTGTGCCAAGATTACTCGAACTAGGACCCCAGAGTCCGAAACAGTCCTACCTGAGGTTACAAGTATAACGTTTTAGTAAATTTTCAAAAACTATCTATTTCCAATGTAACTGGCACAGAATTTTGATATTGGATTCTTAATTTTTAGGGACTTATTTCGATAGACTTTTCTATTTCTTGTTTTAAGATTTAAAAATTGCCAAAAATTCATTTAAACTTAACTCTTGTTGTACTCTTTGGTCGTTGTTCATAAATAAATGTTGTTGATTGTTAAAGGCTTGTTGCTTTTTTTCGTTACGCTTGGCTCGTAACAGAAATTGGTGGCTTGTATGGGATTGATTATCTAGTTATTTTGGATATACTTTGGAACTATTTTGAACTTGTTTCAGTGTTAATCTTTATTTGATAATAAATAATGATAAAAATAGAATTTAAATTTCATTCCGCAGAACAAGCAAAAAGCAAGCACGTCTTTTGATCTTGAAATGCTTATTGCCAAGCCGTCACAAGATTTATCAAATTTGGCAAAAAAAATCTTTGTTAGATCCTGCTTCTCATTTTAAACTGACTAATATTAAAAGTACTATGTTGAAGCATGAAATTAAGAATTCTATAGTTCAATTTTTAGATAGTGAAGAAATACTTGACTCGTCTTGGCCAAAAAAACACTGGACCTTACTCTTACAAAGCGTTGTAACTGGCAAGGCCTGCGATATTTTTTCGCAACTAAGTATTGAACAGCTTTCTAATTATGATATTGTTAAAGATTTGGTTCTAAATACCAGAAGGAATTCCAGCCAAAACGGGTACTCAAACAAACACAAAGTAGGAATCCCCGATAAGCAAGGCTATGTTACTACCCAGCAGGCTGCGAATGATTGTAAGCTATGTTACTTAATGAATCCTACACAGAGTGTTTCTGCCTCTGTATGTAAATTAGATACTGTATTGTTTACTTTCACACAGTGTATGTTTATCTCGGTACGTTTGTTAACTCTAACACAGTGTACTTACCCGTGTTTGTCCATCTTACGCGTCTGTCTGCTTAGAGACATCTATATATTTATCGGACACAGGGTGTGTGTGTTTAACCTCTGTACATGTGTATGTGTATGTTTTTACCCCTGGGTGTTCATCTGATATGTGCCCTATATGTTTGGTTACCTGTGTATATTAATCTTACACTGTGTAATGGACTGTGTGTGTTTTCACCTCTTTATATCATTTTTTTTGCATTGTATTAAGATAAGACGATGTATGTAATGTACAAGTCTGAATAAAATTATGTTCTGTTCTGTTCTATATTACTCTACTGGAGGTTCTTCTGTGAATTTGTTGAAAATACAGCCCCGTTTGAAGTATTTTTCTTTGTTTTCCTGTAAATAATTGATTTAGAAATATATCAAAACTATCTTTAGCATATATGCAGCAAAAGAAAGTATTATCTCACTGTGTTCTGACAGCTATATTATTCGTGTGAGCAATGTGCATGTTTACAAACAGAGGTAAATACCTCTGTATGACTGTGGCATACTGGTTTCCTAAAAACGACTTCCATAGAAAAAAAAATACCGTAAACGGTGTATCAAGATATGTACTTTATATCCTAGTATCTAACTTGAAAAGGATAGAACTCAGTAGATTACAAAAAACGATACCTCATTATGTAAGTTGAACCGGCAGGTGTGTGGGTGTGTGTGGGTGTGTGTGTGTATGTGTGAAAAAACGCATTGATAATAAATACATATACGTTTACCTTGCAGGAGACAAAACATCTAGAGAAGGTATTAGGATTACGTTCTCTCTGACTCATTTGAACGGTATATCTGATATTGATCTTAACATATAGTCAATTTTCGGTAAACAAAAGATATTTAGTAATGTTTCATCCACCCTTGACAAGGAAACCCAGATAACAATGATAATGAATAATAATAATGATAATAATTAATAATAATAATAAAGAAACAGTTTAAAAAATAAGAAATTTTCGAATTCTGTGACTCTTCTTTCAGAATATCCCTTGATAGAAACATCAGTATCTTCACATCTTGCGAATAATCTACAGTTGAGTCTGTAATGGCTGGTATCGTCTTCTTTAAAGGCATATGCACTTCGAAATCAAAGACAACAAAAGGCTGTTCCCTGACGGTCATAGTCCACTGTCGTGCTGTATTTAAGTATCTAAAGGATATTTGAATTAAACTAAAAATCAAATCTGCAAAATTCGTCAAAACTAGATCTCTTACATGCAGCTTGATCTTTGCAATAATCCATATCAAGAGAAACTACCGAAGTTGACTGACTGATAAATTCAACACTTGAAAACGTATATATCCAGTCACATAGAGGTGGTTACATCATGCATGAGCTCATTGTAGATTTTTAAAATTCAGTTAGTCGCACCTTCCAAGAGACGCATGCTCGTAAACAACACAAAAAGATTCATGAAATAAAATATAGCTAGGCCAAAAGTTCCACCATGCAAGAATGGATTACCTGAAAAAAAAGGAGGGGCAATTATAGCAAAAATTAGGATATTCTAAATAACTTATCATGACAGTTAGCAACTAAAGAGTATAAAAGAACAATGAAATATTCTATAAAGAAGGAAAAAGATAAGTCTCGAAAAATCCAAATTGTAAGCAATTCATAACCAAACTGGACAGCCTATTTCATTGGATGTCACTACAATGGTTTTAAAAGAATAAATTTAAACGATTTAAAAGATTAACGGTTTTAAAATAAGAAATGTAATTTTATATACAGAATCAAAATTTACAAAATCAAAATCTACCAGCAGTTTCGACCATATCATAAACGAATATCTTAAATCTTCAAATCATCTGACTCTATCGCTGCACTGTAATATGCAGATGGTAGTTTTAAATTTCAATTTCTTGAAGACAAAATATAAAAATAATGTTTTATAAAGACTGAGCAGTATTTTTATTCTAAGTTATATGTTAGGGCATAAAGTAGTGATCAGGTGGATCTGTGAAGTATTCCTGTAAGTAAACTGAAGTTAATTTATTTCCCTTTTTTTCGCCAAATGAGGAAAAGAAAGGTAAGGATGGCAGACCATTATCGTCACATGAGTGTGTAGGCACGGTACCCGAGAACGAGACACGTAAATAGGAAATGTACCATAACAAACATTAACAGCAATGATTGCACTATGAAATCTACAAACAAATGAAACAGTCTGATTTACGATGCTGTAACGGTAACTTCGAATGGCACGAGTGGTAGCAATTTACAATAGAAAACAGTATACAGCAAGCACAAATCACAACGGATATGTACCAGACACTATTTGCCGTTCATGTTTGTCAAATACAATCACCATATTGTGTACCACCCCAGACAATGATTCATCAGCACTCACCTGGATTGAACCAGCAACCAGTATATATACACGGTTGTAAACTCCTCAGATATAACAGATGTAAGTATAAGAGTCAAAAGTTACAGATATTAAACTAAGGGTCGGGACAACAGATGACAGAGTTACTTTTCTTTTGCAGAAAATTGTGGAATTGTACCAGGGAATTTCTGATCTATAGGCCAGTCATGCATGTGATACATAAATGTTTGATAATAAACGCAAAGCCAAAAAAGTGTAAACTCGTAGCTAAGTAACTTAAGCGAGGACGATAAATATGTAAATTGATCAATGAAAAATGTTATAGCTAAGAAAAAAACGGGTTAAATGAGAAATTATTTGACCTACCAATGCACTCAATGCAAGATAATCTACTGTTCTACAGCACACTGGAATACGTCACTCAGCAGGAGAGATCAGCTGAAAATGTAAAGAGAGGCGGTCTGCCTGTTTTCTTAATCTTAAACAGGAAATATGGGTGATGGAGAAATCGACAGAGCACACAATGCAAGTCATTTTAGGGCAGAGGAGAGAGAGAGAAACCTTTCAACCTTCCATTTAATTTCGCTTTCGATTAAATTGAAGGTATTTATGTAAATCAAACTGTGTAGCAATTCAAGAGAGAGAGAGAGAGAGAGAGAGAGAGAGAGAGAGAAACCTTCCATTTATTTTCGCTTTCGATAGAATTGGAGGTACATAGGTAAATCAAATTGTGTAGCAATTCACGAGAGGTAGGGAGAGAGAGAGAGAGAGAGAGAGGGATGGAGAGAGAGAGATAGATTTCAATTCAATCTTTTTACTTTCGTTTTCGATATAGAATACAATTTTAGTTTTTTCACCAGGCACAGAATGATACACAGAGAGAGAAAAAGAGAGACAGACAGACAGACAGACAGACAGAGCAAAAACTGTATTAGAAGCTTTTTTGTTTTCAATGAAACCCACTGACCAAGATCTACTGATGTATTTGTTCTAATTATTTTGTTTATCCATTGTACTTTGTTGCATTTTTTTTTTTTTTTTGCACAATGTTTTGTTTCTATCTTTTTAGCTCACCTGAGCACAACGTGCTTAAGGGGAGCTTTTAGGGTCACTGGGTGTCCGTCGTGCGTCGTCCGTCGTGCGTCGTCCGTCGTCCGTCGTGCGTCGTCAACAATTATTTAAACATCAACTCCTCCTAAACCGCTGGGCCAATTTGGACCAAACTTGGCAGGAATGTTCCTTGGGAGGTCCTTTTTGAAAATTGTTCACAGAATTTGATTCCGTCAAAAACTCTGGTTGCCATGGCAACGAAATGGAATTTTTTAGCAAATTCTTTAAAAATCTTCTCCTCTGAAACCGCTGGTCGGATTTTGAAATTATTTCACAGATATGTTCCTTGGGTGACCCTTTTCAAAAATTGTTCGTGAAATTTTGATCCGTCAAAAATTGTGGCTCTGGTGAATGGGGGCTACTTGCACTATACAGAAATCAAGGAATTATTTAAAAATCTTCTCCTCTGAAACCGCTGGTCGGATTTTGAAATAATTTCACAGATATGTTCCTTGGGTGACCCTTTTCAAAAATTGTTCGTGAAATTTTGATCCGTCAAAAAATGTGGCTCTGGTGAATGGGGGCTTCTTGCACTATACAGAAATGAAGGAATTCTTAAAAAAACTTCTTCTCTGAAACCGCTGGTCAGATTTTGAAATAATTTCACTGATATGTTCCTTGGGTGACCCTTTTCAAAAAGTGTTCGCGAAATTTTGATTGGTCAAGAAACATGGCTCTGGTGAATGGGGGCTACTTGCACTATAGGAAAATGAGGAAATTCTTTAAAAATCTTCTTCTCTGAAACCGCTTGCCATATTTTAAAATAATTTCACACAGATGTTCTTTGGGTGACCCTTTTCAAAAATTGTTCGCGAAATTTTGATCCGTCAAGAAACATGGCTCTGGTGAATGGGGGCTTCTTGCACTATACAGAAATGAAGAAATTATTAAAAAATTTTCTTCCCTGAAACCTCTGGACAGATTTTAAAATAATTTCACACAGATGTTCCTTGGGTGACCCTTTTCAAAACTTGTTCGCGAAATTTTGATCCGTCAAGAAACATGGCTCTGGTGAATGGGGGCTTCTTGCACTATGCAGCAATGAAGAAATTCTTAAAAATTCTTCTTCTCTGAAACCGCTGGTCAGATTTTAAAATAATTTCACAGAGATATTCCTTGGATGACCCTTTTCAAAAAGTGTTCGCGAAATTTTGATCTGTCAAGAAATATGGCTCTGGTGAATGGGGGTTTCTTGCACTATACAGAAATGAAGAAATTCTTAAAAATTCTTCTTCTCAGAAACCGCTGACCAGATTTTGAAATAATTTCACAGAGATGTTCCTTTGGTGACCCTTTTCAAAAATTGTTCGCGAATTTTTAATCCGTCAAGAAACATGGCCCTGGTAAATGGGGGCTTCTAGCACTATACAGAAATGAAGAAGTTCTTAAAAATTCTTCTTCTCTGAAACCGCTGGTCAGATTTTGAAATAATTTCACAGAGATGTTCCTTGGATGACCCTTTTCAAAAATTGTTCGTGAAATTTTGATCCGTCAAGAAATACAGCTCTGGTGAATGGGGGCTACTTGCCCTATAGGGAAATGAAGAAATTCTTAAAAATTCTTCTCCTCTCAAACGGTTGGTCAGATTTTGAAATAATTTCACAGAGATGTTCCTTGGGTGACCCTTTTCAAAAATTGTTCGTGAAAGTTTGATTCATCAAGAAACATGGCTCTGGTGAATGGGGGCTACTTGCACTATAGGGCAATGAAGAAATTCTTAAAAATTCTTCTTCTCTGAAACGGCTGGTCAGATTTTGGAAAATTTTCACAGAGATATTCCTTTGGTGATCCTTTTCAAAAAATGTTCGTGAAAGTTTGATTCATCGAGAAACATTGCTCTGGTGAATGGGGGCTACTTGCACTGAATGGAAATGAAGAAATTCTTGAAAATTCTTCTTCTCTGAAACGGCTGGTCAGATTTGAAATTTGTTTCACGGAAATATTCCTTGAATGGCCTTTTTCAAAATTTATTCGCGAAATTTTGATAGGTCAAGAAACATGGCTCTGGTGAATGGGGGCTACTTGCACTGTACGGAAATTTAGAAACTCCTAAAAATTCTTCTTTTTTGACACTGCTGGTCAGATTTTGAAAGGACTTTTACAGGTGACCTTTTAAAAATTGCTTGGCAAAATAATGATTTTGTTTCCAGTGTTTGAATACCTTAAAAAAAAAAGGCTATGGTCCTCTCAAAAATTCAGGTGAGCGATCCAGGGCCATCTTGGCCCTCTTGTTATTTTTACTTGTAGAATTCTTCCCACGTTTTATCCTCAATATTTTTTATTCTTTTTTGGCTACAAAAACCATCTGTTTGTAAGAATCATTTGATATGGCTAATAATTTAAAAATCTTGTCAGGTTTTAATAACAAGAATAAAAGGCTATCAGTGTTTCAGTATCTCCACAACTTAAAACACGACATTTACTGCATACAAGATACCCATTTTACTCCTGATATGTATCAAAACATATACTCTGAATGGGGCTCTGAAATTTACTTGAGCTACAATTCATCTAAAGGTAGAGGTGTAGCTATTCTGTTTACCAAACTAAATTTCAAAATTTATGAATCAATAACTGACGACGAAAACGGTAATTTTGTTATTCTCGATTTAAGCGTTAACGACTTCCGGTTTACCCTCACCTCTATCTACGGTCCTAACACCGATCAACCTCAATTCTATAATAACATCTTCGGAAAAATAGACAGAATTGGAAATGCTTCTTATATGATTTGTGGAGATTTTAACCTAGTTATTGATCCTAAGAAAGACTATTTTAATTACAAACATATAAACAACAAAAAGTCTAGAGACACTTTACTAAATCATATTTCGATACGTGATCTGACTGATCCCTTTAGGCAATTTAATCCGGACAAACTATATTAGACTTGGAGAAAACGCAATCCAATACAACAGGCTGGCCTAGACTTCTTTCTAATTTCCCCACCCGTAAATACTTTTACGATCTCTTCCTCAATAGAAAATAGCTTCATGTCTGATCACTCCATTATTTCAACATATCTACAAATAAATTAATTCCAGTATTCCTCGGGCCTGTGGAAGCATAATAATGCGCTACTCACTGAGCTTGATTATGTAAATACAATAAATATAAAAATTGAAGAAATTAAAAAACAATATACACTTCCAGTATATGACAGAAATCATTTAAAGGAAATTCCTAACTCCGAAATTCAATTTACAATTAACGATCAATTATTTCTCGAAACACTATTGATTGAAATAAGAGGCAAGTCAATTTCTTACGGTTCACATAGAAAAAACGTGAAAAACGAAAGAGAACTTGAAATTCAAACAAAAAAAGAACTCTTGGAAGAGAATCTCAGTCAAAGCAATTTAGATGAATATTATTTATTAACAAACGAATTTGAGCAATTGCAACAGAAAAAAATGAAAGTTTCGATTATACGATCAAGAGTAAAATGGAATATTGAAGGTGAAAAGCCAACAAATTTTTTTTTTTTTTTTTTGTGGCCTTGAAAAATCAAACACTATTTCAAAAACTGTAAAAAAAACAATTAAAGATGATGGATCTGAGATTACAAATCAAAAACAAATTCTGGAAGAAATTAAAGCATTTTATGAGACTCTTTATATCTCAAATCAATCTGACTTCTCTGATATAAATTTTGATGGCTTTATTTCTAATCTTGAAATCCCAAGACTTTCAGTTAAAGAATCGGAAAGCATTGAAGGAAGAACTACTATGACAGAAGCATCTCAGACCTTAAAAAATATGAAAAAGTAATAAAAGCCCAGGAACATCTGGTTTTAACGCTGATTTTTACAAAGTTTTTGGGGTAAATTGGGAGATTTTGTTGTAAGAGCGCTGAATGAGGCATACAATGTAAATTCATTATCTGAAGCCCAAACACAAGGTTTAATAACGTGTATCCCAAAAGGTAATAAACCAAAAGAATACTTAAAAAAAATGGCGACCAATTACTTTGTTGAATACAGTTTATAAAATAGGAACAGGATGTATTGCAAACAGAATTAAATCATTTCTCCCTAAACTTATCCTTTCGATTTGGTCCATCAATTATAAGATGGTTTAACATTTTTTATCAGGATGCAAAATCAACAGTATCTCAATGTGGATATCATCTGACTTTTTCAAAATTGAAAGAGGATGTCGTTAAGGAGACCTTTTGTCCAGCTACATTTTCATTTTATGTGCCGATATTTTATCTATTAACATCAGAAATAACAAACATATAAAAGGAATAAGAATTAATCAAACAGAATTTAAACTTTCACAATTTGCTGATGATACAAGTATTATTCTTGACGGATCTGAAAGATCCTTAAACGAAACATTAAATGTTCTATCAAGATTTTCAAAATTATCCGGTTTAAACATGAATTTTGATAAGACTAGAGTTATTTGGATTGAAAAGAAAAATTACAGTGCTGATACCATCAAAACAAAGTGGAAATTAATATGGGGCCAAATAAATTTGAATTGCTAGGTATCATTTTTCATATAGACCTGAATAGAATAATTGATATAAATTTTTTGGCAAAATTTAATGAAATAGAAAACGTAGTTAAAAATGGAATCGACGTGTCCTTACACCTATTGGTAAAATTACAGTTTTGAAGAGTCTACTGATTTCCTAGATGAACCATTTATTTTTTGCTCTACCGAATCCTTCTGAAAAATTAATCTCGAAACTAAACGATGTTTTCTATTCATTTATTTGAGAGGGTTGTCACAAAGTAAAGAAATCAGTAATCACAAAAGACGCCTCGCATTTGAAAGTTTCAGTTATCAATTAGAGAGCGATATACCCCTTACACGCAAGAATCAAGGAAGACTTTATTCAGAGCACGTAAACGGGTTGATTGTAAAGCCTACCTTCGGTTTCGTACTTAACAAATCAAAATAGCTCATTAGGTGAATCATGTTTCTTCTACAAAAACTATACGAGGGCTGTTCGTAAATTATTGAGACAATGTATGTTTTGAGAGAAAAACTTAATGTGTGTACATAAAGCTTTTCATTTCCATATGTATACTTTCGCATTCGTTTTGACTATAATTATTTTCGTGCGTTTGCACTGGCTTTTAACATGCGAAACATTCGACCACACGCTTTGGCTGTTGTATCTTCAAAGTGCATTACCTTGCTACACTCGCTTCGGCTATAATCTTATACCTTCACTATTTCCGTAATCTCGCTTAGACTACCTACATGCACGTGCTCAGTCCCAAAAGATAAAACTCCTAACGAGGTCTCAAAAGGAGGTGGGGACTGACGATCGTCGACGTAAATGAGAAGATTCTATTACCTTTCAGGGATTAGTAAAGACTAGACAGGTCCATTTTTTAGAAATGAACCGCTTTGTATGAAATAGGAACTTATTACAACCACAATAAGTATTGACCTGAGACAAAACCTTCTACGTATCAAAGGACCAATCCACCTCGTGGTGAGTCGGTTGTTTGGCGAAATGATTTCTTTTAATCCATGATTATGTGATGACGTGCTTGTAAAAATGCTTCGCGGATACGCAGTAAGCTCTTTTCTCTTAATGAGTTGCCCTTAAAAAAGTAGGTCTATGTCTTCCGACATATGTCATATTACTTGATACTCTGAAAGAAGATGTTTCATTATATCTTACGGTGCTCCTGGTGAGGCAGTGCAGAGCCAAATTCTAGTACTGGTGAATCCATATAATAAGTAGACAGGTACAAGAAAGCAAATTTCCCGTCATTGAAGCCGCTTCAGACTTGTAATTTCAAATATCAAACCATAATGACAACTCAGATTCAAGATAAGACAGCATTTTCAGTGCAGTCTGATCTTGGATCAGCACTCTCCTCAAACTAATATTAAATCATTCTTGGAAGGCTGATGGTCTTTTAAAAGTTGCAAAATGCATATTCCACTGTGCAAGTGGAATAAGGTGCTGTGCAAGTTACTTTGGTGAAATACTCAGCGACATGTGCACTGACTGGCATGAATAATGATTAACACTGTTTAACACAAGACAAGCTTATGTAACAAGAAATGTGGATAGACAATACACGATGCAAGCAGTTTGCATACAAAATGTTTCTGTGAAGGGGTTTACAGGTACATTACACATCCATATGAACAGATACAAGATGGCCAGTCTGATATCAGTGCCAGGTATGGTAATAACACTCTCCCATTGATTACAGGTATGGAAATTCTTTTGCTATGCCAAAATTTGTTGAAGAAAACTTTGTATCAGTTTTGTAAGAGATTCATCCGTAAATCTTCAACAGAATGTCCTGTTAAATAAACTAGAAAAACCTTCTGTACGCTGTAGAGGCCACATTTTCAGTCAAACACTATTGAACGTTTCTCTGGATGTTTGTCTTGATAAGACCTCGGAGCAGTTCGAAAATTGTTGAGTCAAAAACTAGGACACTAGGTCAAATCTTCCAAAAAATTATGTTCTATTGAGATGCCACATTTTAAATTCAATACTTAAGAAACTTGGTCAGAATGTTTGTCTTGGTGATTTCTTGGACCAGTTCGCAAGTGAGGTCATTTCGGAACAATAACTAGGTCACTGGGTCAAATATTTTAAAAATAATCAGCCAACTACTCTCAGAAGTCTTGGTAGAAAATTTGTCATAATATTTCAAAAGGGATTGACAACGGGTCATATTTGGTCAAAAGACTCTATTGTTAACAAACCCAATTTGAAATAGTGATTCATGAAACTGATGTGAAACCAGTCTTATTTCTTTCCAATCACACAGAATTGTGTTTTCTGCAACGTTTAAAATGTAATGTCTTTCAAACGGCGTGAGGTGTGCTTCGTCTATTGTTAAGTTTTACCCTCTAGAGGCCAGTTTTTCAGTCATATACTCCTGAAAATTGATCAGATTGATTGTTCTGATACCTCGGATTTGTTCGAAATTGTGTCAGGTAAAAAAGAACGCCACTACATGTGAAAGCCAATTTTTAGAAAAAAAAACCTAGTGTACGCTCTAAAGTCAACAATTTCAGTCAAATACTTTTGAAAATTGGTTAGAATGTTTGTGTTGATAGTTATTCGGACGAGTTCGAAAATGTATCATTTCAAGTCAAAATCTAGGTTACTAGGCCCAATCTTAGGAAAAACATTGTGTACGCTCTTGAGGCAACATTTTCATCCCAAAACTCTTGAAATTTGATCACAATGTTTGTCTTGATGATATCTCGTACGAGTCCGAAAATGGATCAGGTCGGCTGAAAAACTATGTCACAAGGTCAAATCTTAGAGAAACCTTGTGTACGCACGAGAGGCCACATTTTCAGTCCAAAACTTTTGAAACATGGTTAGAATATTTGTCTTGATGTTATCTCAGACGACTTCAAACATTATTCATGTCGGTATGTTAACAAAACTTGGTCAATAGGTCAAATTTTAGAAGAAAAAACTTTGTATGTGCTGTAGAGGACACATTTTGTATCCAAAACTCTTGAAAATTAATCAGAATCGAGGTCTTGGTAATATCTGAGGACACATTTTGTATCCAAAGCTCTTGAATGTTGGTCTTGGTAATATCTGACTGGCATGAACATGAATAAAATGATTTACACTGCTTAACATAAGATAAGCTTATATTGTAATAAGAAATATTGATAGACGATACACAATGCAGGCAGTTCGCATACAAAATGTTACTGTGAAAGGGCTTGTAGGTACATTACACATCCGTATGAACAGATACATGATGGACAGTCTGATATCAGTACCAGGTATGGTAATAGCACTGTCGCATTTATTACATATATGGAAATCCTTTTGTTATGCCAGGATGTGTTGAAGAAAACTTTGTATCATTGAGGTTTATCTGTAAATCTTCACCGGAAATGTATTATGCCCTGTAAAATCAAGCAAAGGAAACGATCGCTATTGAGACAAAACTAAAAATGACTCTTAAGGTGCACTGTAATTGTTTAAAATTCATTTTATGTCCACGCATAATTTGTCGAACTTGTTATTGTTATTCAACCAAAACATTGTGCACGATCTATTTGTGGAATGATTAGGGTTTAAAATTGCGCACAATTGCACTTTGATTTCTACCCTTTTTATCGATCATCTCTGTACCCAGAGGTGACCAGTCAAAAATTAACATCGCCTTATAACAGTTATCTCTATTAGGGGAGCGGTCGGGGCCGATCCTTTGTAATTATAGTTAGGAATGCAATAAACAATAAATATAAACTCTGCAAGCTAGCTTACCTTTTGCGTTGACAGTCGATAACAAGTTAAGAAATACACCCTCAATCCGGATTCCTTTATTTAGAAAATTCATTCCGAATGTGGATGCGCATTATCCCTGACAAGACTTGGAACTCCTCAGGCACAACTTCGTCGTTCCAGATCTGATGGGTTCGTTTAGGAAAATGCCCACGGAGAGTTGCATAGCAGTCAGTTTCACGCACTCTTTCCTGAAATTCTGGTGGTTTTAGTTCGTGTGTTTATATCTGCCCACGGAGAGTTGCATAGCAGTCAGTTTCACGCACTCTTTCCTGAAATTCTGGTGGTATTAGTTTGTGTGTTTATATCTTGTCCGTTTGTGGGCCCGGATCACAACCATTCCCAAGCCTTTCGGTATTATTTTAGTTTCAAATTAAATATAAGAAACAGTTCCATTGACACTGTCAATAAGCCACGCTTTCTTCTCTAATATTGTTAAATTCAGTATAGATGTAGCACACGCAATGGCAGATTTCTTTTTTTATTTAATTGACTGCTCTCTGCTGGCACGATAATATAACGTGTCAAATTTTATCGGTCTTCAGACAGATTTTGCCTTAAGCCTTCTTCAAACGATCCAGAATTTTATTGACCTTGAGCTAGACAGCATTATAAACATTGTGGATGAAGAGATAAAGTAACTAGCATTTTCTCTTTCCCCACTGTTTTATACTCTTTCCCCACAATGTTTTGTACTCTTTCCGATAAAAATCCCTTCCTTTCTGCGACAAATGAAAAAGAAGTCTTCAAATCCTTTCCTTTTGGATCATTCTAAAATTCCATCGTGTGGCAAAGGGTTGATTCACTTCATACGCGCATGGATATGAAGTTTTACCGTCAATCAAATATGAGTTCCTCCACGCCCCTTTAGCTTCTATGATACAGGCTTTGGGAATTGACTTGGTACGGTGTGGCTTATCTTTGACAAAAGTTGACGATTAATTTTTCATTTTAGCTGCTTCGAGCCAGCTCGGAATTGCATAATCAATAGTATTTTATCGGTCAAATGAAACTTGCATCCTCTTTTACCGTCTGAAAACATTGTGAAAATAGGTTCTTCTTATCCACGTTGTTCAATTATCGCACCGTTTATGCTTATAAACGGCATTTGTTTTCTTTCTAAATTGTTTTCAAAGGCCTTCTTAATCAACCTCGGGATTGTGGGGGAAATGTTAAACTGAGCGTTAAATTTCAAAAATATACCCAACTAATTGTGGTTTAGAGATTTAGAATGAGATAACTTTAAACAGTGGTAGAAAATGTGCTATTTGCAGGCAAGCATTTGTTATCTGATTGACGTCTAACTGCTAAGTGTAAAAAAAAGTTGTATTTGAAAAAGTTGGTGGTAAATATGTATTTAATAGCATTTCAACTCAGACAACGAATATTTTGACGAACTCATAAAATTGCAGGCACTGCAAATGGCAAATTAAAAAGAATGATGAAAGTGTTTAAGTGGTCAGCGAAAAGGAAGAAACGTTGTGGGGAAAAGAATGTTAGTTATCAGCCCTTTGTCATACTTCTTCATTGTTTTCATATTTCTATTGTGGTCATTATAACTCGGAATCAATTTGTAGAGGTTTTATAAATCTGTGTCTTTTAATCTCGTAATTGTCGGGTACAAGGTTGAAAGACGCAATGAATTTCAAAAATATTCCCAACCAAATATGATTAACTGATTTCAAAGCTCTGCCCAGCAGGGAAAGACTACCATGTATATTCAAAATTACCTTGCATGCTGTAAACAAATCTGATTGTCCTCTGCACTGTGTTTCAGAAGAGCATTTAGTCGCACTTTGTGTCCTATGCATTCACACGCGCGCGATAATACTATCAAAGTGCAGTTTGGAATACATCTTTCGTTTTACCAATTTTTGATAGGATAATTCTTTTGTTTGAATAATGCAAAACAGAATAGGATCACAGTTCTTGAATAAGCGGATGGTTTCTAGCTTAAAAGGTAAATTCTAAAATATTTGGACCAGATTTTTTTTTCTTTCAATCAGTTACAAATAATGTCAGTAAAACCTGTGTCCGTCATTTTTCATAAATACCACCCTGTACCATGGCATAAACCATGGCCAAATTTTCACGCTGACATACAGCCCTAAAAATGGTACATAGCTTACTTCCCCTGATTCGCTTATGTCCCATACTTGTGTGACGTCATTGTCGATGCAATCTGTGTTTCTTTTCTTTCATACATTGCCGACACGTATTTTATTAATTTCGGTTACGAGTGATGAAGGACAAACAAGTATGATTGTCAATTGACAGGGTCATAATTAAAGAGCCGCAGCCAGAAAGGAAATCGACTTGGCCCTACTAATATCTGTTAACTGTTTGATGTCCTTGTTACAATATTTTTTGATAAAAAGAAATTTATGTCGCCTTAGTGGAACGTGTGCAATAAAAGCTGGGTTACATTTATTTACTTTTTACCACAGTATAAAATTTAGAACTCTCCTTCAAGATGGTTGATGAAACATGCAATATTTTATCTCTTTTAAAGAGGTCCTTATACCCATTATAAATCAATTTTAAGTCATTTTGTATTTTATCAAACTATAGTCATTCTTATTTCTTCATGCCAAATATTGCGCCTGACCGTTGCAAGTTTTCTCAGATTACGGTCGTAGAAAAAGCACATCGTTGAGTTGCGGCCTTCCATGTAAACAGACTCGCCGTTTCCGGTTTTTTGAATCGAAGATATCGATATATCCGTTATACACTCGGATAGATTCATATGAAAGTCATGAATTCTGTCACGTGACTATATTTGACCTTCGCCCCACGTGTAATGAGGTTAGGAAAGGAAAATGGAGGCTTTGTTGTTGCAGCCTCGATTTTTAGATGGAGGTCGCAGCCTGTATGCAAATTACACAGTATCCGACTCTAGGCGGAAATAAACGATAAATTTCCGTGAGGCACCGCCATTTTTTACAGCTTCGATCGTCAACCAGTTTTTTTTTTTTTTTTTTTTCCTGACTAATGATCGGTTTCTTATACAAATCTCCGTGTTTCTTTTTATCAATTACACCATATGTCAGTAATTTACCCATGTTTACACAAAAAACTGTTTTCTGTACATTCTGAATTGTTTGCAATTTTAACAGCGTTTTTGTTTACCGGCTGTAGACGGGCATCTTTAACCATTTAAGTAACATATGAATTTTCTGTCATTGCTTTCCATGGGTCAAGTCTTAAGCTTCATAGCTGTTAAAGATGTAGATATACTTAAATGATGGATCAAAGAACATGAAAAAATTTGAGAAAAGGAAAAAAATGCTGATTGCAAGAATTTTCTAATTTCTCCTATTAACTATAGTTTTCCATTGTGTAAAAGGTTGTTCTTGTCAAGATCGTCAGATTATTTGGTTCTTTGGTTATGGGTTACATGTGCACATCTGTCACTGGAGATGCAAGTTGTGGATGTGCAAAAAGTGATTAATAAAATAGTAGTTCTGAGGTAAATTAAATAGTTAAATCACTCATGGGACAAACATTAAAAGTAATCAGTGGTGGAAAAGGAGCGATTACCTGGTGCAAGCAAATATTTGTTTTCTGGCTGATTTCGAAAGCTGTTTACTGCTGTGTGTAAAAAGGTTGTATTTGTGAAGTAGGTGGTTAATACGTATTTAATAGTATTTTGACTTTGTAGCAGACAACGAAAATTTAGATTAGCACATAAATCTTAAGCACTGAAAACGACAAACTAAAAAGAAAGGAATATAAGTCGTCTGTAAAAAGAAAGAAACTTTGTAGACAAAGGAGAACTGTCAATCTTTTCTCCTTCTTTCCACAATGTTTTTTTTTTATGTTTTCTTTTCTTCCTTAATTAAAACTCATTAAAACTCGGAATTTATCCAAGTCATTTATTAGATATTGCGAGAAGTATTTGAAATAAGCTATGGCACAGTGAAACTGAGTGTCAAAAAAGATCTTTGTCGTTGTGTTTCGGGGAGAAAGCACATTTATACTGGCGATTTATTAGAAAGGAATGGATTATTTTTGAACCGTGAAGGTAAGTGATTGGATTTATGATTTGCAATATTTGAGCAATAGAAATGTGAAATAATCCGTAGACTAGCTCCTTTCGGATGTCCGTCTAATTATTCCAGTCGGCCGTAATTGACCATGTTTATTGTCATAACGTTTGAAAAGGAATAACATAACAAGAGTACTTTAATCGATACCATTTTGCACATATATATATTTTATTATGTTTCAATAAACAAAAGGGCTGTTATGGCCCTAGTTCGCACACCTGAGTCAACAGGCAAAATTTCAATCCATGTGCAGTATTCAATTTCTGACCAATTGTCAGGTCATTTGAGCTTAAAACTGAGAGTCCACAAGGAATTTCCATAAGTTGGCATCTTGACATAATTTATCACCATAGGTAACCAAGTTTAGAACTCATTATAATTTGACTAAGTTGAAGACTCTGAACAGTTTTCGAGTTAATTGAGCAATAAATGTGGCCTCTACAGTGCCCACAAAGTAGTTCTTCAATTAAACATTGTGACCTAGTTTATGACCCCAAGGGACCCAAGTTTAAACTCATCCAATAATTTATCAATAAAAACTCTAGAGAGCTCTGAAAATACTTGTTTAACTTGACCTAGTGACCTACATCATGACCCCAGGTGACCAAATTTTGAACTGATCTTAGATTTGATAAGACAAACATTTTACCCAATTCTCAAATCAATTGAACAACAAATGTGGCCCCTAATATGCCCTAGAGATAGTTCTTTAATTCAAATCATTAACCTAGTCGAAGACCCCATTTAACCATAAATTCAGACTCATGTGAGATTTTATTGAGAACAACTTTCTGGAAAATTTTCAAGTCAATATACCAAAAAGTGTGATCTGTGGAGTGGCCACAGGGTAACGTTATTTCTTTAATTTAACCAAGTTTTGCAATTTTCTCCAGTTGGTTGCCATGGTAACCAATGTTATCGGTGGAATCAAATCTCTTAGACAACTTCACCAAAGTAGACCTTAGCCTAAGGAACATCCCTGCCAAGTGTCATCAGTCACTGGAAATTTCGGAACATAACAATTTCGCCTAATACAACTTCGGCCCATAGCAATTTTGGTCCATAGTTAATGCATAATTAATGTTGCACGATCTGACAAGCCTTTTTACTAATTGTTTTTGTCTAAAATTGCACTCTTGAAATTTGTTTTGTTTTTGATGCATCAACCAAAATTTTGCATAATAATTTGTTTTTTTGTACTGATAGTGTGTTTCCAAATAGTAAAAGAGTGTGTGCAATATGAGCAAAGGGAAACAAAAATTATCATAGGGCGGACAATAACTACATTGTTTCTGGTGCAGATCAGACCTACGTCATGTATAATCAGGGTCCGTATTCACCAACCATTCTTAAGAACGTTTTTTGTCTAAATCTTCAAGATTTTCTGACTATGAAAGTAACAGGACTTCTGATTGGCTAAACCAGTTGGTTTAGCGAATCAGAAGTTTTGTTACTTTCACTGTGACAAAATTCTGAAGAATAAGCCTAAGAATGTTCTTAAGAACGGCTGGTGAATACGGACCCAGGTCTACGTAGCCTACGCCGTCAACAATGTTATTAAAGTGGACGAATTCAGAACTTGATTTTTGCTCTTATAAATTAAGCATCAGGTAGTGGAGCTGCGTTATCTATCGAAAGTAAGATTTCACTATGAATGTACTATCTGATCTTGATCTACGGTCTCCAAGAAGGCGTTCATCAGTACCGAAGGGGTCAGTTTAAATGCGCGCGACTACATTTTTAATAGTTTTAAGTGTTAGGACATGGTTGGTTGGTTATTTCCATTTCTTTATCGTCGCTACCGGTTGCCTATCTGAGCGACGCCCCCAGAAGACAGTTAGTTGTTACGGGGGATAGTGCAACGGGATACAGGTCGGAACTACTGAGAGCTTCGCCTGGTTCTTTAACGTGCTCTGCGTATAGCATGGGCACACGGGACCTCGGTTTTATGTCTCATCCGAAAGACTATTAGTAATTTCAGTTGGCCAGCCGGGGATTCGAACCCACAACCTGTAGGACATTGTGTTCACGAGTCCTACGCTTTACCTACTGAGCTATATCGGCTTGTGTTAGGACATGGACAATGGGAATTTCTTTTTGTATAGGGGTTAACAAGAAATCTTTCTACTTCGCCTTAAACTGGCCTTTGAATTCATTATTCAACTACGAAGCATATACACTACGATACTATTTTTGTTCTATTAATACTACATCAAAAAATCCGCCCAATTATTACTTTCATTTTCGCTATTCGTGAGAAATGGACTCATCCAAATAAATGCCTTGTTTCCATTGGTCAATACTGTACAGGTTTCCAGTCATTTCGTACCTAGTTAATTTTGTACCTAGGTCATTTTTGTACGGTAATGGTCATTTCGTACCTGCCTATAGTTTCTATTTTGGTCATTTCGTACCCAGTTGGTCATTTCGTACCCACTTTGGTCAGGTTTAATTATCATTTTGATTATTTAGTACCTATTGTTTTCTTCTATTTGTGTTTTTTGTTTACGACCACTGTTAAAATTGTAGTACATTGCTGAAATTGTGTTAAATTCCGCCGAAGAACGAGTATGATGGTTATGATTGTATTGTTGGTAACTTCTTTCTAGGTTTAGTTTTTAAAACAAAGATTGTTTAGAACTCCTTTGTTTATTTCTCACCGAGCTCTTCATAAATTTAATTTGTGGAAGTCGCGTTTCATTATCATGGATTTTATAAATCCAATCTTCTTGACAACATGTAAGATCCCTGACCGAAATTACTTTTTCTGAAGTCTTGAAATACTTATTACTAGTATATCACAATGTAATTCTGATTCTCAGTTCTATGTGTGTATTTGAATATACTCTGTTCTAAATAACTGTTAAGGTGTAATCCGTCATGGGCTAACAAAAAGTATGAAAACCCATATCAAACTTTATATCAAATTGACAAAGTCGGTTCATAACCTTTAAACAGACATTTTTTAACCCTGATATCAACTTTAAAACAACTGACTTATATAAACGCTGTACCGTTCAGAATTGGGGGCTAGAATATCCATGAGCTACCAAAAAGGTCAGATGACTTTTTTTATGAAATGAATGTAACGTAAACTGGAAAGGGGGTTGTATTTGTCGGCGTGAGCGCTCTAGGAAGATGAGAAAGAACAATTTAATTGCTTAGCACATAACATCTCTCTTGACCTCAGTTAACCCTATAGATATTGTGGGTACAAAGTAGTTATTCATAACGACACAGGAATGTTAATTTTAGGCCGGAGCCAATATTATCATTTTTACCTGGAGCTTTGTAAAATGTGTGTGTGGTGGGGAGGGGGGGGGACTAGTCCCTAATCAGAGCATATATGAATACGTTGCCCTCCCAATTTTCCACATTTTTTTTTAAGAAAACAAGGCATTTAACAGTGTGGGTTAATGTTGATGTAAGGGTAAGTATGAATGATTTCTGTATCAAATTTATAGTGTAATTTGTAGTCTTAAGTCCAAATCAAAGAGTGTGCGGTAAAAATGTCAGAGGCAAAAATGCCAGAGGTAAAAATATCAGAGGTAAAATGTCAGAGCCAAAGTGGTAAATATGTCAGAGGTAATAATGTCATAGATAAAAATGCCAGATGTATTCACTATTTCAAATATGTTGTGAAAATTGATACCTAGTTGAAAGACACCTATTTTGCAAAAAGCACTACTTTTGCCTTTGACCTATCACCATATGATCTTTACATCACACCATATGATCTTTAATTGATAACTTGTTTAAACTTTTGTGAAATAAATGAGGAAACATTGGAACAAAAGGAGAAATTGCTCTTTATGATCACATTATTGGCAATTTCTTGTTTACAGTGTTCAAAAACTGTCATCTGCTTCTGGAAACGAAAAAGATGTGTAAATTATAAATATGTAAATGAACTAGAGCAAAGAAATATTTTTTTCTTTCGTCACAATGAGTGATGATTTTTAAATAAATGATAGATGCTCTATATAACATTTACATTCATATCATTGCTATATAATCGATGTTTTCCAATAGAAATTATGTTTAAACAATGAGTTCTCAGTGAGTGCGATATTGTTTATGAATAACAATAAATGAGTATTTTAAAGAAGTTCTCTCAAATATATTTTTCCTCTAAAACGGTGCAATCCTGAAAAAAATCAGCAAAACAGCAAAACATTCCTAGATAATATTTAGTATGCGATCTTAAGTGACACATTTCTTCTATTTGTCCATAAACCGATCTTGATTTTGAGTGACTGCTTTCTTAAATGATTTAGAGGCTAGAAATAAGTATGTTCCGACAAGGTTTTGAACCTGCAACACCATGACTAGCTGAGCTAACCTAAATTGCTACTGCTTTTCCACTACATATATCTTCTATTGTTGATACGATGTTCTATTGTATTTCTGGCATTTTTTCCTATAACATTATCATCCCTCTGACATTTTTACCTCTGGTATTTTTACCCCTGGCATTTTAGCATCTTGCAGTTTTACCTTTTGCATTTTTAACCTACATTCAAATAAAGAAATATCTCTGTTTGCAAGCACTTTTCCAGAAACCACAGAATAAATACTAATGTAACTGACTTCAATTATAAGTTTACAAATGCCTTTTTTCGAAATCGATAGGGTTGAAGCTATTGATAAGGTAAAGTTTCATGGAAATCTTACCACAAATACAGGCTTTATTGCGTAAACAAAGACTAACAGACGGACAGACGGACGGACGACGGAAACCACGCCATGACATAAACTCTGCTGACTTTCAGCCAGTAGAGCTAAAATGGGATTTTTTGAAACAGGATTAAGAGAAAATCACCAAGTTAAGCAGATTACACAGGCCATAGTTGAATGTAAAAACAGTAGGGATTCTATTACAGTATAACTACTTGCATCATTACAACCTTCTCGCTTTGTCTTCCTGTATCATTTTCATTTAATTCATAAAATACAATGCCAGGCTTTCCTGCCTTTGTGAGTGTTCACCTTTTCGACATACACTAAACTCAATGGAATCTTTCAGTCCAAAAAGAAGACCTATGTAAATAATTGCAATATAAAGGTTGCTCTTAGCCAGAACGTCAAATGACAAAGCAGACAATGACAAAGTTCAGACTGCATTTTTTTACGCTTGCTACAAAAGGCTTTAGTTGGGAACAGTTTTATCTCTCTACTAAAGAATTCCATGTTTTAACGATCCTAAGAAAGAAAGCTTTTGAAAATACAATAGGAAAAAGACATTGCTGGTAACCAGCATTATTTCTTGTATTCACAGTATTCTACCCTTTCAAAGAAAGATATCATCTTTTAATTTGCCGTCTGCAAATGCTTTTAATTTGGATGAGTTCAGAATTTTGTTGTTTGATAAAGAGTTACGGATTTATTCTTAACAAGGCCACCAATATTGGATCTGTCCATTTTGGTAGTGTGAGCAGTCTGCACTTCATGATAAAATGTTCCTGTAATTGAATCTGTTTGAGAGGAAAATGCATTTTGATAATGGAGAATATGCAAGTTGCAGGCATTTTCTCCTTTTCAACAATATTTAACAAATAAATCTGGCTATACCAAAACTCTGGTTGGCTAACACACCTTGGTAATAAAACAAAAGTTGGGGAAAAATGTCTTCTTCATTTGATGTTTAAGGCGAAACCCTATCTGTTGCACAATGGACTCAGATCTCTAGATATAATGTAATTTATACTGGCTCTGTACATTACTCAAGTGACTTAGTATGGCATTTAACACGTAACACTTTACCAAACAACATAAATTCTATACTACTCCAAACTGAAATCATTTGCAGGCGACATAACAAATATGACTCAAATGATGAGAATTTGTCTTTCGAAGGGGAGGAAACTCTCGGGTAATTTAAAGGAGAACATGCTGATTACCAGCATTTTCTCCTTTGTCTCACACAGTTTTCAAAAGTTCTCTTTCAGGATTGTTAAAAGTTGGGTCGGTGTGGTAAAGGATCAAACTGCTTGATGGATTAAACAGATATTTCTAGGCAACTATAAAACCTAATTACAAAGATGTTACAGACCTTTTCAGCAGAAATAACCCTTTCATATTTGACATAGCAGATCAAAAATCAAAGTGCATGTTCCAGGGGAAGATGCAGGAATTTTTGTCCGAATGGGACCCGGAAAATTGAATACAAATGCATCTTCAAATTTGCTAGTACATAAGACGTCTCTTTTTCGTGTATACCAGTATGATCGGTAGTATACCTGAAAACAATATTACTGGAAAACCTATGCAAAGAAATAGAGAATATTTGTTTTTTCCGGTGAAAGAGCGAAATTTATTTCATCGAATGATCACCATCGGTAATATTTTCACGAGTGGAGCTAAATAAATTTCGATCTTTCGCCGAAAAAACAAAACAAACATTCTATTTATTTCATACTTTTAACCTTTTCTGGGAGGAGCTTCAAAATCAAGTACAGTTCTATTCTGTTAATCCCCGTGGCGTAGCCCTCCCACATAGCAACGCATTACAATATTACGTCAAGCGCGAGAAAAGTAAGGTAAATGACGTCATATTGCCATCTGGTTGTGAGGCACACGCAATTAGTAAAGTACGGAGCCCGGTAGGTGTCATGCTCTACACATTTTTTTATTTCGAAATAACGAAATGCTAAATCTTTAAAACGAAATACTATTTCGAGAAAACGAAATACTAAATCGTTTAAACGAAATACTAAATCGAGAAAACGAAGTACTATTTCGAGAAAACGAAATACTAAATCGTTAAAACGAAATGCTATTTCGAGAAAACGAAATACTAAATCGTTATAACGAAATAGGTTTGTTCGGAACACTTGGTTGTCATCGTATACAGATTGTGAAGTCACGGGCTTTTCGTCCCTGGGCTTGTTCGTCCCAAGTTACGTACCTGCCAAGCAAAGATTTACTACAGCATACTTCACTGCATACTGATTTTGACGGGTTTATATAAATAGATGTTGACTGCACATGCATGTAATACCCGATCATTTTACTCGACATAAGATATAAATCTGTGCAAAAATAGTTTTCCCCATCATAACGCTTACAGATGAAATCAAAGGACAGAAAAATGTTTATGGATACGGATATAAATTTTCAATTTATAGGGTATTGTAGGACGATTAGACGTAGAAAGAGGCTGTATAGTACAGACTACCGCGATATAACTACAATATTGCTGAAAACGGCTATGAGCAACACGATCCAACGAACAAACTCTGTATTCCTTATCATAGTACTTCTTACGAAAAACATGTTACAACGAACCCATGATAAATGCTATTTTGCAAACAAAAGGCAATAAACGTGTAGGTGTGTCTTGAAGAAGGGAGGGTAGTTCCAGTCCCGTAGGAAGCATTTCAAGGGGGAGGGGGGTTAACTTTTTTTTATAAGGAGGGGGTATATTTGCTTCATCGGTTCGTAAAAAGTGGAACTGTACAACATTTATCTAAAGAATGCTAAGAGCCCCCCCCCCCCCACAATAGCCATGTTTTTCAACGGATCAAAACTTCACAAACATTTTTGAAAAGGGTACCCTAAGGAGCATTTCAGTGAAATTATTTCAAAATCTGACCAGCGGTTTCAGAGGAGAAGATTTAAAAAATCCATTTGGTTGCGATGACAACTAGAGTTTTTGATAGAATCAAATTCTGTGGACAATTTTTAAGAGGACCTCCCAAGAAACATTCCAGCCAAGTTTGGTCCAAATCGGCCCAGCAGTTTAGGAGGAGAAGATGTTTAAAGAAAGGTGGTCCTGGATCGCTCACCTGAATATTTGAGTAGAGCATAGCCATCTTTTTTCCCCAAAACTGTATCTTCAATAACTTCAATAAAAAGAACAAAAGCACTGCATGTGGGTGCCAACGAATGGCTGTTTGGTGCTGGATAGTAAATTAAGATCATTATTTATACAACGGGCATAATTTGGCACCACAGGTTAATATTTGTTGAATAATTTCAAAATCTGACCAGTGGTTTCTTAGAAGAAGAATTTTTCAAAACTGCTTCATGTATAGTGCAAATAGCCCCCCCACCACCACAGCCTTGTTTCTTGACAAGCAGAATTTCGCTAAAGTTCTTTTCAAAAGGAGCATCTAAAGGACATCTCTGTGAATTATTTCAAAATCTGAAAAATGACTTAAGAGAAAGGGAATTTCATAGAATTTCTGTAAGTCCATACAAAAAGCCCCCCCCCCCCGCCACCACCACCACCACCACGGCCATGTTTTAAGACGGAACAAAATTTTGAAATTTTGCAAACAAGTTTTGGAAAGCGTCACCCATGGTACATTTCTGTGAAATGATTTCAAAATCTGACCGGTGGTTTCAGTGAAGATTTTGAAAGAATGCAAAAAGCCCCCAAACCACCACCACCACAGCTATGTTTTTCAACGGATCAAAATTTCCCAAACTTTTTTTTCAAAAGGGTCACCCAAGGAACATTAAATTTTGTAATTGATTGATTAATTGATTGATTATATGGTATTTAACGCTACTTTCAACATTATTTCATTTATATTGCGGCGGCCAGTGCACCTATCCATGCTTTCCTGGAGTTTCTTATACCAGTACTCCGCACAATATGCTTTCCAAGCCACTGGCTGCTTTCCCACATAACCATCGTCGAAACAACAATCAGCGGTGAGAGAGGAATGAATCCTGTTGCAATGACTATCATTAATCCTCGGAAGGGAATTGGCCGAGCCGGGGATCGAACTCACGACCCCCTGTTCTTAAGTCCTGTATGCTAACCGACTGAGGTACTGGGGCTTGGCGGAACATCTTTGTAAAATTATTTCAAAATCTGATAAGCGGTTTCAGAGGAGAAGATCTTTAAAAAAATTCTTAGAAAATTCCACTTGGTTGCCATGGCAAATTCTGTGATCAAACTTTAAAGAGGATCTCCCAAAAGGAACATTACAGCCAAGTTTGGTCCAAATTGATCCTGCAGTTTAGAAGGACAAGTTAAAGAATTGTTGACATAGCATGATGCAAAGAGCACCCCCATCACCACCACCACCACTACCACCACGGGACCCGCCCAGGTGGCTCAGTGTTGAGCGTGTCGGACTCATGACCTGGTGTTTGTGAGTTCGATACCCGATTGAGGCAAACTTTCTTTCCGGCGTATTTTCGGCTCTCACCTCTGCTGAAGCATGTCAGAAAAGTAGTCGGTGGCTTTGGGAAGAAAGTTGTGTTATTACTGGTGTGAAAAAACCAGGAAACATACATGTATGTGCATCACCGACCGCCATAATATGTCCTAAGCTTTAAAGTGGCGTTAAACCCCAATACAAACAACCAAACAACCAACCAACCACCAAGGCCATGTTTTTCGACGGATCAAAATTTCACAAACATTTTTTCTAAAGGGGCATCCAAGGAACATTAATGTGAATTTATTTCAGATTCTGAGGAAAAGATTTTTAAAGAATGTGAACAGCCCTCTTCACCGCGGCCATGTTTTATGACGGATCAAAATTTCTCGAACAGTGTTTGAAAAGAGTCACCCAAAGATCATTTCTGTGAAATTATTTCAACCTCTGACCAGCGTTTTCAAAGAAGAAGATCTTTATAGAATTTCATAGAAAATTCTATTTGGTTGCCATAGCAACCACAGCTTTTGATATAATCAAATTCTGTGAACCATTTTGAAAGAGAACCTCCAAAAAGAACATTCCAGACAAGTTTGGTCCAAATTGACCCTGCGGTTTAGGAAGAGAATGTGTTTAAAGAATTGTTGACGACGGACGAAGCAGAACGGACACACTGTGATCCTAAAAGCTCCCATTAAGCACGCTGTGCTCAGGTGAGCTTAAAAAGCAGGAACGGTTGGAACAGGACGTTTTATCAACAGACATTAAAATTTAATTTAATTGTACACTATGTAAATGCAAGATTTTGACAAATATTGTAAATTTGCTTTTTAAGCCCCCGCTAGCCCCATCCCCTTCCCGTTCCTATAGACCTGAGGTAGTACAATAAACGACCAAGAGAAAGTTTTATTTAAAGTATTTTTATATGTAAATAGTAACTCATTTTACAAGGCAAATAGCATTATACATTCAAACACGATCGATAAGGAAATGTGAGACGAACAAGCTCGGGCAAACAAGCCCAGCGGACGAACAAGCCCAGGGACGGTCTGGTTTTGGGACCAAAAAGCCCGGTGCCACTGATCTCACATGACCATGGCGGACAATGACAACCAAGTGTTCCGAACTTACCTATTTCGTTTTATCGAAACAGCATTTCGTTTTAACGATTTATTATTTCGTTTTAACGATTTAGCATTTCGTTTTCTCGAAATAGTATTTCGTTATAACGATTTAGCATTTCGTTTTAACAATTTAGCATTTCGTTTTCCGAAATAGTATTTCGTTAATAATTTAGCATTTCGTTTTCTCGAAATAGTATTTCGTTTTCACGATTTAGGATTTCGTTATTTCGAAATAAAAAATGTGTAGAGCATGACACCTACCGTAATAAAGCCTTCATTAATTGTCAGAATAGTGAAACTTGCACAGTTTGCTTATATCATCAATAGCTTGAACCCTACTGATTTGGAAAACAATCCAACAGTCAGTAAGGTAAAAGTAGCTAAGATTAAGGTTTACAACTTTTATTTGCACAATAAAATCTGAATTTGTGGTTGGATTTTTGTGAAATTTGAACAGTGTGTTTATACTATCAATACCCCAGTAGCTTGAATTCTATTCATTTTGGGGGAAAAAAAGAAATCTGAACCATTGAAGGGAAAGTTGAAGAATGACAGTTTTAGTTTACCCAATAAAATCCGCATCTATGGTCAGATTAATATGAAACTTACTATGTTTCTTTATATCATTTATGGCTTGAACACAACTGATTTAGAGAATAATCTGTTTATTGATAAGGGAAAAGTAGCCATTTTTAAATTGAAAGTTTAAAATGCCTATGTATTCAATTTATACGAGACTTGAACAGTTGCTTTAATCAATACCATCAAATATTTGTACTAGGTCAATTTTCAATTTTCAAGCTAGTCTGACATTCATTAGGGAAAAGTAGCCATTTGAAATTGGAAATTTGCATTTTTTGTTTACCTGGTAGAGTCCACATTTTAAATCTTTTATCCAATTTTTAGGGACTTGCACACACTACTTGTATTATCGAAAATGCAAAAAGTAGAGCAAACAGTTTAGGAACAGCAGCCATCTGATGATTTAGTCTTGTTTGCCTATTGCAGTTGTTATCATTAGTCACATTTCTTTGGAACTTGCAAAAATTGTTTAGCACATTAAGTACTGAAGGTCTATCAAAATTGGCTGGATTTCAAACCACTGGTTTTGAAATATTTTACTTATCTATTTCTCTATAATGCACAATTCCAACTTATAACTATCCTGAGACTGAAAGCTATTGAAAACATTGTGGGAAATGGAGATACTGCTGGTAACCAACATTTTCTCCTTTTCTAACAATGTTTTATACCCTACTGGAAACAAATCTTAATTCCTGAGTACTTTAATTTTTTTTGTCTGCAAGTGCTTTCAATTTGGACCCGTTTAAACTTTTGTTGTTTGGTAAAGAGTTAATTCGCCATGCCCTCTTACAATGGTAGGTTCAAGCCTGATTGCAACTCTCACCCTCTATTTATTGGATTTTTTCCATTTTCATTTCCTAAAGTATGAAATAATGTTTATACATTATAAACCTTTACCACACAGCAAAATCTTAGACCTATCCAAATTAAAAGCATGTGCAGAGGACAATTTCAAGTGGCTCAAATGGTACAATTTTGTTTTGATAAGGTAGAAAACGTTGTGTCAAATGGAGAAAATACTGGTTACCAGCATTTTCTCCTTTTCCCACAATGTTTTTGAAAGGCCTTTCTCTTCATTAAAAGTCGGGATTGTGTGGTAATGAGTTAAGTTATAACAATTATTGTTCTAACATATTTTTTAAAAAAATATTTATTGCTTTGGATTTGTGGAAACAGTTTGGGAAAAAGAGAAAATACTGTAACTATTATTTTTCATAATTTTTTTAAAAGCCCTTTTCTTTTGGTTGCTCCGCATTAGACGATTGAAGGTAAATCTAACATGAAACTTGCTGAATGTGTCCTGAGTGAAACAATTCTGGTAGTTTTTCTCATAGCATCCACAACAGATTTAAACCTTAGGCTCACACTTATATTTATGTATTCAACAGAAAAACCTGAAAGAAATTGAAACAACTCTTGGAATCTTTAAAATATCTTATTTGGATCAAAAGTTATGAGAATTGAAAATTGGGAAAATGGGCATTTTTTTGGAATTTTTGCGACTATAAAACCTGTGTCACCAGGGTTTGATTCTTGAAACACTTTTGAAGAAAATGTTCAATCATTTTCTTGTAACTTTTTTAATCTAAAAGATATCAACTCCAAATTTGTCAAATTCATGTATGTTTCCATGCTCTTTCTAGTTCTGCCATTATTGTATGTATATAATAAATATTTTAAGAGTAAGTTTGATTAAGCATAAAAAGAGACATTGTAAGTATCTGGAAATTTACTTCATGATATAGGTAGGCATAAATTTTAACTTGTAAAAATCACAGCTATTGGTATAGAAGTAAAGCTTCATCATATTTACCATTATAAAGAACTGTAAGACTTTTTTATCCAAAATAAGACCCAAAAAATGCTATCACATTAATTCCAACAGATTACAAAATTTTAGGCTTGTCCACCTACCTTAACCGTGATTGCAGACGACAAATAACTAATAGCTTAATGCTGAAAATTGTATAACAATTGTAGACCGAGTTGTCTCAATCTCTGGGAACTATTGGTGCTCAGTATGACTTACATTACTGCTTGCAGTTGTCGATGACTGTGGGCGCTTTGTTAAAATTTAATCGGATTGATCATCACTGTCAATATTTTATTCTGCTTAATAGAATATGATACATCTTTAAATCCATTGAGAGTTTTGAAAATTGCACATTCCCTTTTTTGTTTTAGCTTTTTTTAACTGTTTCTACTTGAACGGCTCTGTCAACTTTTGACTGCAGTGCATGTTTAATCCTTTACCAAATAATCTCTGGTTTTTACGACCCTGAGATTGAAATCTTTTGAAAACATTGTTGGAAAAGGAGAAAATGCTGGTAACCAGCATTTTCTCCTTTGCCCACAATGTTTTCTATCCTGCTGGAAACAAATTTCAATTTCTGAGACATTTATTTTGTCGTCCGCAAGTGCTTTCAATTTGGACCAGTCTAAAATTTTGTCGTTTGGTAAAGGGTTAATCTGTATGTTTGGCAACATGATGAGCCAACTTCCTCAGCAAAGGACCCTGGGTAGTCTTCCATTCTATGAAATACCTGTCCTTGTGTCTCGTACAATACACATGAAAAAGAAAAAGATTATCTATTTTATTTCATTTCTTTCTTTTCACGTTGAATTTTGGCTATATTCAACAAAGAACTCGATCTATAATGCGAATTGATCTTTTATCCGAAATTCTAGTACAGTCCGAATATGCCACATCTTTTGGCAGGTCCTCGATTTCTAGCTCATTTTACTGAAGTAGTCCATTAAAAAATTAAAAAGTAGACTAGCAACCAAACAGTTCTTACACTACTTGTCAATGGTTTCTCTTCACATTCCAACCATCTCGATCGAGTAAGATCGATCGCCTTAGCCAAATTTATTAGCATCGACAAGCGCTTCGAATCACTTCTAGTCACAAGAAGTCACCGGGAAATATCCCTATTTTCATTCATTTGCACAAAGATAAACCCGAACTACAGCAGGATCTAATTCTTACATAGCCCTATAATAAATGAAAACTAAAATTTGCCTTTTATGTATCGTATTCTTTATGAAATCTGTCGGAATATTGCTCGTCAGTAAATCAGTAGGCCAATTTACGGCGGCGTGAAAATTGGGTTTATTTCTTCCTTTGATTTTTATCATGTGTGTGTGATTTTTTTTTAATATCTATTTTAGATTATCAAGACAAATTCAGACCGGCTATAAAGAAAACTTGAAAAAAAAAAAGTGAAATAAGGACGTGGGATCGATATGTTCTATACTATAAACTTTACAGATCTAAATTACAAAAGAAAACACATGTTTGTTAAATTATTTAAATCTGCAAGTCAAAAGCGTTCATTGAAAATATTTTTTTTCTTAAATTACATTTAAAATTATTCCTGTTTTTTTCAAAGCCCTATACATATAAATTTATCGAAATTGACTATTAAATGTGCATTTTCGCACAGGAACATAGATACACTCTAATAATTTGGCTCAACGCAAGGGACTGACGAGTAAATCGAGGTCTAACAATTAATTTAAATTAAATTAATTTTATATTACAAAGCGAGCCATTTCTTTTCTTTACATTTGTAATGAAATCTATGATAACATTAAAAACTCGTAGAAATATCAAAGTTTTTCCAAAGTCTTTTTTCTTTTATGGCTTTGTATTTTTTAAAAAAATGGAACCAATAAAAAAGTTGCTGATGATCTACATGTTAAATAGTTTAGGCGCATTCCCACTGGAAGCCGCTTTCAAGCGGCTTCCAACAAGAATGAACTGAAATTACGCACCATTTTACTCGATTACAAAATCATACTACATGTAAATGCAGAAGCGTAGCCATATTATTTCGATTGGTGTGGCGAAATTGATTTTATTCCGAAGTAGCGAATGCGACCGCCAAAGGCGCAACTATGCTATGGGTCCTTGGGCATGCTCTCCTGGAAACTTTTTGAAAATATGGTGCGATTTCTAAGGCGTTTTTTGCACAAATTTCATCTCGGTTTTGAGACGTTTTCTTTGTATTTTATCCTTAGATTTTTAAAATTTGTGGGCTCGATATACGTTTACAGTACGGTGATGTTGTAATTTGAGAAATTTCTTACGTGTTTATATTCAGTATAATTTTTTTAGATAATCATCAATTATTGGTGCGGCATCATACCGCATTAGCCAATTTTATTGGTGCGTCATGCCGTACCAACCAAAAGTATTGGTGCGGCGAATGCCGTACCAACCGCACCCGTGTCTACGCCCATGACATGTATACATGTATCTACGTGAGATCTACGTGATGCTACATGCCAAATATGAAAGCTGTTTGGGGCGAAGAGATTTTTAAAGATTTCCTTCTTTATTTCTATGTGAAATCCGAGACCCACAACATAGGGCCAATTTTGACTTCAGGGCCATAATTTGAAGTATTTTGCTAGAGTGCCACTAGATAATCCTACATGCCAAATATGAAAGCTCTGGCCCTTACCATTTGGGACAAGAAGTTTTTTTTTTTAAATTTCCTTCCTTATCTCTATGTGAAATCCAAGATCAACAACATAGGGCTAATTTTCAGACCAGGGTCATAGTTTGAAGTGTTTTGATACAGGGCCACTAGATGATGCTGCATGCCAAATATGAAAGCTGTAGCCCTTACGGATTGGGACAAGAGGATTTTTATAGATTTCCTTCTTTATCTCTTCGTGAAATCTAAGACCCCACAACATAGAGCCAATTTCCGCCCTAGGGACATAATTTGAAGTATTTTGATAGAGGGCCACTAGATGATGCTACATGCCAAATATGAGAGCTCTAACCCTTATGGTTTTGGACAAAAACATTTTTAAAGATTTCCTTCTTTATCTCTATGTGAAAAACGAGAACCCACAAGACAGGGCCATTTTTAACACTGGGGCCATAATTTGAGGTGTTTTGGTAGAGGGCCACTAGATGCTGCTACATGCCAAATATGAAAGCTCTTGCCCTTACGGTTTGGTTATTTTTCTCTCGGTTGCCACGGCAACCAGAGTTCTTCATGGAATTCAAATCTTTGAAGTATTCTGAAAAAACATCACCTAGGGATCATTTCTGTGAAGTTTTGTTAAAATCAGATTGTTAGTTTAGGAGGAGTAGATTTTTTTGTAATTGTGAACGGACAAACGGACGGACAGACGGACAATGACCGATCACAAAAGCTCACCTTGAGCTCTTCGTGCTCAGGTGAGCTAAAAAAACGAATAGCTTGGCGACAAGCTTTTTCTCATATTTAAACGATATTTGTTACTTTTTCAAGGATAATTTCAACAATTTGACCCACTTTTATTTTACCGTCTCCATATGGTAAGTATCTGGACTAGTCCAATGTTTTATGGTCTGGTGAAAGCATTCACAGTAACTATTTAAAACCCTTTACCACATAATCCAAGCTTTTTACGACCCTAAGAAATATGACTTTTAAAACTATTGCAAAATGGAGAAAGTTCTGATAACCAACCTTTTTCTCCTTTTTCTTTGCTATTCTTAAACAAAAAATTTTAGTTTTTGAGTCACATTCATAATTGTTGTATGAAAAGGGTTTTAATTTGGGCAAGTCTCAAATTTTTGTTTGGTAAAGAGGTAATGATGATTCAGCGTTGTAGAAAATAGGGTCAGGGGAGGGGGGGGGGGGGAATAATATTAATATAAGAGCAGCAGACCTTTCCTATTTATGTACGACTGGTCAACTAATGTTTGCCAAATTCCGTCTATCTATCATAAACTTGGACATTACACATTTTGAATTTGCTGCGGAAATCATGACTTTGAAATAACATTTAAAATGTTTTAGTTGCATGTACCTGTTTACACTACTTCATCAGATGACCCTCGTAATAAGAAAATTCAATCAAATTTCAAAACTTCCATACCTAGAAATAGGGGGGGAGGGGGTCAAGATGGCCCTGGATCGCTCACTTGAATTTTTGAGAGGACCATAGCCATTTTTTTAAGTATACTGCATATAGCGGTTTGAAGGGAGAAGAATTTCAAAGAATTTCGGGTCAATATAATGCAAAGAGCCTCCCCTCCACCACAGCCATATTTTTCGACTGATCAAAATTTTGCGAACAGTTTTTGAAAAGGATTATCCAAGGAACATCTCTGATTTTTTTTTTTTTTTTTTTTTTTTTTTTTAATCTGACCAGCCGTTTCAAAGAAGAAGAAATTTCAAGAATTTCTTCATTTCCGTTATTTCTAATGCAAGTAGTCCCCATTTACCAAAGCCATTTTTCTAAACAGATCAAAATTTAAAGAAGAATTTTTAAAAAGGGTCACCGAAGGAACATCTCTGTGAAATTACATTAAAATTTGACCTGCAGTTTCAGAGAAGAAATTTCAAGAATGTCTTCATTACCATATAGTGCAAGTAGCCCCAGTCACCAGAGCCAGATAAAAATTACGTTTTGAAAAAGGTTATCCAAGGAACATCTTTGGAAAATTATCTTAAAATCTGACCAGCAGTTTCAGGGAAGAAGACTTTTCAAGTGCAATTAGCCCACATTCGCCAGAACCATGTTTCTTGACGGATCAAAATTTCGCGAACGATTTTTGAAAAGGTCCACCCAAGGAATATTTCTGTGAAATTATTTCAAGATCTGATTAGCGGTTTCAGATGAGAAGATTTTTAAAGAATTTCTTAGAAAATTCCATTTGGTTGCCATGCCAACCAAAGTTTTTGATGGAAATAAATTCTATGAATGATTTTTAGAGAAGACTTACCAAAGAACATTCCAGCCAAGTTTAATCCAAAGTGACGCAGCAATTTTATGAGGATTTGATATTTAAAGAATTGTTAACGACGCACGACGGACACCGGATGATCCTAAAAGCTCCCCTTGAGCACGTTGTGCTCAGCTGTGATGAAAAATAGTTCGAGATTCATTTTCAGTAGGCAAATACGCGCTATACTTGTTTTCATTGAGAAGCTAGTAAAGGTTTAGGTGGTAGTTCCTTTTATCTCGGTATTTCACCCTCAAAATGGGTGATCTATATGAAAAGCTGTGATGTAATTCTTAGGCATCGACTGACACACACGTGCAATAATTAAGCGTTTATTCCTTCAGTCTTACGTTGATCACTTGTAAAGCATGATAACATTGTTATCATTGTGTCCTGTCAGTATATCCCATCTTAAACCTACTGTTTCAGTACAAAATAACAATAGAAGTTGCGGTACCGATGGTTTACCGGCAGAGTTATTCAAACACTCCTTTGAAAGTATTTTCACTTCGTTACTTAAACCATTTAACAGGATCTTTGAGTTCCTTGGATCTGGGAATTAAAGTCCATATATTTAAGGGGAGGCTATGTTGTTACTCCAAAGATTTACAGGGGAATTACTCTAATAACATAATATCAAAAATATACTCACAAATTTTATTAAATATATCATCTATTTTTATTAAATAGACCAACTATATGGTCGATAAAACTCAATAAAATTATTAACAAGAAATTCAGTTTCGATAAAGGTAAGTCTTAGAATTATACTATATTTAAGGGGGGGGCAATGTTGATAATGCAAAAAAAAATATAGGGGAATTAGTGTAATAAACATAATATCAAAAATATTCTCACAAATGTTATTGAATAGATTAACTAAATGGTCCATAAACACAATAAAATCATCGACAACCAACTCGGTTTCCAGAAAGATAAGTCAACAATAGACTGTATTTTCTTACTCCATTCTATTATTATAAAAAACTCTTGCGTCGCATAAAAAGTTCTATTTTGCTTTTATTGACTTCGAAAAGTGTTTCGATAGATTAGAAAGAAACCTAATATTTCAAAAGTTGTTCAATGGAAGAGTTGATACCAAGTTAGTAAATGTCATTTAAAATATGTACAAATCGGTAAAATCTACAGTGAGATTCAAAAATAATTTTTCACCGTTCATAGACTATAATATAGGAACAAAGCAAAGGGACCCATGTTCAAGTTTACCTTTTCGTATTTCGTAAATAACATTGTAAATAATTTAAATGACAATATTGACGGTCATTTTGAGTTAGAAGACATGAAACTGTTTATCATCCTTTTTGCTGATGATGTTTTATTTGCCCATACTCCTAAATCATTGCTATCTTTATTGAATGATCTGTCTACGTATTGCAAAAAATGGAGACTCAAAGTAAACACTAATAAAACAAGATTTTAATTTCTTAATCAGGGCGGCATACATACTACAATTTTTTATTTGGTTATTCGATATTAGAAATTGTACAATCTTTCAAGTATCTCGGATTTTAGCTATTCAAATACGGAAATCTATACCGCACACAAAAGAAAATTGCCAAAAATGCACAATATGCTCTTCATAATCTATAGATAGTAATTAATCAAATAGATATATGCACTTCAGAAAAAAACAAAGTGTTTGATAGTATAGTTGGATCTATCTTGAATTATGGAGCCGAAATAATCTATGACATAAATACTAAATATTTAGAGTCAATATACTGCATTAAAATTTTGGATAAATTTGTTACGGCTAAATAACAACACTTTGATCAAAAGACTATACAATACCATGAAAACAGACGCGGTAATTCATATGCAAACAAAATTTGGTATCTAAAATAAGATAAATGCTCCATGAGCTGGGTCTAGCAAATATTTGGATCAACCAGGATAATTTCAATATTAAACTGCAACAAATTAAATCAAGAATTCTAGATGTATTCAAACAAACTTGATTTACCAATATCAATAACTCTCCAAGACCGTGTACAAACAAGAATTTGAACTTGAATTTTATTAGACACAAACTTGTATAGATAAATTCAGACATGCAAAATTCAGATTATCTATCCACAAACTTGCGATTAAAACCGAGGGACATAATGGAACAGATAGAAACCCCAGAAAATGCCAAAATTGCTCATTGATTAAAATTGTGGATGAATATCACATTTTATTAGAATGTTCAAAATATTACAACTAATCAAATCGATTTTTAAAACTCTTTTACTGCAGACGGCAGGGGCGGATTCAGGATTTCTTCAGGGGGGTTCAATTCGGTCAATTTCAGATATGCAGACACGGACCCAAAGCACAAATTGGTCGCCAATGAGTTGGAAGTTCATTAAAAAAAATCTGGAAATTTAGGGGGGCTCGTCCGACCCCCTCCCCCCCGAACCCCCCATGGATCCGCCAGTGGACGGCCGACTGCTTTTAACTATATCCAAACCAAGTCATCAAAAGAATTCGGAAGAAATAAACAAGCTTGTAAAGAAAGAACTCCACTAGCACTAAAATTAACCCCCCCCCCCTTCCTTGGAATACACTGAATTCTCTGTATACTTCCTTTGTTTACTATCCTTATGTTGTCAGTGTTTAAAATTCACACTGTAATTTATTTATGTATTGGCTTGAATTGTCGCCGTTTAATGCCAAATAAAGCTTATGTGGTGTTATATTATGTTATGTTGTTATGTAAAAGATTTTGAATTGTTAAAATCTGTTACTGAAGGTAAGTCCTTTCTAATAACTGACCAAAAAAGTTCAAATTTGTTTTCAAATACATGTTATTTTTATTATCATTTGTTCTTGCCATATGAAACCAAGGCCGTTGGCGAGAATTTAATGATTTCTTTATCCGGGAATCGTTTTTTGGTTTTTTTTTTTGAAGTTCCTAGCTTGCATACAAAAAGATCTATGAAATCCACTTAAGCTTAGACTTTTCTTTCTATAGGCTACCGAAAGATTTATAAGATGACTTTGTCTTTTTCGTGTGTGGGGTCAAGTGATACAATTACTGGCACGGCCTATTATTTTACTTATTTATCGCTTTAGGCTGAATTAGATTTTAAAAAATGTGACCCTATAACTATTCGGGAATATTAAAGACTGGATTGGCCACTCTCGTCTTGCACTACGGATCATTCCCATTCACCTCTGTAGTTGGTTCAGAAAGTAGTCCATCATCACGTGATATTTTCGTCACATGACCATTACTCAACATGGCGACACAAACGCCGGTGAAAGAAAGACCAGTATCGATTGTTTTTTGTGCTGTTCAAACAGCATACGGCCAATCAGACTTATTGGTGGGAAATGGGAAAAAGAGAGATTTTCTGAAAATCTTAAATGTTTTTAAAGGACGATAGCTTATTTTTTAATCTTTAAAACTTAGATCCATCGGTGTGTCGAAACTTTTGTCATCACTAATGGGCGCAGCCATTGTTTTTACAATTGGCGTAAGATTCTGATCAGAAAAGAAGCTTGAAAAAATAGTTTCATTGTAATACAGATAAACTCATCAGTTCGAATGCACCAATCTTGTATCCGAAATCATACTCCTTTTGTCTACTTTATTATGCTACAGATGAAACAGTTAAACAGTAACAAAACATGTTTTCCTGGGTTTGACAAGATTCTTGTCATATAGCCCATTGAAGAGATGCATGGTGGGAGTAACGAACGACAACTCTGTTCGGAGGTTATGGATAGGCTTGTCCGGTAAAGAGTATCTGCAAGGGAAGTAACTCTTGGTGACGCTTTGGTATCGGTAATTGGCATAGGGTCTATAACCGATACCGACGCGTCACCAAGAGTTACTTCCCTTTCGAATACTCTCCGCTGGACAAGCTAAACCAATCTTGAATATACCCGAATAGTTAGAGGGTTATATTCTTGAAATATAATTCACCCTAAACGCACAAGAATACACACAAAAAAACTCTCGACCGTGCTGGTAGTTGTATCATAAAAAAAGGCATACTCATTTTTAGGCCAGGGAATCCCTCAAGGGATCGTAAGCTGCCTATTCAGACAACAATGTTGGACGGTGTGTCCACTCTATATCGCTGAGTCCGCCAAAACAACTAGTTTCCCAAGTATATTACAGAGATTGCTTATCACACGGTGTAAATGCTTTCCTATTCTCAAAGCTTTCATCTGCAAAATGCCATAGAATTGCAAGGGTATTACGACCCTTTAATAACTGATGATTATGTAATTTTTATCCCGTTTTTGTCATTAACACTGACCTAATAAAGGCGTAACCTAATAAACCTAGCTATATCCGACAGTTGTGTATTCCTACGCGCTATATACGGTTAATATCTATAACGCTCTCTCTTGCACTCCGGATCATTCACATTCATGTATGGTGAGAGTAACGAACGACAACTCTGCTCGGAATTTGTCTATAACGTTGTGTTGACATTTGAACATATGTGTCACAAAACGCGTCTCCGCTAAAATGCGATTTTAAATAAAGCAAACTACATAATAAGAATATTGGCCCGTGTAATGTTTATCACTTTTTCATATGTATATCGACTAAATCTAGGGTACTTCAGCGGAATGCTGGAGAAATCGGCCCCTGGAGAAATCATCCCCAAACTGCTTGGCCCGTGTTATGTTTATCACTCCGGAGAAATCGTCCCCTGGAGACGATTTCTTTGGTGAAATCGTCCCCAAATAAAATTTTTAAAAAATCGACCCCAACGTCAAATTTTATCCATATCGTTAATCAAGTTGTCTATAAAAATATTTTTGAAAGTTCGTTTTTTTTAGTAGTACATTATGTGTATTAGTTACCTTTATCCATGAGTTATTTGGTAGTTTTGTCATTGTTTATACTGCCGATTTCACATTGATAGGATGTATTTCACACCTTTTACACCTGTCACAAATAGATTACACCTGTGTGATTCTTAAAAATGTCTTTGATTAGAAACCAAATAAATGCTTATATTTTTTTTTTTTTCTGTAGTCGTTCGCTTGTCATTTAATGTATATTTTATCTCTCTCTCTACAAGTGTCATATGACATACCCGTGACCAATACCATTTAGCAGGGGCATCAGTGTCTCTGACACACATATTTCTAGTGTTCACTAGGGCTTGTGTGCATCCGAATATTTCCGGTTCATAACTTCTACAATTGTGAATGGATTTCAAAATAATTTGGCACAATTGACCTCGCGTCACGAATAAATGTGCTATTTGAAATATCTGTTGAAGTAGGTTGAAGATCAAGGCCACATTGAAGGCCAATTTTTCGTCCGAACCATAACTCCTTCTTTTTTGGATAGATTCCGTTATAAATTAGCATAATGCATTGTTCTCCATCATGACCAGAAGTTCCCTTTGAAACATTTATTCAGGTCCAGGGTCTAGGTCAAGCTTGAGAGTCAAGTGTTCGCGGGCTTGACACAAGTTGCCCTTGGACAACGATTATGAATTAGGATTAACATCTTTTTACATTATGTAGATATAAGTATCGAAGCTCAAGTCACTGTGACTTGTCCGTAAAATAGGCAAGTAAAATAGGTAAACCGAGCCTAATCGTTTTCCCAAAACAATCCAACCTTTTCACAGTATTTTATTGAGAAAATATTTTGGCTAAAAGAGAATTTGCTTGTAACAACCAATTCCTCCCAATTTCCCCAAAATCTTACTTTTCAATATACACGAAGAACTACTTTGGATTTTCATCTACAACTTCCTTCAAATATGACCAGTTCGAAATGTCGTCGACTTGTGGAAGGTAGAGACAACATGACTAACTGCCATATCTCTCCAATCTTTATTATTCATTACATTTTACATTGATATCTATCTTACATGTATTTTCATTGAAATCAATAAAAATAAATATGTTCTTGCGTCATAAATGTAAAAAATAACGTCATTCAGGACTACAAGACATCACATGTCTCAGAAAATTTAGATAATCAAAGTTGGTTTTGCACCGACTGAATAGTTCAATTTTGACTTGGGATTGTTTACAAGCACGACAAATTACTAAGTATTCTAAGCCATTATCAAGCACCCCATAACTGTGAGCACATGCCTAGCTCTGGCTTAATTAGTTTCTGGCTGGTGCTTTCTATTATCAGTTAAAACAAAGAATTCCAGGGGCTTAGTGGAATCCGCTTGTATCTCTGTCCGTCTACCTGTTTGTATTAATTAAAATTGACCTCTTGTGTTCTTTTGTATCCTCAATTTCCTGGCCTTCAGTACTATCAGTACTTTGATTTTTCAATATTTAGGTAGCCTGTAAAGAGAAAAGTTGTACCATAATATGATAGAAATTTTTATATGCAGGCTACATTGATAACTTGAAAACCCCCGATATAGTAATCAAAAATTTGTCGTCAACTGCCTTGGTTTCACAGGGCAAGAACAAAGCAAAAACAGATGAGTTCCAATATACAATTAAATAAGCGTTCTATAGTAATGCATTTGAAAACAAAAAGTTTTCGGACAGAAAAAAATGCATCTTTTGGGTCAGTAATCAGAATTGACTTACCCTATGTATCGGTTATATCAGTTTTTAACAATTCGAAATTATTTGCGAGTGATCAACGTAAGATTGAACAGGAAAAAGACTTGATTATGACAGGCATGTTTAACAGTGTGCCTAACAATTACATCAGAATTCTTCTCAAAGATCACTGGTTTGACGCTGAAATAACGAAAGCAAAGGAACATCCAGCTTACCCATAACTAACTTTTCACTGAAAACGATTTTAGTGCGTATTTCCCGATTGAAAATGACGCTGGATCTACCATTTTTACAAGGAGGAATGGATAGTTTGTTTGAACTTAATTTTATTGTTACGTTAATCACCTCACAATACCTTAGTATTTTAATAGTTTAAATACTTCAAACCAGCGATCCCCGGGATTCGAACCCTGTATGTTGTGAACTCAGCAACAGGGTTCGGCAAACATCAATGATCAATAAGACTTAAAATAGGAAACAAATACGTATTGCAGTTCAATTGTATCTTTCTGTTACTCCCCCTTTTCCCCATTATGTTTTACAACACTGAATCTTGATTAACTCTTAACCAAATACAAAATTTTAGACTTGTTCAAATTAAAAAGCGTTTGCAGACGACAAAATTTGTTTGAGGAAGAAAGGATATAGTCAGAAATTCTAGTTTCCAGAATATTTTCCCCTTCTTACAATATTTTTTAAACATATTTTTCTCAAGGTCGTGAAAAGCCGGGTTATGTTGAATATGGCTTTAAATAGTTTCAATGAATAATTATTCGATCAAATGGCTCGTTAAAAAACATAGCATTTGAAGTCGATAGAATAAACGTGGATCAAATTGTTGAAATTGTGCATGAAAAAGTAGATAATGTTGTGGGGAGTGGGTAGGGGGGCTGGGAATGCTACATACAAGCTTCCTCGTTTCCCAATATATTCTTTAAGACACCTTCTTTCTCAAGGTAAAACACGTGGTTACTTGTCCTACTCTCGGTTATTCGTCACACAAAACAAGAGAGTCATGATAGCCCTGTATCGCTCCACTGGCTTTTAACCCTTTACCACACAAATTAGAGTGTTTATAATACTAAAAAAGAGGTCTTTTGAAAACAACGAACACTGTCAGGCAATACAAGCAGGTTTATTCATTGGCATAAAAGGTAGAGTTCTTGGGAAAAAACCTACATGACAGAAATCTCAATTTGAAATTGAAATTCCACTCGTGTGAGCATAACTATTAACATCAAAATGAATGACTCTCTCTGAAAACAGAATAGTTTCCATCGAAAAAGATAAATATCTGGCACCAATCATGTGTCACTGCAGTTTGATAATCAAGAAAGGTAAATAACAACACACTTTATTCTTTATAACTTGAGTTACTTCCCTTGATTCATGTTTAAATTGAAGCATGGAAGCCCATGTTAAACTTGTGATCACTGGAATGGAGCCAATTTTGACCCTAGGCCTATAATATGAAGAAACTTGTTAAAGGTCCATTAAATAGAGCTACATGCCAAATTCAGTAGCCCTGGGCCTTGTGGCTTCGGAGAAAAAGATTTTTTTTTAAAGTTTTGTTGCCATGGCAACCAGGGTTTTTGAAGGAATCAAGTTCTTTCAAGAAATTGTAAAGAGGACCATTGCAGGATTAATTCTGTGAAGTTTCATCAAATTTAGATGAGTAGTTTCAGAGTAGAAAATGTTTGAAATAAAAGTTAACGCATGCATGCATGGATGTACGGATGGACGCACGGCGGACACCGAGCCATGGCATAAGCCCGATGGCCTTCGGCCAGTGGAGAAAAAACCAAGAAATTATCAAAATGTGACTAACTTTTTTTTTTTTTTTTTTAATTCTTTTACACACTTGTACATGTATGTCTTATAGATAATATACATAAGACTATATCGAAAAATAAATCTAAAATGAAACATGAATCACATTTTGGTTGAAAAAAACGGTTTTCATAGGTATTTCTGGGCTGTTTATAGTTTACTTTTTGTTTTTGACTTTATTTTTGTGGTGAGGGGCTGAGACAAATAGCCGCAAGTGGGGCAAATCATTGCGTCATTCAACTGTGTTTTTTCTCAGGGTCGTCAAAACTCGAAACTATTTGGTAAAATATTAAGAAGCTGTCCAGTGTCTTCAAAGAGACCGGGAGGGCATTTTTTTATCAAACCGTCTTAGTTGCAGATTCAGAAGTGTTACTACAAAGGAATGACATGTACAGGGTGATTCATAATATGTGATACAGTTTCAACCCCTAACATTATTTTCCTGTCGTCACATACCTTTTTTTCAATTTATGTTACAATACTCTACAATAATTACAGTTTTGTTCAATATGCGATGTTAAGCACTTTAAATAGACGTTACATAAAATAGGCCAAACCTTACTCATAGTTTTTTTTTTATGATATGCACTGTATGACGTCAGATCTAGGCTGTTACGTCTCTTTTGAAAGGTTGTTATCAATGATGCACTGGGATTTTTCTCATCTCTTGACAAATACAGTACACTCCTCGCGGTTTTTGCTCAAGTCCGCGAGCCGCGACGGGCCAATTTGACCGCGGCAAATCTGCTGTACAGGTATCGGCCGCGGAAACGCGGCGGACGTGTCACCACGGCCTCAGAAAATATCGGGTAGCTTCACAGCAGGAGGTAAACGCGGTGGATCGCCGCGAATATTGCGAGGGATCGCAGGGGAATATTTGTCCGGATGACTGTAAATTTTTATACTTAAATATCTGTAATTTTCCCCACTGCTTCGGGAACCAGAAACTAATTCTTCCATTACGACCGCAACATTTTCGTACCATTAAATGCGGATATAAGCTTTGCCAACAGGGATTACTTAAGTTAAGATGCCACAAAACGCATTTTAATCAGCTATTCGCTAATTTACAAATTTTTAAGCCTATCCCATATTTAGTGTTAGCGATATGAAATTTCGAATTTCGGATTAAAAGTGCAATTTCCTGCTGGATTCCAAAATCCGAAAACCAAAGTTACTACTTCTTGATTGTTTGTGACTCACAAGCGTGTACTTTAAAAGTGGAAAAACTCCGACTGGAATGCCAATTAATAACTTAACCCATAGAGCGCCGAAAACCCATAACATAATCTAAAATTTGAAAAAAAAAACACCAAGAACCAGCATTTTTCAATGTTGTTTTCGTCCTACAAGAGAGCAAAGTGTACATCCAAAATCAGACTGCACAATTCGTGCAGCCTGAACTTGATTTTTATAAGTCGCAAAGGCAATTATTGTTGTGAATGCCGTATAATGGGTTAAAGAGCAAAACCGTGTAATGTAGCATTATCGAAAATTTACCACTACACCCGCGGTCTGAAACTGCACACTAGAAAAAAAAACGCACTATTTTAAAGTTCATGTACAACAGGCTTCAGGTGTATTTTCATCACACATTCTTCCTTACCCTTCATTAGATGAAACAGATATAGCAGTTATTAACCATTTCTTTTTTTATCCTGTTAATAATTAAAAACTTAAACACAATTTAAAAATTATGCTACCCTGTACGTGTATATTATCACACTGTTTATCCTCTTTTGCTGCCATTAGGCCTAGATATTGGCGGATCCCATCCCATCAACTTTGCTGAACATAGTGTAATCTTTTGGACTTGAAGGTTATCCCGGCTAGAATATCTCGCCATACCGCAACAGATTTAACTCATTACCAAATGACAAAATTTGAGGTTTGACCGAATCGAAAGCATTTGCAGACGACAAAATAAAAGTGGCAGAAAATTTGAAATTTGTTTTGTGAAGGGTAGAAAACTGTGGGAAAAGGAGGCAATGCTGATTTACAGTATTTTCTCCTTTTCCCACAATGTTTTCTAAAGGCTTGTTTCTCGGGAGCGTCAAAAGTAGGGATTGTGTGGTAATGGGTTAACTTTCGGCACTTTGGTAGTTTTCGAAAACGAGACTGGGGTTCTCTTCAGCATCTCAAACCTTTCAGCATAAAGCTGCTTTTGCAGAGAAGGCCAAGATCAGAAAACGTCATGCGTTCACATCTTGGAACTTAACTGTCTGAGATTATGAAAGACTTTTTTATTATATTCAAATTCCCAGAAGGCATATGAATGACTTTTTTTTTATTATATTCAAGTTCCCAGAAGGCAGATTCGAGAGAGATTAACTCGTTTCTCAATCGATATAAAATAAATATGTTTAACAGGCAATTAAAGAAGAAGGAAATGGGTTAAAATGTCTACTAAAAGGAGTGAATTCAATTAGATACACAATATTATTTCTATTTCATCATCATTTTTGGAAAAAACCTATATATGAAATTAATATGTCAATAGAAATTGTAACAACTAAAAAGAAAATTACCATTACACTAAAATATTATAGTTCACGTCAGGATTTTTTTTATGATACCGTTCACGTTATAAGTAGCTTTTCATATTAAAATAGTTCTATCATGAATACTGGTGTGATTTGAAAGGAGAGAGAGAGAGTAAATCAAATATGCCGTATAACTTGCAGAATCTTATAACATGCAGAATTTATTTAGATAACCAGATATTATAAATTAATTTATGCATTTATTAACCATCATAATGAAGCCGTCTCCCTTCGAACTGGTAATCGGCTGACCTACGAAAACAACCATACAATGAGTTATTTTCTCGTTGAGTGCAAACTGAATGAGCCATACTCTGTGAAAAATGGTTCTAATGCATATCCGTGACGCACCAAGCAAGCCATCACAAAACATGGATCCATTTTATTTAACAACCGACCGAGTCATGAGGTAGAATGACATGCTGAAAATTGACCAAAGAGCAAAATGTTTCGACACAGGTAAGAGTGTACGTACTGCGCAGGCTTACCGGAGTTGATACTGTTTGTAGACTCAACAATCCAATTTTTCACAGAGCAAGGCTCAAATGGAATCGACATCAACCGTAGGCAAGAGTTGCATAAATAAATTATAGAATCAGGGTGTTTGGGTAACTCTGACACTAGTATGCGGACAGTGATCTGTTAAAGATCAGACATTGCGTGATGCGTTGTCTGATCTCAATCCACGATGTCTGTAAAAATCGTAACAGGCACTTTAAATGAGTACCAGTTGTTTTGACTGCATTCGAGTGCTGTAGGTAATAATGTTTGCCGAAGTAAACAAAGCTGGTGTTAAAATGCATTTAAAAGAGTGAAAATTATGAAGATGACAATCTGTTATTGCATGGTTGTGCCAGGGATCTTGTATATAAGATCCCTGGTTGTGCCAACTGTTTGTCGCTGGATATTAATACAAAAATTAGGTTAAAAGTTGGCAAGTCTTAAGTTTACTTTTTGCCTGATTTTGACATGATTTGGTCTGCCTGCAACTTGCATTCGGACATAATACACAGATTGTCATCCTCGGAATATCTTCCATACCTTTAGGTTGAAGCCTATGCTATCCGTATCCTACATCTGAATAAGGCGACAAATTTTCAGACTTGTTCAATTTGTATGCATTTGCAGAAGAGAAATTTAGTGTGTATCATAATTATGATTATGTTTCTCTTTGAAAAGTAAACAATATCGTGGAACTATGGTGGTATATTGCTTTACAGAATTTTCTCCTTTCCCAACATTGTTTTCAAAACCTTTTTACCTGGGCTCCCTAGATTGCTGATACAGGCTGGTAAACGGTCAAAAGCCCCTCCGGTCATTATCCCCTACCCCAAAAACAGGTAAGGCGGTCAAAAGCTCCTTTGCGATTTTGCAAGGGCGGTCATTATCCCCTTCATAAAATTTTAAAGGCGGTCAAAAGCCTCTCCGCGATTTCGCAAAGGCGGTCATTATCCCCTTCATCAAATTTTGAAGGCAGTCAAAACCCCCATTATCAGTAGCAGACAATGCATGTAGTCCATATGGGTGGTAACCATGCCGTTTTTAAACTGAAATGGATGCAAGTTCTCAATCTAACAAATGTAAACGAATACTTTGATCGTAATCACAACAAAACAGAGAATAAACGGCGCAAGAGCAAAGTTCTTAAACCTTTCTATAGAAATAAGAAGGAGAATGGGTCAGTAACTTTAAATCAAAATGGACGCAACTTCCCATTTTGCTACAGAAATTAAAATTATATTGAACTGAAGTAGATATATTACAGAATACTTCAAGACGTTAATGATTTTAATCATTTTAGAAGAAAAACGTGTTTTAATCGATATTTTTTCCCTTCTGAAATTCTATATGACAGGACGTTACAGGAAATCCTTGGGGACCAGATAATCGATGAATTCCAAGGGCAGTAATTCTTGCTCGACCTGCAGCTGAAAGTTGGGGATGGATAGTGAGCGAATTGCATGAATTTACCCCCACATATTTGAAAATTGGTTTATTGCACTACAGTTCACATATAACGATGTAATTGAAAGTTGATATACAAGCACCTGACTATTTTTATTCTATGTAATTTACGACCAGTAATAAGAGGTATACCTTTAAGGCCCGGGGAAGATTAAAGATAAAGAAAAAAGGAAAAGCTTTATTTAGTTTCAATAAGGTGTTATTCCGCTTTCAGCTATATTACGGTTATATCACTGCTACAAGTCATTTGTTGATGTGTTCCCTGGTTTCAATATAAACTTTGGTATGAGATCATTAAGCCGTCGCGGCACATACGTTGCCTTTTATTTAATTTACCAGAAATTCTGGAAATATCGCACGCCAAGGGGACTCTAATGTTTATCATACGCCGCGTTGACTTCTAATCTGACTAAACCAGTCCTAAAATTGTATTGCATTTAGTTCACCAACTTGATGATAATGATTATGATGAGTTGTAGTTCAATTTAATGAACATACGGAGCCGTTCTCTGTGAAAAGGGGGCTTAGCCCTTTCCCAAACGATCCAAAGTTTGGAGTTTTCTTCACAAACATTGAAGAACAGGCATTTTGAAAACATTGTGGGAAAAGAAAAGAGTGTTGCTTACAAGTATTTTATTTTCCTTCTCTAACAATGTAGTCCTTAATGTTGTTGCTTAGTATAGAATTTTTGTGTCTGCAAAAAGTTTCGACCTAGATCAGCCTGTGCAGTTCGTGCAGGCTGGCCTGGGCCGAAGTTTTTGTAATTAGTCAAGTTTACGCATGTCAAATGACCAGTCTGCCTCATGATTCAGTTATAGATTCATAGCTAATTGATGACCTGCTTGGTATTATTTATTTGTAGTATGTAGTTATTGATCACAGAGAGAGAGAGAGAAACGGATAGAAAGACAGACAGAAAAATAGAAAGCCTAATCATTAGAACATTTCAAGACAGTCTGATCTGAATCTACACCTATTGCTAAAGAGCACTGAATCGTGTCTGACCTACCATGGGTTTTGAGGGAGAACACAAATATAATGAAAATAAAATGTTACTTTTCCATGAAAAGCAGACGGATATGTTTTTAATCAGATCATGTTTCATTTCTTGTAACCGAGTGATATGTAAAGTTTGACTGAATTTCTCCTTTTTTGTTATGATCACGCGGCACACATATGACAGAAAATAAAGCGGGGATTTCTAAATTTAAAGTTGGTCAACCGAAGCCTTTAACTCTTTACCATACGACAAAATTTTAGACCGGTCCAAATTAAAAGCATTTGCAGACAACAAAATAAAGGTGACTGAAAAATTGAAATTTGTTCTGGGAAGGATAGAAAACACTGTGGGAAAAGGAGAAAATGCTGGTTACCAGCATTTTCTCCTTTTCCCACAGTGTTTTCAAAAGGCTTCTTTCTCAGGGGTATCAAAAGTAGGGATTGTGTGGTAACGGGTTATGGTACGTGAACACTTATATATGTAGCAATAAATTGTGAATTTATCAATTCATTAACAACTATAACTACTTTCTTCACGTTTCCCTTCACCTCAATATATTGGGGTGATTTCTTTAAAACACTCATCTTATTCAAAAAACAAAAACATTTCAACTGACTATAACTCTGTAAATGCAAGAAAAACACCGAAACCTTGACCTTTTAGGACATAACTATTATTTTTTGTGCATTTTGATCGTCTGATGCAATGTCTTGTTGACATCCATTCTTGCTTTCCCTGTTTAACCCTATCGGCAAAAAGCAGAAATAACTTTTATTTGCTCACGACAAAGATCAAGATCAGACATCACATACTTGTAACATATGCAATCTTATTTCTAAGCAATTCTGGTCGCCTGTTTACTCAAGCGTACAAGGCAAAACTCAACCTGAGTTTCAACATTCGAATAGGTATACGGTCAAAAGCCCCTCCGGTCATTATCCCCTACCCCCAAAACATGTAAGGCGGTCAAAAGCCCCTTTGCGATTTTGCAAGGGCGGTCATTATCCCCTTCATAAAATTTTAAAGGCGGTCAAAAGCTTCTCCGCGATTTCGCAAAAGCGGTCATTATCCCCTTCATCAAATTTTGAAGGCGGCCAAAACCCCCATTATCAGAAGCGGACAATTGTCTATATGAGTGGTAACCATATCGACATGATCCCCTCCGTAAACATGAAGTCTGATTATCGCTTTAAAAGCTCTATACAAATTCTGAAAGTGTGAAATAGTCCGACGTGGATCCGATGATTGTTGATTGATTGTATGTTATTTAACGCCGTTTTCAACCGTATTTGACGCGGAGGCCAGTGTACCTATCAATGCTTTCCAAGGTTGCTTTTTTATCCATTCAAATCAGTAATTTATCCATTAATCCGAAATTTTCTTCCAAGCCAGTGGCTGCTTTCTCACATAACAATTTGAGTGCCAATGGGCAGCAGTGACAGGTATGAATCCTATCATCAATCCTCAGAAAGGAAATGTCATCGAACCGGCGACACCCAGCGGCTCGCAAAAACGGTTCGACATGTTCCAAAGGCATTTTAATAATTATGGTTCTTGGAATTAGGACTCGAGTCCTACACTTTACCTCTGAGCCCTGCAGGATCATGGAAAAAAATGAATAGCATTCAGGAAAAAATCAAGACCACGTTGGGAACAATGTAGATCAAGATCAGACTGCGCAGACCATACGGTCTGATCTTGATCTACAGATGAAGCTATTCTTAGTCAGTTTCTTTGTAGTCCCTTAGAAATATTTCAAATGTGAACGCCTGGAGAAAGCAGGCTTTTTATTATTTTTTTTAATGAAAATGCAATAATGCTAGGTACCAGAAATTCCTCTTTTTCCCACAATGTTTTGATCCTTATCGTACAAAAATCACACAAATCAAACACTAACAGCCACAGTGTCCTCTGCCAACACTTTAAAAGTGGACAATTAGATAAAAGTTTGTTGTTTGGTGACGAGTTTTGGGCGAAAAATGGACTAAAATTATTCTTGTAATTGTATTACTACTTTATTCTTCATTGAAAAAGTCTCCATTGAAAAAAAAAATCAAAATGAAACATACGTATTCAGAGTATCTTATATGAGTGTTTTGTATATTGTCATCTTTATCGAACGAGTTGACCAAAATTATATGGAAAAAGCCTTGGTATTTCATACATGACTCGTACATTTCGGTTATTTATTTTCTTTATACTGGAAAAGGTGTTGTCTTTACATCTATTGAAATGATTGAGACAAACTTAGGACGGATTAAGATAATTATCTATTATGATGAAAATTTATGACACGTGTACATGTTTAATGTGTAAGACCGGCAGGAAACCACCATCGAGCAAAGAAAAAAAGGGGGAGGGGGATAGGGATGCACGACACAGGTAAGACACTCTGACATGATTTCATTTCTTCGTTAAAAATCACAACGGAAAACGCTAGCCTATTTAAAGGGGCTTATGTCCGCCTGATAGACTGGATGAAGGGGATAATGACCGCTCATGCGAAATCGCGTAGGGGCTTTTGACCACCTTTAAAATTTGATGAAGGGAATATTGACCGCCCTTGCAAAGTCGTGAAGGGGCTTTTGACCGCCATACCTGTTTTGGGGGTAGGGGATAATGACTGGAGGGGCTCTTGACCGCCATTCGAATTCCAATTTGCCCCCCCTCCTCTCTGTAGCTTTTAACTTTCAAATGTGTGATGATTTATGCCATTTCAAAAGTATTTTATGGCGACAGCTCACGTATTCATCTTTCCTCGCCATTTTCAATCTGATCAAATGTATTTTCTCCCTTTCATGTGTTTTCAAAAGTCAATAATTTAAACCTTTTTCCTACATGGAGAACTTTTTTGATTTCACTAACTTTTAGAAAAAAGCAATTTCAGAAAAAAAAAAATCAAAAATCAAAAATCAAAAGTAGCTCAATTGATATTCTTCACTTTAAAAAAGTAGAAAACATTGTAGGAAAAGGAAACAGTGCTGGCTATTGGAATTTCTCACAACGTTTACAAAGGCAAATTGTTTTCTGCTGGTTTCAGTAACATATTGATATTGCAACGTCTATTTTTTCTAAACCAAAAGAATTTCGACCCATAAAATAAAACCAAGATCAGACTGACTGTATTGGTCTATTGACTACATTTCTTGTGCATTTTACTTTTGGTCAATTATTATGATCCAGTAGTACAACAATCTCAATCTTCTTTAGAAATAAAGAATTTAAAAAAAAATGCAATTTAAACAAAATTATGCTAACAAACGAAAAAAAAGACGATACTGGAAAGGGGGTACGGACAAACCCCTCTAGGACATACCCCCCCCCCCCCCAGCACAAAACCCCCATGGACAAAACCCCTATACCCTTAACTGAAAAGTGGACAAAACCCCCATGGTTTTAAAATGATTCTTTTTGTACCAATCAATCCCTAATTTTTACGACCCCGAAGACAGAGGACTTTTAAAAACATTGTAAGAAAGTAACCAGCTACCTAGTAGAAAGTAACCTACTAACCAGCAAATTCTCCTTTTAACACAGTGTTTTACTCTGCTGGAAAAAGATTTCAATTTTTGAAATATATAACTTTATTTTGTCGTCTGCAAGCGATTTCAGTTTAGACCTGTTTAATACTTTGTCGTATGGTAAAGAGTTAAAAATAGAATATATTGTGGATAAAGGATCAATTGATCGTTACCCAGAATATAAAATAATTTTGAGAATTGTCTTAATGATCTCGGAACATATTCTTTTATCAAATTTCACGCTTGTTAATAGCATTTCAAACTATTCTTATTCTCATTAAAATCGCGATTTATTGTGTAACCCTTCACTCATTAGAGAACAAATTTTGTACCTATCAATGTTTACAGAATTCTTTACAAGGTACAAATATAGGATCCATCAACAATAAGTTAGAACTAAAATCTCACCATTATCAATCGTAAAAGTCAAGAAAAAGGTTATTTAACATGAAACTAAAGTGTCGGAGAAATGTCTTTAAAAGTGTCGGGGAACTGTCTAGTCGTGGAACTGTCTTGAAACCGTCTTTTATATTATTATTATTAATTCCGCCCGTTAATCTACTGAAAATGCTTCACGTGAAACAAAGCTTATGCCGTACACTTAATTTCATCATGTATAGAATAATATTTCCGTAAGCGACGTTCGCCCCGCAGCCTCATACATGTAGGCGTGATACTCAACACGCTGTTCAAAAGTCCGGCATAACATCGTTATTTTCGCCATTAGTGGGCGAAATTTCACTTTTATCCTCATCATCAGAAACTATTAAGTTTCATTAAAAATTTGGTGCCGTAAATGTACGGCCTTACCGGCCTAGAATCGTGTATTTCTTCGTCTTAAATATCGCTCATTTCACTATCTGATGATCTGCTTGATATTATTTATTTGTAGTATGTAGTTATTGATCACAGAGAGAGAGAGAGAAACGGATAGAAAGACAGACAGAAAAATAGAAAGCCTAATCATTAGAACATTTCAAGCCAGTCTGATCTGAATCTACTCCCATCGCTAAAGAGCACTGAATCGTGTCTGACCTACTATGGGTTTTGAAGGAGAACACAGATATAATGAAAACAAGCAATTTCGTTGAAATGATATCCCCCGCCAAAAAAGACCTTTTTGATACAAACGTATAAGAGGTATCTGTTTTGCATGTACATGTGGCCTTTTTGTTATTGGTCCATGATGAAATTATACATTAAGCTCCCTTCTTCCATGGCACAGGATTTCATTAGATAAAACAAGAGCCGTCAGAGACGGGTTATGCTCCCCGAACGAGTGCTTGTCATAAAATATATGAAATTGATAAAAATTCACTTCGTTTGTCCGAAAAGAACCTGTTCATGCCCCCCAAAATTTGAAGTGAAAAGGCAATTACTATCTTAGAGATAGCCAACACAAACTTGTAGAGGACAATAAGCCCCCTTTAAGCCCCCTTTTCCCATAAGACAATATTGGATCATTGAAATAAAAACAACGGGTGTGTGATTTGTGGCATTTTTAAATAATAATTCAAAATTCGAAATTTCATAAAATTTTGAGCAGTCATGTAGTAAATATTACATAAAACAATTTTTTACATGAAGCCCCCTTTTCCCGAGACGCAGCCTGAAATTGAGAAACAGGAAGAGAGGTACCTGGGCAACGTTCCAACAAGTTCAGATTTGAAATTTAAGTTTAAGTTTTGAGCACCGATAAAGGAGATATTAGTGAAAAACAATTTTTTCCATGAAGTCGCCTTTTTCCGTGATGCAGCCTCAATTTGAGAAAGCAGGAAAGACATATTTGCGCATTAATAATTAATAGATTGAAAAGAAAAACAAAGGGCACATGTTGAAACTTGTAGAAACAGATGGAACCATGAAATTTCATGAAATTTTGACAAAAACTGAACAAGATACAAGTAAAAATTGAAATTTTGCATTAGGGCCCATTTTTCCTTGTCATTATACAAGAAACCCCCTTTTTCCATGACAGAGGGTCAAATTGAAAAACACATAGATAAAGAAACAAGAGCACATGGTGAAACTTTGAAAAAACAATATAACCATTAAATTTAATGAAATTTTGACCAAAACTGAATGAAATATTAGTAAAAATTGGTATTTTGCAAGAAACACCCTTTTTCCATGACAGAACGTCAACTTAAAAAACGCCCAGATTAAAAATAGCAAGGGCACATACTAAAACTTTCCATAAACAATATAACCATGAAGTTTCATGATATTCTGACAAAAACTGAATGAGATATTGGTAAAAATTGCAATTTTGCATTAAGCCCCTTTTTTCCCATGACACGGGGTCAAATTGAAAATCCGGGAAAGATACGTCGGCGCCTTACCCCAAGGAGTTCATATATGAAGTTTTATCCAATTTGGTCCAGGGGTTGTGGAGAAATCGAGTTTTGAAGACTCCAAACATTAAAAGTGTACTTAAGTGTAACTTAAGTGAAACTTAAAATCGGTCTCAGTCGGCCATTTTGCATCGAATGAAAAAAACAAAAAAACTGTCTCGGGAGAATGGGTCATTGTATATGTATATAAAGTTTCACGAAATTCCGTCCAATGGTGTTGGAGATATTTGCCGGGACGGACACACGGACGGACGGACGGACGAACGGACGGACGGACGGACAACGCTAAAACTATATCCCTCCGCCTACGGCGGGGGATAATAAAATGTCACTTTTCCCTGAAAAGCAGACAAAAATGTTTTTAATCAGATCATGTTTCATTTCTTGTAACCGAGGTATATTTAGTGATCGACCTAATTTTTTGTCAAATCAGAGAGGAGTATTTGTGAAAATTTTCTTCCTCTTAAAAGTCCATAAAATTTTGTCTGCTTGAAATAAAAACAGCCGTTCCACACGTATGAATTCTACAGGCTCCTCCCACATCTACGTAAAATTAATTAAAGCTCCTCTCAACCATTTAAAGCACGATTTGAAATTTATTACAACACAACCTCAACCCTTTATCAAGTTATCCTTTATGTTATCGGTGAAAGTTTTATTTTAGAAAGTATTGCAGAAAAAGGGGAAATTGCTATAGAGGAATTGCGTAATAAAACAAAATCTGATTTTTCTTCTCTATATTTTTACCCCCAATAAATTTTACACCCAATAAATTTTACACCCAAATGGATGACCCAAGTAGCTTTTGCGTACTTTAACGATCACTCTGCAGAGAACGTGTAGTCTGATCATGAACTGAAACATTGTGCTAAACAGTGCAATGTTAAAATTTATGGTCTGATTGCACGTTGTCCTTTCTGTATGATGACAAAAATTTTATTACAAAGAAATGACACTTGAAAATCTCGCAAAAAACAACAACAAAGATTATCAATAGAAAAAGCCAACTGATTATCTTTTAGAAAAGTTCAACTAGTCCTTTTGTTTTCTTCTAAACATAACCCTAAGTAGTACTTTCCAGTAAGTACAGGTATAAAGGAAAGTCCGAAAAAGCTTGCCATGCACTCTTTACAAGATGCCAAAATTTAAGATTCTGGCATATTAAAAGCAGCCCAACCACGTACAATTGATAGCGTATCTGACTCGTAACCTGGAGGTTACGGGTTCGATACCTGGTTGCGACGAACTCTCTTTCTGGTAAACTTTGCATCTCACCTCTGATGCATGTGAGAAAATTAGTCAGTAGCTTTGGAAAGGAAGTTTTTTTAATTCTGGTCTGAAAAAGCCAGGAAACAAAAGCGGTGTAAAATAACAATCATTAATGAATTAACCAATTATTCAATCTCTTTAAATGTCGACCTCATTTGATAACAATTGATAATGGGGAACAACAACAATTGAGATGGTAGACTGTTCACAAATGTCATACCTAGATTATCTTATATATCCAAGGACAACGTATTTATAAATGAAAAGTGGATACATATGTGATACCTAAAATGTTGACATTGAAAAATCAACATATACTAAAATTTATAGAGTTTTGCATGTACCCTAAAGAACGAAATCTACTGATAAACATGTGAACTTGTATTATTTGAAAAAAGAAAAAAAAAAGACTGCAATCATAAATCATATCAGTTACCTCTTTTTACAATTTCTGGTGTGGGCAATTGCAACAATTGTGTATATGATATATCCTTGAAAATTTCGTCTAAGTCATTTCCTAAGAAAAGGTCAAAATTTGGTTTGGCTTCCGCCATTGTAAAGACAGCAATGTCATGCACTTTTCTTTCGCAAAATTTGGGCTTGGAGACACGCATAACATGAGGATACTGTGCATGAGGAAATCCACGTGGTAGTGTTGTTTTCTCGTGTTTCGGGTGTGTCTTTACAATAAAACCAAACAGTGATATTTGATGAAAGTCATGTTTCTTGATATACTTATGTCATGTGGGCGTGTTTATAGGGTCATGCGGTAATGAAGGCATGTCTTTGCATAATATCTAGGACAAACTTTATAGAGAATGCAGTCTTTGTAAAATGATTTATATAAAATCCCAGTCGATCACTAAGTTGGTTAGAGGACAAAAAAGAGAATTCTTCGAGAAAATAAAAGCTACGGCACAGAGCGCCTTTACTTTTATTTTCTCGAAGAATTCTCTTTTTTGTGCTCTAACCATTACGCAAAGTTTGACTGAATTTCTCCTTTTTTGTTATGATCACGCGGCACACATATGACAGGCAATAAAGCGGGAATTTCTAAATTTAAAGTTGGTCAACCGAAGCCTTTAAGGTACATGAGCACTTATATATCTAGCAATAAATTGTGAATTTATTAATTCATTAACAACTATAATTTGGCTATTTTCTTCACGTTTCCTTTCACCTCAATATATTGGGGTGATTTCTTTAAAACACTCATCATATTAAAAAAACAAAACATAACATTTCAACTGACTATAACTCTGTAAATGCAAGAAAAACACCGAAACCTTGACCCTTTTAGGACATAACTGTTATTTTTTGTGCATTTTGATCGTCTGATGCAATGTGTTGTTGACATCCATTCTTGCTTTCCCTGTTTAACCCTATCGGCAAAAAGCAGAAATAACTTATTTTTGCTCACGACAAAGATCAAGATCAGACATCACATGCTTGTCACATGCAATCTTATTTTTAAGCAATTCTGGTCGCCTGTTTACTCCAGCGTACAAGGCAAAACTCAATCTGAATTTCAACATTCGAATAGGTAAACGGTCAAAAGCCCCTCCGGTCATTATCCCCTACCCCCAAAACAGGTAAGGCGGTCAAAAGCCCCCATGATCCCCTCCGTAAAGATGAAGTCTAATTATCGCTTTAAAAGCCCTATACAAATTCTGTAAGTGTGAAATCCGATGATTGTTGATTGACTGTATGTTGTTTAACGCCGTTTTCAACCGTATTTGACTTATATCGCAGAGGCCAGTGTACCTAACAATGCTTTCCCACGTTGCTTTTTTATTCATTCAAATCGGTAATTTATCCATTAATCCGCTATTTTCTTCCAAGCCAGTGGCTGCTTTCTCACATAACAATTTGAGTGCCAATGGGCAGCAGTGACAGGTATGAATCCTATCATCAATCCTCAGAAAGGAAATGTCATCGAACCGGCGACACCCAGCGGCTCGCAAAAACGGGTCGACATGTTCCAAAGGCATTTTATTAATTATGGTTCTTGGAATTAGGACTCGAGTCCTACACTTTACCTCTGAGCCCTGCAGGATCGTGGAAATAAATGAAAAAATCAAGACCACGTTGGGAACAATGTAGATCAAGATCAGACTGCGCAGACCATACGGTCTGATCTTGATCTACATATGAAGCTATTCCTAGTCAGTTTCTTTGCAGTTCCTTAGAAATATTTCAAATGTGAACGCCTCGAGAAAGCAGGCTTTTTAATTTTTTTACTGAAAATGATAGATAGATAGATAGATTTTATTGACTTATACAAATACATGTATCTCGTCACACACAATATATATATAATAAATATAAACAACCGACAGTAAACCAAGAAATGTTGCGTGTATATTCATATAGACGTGGAAAATTCTACTCTGTCTTTCAAATAATTAATATCATATGATCCTGTTGAGATTGATGTAATTTCTGTATCAATGTTTTCAAATCGACTTCTATAAAGTTTTTTTTTTTTTCCGTACGTTTTTTTTTTTTTTCTTTTAAATCCAACTTTGGAGAGTGAATATATAGCTATCATTATTTAAGCCTTAACTACTAATAGGAAAAAAGTAAAAGACAATAAATTTTCAATCATTTCAACCAAAAGTAAAAACCTAAAACCAAATGCTGCAGTTTCATTTTTCTTATCAGATCGAAAATTAGATTTCATCTCACAGTGTTGACCGTAGATCCGACCGCACTTTATGTGTAGTATGATCTCGATCCACACCGTTCGAAAAATCGATATGGCCGGGCAGTACAACACAAAAGTTTAATGTTAGTTATTTGGATTTACAAAATAATCAAATACATTAAAAAAAAATCTTTTTTTTTCATCTGTAAGGCGATTCGGGAAATAAGATGTATTTTCGGCCAAAGTGGATCGAGATCGGACCACACCGAAGTGTAGACCGATCTTCGATCCACATTGTCCGGTCTATTTCAACGTCTTCCGTAAGACTACTAGCTAAAAAATCAAGAATAGGCATAATGCTGAACTTCTATATTATGTGCTCACCTCGAGACTAAAACTGTTACAAAGCCTCATTGAGGCTTGTTTAAAATCCATGAAACAAACTCAGTATAGATGAAGTTTAAGTTACATAATCATGTTAATAAAATTGTATTTCTGTGTTTTATAGCTTTACTTATAAATTGACATAAGCGAACTAAGTTTGATCTCTGTGGGCTATTAAGTAACTTTGTGAATTTAAACATACTGGGGTTTCTGTAAAAGTAAGGTTTTAAAAACTGTTTTCTCAGGTTCCTAAATGCTTCGCATTCTAACACAAAATGAAATTCGTCTTCAATTCTCCCCGAATTACAACAAAGACATTTCCGATCGGATCTTGGGATTCTATTGCTACCATACCTTCCAGTTTCTACCCGCAAACTGTGAGAGGAAAGTCTCAACCTGGTCAAATTTACCCGCAAATTTCGGGGAATACACTTTTCTAAGTAAAAACTATAACAGAACTCGGGCTTTATATATTTGTATAAAACTGACAATACGCTGCTACTTTCTATATCACTGTACCAACTTTGTAAAAAAGAGTCAATAATTCTTTGTTTAAATGCATTAATAAAAATATTATTATCGTATTGAAAAGGACTTTCCCAGACATTTGCAAAACCATAATCAAACAGTAATTGCTTCAATCGAGAGACCCAATTGTGTTTTCCATTTAATGCATCAATCAAAGAAATATTATAAGCCGTTTGCAATAAAATATTATCTGATGATATGACTTTAAACCAGTATTTCACAATAGAAACGTACCTATCTATATATAGTGGGAGTCTACCTAACTCACCGTACACCGCCGCATTACTAGTGCTAGTTTTAACACCAAGAACGGACTTGCAAAATTTCATTTGCAGGCGCTCTATATCTTTAGATTTTGTAAATCCCCATATAGGGCTCCCGTATCCAAGGATTGACTTTACAAAAGCATCAAATAACTGTAAAGAAATAGAAGGATTAACCTCAAATTCAAAGATATTGCGTAAAAGAGTATACATCGCCTTTGAGGCTTTACCTATTAAATATTGGTTATTCATTTCAAAAGATCCGGAATGGTTAAAAACAACACCTAAATAGTTGAAATTATTAACTATCTGTAGCTCTTTACCACCGTAAAACCATTTTTCATTATTCTTAATCCTGCCCCTTTTTCTGAATACCACGATATTTGTTTTGTCTATATTAACTTTCATTCCCCATATACTGCAGTAATCATATAAACGATTTAGGCTCGCCTGTAAATCACTGACGGAATGGCCAATTAGGACCATGTCGTCTGCAAATAATAAAAGGATGAGACATATCTCATTAAAATTTAGACCACAGTTTGGTCTATCTTGTAAAAATAATTCTATATCCTCTATGAAGAGTGCATACATGACGGGTGAATTTATTTGGCCTTGGCGTAAACCTACTGAAATATCGAAAAACTTGGAATAAATGTTACCGCACTTAACACACGATTTCACAATATTGTACATTGAACGAAAAATTTGCAGAATTTTTCCATCTAGACCTTGTTGAAACAATTTATGCCATAACGCATTACGGTAAACGGAATCAAACGCCTTTTGAAAATCCACAAAGGCACAATAGAGACGACTATTTTTATTTAGTACATGATCTATAAGATTAGACAATACAAACATAGCGTCAACTGTGCTATGACCTTTTTTGAATCCGAACTGAGAATCAGATAATTTGGAATGTTTGCTACACCAACAATTGACACGATCATTTAAAATGCTAGTAAAAAGCTTCCCTAGACAACTTAAAAGAGTTACCCCACGATAATTATTAGGATCTTTCTTATCTCCCTTTTTATGTATGGGGACGATGAAACCTTCCGACCAACTCTCGGGGAAATATCCCGAATCAAATATTGTATTAAACATGTCCGCTAAGTGGCCCGATAAAATATCGACACTTTCAATTAGATACTCATTTAAAATATTATCGCTTGGGCTAGATGCTTTATTTCGCTTTAAACGTTTTATCGCTTTTACAACCTCTGAGACAGTAATAGGCTCGTTTAATTCAGGGAATGTGGGGTCATTTATGTTAAAATCACTCTGATCTATAAAGTCTTCAACTTCTGGAACACTAACAGAGGTTATTTCTCTGAAAATATCTTCAAAATGTGTCTCAAAATCTTGGACTAAATTACCAAGATTGAAATTATCTTTCTTCTTTTGCTTAAAGAAATTCCAAAATTCTTTCGGATTTTTACTCTTTAAATTTGTAAACTGATCTGACTGTCGAAGAAAGTATAAGCGTTTTTTCTTACGTATCAATCTTTTATACGCAGCCTTCTTTTCGCATAAATGCTCCCTATTTTGAGTACATTTTGAATTGTTAAAGTCGTACATGGCTTTTTTATATAATCTTTTCGCCTCTGCACAATCACCATCGAACCATTTATTGTCGAAATTTTTATTTACATTTTTACTATTTCGTACAACACACTTTTTGAATAACGGATCAGCAATGTCCTGTATACAGGTTGAAAATTGGCATATCATGTTGTCTATATCTGAAAGAGAGGAACATTTGTTTTTATCTGTAATCTGATTAAAATACGACAGTTTGCCTATAAGCATACTTCTAAATTCGTTTCTTTTATCGTCATTCCATTTATAAATAATGTTTTCGGTTTGTACCGAGTCATCCTCTGTACTAATCTCGTGTTGGCATCTTATGCTAAAGCGTAAAGGCGCATGGTCACTATATATGTTAAAATGATCTATTTGAAAACTACACAATACATGAAAAAAAATCGGACTACGTATGGGATAGAAAACGAGTGCCGTGGTATATGGGAAATATACACGAGCGTTAGCGAGTGTATATTTCCCATATATCACGGCACGAGATTTTCTATCTTACTTAGACCACGTGACTATTTAGTCATGCTTTTTACGTCATATGCTCATATTTATAGTAGATAAAAAGCTTGTTACAAAATTGAGTCATTGTAATTGTTAAAATGGAAGTTTTGCATCTTGTTCAAAAGAGGCATAAGTAAGGTAATAATTTATATCAAAATGCTAAATTATTCATTATGATTTTAATGAAAGTTAACCTATTTGTGGATTGTTTAGACAGAAATTGTATTTGCCTGCAAAATGTTGAAAACGTTATGTTTCGATTGTAGATTGTCAAAGACAATAGGGATGTTCATCGTTTAGAACATACTATGTGTCTCTTGTAATTAGACAGTACTAGTCTATTTTATTACGAAACACATGGAATAATGTTGAGAAATATTGTTCAGTTTTCTTTTGCAATTAACATGTTCAATACGTAAATTTCAAGCAATTTTTGTAAGCAATGTCAAGGCCGTACACGAAAACCTTGTAAACTTTGTACATAGAGCCATTGAGTTTAATCTGTATAGGCTGCTAAACGCGACTCAAGGACCTTTAGTGGACAATGTAGATAGAGATCAGAGAGCATAGAACGTGTACAATCTGATCTTGGATGTACACTTTCCGATAAGGCGATATTTTCCCCTAAATCTTTGAAATAGCCAAAGGTTAAGGGTTAAACATTACTAAACCAACCTACTCGTGTGTAGGTGAACTGACACGTTAAACGCGCATGCAAACTAAAGAGCTATCGAATTTGTTGTAATTTCTTAGCGAAAATAAGTGTTTAATCCTTCTCAGATTGATGTTTTAGAAAAATGGTTGTAAAGGCAATTGCATGTTTAAAGCCAAAATGTGAACATTACACATTTAACCAAACTGGAGCCTTATTTTTCTACCGCCTAAAGCACACTCCATTCAAGAGGTTGCTGTACTTAATCGCTATTTGAGGGCAATATTGTGTTAACCCTTTACCCCATAAGGCATTTCTATGATATCTCTAATTGACCCTAAATAACAGCAAGGATGAAGCCGTTTCTTTTGTCTATATGACACCTTTTGATAGTATAGAAAACATTGTGGTAAAAGGTGAAATTGCTCGTCACGAGCAATTTCACCTTTTGCCACAATGTTTTCCAAAGGCTCCCACAAGCAATGCGTAGAAATGAGTATCTATGGAGTAAAGGGTTAATTGATTGTACATTGTGTTGACTTACAATAGTATTGCACTCACACATGAAAATGTTATATCCAGTTCAAATCATACTTCAAAATTGTGTTACTGCAAAGGGTACATTTTGCCCCGACTCGACATTGCAAACAATTGTCGGAATTCACGTGCGGGATATACTAGCATAGTATATCCAGATATACAACTGTGGGAGTTGTATCTTTGATATATACAACGGAAATACTGAACGCTGATTGGTCAAGTCCCTACAAACGTGGTCTAAATAGTAAATAGTTAATAGTACTGCATGCTTTCTTACTATAATAGGTGTTTTTACCAATGTTTTCATCATGTCCTAACCTGCCATTGACTATTCGCAAGCCTGTCGATTTACATATATCGAGCAGCTTTTTACCCCTCGTGTTGCACACTTTATCCTCAGAGGCCCGTAATAGTGGTGTATCGGGAATATAATTCTGACAATCTAAATCTGGGTTAAAACCATCAAAATCTACGAAATCATTTTTTAAACCCACTCTAGCATTGAAATCCCCTGTAACCAGTACTTTACCGTAGCTTTCATAGTAAGAAACATCCCTCTGTAAAATATCAAAAAGATCAACTTTATAATAATGATCTGCTGGCGAATCATCATGCCATAAATATACAAAACATACATAAACATCTGAATCTAAATGGAAAACTGTTTTGTCTAATTTAATCCACAATAAAGTGTCATAAACATTTTTCTCGATGGAAACTCCGTCTTGGATAGAGTCCTTAATGTACAGTAAAATACCACCACTGTTCCTCTTAGCCTTAGTATGTTTGAATTTTCGATAGAAATTGTACGATATGTAACCCGGAATACCAATATCACCATTTTCATCACACCATGACTCTGAAAGGAATATGATATGGCTTGAAATGAGTTTATTAACAAATTCTGGATTTTTGCTCTTACTTTCTGTGAAACCGTTACAATTCCATATTAGAAAGTCAAGCTCACTCTCTGCCCTTTCCTAGCTGATCTTTACTGCTTTCCCTTCTACGTACAAAGTGTCGTAGGACAACCATGCTTTTTTACCTTGTTGTTTGGCTTTCTTTAATTCTGGCATTAACCTTTTCCTTTTTGCGACAATTTCGGGAGGGAACTGCTCATGAATATAAAAGTTTGTACCCTTCAGATTAAAACTTTGTTTCCTCACTAACTCTCTGTCTTGAAATTGGTTGAATTTGCAGACGATCTTTCGATAAGCGTCTCCACCTTGTGACGTCATACGGTGTACTCTCTCTAGCTTCATTTCATCCACCAAATGTTGTGCGATCTTAAGTTTCTCTACCATGAATTCTCTCACTTTCTTCTCTGTCTCTGCAATACGTTCTGAGGGGGTTTCTTGTATGTTGCAGAACACTCAATTATTTCTCATAGACTGAGATTGTAAATATGTCATATTTTCTTTCATTTTTCCTACTTCCTTTTGTAGTGTGTCTATCTTCTCTTCTTGTATTCCTAGACTGAATTCTAAATTGTCAACTCTTCCCACGGCCTGTTCTACTTTTTCTGCATTCTTTGTACATTGGGCTTCCAACTGGGTTTTTATCTGTTTCAACTCTTTTTCAAACGTATCGACTTTTGTAACTAAGGAGTCAATGGCTTTAAATTTTACTTCCATTTCCGCAAACCGTGAATCAATTTTTGCTTCTAATCTCTTTTCTAATAAACTTATTTGTTTAATGATATCTGCGTTTGACGGAGATGCAATTTTCCTAACAGACTGCTCCGCCTCGGACTCTTTCGACTGCTCTGCCTCGGACTCTTTCGGCTTTTGTTTGACCGTTGCTCCTGAACTCGAAGCCATATCTATAGTACTTTCTATGAATGGTTGCTCTTCGTACAAAATAGAGTTTGTTTCATTTAAAATGTCACTTACTTCGAGTGTTTTATCAATGCCCCCGTTACCCAATAATGCTAGGTACCAAAAGTTCCTCTTTTTCCCACAATGTTTTGATCCTTATCGTACAAAAATCACACAAATCAAACACTAACAGCCACAGTGTCCTCTGCCAACACTTTAAAAATGGACAATTAGATGAAAAGTTTGTTGTTTGGTGACGAGTTTTGGGCGAAAAATGGACTAAAATTATTCTTGTAATTGTATTATTACTTTATTCTTTATTAAAAAAACGTCTCCATTGAAAAAAAAATCAAAATGAAACATACGTATTCAGAGTATCTTATATGAGTGTTTTGTGTATTGTCATCTTTATCGAACGAGTTGACCAAAATTATATAGAAATAGCCTTGGTATTTAATACATGACTCGTACATTTTGGTTATTTATTTTCTTTATACTGGAAAGGGTGTTGTCTTTACATCTATTGAAATGATTGAGACAAACTGAGGAAGGAGTAAGATAATTATCTATTATGATGAAAATTTATGACACGTTTACATGTTGAATGTGTAAGACTGGCAGGAAACAATTTTAATGTGTAAATCACCATCAAGCAAAGAAAAAGAAAGGGGGGGGGATAGGGATGCACGACACAGGTAAGACACACTGACATGATTTCATTTCTTCGTTAAAAATCACAACGGAAAACGCTAGCCTATTTAAAGGGGCTTATGTCCGCCTTTAAGACTGGATGAAGGGGATAATGAACGCCCAGGCGAAATCGCGTAGGGGCTTTTGACCGCCTTTAAAATTTGATGAAGGGGATATTGACCGCCCTTGCAAAGTCGTGAAGGGGCTTTTGACCGCCTTACCTGTTTTGGGGGTAGGTGATAATGACCGGAGGGGCTTTTGACCGCCATGCATACAGGCTGAATGATACAGGCTTTACCCTAGTTTATCCTAAAATAATACAAAAAATAACTCCACCATACAAATAACAAAGAATTTAAAGCTTTTAATCTTGTCTCGGCTAGAAAAGCTCACAGTGCATATAGTTGTAAGAGATAATGCAGCACGATCTTCATCTACATCGTCTGTAAACGATACTGAAAGGAATTTAAGCTGCAATCGGTGCGTTAAGCGTTTACCGAATAATACTATTCGGCTTTTGAAAACATTGAGGAAAAAAAAGAATGCAGGTGACTAGCAATTTATCTTTTTATTCTGATATTCTAAGACATGTTCTAACTCAAAACAATAGTGAAAAGTTCATAATCGTCGTCTTCTACACATACGTTTCAGCTCCATTTATTTATTGCTGTATGGACTAAGGGTTAAAGCTTATATTACACCCCGACAACCAAATTTGGCAATAAAAACCGGGCAAAACCCCCCTAGGACAAAACCCCCATCATATATAAAAAGCATGTAAATTTGAGAAAACACATAATTTGCAAACAGTTTTAAAGTATTCAAAACAAGTCTGTTTGATTTAAGGAAAAAGATCAAACATGAAAGGCAAAAAATGATTTAGATATTATCTTATTTTAATTTGTACCTCAAGTTTGTTGATAATTTCTATAGATATATATTAACACCTATGCAGACTTGGGCAAGACAGGTGTTGAGAAGGGATTAATCACCTGATTTGCATGTTTACACCTGTCATATTCACTAATATTTAGTTGTAGATTTGAACATATAAAAGCACCAAATAAGAAAAAGAAATCCTTTGATTAATATATAAATGATTTTTTCCATTGTATGATTGCATTTATAATTTATTATGAATTTATTATGAATGTATTAAGAAGAAAAAATAACACATTTTTGGTCATAAAGCAAACTTTTAAGAAAAAAACACATTTTTTATCATAAGGCACAATTTAAAGAAAAAAAATTCATATCAAATCAATTTAACTTATACAAAAACATTATTTTTTACAACCCCCACAAGTATTTAAAGCAGTAAATTTTATTCATGTTTAAAATGATCGTACAAAAAGAATCATTTTAAAACCATGGGGGTTTTGTCCACTTTTCAGTTAAGGGTATGGGGGTTTTGTCCAGGGGGGTTTTGTCCTAGGGGGGGTTTGTCCTAGGGGGGGTTTGTCCGTACCCCAAAACCGGCGGGGGGTTGTCCGTTTATTATTAACCCTTTACCAAATAATCATGGCCAAAGTTTCAAGAGCCTCGAGAAACCATAGTGGGAGAAGAAAATGTGCTGATATCAGCAGCTGCTTCTCTTCCGACAACGTCTTCACCCAAAAGACAAGTTTCGTTGTTTGAATTACATTTGGTAATCTGCAAATGTTATAGAATTGGATATGGGTAAAATCTGGAGGTCTGGTAAAGAGTTAACACGTGTCATTTGTGTATGAAATCCTAACCCTTTATTTTTTAGAACATGACGGAATGTTGTCTCGTAGGAAAAAATAAGATAATAGGTCGTAATCATAAATATACCAGTCTTCAAGAACTAAAACAATTATCATATACTCTTCATTTTATCACATGTACAGGGAGACAAGCACAACCACTTACATTGCACAGATATTATTTTTCCCAACTGGTTAACCTATTGCAACACAAGGCCCAGTCTGCACGGTCCCAAGACAATAAGCTAAGGTCGAGTTTACCTATCTTCCAACTTTAGAACAAGATCAGCCAAATATGGGGATTGATAATCTTTATTTTGCAAAATGCACGCGTCTTTTGTTAATTAAACCCTTGTATCCCTTTACGCTTTTGAAAGTTTAACCCTTTGCCAAACAATCGCTGGTTTTTACGGCCCTGAGAGAGAAACCTTTTGAAAACATCGTGAGAAAAAGAGAAAATGCTGGTAAGCAGCATTTCCTCCTCTTCCCACAATGTTTTCTTCCCTGCTGGAAACAAATTTTGCTTTTTGAATAACATAAATTTTGTCGTCTGCAAGTGCTTTCAATTTGGACCAGTCTAAAATTTTGTCGTTTGGGAAAGGGTTAACACGCTAAAATTTAGTTTACAAACCGAACCCTTTTCCCGCTGATCTGCAAGTCCTCTCCCATTATATTAGAACGTGATATCCAATCTTGAAAGTTAGCTAGTAATGCAGGCTTATGACGCGGGATCCAAGATCAGCAAAACTGGTTTCGAGGATTGATATTGGTCATTACGAAAAGATTCATTCTTCTCTGACAACTGAGCATTTTGCTACGATTTGTGTTTAGAGCAGCAATCAGTGTCTTCATCGTCTTGAAAAATAATTTTACAAAGTGTGGAAAAGAGATGCAGATTCACTAGCTGGCAGCCTTGAGTTGGCTGAAATCATGTTGAGAATAGTGCTCAACACTATACATGTAATGATTTTATCTACTCATTGGGAAGAAGTCTTCATTGTGAGCAGAGAAAACAGTGATCGTAGCCAGCATTTCCTCCTTGTCCCAGAATGTTTTCTATCATATTGAAGACAAATGCCACGTTTGCTACTTTTAGTCGTCGTCTGCATATGCTTTCAGTTTTGGAAATTTTTGTGACTTTGTAAAGAGTTGATTTTTAACCAAAACCCTCACGGAGGAACCAGGGACTTTGATTTTATGTATTCAGTCCTACGAGATTCATTAATCTAATTTTGTAACGAACATGTGGAGATAACTTTATCAATTTGTAAAAATAAACATTTTGTTTGCTAGTGATCGTTATCGCTGGTAGAAAAAAAATAATAAGCTCAAGAGTCAAGACCTAATAGGCATACGAGCCGCTCGTGAACTACAATGTATTTCTCCTTGACGGTACATGCCGGTGTAATGCAGAAAAATGACCCCCATTACAAAATGACCCCCGGGTCATTTCTCGACGTAGAGGAATGACCCATGGGTCATTTTTCGACGTAGAAGAATGACCCATGGGTCATTATTCTACGTTGAGAAATGACCGTAGGTCATTTTGTAATGGGGGTCATTTCTCTGCATTACACCGGCGCTGTCATTATGCCTCAAACCAGCATTCTCTTCCTTTTCCTGCAATGGTCTCACCGAACAAAAAACAAGTTTTATACTTTGAGTAAGATTCAAAATTTCGCCTGCAAATGTTTTATTCAATTTGGACAAATTTTGTCGTTTGGTAAAGAGTTCAGGAAATATGAACATCACTCGTAATATATATATTGTCGAAGAGTGTTTGACAAGGTAGATCAACATTGCATAAGAGAAAATGCTGGTTGCCGGCCTATTCATTTTTTCCTACAATGTTTTCGCAACCCTTGTTCTGCAAGGCACTTTAAACTCATGATGTGTGGTTAAAGATTTATGTGTTTCGATTCTATAACCTATTAATTCAGTGCCCGTTGAATAAGTTGCTTGGCAATGATGACTGCTTATCATCTTTTTTCTTTCTGATATAAAAAGTTCTCGGGGAGATACATACGTGTAATATGACTTTGTAAAGGAGTAAAATGGTGCGTAACTTCATTCATTCTTGAATCATTTGCTACACTGAAAACTTACCTGTCTGATCGCGGCGGAGTCATCGCGTCGTTTTAATTGCGTAACCAGACCGCCGCGGTCCGCCAGGGATCGCCGTGTTTAAACAGCGCTCCGGGTTGGTCCGCGTTCACCTGTGTTGTAAAATCGCCGCGTTGGGTCCGCGCTATATACATCGCGGACAGCGAAAATAGCAAAATCCGCGAGGAGTGTACTGTAGCTCCATCATGTTGAAACAAAATGCCTTTAATTCTTTTTTTTTCTGAAAAGCTGACCAAAAAATTGTTTTTCGGCAATGTCAGGTAACATTCACTTAATACTGTTTGCGCCTCTACGCCTAGTTCACAAAATAGTTCACAACAGAGTAGCCCAATCACATCACTGTACTATTACGCTGTCCCTACGGTAACATTCCATCATGTAACGGACATAAATGCAAAGTAGTACCCTATACGGCACAATCAGTATTGTTGTGACTTCATGAAACTTTCGGGAAACTCATCATAAAAGATATCGGGATCGACAATGTTTGCCCCCCCCCCCACCCCACCCTTTCCCCCTCCTTGCTCAGACTTTAGTCTTTGATTTTCTTCTTGTAGGGACACTTAAGAGAAAATATATGCACCTAAAACAAATACTGTTTGAGAGTTGAAAAAGCTATTTGTCGAGAGATGTGAAAATAATTTCCAGAAATGTGTTCATCTGCGATAGAAAATTTTCAAATAACACTTGACGTCAAAAAAACCTACAGGTCTAATGGACGTCGTAAAGACCACGTATTATTTAAATGTTGTGAAAAAATTTGACCTATTTTACATGATATGTAAGTATTTAAAGTACCTAACATTGTATATCAAACAAAAGTGTAATTATTGTGTGGCATAGATTATAACAAGGTATGTGACTGGCAGAAAGAAAATATTACAGGTTGAAACTGTATCAGGTATTTTGACTCACCCTTTACATAAGAAATGTGACTTCAGATCAAGTTTCAAACTTTCCATCACTCCTTCCAAAAATACCTATTCAATGTTCATTTAGAATATTTAATATTATAAATATGTATCAGTTTTTACAAAAGTGGGTGGTATCGCAATGAAGGATGTGTTTCCTTTAGAAGAGCTGTAATGTACTAGCTTTGAACGGATACACGCACAGGTGTCACATTCAACAGATTCTCCTTATCTCTTGTTTTATTTCAATTTACCCTTGTGTTGATCGTTTGTGGTTTGGATTTTGAACTTTACACAGGTTACAGACGGTAAGTTCATTTTTTGTCTCCAGTGAATCCGCTATATTTAAATAGTACATGTTCCTCATAAAACGCATATTATGTCTGTTCATGATATTTTATCCGAAAACTATTATGAAATACTTCTTGCCATGTTACTTCTTATTCAGTTGTAAATTTGTCCCAATTCAACGGATTTGCGAAGGACAGCATGAGATTAATGAATCTCGCATCACCGGCTGGACAAAAATCAAACGCCCTGGTTCTTCCATAAGGATTTGTTTAACCCTTTACACTACAATACCTGATCTTTACGACCCTAAGATAGAAGCGTTTTGAAAACATTGTGGGAAAAGGGGAAAATGCTGGTAACCAGCATTTTCCCCTTTTCCCACAATGTTTTCAACCCTGCTGGAAACAAATTCCAATTTTTGAGTTGTGTTTATTTTGTTGAACGCAAGTGCTTTCAATTTTATCCAGTCTAAATTTTTGTCGTATGATAAAGGGTTAAAAAATACCCAGTTACTCTTTACAATATTAGAAACATTCATACATTTATCCAAATTGAAAACGTATGCAGACGACAATTTAAATGTAGCAAATGAGGCATTTGTTTAGATAGGACAGAAAAAAAAAAACATTTCGGAACATGGAGGAAATGCTGGCTACAATCATTTTCTCCTTTCCTCACAATGTTTTCAAAGACCATCTTCCCAAGGGTAGATTCAGGCTTAACACTTATTTCAATGTTATAAATCACAGTATACTAGAAAATATGGGAAGAAAGGGTGCTAAGTTTACACGAGTTGCCAGCATGAATACGTGGATCCGTGGAAATCAAAATTTGATTAATTATGTTATCCCATTTATTGTACCCGATTTGCAGCCTTTGTGTCTGCTATTTCGGCTCCTAAATAAACGACATATAACGTTGCAGGCGGTGGTATTTATTTATTATGTGTTTTAAACGTTTGAATTGAAGAAAGAACTTAAAATATATGCTTTGCCAAAGTGTAACCCCGGCGTGAGATCACGCAGAGGCTCTCGACAAGTTGTGGGAGAAGAAAAACTAGAAGGTCCTGAAGGGCCTGAAAAAGCTTTTTATGCTAGGATAGATTATGAATTTATGATGCAAAAAGAAAAAAAAAAACACACACACACACAAAGGTGTTCTTGCATCTGGACTTGAACCCAGTAAGACAGCATATGTAGGCATCGTGAAATGAACAAATAGTGAAAAAATTTAACTGAAATTTCTTAAATGTAAATGTTTGGAATCCAGGCAAACTTGACAGTGTTTCAAATTTTCATTAAGCCTTGTACTGAACAATCCTAGTAAATTTCAAAGAAGTTTGACTAATAATGTGGACTCTGTTGATCAGAAATTATATTAAGTCATCAAATGGCTACTTTTCCTGAACAGTTTACTAGATTTTCAATCCCGTGATGAATCTTTGCAAGTTTTAAAAGAATTGGATCAACAATATTAACTTCATTGCCTAAACAATAATTTGACATTTTCAACTTTGAATGGTTACTTTTCTCAAACTAATTGTCAGATCTTTTAAAAACAATCAATAGGGTTTAAGCTGTTTATGATAGAAGTGTGCAAGTTTCTTGAAAATCCAACCAAAATACTGACCTAACACTGTAAACAAGAAATGGAAATTTTAGTTTAATTGGCAACTTTTCCCATACTGTTGGTTTGATTATTTTTTTTCAAAATCAATACGATTCAAGCTGTCGATGAGACAAAGCAACTGTGTGAGTTTCACAAAAATCTGATTTCAAATGCACGCCTCATCATGTAAAGTAAAATTGGAAATTTTCAACTTGAAATGCTTACTTTAACCATATTGTTTATTGGACTTTTTTTCAAATCAATAAGGTTGAAGCTCATGAAGAGACAAACAAATTAAACTGCGTGAATTTCATAAAAATCTGACACAAAATGCAGACTTTATCTTGTAAACAAGTATCGGAAATTTCAAGTTGAAATGGTCACTTTTCCCATACTGTTTGTTGGATTTTCTTTTTTTTTTTTTTTTTTTTTTTTTTTTTTTTCAAAATTAATATGATGAAAGCTATTGATAAGATAAACGAATTGTGCAATTTTCACGAAAATGTGGCAACAAATGCAGACTTTATAGCGTAAACAAGACTTGGAAATTTTTAAATTGAAATGACGTTTTTCCCATACTGTTTGTTGGATTTTTCTCAAAATCAATAGGATTGAAGCTATTGATGAGATAAACAAACTGTGCAAGTTTCATGAAAGTCTGACAACAAAGAAGGTTTTATCGCATAAACAAGAAAGGACTAACAGACGGACGACTGAAACCCCGCCATGACATAAGCTCTGCTGGCTTTCACCTTCAACATTGTGGAAAAAAGAGAAATTTCTGACAACCCGCATTTTCTCTTTCACGCAATGTTATCTGCACCATTACAGGGATTAAGACGGCTTTTGAAAACACTGTGGGTAAAGGAAAAAAATACTGGTAATCAAGATTGTGGGAAAAAGAGAAAATGCTGATAACCTGCATTTAGATAGTTATGTTTTCCCCCGTTGTCTGCTTTTCACATACAAAACTGGATAAAGATGTAGCCGTTGTATTTGAGATACAGGTATTTTTGGGGGAAAATGGGGGAATAGAAGAAATGCTGGTAACTAGCATTTTGTCCTTCTTCCATAATGTTTTCTGCTCTTCCCAAAATAAATTTCAACTTTTGAGCCACATTAATTTTGCCATATTCAACTGCTTTCAGTTAGAAATAGTCATTTTTTTTGTGATTTCGTAATGAGTTAAAGAGTTGTATTTGTATGCTGTATTTTAGGCGTCCGTTTGAGCCACGTATAAATTATTACACGCAAATGCTTTCAAGTTGGATATGTTTACATTTTCGTCTAATAATAAAGATTTAAGTATACTTGCGTTCATTTTGTGAGAAGCAGTAAAATTACTAAAAACCATATTTTCCCTTCGTATGTCTCTTATAAGATTATTCAACTTAACACAATTCTGTATCCATTCTTTTGGACTTACGACAAGTACCTTTATTTACCTGTTTGACAGAAAGAGAGAAAAACAAAACTCATCAACAGACCTTTTGCCCACAGCAGAAATAAGTTGAGACACTAACCATCTATCAAATTAAGGAAAATGATAACTGGCCAGCTAGAAAATCAAAGAGCTTACTGTCTGTGCTAAATGTGTACTATAATAATGGATTGCAACACGCGAAAAGGTACATTCGGACATTTGCGTAAAGTGTCGTCCCGGATTAGCCTGCGCAGTCCGCGCAGGCTAGTCCGAGACGGCACTTTACGACTGAATTAGATTTTGTTCTACAGTGGACTTGTGCAAAACAGAAAATACCATGAAAACGTAAAGTGCCGTCTCGGATTAGCCTGCGCGGACTGCGCAGGCTTATCCGAGACGACACTTTACGCAAATGTCCGAATGCCCCTTTCCGCGTGTTGCACTCTATATCAAACAAAAACTCTGTACAGCTCACAGATAAGAGATAAATGCTGGGATACCGATCCATGTCGCTGGTTGCACATTGTATACATGTACATTTTTTTTCCTTCTGCTTCCAATAATTAGGGATAATTAGGATCAGACTGCGTGGTTTTGTGTGGTCGGTTACTGATCGCCCTTCTGAACGGTAGCTATGAAGGGTTATTATTCTCTAATCCTTTGCCAAACAATCCCTGGATTTTACGAACCTGAGAGAGAAGCCTTTTGAATGCATTGTGGTAACAGGAGAAAATGCTGATAACAAGATTTTTCTCTTTTTCCCACAATGTTTTCTACCCTGCTGGAAACAAATTTCAATTTTAGTGTTATGTTTATTTTGTTGTCTGCTAGTGCTTTAAATATAGACCAGTCTATAACTATGTCGTTTGGTAAAGGGTTTAACATCGCTTTCGCTTTAGTTGACTACATCCAGTTTTCATTTCGCTTTTCGTGATCTTGTCCATTGAGAGTTTTCGTATCTATTATGTTTCGATGTTTTTTTTAACCCTTTACGATTTTTTCCTTATATACTGAACCATTTATAAGCTTTCGATTTTTCGATTTATAATACATGTACATTTAATGTATTAATAAATGTGTTAGTATGTATCGTTTTTTTTTTCCCATTCTGTGTATTTTTTTTTTTTTTTTTTCACAAAAATATCAGTATTATACCATTATTATTGTTATTATTATTATCATCATTATTATTATCATTATGTGAAATGTAAATATCTAGCATATTCATCCTTCGAATCTGTTACCTGCTTTTATCCCCTTTTATATATTTATAGGGATGATGAATAACAAATGACACTACAGCATGTATCTTGCAATCTTTTTTCAGTTTAGTCGAAATTAAAAAAAAAAACCTTCGATTATTCTCTGATGCTATTACTTCTTTCCGAGACAGGTCTAAAATTAATGCAATCAGTAAGAAAAATATTGTCTCAACATTCGAATACCCATAACGTTTTCGGTGTGCATAGATTAAGATGAACTACACTAAGCTGTTTGTTGATCTTGATCTATACAGACTGATCATTGTGACAAAAGCATATTACTGCACCAAAGCGTGATTTCCGCAAATGTAATGTACTGTGTCTTTTTTTTTTTTTATTCAATGTCAGCTATTGTTACATGTATGTACATGATATTCATATATTTATATTAGCTTTGTAATGACGATGAACTTAGTTCAAGTCATTGGAAATAAACTTCTGTTCTGTTCTGTTCTGTTCATATCAGAACATTTACATTGTATCTCCCAGGCTCATGAAAGAAGAACTGTCAGATAACACCTTTTGAAAATAAACTGTATGTCACTCTTTACCCCGGGGACAAAATGCTAGTCATGTTTATCACAGATGACTAAGTGAAAGTGTACCTAGTGGGAAAAAAGCTGTCTGTGAGAAAAATAAATCAGATTGTGGGTGAAAGGAAAAATCTCTAGATAGTAATATTTTCTTTCACCACCATGCTAATTGGTGTTTTCTCGGGCTTTTGAAAACATGGGGTTGTTTGGCAAAGGGACTGACCACACACTGTTTGCCACTATAAACTATGCATATAACATATAAAAAAATACATATTTTTTCTAATTGATGCATCACTATTTCTATTCAATAATTGATAAAAATCATTTATGGCCGATCCTTGTTGTACCAGCTAAATAAGTACTGTTGAAGTATTTATGTGTATCTATGACAAGGGAAAAAAATGCATTAAATTCACGTTCAACAGTAATTACATATTCTCTATTCTGCAGGTATAAAAGTATGTCTGCCAAGTTCTATGGCAAGTTTATGATTAAAACACCTATGTAACCTTGAACGCGCCTGTTTAATCCATATCGTATAACTAAGATTAAACATCGTTCGTCACTCAATCTTAGATTTGAAATATTTATAATGATGATATCTACTGGATGTGTTAATGGAGTTGTGCCACTCCTGAGAACAATTTGTCTATCAGTCTTTGTCTAAATATACATGTATTTATAAAATTTGGGACATCTCCAATATTTTGTGTTACCCAAGTAAATCCCAAACCACGTTTAAACAATAATTCTTTAACTTTTGATGCCCAGTTTTATTTTGACGCTTCAACACGACATAACATTGTTTTTGGTATTTGGAGTTTGGCATATGTAGAGAGTGTGTGTGATCACGTATAAAATAGAAAAATCGCGTACAGCTTTTCTCTGCTATACGTACCAGAATGTACAGTCTCTCACTCTTGCTGATTACGAGTATTTGCTAGCAAAATATGGCTCAGTTTAAATTATCTCCTTTTTTTTTACAAATGCATCAGAGCTGCAGATCGGCAACTTTCTTCCGAAGTTGACAGTTGACGTGCTACTCAAACGCCGAAGCGCCCAAAAAAGGGGGAAATTTTCATTCATACACGGTAATCCGATTTGTAGTGGCGGGTCAATGACTGACTATAGTCGAAAGTCAGTTTGTTTTGGCTTTAGATTGCGATGAGCCATTGAGAAATCCCGCAATCAATTGTAGTCGGTACCGAACCTCGCTCGGTCGCAAAACGTAACTACAGTCTTGGTTTTGTGGCTAATATTAAGTCGGCGCCAAATATTTGATACCTAAGCCTTTGATGCCTGGAAATAGGTTCCACTGAATCTCATATTAATCGTAGCGAGCGGCATACAAGAGGCCTGGGGCAGCGACGCCTCGCGAAGCGAGAGTGTATTGGTAGAAATGGTGTCAAATTTATACATACCTTACGCCTTCGACAGAATGGTGGACCGGAAGTAAACAAATTTAGATATGGCCGACGGAAATGACTGGCACAAAGAGCGTTTCTAACCTGTAATTCCCACCACCCATGACAATCACGTGATTTGAAACAGTGTCCTAGTCTTGAAACGAGACCTTCGCGATATCTGATCAAATACGAAGGAACTCGATCTTTTCCGTTATCTTTCTAAGTTAGAAAATTCTGAATACAAAAATACACATTCCGGGAGTTTTTAAAGCAACTGAACCATTTCGGCTGAGCCAAGAGATCTATGCTTTATTTTTTTCGCGCTCTTCCTTTTGAAAACTTTGTTCATGTTTTAACTTTTATTTGGACGTTTTCCCCAACTTCTAAAGTCTTGTTCGGTAAAGAAAGCGAAACAACTCGGCCCGTACTTAACTCGTTCCCAAGTCAACACGACCCGAGCAAAGTTTCTTTGACTATGTACGTTAGATATTGACGGATTAACGAGTGTGTCTCTCATTCTGAACAGAATGTAACTAAACACTTTTCTCATCGAGATCTAGATTACAACTGCTGAAAACCTTTACTTTTTTCTAGTTAAAAAATGGTCTACTCGCAGCTTTGATTCTTCTTCGTTTTCTTTTAACAGAGGGAATTTGGTTCCTTTTATCCTACTTGTTTTGTTCTGATTTGGGTCTACATCCATAATAATCATTGTTGTAAAATCTAAATCCGATCAAATTCTATCAGTATTCCCTTTAAAGTTTTGACAGTGTAGCTCTAGATCTAGAATTCAATTTGCATAGAATATGATTTGTTTTGTGCAACCTCATGTTGTACCCACACAACATATAATATTCTCTAAAAGTGGGCCAACATTGTCGGTCACCTTGATATAACAGTGACCAGAGTGAAGAAAAAAGACACCACTAAGATTGTCTCCACCAGGGCTGGGCTAAAACTAATTACCAATGACATGATTGCTTCTACAGTATGCCTTCATTGACTGTACTATTCATAATTATCCAATTTATGGCTTATGTCGGGCATGTTGAAATGTCCAGTATTTAGAACTACCATGTTACATGGAGTCAGAAATTTAAACATTCAAATGGGAAGCAAAAGGATACTCCCCAATGTATGTTATCTAGAAATGATATTTTGGTCTAAAGGCTTCTTTTTTTTGGAGAATGACATTGCATATCAATTTTGTAAAATTACATTTGACTTCCACAAACAAAATCTGGTATTGTGCCTTCTTTTTTTCACTCCTGTATTAATCTGCTTTAAACAAATATCAGCTTATTTCAGTCAGACAAAACCATCACATGCATAATCATCAAAAAACATACCAACTAGATGACCTGACCGTTAAAGGTTGGTATTTAGAATTTTCACATCACACCAACTTAAGAAATATATATATATCCTTGAAATTTATACGAAAAAAAAAACAATACAAATTATCAATGATTAAGAATCATAAAATTACAAAGAAAAAATTTTTGATAGTATTCCCTTAAATGGCTACGTAGCCTCTTAAGCTATTTTTAGATTTCGCGCCAAAAATCAACAAAGCATTGTGGGAATTTCAATTGACTGGCACGTGATTAATAATGCTTAACTTCCATTACATAACAAACATGTAATAATTATTTTCCATTATGTCTTCTTCGGACGGATGTTTGAAACTTTATCTGTGTTTCCTGTATTTAAATGAGAGAAGTGATAATCTAAAAATAGAACGTGTCTCCCGTTGGTGTCAACCTGGTCCGTAATACATCTCTAATTTCTGGCGTTATTGGATGGTTTTCGACTACTGGGGTTTTATGAACGCAAATTAAAAGGCTATGGGAGTATAAGGATCATATTGCCAAACATACAGATTAAAAGCATGCACTGCAGTCAAACGTAGGCAGAGCTGTTCAACTTGAATCAGCTAAAACAGAAAGCTAAAAAACAATAGGGAATGTGTAATTTTCAAACCCCTCGATGAATTTAAAGACGTATCATATTCTAATAAGCAGAATGAAATATTGACAGTGATGATCAACCCAATTAAATTTTAACAAACAGCCCACCGTCATCGACAACTGCAAGCAGTAACGTAAGTCATAGTGAGAAACAATAGTTCCAAGAGACTGAGACAACGCTTTCTACATCGATGCAAAATAGAGAAAGATCACTATATGTTGGCAAATTTAAATTTTCGCCAAAGATGCACAACAAACCACAAGATTAACAAAAAGAAACGAATCAGTTTACGTACATGTATGTATTGGATTTTATAACAGAAAACACTGCTTTCACTACAAAATCCGATTCCAGTTGAACAAAAAAAAAATTAGAGCATCTGAAAGCTGTGGATTGTCGATGCTATGTAAGAAATGTGAACAAACAGCATTTCTCCCTTTGTTCTTTTTTTATATAATTTTCAGCATTAAGATGTAAGTTATTTGTCGTCTGCAATCACTTTAACTCTTTACCACACGACAAAATTTTAGACTAGTCCAAATTGAAAGCATTTGCAGACGACAAAATAAAAGTGACTGAAAATTTGAAATTTGTTTTGTGAAGGGTAGGAAACATTGTGGGAAAAGGAGAAAATGCTGGTTACCAGCATTTTCTCCTTTTCCCACTATGTTTTCTAAAGGCTTCTTTCTCAGGGGCGTCAAAAGTAGGGATTGTGTGGTAATGGGTTAAAGGTAGGTGCACAAGACTACAATTTTGTTATGTGTTGGAAAATGAAGTGATACCATTTTTTGCTCTTATTTTATGATGAAAAAACAATCTTACAGTTCTTGAAAATGGTGAATATGATAAATATGGAAGCTTTTCATCTATGCCAATAGCTGTGATTTTTATAAGTTGTTCATCAACGAAATTTATGACTGCCAATATATTGAAGTAAATTTCGAGATACTTCGATTGTATTTTTTTTTTAATGCTTGATCAAAGTTACTCTTAAAATATATTTATACAGAAACAATAATGACAAAAATAGAAAGAGTTTGTAAAATATATGCAACTAGCAAATTTGGTGTTGATATCTTTTAGATTAAAAAAGTTACTAGACAATTAATGAAATTTTCTTCAAAAGGGTTTCACAAATTAAACCCGGGTGATACAGGTTTTACATTTGCAAAATTCCAAAGAATTTCCCCTTTTCCAATTTTCAATCCTCATAACTTTTTTTCCAAATACATGTAAGATAATTTAAGAATTTTAAGTGCTGTTTTAATGTCTTTCAGGCTCTTTCTGTTGAATACACAAATGTAAGTTTGAGCTTAAGATTGAAATCTGTTGTGGTTACTACAAGAAGAATTACCACAATACTGTTTCACTCAGGACACATTCAGCAAGTTTCATGTTAGATTTACCCTCATTCATCTAATGTCGAGCAACCAAACGAAGTTGGCTTTTAAAAAAAAAACTATGAGAAAAAGATAAGAAAATGATAGTTACAGTATTTTCTCTTTTTCCCAAACTGTTTCCACAAATCCAAAGTAATAAAGATTTTTTTTTAAATATATTAGAACATTTCATATAAAGTACCAACGGCATAATACCTAGTGACATGACTTAATCAACTAACCAAATGGTACTTATGACTGAAAAGTGTGAAATACATCCTTTAAATCTCAAAGACTTATAAGAAAGACATATCTAAGTCTGCTGAAAAGAGAAAAATGATTTAATCAGAAAGTTATTGGATTGAAATAATAAGCTTGTGTATTGCATTCTAGATATATCCCTCAGAACAAATGCTGTGTGTTGTCTATAGAAATTATACCAAGAAACTTTGCTAACATTAAAAATTTTGTTTCATTCTATGAATCTGAAAAAAGAAAAAGTCAGAGTCATCGTCTTCATTCTGGTTACCAGCATTTTCTCCTCTTCCCACAATGTTTTCAATAGTTGTCAATCTCGGGGTCGTTATAAGTCGGGATTGTAAGGTAACGAACTGATTGCTTTACTTTGTGCATTTTTTATAATACAACTATAGTCTATGCAAGTCCCAAAAGAATTGGATAAAAGATGTGGATTTTATCCGGTACACAAAAAATGCAAATTTCAAATATCAAATGACTACTTTTCCCGCACTGAATGTCAGACTAGTTTCAAAATCGACCTAGTACAAATATTTGATGATATAAAGTAACTGTGCAAGTCTCGTTTAAATTGAATTTCCCCTTATCAGTTGATAGCTTATTCTATGAATCAGTAGCGTTCAAGCCATTAATGATATAAACAAACATAGTAAGTTTCAAAAAAAAATCTTATCATAGATACAGTTTTCTTGGGTAAACTAGAAATGTCGCTTTTCAACTGCAAATGGCACCTTTCCCTTCACTGATGCAGATTTGTTTTTAGCAAAATGAACAGAATTCAAGCTACTGGAGTATCGATAATGTAAACACACTGTTCAAGTTTCACAAAAATCTAATCACAAATTCAGACTTTATTGTGAAAATAAAAATTGTAAACCTTAACTTTAAATAGCTACTTTTCCCTTACTGATCGTTGGATTGTACTCCAAATCAGTAGGGTTCAAGCTGTTGATGATATAAGCAAACTGTGCAAGTTTCACTATTCTGATGATAATTGAAGGCTTTATCACATAGTCAAGATTTGTAAATTTTCAAATTCAAAAGACTCTAATGCTAGAGAAGTGCAACTTTTTGTAAAAAAAAAAGTTTACCTTACAAAAGGTTTATTTTAAGATTTGTACAGGCAGTTTGAAAATTGTGCTGTAGAATTTGCTGCTAGAGAAATCTTAACTATATGCCCACAATCATGTGTTACGTTATGATCTTATTTTTTTGCCCCTACTGTATCAATATTTTTCAGTGATACCGTTTGTTAATTCTTTTCCATGGTATTCATACTTTTTCAACTGTATGCTTACATAAGTCATATGAAATTTTTGATCCTGAATTCGATAAATATGAAAAACATTTGGTTAACCTTCACTATCGTAAAGGTTAATGACCCCAAGAAAACCTTCTAAAACCATTCACAACAGAAGAAAATGCTAGTTAACCAGCATTGTGATCTTTTCACTTAATGTTTAACATCCTAACAAGTGTACACAAATTTTGGCATTTGGTTTTCAAGCACATCTGCACATAAATTTATTTTTTAACCTTTAGTTTTTCTAGCAAAAGGTTAATTTTGAGACTTATGCAGGAAATTACAAAGTTGCGCCATGAGATTCCCTGATTTAAAGATTTTAACACTTACCATCATGTGCTACGTTTTGTTAAATACTCTATTACTATTTTATAACTATCCCGAGTTCTAGTCAACCTACGAAAGAAAGATTTTGAAAACATAGTGAGAAAAGAAAGAAAATGCTAGTAACCAGACTTTTCTTCATTTCTCACAATGTTTTCATTTAATTTCTTTTACAGACAAAAATCATTGCTTGTACCACATTTGCTATGTCCCTTCGAAATATGTACTTCTAATTTGGATTTGTCTATTATTTTGTTTTGTGAAAAGGGTTAATTACAAATCCTGAGTTTAATATATATAAAAAAAAATCACCTAGATAAACTATTACTATACTTCTTCAACTGTTAATAACCCTAATGTAAAACAAAATAACAAAAACTTCGTGGGAAAAGGAGAAAACGTTGGTTTCTATTATTGCCTCTTTTTCCAACTATGTTCACCATTGTATTACACACAAATTTTGTCATTTGAACCACATCTAATTTGCGTTTGCTTCTGTTTTGAATGTTTTTAGAAGTTTTCCTTAGGGTCATTATAATTTGGACTAGTCAATTGGAAGTTTTTGCTTTTCTCCCTAAATTTTCAAATCAAGCAGTTGTTTCTCATATGCATTTTGAATATTTAGTATTGTGATCCACTTTAGCATTTGTATAATAACTAGAACTTTGTAAATGTGTTGTTTCGAATGAGGTTATAAAAATGTAAATGAAATTATAAAAAATATCTTACAATTTGTCAATTTTAAGAATCATGGTTATTTCGCTACTTGCATTTTTTTTTTTTTTTTTTTTTCTATAATTTCATTTGGGAATGATAAAGGACCACCATATTATGAAAAATGACTTAATGTAACAAAATATTTTTGAAACTTAGTCCAAAACATTGCGGCTTTCTGCATTGTATCACAAATTTGTCTTGTCATAAACTGGATAGCCCCGTATAATTTATTTATAACCCCGCCGTTTGACCTACATCTATGATCGTCAAAATTTAATGCCGGTTTGATTCAAACTGGCATTGCCGATCGTGTACAAATGGCTAAGGTATTTGATAAATTCAAAAAAAAATGAAGAGTCAAAATAAGACGGCACACAATGTGCAATCTGATGTTTGATCTACACTGTCTGCTTTGCTAAAACATTCTGGGCAAGGTTACCTTTGAAACTGCACTTGTATGGGTGCATTTGCAAGACCAAAATTGTCTAATCAGCACTGTAAGGGTCAAAGATACATGTCTGTAAATCTTTGTGATTAACAGTTGGTATCATGCGAAAAATCAGACGAAAGTCGGCATAATTGTCCATCACCCCACAATGTTACCAAAATAATTGTGCTTTGCAGTTCAGTCGGCAACTTTCTGGGTTTGAAACATCAGGGTCTAACGTTTGAATCTAAAAAAAAATGAAGCTAATTAATGCAACAGGTTTAATTTCACCGCTTAACTTTGTAGAAAATGGGTTTTCAAAACTTGTGGAAAAGGTGAAAAGCTGACAACTAACATTTTCTTCTATTCTCACTATTTTTTTTTACCCTATCAGTGAACTAAAAGAGTAACTTCGGATGTGCAACAGTCAACAATTTATTGTTTCGGAAAAGGTTAGTGGTTACTGAGAAAGGCAGTCACTTGTTTTGAAAGAACAATAAGCACATAACTGGCAGATGGAATTCCAAGGCCGCATGGTTAGGTGCACCACCTGGCTCGATATGACTATAGTAATGTAGGAAATATCGCTAAATAACAAAGGTGGTCTATCGTGAATAATGGGAGGTAATAGATGTAATAAAGCTAACATACTTTATTGATTTTCTTCCTTTATATTTTCCCATCAGGAGTAATACCACGCGCACCTTTAACAAGTATAAACCAGAATGTGAAACAAGCCGGAACTACTTTTAATGAAACCGACAGCCATTTTTTTTTGCTGGTTTATTACGTTAGTTTAACTTGAAGCAGGTCGCTGCACGAAACGACACCAACACTTGTTTCTTGGTATTTTGAGTTTATACATGTATATTTGTATTTCAAAATGTTTTTCAAGTCGCTGATATGTGAAATTATATTATCTTGAATATGTGTTTACTATTTTGTGATCTAAAATTAGATATATGGGTATATCAGCGAATCGAATGCATTCATACTTAAATTCTATCGTAACTTAATTTTCTGTTCTCTATGACAGATGGAATACCACGGTTTTGGTGAGTAATAAGTCATCATATCTTACAAATCGGTTGAGATTTCATAATATTGAAATAAGTATTTGCCCTTTTTTGCTTTCTATAAATTATATGACAATTTCTCCATTAATCTAATAGCTCAAGTAAGGTTTTCATTATTTCTATTTTCAGGTATGCAGCAGCCATGGCCTGTTCTTTCAACATTGGCCCAAGGTATGCTATTAGGCCGGTCAGTCTATCAGAAAAGAAAGCATCAAAGTTAGAACTAGTCGCAAAACAAATGATTTTATTATTTTCATTTCATGTGATTTATAACGAAAAAGTGCAGCCTGATCAAAATGTGGAAACTGTCAGAAATGCTATCGAGAAGATCTACCATATTTTTTCCGCCATCATCTTTTTTTTTAATGCCATCTTAGGTTAGGTATTCAATGGAAAAATATGTCATTTCGCCTTATAAGGGAATCTGTTGTTGTAGGACCAATTATGCACTCAGACGTTTTCTTTTTTAATGATAACAGATATCAAACAGAAGTTCATTGTTGCAGTACCAAACTAATTTATTCAATCCACTAAGTTTAGAATTGCTTCATTTTTTATGAAGCGCAGTACATTAAATACGTTTGATAGATGAATCTGAAATGAAATATATATGTGGCAAAAATAATGGTGTACATATGCAAGGCATGTGTGCCGTTCGAGACAGATCAGAATTGAGGTCTAGAGATTTAAATAGCTCGCTTGAGCCATTGTCATTACCAAAAAAAATAAATGAATTATTGGCGATTCAATATGCATGTAAATGATTACAAGAAAGCACTTAAATCAGAACTTTTAGGAGTACTCAAACTGGTTAATTCTCCCAACATTTCCCATTGTAATTTCAGTGACTAAGCCTTTATGAAGGGGACCATATTTTTACCTCCCTGGTGTAAAAGCTCTTTGAATTTTTTATGAAGAATTGAAATTGCTGAAAATGTCTCTTACTTCCAATTTATGTTCTTCTATGGGCTTAAAAAACAGTTTTACCATGTTTATTCTGTCATCTGCAAATACTTTAAAATCAGAGGAGTAAATATACTTATTTTGATAGACAAAAGCTCTGACATCTTGGTCTGGAACTAAAGCTTAGCAACAAACTTTATAGTAGCTCCTTCGAAATCAAGCTCTAGAAACACTTTGAATGTTAAATTCCTGTAGGAGCAATTTTCTCTTCTCTAAAAATATTTTAAAGGCTTAAAGTTCACTTCAGTTTAACCATTTTTTTTTTACACATTAAAAATTCCGTTCGGTAAAAGTATATTATTTGATCTACGATATTAGGAGATAAAAAACGGTGTCGCGAACTTTGGGAAAAGTCTATGAATAGTCTATGAATAGTTTTCTAGTATACCCTGCATTGCGGCAATTCAGGGTGAAATTTTACCAATGAAGTCCATGTATATATTTTAAAATGGCGACGATTATAAGCAAATTCTATGTCATTATATCGGTGAAATATCACATACACCCTGCATTGCTGCAATTCAGGGTGAAATTTAACCAGTGAAGTCCATGTATATATTTTAAAATTGCGACGATTATAAGCAAATTGATACTCAGTATTCCATAACTTTTTTTTTCATTTAATATGATATTTCACCGATATAAAGACATAGAATTTGCTTATAAAAAAAAACTTTGAAAAAAAAATCTTTAAATTATGACTAAAACACTTTTTTTGGGGGAAAAAAATAGTATATTTTAAAGTTATTTTTTTAATGTTCTAACACTCAGATTTTTCTTATTTTTTCTCTAAATGATATTCAGGTATTAACCTAAAAGAATCAAGCTTAAAACAAGTGGGCAGGCAGCCTTCTTTTGTAAGAAAATATATTTTAATTTTATAGGTGGGGTGCGAACTAATGCGTATATAAATGTGGAGTTTTCACCGACACAAACATTAAATGAAGAAAATTATCTCATTTTTTTTTTCAACAATTAAACAATGTTTATAAGAATCAAGTTTGGTGGTCTAAATAAACCAATCAATAGCACATAGGGGATACTGTGGTACACTGGGACATAAAGGCAAAGTGGGACAAGTGGAATTTTTGGAAGTTTAGGTGCTTTAATTCTAATCTGAATCACACAGAAGATTGATCTTAACAAGTCTCTCCCACTACAAAATTTCATGGCGGCAAGGAAAAGAAAACATTTTTTTTAGTAAAATGAATTTTTTATATCTGAAAGTAAAATTAGGAAAACTGTCATACTGTCTTCAAATTCTATGAACTTGTATTCTTTGTAATGTGTTATGAGTTAAACAATATTGTGTTATGTATTGCCTTAAATCTGAAATATAAATATTTGCTATGCCATGTTTACTTTATCTACTGTTTACAGCTAAAATGGATGATGATGGGTGGGGTACTCTGAGACAGTCCAAATTTGGCACTCTGGGACACAGTAAAAACAACTAAAATTTGACATTGATTTGAAAAAAAAAAACATGTAGCAACTACTTTTAGCAGCTCACAGGAATATACAAACAACCTTCCCAAATACACCATTTTCATACTGTTTCAAATTGAAAGGGGGTTAAGATGATAAAAGATTTTTAAGATACTGATAATCTAGAAAACATAGTGGCAAAAGGTGCAATTGCTTGTAGCGACAATTTCACCTTTTACCACTATGTTTTCTTGAGTGGTCTTTCTTCAATGAGTTAAATTGAGTATTGGGTTATATATACGCCTACTGGTCAAAAATTGTAGTCGCTTGAAGTACTTGTTTATGGTTACCTTTAACGTTCACTTAGTTATCTTTTTTGTTTTGTATTTTATCATAAATCACTAAAACTGTAGTGTGTAATGAACTAACATGTAAACGAATATTGTGGTGAAATGCTGTAATGTTAACTCTTTACCAGATGACACAATTTTTGGCTCGTCCTAATCGAAAGTATATGTTGACAACAAATGAAGTGTGAGTAAAAAGTTTGCAAATCAATGTGGGACACAGTGTTTTCAAAAGCTTTCTACCTTAGGACCTAAAGACCGGGGCTTATCTGGGAAAAAATTAATGAGTTCCAATCAAGTTGTTTGTCATTTAACTAGCACCAAAGGTGCACCTACTATTAGCAATCTCAATATGGGAATATTCTTTATGGCGCCGCATGAGCGGCGGCACTATATGTTTATTCGCTTTTGGAATCTGCATGTAGGGGTAGTCATATTGGACTGGTTCAGTGTTTTGTTTTAACAAACATGAAAAAAAAACAGCGGATCTACTGTAATGTCAACAACAGCTCGGGACCGTACAATTATTTTTGTTTTTCTATTTGAAGGATTTTCTTTTTTTTTTATTTAACATGTGATATACCGTACTTTCATTGCCAAAACGATTAAAAACCAGATCGTAGGTCTGTCAACTTGTTTGTTTATAAAAACCAGTAAAATACATTTCGGGAAATAAGTCACGTGTTCATATATTATCTGTCACAAATTTTCGAAGCCGTCATTTTGAATAAGCTGAATGTTATTAGAAGAAATTCAAGCTCTCTGATCATAGAGCACTCTATGCGTTAAAACCGCATGTATAGTTTTGTACTGGGGGTGTTTTGATTGCACAAATATAGGATCTTGACATGAGTTGGTTATCGAGATAAAACTTTTATTAAACGAGTCTACTAAAATGTTATTAAGCAGCCCTTTTGCAGAGTTTAATAACATTTTTGTGGACGAGTTTAATAAATTTTTACCCCAAAAGCTAACGAGTGTCACACTCTTTTTATCACATTAAGACAAGAATTATAGTCCATAGTGTGTTAAAACAGATGCAAACATGTATAATGTGTAGTGAAATTTACATGAAGCCTATTAGCTTCTTTGACAGGTGATGTTACATTACGACCGAAAAATACTTCAGAAAAAAAATACATATATTGATTTTGTTTCGAATCTAAACGTGGTGAAATAAAAAAAAATATCATAATAAAGAATTTTGACTACTTATTTCCTTCCGAAACCTAGGTGTTTTAGAAATGAAGCGTATAATTACAGAGTGTTGACCAAATACAGCACAATTTTCCTGTCTCACACTTGATTCGTAATGGCTGTATTTCATTGAAAACAAGGGGAGGTAAGTGATAAATATTATTTTCCCTTCATGATCGTGTTCTTAAGATTAAATAGGTCAAATTTGACTGATTTGCGAATAATTGGGTAAGAGAGGAAATTCTGTCCGAAATGCCGTTGGTCCGATGGACATGTCTTGTAAACCAGATCAGTCCGTCAAAATTATTCAGAAGACCAAATGTCCAGTTAAACATAAAAATTGAATATTCCCTTACAATACACGTTGACAAAGTTTACATTTTGCCCTTACACACATGTGTACTAAGATAAGAATAACATCAGGAGGTCATGTACTGATTTTAGAATGACATAGGTTCTTTTCCGTACACTGTTCAGCCTTAGAAGACCGATGAAATCATCATAAGAATGAATGGCGTCTTACTTTACATGGTATTTTTTCTTGATCATTTGAAAATAACATAGTGTCTAATGAAGTTACGCGACATTTATTTGGCGATCTTTCCTTCCCTACAAAAAAGATCGACTGCTGTCATGAAATAGAACCCAACGATTGGCTTATACATCCGTGAAGAAGAATTCACTGAGAAAGAAATGTGTAAACCTAAAACTTATTTAGTCGTGATAAAGACATGGTTTTCCCCGATCCCGTTTCTTTAAATTCGGACCCTCAAATTTTCTTAATTACCCCAAATATTTCTATTTGTGCCATCATTTGAAGGGTGTCAAATGATCCCCAAATCAGACCGTCAAGAGAAAACCCTGTAAAGACTCATGATTTTTTCTGTAAATTTTCAGTTTGAAGATGACAAATGTCTGAAAATTTGAGTTTTATACAAGAGACTGTTAAGTTTGAAATATCACCAGGGATTCTCGATATATTATAAAGGTCCGTGATACTGTACATGTAAATCTACCCCAGTGAATTTCTTTTTTCTGTATCAGTTCAGGAATATCTCATGTAGTTATTTTAATCTATCGATATTTTGGGTGTGGTAAAAAAATCGTTATTCTTTTTCACCATTCCAATTGTCCAGTAATAACTTTTTTTTTAACTTTATTTCTACTCTCAACATAATATACAAACCTTATTTTCTACTTATATTACAATTATTCACAATTGTTTACAATTGTTTTCAGCAGACTATGTCAGATATGAATGATACTAATTAGTAATATAGTTGAAATAAAATTGAAAGTATAGGTATCTTCAGCGCACACAACCTTTCGCATTTTTTTGTGATTAAGTTTTGTTGTTGTTTTTTTCCTGTCAGATTGCGGACTTAAGAGTTTTGATTTTTTAACTGGTGACATTGATATAATCTAAACCTTAAATGGGCCATTCAAAAATATACTTGTTTTTAGACAAATGTATATCAGGATCACCCTGCACAAGATGTGCAGTCTGATCCTTGATCTACGTACATTTGATATTTTGCTGAAAATTTGAATGAATATAACTTTGTTGAAATAGCACTTAATTTGAGTTACTTCTACTGGAAAATGTCAAGGGTTTATTCTGCCCTCCAAAGGTTAAAGAATTGGAAGTGCTTGTTACATTCTGGATTGTTGACAAGTGTCAAAAGACTGAGTGAAAATCGATAGGAAAGATTGCCACTAAGGTGGTTTTGAAAACACGTTCGAATAACTCACGCTAATTTTTAACTGTGTAAAATGTTTAAACGTTATACTTTCATTCAAAATATACTCTTTAAGTCGATTTAGCACTAGCTTTTTTTTTGCCTAAGCTATTTAAAAATAGTGTAAAGTTACGTTTTTGTCCCTCTTTTAAAATGTCAAAAATGATATGAACTTTTGTGAGCCAAGTTTTGGGACTGTCATGCAATAAACATTTAAACAAATATTGTGTTTGGATACGATCGAAAATCAAATGCTCAATAGATTCTGGTTTGTCTTCACAAGAAAAAGTTGCACAGAGGCGAGTTTTTGTATCCAGATTGATGGAGAAATAGATTGTATGGTTAATTCTGAAATGGAACTGTTGAAGTGTTGTATTTTCCTTATTCATATGTACTGCAATTGACCACCTTCTTTCACAGGCTGGTTTTGTGTTGTTTTCAATTAGAATTTAACGTTGTCTGCGCATGTCATATTCTTCGAAGATTCGACTGTCTTATATGACGCATCACTACTAGCCCCGAAAGCGGGCTGACTGTAATATTACGCTCTATAAAGTAGCAATGTTGAAAATAGCTTTTACGTATCAATACGTTTGAGGAGAAATGAGACCTACTTTAGCAACAGATTTCTCTAAACTGGTGATCATAGTTAAGTGAATTGCACGAGGTAGCGTTTTATTGGGTAAACCTTGTTTTTTGTTTTAAATTCAAAGTAACGGTTGTCGCGTAGGAAAGTGGTTCGGTTCTATACCCAGGATGCTCATAACAGATAGATGAGTATTTATAGAATGCCATCTAGCGGGAGATAATGAGAATTTAACATATTGTTTTGATCATTTGTTTTCCCTTTTAAATTGGTTCTATTAGAGGTGGAATTATAGGTTTCTGAAAATTTCTGATATCTTCATTATGAATCAAAATAGGTTTTTTTGTTAGGAAAAAAAATAACGGCTTTAATCACGCTTATATAGGTCATATTACTTACTTTCAAAATGTATTTAGACTTGAAATCTTTTATTTTCAGTAATATACTAGTTGAAGTGTCAGCTATATTCTCTATACAGTATACACCTGCTTTGAACTAAGAACTCGGTTAAATACTGTGTTCATCAATCTTTATAGTAGGAACTTAGCAACTTTCAGAAAGACTGGATCATGAACTGGGTGAACTGGACTTAAACAGTAACTTGACTGGAGAATTCGGTATTACCCACTGTAATGTGCCCTATTTCAGAAACAATTGATTTGCGGGGCCATTAATCAATATTTGCTTGTATTAATTTCTTAACTGTCGAAAGTTCTTGTGACATGTTGAACAAACTGTTTTCAATTTTGATTAAAACTTTTTTGTCTTCAATTATATTGCAAAAAGGAAAACTACATTGTATCCATTGTATCCCATATGGTGTCCCATACGTGGAGCACTTTCGTGATATTATTTGGATGAATATTTCTTCCTCTATTTAAATGCTAGAAATTATATTACATACGTCCTTACATCTAAATCATAGTTCTTTTCATATAAAAGATACTGCTTTTATCCTGTGTACAAATTAGTATCTAGACAGAAAAATGTAATTTTTGTCCCAGAGTACCACAGTCTCCCCTATATGTTATACTAATGATAGCATTTAATCCATTACCAAACGACTATTCTTGGATTTCTTCTAAATTTGACCCGTTTGTAGACGTTAAACCTAAACCTGGTAAACATGTATCACAGATCTTAGATGGGTCAGAAATCATTGTGCGAAAAGGAGAAATAAATCATCGGGAGCAATTTTTCTCATTTTGACAGCAATGTTTTCCAATGTTGTTTGCTGCAGACTCGTCACGCTAAGGGATAACTTAGTAGAGCAGAAAGAGTACAGTCCCTTGTTTTCTGCATGTCTGTACCAAGCGAAATAATTTTGAACATGTTTCTGTGGGTCTTTCCATTGACCTCTGAAGCTCGATTAGTCTTTCAACCGAAATGTGCATTGGTCAGTCATCAAACATCGTTACTGAAAATATCACGTTGGTTTATCGCCTCTTCATGGTACAGTAATAGTATTCGGTGATCGACTAATGAAAATTTGCTACGCTGTTGTGCGCCAATGGAGCTTCAAACGCCAAAAAGTCTGTCTTAGGATCTGTTCGTGCGGCTGTCTTGGCAAAAGTTTTATGCAAGGGAGTATTGATATATTAAGAGATTCTCAGACATATATAACTGGTTGAGATTTTTTTTTTACAGATGGCGTTTTGTTACCTTGCTGTTGCTGCTTCCCTTTGTGCTGACTTACTTTGTCTTCCATAGGAGTATAACCAGAGATCCAAAAAAAGCTGTTACAGTCGGTAAGTCAGCCTGTTCTTAGTTTAACTGAAAGCGAGGCTTCAAGATTTGATTTGGTTTAAGGAAATCCTGGTTCAAACACTGATTGTTATGCTGTCAATTTGAAGTGACCTTAGGTAAGATACCATAGAGTACCAGCCTAGACATTCCATTTGTCATTATGTTTTCTCCAATTCATTTTGAGACCAGTGCTTTGACCATAGGTGAGGCTAAATGGCATGTCTGTCTGTCTGTCTGTCTGTCTGTCTGTCTCTGTCTCTGTCTCTCTCTCTCTCTCTCTCTCTCTCTCTTTCATTAAAATTCATTTGCCACTTTTGTTAAGCTGTAAATGTGTTAATGAGATTGTGCTTCCCGATGGATTCAGATTAGTTTTCTGTTTTGGAGTCTGATCTGGTTAAACACTGTATATGTTCATTTGCCGTCTATAGATTCTTTATGATATGAGAAGCAATTAGTTTGCATTTGTAAGCAAAGAACATGTGCATTATTATTAAAATGGTGCTGTTTTTGTCAATGGTTCTTACGAAAATTCTCATTGAATTAAGCTTTCATAGAGTAAAAACCTATTGTCAACCCATAAGGCCCTAAGAGTGTCATTTACTTGCTATTGTGGACAGATTAGATCAAGATAAAGAAGCACAGAATGTGACACCCGACATCCAAGTCTGACCCTGGCCCGTAATTTTGGAACCATTCTTGCCGACAGCCTTTCTCTCAGACCGAAACTGTAGCCCTGGCTTCAACACTTTTCCACACAATCCAGAATTTTTATGACACGGACAAAGAAAATGATTGAAAATACTACAGGATTAGAAACATTTGAATCATTAGAAACATTTTCGCCTTCCACAATTTTTTCTAACCTTTGAATGTCAATCTCAATTATTTGAGCCACATTTTGTTTATTGGTCCTAAGCGTGTGCAATTTGTACGTCTCGAGTTTTGCCGTCCCGTAAAAATTTAAGCAGTCATATTAGCAAGCTAAAAGGATTGCTTTTTATTACCATAACAAAATATCGGACATACATGTAGTGGGATACGATGTATGTGAATTATTTTATTTTTTGATAACAATGAAAAATTTCTTGATTTAAGTTGTTAAGGCATTGATTGGGATATCATTCTCAAGCTTTTCTACTGAAGTATTTATTTGAGAGTTAAATACATGTTACTGTTTCAAAATTATAAATTTAATGGATTTCCTTCTTCAACTTTGTGTAGTGCTCAGGAGTTTTGGATAGAACGAGCATCAAATGATGATAATGTAAGTTTCTTACAATAAAGTTAAAAGTAATGTGTAATAAATTCGAGTCTCCCTGAGTAGGCATTTTCTGTAGCAAATTCTACATGACTGTTGAATGTGAATTCAAAATATTTTTCTAAAGAAAATTTACTGACAGGATTTAGTTTTTCCCATATTGTAGAGTTCGAAAATCTGCATGGAGTCAATATGTAGGTTGTTCTTGGATAGAGGGTACTAAGTTTTATAGTACAAATTAAATAAGTATTTAATAGTGATTCTTTTCAGGAACTAATGAAGCTTTCTTTAAACAATTAACTTACTCATGAGGTAGACTGGACCTCATGCATACGGAAAATTGATCAAAAGCAAAAAAGTGTTGGCCCAGGAAAGCCTACGCCGACTACATTTATTTTGGAAAAGTCAATAATTATGTTGTCTGCACAGGGTTAGACATTGTGCCGGGTGAAGATTTTTTATCACATAATTCTCTTTGTTTTCAATGTATTAAAAACAATGTATTAGCTAATACGAATTTTCTTGTCTCACATACGTATGGGATAAGTAAATAGTGCTGTACTTGGTCAACACTCTGTAATTATACGCTTCATTTCTTAAACATTGCTGACCTAGGTTCCTGTAGGAAATTAATGGTGAAATTCTTCATTACCTTGTGTCATAAAGTTGTTAATTTCAGTCACTTATAGGTTCAAAGCAAAGTCATTATATACAAGTTTGGAACTATTTTTCTTACGTATTGTATTTGTCAAAGAAGCGCACGGGATTCATGTAAATTTCACTACACAATCATTATACATGTGTAAATGCCTCTAGTCTAACACATTTTGGACTATAATTCGTGTTATACAGTTATGTGATAACGAGAATCTGACGCTCGTTGGCTTTTGAGGTGAATTTTTATTATACTTGTCCACAAGAAAATGTTATCAAGCTCGCCAAAGGCTCGCTAAATAAAAATTTTGTAGACTCGTTCAATAAAATTCTATCTCAAAAACTAACAGATGTCAGATCCTATATTTACCAACATTTTTCCTGATATCTTAATGATGTCAAAGGTTGTCTGGCACAGTTTTTGTGGTATTTCTCAGAGACAAGACTACTATGAATTCACATTTGGATTTTGTAGACTGTGTATTGTATTTTGTGCAAAGCCGAAGGAAAGGAAATACCAATGAAATTCATTTTTTTCTCTCGCAAATGAGCTTTTCAGTAGCACTTAGATAAGTAATCGGAAATGGCATGTTAAAATACGCTAGGTGAAGCCATCGATCGTGGAAATACTAACTTTTGATTGAAAATAGATTCATTCGCTCACAGCTTTCTATTGTCGCAATGATACAAAATTTGTCTAGAGTTTGCTAAGTCCTGGGTGTTTTGTTCCAAATCGAGATCGTCCCATAGCTTATTCATCCCATGATTGCACGCTACTCCATTTGATTGGGCAGGAATGTTTATAGATCGAAATGATTAATTGTGGTGTTAGGAGTTTTAAATGTTAACGGCAAGAGATATTTCAAAATCATATTTTCCACGTACGAAATTAATTCTATGAAATATATTCACATGCTTTCTCTCTCCATCCATCATGCAACTTACGGTCAAGGACTCCTTCCAATGATTAAAGGGAGACCACCAATGCACAAAGAATCTTAACTTTGTCATGAGTTCTCTCCCTTCAACCAAAAAGGTATTCACTTGCTTAGAAGATTGACTTTCAGGCCAATATTTGAATAATATTTCTGTTTTTCCTTCAATCTATTTACTCCACACAATGCCTTCATTGACGAATACCACTTCAGGGTCCCCAACGCTTTTATTATTAAGTTCATTCCTGAAAAAAAGAAATCGGCTAGGTCTTCAGAGGACAACAAAAATTTGAAGTTGTCCAAATTGAAAGTATTTTACCATTTACAATGAGATGCAGGTTGTCTTTGAATGGGTAAAAACATTTTTGGATGTTGTAAAAAGGAATGTTTCCTGCACTTCCTGCCTTTATTACAATGTTTCCTGAAGTATATTTACACTGGCTCGTTTTAAATTTGAGACTGTGTGGTAAATGCTGAGGATCGTTTTGCTGTTTCAGGTTTCAAACAATATCTGCGAAAGAGCGGTGATTCAGGGGACAATACTATCCCCAAAATAATACATCAGATATGGAATGATGAAATCATACCAGACCAGTTTGTCCAGCATGTGAAGAGTTTAATCAAATACAATCCATACCCAGAGTGGGAGTACTATTTTTGGACGTTGGACATAGGATGGCACTTAATCAAACTGAAACATCCAAAATTGCTGAAAATTTATGAGGAATCTGGTGAGTGCCACAGCGTACGTTCAAAAGGTTTCCTTTTTAGCTCACTTGAGCACGAAGTGCTCTGGGTGAGCTATTGTGATCGGCCATTGTCCGTCGTCCGTCCATCAGTCCATCAATAATTTCTTTAAAAATTTTCTCCTCCAAAACCCCAGACGGTCAATCTTGATAAAACTTGGAAGAAATGTTCCTTAGATAAAGCTCTGCAAAATTTTTAAAAGAATCTAATTCCATCAAAACTCTGGTTGCCATGGTAACAAAATGGCTGAAAATGGGGAAAAAATCTTTAAAAACAAACCATAAGGCTGACAGCATTTATATTTTGTTTGAAGCATCATTGGGTAACCCCTTACCAAAATTATTAAAATTATTCCCCTGGAGTCATAGTTGGGCTTTGGCCGGGGGCACCCTATTTTACATAGAAACAAAGAAGGAAGTCTTTAAAAGATCTTCATCTGACAGATCATAATGGCTAGAGCATTCATATTTGGTATGTAGCATTATCTATTGATCCTCTACTAAAATTGTTAAAATTATCCCTCTGCGGTCATATTTGGGCTCTGCCCGGGCGCACCCTATTTTACACAGAAACAAAGAAGGAAATCTTTTAAAATCTACTTGTGATAAACCATAGGGGCTAGAGCATTCATATTTTGCATGAAGCATTATCTTGTGACCCTTCATTTAAAATAATTAAATTGTCCCCTTGTGGTCATATTTGGGTTCTGCTCGGGCGCACCATAGAGGGAAATGTTTAAAATCTTCTTGTGACAACTCATAAGGGCTAGAGCATTCATATTTTGCATGTAGCATCATCTGGTGACCCTTTATGTGCCCTGGGTAAATTTTTGTGATCGGTAATCGTCCGTCCGTCCATCTGTCCGTCCTTCAGTTAACAATTTCTTTGAAAATCTTCTCCTCCAAAACAAGATAGACAATCTTGATAAAACTTGGCAGGAATATTTTTTGGATGAAGCTCTACAAAATTTGTTAAAAATAATCAATTCCATCTAAAACTCTGGTTTTCATGGCAACAAAATGGCTGAAAATGGAAAAAAAAATCTTTAAAAGTCTTCACGAGACAAACTATAAGGCTGACAGCATTCATATTTTGTATGAAGCATCATTAGGTGATCCTTTATCAAAATTGTTAAAATTATTCCCCTAGGGTCATATTTGGGCTTTGCTTGGGCGCACCCTATTTTGCATAATAACAAAGAAGGAAATCTTTAAAAAATCTTCTTCTGATAAACCGTAATGGCTAGAGCATTCATATTTGGAGTGTAGCATTATCTGATGATCCTCTACCAAAATTGAGAAAATTATACCTCTGCGTTCATATTTGGGCTCTGCCAGGGAGCACCCTTTTTTACATGGATACAAAGAAGGAAATCTTTTCTTGTGACAAACCATTAGGGCTAGAGCATTCATATATTTCACGTAGTATCATCTAGCGATCCTTTATAAAAATTGTTAAAATTATCCCCTTGGGGTCATTTGGGCTCTGCCCGAGCGCACATTATTTTACATAGAATTACAGAAGAAAATCTTCTTGTGACTAACCATTAAGGCTAAAGCATTCATATTTTTCATGTAGCATCATTTGGTGACCCTTTATAAAAATGTTAAAATTATCTCCTTGGGGTCATATTAGGGCTCTGCTCGGGTGCACCCAATTTTACATAGAAACAAAGAAGGAAATATTTCAAAACTCTTGTTCTGACAAATCATTAGGGCTAGAGCATTTGTAATTTGTATGTAACATTATCTTGAGACCCTCTACAATAACTTAAAAATTTGACCCCTTGGGTAGAGTTTGGGCTCTGCCTGGCCGCATCCTATTTAACATTGAAAAGGAAGAAAATTACATATGACAAGTGAGAGACTAAAACTTTCATGTTTTGTTTGTAGCAAAGTTCTGGTGACCCTCTGCCAAAAGTTATCTGAGTAATTCTTATTGGGGTCACATTAAGGCTGTCCTCCCCTCTCCCGGGCATACCTTATCATAAAAGAATGGCTTCTGGCATTGATATACTATTATCTGTATGTGGTATATAACATCATTGTCTTGAGCCTGTACCAAAGCTGTCTGTTCACAATTTCCTTAAAAAGCCATTACAAACTGTAAGTCAAACAGGCTGAAACCATTTTACAAAAGGGGGAAAACAGAGAGAGAGAAAAATAAACAAATAAACAGGGAAATATGTGAAGATCTTGTTGTGACAAACCATGAGGCCTAAAGCTTTATCATTTGCAATGTATCATTAAAGGTAGTCTTCAGCAGATTATGGAAAAAAGTTGTTTGTATTTTTTCTTCAATTCACAGCCTGCCCTTGATAAACCATATAAGTTACAAATATACTCAGGTGAGCGATATAGGGCCATCGTAGTCTTCTTGTTATCGAGAATCTGTCTATGTTGGTAAAATGCCAGTGGCTTTTACAGAATGTTATTTGTGTATTCTGGTAAATGCCATGATGCAATGCAAAGAAAATATGCCGGTAGTCGTAATGTTTGTGTCTTGATAGTAGTACTCTGACAGCTTTGAAATTGGGTTACATCGGGGCAAAAGGTAGGTCACTAAGAAAAATCCTACAAATACACTCTAGATGCCTCAAATTCAGTCCAATACTTATGACGCATTTGTCAAAGAATTTTTATCGATTTTGTGTAGGTAAAAATTGAAACTTGGTGTGAAAAAAACATTTTTGTTTTTGTTGTTTTGTCTTATTATTATTGTTGTGGGTAGTCTTATTGCCACGTTTCAGTCCAATACCCAATTGGCGAAAATGTTTGTACCGATTAGATCATAGACAAGTATGGAACTGGATCGTTAGGACCAAAAGTAGGTAACGAAAGGAAACCTTAGAAAAACCTGAGAAATAATGGGTCACGTCAAATTATAAAAACGTGTAACTGTGTAAATGTATGAAAAACATTAAGTTAACTCTACCTATGTTTGTACTGATTAGATCATAGACAAGTATGAAACTGAATCGTTAGGACAAAAAGTAGGTAACGAAAGGAAACCTTAGAAATAATGGGTCACGTCAAATTGAAAAACGTGTAACGTGTAATTGTTTGAAAAACATTAAGTTAACTCTATCGGCCACACTTTTAGTCTGATACTCATAAAAAAAATTTAAAAAAAAGAAAAGAAATGCACTGATAAGATTGTTTGGTTTGATTTTATCCCCTGCAAATTCTACTTTGGGGCATACTTGGTCACAAGTACAAATCTTAGAAAAAAAAAAAGACCCGTGCAATACAGACTGATGCCTCGTTTTAGTCCATTTTCCATGAAAATTGTAAGTATGTTTGGCTCGATCTCGGACAAAACTGAAATTAACCCTTTACTCCATACATACTCATTTCTACGCATTGATTGTAGGAGCCTTTGGAAAAACATTGTGGCAAAAGGTGAAATTGCTCGTGGCGAGCAATTTCACTTTTTGTCACAATGTTTTGTATGCTATCAAAAGGTGTTATATACCCATAAAAAACGGCTTCATCCTTGCCGTTATTTAGGGTCAATTAGAGACATCATAGAAATGCCCCTTGGGGTAAAGGGTTAATTCACGCAGGGTTGGAAGTAGGTCACCGGAACAAATTGTAGAACAACCTCCTTTTCTCGCTAGATGCCAGAGCATCTGTGCGTTACTTATGAAATTAGTAGAATTTTTATCTAAATGATCTCTGGGGAAAAGGTCAAAATAGGTAACTTTTCACATGACTTGGCTGTAGAGCCAATTTATTTACCTGTGTCGTGGTTTAATGGCCCTTTCCCACCAAATCAATCACATGACCATTTGTGAGAGCAACTGTCTGGATTTATGGATGAGAAAACACTTATTTCCTTAAATTGAGCGTTGGTTTTCTACTTGTGTAAGACTCTTGACATAAAAATCGGAAACATAGACTTCGTTCGTGGTTTAACTGTAGACCTTGTTACGTTGGGCGACAAAATATAAGAGGGTCTCCAGTAAAACTACTGTGCGGGTTATTTGGTATGGACTATCTCAAAGAAGTAACAAAACTTCTATCTCCGATCCAGACGGTTGCTCGCACTTCTCTGTGACAATAAGTTGATAATTATGGAAAATCTCAAGATTTTTTTTTTCTAAAAAAACTGCTTTTTCAAAATCAAAACACATGGACTTTCTTCAACAAAACCCTTAGTAAAAATATGAAAATAATCATGTGATTGATTTGGCAGGAAATGACCATTGAACCACGACACGGGTAGATAGATTGGCTCTAAAGCCAATTCATATGAAAAATGATCATGCCATATAATGGCGACGAGGATATTTTCAACTTAATCATTAATTGATGACTTTTACTCAGTTGAGCGGAATCAAATGACTCGCCTGTTATTCCACTTATTTTGACCGCATGAACTTCGGAGAAGTCTTAGATTTTGTCATTTGGTAAAGAGTTACAGATGTTGTTAGATTTGAATTTTCAAATTACAGACAAAATCACCAAGGCGGACATATTAAGAACGGTTGTGATATACCATTATGGAGGTGCCTACTTTGACCTTGACATTGTGGGTGTTCGACCTTTAGATAGATTCGTTGAAAACCATGAGTGCTCTTTGGTTGGGCCGATTCCAGAATACTTTATTGCATATGACATGAAAGTTGATTATCGTGCGGTGAACAATGCAATATTTCTCTGCCGGGCCCATCATCCATTTTTTAAGATGTTAGTACAGCATACAGAACAGAGATCAGAATTATGTTATTCCAATCATACTTGCCCAAAACCGAAACTTCCACATCCATTACTGATTGAACTGACAGACCAGGGTATCACATTTGCCTTACCAGAAATAGTAGACCATTGTTTATTCGACTGTAAGTATGATCAAAGCGTAACGCATCTTTTGGAATCGAAATGCTCTGGAACCCTGTACAAAAAACTTGAGCCAGCGAAGCAAGACATATGTGACAACTGGAGAAAGATGGGAAAAGGCGACAGAAAAGTAGACGAAAATGCTTTTACGTTCCACACTTGGTATCATTCTAATGCTAGAAAAGTGACCGTAAGTCGTGAGAATAAGATCTCCAAAATTGTTCCACATGTTAAAATATATAACAGCCAGCTTAAAGATCATTTTGGTAAATAACCATGAAAAAAATCATATGGCATTTCATTGGTTTCTCAACGACATATGGCCGTTAAATCACAGTCAAACTCACGTATGTGAAATGATTTTCCTAGTCAAAATTTCGTCATAATTCCTATTAATTTAGCAATTATAGCAATATTTTTACAAATGTTGGTAAGTCCAAAGGTTTGGTGACATCATTTTTATTAACAATATCTCTTATTTTTAGTCACGAGATCACAACTTTAGTAACAACATTCTTAGTTTACTGTGCCTTTAATTTTAGCCAAATTTTAGTAACAATATCCCAAAATTAAGTAAAAAAAAATCCCAAATTTCAGTTTTATGTTCTCAGTATTCATCATAGTCAAACAACCACATTACAGTTTATAAAAACAAGAGTTCTATTATAATTATTACTATTAATATTTTCATAATAATAATTATTAATATTAGTGTAATTTTTGCTTGTGGTCAATGTTTAAAAAAACATTGAGTGAGCAATGTTTTCAAGGATTTTTCCCCTCATTCATTTAAGAAATACAATGTAGCTAAAAATGCTGCCGTTAAATGCAAACCTCCGTATACAGATTCTAAATATACACCTCTCTCTCTCTCTCTCTCTCTCTCTCTCTCTCTCATTGTCTTTCTTTCTTTCTCTCTCTCTATATATATTTTCTTTGTTTCTCTCTTTCTCTCACATTTTCTCCCTCGCTCCCTCGTTGAAAGACTGAACTTTGAAAAGGTATTGAAAAGCAGAAATAGGTGCACTGTCCGCCTCAGTACAGCTGAAATAATGTACAAAAAAGCCGTTGACACGACACAAACCAAGAATGAAATTATATAAGATCAAACCTTTACCACACAATCCCAAGTTTTTATGCCCTTTAGAAAAAAAAATGAAAATCTTGTAGGGAAAAAAGGCAAAATGTTGTTACCTAGGCTCTAAATTCACCAATCATTCTTAAAAGCGTTCTTGGTCTTATTTTCCAGAATTTTCTAAATTTGAAAGTAAGACAAACTCTGATTGGCTAAAGCTAATGGTGCTTGTGCACTGGTGTAAGAAACTCCAGGAAAGCACTCTTTGCTATTTTTCCCTACATCTCAATTTGATTTCCAATATTTTTCAGTCTCTTTAGATTTTTTTGTCTGTATTTATGACAGTCCGGATTTGGGTCTCTTTTAGTTTAAACATATTTTATTCAATATAATGTTTACATACATTGTACTATTCTGGTAGGTAAAGTTACGTGAAAAGGATTGGAACAAAAGCTGCTAGCTTATAAAGTTCCTCTCCGGTGAGTCACGTCAATGTCAGATGTTTAACAATGTAAATCAAAGCGTTGAAAACGCTGAAGTGGTATTTGTCGAGGAAACCCATTGTGTGGAATTAATAGTTTGAAAGAAACAGAGACATATTGTTCAGATATTGGCTTAAAAGTCAACCCACTAAGCAAATGAATACCTTTTCGGTTGAAGGGAGAGTATTCATGACAAAGTTTGGTTTATTTTTGTATAAGTGGTCTCCTTTTGATCATGAGGAAGAAGCAGGAGTAACGCCCCTTGACAGTAATATGCATGACGAATAGAGAGAAAAATCCTGTTGATATATCGAACAAAATCAAGTTTGTTCCTGAAAACTATAATTTTGAAATATCTCTAGCCTTTTACATTCAATTTCCAACATTGCAATCAATAGACGGTAAGCGATATTTCCATTTTATCGTAAGTGGCGCACCAGCAGTATCACGTGATACCGGACAATCAGAGCATTATTTGAGTAACAAATGCCGTATGTCCCGTTCGCAAATCCTTTAAATTTGGACAAATTCATAACTGAAAAGAAAACGACATAGCAAGAAATCTATGGAAATCAATTCTAACACAATTCAAACATATTTCATGATATCGGCTCTGAAAAAGAAAATTACAAACAGACAAAATATGCATTTTATAAAATCGTATTTAAATAAAGGGCATGTAGAGACTAAGAACGGACTTAGCCTCTGAAACCCGTATAAAATTCATAATCCTGACCATTAATGATCACCAAAGGGGTACATTAATAAGAAACAAAAGATAAGAGTCAATTTAATGTGAAACGTGTGTGCTAATCTGTAAGAAGCAAGTATATTACAGCTGTTCTAAAGGTCACCCACTCTGCAGTGCGATACCGAGTCAAAGGAACACCGGTTTAACCCTTCACCAATTTTTTTTCATTAGATACATATTTTTTATACCCAAAATGAAAGTTAAAAGAAGTTATGGAAGGTCTGAAATTTGATCTGAAGCCACGTTTCTTTTGTTCATGATCTATAACATGAAGTTAATCGTCAATAGGTACATGCCTGAAAGTGCGATAAGGATGTTTGATAATAGTACTTTAAAATCACTAAATGGACTGTCTCTGTCTTTCTACACTAAACAGCTAATCAACCTTTTACCAAAGTATTTCGAGCAACCCGTGTAAAAAGGGGCAGACGTGCTGATTTACCCCACTGTCTGTTATTTGTCTCACTTTCTCAACCTTAACACATACACACACATACACACACACTTTCAAAAAATCGAAAACTGAAAGTAATCAATATGTAGTTCATAAACATCTGTGAAAAAACGAATTTTCAAAGTCTGAGAGAAAATATTTGAGGAAAAAAGGAACATGCATTTTCTCCTGTTTCAACAATAGTTTTTTTTTTACTTTTTCAATTACAACCATTTGACCCACGTTTATTCAGTTGTCTCCATATGCTAAGTATCTGGACGAGTCCAAAGTGTTGTCGTCGGGTGAAAACATTCGCAATAACTATTTAAAACCCTATGCCACATAAACCAAGTTTTTTACGACCCTTAGAAATATAGTTTGTTTTTTTTAAATGTTGTTGAAAAGGGTTAAAGTTCTAGTAACCAACCTTTTCTCCTTTTCCCTTGCTATCCTTCCTAAAGAAAATTTCATTTTTAAGCCACATTCAAATTGTTATCTGCAAAGACTTCCAATTTGGGCAAGTCTCAAATTTTTGTTTCGTACAGAGTTGGTGAAAAATTCAGTGTTATAAAAAATGGGGTGTGGGGGAAAAACATCAATATACCTGCAGTAGACCTTTCCTTATTTTATGTCTGATTATTCTACCAATGTTTGCGTAATTCTGTAGCTAAGTTTGTGACGTACAGGCTCGAAGTCTAGGAATCTGTGGTTTGATTTATTTAAACTATTAATGTGATAACTTTTCCAAAAAAATCGTTCCAGTATCTGCTTAAAGACAGAGACAGTCTACTAACAAAAAATTGGGACATCAAACAATTTGAATTTATAGCAAAAATCTTAACTTTGAAATAACATTTTTAAAAATCTGTATAGTTCCATGTGTGCCATGATCCTGTTTGAACTACCTTATAAGTTGACTATCGTAATAACAAAGTTTAATTCAAATTTCAAACCTTCCATTCCTTCTAGAAGAAAAGATGTTAGAGATTCATTTTCAGGAAGCGAATACGTGCTATACTTGTTTTCATTGAAAAGCTAGTCAAAGGGTTAGCTGGGTGTACGTTTGATCTCGGTGTTTCACCGTCAAAGTGGCTGATCTATATAAAAAGCTGTTGTGTTCTTTTTAGGCACCGACTAGTTAACACACACGTGTCATAATTAAGTGTTTATCCCGTTTAGTCTTACGTTGATCACTTGTAAAGGTTTGGAATTTTTAAAAGCTGTGACGGAGGTTAAGTCTGTTCTAATTACTGGCCCCAAAAGATGAATTTTTCTGCCCGAACATTTTTTTCTAATGCATTATTATGTAACCTGGGTTAACAGGTATATTTGCACAATTTTCTTTAGGAATGGAGGGGGATATTTGTTTAAGTTGAACCTTATATTACCGCTTTACTCTCTGAAGTCTACCGAAAAATTGATAAAGCAACAGCTCTTTTTTGTGTGTGTCTTCGAAAAAGATAATTGATGAAACTAACCGCACGGCCGTTTTAGGTTGTTTATTTATCTCTTTTAGGGTGTAATCCATTTTAAAAAAATATGACACTTTGACCATACAGGATAGGGAAAAAATTGTCGGGTGGAAAGGGAAGCAAGTCGTGGTGACGCGTCAGTAACGGTATTTGGCAAATGGTCTGTTACCTCGATCTATAAATATTCATGAGCAATCAAATGGAGTAGCGTGCAGTCATAGGACGAGCAAGCCATGGAACGAATTGGTTTTGGAACGAAAAAGCCCAAGGCCAGTTTGCAAATTTGTATCATTTTGCCAATAAAAGGCTATGAGCGAGAGAAGCTAGTTTCAATAAAAAAAATAATTATCTCAACAATCGATGGCCTCGCCCAATTTATTTTAATATGCCTTTTCAAATTACATACTTGGAGTTAGGACAACCCACCCCCCAGGACAAAAGCATGGACACGCACCCCCCCAGGACAAACCCCTCATAGGATAAAAGCCCCCAGGACAAAACCCCCATCATATTTAAAAAGCATATAAATTTGAGAAAACACACATAATTTGTAAACAGTTTTAAAGTGTTCAAAACAAGTATTTTGATTTAAGGAAAAAAATCAAACATGCAAGGCAAAAAATGATTTAAATATTATCTTATTTTAATTTGTAAGTCAAGTTTGTTGATAGTTCCTATTGATAATTATATTAAACCTATACAGACTTGGGTAAGACAGGTGTTGAGAAGGGATTAAGACACCTGATTTACAAGTTTACACTTCATATTCACTAATGTTTAGTATTAGATTTGAACATTTAAAAGCACCAAACAAGAAAAAAAAATAATTATATAAAAAATTTAAATGAATTCATTATTAATGTATACAGAAAACAACACATTTTTGGTCATAAAGCACAATTTTAAGAAAAAAAAACACATTTTTGATCGTAAAGCACAATTTTAAGAAAAATTATTCTTATCAAATCAATTTAACTTATACAAAAACATTACTTTTTACAGCGCCCACAAGTATTTAAAGCAGTAAATGTTATTCAACTTCAACATGAATGTACAAAAAAAATCATTTTAAAACCATGGGGGGGTGTCGTCCACTTTTCAGTTAAGGGTATGGGGGTTTTGTCCATGGGGGTTTTGTCCTAAGGAGGTTTGGTCCTGGGGGTTTTTGTCCGTACCCCCCCCCCCCCATTTTGTCATAGTGTACCCAAACTCTTTAGAGTCTATACCGAGTCTATACCGAGACACCGTACCCAAACTTTGTAGAGTTTTAGTTCAACCATTTTGTGCAAAGCCGAAGGAAATAAACCCAGTTAAACTAATGTTTTCTCAGGCAAATGACTTTTACGGTGGCACTCAAAAATGGGGGTACGGACAAAAAAAAAACCTAGGACAAAACCCCTTAGGACAAAACCCCCATGGACAAAACCCCCAAACCCTTAACTGAAAAGTAATAATTGTTTTTTGAAAAAATCATTTTAAAACCATGGGGGTTTTGTCCACTTCTCAGTTAAGGGTATGGGGGTTTTGTCCTTGGGGGTTTTGTCCTAGGGGGATTTTGTCCGTACTCCCCAATTTGTCATAGCATAACCAAACCCTTTAGAGTCTAAACCCAGTTAAACTCATTTTTTCTCAGGCAAATGACTTTTACGGTGGCACTCAAATATGGGGGTACGGACAAAAACCCCCTAGGACAAAACCCCCATGGACAAAACCCCCATACCCTTTACTGAAAAGTGGACAAAAACCCCATGGTTTTAAATGATTTTTTTGTACATTCACGTTGAAGTTGAATAAAACTTACTGCTTTAAATACTTGTTGGGGTTGTAAAAAATAATGTTTTTGTATATTATTAAGTTAAATTGATTTGATAAGAATAATTTTTCTTAAAATTGTGCTTTACGATCAAAAAAGGTTTTTTTTATGTTTTGTCCTTGGGGGGCGTGTCCATGGGGGGTTTGTCCAAGGGGGGTTTTGTCCTACACTCCAAAATGGATAAGCTGGCATATGTAGAAATATGTATCATATAGAAGATCTGCAAATCAAGATTTAAATTGAAATGTCGTACTAGATAGCTGCAAATTATGAAGAAAATGGCAATATTCATGTATTTAGATTGAACTACTTTATGCCAAGTTTTATATTCTTGCGCTAAAGCCCTGGACCTGTCGGAGGTTGATTAATTTATCAGTGTCATTGACGGCCGACTTTTTTTTTAAAGGGCTGAGTTATTACACTTGAAATTACGTTTTTCAGCCCGTCTGGCTTATTTTGCGATAAAAGAGCATAATCATTTCTTTGTCTGTTTGTATGTGGTTAGGGCAGAGAACGTAGTAATGATATTCCAAAGCGTTTGAAGAATTTTCAAGCTACAAACATCCGGGAAATTCCTGCAAAATTTAAGCCCGAACTACTTGAACTCAATCTCTTTCTACTGCTGTGTGCCTAATTGCGATGGAGTATTAGATTCACTATACAAAATAAGATACATGGTTATCAAAATTCAATCTTGAACTCAAAGTGGTATTGTTCTAATTACTGGCGCCAAATTATGCATTTTTCTGCCCGAACATTTTTTTTTTCCAAATGCATTATTATGTAACTGGATTAACAGGTCCATCTTTAAACGATATATTTGCACTAATTTCTTTAGGAATGGAGGCGGGTATTTGTTTATTTTAAGATAAACCTTATAAATAAATAATAAACCTAAATAAATTAAAAGCCACTTTTAAAGCCGATAGTAAAACCTCAAAAGTTATTTCAAAGGAATATCTCGAGGAAATATATCTCCGTATCGGATAGTGTAGATCTAGGATCAGACTGCACGTTCTTCCTGGTGTGATCTGAACCTATATTGTCTTCAAAAGGTCATTGATTCGCACTTGGTAGCCAAAGGGTTAATGCAGTCTGCATACAAAAAGCTCTATCAATACGCCCGGCAGGAGACAGCGCTTATGATACCGCTTTACTCTCTGAAGCCAACCAAAAAATTGATAAAACAACAGTTTTTTTTTTGTGTGTGTCTTCGAAAAAGATAATTGATGAAACTAACCGCACGGCCGTTTCAGGTTGTTTATTTATCGCGTTTAGGGTGTAATCCGTTTAAAATATATGACACTTTCACTATTCGGGTATATGCTGGATTGGGAAAAATTGTCGGGAGGAAAGGGAAGTAACTCGTGTGACGCGTCAGTAACGGTATTTGGCAAATGGTCTATTACCTCGATCTATAAATATTCATGCGCAATCAAATGGAGTAGCGTGCAATCATAGGACGAGCAAGCCATGGAACGAATTGGTTTTGGAACGAAAAAGCCCAAGGTCAGTTGGCAAATTTGTATCATTTTGCCAATAAAAGGCTATGAGCGAAAGAAGCTAGTTAATAAGAAATAAGTATCTCAACGATCGATGGCCTCGCCCAATGTATTTTAATATGCCATTTCAAATTACATATTTGAGTGCCACCGTAAAAGTCATTTGCCTGAGAAAAAAATGAGTTTAACTGGGTTTATTTCCTTCGGCTTTGCACAAAATGATTGAACTAAAAGTCTACAAAGTTTGGGTACGCTGTCTCGGTATAGACTTGGTATAGACTCTAAAGAATTTGGGTACGCTGTGACAAAAAGGATACGCTGGCATATGTAGAAATATGTATCATATAGAAGATCTGCAAATCAAGATTTAAATTGAAATGTCGTCCTAGATAGCTGCAAATTATGAAGAAAATGGCAATATTCATGTATTTAGATTGAACTACTTTATGCCAAGTTTTATATTCTTGCGCTAAACCCCGGGACCTTTCGGAGGTTGATTAATTTATCAGTGTCATTGACGGCCTTCTTTGGTTTTAAAGGGCTGAGTTATTACGCTTGAAATTTCGTTTTTCAGCCCAAAATAAGATACATGGTTATAAAAATTCAATCTTGAACTCATAGTGGTATTGTCTTCCACAAATACCACAAAAATTGCAATAAAATGGTCAACTCTGTGTATGGGTGTGTGTGCGGGGGGTGTGAGAGCGAGAGGGAGAGAGAGAGAGGGAGAGTAAGAGGGAGGCGTGGAGTGCCATTAACAAATACTAATATTCAGTAATACAAATTTTTTAAACAGAAAACTTTGTATTTCAACGTTGTGTGTGATTTCAAAAGGAGGAATAGAGAATCAAAACGTGATTCATCTTCTAAAACGGTTAGTGTCAACAATGTATGAGTGAACCGCTGAAAATATTTTTTCGTTATGTGCAAGACTGAGAGTCTCATCTCCAAAAGGAAGTGTGTGCAGGCTTACAGTGGAAATTTCTGATACGCTTTGAAAATAAAGTGTCTCTAAATTCACGATAGTATCTGCAATCAAAGAAATAATGCTGATGATTCGATTCAATTTCGCCACAAGCACAACGAGGATAATCGATTATGTTTATGAAATAAAGGTGTTGATGAAGTGAACTACATTTAGTTCGGAGCCTACTATGAATAACTTGAATCCTTCTCTCTCCAAAGAAATATAGCTTATTCGGAATTATTTTCTCTCTTTTGGTGTAACGTTTAAGTCCTGAAAGGGAATCCAGATTTCTAATATCAATGGGTAGAGCAATCCAGTCAGTAGTAGCCGAGGGTAGAAAGGTGTTAAGATACAGATTAGTCCTGCAAGCTTTACTTTGTAGATTGTGAGAATCTCTTAGGCTATACGATAAAGTACTTCCTATTGTCTCAGGGATTAAAGAATTTAAATAAGAAGGGGGTAGTTCATTTGCCATTTAAAAAAAAAAAATAAAACAATTTAAATTTGTGCTTATATCTTCTTTCGCTAAGTGTTTCCAAATCTGACTCCTTGATAAGATCCATTAAAGACACAAGTTTACTGCATCCAGTAACAATTGTACAGCCTCGTTTTGTACTTTTTCATTTTGGTCTTTCTGGTATTGCGATAGATTCATCCAGATAACATCTGCATATTCAAGAATTGGACGGATAAAAGAAAAATATATTGTCTGTACGGATATTCGATCTAGTAGTATCTTTAGACGTCGCATAATTCCAATTCTCTTCCATGCCTTCGTTAAAGATTGATTTACATGGTAATCCCAGGAACCATCATTAGAAATGAAAATACCGAGATGCTTATGAACCTGAACAGATGGAATTCCAAAACCAGACATAAAAAGCTCAGGGTGAACAGGTTTGTTACGTTTGCGAGATATTATTAGAGATTCTGATTCTAAAGGATTAAATTTTACATGCCACCTATTTGCACAATCTCTAATTCTGTTGATGTCTGTTTGTAAAATAGTACCGGTTGTATCAGGATCACCTACAACCATGGATAAACTGGTGTCTTCTGCAAATAGGTTTGTGTTTAACTCCTTATCATTTACTACGTCATTAGTGTAGACTAGAAATAGAAGAGGGCCGAGAATAGATCCTTGAGGGACGCCTGCATTAATAGAACTTAAGTCTGAGACAGCACCAGGTAGAACAACCTTCTGATTCCTATCTGAGAGGTAGTCTGAAAACCACGAGAGTGTCCGCTTTCGTTCGTATGGTGTTTAACGGTATTTTTAACATCATCTTAGCTATATTGCGACAACCAGTGCACCAATGTATGTTTTTCTTGAGTTTCTATTACTAATGCTCGGCGCAAGTCTTCACAAGCTACTGGCTGCTTTTGCATGTAATCCTCTTTGAATAACAACGATTAGCGTCGAGAAAGGAATGAATCCTGTCGAAATGATTATCATCAATTTCCGGAAAGGAAAGGGCGGAGCTGCAATTTTGAAGAGCTACTAACCATTTACCACACAATCCTTACTTTAAACGCCCCCGCCAAGAAAATGCCTGGTAACTAGCATTTTCTTTTTTTCCCAGATTGTTTTTCTTGCCTTCCCAAACCAACTTTCAATTAAACAGTCACTTTATTTTGTCGTCTGAAAATGCTTCCAGTTTGGACTAGTCTAAAATGTTTTCGTTTGGTAAATATTTTATTATATTTACTGGGAAAAATGAGCTGGAACACCTACATTTGTTTGTTTGTATTTGAGTTTAACGTTGTTTTAACAGCTGTGGTCGTGTCAAAGTGTCAAATGCACACATTCATGTGTTCCCAGGCTTTCTCACACCAGTACTGATAGAGAGAGAGAGAGAGAGAGAGAGAGAGGACAGAGAGAGAAATATAGAGAGAGACAGAGAGAGAGACGGGCATAGAATGAGAGAGAGATGGAGAGAGACGGACGGACAGAGAGAGAGAGAGAGAGAGAGAGGGACATATTTTTTTTTCATAGGTATCTGGTATGCACAGTGTTCACATGTTTTGTTTTGTTGCTGAAACCTTTACCAGACGGCAAATTTTTAACCCTTTTCAAATTGAAAGTATCTGCGTACGACAATTTTCATTCGGCTCAAAAGGTGCAATTGTTTTTAGATAGGATAGCAAACATGGGAAAAGGAGAAAACGCTGGTTACCAGCATTTTCTCCTTTTCCTACAATGTTTTCAAAAAGCATGGCTTGTTTTCAATGGTCGTCAAAAGTCGTCATTGTATGGCAAAGGTTTAAACAGTTTTTACACCCGGGCTACGTCTATCAACATACCAATACGGGTTTATAGGGCTTAGCGTTTTAATTCTATATATATTTGATCAATGAATTACTTTTTAGTATTAATTTTAAGACAGAATTTAAGTATTTGTTTGGTTTCAAGGACAGACGGGCGTATATAACTTTTTTTTATATCTAATTGTTTAATTCGATCAAGCTGAAGTAAAGTAAAACATTTATTACTCTTGAATAGTTGTTGAGGTGTCGACAAACCCCTGTTTCGTTTTCTAAATGAACAACCCGTAGGGTCGTCTTGTAAATTGTAAATAAAACCTGCTTATTTTGCATTTTTTAAAGCCTTATACTTGGCATAAAGTTGAGCTCCACAAAAGTGGTGTTCATTTTTCCTGTGTCAAATGCCCCTGCACCGCCCCCTGTCCGGTCAGAGAGAGAAAATAGAGAGTAGAGAGAAAGAGAGTAACGGGACAGTTATTACAGGCATGTGTAGTAGTTTTTGCATCCTTTATGTTAAATATACAAAAGCTGTAGATACGTATCATATATACATATACATGTATATGTAATTTTTATGCCAAAGTCGTTGCAATTGTTTGGCGGCGTTGCCATTGACTCATGTGACGTTGATGTCATCAACCTTTATTTCCCTTGATAATAAAAAACTCAATCTAACCTTGATCTATCTATCTGCTAAAGGTTTTTGAGTCAGACTTTGCAAGAAATGTCGAAATAATGTATCTCGAAATGTATTTCATGTATCACTGTCCCTCGATGTTTTGTTTTTTTGGGAAAAAAAACAGCCGATGCACTATCTGCCAGAAAAGAAAGTCTGTTGGGAATTTATTTTCATGAAAAGGCTTATAGGCTACATACAGAAGCTAAGAACTGACTTGTAATCATATTTTCTTTAATTCTTTGTTTAGATGATCCCTGCTTTTTGCATAACTTTGACCAAGGTCGTTAGATAGAAACCTTTCTTTTTTTCAACCTGACGTTGTTGCACGATAAAATTACAAAACTGAATCATTCAAAACTACGAAACACCTAAGCTGTCTTCATTTTGTTTATCTTCAAAACCTTTCGTTCATTAACCCACTGGAAATGGCAGTAAATTGTATGATTTCTTTACAGCAAAAACGGGTACCTGCATTGAAAAAGTGTATGAATTTTTATATCACAAATCGATGGGTGAATGCAACACTATTTTAAGTGCCTGTACAATGTACAGGCACTTAGAATAGTGTTGCACTCACCTATCTAAATAGGGACGTGCATTGCAACACATACACACAAACTCGCATCATATTAGTATATGTTTATAATGTGTGTGTGCTGCAAACAGTCCAATCGGGGAACGCGTCAGATTACTAATTAACTTTGACATGTTGATAATGAGAGGGTCTGGAATGCGAATTTATACTAATCAAAGTACTGAAAGTACTAATAGAAGGTGATGGTAGAAATTTGCTACTCGGTTTAAACACTGGTCCATTTCATTAAACATTTCATTTATCTGATGGTGATAAGTTGATAGCATCTTTTTCTCAAATTCTTGGCATTTTTTTGTAGAGTCTGCTCAGCAATTACCAGAATAAATGTTGATTTTTAACTTTATTGAACATAGGTTTGCATATGGCTTGGGGACTGTAAAAACGCAGAAAATATAGAACATAGAGTTAAGCAGATAAAATACACAAAAAAGGGTAATGGAACAGGTAATAAAACACAGCCAATATAGAAAAAGAAGACAAAAACGTTCAAGAAGGTTTTCTGAAATGCCTGTAAAATGAGTACATAGACTTTGATGAAATTTTCATTGATTATATCTCAATTCAGCACTTTATATCAATTAGTTCAATTGTATTTATTTACAAACCAGTGTATAAAGGGGGGTGTTATTACTTAAGTTTCATTTCAACATACATTTTAATTTGAAGGTAGACTAAACATAATTTGTTATTTATGTTTCGATTACTTTGACTGAAATGAATGTATCATCTCTATTTGGACCATACGAATCTTTAAAATGATTAAATTATACTCTATTTTTCACCTGGTGTAGCTTTTGAATATAGGTACCTGTTTTCATCATTTTGCCCCAGAGCAATGAATTAATAGTGTGGAGGCGCTGTTCAAATAAGTGAATGTTTCAAGAAATCTTGTTTTAAATGAAGAGATATTTAGCCAATAACCAGGAGGAAAGTCTGGTATTTCTGAATACCTTGAACTTATGCCTTTTGCATGTTTTACTTTTTCACTGGCTTGTATACATTTCTTAGTCCAAACTCTTGGTTTTTGGCTTTTCAACAAATATATCAAGGGTTCAATTACTGTAATTTGGAGTGAATTTTCTATAAAACTTGATAATACCAAGTTTTTTGTTGTAGGTCTAAGAACATGCACTATGAATTCCATCTTCCTTTTGGAAGGGTAAATGAGATCCTTATTTACCCTAAAATCAAAATATTCAACTTCATCTTGAAGTAAAAAACACTTTTCTTTCCTTTTACACTGAATTTAATATTTATTAGGGCTTGTCTTTTCAACACTAACTCATCATTATCATTTTGACTTGTAATACTAGTGATATAATATTCTACGCAAAGCACAGAATCCAATATTTTCAGGACCGTGATCATTATCTTTGTTGGAATATTGCAGGTGAAAGTCCATATGTGTACATGTACATGGATATTATGTGTTTGTGTGGGGGGGGGGGTGTGGGTGTGTGTGTGTGTGTGTGTGTGTGTGTGAAACCTACCAAACCGGCAACTTTTTAAGAATACACACCAACCAACCGGGGACCACCTACCAAACGGAGACGTCCCCATTTGGTATTTAGTATAAATTCGGATTCCAGACCCTCTCATTATCAACATGTCAAATTTAAGTAGTAATCTGACACGTTCCCCGACATTGGGCTGTTAGCAGCACACACACATTATACACATATTTAAGGAATGAAGAGAATTTTATTTTTTTACTGTGTGATAAGGTTTTTTTTTTTTTCATACCTCCATGAAAAAAATAAAATCCACTTCATTCCTTATGATCTAATATTACAGACAACATCCCCCCACAGAAATAATTCAAACTCCATTCATTTTCTTTAGTTTTAAATCTAATGTTGGAGTTTTTAAAATTCCTTCCACTCATATTTTGTAAGGCGCAAGAATATAACAAGGAAGCAGTTTTCAGATCCCCAATACTAAGCATTAACCAATAGAATGAAAGTAAAGGAGCAAAGCAATGTAGAACCCGCAAAAGTAACCTTCTGCAAAAGTAGTTCCAGCACAAGGTGATTTTTTTTTCATGGAGCTATGAAAAAAAATCCAGCCAATCAGAACTCACCAATTTTCATGAAAACAACTAATATTAAATTATTCTGATATGATGCGAATTTGTATGGAATGCAGGTCCCCGTTTGTGCTGTAAAAATTAATACACTTTTTCAATGCAGGTCCCCGTTTGTGCATCTTCGCAAGCCAAGGCTGACGATTCACTACGATACTCTACCCTTGGCGGATCGAGGTTGATTTTTACAATCCACCGATACGCTTTTTCATTGGATGCAGCCAGCTCTAGCTGCAACGAATGGAATCGCTCGTAGCATTTCATATTTGATGAAAATAGAATAAGGTCGCGACCGTCGCTTATCGCTTCATGTTGAATAATTGTATTTGTAAGCGGTTTGTAAAACGATACTTCATTGGCTTTCAGAAATATGATGTAAAGGGGCTAATAACCAGCATCCAATAGAGGGCGCATCTCGAAATCGGGCTCAATCAGCCAAGGTAAGATCCACATCACTACGTACCTTTGGCTCGAGAAGACGCCGTTTATGCTCTAAAAAATACACTTTACCGCCATTTCCATTTTCTTAAGATAAAGACACCATGTGGGGGGCGGGGCTGGCTCCTCTCTCTCTCTCTCTCTCTCTCTCTCTCCTCTCTCTCTCTCTCTCTCTCTCTCTCTCTCTCTCTCTCTCTCTCTCTCAGGGGGCGGGGCGGGGCAGGGCCTCTCTCTCCCTCGTGGGGAAGGGGCGGGGCGGGGCAGGGCCATTTGAGAAAGCGAAAGGAACACCAACTTTTGTGGAGCTCAACTTATGCCAAGTATAAGGCTTAAAGGTATGCAAAATATGCAGGTTTTATTCACAATTTACAAGACGAACCTACAGTTTGTTCATTTTGAAAATGAAACAGGGGTTTGTCGACACCTCAACAGTTATTCAAGAATGATAAATGTTTTACTTTATTTCAGCTTGTCTTTATCTACTCTACTAAATTGATTGAATTAAACGATTAGATAGAAAGAAGTTATATACGCCCGTATGCTTTGATACCAAACAAATACTTAAATTCTGTTTTAAAATTAATACAAAAAAATTCACCCAACAACTATATATAGAATCAAAACACTAAGCCCTGGAAACCCGTAATTGCGTGTTGATAGACGTAGCCCGGGGGTACTAACTGTTGAAACTAATAGAACAAAAGAAGTGAACATTACCCGATATCGATGAAAAAAACATTGTTTGAAGTTGCTCCCGTTTTCTTCGTATTTCTTCTTGTAAAAAATGAACACTTAATTAGTAGAATTGTCATGCAATAATACTGACTTTGACAGACAAGCGGTCATTGTGGAGAAAGGAAAAAATGTTTGTAGAAAAAAGGCATTTGTAACGTAAGGAATGAGGGTTATCACGATGTTTGTAAACGCCATGTTTTAAAGGCCCGGGTCGTGCCCCTGTCACAAGCTCTGGCTCCCTTTCTTTATCTTTCGTATCCTCTCTCTCTCTCTCTCTCTCTCTCTCTCTCTCTCTCTTTTATTTTCTTTCTTTCTCTCACATTTTCCCCCTTGCTCCCTCTCTCTTGATCAGTCTTTCATGTCCGACGAAGTCGTTGAAAAACTGAACTTCAAAAAGGTCTTGAAAAGCAGAAATATGTGCACTGGCCACCTCAGTACAGCTGAAATTATGTACAAAACAGTCATTAACGCGACAAAACCAAGAATAAAATGATATAAGATCAAACCTTTATCACACAATCCCAAGTTTTTCATGCCCTTTAGAAAAAAAATGAAAAATCTTGTGGGAAAAAGGCAAAATGCTGTTATCCAGGCTCTAAATTCACCAATCATTTTTAAAAACATTGGTCTTGGTCTTATTCTCCAGAATTTTCTAAATTTGAAAGTAAGACAACTTCTGATTGGCTAAACCAAACGGGTGCTGGTTTACTGGTGTAAAAAACTCCAGGAAAGCACTCTGCAGTTCTTCCCTACATCTCATTTTGCATTCCGATATTTTTCAGTCTCTTTAGATTTTTTGTCTGTATTCATGACAGTCCGGATTTGGGTCTCTTGGTGTGCACTAAAACAGTTTGTCATTTGGCCAGGCCTTCAGACAGTTTGTCCTTGAGTCTGTCTTTTTGTCCCTTTTTATGACAAAACTAAAGGAATAAATAACATAGGGAGAAAGACAGAAAGTGAAAAGCAGGGCTTTCTTTTGAGTAGCAATTTGTCTCGGAGATCTCAAGTGGACATTTCCAAGAAATAACATGAAACCTTGGTCACTATCGTTTCCGTCCTCGTCTGCAATGTCTAGCTACTTTTCCGCTAGAGTGTCTTTTCGTCCATCTATCTGTTTGACCTCTAGTTCGGTTGTCTGTCTGTATGTATGTCTACGAAAATGTATTTGAAAAAAGAAATATCTTTAACCCTTTAGCAAACGACAAAATTTTATACTTGTTCAAATTGAAAGCACTTGCAGACAACAAAATAAAGGTAACTAAAAAATTGAAATTCGTTTCCAGCAGGCTAGCAAACATTTTGGGAAAAGGAGAAAATGCTGGTAGTCCAGTGGCCGCTTTCGTTCGTATGGCGTTTAATGTCATTTTCAACATCATCTCAGCTATATTGCGACAGCCAGTGCACCAATGTATGGTTTTCTTGAGTTTCTATTATTAGTGCTCGGCGCAAGTCTTCACAAGCTACTGGCTGCTTTCGCATGTAATCCTCTTTGATCAACAACGATTTGCAGCGAAAAAGGAATGAATCCTGTCGCAATGATTATCATCAATTCCCGGACAGGAAAAGGCGGAGCTCCAATTTTGAAGAGCTCCGTTTAACGCACCCCAAGAAAATGCCTGGTAACCAGCATTTTCTTCTTTTTCCAGATTGCTTTCTTTCATTAAGCAGTCACTTTTATTTCGTCGTCAGCAAATGCTTTCCATTTGGACTAGTCTGAAAAAATAATTCGTATGGTAAATGTACTATTATATCTTCCGGAAAAAATGAGCTGCAAAACCTACATTTGTTTGTTTGGAGTTTTACGTTGCTTAAACAGCTTAGGTCATATCAAAGTGTCAATTGCAACACATTCATTGTGTTTCCGGGCTTTCTCATACAGGTAATGAGAGAGAGAGAGAGAGAGAGAGACGGACAGAGAGAGAGATGGACAGAGAATGAGAGAGAAACGGACAGAGAGAGAGAGACAGACAGACAGAGAATGGGAGAGAGATGGACAGAACACAGAGAGAGAGAGAGAGAGAGAGAGACGGAATGAGAATGAGAGAGAGAGACGGACACAGAGAGAGACGGACAGAGAATGAGAGAGAGAGAGACGGACAGAGAATGAGAGAGAGAGAGAGAGAGGGGGACAGAGAATGACAGAGAGAGAGAGAGAATGAAAGAAAGAGAAATCTTGAACTACTGCTAGGGGCAGGGGCAGGGCTTTGAAAAAATATCGTTTTAAAACATCGTGTAAAAAAAAAATACTACTTTCTTACGTTTCAGTTGCCTTTTTTTCTACAGACATTTTCCTTTTCCCACAATGATTGTTAGTTTTTTAAAGAAAGTACTATTACATGACAATTTTTGTTAATGAAGTGTTCTTTTACAAGAAGAAATACGAAGAAAGGAGCTACTGAAAGAAGTTTTTTTTTTTTATCGATATCGGGTATGCACAGAGTTCACTTTTTTTTTGTTTTGTTGTTTAAACCTTAACCAGACGACAGATTTTTAGCCCTTTTCAAATTGAAAGCATCTACAGACGACAATTTTCATTCGGCTCACAAGGTGCAGCTGTTTATAGATAGGATAGCAACCATGAGAAAAGGAGAAAATGCTGGTTACCAGCATTTTCTCGTTTTCCCACAATTCTTTCAATAAGCTTGGTTCTAAGGGTCGTCAAAAGTCGTCATTGTGTGGCAAAGGTTTAAACAATTAGTACCCCCGGGCTACGTCTATCAACATACCAATACAGGTTTCCAGGGCTTAGCGTTTTAATGCTATATATAGCTGGAAGAGGAGGAGGAGAGAGGGAGGAGGAGGAGGAGAGAGAAAGAGAGAGAGAGAGAAGGAGAGAGAGTTTTTGCAGTACAGCTAAGTTTTAGACCAGTCCAAATTGAAAGCATTTGCAGATGACAAATAAAATTGGGCGCAAATGGTCTAACTCTTTCCCACACAAACATTTTAGACCATTCCAAATTGATAGCATCTGCAGGCAACAAAGCTGGCAGAGACACAGATGAAGTGTAGTTTTATTACAGAGTAGAAAAGATGTTGGGAAACGGAGAAAATGCTGGTAACCATCAATTCATCCTTTTACAACAATGTTTCAAAAGGCCTCTTCTTCAGGATCGTGAAAACAAGGGACTGTTTGTTAAAGGGTTAACTCTTTAGACTGGTCCAAATTTAAAGCACTTGTAGACAACAAATGAAAGGCAACGCAAAAATTGTTAATTGTTTCTAGCAGGGTAAAAAAAAACATTGTGGGAAAAGGAGGAAATGCTGGTTACCGGCTTTTTCTCCTTTTCTGGCATTGTTTTCAAAATGCTTCTATCTCAGGGTCATAAAAACCAGGGATTGTTAGGTGAAGGGTAAAGATTTTGAAAACAATATGGAAAAAGAATAAAATACTGGTTACCAACAATTTTTTCTTTTCGCACAATGTTTTCAAAAGCCTTTTTCTTCAGGGTCTTCAAACCCAAGAATTGTGTGGAAAAGAGTTCAACATGTTTATTGTTTCCCCAGCTCTATTCATTCACATTTTGGATGAAAAACATTATGGGAAGAGGACACATTACACGGTTGAATAATGGTTTCCCCTGGCACTTTTTTGTTATCTTGTTTATTTTACCCTTTACCACACAACAAAATTTCAGACCTTTTTGAATTGAAAGCATTTGCAGATAGTTTCAGTGTGGCTCATATCAAATGATTCTTCTTTGATAGGGTGGAAAACATTGTGGGAAGGAGAAAATGCTCATAACCAGCATTTTCTCCGTTTCCCACAATGTTTTCAAAAGCTTTCTCTTTCAAATTGTTAAGTCATCATTGTGCAGCAAAGGGCTAATCTTCCAAACACTATTATTTCAAACATCCTGGACAGAATTTTTTGCTGAAAAAAATTCTGTTTACCAAGTAAGATAACTTCTTACTGTCAAACTGAAAGCAATTGCAGCAGACAAATATAGGTGATGCTTCAACTCATTACCAAACGACAATATTTTAGGCTTATAAATTCAACTTGAAAGCATTTGCAGACGACAAAGAAAGTAAAAGTGACTGAAAATTTCAAATTTGTTCATTCTCCTTTTCTCACAATGTTTTCTATGGCTTCTTTCACAGGGTCGTCAAGAGTAGGAATTGTGTGGTAATGGGTAAAAGGATGTAAATAATGTTAAAAAGTAATGAAAATATTTTGTCCAAAGGAAAAAAGTTTACTACCAGCTTTTTCTCACATTGCCACAATGTTTCAACTTTCTCATGGTAAGAAAAACCCTGTATTTTTTCAAAACCAAAATTTTGTCTTTGATATACTTGTGAAATTTGGCCACTCTCCCTCATTTTAATTTTCAGACACCAACGTTTGATGTTGATTCAGAAGGTGAATTTTGGACATTCTTTAATTTCTCTTCTCCTGTTATTCCATAGGCTGTTATTTTCAGTTGGTCTTTTTATGACCTTTTTGGAGAAACCTTGCTTACATAACCTGGCCTTTACAGAGCTCTATGAAACTTGGCATTCTTCTAAAAACAATTCTGACTGTCACAACTAGCATTAGCACCCCTAAACCACTGTGTGAACACTGTTTCATGGGCCTTTTGTTTCTGTTGCTCCAGTCTCTACAAATTCCATACTTATAGTCACATCAACTGCCTGTTTCAAAGTCAACTCTTCTTCTAACAATAACGTTCTCTGAATAATGTTCAATGTTCTGTAACACGCTGACAAAAAAACCCACTCAACATATCTAAAATTGTCCCAAACTCACATGATTCACTCAGCAACATTGATTCTACCAACTTTTTGTTTACAGTTTCATTTTCAATACGCATCTTACGATGAAAGGTAAATCGTTCTGCCATGATGAGGGTTTCGGTTTGCAGGTTATTTTAGATATCAATGGGTCGAAAGTCTTATCATTAAGCTTTTAGGGTGTAACAAAGTTACAGAGCAGACTTAGGTCTTAGATCCACATGGAGGTAATAAAAGAATCAGCTGTCATCATCATCGATGCTATTCGCTACATAAAACCACAGAGGTTAGATTTGCGTATTCCTCGGTGCAACTGTCAACGTTCGGTCGAAATTGCTGTATTTTACCCAGCGTTTCATATTTCAGGTTATATGTACTGTATACGGAGGGGTTGAAATATCCTTGTCGCCACTGTTTTAGGGTCCGAATAAAGCAGTAATCAGCAATTCAACTTAATTGATCATAATCGTTATCTACTTTCGGTTTCTATCCCGGACACGTATGCCATATTATCTCCCGCTAAATGGCATTCTCAATTAATCAAAGTACATTTACTACTTCGAACTTAAGCGTATGAAAAACCTAAAATACTAAAATTGATAGCAAAAGTTCATGGCTGATTTCCATAAAATCGTGTATCTAAGCATTTCACATGCAGTTTTAAATGTTAGATTTTTTTATTTTTTTTTGAGGTGTAATGGCATAGTTTTGGATAATTTTCGAGTGTTTTGGGGCGTTTTAGGGTATTTTTCAGTGGTTTTGGGTATTTTAGAGTGTTTCATCTGAGACGTACTTTACTAACTAGGTCAGGTCAAAGCTGCGGAACGAGACAAATTTTTAAATTTAGAGCCAGTTCTACGATATTTAACTCTGAAATTCATTGTTTGTGTGAATGACATACACTGATTTTTAATCCGGATATTATTTGTACATATCAAATGACAGAGAGGCGTCTGTTCATTGATCTTTGAGGACCTATTTATGGTTTAAAATGGTTTAGAGTCAGTTTGAGGTATTATTGTTATTGCTTCATTTTCTATGAATATTTTCTTGTCCCTCTTTCTGATGTTGTTGTACCTAGTTTCAAATTTGATAGAATGTTGTTTTTTTTTGTTTTCTGTTTTCTCAGGTATTACTTTTATTAAAAAAAACCCATTTAGTGCCTTTTTAAAATAAGATTTCGCTTAAGACAAAAACAATCCATCCAATATGGTGGGTTATCACTTTTATCACTTTGTTTTAATTATTCTTTGATACAGCTTTTGCAAACCGAAAAAAAATAGTAATGATAATTTGTAAAAGTGACGACTGATTATTGATTGACTTGCTCCGGTGCCCCCCTCCCCCTTTAAACACCTTACAGCTGGTAGGATTCCCTGTTTTAACTTTCTTCTACAAATTGTCAGTCTATAGCAATAGAATGTAAACCATAAGGGAAAATTCTGATCAGCAATACTTAATATCAAGCTTCAGACATCACTCATAACATGAATAACAGTTTTACCAACCTTTCATTGGGGTAAAACCAAAATAAACAAAACACATATTCTTTTCTGTAACATTGGTATCTTGGCAACTGTGCTGGAACATACTGTCAACCCCTTGTTACATTATCATATTTGCAATGTTAAAATCTACCCTTCCAAAGGTGAAATTCTTCTCCGTTTTTCTGAGACTTAATTATTCTAGTTTCTGGAATGGCTTTTAGTTTGGTGTCATGCCTAGTTTTGTCATTTGGCAAGGGGTCAGAACAGGACCTAAATCAAATTCAGAAAAAAACATTTATTGAAATCTTTTTTAAAATCACAAATTGCACGCAAGATAAAATATCAAATAATAAAATATAAATAAATTGTAAAAGTACCATTATTTAAATCAACATACAATGTATACATTGTATATGTACACAATCGTTCACAAAGCACAACATATAGTTGTTGAAGTACACATAATATAACAAATATGCTCACAATACTGATGTTGTACACAACACGATACATGAGCATGAACAAAAAAGAATCAGAAAAAATAGTTGAAGCCCTGATTGCTTCAGTTTTAAAAGTATCAAAGTACTTGCAACAATCTGTTTCTCATAACAAGTGAACTACATTTTGGCAAAAGGGGGTTAAATGCATCTCTGTGGTGCAATGTACAATGTACCTCATCTTGACTCATTACCAAGCGACAAAATTTCCGCTTTGTCCAAATCGAAAGCTTTTGCAGACGACAAAAATAAAAGTGACTAAAAATTTAAAAATACATTTTGTGAAGGATAGAAATCATCGTGAAAAAAGGAGAAAATGCTGGTTACCAGCATTTTCTCCTTTTCCCACAATGTTTTTCAAAAGCTTCTTTCTCAGGGTCGTCGAAAGTAGGGATTGTGTGGTAATGGGTTAAAGTTATGTGTCTATAAAATCGTTGTTTTTTTCAAATGACTGAGTCATGAGGTTGAGTGGTCCATTGACATGCAGAAAATTGACCAATAGCAAAAAGTTGCCACCCAGGTCAGCCTGCGTGAACTTGGTACCCAAACCTTGGTCTATACTTTTTGCAGATGCATTTAACTCCCTTTTCACGAGGTATGACTCAACCCCATTTCATAATTTAGTTAAAACTTACCTAATACTGTACAAGACAACTTTTGCTTTTGGTGTAAATAGATTGTACTGTACACCTGATATGGACTGGGTTTTTTTTCTGTTTCAGTAATCAACAAAGATAGAGAAAAACAAGAGGGCCAAGATGGCCCTGGATCGCACACCTGAATTTTTGTGAGGACCGTAGCCATTTTTTTTTTTTTTTTTAAGGTATTGAAACACTGGAAACAAAAATCATTATTTTGCTGAGCAATTTTCAAAAGGTCACCTGTGAAATTCATTTCACAATCTGACAAGCAGTTTCAGAAAAGAAGAATTTTTAAGAGTTTCTTAATTTCTGTATAGTGCAAGTAGCCCCATTCACCAGAGCCATGTTTCTTGACCTACCAAAATTTTGCGGACAGTGTTTCAAAAGGGTTATTCAAGAAACATTTCTGTGAAATTTTTCTAAAATCTGACCAGCCATTTCTGAGAAGAAGAATTTTCAAGAATTTCTTTTCCGTAAAGTGCAAATAGCCCCCATTCACCCGAGTCATGATTCTTGAAGGATCAAAATTTCACCAACACTCTTTGAAAAAGGTCACATAAGGAACATTGCTGTGAAATATTTTTAAAATCTGACCACGAGTTTTAGAGAAAAAGAATTTTCAAGAATTTTTTCATTTCAGTATAGTGAAAGTAGCCCCCATCCACCAGAGCCACGATTCTTGATGAATCAACATTTCACGAACAATTTTTGAAAAGGGTCACCCAAAGAACATCGCTTTGAAATTATTTTTAAATCTGACCAGCCGTTCGAGAGAACAACAATTATTAAGAAATTTGTTTCTCGACGGATCAAAATTTCGCGAACACTTTTTGAAAAGGGTCACCCAAAGAAAATACCTGTGAAATTATTTCAAAATCTGACCAGTGGTTTCAGAGAAGAAACATTTTTAAGAATTTCTTCATTTCTGTATGGTGCAAGTAGCCCCCATTCACCAGAGGCATGTTTCTTGAAATTTCTGTTTCTTGAAATTTCAAAATTTCGTAAAAAGTTTTTTGAAACGGTCACCCATGGAAAACCTCAGTGAAATTATTATTATTTTTTTTTTTTTTCAAAATCTGATCAGCCATTTCAGAGAAGAAGAATTTTTAAGAATTTCTTCATGTCTGTATAGTGTAAACCGCCCACAACCATTAGAGCCATGTTTCTTGATGGATCAAAATTTCTCGAGCACTGTTTTAAAACGGTCAGCTAAGGAACATTTCTGTGAAATGATTTCAAAATCTAATCAGCCATTTTAGAGAATAATTTTAAAACATCTCTTCATGGCCATATAGTGGAAGTAGCCCCCATTCACCAAAGCCATGTTTATTGATGGATCAAAATTTTTGAACAATTTTTGGAAAGGGTCAGCCAAGAAACATTTCTGTGAAATTATTTCTGATCAGCCATTTCAGAGAAAAAGAATTTGAAAGTATCTATTCATGGCCATATAGTGCAAGTATTCCCCATTTACCAGTTCCATGTTTCTTGACAAATCAACATTATGCAAACAATTTTTGAAAAGGGTCACCAAAGGAGCATCTCTGTGAAATTATTCCAAATTCTGACCTGCCGTTTTAGAGAAGAAGAATTTTTAAGAATGTCTTCGTTTCTGTATAGTGCAAGTCGCCCCATTCACCGGAGCCATGATTTCCGACAGATTATAATTTCGTGACCAATCTTTGAAAAGGGTCACTAAAGGAACATCTCTCTGAAATTATTTCAAAATCTGATCATTGGTTTTAGAGGAGAAGATTTTTAAATAACTTCAAAGAAAATTCCATTTTTTTTTTAGTTTTTGACGGAATCAAATTCTGTGAACAATATTTAAAGAGGACCTCTCAAGGAACCTTCCAGCCAAATTCGGTCCAAATTAGCCCAGCTGTTTAGGAGGAGTTGATGTTTGAAAAATTGTTGATGACTCCCGACACAATGACGCACGACGGACACCAGGTGATCCTAAAAGCTCCCCTTGAGCACATTGTGCTCAGGTGAGCTAAAAAGCTAACATAATGTTCCAAAGGTACAACAAATTATTGCACTTCCTATAGGAAACCAACAATCAAATAAGCATTCCCTGGCAAGAGGAGGTTTATTCCTTTCCCAAACAGTCCCTGGTTTTCAAGACCCTGAGAAAGAAGTATTCTGAAAACAAAGTGGGAAAAGGAGAAAATGCTGGTAACCAGCATTTTCTCCTTTTCCAACTATATTTTCTTCCCTTCCGAAAACAAATTTCTATTTCTGATTCACATAAAATTTATCGTCTGCAACCACTTCCGATTTAGACTAGTCTAAAATTATGTCGTTTTGTAAAGGTTTAATGCATCTAGATGATGCATAGTACCAAGCAAGTCATAACATAAATATAGGTCCATAACATCAATTTGTATAACAACAGACAGACTCTTGCAAAACACTGGCTTTAAAACAAACAAAAAATTGACAAAAGCCAGACAGTGCAGACATAGGTAGATACCTTTTGCAAATGCATTTAGGCCTCTTTTTAGAGCATCACTCCAATATATTGCACATTTTGTAAAGAACACATGTAAGAAATATTATGAAGAAGGTCTCATTAACATCATAAGTTTACCTCACAATAATATTTTAGGTTCATCCATCATAAAAGCACTTCCAGAAAGTATGGCTGAACTAAAGGGATTGGTCTTCAGAAGGGTGGAAAACATGGTGAAGAAATGAGAAAATGATGGCTATAAGATAGTTATCCTTTTTTCCACAATATTTGCAAAAGGTGTAGTCCTCTAAAGTTCAAACAAGAGGGACATGATGGCCCTGAATCGCTCACGTAAGCTTTTGAGAGGACAACAGCCATTTTTTTTTCAAAGTCTGATCAGTCATTTCAGAGTAGAACTTTTAACAATCTCTTCATGTCTGTATAGTGTACATAGCCCAGAGCCATTTCTTCATGGATAAAAAATTGTCGAAAAATTTTGGAAAGGTTCAGCCCAGAAACATTTCTATGAAATAATTTCAAAATCCGATAGGTCGTTTCAAAGAGAAAGAATTTTCAAAAATTTCAATACTTGAACTCCATCTCTTTCTACTGCTGTGTACCTAAACGCGATGGAGTATTAGATTCACGGTACAAAATGAGATACATGGTTATCAAAATTCAATCTTGAACTCAAAGTGGTATTGTTCTAATTACTGGCGCAAATCATGCATTTTTGTGCCCGAACATTTTTTTTTTTCAAATGCATTATTATGTAACTGGGTTAACAGGTCCCACTTTAAACGGTATATTTGCACTAATTTCTTTAGGAATGGAGGCGGGTATTTGTTTATTTTAAGTTAAACCTTATTTTACTAAATAAATTAAAAGCCACTTTTAAAGCCGATAGTGGAACCTCAAAAGTTATTTCAAAGAAATATCTCGAGGAAAAATATCTCCGTATCGGATAGTGTAGATCTAGGATCAGACTGCATTTTCTTCCTGGTGTGATCTGAACCTATATTGTCTGCAAAAGGTCATTGATTCGCACTTGGTAGCCAAAGGGTTAATGCAGTCTGCATACAAAAAGCTCTATCAACACGCCCGGCAGGAGACAGCGTTTATGATACCGCTTTACTCTCTGAAGCCTACCGAAAAATTGATAAAACAACAGTTCTTCTTTGTGTGTGTCTTCGAAAAAGATAATTGATGAAACTAACGGCACGGCCGTTTTAGGTTGTTTATTTATCGCCTTTAGGGTGTAATCCATTTAAAAAAATATGACACTTTCACTATTCGGGTATATACTTGATTGGGAAAAATTGTCGGGTGGAAAGGGAAGTAACTCGTGGTGACGCGTCAGTAACGGTATTTGGCAAATGGTCTATTACCTCGATCTATACCTCGATCTATAAATATTCATGAGCAATCAATGGAGTAGCATGCAATCATAGGACGAGCAACTCATGGAACGAATTGGTTTTGGAACGAAAAAGCCCAAGGTCAGTTGGCAAATTTGTATCATTTCGCCAATAAAAGGCTATGAGCGAAAGAAGCTAGTTTCAATAAAAAATAAGTATCTCAACGCTCGATGGCCTCGCTCAATGTATTTTAATATGCCATTTCAAATTACATATTTGAGTGCCACCGTAAAAGTCATTTGCCTGAGAAAATGAGTTTAACTGGGTTTATTTCCTTCGGCTTTGCACAAAATGGTTGAACTAAAACTCTACAAAGTTTGGGTACGCTGTCTCGGTATAGACTCGGTAGAGACTCTAAAGAATTTGGGTACGCTATGACAAAATGGATACGCTGGCATATGTAGAAATATGTATCATATAGAAGATCTGCAGATCAAGATTTAAATTGAAATGTCGTCCTAGATAGCTGCAAATTATGAAGAAAATGGCAATACTCATGGATTTAAATTGAACTACTTATGCCAAGTTTGATATTCTTGCGCTAAAGCCCTGGACCTTTCGGAGGTTGATTAATTTATCAGTGTCATTGACGGCCGACTTTTTTTAAAAGGGCTGAGTTATTACACTTGAAATTACGTTTTTCAGCCCAAAATAAGATACATGGTTATAAAAATTCAATCTTGAACTCATAGTGGTATTGTCTTCGACAAATACCACAAAAATTGCAACAAAATGGTCAACTCTGTGTATGGGTGTGTGGGGGGGTGTATGTGAAAGAGAGGGAGAGAGAGAGAGAGAGAGGGAGAGAGAGAGGGAAGCGTGGAGTGCCATCAACAAATACTTATATTCATTAATACAATTTTTTTAAACAGAAAACTTTGTATTTCAACGTTGTGTGTGATTTTAAAAGGAGGAATAGAGAATCAAAACGTGATTCATCTTCTAAAACGCTTAGTGTCAACAATGTGTGAGTGAACCGCTGAAAATATTTTTTCGTTATGTGCAAGACTGAGAGTTTCATCTCCAAAGGAAGTGTGTGCAGGCTTACAGTGGAAATTTATGATACGCTTTGAAATAAAGTGTCTCTAAATTCACGATAGTATCTGCAATCAAAGAAATAATGCTGATGATTCGATTCAATTTCGCCACAAGCACAACGAGGATAATCGATTATGTTTATGAAATAATGGTGTTGATGAAGTGAACTACATTTAGTTCGGAGCCTAGTATGAATAACTTGAATCCTCCTCTCTCCAAAGAAATATAGCTTATTCGGAATTATTTTCTCTCTTTTAGTGTAACGTTTAAGTCCTGAAAGGGAATCCAGATTTCTAATATCAATGGGTAGAGCATTCCAGTCAGTAATAGCCGAGGGTAGAAAGGTGTTAAGATACAGATTAGTCATGCAAGCTTTATTTTGTAGATTGTGAGAATCTCTTAGGCTGTACGATAAAGTACTTCCTATTGTCTCAGGGACTAAAGAATTTAAATAAGAAGGGGATAGTTCATTTGCCATTTTAAAAAAAAAAAAAACAATTTAAGTTTGTGCTTATATCTTCTTTCGCTAAGTGTTTCCAAATCTGACTCCTTGATAAGATCCGTTAAAGACACAAGTTTACTGCATCCAGTAACAATTGTGCAGCCTCGTTTTGTACTTTTTCATTTTGGTCTTTCTGGTATTGCGATAGATTCATCCAGATAACATCTGCATATTCAAGAATTGGACGGATGAAAGAAAAATATATTGTCTGTACGGATATTCGATCTAGTAGTATCTTTAGACGTCGCATAATTCCAATTCTCTTCCATGTCTTCGTTAAAGATTGATTTACATGGTAATCCCAGGAACCATCATTAGAAATGAAAATACCGAGATGCTTATGAACCTGAACAGATGGAATTCCAACACCAGACATGAAAAGCTCAGGGTGAACAGGTTTGTTACGTTTGCGAGATATTATTAGAGATTCTGATTCTAGAGGATTAAATTTTACAAGCCACCTATTTGCACAATCTCTAATTCTGTTGATGTCTGTTTGTAAAATAGTACCGGTTGTATCAGGATCACCTACAACCATGGATAAACTGGTGTCTTCTGCAAATAGGTTTATGTTTGACTCGTTATCATTTACTATGTCATTAGTGTAGACTAGAAATAGAAGAGGGCCGAGAATAGATCCTTTAGGGACGCCTGCATTAATAGAACTTCGGTCTGAGACAGCACCAGGTAGAACAACCTTCTGATTCCTATCTGAGAGGTAGTCTGAAAACCACGAGAGTGTCCGCTTTCGTTCGTATGGTGTATAACGGCATTTTTAACATCATCTCAGCTATATTGCGACAACCAGTGCACCAATGTATGTTTTTCTTGAGTTTCTATTACTAATGCTCGGCGCAAGTCTTCACAAGCTACTGGCTGCTTTTGCATGTAATCCTCTTTGAATAACAACGATTAGCGGCGAGAAAGGAATGAATCCTGTAGAAATGATTATCATCAATTCCCGGAAAGGAAAAGGCTGAGCTGCAATCTTGAAGAGCTACTAACCATTTACCACACAATCCTTACTTTTAACGCCCCCAGCCAAGATAATGCCTGGTAACGAGCATTTCTTTTTTTCCCAGATTGTTTTTCTTGCCTTCCCAAACCAACTTTCAATTAAACAGTCACTTTATTTTGTTGTCTGAAAATGCTTCCAATTTAGACTAGTCTAAAATGTTTTCGTTTGGTAAATATTTTATTATATTTACTGGGAAAAATGAGCTGGAACACCTACATTTGTTTGTTTGTATTTGAGTTTAACGTTGTTTAAACAGCTTTGGTCGTGTCAAAGTGTCAAATGCAAACATTCATGTGTTCCCAGGCTTTCTCACACCAGTACTGATACAGAGAGAGAGAGAGAGAGAGAGAGAGAGATTGTTTAATTCGATGAAGCTGGTTAAAAGTAAAACATTTATTACTCTTGAATAGTTGTTGAGGTGTCGACAAACCCCTGTTTCGTTTTCTCAATGAACAACCCGTAGGGTCGTCTTGTAAATTGTAAATAAAAACCTGCTTATTTTGCATTTTTTTAAAGCCTTATACTTGGCATAAAGTTGAGCTCCACAAGAGTGGTGTTCATTTTTACTATGTCAAATGCCCTCGCACCGCCCCTTGTCCGGTCAGAGAGAGAAAATAGAGAGTAGAGAGAGAGAGAAAGAGAGTAACTGGACAGTTATTACAGGCATGTGTAGTAGTTTTTGCATCCTTCATGTTAAATATACAAAAGCTGTAGATACGTATCATATATACATGTACATTCAAAACTACGAAACACCTAAGCTGTCTTCATTTTGTTTATCTTCAAAACCTTTCGTTCATTAACCCACTGGAAATGGCAGTAAATTGTATGATTTCTTTACAGCAAAAACGGGTACCTGCATTGAAAAAGTGTATAAATTTTTACAGCACAAATCGATGGGTGAGTGCAACACTATTTTAAGTGCCTGTACAATGTACAGGCACTTAGAATAGTGTTGCACTCACCTATCTAAATAGGGACGTGCATTGCAACACATACACACAAACTCGCATCATATTAGTATATGTTTATAATGTGTGTGTGCTGCAAACAGTCCAATCAGGGAACGCGTCAGATTACCAATTAAATTTGACATGTTGATAATGAGAGGGTCTGGAATGCGAATTTATACTAATCAAAGTACTGAAAGTACTAATAGAAGGTGATGGTAGAAATTTGCTACTCGGTTTAAACACTGGTTCATTTCATTAAACATTTCATTTATCTGATGGTGATAAGTTGATAGCATCTTTTTCTCAAATTCTTGTCATTTTTTGTAGAGTCTGCTCAGCAATGACCAGAATAAATGTTGATTTTTAACTTTATTGAACATAGGTTTGCATATGGCTTGGGGACTGTAAAAACGCAGAAAATATAGAACATAGAGTTAAGCAGATAAAATACACAAAAAAAAGGTAATGGAACAGGTAATAAAACACAGCCAATATAGAAAAAGAAGACAAAAACGTTCAAGAAGGTTTTCTGAAATGTCTGTAAAATGAGTACATAGACTTTGATGAAATTTTCATTGATTATATCTCAATTCAGCACTTTATATCAATTAGTTCAATTGTATTTATTTATAAACCAGTGTATAAAGGGGGGTGTTATTACTTAAGTTTCATTTCAACATACATTTTAATTTGAAGGTAGACTAAACATAAGTTGTTATTTATGTTTCGATTACTTTGACTGAAATGAATGTATCATCTCTATTTGGACCATATGAATCTTTAAAATGATTAAATTATACTCTATTTTTCACCTGGTGTAGCTTTTGAATATAGGTACCTGTTTTAATCATTTTGCCCTAGAGCAATGAATTAATAGTGTGGAGGCGCTGTTCAAATACGTGAATGTTTCAAGAAATCTTGTTTTAAATGAAGAGATATTTAGCCAATAACCAGGAGGAAAGTCTGGTATTTCTGAATACCTTGAACTTATGCCTTTTGCATGTTTTACTTTTTCACTGGCTTGTATACATTTCTTAGTCCAAACTCTTGGTTTTTGGCTTTTCAACAAATATATCAAGGGTTCAATTACTGTAATTTAGAGTGAATTTTCTATAAAACTTGATAATACCAAGTTTTTTGTTGTAGGTCTAAGAACATGCACTATGAATTCCATCTTCCTTTTGGAAGGGTAAATGAGATCCTTATTTACCCTAAAATCAAAATATTCAACTTCATCTTGAAGTAAAAAACACTTTTCTTTCCTTTTACACTGAATTTAATATTTATTAGGGCTTGTCTTTTCAACACTAACTCATCATTATCATTTTGACTTGTAATACTAGTGATATAATATTCTACGCAAAGCACAGAATCCAATATTTTCAGGACCGTGATCATTATCTTTGTTGGAATATTGCAGGTGAAAGTCCATATGTGTACATGTACATGGATATTATGTGTTTGTGTGGGGGGGGTGTGGGTGTGTGTGTGTGTGTGTGTGTGTGTGTGTGTGAAACCTACCAAACCGGCAACTTTTTAAGAATACACACCAACCAACCGGGGACCACCTACCAAACGGAGACGTCCCCATTTGGTATTTAGTATAAATTCGGATTCCAGACCCTCTCATTATCAACATGTCAAATTTAAGTAGTAATCTGACACGTTCCCCGACATTGGGCTGTTAGCAGCACACACACATTATACACATATTTAAGGAATGAAGAGAATTTTATTTTTTTACTGTGTGATAAGGTTTATTTTTTTTCATACCTCCATGAAAAAAATAAAATCCACTTCATTCCTTATGATCTAATATTACAGACAACATCCCCCCACAGAAATAATTCAAACTCCATTCATTTTCTTTAGTTTTAAATCTAATGTTGGAGTTTTTAAAATTCCTTCCACTCATATTTTGTAAGGCGCAAGAATATAACAAGGAAGCAGTTTTCAGATCCCCAATACTAAACATTAACCAATAGAATGAAAGTAAAGGAGCAAAGCAATGTAGGACCCGCAAAAGTAACCTTCTGCAAAAGTAGTTCCAGCACAAGGTGATTTTTTTTTCATGGAGCTATGAAAAAAAATCCAGCCAATCAGAACTCATCAATTTTCATGAAAACAACTAATATTAAATTATTCTGATATGATGCGAATTTGTATGGAATGCAGGTCCCCGTTTGTGCTGTAAAAATTAATACACTTTTTCAATGCAGGTCCCCGTTTGTGCATCTTCGCAAGCCAAGGCTGACGATTCACTACGATACTCTACCCTTGGCGGATCGAGGTTGATTTTTACAATCCACCGATACGCTTTTTCATTGGATGCAGCCAGCTCTAGCTGCAACGAATGGAATCGCTCGTAGCATTTCATATTTGATGAAAATAGAATAAGGTCGCGACCGTCGCTTATCGCTTCATGTTGAATAATTGTATTTGTAAGCGGTTTGTAAAACGATACTTCATTGGCTTTCAGAAATATGATGTAAAGGGGCTAATAACCAGCATCCAATAGAGGGCGCATCTCGAAATCGGGCTCAATCAGCCAAGGTAAGATCCACATCACTACGTACCTTTGGCTCGAGAAGACGCCGTTTATGCTCTAAAAAATACACTTTACCGCCATTTCCATTTTCTTAAGATAAAGACACCATGTGGGGGGGCGGGGCTGGCGGGGCTGGCGGGGCTGGCTCTCTCTCTCTCTCTCTCTCTCTCTCTCTCTCTCTCTCTCTCTCTCTCAGGGGGCGGGGCGGGGCAGGGCCTCTCTCTCTCTCGTGGGGAGGGGGCGGGGCGGGGCAGGGCCATTTGAGAAAGCGAAAGGAACACCAACTTTTGTGGAGCTCAACTTATGCCAAGTATAAGGCTTAAAGGTATGCAAAATATGCAGGTTTTATTCACAATTTACAAGACGAACCTACAGTTTGTTCATTTTGAAAATGAAACAGGGGTTTGTCGACACCTCAACAGTTATTCAAGAATGATAAATGTTTATTTCAGCTTGTCTTTATCTACTCTACTAAATTGATTGAATTAAACGATTAGATAGAAAGAAGTTATATACGCCCGTATGCTTTGATACCAAACAAATACTTAAATTCTGTTTTAAAATTAATACAAAAAAATTCACCCAACAACTATATATAGAATCAAAACACTAAGCCCTGGAAACCCGTAATTGCGTGTTGATAGACGTAGCCCGGGGGTACTAACTGTTGAAACTAATAGAACCAAAGAAGTGAACATTACCCGATATCGATGAAAAAAAAATTGTTTGAAGTTGCTCCCGTTTTCTTCGTATTTCTTCTTGTAAAAAATGAACACTTAATTAGTAGAATTGTCATGCAATAATACTGACTTTGACAGACAAGCGGTCATTGTGGAGAAAGGAAAAAATGTTTGTAGAAAAAAGGCATTTGTAACGTAAGGAATGAGGGTCATCACGATGTTTGTAAACGCCATGTTTTAAAGGCCCGGGTCGTGCCCCTGTCACAAGCTCTGGCTCCCTTTCTTTATCTTTCGTATCCTCTCTCTCTCTCTCTCTCTCTCTCTCTCTCTCTCTCTCCTTTATTTTCTTTCTTTCTCTCACATTTTCCCCCTCGCTCCCTCTCTCTTGATCAGTCTTTCATGTCCGACGAAGTCGTTGAAAAACTGAACTTCAAAAAGGTCTTGAAAAGCAGAAATATGTGCACTGGCCACCTCAGTACAGCTGAAATTATGTACAAAACAGTCATTAACGCGACAAAGCCAAGAATAAAATGATATAAGATCAAACCTTTATCACACAATCCCAAGTTTTTCATGCCCTTTAGAAAAAAAATGAAAAATCTTGTGGGAAAAAGGCAAAATGCTGTTATCCAGGCTCTAAATTCACCAATCATTTTTAAAAACATTGGTCTTGGTCTTATTCTCCAGAATTTTCTAAATTTGAAAGTAAGACAACTTCTGATTGGCTAAACCAAACGGGTGCTGGTTTACTGGTGTAAAAAACTCCAGGAAAGCACTCTGCAGTTCTTCCCTACATCTCATTTTGCATTCCGATATTTTTCAGTCTCTTTAGATTTTTTGTCTGTATTCATGACAGTCCGGATTTGGGTCTCTTGGTGTGCACTAAAACAGTTTGTCATTTGGCCAGGCCTTCAGACAGTTTGTCCTTGAGTCTGTCTTTTTGTCCCTTTTTATGACAAAACTAAAGGAATAAATAACATAGGGAGAAAGACAGAAAGTGATAAGCAGGGCTTTCTTTTGAGTAGCAATTTGTCTCGGAGATCTCAAGTGGACATTTCCAAGAAATAACATGAAACCTTGGTCACTATCGTTTCCGTCCTCGTCTGCAATGTCTAGCTACTTTTCCGCTAGAGTGTCTTTTCGTCCATCTATCTGTTTGACCTCTAGTTCGGTTGTCTGTCTGTATGTATGTCTACGAAAATGTATTTGAAAAAAGAAATATCTTTAACCCTTTAGCAAACGACAAAATTTTATACTTGTTCAAATTGAAAGCACTTGCAGACAACAAAATGAAGGTAACTAAAAAATTGAAATTCGTTTCCAGCAGGCTAGCAAACATTTTGGGAAAAGGAGAAAATGCTGGTAGTCCAGTGGCCGCTTTCGTTCGTATGGCGTTTAATGTCATTTTCAACATCATCTCAGCTATATTGCGACAGCCAGTGCACCAATGTATGGTTTTCTTGAGTTTCTATTATTAGTGCTCGGCGCAAGTCTTCACAAGCTACTGGCTGCTTTCGCATGTAATCCTCTTTGATCAACAACGATTTGCAGCGAAAAAGGAATGAATCCTGTCGCAATGATTATCATCAATTCCCGGACAGGAAAAGGCGGAGCTCCAATTTTGAAGAGCTCCGTTTAACGCACCCCAAGAAAATGCCTGGTAACCAGCATTTTCTTCTTTTTCCAGATTGCTTTCTTTCATTAAGCAGTCACTTTTATTTCGTCGTCAGCAAATGCTTTCCATTTGGACTAGTCTAAAAAAATAATTCGTATGGTAAATGTACTATTATATCTTCCGGAAAAAATGAGCTGCAAAACCTACATTTGTTTGTTTGGAGTTTTACGTTGCTTAAACAGCTTAGGTCATATCAAAGTGTCAATTGCAACACATTCATTGTGTTTCCGGGCTTTCTCATACAGGTAATGAGAGAGAGAGAGAGAGAGAGACGGACAGAGAGAGAGATGGACAGAGAATGAGAGAGAAACGGACAGAGAGAGAGAGACAGACAGACAGAGAATGGGAGAGAGATGGACAGAACACAGAGAGAGAGAGAGAGAGAGAGAGACGGAATGAGAATGAGAGAGAGAGACGGACACAGAGAGAGACGGACAGAGAATGAGAGAGAGAGAGACGGACAGAGAATGAGAGAGAGAGAGAGAGAGGGGGACAGAGAATGACAGAGAGAGAGAGAGAATGAAAGAAAGAGAAATCTTGAACTACTGCTAGGGGCAGGGGCAGGGCTTTGAAAAAATATCGTTTTAAAACATCGTGTAAAAAAAAAATACTACTTTCTTACGTTTCAGTTGCCTTTTTTTCTACAGACATTTTCCTTTTCCCACAATGATTGTTAGTTTTTTAAAGAAAGTACTATTACATGACAATTTTTGTTAATGAAGTGTTCTTTTACAAGAAGAAATACGAAGAAAGGAGCTACTGAAAGAAGTTTTTTTTTTTATCGATATCGGGTATGCACAGAGTTCACTTTTTTTTTGTTTTGTTGTTTAAACCTTAACCAGACGACAGATTTTTAGCCCTTTTCAAATTGAAAGCATCTACAGACGACAATTTTCATTCGGCTCACAAGGTGCAGCTGTTTATAGATAGGATAGCAACCATGAGAAAAGGAGAAAATGCTGGTTACCAGCATTTTCTCGTTTTCCCACAATTCTTTCAATAAGCTTGGTTCTAAGGGTCGTCAAAAGTCGTCATTGTGTGGCAAAGGTTTAAACAATTAGTACCCCCGGGCTACGTCTATCAACATACCAATACAGGTTTCCAGGGCTTAGCGTTTTAATGCTATATATAGCTGGAAGAGGAGGAGGAGAGAGGGAGGAGGAGGAGGAGAGAGAAAGAGAGAGAGAGAGAAGGAGAGAGAGTTTTTGCAGTACAGCTAAGTTTTAGACCAGTCCAAATTGAAAGCATTTGCAGATGACAAATAAAATTGGGCGCAAATGGTCTAACTCTTTCCCACACAAACATTTTAGACCATTCCAAATTGATAGCATCTGCAGGCAACAAAGCTGGCAGAGACACAGATGAAGTGTAGTTTTATTACAGAGTAGAAAAGATGTTGGGAAACGGAGAAAATGCTGGTAACCATCAATTCATCCTTTTACAACAATGTTTCAAAAGGCCTCTTCTTCAGGATCGTGAAAACAAGGGACTGTTTGTTAAAGGGTTAACTCTTTAGACTGGTCCAAATTTAAAGCACTTGTAGACAACAAATGAAAGGCAACGCAAAAATTGTTAATTGTTTCTAGCAGGGTAAAAAAAAACATTGTGGGAAAAGGAGGAAATGCTGGTTACCGGCTTTTTCTCCTTTTCTGGCATTGTTTTCAAAATGCTTCTATCTCAGGGTCATAAAAACCAGGGATTGTTAGGTGAAGGGTAAAGATTTTGAAAACAATATGGAAAAAGAATAAAATACTGGTTACCAACAATTTTTTCTTTTCGCACAATGTTTTCAAAAGCCTTTTTCTTCAGGGTCTTCAAACCCAAGAATTGTGTGGAAAAGAGTTCAACATGTTTATTGTTTCCCCAGCTCTATTCATTCACATTTTGGATGAAAAACATTATGGGAAGAGGACACATTACACGGTTGAATAATGGTTTCCCCTGGCACTTTTTTGTTATCTTGTTTATTTTACCCTTTACCACACAACAAAATTTCAGACCTTTTTGAATTGAAAGCATTTGCAGATAGTTTCAGTGTGGCTCATATCAAATGATTCTTCTTTGATAGGGTGGAAAACATTGTGGGAAGGAGAAAATGCTCATAACCAGCATTTTCTCCGTTTCCCACAATGTTTTCAAAAGCTTTCTCTTTCAAATTGTTAAGTCATCATTGTGCAGCAAAGGGCTAATCTTCCAAACACTATTATTTCAAACATCCTGGACAGAATTTTTTGCTGAAAAAAATTCTGTTTACCAAGTAAGATAACTTCTTACTGTCAAACTGAAAGCAATTGCAGCAGACAAATATAGGTGATGCTTCAACTCATTACCAAACGACAATATTTTAGGCTTATAAATTCAACTTGAAAGCATTTGCAGACGACAAAGAAAGTAAAAGTGACTGAAAATTTCAAATTTGTTCATTCTCCTTTTCTCACAATGTTTTCTATGGCTTCTTTCACAGGGTCGTCAAGAGTAGGAATTGTGTGGTAATGGGTAAAAGGATGTAAATAATGTTAAAAAGTAATGAAAATATTTTGTCCAAAGGAAAAAAGTTTACTACCAGCTTTTTCTCACATTGCCACAATGTTTCAACTTTCTCATGGTAAGAAAAACCCTGTATTTTTTCAAAACCAAAATTTTGTCTTTGATATACTTGTGAAATTTGGCCACTCTCCCTCATTTTAATTTTCAGACACCAACGTTTGATGTTGATTCAGAAGGTGAATTTTGGACATTCTTTAATTTCTCTTCTCCTGTTATTCCATAGGCTGTTATTTTCAGTTGGTCTTTTTATGACCTTTTTGGAGAAACCTTGCTTACATAACCTGGCCTTTACAGAGCTCTATGAAACTTGGCATTCTTCTAAAAACAATTCTGACTGTCACAACTAGCATTAGCACCCCTAAACCACTGTGTGAACACTGTTTCATGGGCCTTTTGTTTCTGTTGCTCCAGTCTCTACAAATTCCATACTTATAGTCACATCAACTGCCTGTTTCAAAGTCAACTCTTCTTCTAACAATAACGTTCTCTGAATAATGTTCAATGTTCTGTAACACGCTGACAAAAAAACCCACTCAACATATCTAAAATTGTCCCAAACTCACATGATTCACTCAGCAACATTGATTCTACCAACTTTTTGTTTACAGTTTCATTTTCAATACGCATCTTACGATGAAAGGTAAATCGTTCTGCCATGATGAGGGTTTCGGTTTGCAGGTTATTTTAGATATCAATGGGTCGAAAGTCTTATCATTAAGCTTTTAGGGTGTAACAAAGTTACAGAGCAGACTTAGGTCTTAGATCCACATGGAGGTAATAAAAGAATCAGCTGTCATCATCATCGATGCTATTCGCTACATAAAACCACAGAGGTTAGATTTGCGTATTCCTCGGTGCAACTGTCAACGTTCGGTCGAAATTGCTGTATTTTACCCAGCGTTTCATATTTCAGGTTATATGTACTGTATACGGAGGGGTTGAAATATCCTTGTCGCCACTGTTTTAGGGTCCGAATAAAGCAGTAATCAGCAATTCAACTTAATTGATCATAATCGTTATCTACTTTCGGTTTCTATCCCAGACACGTATGCCATATTATCTCCCGCTAAATGGCATTCTCAATTAATCAAAGTACATTTACTACTTCGAACTTAAGCGTATGAAAAACCTAAAATACTAAAATTGATAGCAAAAGTTCATGGCTGATTTCCATAAAATCGTGTATCTAAGCATTTCACATGCAGTTTTAAATGTTAGATTTTTTTTTTTTTTTTTTTAGGTGTAATGGCATAGTTTTGGATAATTTTCGAGTGTTTTGGGGCGTTTTAGGGTATTTTTCAGTGGTTTTGGGTATTTTAGAGTGTTTCATCTGAGACGTACTTTACTAACTAGGTCAGGTCAAAGCTGCGGAACGAGACAAATTTTTAAATTTAGAGCCAGTTCTACGATATTTAACTCTGAAATTCATTGTTTGTGTGAATGACATACACTGATTTTTAATCCGGATATTATTTGTACATATCAAATGACAGAGAGGCGTCTGTTCATTGATCTTTGAGGACCTATTTATGGTTTAAAATGGTTTAGAGTCAGTTTGAGGTATTATTGTTATTGCTTCATTTTCTATGAATATTTTCTTGTCCCTCTTTCTGATGTTGTTGTACCTAGTTTCAAATTTGATAGAATGTTGTTTTTTTTTTTTTTTTTCTGTTTTCTCAGGTATTACTTTTATTAAAAAAAACCCATTTAGTGCCTTTTTAAAATAAGATTTCGCTTAAGACAAAAACAATCCATCCAATATGGTGGGTTATCACTTTTATCACTTTGTTTTAATTATTCTTTGATACAGCTTTTGCAAACCGAAAAAAATAGTAATGATAATTTGTAAAAGTGACGACTGATTATTGATTGACTTGCTCCGGTGCCCCCCTCCCCCTTTAAACACCTTACAGCTGGTAGGATTCCCTGTTTTAACTTTCTTCTACAAATTGTCAGTCTATAGCAATAGAATGTAAACCATAAGGGAAAATTCTGATCAGCAATACTTAATATCAAGCTTCAGACATCACTCATAACATGAATAACAGTTTTACCAACCTTTTATTGGGGTAAAACCAAAATAAACAAAACACATATTCTTTTCTGTAACATTGGTATCTTGGCAACTGTGCTGGAACATACTGTCAACCCCTTGTTACATTATCATATTTGCAATGTTAAAATCTACCCTTCCAAAGGTGAAATTCTTCTCCGTTTTTCTGAGACTTAATTATTCTAGTTTCTGGAATGGCTTTTAGTTTGGTGTCATGCCTAGTTTTGTCATTTGGCAAGGGGTCAGAACAGGACCTAAATCAAATTCAGAAAAAAACATTTATTGAAATCTTTTTAAAATCACAAATTGCACGCAAGATAAAATATCAAATAATAAAATATAAATAAATTGTAAAAGTACCATTATTTAAATCAACATATACATTGTATATGTACACAATCGTTCACAAAGCACAACATATAGTTGTTGAAGTACACATAATATAACAAATATGCTCACAATACTGATGTTGTACACAACACGATACATGAGCATGAACAAAAAAGAATCAGAAAAAATAGTTGAAGCCCTGATTGCTTCAGTTTTAAAAGTATCAAAGTACTTGCAACAATCTGTTTCTCATAACAAGTGAACTACATTTTGGCAAAAGGGGGTTAAATGCATCTCTGTGGTGCAATGTACAATGTACCTCATCTTGACTCATTACCAAGCGACAAAATTTCCGCTTTGTCCAAATCGAAAGCTTTTGCAGACGACAAAAATAAAAGTGACTAAAAATTTAAAAATACATTTTGTGAAGGATAGAAATCATCGTGAAAAAAGGAGAAAATGCTGGTTACCAGCATTTTCTCCTTTTCCCACAATGTTTTTCAAAAGCTTCTTTCTCAGGGTCGTCGAAAGTAGGGATTGTGTGGTAATGGGTTAAAGTTATGTGTCTATAAAATCCTTGTTTTTTTCAAATGACTGAGTCATGAGGTTGAGTGGTCCATTGACATGCAGAAAATTGACCAATAGCAAAAAGTTGCCACCCAGGTCAGCCTGCGTGAACTTGGTACCCAAACCTTGGTCTATACTTTTTGCAGATGCATTTAACTCCCTTTTCACGAGGTATGACTCAACCCCATTTCATAATTTAGTTAAAACTTACCTAATACTGTACAAGACAACTTTTGCTTTTGGTGTAAATAGATTGTACTGTACACCTGATATGGACTGGGTTTTTTTTCTGTTTCAGTAATCAACAAAGATAGAGAAAAACAAGAGGGCCAAGATGGCCCTGGATCGCACACCTGAATTTTTGTGAGGACCGAAGCCATTTTTTTTTTTTTTTAAGGTATTGAAACACTGGAAACAAAAATCATTATTTTGCTGAGCAATTTTCAAAAGGTCACCTGTGAAATTCATTTCACAATCTGACAAGCAGTTTCAAAAAAGAAGAATTTTTAAGAGTTTCTTAATATCTGTATAGTGCAAGTAGCCCCATTCACCAGAGCCATGTTTCTTGACCTACCAAACTTTTGCGGACAGTGTTTCAAAAGGGTTATTCAAGAAACATTTCTGTGAAATTTTTCTAAAATCTGACCAGCCATTTCTGAGAAGAAGAATTTTCAAGAATTTCTTTTCCGTAAAGTGCAAAGAGCCCCCATTCACCCGAGTCATGATTCTTGAAGGATCAAAATTTCACCAACACTCTTTGAAAAAGGTCACATAAGGAACATTGCTGTGAAATATTTTTAAAATCTGACCACGAGTTTTAGAGAAAAAGAATTTTCAAGAATTTTTTCATTTCAGTATAGTGAAAGTAGCCCCCATCCACCAGAGCCACGATTCTTGATGAATCAACATTTCACGAACAATTTTTGAAAAGGGTCACCCAAAGAACATCGCTTTGAAATTATTTTTAAATCTGACCAGCCGTTCGAGAGAACAACAATTATTAAGAAATTTGTTTCTCGACGGATCAAAATTTCGCGAACACTTTTTGAAAAGGGTCACCCAAAGAAAATACCTGTGAAATTATTTCAAAATCTGACCAGTGGTTTCAGAGAAGAAACATTTTTAAGAATTTCTTCATTTCTGTATGGTGCAAGTAGCCCCCATTCACCAGAGGCATGTTTCTTGAAATTTCTGTTTCTTGAAATTTCAAAATTTCGTAAAAAGTTTTTTGAAACGGTCACCCATGGAAAACCTCAGTGAAATTATTATTTTTTTTTTTTTTTTCAAAATCTGATCAGCCATTTCAGAGAAGAAGAATTTTTAAGAATTTCTTCATGTCTGTATAGTGTAAACCGCCCACAACCATTAGAGCCATGTTTCTTGATGGATCAAAATTTCTCGAGCACTGTTTTAAAACGGTCAGCTAAGGAATATTTCTGTGAAATGATTTCAAAATCTAATCAGCCATTTTAGAGAATAATTTTAAAACATCTCTTCATGGCCATATAGTGGAAGTAGCCCCCATTCACCAAAGCCATGTTTATTGATGGATCAAAATTTTTGAACAATTTTTGGAAAGGGTCAGCCAAGAAACATTTCTGTGAAATTATTTCTGATCAGCCATTTCAGAGAAAAAGAATTTGAAAGTATCTATTCATGGCCATATAGTGCAAGTATTCCCCATTTACCAGTTCCATGTTTCTTGACAAATCAACATTATGCAAACAATTTTTGAAAAGGGTCACCAAAGGAGCATCTCTGTGAAATTATTCCAAATTCTGACCTGCCGTTTTAGAGAAGAAGAATTTTTAAGAATGTCTTCGTTTCTGTATAGTGCAAGTCGCCCCATTCACCGGAGCCATGATTTCCGACAGATTATAATTTCGTGACCAATCTTTGAAAAGGGTCACTAAAGGAACATCTCTCTGAAATTATTTCAAAATCTAATCATTGGTTTTAGAGGAGAAGATTTTTAAATAACTTCAAAGAAAATTCCATTTTTTTTTAGTTTTTGACGGAATCAAATTCTGTGAACATTATTTAAAGAGGACCTCTCAAGGAACATTCCAGCCAAATTCGGTCCAAATTAGCCCAGCTGTTTAGGAGGAGTTGATGTTTGAAAAATTGTTGATGACTCCCGACACAATGACGCACGACGGACACTAGGTGATCCTAAAAGCTCCCCTTGAGCACATTGTGCTCAGGTGAGCTAAAAAGCTAACATAATGTTCCAAAGGTACAACAAATTATTGCACTTCCTATAGGAAACCAACAATCAAATAAGCATTCCCTGGCAAGAGGAGGTTTATTCCTTTCCCAAACAGTCCCTGGTTTTCAAGACCCTGAGAAAGAAGTATTCTGAAAACAAAGTGGGAAAAGGAGAAAATGCTGGTAACCAGCATTTTCTCCTTTTCCAACTATATTTTCTTCCCTTCCGAAAACAAATTTCTATTTCTGATTCACATAAAATTTATCGTCTGCAACCACTTCCGATTTAGACTAGTCTAAAATTATGTCGTTTTGTAAAGGTTTAATGCATCTAGATGATGCATAGTACCAAGCAAGTCATAACATAAATATAGGTCCATAACATCAATTTGTATAACAACAGACAGACTCTTGCAAAACACTGGCTTTAAAACAAACAAAAAATTGACAAAAGCCAGACAGTGCAGACATAGGTAGATACCTTTTGCAAATGCATTTAGGCCTCTTTTTAGAGCATCACTCCAATATATTGCACACTTTGTAAAGAACACATGTAAGAAATATTATGAAGAAGGTCTCATTAACATCATAAGTTTACCTCACAATAATATTTTAGGTTCATCCATCATAAAAGCACTTCCAGAAAGTATGGCTGAACTAAAGGGATTGGTCTTCAGAAGGGTGGAAAACATGGTGAAGAAATGAGAAAATGATGGCTATAAGATAGTTATCCTTTTTTCCACAATATTTGCAAAAGGTGTAGTCCTCTAAAGTTCAAACAAGAGGGACATGATGGCCCTGAATCGCTCACGTAAGCTTTTGAGAGGACAACAGCCATTTTTTTTTCAAAGTCTGATCAGTCATTTCAGAGTAGAACTTTTAACAATCTCTTCATGTCTGTATAGTGTACATAGCCCAGAGCCATTTCTTCATGGATAAAAAATTGTCGAAAAATTTTGGAAAGGTTCAGCCCAGAAACATTTCTATGAAATAATTTCAAAATCCGATAGGTCGTTTCAAAGAGAAAGAATTTTCAAAAATTTCAATACTTGAACTCCATCTCTTTCTACTGCTGTGTACCTAAACGCGATGGAGTATTAGATTCACGGTACAAAATGAGATACATGGTTATCAAAATTCAATCTTGAACTCAAAGTGGTATTGTTCTAATTACTGGCGCAAATCATGCATTTTTGTGCCCGAACATTTTTTTTTTCAAATGCATTATTATGTAACTGGGTTAACAGGTCCCACTTTAAACGGTATATTTGCACTAATTTCTTTAGGAATGGAGGCGGGTATTTGTTTATTTTAAGTTAAACCTTATTTTACTAAATAAATTAAAAGCCACTTTTAAAGCCGATAGTGGAACCTCAAAAGTTATTTCAAAGAAATATCTCGAGGAAAAATATCTCCGTATCGGATAGTGTAGATCTAGGATCAGACTGCATTTTCTTCCTGGTGTGATCTGAACCTATATTGTCTGCAAAAGGTCATTGATTCGCACTTGGTAGCCAAAGGGTTAATGCAGTCTGCATACAAAAAGCTCTATCAACACGCCCGGCAGGAGACAGCGTTTATGATACCGCTTTACTCTCTGAAGCCTACCGAAAAATTGATAAAACAACAGTTCTTCTTTGTGTGTGTCTTCGAAAAAGATAATTGATGAAACTAACGGCACGGCCGTTTTAGGTTGTTTATTTATCGCCTTTAGGGTGTAATCCATTTAAAAAAATATGACACTTTCACTATTCGGGTATATACTTGATTGGGAAAAATTGTCGGGTGGAAAGGGAAGTAACTCGTGGTGACGCGTCAGTAACGGTATTTGGCAAATGGTCTATTACCTCGATCTATACCTCGATCTATAAATATTCATGAGCAATCAATGGAGTAGCATGCAATCATAGGACGAGCAACTCATGGAACGAATTGGTTTTGGAACGAAAAAGCCCAAGGTCAGTTGGCAAATTTGTATCATTTCGCCAATAAAAGGCTATGAGCGAAAGAAGCTAGTTTCAATAAAAAATAAGTATCTCAACGCTCGATGGCCTCGCTCAATGTATTTTAATATGCCATTTCAAATTACATATTTGAGTGCCACCGTAAAAGTCATTTGCCTGAGAAAATGAGTTTAACTGGGTTTATTTCCTTCGGCTTTGCACAAAATGGTTGAACTAAAACTCTACAAAGTTTGGGTACGCTGTCTCGGTATAGACTCGGTAGAGACTCTAAAGAATTTGGGTACGCTATGACAAAATGGATACGCTGGCATATGTAGAAATATGTATCATATAGAAGATCTGCAGATCAAGATTTAAATTGAAATGTCGTCCTAGATAGCTGCAAATTATGAAGAAAATGGCAATACTCATGGATTTAAATTGAACTACTTATGCCAAGTTTGATATTCTTGCGCTAAAGCCCTGGACCTTTCGGAGGTTGATTAATTTATCAGTGTCATTGACGGCCGACGTTTTTTAAAAGGGCTGAGTTATTACACTTGAAAATACGTTTTTCAGCCCAAAATAAGATACATGGTTATAAAAATTCAATCTTGAACTCATAGTGGTATTGTCTTCGACAAATACCACAAAAATTGCAACAAAATGGTCAACTCTGTGTATGGGTGTGTGGGGGGGGGTGTATGTGAAAGAGAGGGAGAGAGAGAGAGAGAGAGGGAGAGAGAGAGGGAAGCGTGGAGTGCCATCAACAAATACTTATATTCATTAATACAATTTTTTTAAACAGAAAACTTTGTATTTCAACGTTGTGTGTGATTTTAAAAGGAGGAGTAGAGAATCAAAACGTGATTCATCTTCTAAAACGCTTAGTGTCAACAATGTGTGAGTGAACCGCTGAAAATATTTTTTCGTTATGTGCAAGACTGAGAGTTTCATCTCCAAAGGAAGTGTGTGCAGGCTTACAGTGGAAATTTATGATACGCTTTGAAATAAAGTGTCTCTAAATTCACGATAGTATCTGCAATCAAAGAAATAATGCTGATTTGATTCAATTTCGCCACAAGCACAAAGAGGATAATCGATTATGTTTATGAAATAATGGTGTTGATGAAGTGAACTACATTTAGTTCGGAGCCTAGTATGAATAACTTGAATCCTCCTCTCTCCAAAGAAATATAGCTTATTCGGAATTATTTTCTCTCTTTTAGTGTAACGTTTAAGTCCTGAAAGGGAATCCAGATTTCTAATATCAATGGGTAGAGCATTCCAGTCAGTAATAGCCGAGGGTAGAAAGGTGTTAAGATACAGATTAGTCATGCAAGCTTTATTTTGTAGATTGTGAGAATCTCTTAGGCTGTACGATAAAGTACTTCCTATTGTCTCAGGGACTAAAGAATTTAAATAAGAAGGGGATAGTTCATTTGCCATTTAAAAAAAAAAAAAACAATTTAAGTTTGTGCTTATATCTTCTTTCGCTAAGTGTTTCCAAATCTGACTCCTTGATAAGATCCGTTAAAGACACAAGTTTACTGCATCCAGTAACAATTGTGCAGCCTCGTTTTGTACTTTTTCATTTTGGTCTTTCTGGTATTGCGATAGATTCATCCAGATAACATCTGCATATTCAAGAATTGGACGGATGAAAGAAAAATATATTGTCTGTACGGATATTCGATCTAGTAGTATCTTTAGACGTCGCATAATTCCAATTCTCTTCCATGTCTTCGTTAAAGATTGATTTACATGGTAATCCCAGGAACCATCATTAGAAATGAAAATACCGAGATGCTTATGAACCTGAACAGATGGAATTCCAACACCAGACATGAAAAGCTCAGGGTGAACAGGTTTGTTACGTTTGCGAGATATTATTAGAGATTCTGATTCTAGAGGATTAAATTTTACAAGCCACCTATTTGCACAATCTCTAATTCTGTTGATGTCTGTTTGTAAAATAGTACCGGTTGTATCAGGATCACCTACAACCATGGATAAACTGGTGTCTTCTGCAAATAGGTTTATGTTTGACTCGTTATCATTTACTATGTCATTAGTGTAGACTAGAAATAGAAGAGGGCCGAGAATAGATCCTTTAGGGACGCCTGCATTAATAGAACTTCGGTCTGAGACAGCACCAGGTAGAACAACCTTCTGATTCCTATCTGAGAGGTAGTCTGAAAACCACGAGAGTGTCCGCTTTCGTTCGTATGGTGTATAACGGCATTTTTAACATCATCTCAGCTATATTGCGACAACCAGTGCACCAATGTATGTTTTTCTTGAGTTTCTATTACTAATGCTCGGCGCAAGTCTTCACAAGCTACTGGCTGCTTTTGCATGTAATCCTCTTTGAATAACAACGATTAGCGGCGAGAAAGGAATGAATCCTGTAGAAATGATTATCATCAATTCCCGGAAAGGAAAAGGCTGAGCTGCAATCTTGAAGAGCTACTAACCATTTACCACACAATCCTTACTTTTAACGCCCCCAGCCAAGATAATGCCTGGTAACGAGCATTTCTTTTTTTCCCAGATTGTTTTTCTTGCCTTCCCAAACCAACTTTCAATTAAACAGTCACTTTATTTTGTTGTCTGAAAATGCTTCCAATTTAGACTAGTCTAAAATGTTTTCGTTTGGTAAATATTTTATTATATTTACTGGGAAAAATGAGCTGGAACACCTACATTTGTTTGTTTGTATTTGAGTTTAACGTTGTTTAAACAGCTTTGGTCGTGTCAAAGTGTCAAATGCAAACATTCATGTGTTCCCAGGCTTTCTCACACCAGTACTGATACAGAGAGAGAGAGAGAGAGAGAGAGAGATTGTTTAATTCGATGAAGCTGGTTAAAAGTAAAACATTTATTACTCTTGAATAGTTGTTGAGGTGTCGACAAACCCCTGTTTCGTTTTCTCAATGAACAACCCGTAGGGTCGTCTTGTAAATTGTAAATAAAAACCTGCTTATTTTGCATTTTTTTAAAGCCTTATACTTGGCATAAAGTTGAGCTCCACAAGAGTGGTGTTCATTTTTACTATGTCAAATGCCCTCGCACCGCCCCTTGTCCGGTCAGAGAGAGAAAATAGAGAGTAGAGAGAGAGAGAAAGAGAGTAACTGGACAGTTATTACAGGCATGTGTAGTAGTTTTTGCATCCTTCATGTTAAATATACAAAAGCTGTAGATACGTATCATATATACATGTACATTCAAAACTACGAAACACCTAAGCTGTCTTCATTTTGTTTATCTTCAAAACCTTTCGTTCATTAACCCACTGGAAATGGCAGTAAATTGTATGATTTCTTTACAGCAAAAACGGGTACCTGCATTGAAAAAGTGTATAAATTTTTACAGCACAAATCGATGGGTGAGTGCAACACTATTTTAAGTGCCTGTACAATGTACAGGCACTTAGAATAGTGTTGCACTCACCTATCTAAATAGGGACGTGCATTGCAACACATACACACAAACTCGCATCATATTAGTATATGTTTATAATGTGTGTGTGCTGCAAACAGTCCAGTCAGGGAACGCGTCAGATTACTAATTAAATTTGACATGTTGATAATGAGAGGGTCTGGAATGCGAATTTATACTAATCAAAGTACTGAAAGTACTAATAGAAGGTGATGGTAGAAATTTGCTACTCAGTTTAAACACTGGTTCATTTCATTAAACATTTCATTTATCTGATGGTGATAAGTTGATAGCATCTTTTTCTCAAATTCTTGTCATTTTTTGTAGAGTCTGCTCAGCAATGACCAGAATAAATGTTGATTTTTAACTTTATTGAACATAGGTTTGCATATGGCTTGGGGACTGTAAAAACGCAGAAAATATAGAACATAGAGTTAAGCAGATAAAATACACAAAAAAAAGGTAATGGAACAGGTAATAAAACACAGCCAATATAGAAAAAGAAGACAAAAACGTTCAAGAAGGTTTTCTGAAATGTCTGTAAAATGAGTACATAGACTTTGATGAAATTTTCATTGATTATATCTCAATTCAGCACTTTATATCAATTAGTTCAATTGTATTTATTTATAAACCAGTGTATAAAGGGGGTGTTATTACTTAAGTTTCATTTCAACATACATTTTAATTTGAAGGTAGACTAAACATAAGTTGTTATTTATGTTTCGATTACTTTGACTGAAATGAATGTATCATCTCTATTTGGACCATACGAATCTTTAAAATGATTAAATTATACTCTATTTTTCACCTGGTGTAGCTTTTGAATATAGGTACCTGTTTTAATCATTTTGCCCTAGAGCAATGAATTAATAGTGTGGAGGCGCTGTTCAAATACGTGAATGTTTCAAGAAATCTTGTTTTAAATGAAGAGATATTTAGCCAATAACCAGGAGGAAAGTCTGGTATTTCTGAATACCTTGAACTTATGCCTTTTGCATGTTTTACTTTTTCACTGGCTTGTATACATTTCTTAGTCCAAACTCTTGGTTTTTGGCTTTTCAACAAATATATCAAGGGTTCAATTACTGTAATTTAGAGTGAATTTTCTATAAAACTTGATAATACCAAGTTTTTTGTTGTAGGTCTAAGAACATGCACTATGAATTCCATCTTCCTTTTGGAAGGGTAAATGAGATCCTTATTTACCCTAAAATCAAAATATTCAACTTCATCTTGAAGTAAAAAACACTTTTCTTTCCTTTTACACTGAATTTAATATTTATTAGGGCTTGTCTTTTCAACACTAACTCATCATTATCATTTTGACTTGTAATACTAGTGATATAATATTCTACGCAAAGCACAGAATCCAATATTTTCAGGACCGTGATCATTATCTTTGTTGGAATATTGCAGGTGAAAGTCCATATGTGTACATGTACATGGATATTATGTGTTTGTGTGGGGGGGGTGTGGGTGTGTGTGTGTGTGTGTGTGAAACCTACCAAACCGGCAACTTTTTAAGAATACACACCAACCAACCGGGGACCACCTACCAAACGGAGACGTCCCCATTTGGTATTTAGTATAAATTCGGATTCCAGACCCTCTCATTATCAACATGTCAAATTTAAGTAGTAATCTGACACGTTCCCCGACATTGGGCTGTTAGCAGCACACACACATTATACACATATTTAAGGAATGAAGAGAATTTTATCTTTTTACTGTGTGATAAGGTTTTTTTTTTTTCATACCTCCATGAAAAAAATAAAATCCACTTCATTCCTTATGATCTAATATTACAGACAACATCCCCCCACAGAAATAATTCAAACTCCATTCATTTTCTTTAGTTTTAAATCTAATGTTGGAGTTTTTAAAATTCCTTCCACTCATATTTTGTAAGGCGCAAGAATATAACAAGGAAGCAGTTTTCAGATCCCCAATACTAAACATTAACCAATAGAATGAAAGTAAAGGAGCAAAGCAATGTAGAACCCGCAAAAGTAACCTTCTGCAAAAGTAGTTCCAGCACAAGGTGATTTTTTTTTTTCATGGAGCTATGAAAAAAAAATCCAGCCAATCAGAACTCACCAATTTTCATGAAAACAACTAATATTAAATTATTCTGATATGATGCGAATTTGTATGGAATGCAGGTCCCCGTTTGTGCTGTAAAAATTAATACACTTTTTCAATGCAGGTCCCCGTTTGTGCATCTTCGCAAGCCAAGGCTGACGATTCACTACGATACTCTACCCTTGGCGGATCGAGGTTGATTTTTACAATCCACCGATACGCTTTTTCATTGGATGCAGCCAGCTCTAGCTGCAACGAATGGAATCGCTCGTAGCATTTCATATTTGATGAAAATAGAATAAGGTCGCGACCGTCGCTTATCGCTTCATGTTGAATAATTGTATTTGTAAGCGGTTTGTAAAACGATACTTCATTGGCTTTCAGAAATATGATGTAAAGGGGCTAATAACCAGCATCCAATAGAGGGCGCATCTCGAAATCGGGCTCAATCAGCCAAGGTAAGATCCACATCACTACGTACCTTTGGCTCGAGAAGACGCCGTTTATGCTCTAAAAAATACACTTTACCGCCATTTCCATTTTCTTAAGATAAAGACACCATGTGGGGGGCGGGGCTGGCTCGCGCTCTCTCTCTCTCTCTCTCTCTCTCTCTCTCTCTCTCTCTCTCTCTCTCTCTCTCTCTCTCTCAGGGGGCGGGGCGGGGCAGGGCCTCTCTCTCTCTCGTGGGGAGGGGGCGGGGCGGGGCAGGGCCATTTGAGAAAGCGAAAGGAACACCAACTTTTGTGGAGCTCAACTTATGCCAAGTATAAGGCTTAAAGGTATGCAATATATGCAGGTTTTATTCACAATTTACAAGACGAACCTACAGTTTGTTCATTTTGAAAATGAAACAGGGGTTTGTCGACACCTCAACAGTTATTCAAGAATGATAAATGTTTTACTTTATTTCAGCTTGTCTTTATCTACTCTACTAAATTGATTGAATTAAACGATTAGATAGAAAGAAGTTATATACGCCCGTATGCTTTGATACCAAACAAATACTTAAATTCTGTTTTAAAATTAATACAAAAAAATTCACCCAACAACTATATATAGAATCAAAACACTAAGCCCTGGAAACCCGTAATTGCGTGTTGATAGACGTAGCCCGGGGGTACTAACTGTTGAAACTAATAGAACAAAAGAAGTGAACATTACCCGATATCGATGAAAAAAAATTGTTTGAAGTTGCTCCCGTTTTCTTCGTATTTCTTCTTGTAAAAAATGAACACTTAATTAGTAGAATTGTCATGCAATAATACTGACTTTGACAGACAAGCGGTCATTGTGGAGAAAGGAAAAAATGTTTGTAGAAAAAAGGCATTTGTAACGTAAGGAATGAGGGTTATCACGATGTTTGTAAACGCCATGTTTTAAAGGCCCGGGTCGTGCCCCTGTCACAAGCTCTGGCTCCCTTTCTTTATCTTTCGTATCCTCTCTCTCTCTCTCTCTCTCTCTCTCTCTCCTTTATTTTCTTTCTTTCTCTCACATTTTCCCCCTCGCTCCCTCTCTCTTGATCAGTCTTTCATGTCCGACGAAGTCGTTGAAAAACTGAACTTCAAAAAGGTCTTGAAAAGCAGAAATATGTGCACTGGCCACCTCAGTACAGCTGAAATTATGTACAAAACTGTCATTAACGCGACAAAGCCAAGAATAAAATGATATAAGATCAAACCTTTATCACACAATCCCAAGTTTTTCATGCCCTTTAGAAAAAAAATGAAAAATCTTGTGGGAAAAAGGCAAAATGCTGTTATCCAGGCTCTAAATTCACCAATCATTTTTAAAAACATTGGTCTTGGTCTTATTCTCCAGAATTTTCTAAATTTGAAAGTAAGACAACTTCTGATTGGCTAAACCAAACGGGTGCTGGTTTACTGGTGTAAAAAACTCCAGGAAAGCACTCTGCAGTTCTTCCCTACATCTCATTTTGCATTCCGATATTTTTCAGTCTCTTTAGATTTTTTGTCTGTATTCATGACAGTCCGGATTTGGGTCTCTTGGTGTGCACTAAAACAGTTTGTCATTTGGCCAGGCCTTCAGACAGTTTGTCCTTGAGTCTGTCTTTTTGTCCCTTTTTATGACAAAACTAAAGGAATAAATAACATAGGGAGAAAGACAGAAAGTGAAAAGCAGGGCTTTCTTTTGAGTAGCAATTTGTCTCGGAGATCTCAAGTGGACATTTCCAAGACATAACATGAAACCTTGGTCACTATCGTTTCCGTCCTCGTCTGCAATGTCTAGCTACTTTTCCGCTAGAGTGTCTTTTCGTCCATCTATCTGTTTGACCTCTAGTTCGGTTGTCTGTCTGTATGTATGTCTACGAAAATGTATTTGAAAAAAGAAATATCTTTAACCCTTTAGCAAACGACAAAATTTTATACTTGTTCAAATTGAAAGCACTTGCAGACAACAAAATAAAGGTAACTAAAAAATTGAAATTCGTTTCCAGCAGGCTAGCAAACATTTTGGGAAAAGGAGAAAATGCTGGTAGTCCAGTGGCCGCTTTCGTTCGTATGGCGTTTAATGTCATTTTCAACATCATCTCAGCTATATTGCGACAGCCAGTGCACCAATGTATGGTTTTCTTGAGTTTCTATTATTAGTGCTCGGCGCAAGTCTTCACAAGCTACTGGCTGCTTTCGCATGTAATCCTCTTTGATCAACAACGATTTGCAGCGAAAAAGGAATGAATCCTGTCGCAATGATTATCATCAATTCCCGGACAGGAAAAGGCGGAGCTCCAATTTTGAAGAGCTCCGTTTAACGCACCCCAAGAAAATGCCTGGTAACCAGCATTTTCTTCTTTTTCCAGATTGCTTTCTTTCATTAAGCAGTCACTTTTATTTCGTCGTCAGCAAATGCTTTCCATTTGGACTAGTCTAAAAAATAATTCGTATGGTAAATGTACTATTATATCTTCCGGAAAAAATGAGCTGCAAAACCTACATTTGTTTGTTTGGAGTTTTACGTTGCTTAAACAGCTTAGGTCATATCAAAGTGTCAATTGCAACACATTCATTGTGTTTCCGGGCTTTCTCATACAGGTAATGAGAGAGAGAGAGAGAGAGAGAGACGGACAGAGAGAGAGATGGACAGAGAATGAGAGAGAAACGGACAGAGAGAGAGAGACAGACAGACAGAGAATGGGAGAGAGATGGACAGAACAGAGAGAGAGAGAGAGAGAGAGAGAGAGAGAGAGACGGAATGAGAATGAGAGAGAGAGACGGACACAGAGAGAGACGGACAGAGAATGAGAGAGAGAGAGACGGACAGAGAATGAGAGAGAGAGAGAGAGGGGGACAGAGAATGACAGAGAGAGAGAGAGAGAATGAAAGAAAGAGAAATCTTGAACTACTGCTAGGGGCAGGGGCAGGGCTTTGAAAAAATATCGTTTTAAAACATCGTGTAAAAAAAAAATACTACTTTCTTACGTTTCAGTTGCCTTTTTTTCTACAGACATTTTCCTTTTACCACAATGATTGCTAGTTTTTTAAAGAAAGTACTATTACATGACAATTTTTGTTAATGAAGTGTTCTTTTACAAGAAGAAATACGAAGAAAGGAGCTACTGAAAGAAGTTTTTTTTTTATCGATATCGGGTATGCACAGAGTTCACTTTTTTTTTGTTTTGTTGTTTAAACCTTAACCAGACGACAGATTTTTAGCCCTTTTCAAATTGAAAGCATCTGCAGACGACAATTTTCATTCGGCTCACAAGGTGCAGCTGTTTATAGATAGGATAGCAACCATGAGAAAAGGAGAAAATGCTGGTTACCAGCATTTTCTCGTTTTCCCACAATTCTTTCAATAAGCTTGGTTCTAAGGGTCGTCAAAAGTCGTCATTGTGTGGCAAAGGTTTAAACAATTAGTACCCCCGGGCTACGTCTATCAACATACCAATACAGGTTTCCAGGGCTTAGCGTTTTAATGCTATATATAGCTGGAAGAGGAGGAGGAGAGAGGGAGGAGGAGGAGGAGAGAGAAAGAGAGAGAGAGAGAAGGAGAGAGAGTTTTTGCAGTACAGCTAAGTTTTAGACCAGTCCAAATTGAAAGCATTTGCAGATGACAAATAAAATTGGGCGCAAATGGTCTAACTCTTTCCCACACAAACATTTTAGACCATTCCAAATTGATAGCATCTGCAGGCAACAAAGCTGGCAGAGACACAGATGAAGTGTAGTTTTATTACAGAGTAGAAAAGATGTTGGGAAACGGAGAAAATGCTGGTAACCATCAATTCATCCTTTTACAACAATGTTTCAAAAGGCCTCTTCTTCAGGATCGTGAAAACAAGGGACTGTTTGTTAAAGGGTTAACTCTTTAGACTGGTCCAAATTTAAAGCACTTGTAGACAACAAATGAAAGGCAACGCAAAAATTGTTAATTGTTTCTAGCAGGGTAAAAAAAAACATTGTGGGAAAAGGAGGAAATGCTGGTTACCGACTTTTTCTCCTTTTCTGGCATTGTTTTCAAAATGCTTCTATCTCAGGGTCATAAAAACCAGGGATTGTTAGGTGAAGGGTAAAGATTTTGAAAACAATATGGAAAAAGAATAAAATACTGGTTACCAACAATTTTTTCTTTTCGCACAATGTTTTCAAAAGCCTTTTTCTTAAGGGTCTTCAAACCCAAGAATTGTGTGGAAAAGAGTTCAACATGTTTATTGTTTCCCCAGCTCTATTCATTCACATTTTGGATGAAAAACATTATGGGAAGAGGACACATTACACGGTTGAATAATGGTTTCCCCTGGCACTTTTTTGTTATCTTGTTTATTTTACCCTTTACCACACAACAAAATTTCAGACCTTTTTGAATTGAAAGCATTTGCAGATAGTTTCAGTGTGGCTCATATCAAATGATTCTTCTTTGATAGGGTAGAAAACATTGTGGGAAGGAGAAAATACTCATAACCAGCATTTTCTCCGTTTCCCACAATGTTTTCAAAAGCTTTCTCTTTCAAATTGTTAAGTCATCATTGTGCAGCAAAGGGCTAATCTTCCAAACACTATTATTTCAAACATCCTGGACAGAATTTTTTGCTGAAAAAAATTCTGTTTACCAAGTAAGATAACTTCTTACTGTCAAACTGAAAGCAATTGCAGCAGACAAATATAGGTGATGCTTCAACTCATTACCAAACGACAATATTTTAGGCTTATAAATTCAACTTGAAAGCATTTGCAGACGACAAAGAAAGTAAAAGTGACTGAAAATTTCAAATTTGTTCATTCTCCTTTTCTCACAATGTTTTCTATGGCTTCTTTCACAGGGTCGTCAAGAGTAGGAATTGTGTGGTAATGGGTAAAAGGATGTAAATAATGTTAAAAAGTAATGAAAATATTTTGTCCAAAGGAAAAAAGTTTACTACCAGCTTTTTCTCACATTACCACAATGTTTCAACTTTCTCATGGTAAGAAAAACCCTGTATTTTTTCAAAACCAAAATTTTGTCTTTGATATACTTGTGAAATTTGGCCACTCTCCCTCATTTTAATTTTCAGACACCAACGTTTGATGTTGATTCAGAAGGTGAATTTTGGACATTCTTTAATTTCTCTTCTCCTGTTATTCCATAGGCTGTTATTTTCAGTTGGTCTTTTTATGACCTTTTTGGAGAAACCTTGCTTACATAACCTGGCCTTTACAGAGCTCTATGAAACTTGGCATTCTTCTAAAAACAATTCTGACTGTCACAACTAGCATTAGCACCCCTAAACCACTGTGTGAACACTGTTTCATGGGCCTTTTGTTTCTGTTGCTCCAGTCTCTACAAATTCCATACTTATAGTCACATCAACTGCCTGTTTCAAAGTCAACTCTTCTTCTAACAATAACGTTCTCTGAATAATGTTCAATGTTCTGTAACACGCTGACAAAAAAACCCACTCAACATATCTAAAATTGTCCCAAACTCACATGATTCACTCAGCAACATTGATTCTACCAACTTTTTGTTTACAGTTTCATTTTCAATACGCATCTTACGATGAAAGGTAAATCGTTCTGCCATGATGAGGGTTTCGGTTTGCAGGTTATTTTAGATATCAATGGGTCGAAAGTCTTATCATTAAGCTTTTAGGGTGTAACAAAGTTACAGAGCAGACTTAGGTCTTAGATCCACATGGAGGTAATAAAAGAATCAGCTGTCATCATCATCGATGCTATTCGCTACATAAAACCACAGAGGTTAGATTTGCGTATTCCTCGGTGCAACTGTCAACATTCGGTCGAAATTGCTGTATTTTACCCAGCGTTTCATATTTCAGGTTATATGTACTGTATACGGAGGGGTTGAAATATCCTTGTCGCCACTGTTTTAGGGTCCGAATAAAGCAGTAATCAGCAATTCAACTTAATTGATCATAATCGTTATCTACTTTCGGTTTCTATCCCAGACACGTATGCCATATTATCTCCCGCTAAATGGCATTCTCAATTAATCAAAGTACATTTACTACTTCGAACTTAAGCGTATGAAAAACCTAAAATACTAAAATTGATAGCAAAAGTTCATGGCTGATTTCCATAAAATCGTGTATCTAAGCATTTCACATGCAGTTTTAAATGTTAGATTTTTTTTTTTTTTTTTTTTTTGAGGTGTAATGGCATAGTTTTGGATAATTTTCGAGTGTTTTGGGGCGTTTTAGGGTATTTTTCAGTGGTTTTGGGTATTTTAGAGTGTTTCATCTGAGACGTACTTTACTAACTAGGTCAGGTCAAAGCTGCGGAACGAGACAAATTTTTAAATTTAGAGCCAGTTCTACGATATTTAACTCTGAAATTCATTGTTTGTGTGAATGACATACACTGATTTTTAATCCGGATATTATTTGTACATATCAAATGACAGAGAGGCGTCTGTTCATTGATCTTTGAGGACCTATTTATGGTTTAAAATGGTTTAGAGTCAGTTTGAGGTATTATTGTTATTGCTTCATTTTCTATGAATATTTTCTTGTCCCTCTTTCTGATGTTGTTGTACCTAGTTTCAAATTTGATAGAATGTTGTTTTTTTTTTGTTTTCTGTTTTCTCAGGTATTACTTTTATTAAAAAAAACCCATTTAGTGCCTTTTTAAAATAAGATTTCGCTTAAGACAAAAACAATCCATCCAATATGGTGGGTTATCACTTTTATCACTTTGTTTTAATTATTCTTTGATACAGCTTTTGCAAACCGAAAAAAATAGTAATGATAATTTGTAAAAGTGACGACTGATTATTGATTGACTTGCTCCGGTGCCCCCCTCCCCCTTTAAACACCTTACAGCTGGTAGGATTCCCTGTTTTAACTTTCTTCTACAAATTGTCAGTCTATAGCAATAGAATGTAAACCATAAGGGAAAATTCTGATCAGCAATACTTAATATCAAGCTTCAGACATCACTCATAACATGAATAACAGTTTTACCAACCTTTTATTGGGGTAAAACCAAAATAAACAAAACACATATTCTTTTCTGTAACATTGGTATCTTGGCAACTGTGCTGGAACATACTGTCAACCCCTTGTTACATTATCATATTTGCAATGTTAAAATCTACCCTTCCAAAGGTGAAATTCTTCTCCGTTTTTCTGAGACTTAATTATTCTAGCTTTTAGTTTGGTGTCATGCCTAGTTTTGTCATTTGGCAAGGGGTCAGAACAGGACCTAAATCAAATTCAGAAAAAAACATTTATTGAAATCTTTTTTAAAATCACAAATTGCACGCAAGATAAAATATCAAATAATAAAATATAAATAAATTGTAAAAGTACCATTATTTAAATCAACATATACATTGTATATGTACACAATCGTTCACAAAGCACAACATATAGTTGTTGAAGTACACATAATATAACAAATATGCTCACAATACTGATGTTGTACACAACACGATACATGAGCATGAACAAAAAAGAATCAGAAAAAATAGTTGAAGCCCTGATTGCTTCAGTTTTAAAAGTATCAAAGTACTTGCAACAATCTGTTTCTCATAACAAGTGAACTACATTTTGGCAAAAGGGGGTTAAATGCATCTCTGTGGTGCAATGTACAATGTACCTCATCTTGACTCATTACCAAGCGACAAAATTTCCGCTTTGTCCAAATCGAAAGCTTTTGCAGACGACAAAAATAAAAGTGACTAAAAATTTAAAAATACATTTTGTGAAGGATAGAAATCATCGTGAAAAAAGGAGAAAATGCTGGTTACCAGCATTTTCTCCTTTTCCCACAATGTTTTTCAAAAGCTTCTTTCTCAGGGTCGTCGAAAGTAGGGATTGTGTGGTAATGGGTTAAAGTTATGTGTCTATAAAATCCTTGTTTTTTTCAAATGACTGAGTCATGAGGTTGAGTGGTCCATTGACATGCAGAAAATTGACCAATAGCAAAAAGTTGCCACCCAGGTCAGCCTGCGTGAACTTGGTACCCAAACCTTGGTCTATACATTTTGCAGATGCATTTAACTCCCTTTTCACGAGGTATGACTCAACCCCATTTCATAATTTAGTTAAAACTTACCTAATACTGTACAAGACAACTTTTGCTTTTGGTGTAAATAGATTGTACTGTACACCTGATATGGACTGGGTTTTTTTTCTGTTTCAGTAATCAACAAAGATAGAGAAAAACAAGAGGTCCAAGATGGCCCTGGATCGCACACCTGAATTTTTGTGAGGACCGTAGCCATTTTTTTTTTTTTTTTTTTTTTTTTTTAAGGTATTGAAACACTGGAAACAAAAATCATTATTTTGCTGAGCAATTTTCAAAAGGTCACCTGTGAAATTCATTTCACAATCTGACAAGCAGTTTCAGAAAAGAAGAATTTTTAAGAGTTTCTTAATATCTGTATAGTGCAAGTAGCCCCATTCACCAGAGCCATGTTTCTTGACCTACCAAAATTTTGCGGACAGTGTTTCAAAAGGGTTATTCAAGAAACATTTCTGTGAAATTTTTCTAAAATCTGACCAGCCATTTCTGAGAAGAAGAATTTTCAAGAATTTCTTTTCCGTAAAGTGCAAATAGCGCCCATTCACCCGAGTCATGATTCTTGAAGGATCAAAATTTCACCAACACTCTTTGAAAAAGGTCACATAAGGAACATTGCTGTGAAATATTTTTAAAATCTGACCACGAGTTTTAGAGAAAAAGAATTTTCAAGAATTTTTTCATTTCAGTATAGTGAAAGTAGCCCCCATCCACCAGAGCCACGATTCTTGATGAATCAACATTTCACGAACAATTTTTGAAAAGGGTCACCCAAAGAACATCGCTTTGAAATTATTTTTAAATCTGACCAGCCGTTCGAGAGAACAACAATTATTAAGAAATTTGTTTCTCGACAGATCAAAATTTCGCGAACACTTTTTGAAAAGGGTCACCCAAAGAAAATACCTGTGAAATTATTTCAAAATCTGACCAGTGGTTTCAGAGAAGAAACATTTTTAAGAATTTCTTCATTTCTGTATGGTGCAAGTAGCCCCCATTCACCAGAGGCATGTTTCTTGAAATTTCTGTTTCTTGAAATTTCAAAATTTCGTAAAAAGTTTTTTGAAACGGTCACCCATGGAAAACCTCAGTGAAATTATTATTATTTTTTTTTTTTTTTTTTTTTTTTTTCAAAATCTGATCAGCCATTTCAGAGAAGAAGAATTTTTAAGAATTTCTTCATGTCTGTATAGTGTAAACCGCCCACAACCATTAGAGCCATGTTTCTTGATGGATCAAAATTTCTCGAGCACTGTTTTAAAACGGTCAGCTAAGGAATATTTCTGTGAAATGATTTCAAAATCTAATCAGCCATTTTAGAGAATAATTTTAAAACATCTCTTCATGGCCATATAGTGGAAGTAGCCCCCATTCACCAAAGCCATGTTTATTGATGGATCAAAATTTTTGAACAATTTTTGGAAAGGGTCAGCCAAGAAACATTTCTGTGAAATTATTTCTGATCAGCCATTTCAGAGAAAAAGAATTTGAAAGTATCTATTCATGGCCATATAGTGCAAGTATTCCCCATTTACCAGTTCCATGTTTCTTGACAAATCAACATTATGCAAACAATTTTTGAAAAGGGTCACCAAAGGAGCATCTCTGTGAAATTATTCCAAATTCTGACCTGCCGTTTTAGAGAAGAAGAATTTTTAAGAATGTCTTCGTTTCTGTATAGTGCAAGTCGCCCCATTCACCGGGGCCATGATTTCCGACAGATTATAATTTCGTGACCAATCTTTGAAAAGGGTCACTAAAGGAACATCTCTCTGAAATTATTTCAAAATCTGATCATTGGTTTTAGAGGAGAAGATTTTTAAATAACTTCAAAGAAAATTCCATTTTTTTTTAGTTTTTGACGGAATCAAATTCTGTGAACAATATTTAAAGAGGACCTCTCAAGGAACATTCCAGCCAAATTCGGTCCAAATTAGCCCAGCTGTTTAGGAGGAGTTGATGTTTGAAAAATTGTTGATGACTCCCGACACAATGACGCACGACGGACACCAGGTGATCCTAAAAGCTCCCCTTGAGCACATTGTGCTCAGGTGAGCTAAAAAGCTAACATAATGTTCCAAAGGTACAACAAATTATTGCACTTCCTATAGGAAACCAACAATCAAATAAGCATTCCCTGGCAAGAGGAGGTTTATTCCTTTCCCAAACAGTCCCTGGTTTTCAAGACCCTGAGAAAGAAGTATTCTGAAAACAAAGTGGGAAAAGGAGAAAATGCTGGTAACCAGCATTTTCTCCTTTTCCAACTATATTTTCTTCCCTTCCGAAAACAAATTTCTATTTCTGATTCACATAAAATTTATCGTCTGCAACCACTTCCGATTTAGACTAGTCTAAAATTATGTCGTTTTGTAAAGGTTTAATGCATCTAGATGATGCATAGTACCAAGCAAGTCATAACATAAATATAGGTCCATAACATCAATTTGTATAACAACAGACAGACTCTTGCAAAACACTGGCTTTAAAACAAACAAAAAATTGACAAAAGCCAGACAGTGCAGACATAGGTAGATACCTTTTGCAAATGCATTTAGGCCTCTTTTTAGAGCATCACTCCAATATATTGCACATTTTGTAAAGAACACATGTAAGAAATATTATGAAGAAGGTCTCATTAACATCATAAGTTTACCTCAAAATAATATTTTAGGTTCATCCATCATAAAAGCACTTCCAGAAAGTATGGCTGAACTAAAGGGATTGGTCTTCAGAAGGGTGGAAAACATGGTGAAGAAATGAGAAAATGATGGCTATAAGATAGTTATCCTTTTTTCCACAATATTTGCAAAAGGTGTAGTCCTCTAAAGTTCAAACAAGAGGGACATGATGGCCCTGAATCGCTCACGTAAGCTTTTGAGAGGACAACAGCCATTTTTTTTTTCAAAGTCTGATCAGTCATTTCAGAGTAGAACTTTTAACAATCTCTTCATGTCTGTATAGTGTACATAGCCCAGAGCCATTTCTTCATGGATAAAAAATTGTCGAAAAATTTTGGAAAGGTTCAGCCCAGAAACATTTCTATGAAATAATTTCAAAATCCGATAGGTCGTTTCAAAGAGAAAGAATTTTCAAAAATTTCAATACTTGAACTCCATCTCTTTCTACTGCTGTGTACCTAAACGCGATGGAGTATTAGATTCACGGTACAAAATGAGATACATGGTTATCAAAATTCAATCTTGAACTCAAAGTGGTATTGTTCTAATTACTGGCGCAAATCATGCATTTTTGTGCCCGAACATTTTTTTTTTCAAATGCATTATTATGTAACTGGGTTAACAGGTCCCACTTTAAACGGTATATTTGCACTAATTTCTTTAGGAATGGAGGCGGGTATTTGTTTATTTTAAGTTAAACCTTATTTTACTAAATAAATTAAAAGCCACTTTTAAAGCCGATAGTGGAACCTCAAAAGTTATTTCAAAGAAATATCTCGAGGAAAAATATCTCCGTATCGGATAGTGTAGATCTAGGATCAGACTGCATTTTCTTCCTGGTGTGATCTGAACCTATATTGTCTGCAAAAGGTCATTGATTCGCACTTGGTAGCCAAAGGGTTAATGCAGTCTGCATACAAAAAGCTCTATCAACACGCCCGGCAGGAGACAGCGTTTATGATACCGCTTTACTCTCTGAAGCCTACCGAAAAATTGATAAAACAACAGTTCTTCTTTGTGTGTGTCTTCGAAAAAGATAATTGATGAAACTAACGGCACGGCCGTTTTAGGTTGTTTATTTATCGCCTTTAGGGTGTAATCCATTTAAAAAATATGACACTTTCACTATTCGGGTATATACTTGATTGGGAAAAATTGTCGGGTGGAAAGGGAAGTAACTCGTGGTGACGTGTCAGTAACGGTATTTGGCAAATGGTCTATTACCTCGATCTATAAATATTCATGAGCAATCAATGGAGTAGCATGCAATCATAGGACGAGCAACTCATGGAACGAATTGGTTTTGGAACGAAAAAGCCCAAGGTCAGTTGGCAAATTTGTATCATTTCGCCAATAAAAGGCTATGAGCGAAAGAAGCTAGTTTCAATAAAAAATAAGTATCTCAACGCTCGATGGCCTCGCTCAATGTATTTTAATATGCCATTTCAAATTACATATTTGAGTGCCACCGTAAAAGTCATTTGCCTGAGAAAATGAGTTTAACTGGGTTTATTTCCTTCGGCTTTGCACAAAATGGTTGAACTAAAACTCTACAAAGTTTGGGTACGCTGTCTCGGTATAGACTCGGTAGAGACTCTAAAGAATTTGGGTACGCTATGACAAAATGGATACGCTGGCATATGTAGAAATATGTATCATATAGAAGATCTGCAGATCAAGATTTAAATTGAAATGTCGTCCTAGATAGCTGCAAATTATGAAGAAAATGGCAATACTCATGGATTTAAATTGAACTACTTATGCCAAGTTTGATATTCTTGCGCTAAAGCCCTGGACCTTTCGGAGGTTGATTAATTTATCAGTGTCATTGACGGCCGACGTTTTTTAAAAGGGCTGAGTTATTACACTTGAAAATACGTTTTTCAGCCCAAAATAAGATACATGGTTATAAAAATTCAATCTTGAACTCATAGTGGTATTGTCTTCGACAAATACCACAAAAATTGCAACAAAATGGTCAACTCTGTGTATGGGTGTGTGGGGGGGGTGTATGTGAAAGAGAGGGAGAGAGAGAGAGAGAGAGGGAGAGAGAGAGGGAAGCGTGGAGTGCCATCAACAAATACTTATATTCATTAATACAATTTTTTTAAACAGAAAACTTTGTATTTCAACGTTGTGTGTGATTTTAAAAGGAGGAGTAGAGAATCAAAACGTGATTCATCTTCTAAAACGCTTAGTGTCAACAATGTGTGAGTGAACCGCTGAAAATATTTTTTCGTTATGTGCAAGACTGAGAGTTTCATCTCCAAAGGAAGTGTGTGCAGGCTTACAGTGGAAATTTATGATACGCTTTGAAATAAAGTGTCTCTAAATTCACGACAGTATCTGCAATCAAAGAAATAATGCTGATTTGATTCAATTTCGCCACAAGCACAAAGAGGATAATCGATTATGTTTATGAAATAATGGTGTTGATGAAGTGAACTACATTTAGTTCGGAGCCTAGTATGAATAACTTGAATCCTCCTCTCTCCAAAGAAATATAGCTTATTCGGAATTATTTTCTCTCTTTTAGTGTAACGTTTAAGTCCTGAAAGGGAATCCAGATTTCTAATATCAATGGGTAGAGCATTCCAGTCAGTAATAGCCGAGGGTAGAAAGGTGTTAAGATACAGATTAGTCCTGCAAGCTTTATTTTGTAGATTGTGAGAATCTCTTAGGCTGTACGATTAAGTACTTCCTATTGTCTCAGGGACTAAAGAATTTAAATAAGAAGGGGATAGTTCATTTGCCATTTAAAAAAAAAAAAACAATTTAAGTTTGTGCTTATATCTTCTTTCGCTAAGTGTTTCCAAATCTGACTCCTTGATAAGATCCGTTAAAGACACAAGTTTACTGCATCCAGTAACAATTGTGCAGCCTCGTTTTGTACTTTTTCATTTTGGTCTTTCTGGTATTGCGATAGATTCATCCAGATAACATCTGCATATTCAAGAATTGGACGGATGAAAGAAAAATATATTGTCTGTACGGATATTCGATCTAGTAGTATCTTTAGACGTCGCATAATTCCAATTCTCTTCCATGTCTTCGTTAAAGATTGATTTACATGGTAATCCCAGGAACCATCATTAGAAATGAAAATACCGAGATGCTTATGAACCTGAACAGATGGAATTCCAACACCAGACATGAAAAGCTCAGGGTGAACAGGTTTGTTACGTTTGCTAGATATTATTAGAGATTCTGATTCTAGAGGATTAAATTTTACAAGCCACCTATTTGCACAATCTCTAATTCTGTTGATGTCTGTTTGTAAAATAGTACCGGTTGTATCAGGATCCCCTACAACCATGGATAAACTGGTGTCTTCTGCAAATAGGTTTATGTTTGACTCGTTATCATTTACTATGTCATTAGTGTAGACTAGAAATAGAAGAGGGCCGAGAATAGATCCTTTAGAGACGCCTGCATTAATAGAACTTCAGTCTGAGACAGCACCAGGTAGAACAACCTTCTGATTCCTATCTGAGAGGTAGTCTGAAAACCACGAGAGTGTCCGCTTTCGTTCGTATGGTGTATAACGGCATTTTTAACATCATCTCAGCTATATTGCGACAACCAGTGCACAAATGTATGTTTTTCTTGAGTTTCTATTACTAATGCTCGGCGCAAGTCTTCACAAGCTACTGGCTGCTTTTGCATGTAATCCTCTTTGAATAACAACGATTAGCGGCGAGAAAGGAATGAATCCTGTAGAAATGATTATCATCAATTCCCGGAAAGGAAAAGGCTGAGCTGCAATCTTGAAGAGCTACTAACCATTTACCACACAATCCTTACTTTTAACGCCCCCAGCCAAGATAATGCCTGGTAACGAGCATTTCTTTTTTTCCCAGATTGTTTTTCTTGCCTTCCCAAACCAACTTTCAATTAAACAGTCACTTTATTTTGTTGTCTGAAAATGCTTCCAATTTAGACTAGTCTAAAATGTTTTCGTTTGGTAAATATTTTATTATATTTACTGGGAAAAATGAGCTGGAACACCTACATTTGTTTGTTTGTATTGAGTTTAACGTTGTTTAAACAGCTTTGGTCGTGTCAAAGTGTCAAATGCAAACATTCATGTGTTCCCAGGCTTTCTCACACCAGTACTGATACAGAGAGAGAGAGAGAGAGAGAGAGAGAGAGAGAGAGATTGTTTAATTCGATGAAGCTGGTTAAAAGTAAAACATTTATTACTCTTGAATAGTTGTTGAGGTGTCGACAAACCCCTGTTTCGTTTTCTCAATGAACAACCCGTAGGGTCGTCTTGTAAATTGTAAATAAAAACCTGCTTATTTTGCATTTTTTTAAAGCCTTATACTTGGCATAAAGTTGAGCTCCACAAGAGTGGTGTTCATTTTTACTATGTCAAATGCCCTCGCACCGCCCCTTGTCCGGTCAGAGAGAGAAAATAGAGAGTAGAGAGAGAGAGAAAGAGAGTTACTGGACAGTTATTACAGGCATGTGTAGTAGTTTTTGCATCCTTCATGTTAAATATACAAAAGCTGTAGATACGTATCATATATACATGTACATTCAAAACTACGAAACACCTAAGCTGTCTTCATTTTGTTTATCTTCAAAACCTTTCGTTCATTAACCCACTGGAAATGGCAGTAAATTGTATGATTTCTTTACAGCAAAAACGGGTACCTGCATTGAAAAAGTGTATAAATTTTTACAGCACAAATCGATGGGTGAGTGCAACACTATTTTAAGTGCCTGTACAATGTACAGGCACTTAGAATAGTGTTGCACTCACCTATCTAAATAGGGACGTGCATTGCAACACATACACACAAACTCGCATCATATTAGTATATGTTTATAATGTGTGTGTGCTGCAAACAGTCCAATCAGGGAACGCGTCAGATTACTAATTAAATTTGACATGTTGATAATGAGAGGGTCTGGAATGCGAATTTATACTAATCAAAGTACTGAAAGTACTAATAGAAGGTGATGGTAGAAATTTGCTACTCGGTTTAAACACTGGTTCATTTCATTAAACATTTCATTTATCTGATGGTGATAAGTTGATAGCATCTTTTTCTCAAATTCTTGTCATTTTTTGTAGAGTCTGCTCAGCAATGACCAGAATAAATGTTGATTTTTAACTTTATTGAACATAGGTTTGCATATGGCTTGGGGACTGTAAAAACGCAGAAAATATAGAACATAGAGTTAAGCAGATAAAATACACAAAAAAAAGGTAATGGAACAGGTAATAAAACACAGCCAATATAGAAAAAGAAGACAAAAACGTTCAAGAAGGTTTTCTGAAATGCCTGTAAAATGAGTACATAGACTTTGATGAAATTTTCATTGATTATATCTCAATTCAGCACTTTATATCAATTAGTTCAATTGTATTTATTTATAAACCAGTGTATAAAGGGGGTGTTATTACTTAAGTTTCATTTCAACATACATTTTAATTTGAAGGTAGACTAAACATAAGTTGTTATTTATGTTTCGATTACTTTGACTGAAATGAATGTATCATCTCTATTTGGACCATACGAATCTTTAAAATGATTAAATTATACTCTATTTTTCACCTGGTGTAGCTTTTGAATATAGGTACCTGTTTTAATCATTTTGCCCTAGAGCAATGAATTAATAGTGTGGAGGCGCTGTTCAAATACGTGAATGTTTCAAGAAATCTTGTTTTAAATGAAGAGATATTTAGCCAATAACCAGGAGGAAAGTCTGGTATTTCTGAATACCTTGAACTTACGCCTTTTGCATGTTTTACTTTTTCACTGGCTTGTATACATTTCTTAGTCCAAACTCTTGGTTTTTGGCTTTTCAACAAATATATCAAGGGTTCAATTACTGTAATTTAGAGTGAATTTTCTATAAAACTTGATAATACCAAGTTTTTTGTTGTAGGTCTAAGAACATGCACTATGAATTCCATCTTCCTTTTGGAAGGGTAAATGAGATCCTTATTTACCCTAAAATCAAAATATTCAACTTCATCTTGAAGTAAAAAACACTTTTCTTTCCTTTTACACTGAATCTAATATTTATTAGGGCTTGTCTTTTCAACACTAACTCATCATTATCATTTTGACTTGTAATACTAGTGATATAATATTCTACGCAAAGCACAGAATCCAATATTTTCAGGACCGTGATCATTATCTTTGTTGGAATATTGCAGGTGAAAGTCCATATGTGTACATGTACATGGATATTATGTGTTTGTGTGGGGGGGGGGGGTGTGGGTGTGTGTGTGTGTGTGTGTGTGTGTGAAACCTACCAAACCGGCAACTTTTTAAGAATACACACCAACCAACCGGGGACCACCTACCAAACGGAGACGTCCCCATTTGGTATTTAGTATAAATTCGGATTCCAGACCCTCTCATTATCAACATGTCAAATTTAAGTAGTAATCTGACACGTTCCCCGACATTGGGCTGTTAGCAGCACACACACACATTATACACATATTTAAGGAATGAAGAGAATTTTATTTTTTTACTGTGTGATAAGGTTTTTTTTTTTTTTTCATACCTCCATGAAAAAAATAAAATCCACTTCATTCCTTATGATCTAATATTACAGACAACATCCCCCCACAGAAATAATTCAAACTCCATTCATTTTCTTTAGTTTTAAATCTAATGTTGGAGTTTTTAAAATTCCTTCCACTCATATTTTGTAAGGCGCAAGAATATAACAAGGAAGCAGTTTTCAGATCCCCAATACTAAGCATTAACCAATAGAATGAAAGTAAAGGAGCAAAGCAATGTAGGACCCGCAAAAGTAACCTTCTGCAAAAGTAGTTCCAGCACAAGGTGATTTTTTTTTTCATGGAGCTATGAAAAAAAATCCAGCCAATCAGAACTCACCAATTTTCATGAAAACAACTAATATTAAATTATTCTGATATGATGCGAATTTGTATGGAATGCAGGTCCCCGTTTGTGCTGTAAAAATTAATACACTTTTTCAATGCAGGTCCCCGTTTGTGCATCTTCGCAAGCCAAGGCTGACGATTCACTACGATACTCTACCCTTGGCGGATCGAGGTTGATTTTTACAATCCACCGATACGCTTTTTCATTGGATGCAGCCAGCTCTAGCTGCAACGAATGGAATCGCTCGTAGCATTTCATATTTGATGAAAATAGAATAAGGTCGCGACCGTCGCTTATCGCTTCATGTTGAATAATTGTATTTGTAAGCGGTTTGTAAAACGATACTTCATTGGCTTTCAGAAATATGATGTAAAGGGGCTAATAACCAGCATCCAATAGAGGGCGCATCTCGAAATCGGGCTCAATCAGCCAAGGTAAGATCCACATCACTACGTACCTTTGGCTCGAGAAGACGCCGTTTATGCTCTAAAAAATACACTTTACCGCCATTTCCATTTTCTTAAGATAAAGACACCATGTGGGGGGGCGGGGCTGGCGGGGCTCTCTCTCTCTCTCTCTCTCTCTCTCTCTCTCTCTCTCTCTCTCTCTCTCTCTCTCTCTCTCTCTCTCTCTCAGGGGGCGGGGCGGGGCAGGGCCTCTCTCTCTCTCGTGGGGAGGGGGCGGGGCGGGGCAGGGCCATTTGAGAAAGCGAAAGGAACACCAACTTTTGTGGAGCTCAACTTATGCCAAGTATAAGGCTTAAAGGTATGCAAAATATGCAGGTTTTATTCACAATTTACAAGACGAACCTACAGTTTGTTCATTTTGAAAATGAAACAGGGGTTTGTCGACACCTCAACAGTTATTCAAGAATGATAAATGTTTTACTTTATTTCAGCTTGTCTTTATCTACTCTACTAAATTGATTGAATTAAACGATTAGATAGAAAGAAGTTATATACGCCCGTATGCTTTGATACCAAACAAATACTTAAATTCTGTTTTAAAATTAATACAAAAAAATTCACCCAACAACTATATATAGAATCAAAACACTAAGCCCTGGAAACCCGTAATTGCGTGTTGATAGACGTAGCCCGGGGGTACTAACTGTTGAAACTAATAGAACCAAAGAAGTGAACATTACCCGATATCGATGAAAAAAAAATTGTTTGAAGTTGCTCCCGTTTTCTTCGTATTTCTTCTTGTAAAAAATGAACACTTAATTAGTAGAATTGTCATGCAATAATACTGACTTTGACAGACAAGCGGTCATTGTGGAGAAAGGAAAAAATGTTTGTAGAAAAAAGGCATTTGTAACGTAAGGAATGAGGGTCATCACGATGTTTGTAAACGCCATGTTTTAAAGGCCCGGGTCGTGCCCCTGTCACAAGCTCTGGCTCCCTTTCTTTATCTTTCGTATCCTCTCTCTCTCTCTCTCTCTCTCTCTCTCTCTCTCTCTCCTTTATTTTCTTTCTTTCTCTCACATTTTCCCCCTCGCTCCCTCTCTCTTGATCAGTCTTTCATGTCCGACGAAGTCGTTGAAAAACTGAACTTCAAAAAGGTCTTGAAAAGCAGAAATATGTGCACTGGCCACCTCAGTACAGCTGAAATTATGTACAAAACAGTCATTAACGCGACAAAGCCAAGAATAAAATGATATAAGATCAAACCTTTATCACACAATCCCAAGTTTTTCATGCCCTTTAGAAAAAAAATGAAAAATCTTGTGGGAAAAAGGCAAAATGCTGTTATCCAGGCTCTAAATTCACCAATCATTTTTAAAAACATTGGTCTTGGTCTTATTCTCCAGAATTTTCTAAATTTGAAAGTAAGACAACTTCTGATTGGCTAAACCAAACGGGTGCTGGTTTACTGGTGTAAAAAAACTCCAGGAAAGCACTCTGCAGTTCTTCCCTACATCTCATTTTGCATTCCGATATTTTTCAGTCTCTTTAGATTTTTTGTCTGTATTCATGACAGTCCGGATTTGGGTCTCTTGGTGTGCACTAAAACAGTTTGTCATTTGGCCAGGCCTTCAGACAGTTTGTCCTTGAGTCTGTCTTTTTGTCCCTTTTTATGACAAAACTAAAGGAATAAATATAGGAATAAACATAGGGAGAAAGACAGAAAGTGAAAAGCAGGGCTTTCTTTTGAGTAGCAATTTGTCTCGGAGATCTCAAGTGGACATTTCCAAGAAATAACATGAAACCTTGGTCACTATCGTTTCCGTCCTCGTCTGCAATGTCTAGCTACTTTTCCGCTAGAGTGTCTTTTCGTCCATCTATCTGTTTGACCTCTAGTTCGGTTGTCTGTCTGTATGTATGTCTACGAAAATGTATTTGAAAAAAGAAATATCTTTAACCCTTTAGCAAACGACAAAATTTTATACTTGTTCAAATTGAAAGCACTTGCAGACAACAAAATAAAGGTAACTAAAAAATTGAAATTCGTTTCCAGCAGGCTAGCAAACATTTTGGGAAAAGGAGAAAATGCTGGTAGTCCAGTGGCCGCTTTCGTTCGTATGGCGTTTAATGTCATTTTCAACATCATCTCAGCTATATTGCGACAGCCAGTGCACCAATGTATGGTTTTCTTGAGTTTCTATTATTAGTGCTCGGCGCAAGTCTTCACAAGCTACTGGCTGCTTTCGCATGTAATCCTCTTTGATCAACAACGATTTGCAGCGAAAAAGGAATGAATCCTGTCGCAATGATTATCATCAATTCCCGGACAGGAAAAGGCGGAGCTCCAATTTTGAAGAGCTCCGTTTAACGCACCCCAAGAAAATGCCTGGTAACCAGCATTTTCTTCTTTTTCCAGATTGCTTTCTTTCATTAAGCAGTCACTTTTATTTCGTCGTCAGCAAATGCTTTCCATTTGGACTAGTCTGAAAAAATAATTCGTATGGTAAATGTACTATTATATCTTCCGGAAAAAATGAGCTGCAAAACCTACATTTGTTTGTTTGGAGTTTTACGTTGCTTAAACAGCTTAGGTCATATCAAAGTGTCAATTGCAACACATTCATTGTGTTTCCGGGCTTTCTCATACAGGTAATGAGAGAGAGAGAGAGAGAGAGAGAGAGAGACGGACAGAGAGAGAGATGGACAGAGAATGAGAGAGAAACGGACAGAGAGAGAGAGACAGACAGACAGAGAATGGGAGAGAGATGGACAGAACACAGAGAGAGAGAGAGAGAGAGAGAGAGAGAGAGAGAGACGGAATGAGAATGAGAGAGAGAGAGACGGACACAGAGAGAGACGGACAGAGAATGAGAGAGAGAGAGACGGACAGAGAATGAGAGAGAGAGAGAGAGAGAGGGGGACAGAGAATGACAGAGAGAGAGAGAGAGAGAATGAAAGAAAGAGAAATCTTGAACTACTGCTAGGGGCAGGGGCAGGGCTTTGAAAAAATATCGTTTTAAAACATCGTGTAAAAAAAAAATACTACTTTCTTACGTTTCAGTTGCCTTTTTTTCTACAGACATTTTCCTTTTCCCACAATGATTGCTAGTTTTTTAAAGAAAGTACTATTACATGACAATTTTTGTTAATGAAGTGTTCTTTTACAAGAAGAAATACGAAGAAAGGAGCTACTGAAAGAAGTTTTTTTTTTTATCGATATCGGGTATGCACAGAGTTCACTTTTTTTTTTGTTTTGTTGTTTAAACCTTAACCAGACGACAGATTTTTAGCCCTTTTCAAATTGAAAGCATCTACAGACGACAATTTTCATTCGGCTCACAAGGTGCAGCTGTTTATAGATAGGATAGCAACCATGAGAAAAGGAGAAAATGCTGGTTACCAGCATTTTCTCGTTTTCCCACAATTCTTTCAATAAGCTTGGTTCTAAGGGTCGTCAAAAGTCGTCATTGTGTGGCAAAGGTTTAAACAATTAGTACCCCCGGGCTACGTCTATCAACATACCAATACAGGTTTCCAGGGCTTAGCGTTTTAATGCTATATATAGCTGGAAGAGGAGGAGGAGAGAGGGAGGAGGAGGAGGTGGAGAGAAAGAGAGAGAGAGAGAGAAGGAGAGAGAGTTTTTGCAGTACAGCTAAGTTTTAGACCAGTCCAAATTGAAAGCATTTGCAGATGACAAATAAAATTGGGCGCAAATGGTCTAACTCTTTCCCACACAAACATTTTAGACCATTCCAAATTGATAGCATCTGCAGGCAACAAAGCTGGCAGAGACACAGATGAAGTGTAGTTTTATTACAGAGTAGAAAAGATGTTGGGAAACGGAGAAAATGCTGGTAACCATCAATTCATCCTTTTACAACAATGTTTCAAAAGGCCTCTTCTTCAGGATCGTGAAAACAAGGGACTGTTTGTTAAAGGGTTAACTCTTTAGACTGGTCCAAATTTAAAGCACTTGTAGACAACAAATGAAAGGCAACGCAAAAATTGTTAATTGTTTCTAGCAGGGTAAAAAAAAACATTGTGGGAAAAGGAGGAAATGCTGGTTACCGGCTTTTTCTCCTTTTCTGGCATTGTTTTCAAAATGCTTCTATCTCAGGGTCATAAAAACCAGGGATTGTTAGGTGAAGGGTAAAGATTTTGAAAACAATATGGAAAAAGAATAAAATACTGGTTACCAACAATTTTTTCTTTTCGCACAATGTTTTCAAAAGCCTTTTTCTTCAGGGTCTTCAAACCCAAGAATTGTGTGGAAAAGAGTTAAACATGTTTATTGTTTCCCCAGCTCTATTCATTCACATTTTGGATGAAAAACATTATGGGAAGAGGACACATTACACGGTTGAATAATGGTTTCCCCTGGCACTTTTTTGTTATCTTGTTTATTTTACCCTTTACCACACAACAAAATTTCAGACCTTTTTGAATTGAAAGCATTTGCAGATAGTTTCAGTGTGGCTCATATCAAATGATTCTTCTTTGATAGGGTGGAAAACATTGTGGGAAGGAGAAAATGCTCATAACCAGCATTTTCTCCGTTTCCCACAATGTTTTCAAAAGCTTTCTCTTTCAAATTGTTAAGTCATCATTGTGCAGCAAAGGGCTAATCTTCCAAACACTATTATTTCAAACATCCTGGACAGAATTTTTTGCTGAAAAAAATTCTGTTTACCAAGTAAGATAACTTCTTACTGTCAAACTGAAAGCAATTGCAGCAGACAAATATAGGTGATGCTTCAACTCATTACCAAACGACAATATTTTAGGCTTATAAATTCAACTTGAAAGCATTTGCAGACGACAAAGAAAGTAAAAGTGACTGAAAATTTCAAATTTGTTCATTCTCCTTTTCTCACAATGTTTTCTATGGCTTCTTTCACAGGGTCGTCAAGAGTAGGAATTGTGTGGTAATGGGTAAAAGGATGTAAATAATGTTAAAAAGTAATGAAAATATTTTGTCCAAAGGAAAAAAGTTTACTACCAGCTTTTTCTCACATTGCCACAATGTTTCAACTTTCTCATGGTAAGAAAAACCCTGTATTTTTTCAAAACCAAAATTTTGTCTTTGATATACTTGTGAAATTTGGCCACTCTCCCTCATTTTAATTTTCAGACACCAACGTTTGATGTTGATTCAGAAGGTGAATTTTGGACATTCTTTAATTTCTCTTCTCCTGTTATTCCATAGGCTGTTATTTTCAGTTGGTCTTTTTATGACCTTTTTGGAGAAACCTTGCTTACATAACCTGGCCTTTACAGAGCTCTATGAAACTTGGCATTCTTCTAAAAACAATTCTGACTGTCACAACTAGCATTAGCACCCCTAAACCACTGTGTGAACACTGTTTCATGGGCCTTTTGTTTCTGTTGCTCCAGTCTCTACAAATTCCATACTTATAGTCACATCAACTGCCTGTTTCAAAGTCAACTCTTCTTCTAACAATAACGTTCTCTGAATAATGTTCAATGTTCTGTAACACGCTGACAAAAAAACCCACTCAACATATCTAAAATTGTCCCAAACTCACATGATTCACTCAGCAACATTGATTCTACCAACTTTTTGTTTACAGTTTCATTTTCAATACGCATCTTACGATGAAAGGTAAATCGTTCTGCCATGATGAGGGTTTCGGTTTGCAGGTTATTTTAGATATCAATGGGTCGAAAGTCTTATCATTAAGCTTTTAGGGTGTAACAAAGTTACAGAGCAGACTTAGGTCTTAGATCCACATGGAGGTAATAAAAGAATCAGCTGTCATCATCATCGATGCTATTCGCTACATAAAACCACAGAGGTTAGATTTGCGTATTCCTCGGTGCAACTGTCAACGTTCGGTCGAAATTGCTGTATTTTACCCAGCGTTTCATATTTCAGGTTATATGTACTGTATACGGAGGGGTTGAAATATCCTTGTCGCCACTGTTTTAGGGTCCGAATAAAGCAGTAATCAGCAATTCAACTTAATTGATCATAATCGTTATCTACTTTCGGTTTCTATCCCAGACACGTATGCCATATTATCTCCCGCTAAATGGCATTCTCAATTAATCAAAGTACATTTACTACTTCGAACTTAAGCGTATGAAAAACCTAAAATACTAAAATTGATAGCAAAAGTTCATGGCTGATTTCCATAAAATCGTGTATCTAAGCATTTCACATGCAGTTTTAAATGTTAGATTTTTTTATTTTTTTTGTTTGAGGTGTAATGGCATAGTTTTGGATAATTTTCGAGTGTTTTGGGGCGTTTTAGGGTATTTTTCAGTGGTTTTGGGTATATTAGAGTGTTTCATCTGAGACGTACTTTACTAACTAGGTCAGGTCAAAGCTGCGGAACGAGACAAATTTTTAAATTTAGAGCCAGTTCTACGATATTTAACTCTGAAATTCATTGTTTGTGTGAATGACATACACTGATTTTTAATCCGGATATTATTTGTACATATCAAATGACAGAGAGGCGTCTGTTCATTGATCTTTGAGGACCTATTTATGGTTTAAGATGGTTTAGAGTCAGTTTGAGGTATTATTGTTATTGCTTCATTTTCTATGAATATTTTCTTGTCCCTCTTTCTGATGTTGTTGTACCTAGTTTCAAATTTGATAGAATGTTGTTTTTTTTTGTTTTCTGTTTTCTCAGGTATTACTTTTATTAAAAAAAACCCATTTAGAGCCTTTTTAAAATAAGATTTCGCTTAAGACAAAAACAATCCATCCAATATGGTGGGTTATCACTTTTATCACTTTGTTTTAATTATTCTTTGATACAGCTTTTGCAAACCGAAAAAAATAGTAATGATAATTTGTAAAAGTGACGACTGATTATTGATTGACTTGCTCCGGTGCCCCCCTCCCCCTTTAAACACCTTACAGCTGGTAGGATTCCCTGTTTTAACTTTCTTCTACAAATCGTCAGTCTATAGCAATAGAATGTAAACCATAAGGGAAAATTCTGATCAGCAATACTTAATATCAAGCTTCAGACATCACTCATAACATGAATAACAGTTTTACCAACCTTTCATTGGGGTAAAACCAAAATAAACAAAACACATATTCTTTTCTGTAACATTGGTATCTTGGCAACTGTGCTGGAACATACTGTCAACCCCTTGTTACATTATCATATTTGCAATGTTAAAATCTACCCTTCCAAAGGTGAAATTCTTCTCCGTTTTTCTGAGACTTAATTATTCTAGTTTCTGGAATGGCTTTTAGTTTGGTGTCATGCCTAGTTTTGTCATTTGGCAAGGGGTCAGAACAGGACCTAAATCAAATTCAGAAAAAAACATTTATTGAAATCTTTTTTAAAATCACAAATTGCACGCAAGATAAAATATCAAATAATAAAATATAAATAAATTGTAAAAGTACCATTATTTAAATCAACATATACATTGTATATGTACACAATCGTTCACAAAGCACAACATATAGTTGTTGAAGTACACATAATATAACAAATATGCTCACAATACTGATGTTGTACACAACACGATACATGAGCATGAACAAAAAAGAATCAGAAAAAATAGTTGAAGCCCTGATTGCTTCAGTTTTAAAAGTATCAAAGTACTTGCAACAATCTGTTTCTCATAACAAGTGAACTACATTTTGGCAAAAGGGGGTTAAATGCATCTCTGTGGTGCAATGTACAATGTACCTCATCTTGACTCATTACCAAGCGACAAAATTTCCGCTTTGTCCAAATCGAAAGCTTTTGCAGACGACAAAAATAAAAGTGACTAAAAATTTAAAAATACATTTTGTGAAGGATAGAAATCATCGTGAAAAAAGGAGAAAATGCTGGTTACCAGCATTTTCTCCTTTTCCCACAATGTTTTTCAAAAGCTTCTTTCTCAGGGTCGTCGAAAGTAGGGATTGTGTGGTAATGGGTTAAAGTTATGTGTCTATAAAATCCTTGTTTTTTTCAAATGACTGAGTCATGAGGTTGAGTGGTCCATTGACATGCAGAAAATTGACCAATAGCAAAAAGTTGCCACCCAGGTCAGCCTGCGTGAACTTGGTACCCAAACCTTGGTCTATACTTTTTGCAGATGCATTTAACTCCCTTTTCACGAGGTATGACTCAACCCTATTTCATAATTTAGTTAAAACTTACCTAATACTGTACAAGACAACTTTTGCTTTTGGTGTAAATAGATTGTACTGTACACCTGATATGGACTGGGTTTTTTTTCTGTTTCAGTAATCAACAAAGATAGAGAAAAACAAGAGGTCCAAGATGGCCCTGGATCGCACACCTGAATTTTTGTGAGGACCGTAGCCATTTTTTTTTTTTTTTTTTTTTTTTTTAAGGTATTGAAACACTGGAAACAAAAATCATTATTTTGCTGAGCAATTTTCAAAAGGTCACCTGTGAAATTCATTTCACAATCTGACAAGCAGTTTCAGAAAAGAAGAATTTTTAAGAGTTTCTTAATATCTGTATAGTGCAAGTAGCCCCATTCACCAGAGCCATATTTCTTGACCTACCAAAATTTTGCGGACAGTGTTTCAAAAGGATTATTCAAGAAACATTTCTGTGAAATTTTTCTAAAATCTGACCAGCCATTTCTGAGAAGAAGAATTTTCAAGAATTTCTTTTCCGTAAAGTGCAAATAGCCCCCATTCACCCGAGTCATGATTCTTGAAGGATCAAAATTTCACCAACACTCTTTGAAAAAGGTCACATAAGGAACATTGCTGTGAAATATTTTTAAAATCTGACCACGAGTTTTAGAGAAAAAGAATTTTCTAGAATTTTTTCATTTTAGTATAGTGAAAGTAGCCCCCATCCACCAGAGCCACGATTCTTGATGAATCAACATTTCACGAACAATTTTTGAAAAGGGTCACCCAAAGAACATCGCTTTGAAATTATTTTTAAATCTGACCAGCCGTTCGAGAGAACAACAATTATTAAGAAATTTGTTTCTCGACAGATCAAAATTTCGCGAACACTTTTTGAAAAGGGTCACCCAAAGAAAATACCTGTGAAATTATTTCAAAATCTGACCAGTGGTTTCAGAGAAGAAACATTTTTAAGAATTTCTTCATTTCTGTATGGTGCAAGTAGCCCCCATTCACCAGAGGCATGTTTCTTGAAATTTCTGTTTCTTGAAATTTCAAAATTTCGTAAAAAGTTTTTTGAAACGGTCACCCATGGAAAACCTCAGTGAAATTATTATTTTTTTTTTTTTTTTTTTTTTTTCAAAATCTGATCAGCCATTTCAGAGAAGAAGAATTTTTAAGAATTTCTTCATGTCTGTATAGTGTAAACCGCCCACAACCATTAGAGCCATGTTTCTTGATGGATCAAAATTTCTCGAGCACTGTTTTAAAACGGTCAGCTAAGGAACATTTCTGTGAAATGATTTCAAAATCTAATCAGCCATTTTAGAGAATAATTTTAAAACATCTCTTCATGGCCATATAGTGGAAGTAGCCCCCATTCACCAAAGCCATGTTTATTGATGGATCAAAATTTTTGAACAATTTTTGGAAAGGGTCAGCCAAGAAACATTTCTGTGAAATTATTTCTGATCAGCCATTTCAGAGAAAAAGAATTTGAAAGTATCTATTCATGGCCATATAGTGCAAGTATTCCCCATTTACCAGTTCCATGTTTCTTGACAAATCAACATTATGCAAACAATTTTTGAAAAGGGTCACCAAAGGAGCATCTCTGTGAAATTATTCCAAATTCTGACCTGCCGTTTTAGAGAAGAAGAATTTTTAAGAATGTCTTCGTTTCTGTATAGTGCAAGTCGCCCCATTCACCGGAGCCATGATTTCCGACAGATTATAATTTCGTGACCAATCTTTGAAAAGGGTCACTAAAGGAACATCTCTCTGAAATTATTTCAAAATCTGATCATTGGTTTTAGAGGAGAAGATTTTTAAATAACTTCAAAGAAAATTCCATTTTTTTTTTAGTTTTTGACGGAATCAAATTCTGTGAACAATATTTAAAGAGGACCTCTCAAGGAACATTCCAGCCAAATTCGGTCCAAATTAGCCCAGCTGTTTAGGAGGAGTTGATGTTTGAAAAATTGTTGATGACTCCCGACACAATGACGCACGACGGACACCAGGTGATCCTAAAAGCTCCCCTTGAGCACATTGTGCTCAGGTGAGCTAAAAAGCTAACATAATGTTCCAAAGGTACAACAAATTATTGCACTTCCTATAGGAAACCAACAATCAAATAAGCATTCCCTGGCAAGAGGAGGTTTATTCCTTTCCCAAACAGTCCCTGGTTTTCAAGACCCTGAGAAAGAAGTATTCTGAAAACAAAGTGGGAAAAGGAGAAAATGCTGGTAACCAGCATTTTCTCCTTTTCCAACTATATTTTCTTCCCTTCCGAAAACAAATTTCTATTTCTGATTCACATAAAATTTATCGTCTGCAACCACTTCCGATTTAGACTAGTCTAAAATTATGTCGTTTTGTAAAGGTTTAATGCATCTAGATGATGCATAGTACCAAGCAAGTCATAACATAAATATAGGTCCATAACATCAATTTGTATAACAACAGACAGACTCTTGCAAAACACTGGCTTTAAAACAAACAAAAAATTGACAAAAGCCAGACAGTGCAGACATAGGTAGATACCTTTTGCAAATGCATTTAGGCCTCTTTTTAGAGCATCACTCCAATATATTGCACATTTTGTAAAGAACACATGTAAGAAATATTATGAAGAAGGTCTCATTAACATCATAAGTTTACCTCACAATAATATTTTAGGTTCATCCATCATAAAAGCACTTCCAGAAAGTATGGCTGAACTAAAGGGATTGGTCTTCAGAAGGGTGGAAAACATGGTGAAGAAATGAGAAAATGATGGCTATAAGATAGTTATCCTTTTTTCCACAATATTTGCAAAAGGTGTAGTCCTCTAAAGTTCAAACAAGAGGGACATGATGGCCCTGAATCGCTCACGTAAGCTTTTGAGAGGACGACAGCCATTTTTTTTCAAAGTCTGATCAGTCATTTCAGAGTAGAACTTTTAACAATCTCTTCATGTCTGTATAGTGTACATAGCCCAGAGCCATTTCTTCATGGATAAAAAATTGTCGAAAAATTTTGGAAAGGTTCAGCCCAGAAACATTTCTATGAAATAATTTCAAAATCCGATAGGTCGTTTCAAAGAGAAAGAATTTTCAAAAATTTCAATACTTGAACTCCATCTCTTTCTACTGCTGTGTACCTAAACGCGATGGAGTATTAGATTCACGGTACAAAATGAGATACATGGTTATCAAAATTCAATCTTGAACTCAAAGTGGTATTGTTCTAATTACTGGCGCAAATCATGCATTTTTGTGCCCGAACATTTTTTTTTTCAAATGCATTATTATGTAACTGGGTTAACAGGTCCCACTTTAAACGGTATATTTGCACTAATTTCTTTAGGAATGGAGGCGGGTATTTGTTTATTTTAAGTTAAACCTTATTTTACTAAATAAATTAAAAGCCACTTTTAAAGCCGATAGTGGAACCTCAAAAGTTATTTCAAAGAAATATCTCGAGGAAAAATATCTCCGTATCGGATAGTGTAGATCTAGGATCAGACTGCATTTTCTTCCTGGTGTGATCTGAACCTATATTGTCTGCAAAAGGTCATTGATTCGCACTTGGTAGCCAAAGGGTTAATGCAGTCTGCATACAAAAAGCTCTATCAACACGCCCGGCAGGAGACAGCGTTTCGATCTATAAATATTCATGAGCAATCAATGGAGTAGCATGCAATCATAGGACGAGCAACTCATGGAACGAATTGGTTTTGGAACGAAAAAGCCCAAGGTCAGTTGGCAAATTTGTATCATTTCGCCAATAAAAGGCTATGAGCGAAAGAAGCTAGTTTCAATAAAAAATAAGTATCTCAACGCTCGATGGCCTCGCTCAATGTATTTTAATATGCAATTTCAAATTACATATTTGAGTGCCACCGTAAAAGTCATTTGCCTGAGAAAATGAGTTTAACTGGGTTTATTTCCTTCGGCTTTGCACAAAATGGTTGAACTAAAACTCTACAAAGTTTGGGTACGCTGTCTCGGTATAGACTCGGTAGAGACTCTAAAGAATTTGGGTACGCTATGACAAAATGGATACGCTGGCATATGTAGAAATATGTATCATATAGAAGATCTGCAGATCAAGATTTAAATTGAAATGTCGTCCTAGATAGCTGCAAATTATGAAGAAAATGGCAATACTCATGGATTTAAATTGAACTACTTATGCCAAGTTTGATATTCTTGCGCTAAAGCCCTGGACCTTTCGGAGGTTGATTAATTTATCAGTGTCATTGACGGCCGACTTTTTTTAAAAGGGCTGAGTTATTACACTTGAAATTACGTTTTTCAGCCCAAAATAAGATACATGGTTATAAAAATTCAATCTTGAACTCATAGTGGTATTGTCTTCGACAAATACCACAAAAATTGCAACAAAATGGTCAACTCTGTGTATGGGTGTGTGGGGGGGTGTATGTGAAAGAGAGGGAGAGAGAGAGAGAGAGAGGGAGAGAGAGAGGGAAGCGTGGAGTGCCATCAACAAATACTTATATTCATTAATACAATTTTTTTAAACAGAAAACTTTGTATTTCAACGTTGTGTGTGATTTTAAAAGGAGGAATAGAGAATCAAAACGTGATTCATCTTCTAAAACGCTTAGTGTCAACAATGTGTGAGTGAACCGCTGAAAATATTTTTTCGTTATGTGCAAGACTGAGAGTTTCATCTCCAAAGGAAGTGTGTGCAGGCTTACAGTGGAAATTTATGATACGCTTTGAAATAAAGTGTCTCTAAATTCACGATAGTATCTGCAATCAAAGAAATAATGCTGATTTGATTCAATTTCGCCACAAGCACAAAGAGGATAATCGATTATGTTTATGAAATAATGGTGTTGATGAAGTGAACTACATTTAGTTCGGAGCCTAGTATGAATAACTTGAATCCTCCTCTCTCCAAAGAAATATAGCTTATTCGGAATTATTTTCTCTCTTTTAGTGTAACGTTTAAGTCCTGAAAGGGAATCCAGATTTCTAATATCAATGGGTAGAGCATTCCAGTCAGTAATAGCCGAGGGTAGAAAGGTGTTAAGATACAGATTAGTCCTGCAAGCTTTATTTTGTAGATTGTGAGAATCTCTTAGGCTGTACGATAAAGTACTTCCTATTGTCTCAGTGACTAAAGAATTTAAATAAGAAGGGGATAGTTCATTTGCCATTTTAAAAAAAAAAAACAATTTAAGTTTGTGCTTATATCTTCTTTCGCTAAGTGTTTCCAAATCTGACTCCTTGATAAGATCCGTTAAAGACACAAGTTTACTGCATCCAGTAACAATTGTGCAGCCTCGTTTTGTACTTTTTCATTTTGGTCTTTCTGGTATTGCGATAGATTCATCCAGATAACATCTGCATATTCAAGAATTGGACGGATGAAAGAAAAATATATTGTCTGTACGGATATTCGATCTAGTAGTATCTTTAGACGTCGCATAATTCCAATTCTCTTCCATGTCTTCGTTAAAGATTGATTTACATGGTAATCCCAGGAACCATCATTAGAAATGAAAATACCGAGATGCTTATGAACCTGAACAGATGGAATTCCAACACCAGACATGAAAAGCTCAGGGTGAACAGGTTTGTTACGTTTGCGAGATATTATTAGAGATTCTGATTCTAGAGGATTAAATTTTACAAGCCACCTATTTGCACAATCTCTAATTCTGTTGATGTCTGTTTGTAAAATAGTACCGGTTGTATCAGGATCCCCTACAACCATGGATAAACTGGTGTCTTCTGCAAATAGGTTTATGTTTGACTCGTTATCATTTACTATGTCATTAGTGTAGACTAGAAATAGAAGAGGGCCGAGAATAGATCCTTTAGAGACGCCTGCATTAATAGAACTTCGGTCTGAGACAGCACCAGGTAGAACAACCTTCTGATTCCTATCTGAGAGGTAGTCTGAAAACCACGAGAGTGTCCGCTTTCGTTCGTATGGTGTATAACGGCATTTTTAACATCATCTCAGCTATATTGCGACAACCAGTGCACCAATGTATGTTTTTCTTGAGTTTCTATTACTAATGCTCGGCGCAAGTCTTCACAAGCTACTGGCTGCTTTTGCATGTAATCCTCTTTGAATAACAACGATTAGCGGCGAGAAAGGAATGAATCCTGTAGAAATGATTATCATCAATTCCCGGAAAGGAAAAGGCTGAGCTGCAATCTTGAAGAGCTACTAACCATTTACCACACAATCCTTACTTTTAACGCCCCCAGCCAAGATAATGCCTGGTAACGAGCATTTCTTTTTTTCCCAGATTGTTTTTCTTGCCTTCCCAAACCAACTTTCAATTAAACAGTCACTTTATTTTGTTGTCTGAAAATGCTTCCAATTTAGACTAGTCTAAAATGTTTTCGTTTGGTAAATATTTTATTATATTTACTGGGAAAAATGAGCTGGAACACCTACATTTGTTTGTTTGTATTTGAGTTTAACGTTGTTTAAACAGCTTTGGTCGTGTCAAAGTGTCAAATGCAAACATTCATGTGTTCCCAGGCTTTCTCACACCAGTACTGATACAGAGAGAGAGAGAGAGAGAGAGAGAGAGAGAGATTGTTTAATTCGATGAAGCTGGTTAAAAGTAAAACATTTATTACTCTTGAATAGTTGTTGAGGTGTCGACAAACCCCTGTTTCGTTTTCTCAATGAACAACCCGTAGGGTCGTCTTGTAAATTGTAAATAAAAACCTGCTTATTTTGCATTTTTTTAAAGCCTTATACTTGGCATAAAGTTGAGCTCCACAAGAGTGGTGTTCATTTTTACTATGTCAAATGCCCTCGCACCGCCCCTTGTCCGGTCAGAGAGAGAAAATAGAGAGTAGAGAGAGAGAGAAAGAGAGTAACTGGACAGTTATTACAGGCATGTGTAGTAGTTTTTGCATCCTTCATGTTAAATATACAAAAGCTGTAGATACGTATCATATATACATGTACATTCAAAACTACGAAACACCTAAGCTGTCTTCATTTTGTTTATCTTCAAAACCTTTCGTTCATTAACCCACTGGAAATGGCAGTAAATTGTATGATTTCTTTACAGCAAAAACGGGTACCTGCATTGAAAAAGTGTATAAATTTTTACAGCACAAATCGATGGGTGAGTGCAACACTATTTTAAGTGCCTGTACAATGTACAGGCACTTAGAATAGTGTTGCACTCACCTATCTAAATAGGGACGTGCATTGCAACACATACACACAAACTCGCATCATATTAGTATATGTTTATAATGTGTGTGTGCTGCAAACAGTCCAATCAGGGAACGCGTCAGATTACTAATTAAATTTGACATGTTGATAATGAGAGGGTCTGGAATGCGAATTTATACTAATCAAAGTACTGAAAGTACTAATAGAAGGTGATGGTAGAAATTTGCTACTCGGTTTAAACACTGGTTCATTTCATTAAACATTTCATTTATCTGATGGTGATAAGTTGATAGCATCTTTTTCTCAAATTCTTGTCATTTTTTGTAGAGTCTGCTCAGCAATGACCAGAATAAATGTTGATTTTTAACTTTATTGAACATAGGTTTGCATATGGCTTGGGGACTGTAAAAACGCAGAAAATATAGAACATAGAGTTAAGCAGATAAAATACACAAAAAAAAGGTAATGGAACAGGTAATAAAACACAGCCAATATAGAAAAAGAAGACAAAAACGTTCAAGAAGGTTTTCTGAAATGCCTGTAAAATGAGTACATAGACTTTGATGAAATTTTCATTGATTATATCTCAATTCAGCACTTTATATCAATTAGTTCAATTGTATTTATTTATAAACCAGTGTATAAAGGGGGTGTTATTACTTAAGTTTCATTTCAACATACATTTTAATTTGAAGGTAGACTAAACATAAGTTGTTATTTATGTTTCGATTACTTTGACTGAAATGAATGTATCATCTCTATTTGGACCATACGAATCTTTAAAATGATTAAATTATACTCTATTTTTCACCTGGTGTAGCTTTTGAATATAGGTACCTGTTTTAATCATTTTGCCCTAGAGCAATGAATTAATAGTGTGGAGGCGCTGTTCAAATACGTGAATGTTTCAAGAAATCTTGTTTTAAATGAAGAGATATTTAGCCAATAACCAGGAGGAAAGTCTGGTATTTCTGAATACCTTGAACTTATGCCTTTTGCATGTTTTACTTTTTCACTGGCTTGTATACATTTCTTAGTCCAAACTCTTGGTTTTTGGCTTTTCAACAAATATATCAAGGGTTCAATTACTGTAATTTAGAGTGAATTTTCTATAAAACTTGATAATACCAAGTTTTTTGTTGTAGGTCTAAGAACATGCACTATGAATTCCATCTTCCTTTTGGAAGGGTAAATGAGATCCTTATTTACCCTAAAATCAAAATATTCAACTTCATCTTGAAGTAAAAAACACTTTTCTTTCCTTTTACACTGAATCTAATATTTATTAGGGCTTGTCTTTTCAACACTAACTCATCATTATCATTTTGACTTGTAATACTAGTGATATAATATTCTACGCAAAGCACAGAATCCAATATTTTCAGGACCGTGATCATTATCTTTGTTGGAATATTGCAGGTGAAAGTCCATATGTGTACATGTACATGGATATTATGTGTTTGTGTGTGGGGGGGTGTGGGTGGGTGTGTGTGTGTGTGTGTGTGTGAAACCTACCAAACGGGAAACTTTTTAAGAATACACACCAACCAACCGGGGACCACCTACCAAACGGAGACGTCCCCATTTGGTATTTAGTATAAATTCGGATTCCAGACCCTCTCATTATCAACATGTCAAATTTAAGTAGTAATCTGACACGTTCCCCGACATTGGGCTGTTAGCAGCACACACACATTATACACATATTTAAGGAATGAAGAGAATTTTATTTTTTTACTGTGTGATAAGGTTTTTTTTTTTCATACCTCCATGAAAAAAACAAAATCCACTTCATTCCTTATGATCTAATATTACAGACAACATCCCCCCACAGAAATAATTCAAACTCCATTCATTTTCTTTAGTTTTAAATCTAATGTTGGAGTTTTTAAAATTCCTTCCACTCATATTTTGTAAGGCGCAAGAATATAACAAGGAAGCAGTTTTCAGATCCCCAATACTAAACATTAACCAATAGAATGAAAGTAAAGGAGCAAAGCAATGTAGGACCCGCAAAAGTAACCTTCTGCAAAAGTAGTTCCAGCACAAGGTGATTTTTTTTCATGGAGCTATGAAAAAAATATCCAGCCAATCAGAACTCACCAATTTTCATGAAAACAACTAATATTAAATTATTCTGATATGATGCGAATTTGTATGGAATGCAGGTCCCCGTTTGTGCTGTAAAAATTAATACACTTTTTCAATGCAAGTCCCCGTTTGTGCATCTTCGCAAGCCAAGGCTGACGATTCACTACGATACTCTACCCTTGGCGGATCGAGGTTGATTTTTACAATCCACCGATACGCTTTTTCATTGGATGCAGCCAGCTCTAGCTGCAACGAATGGAATCGCTCGTAGCATTTCATATCTGATGAAAATAGAATAAAGTCGCGACCGTCGCTTATCGCTTCATGTTGAATAATTGTATTTGTAAGCGGTTTGTAAAACGATACTTTATTGGCTTTCAGAAATATGATGTAAAGGGGCTAATAACCAGCATCCAATAGAGGGCGCATCTCGAAATCGGGCTCAATCAGCCAAGGTAAGATCCACATCACTACGTACCTTTGGCTCGAGAAGACGCCGTTTATGCTGTAAAAAATACACTTTACCGCCATTTCCATAAGATAAGGAAAATAAAGACACCATGGGGGGGTCTCTCTCTCTCTCTCTCTCTCTCTCTCAGGGGGCGGGGCGGGGCAGGGCCTCTCTCTCTCTCGTGGGGAGGGGCGGGGCAGGGCCATTTGAGAAAGTGAAAGGAAGACCAACTTTTGTGGAGCTCAACTTATGCCAAGTATAAGGCTTAAAGGTATGCAAAATATTCAGGTTTTATTCACAATTTACAAGACGAACCTACAGTTTGTTCATTTTGAAAATGAAACAGGGGTTTGTCGACACCTCAACAGTTATTCAAGAATGATAAATGTTTTACTTTATTTCAGCTTGTCTTTATCTACTCTACTAAATTGATTGATTTAAACGATTAGATAGAAAGAAGTTATATACGCCCGTATGCTTTGATACCAAACAAATACTTAAATGCTGTTTTAAAATTAATACAAAAAAATTCACCCAACAACTATATATAGAATCAAAACACTAAGCCCTGGAAACCCGTAATGGCGTGTTGATAGACGTAGCCCGGGGGTACTAACTGTTGAAACTAACAGAACAAAAGAAGTGAACATTACCCGATATCGATGAAAAAAAAATTGTTTGAAGTTGCTCCCGTTTTCTTCGTATTTCTTCTTGTAAAAAATGAACACTTAATTAGTAGAATTGTGATGCAATAATACTGACTTTGACAGACAAGCGGTCATTGTGGAGAAAGGAAAAAATGTTTGTAGAAAAAAGGCATTTGTAACGTAAGGAATGAGGGTTATCACGATGTTTGTAAACGCCATGTTTTAAAGGCCCGGGTCGTGCCCCTGTCACAAGCTCTGGCTCCCTTTCTTTTTCTTTCGTATCCTCTCTCTCTCTCTCTCTCTTTATTTTCTTTCTTTCACTCGCATTTTCCCCCTCGCTCCCTCTCTCTTTATCAGTCTTTCATGTCCGACGAAGTCGTTGAAAAACTGAACTTCAAAAAGGTCTTGAAAAGCAGAAATATGTGCACTGGCCACCTCAGTACAGCTGAAATTATGTACAAAACAGTCATTAACGCGACAAAACCAAGAATAAAATGATATAAGATCAAACCTTTACCACACAATCCCAAGTTTTTCATGCCCTTTAGAAAAAAAATGAAAAATCTTGTGGGGAAAAAGGCAAAATGCTGTTAACCAGGCTCTAAATTCACCAATCAGTTTTAAAAACATTGGTCTTGGTCTTATTCTCCAGAATTTTCTAAATTTGAAAGTAAGACAAATTCTGGTTGGCTAAACCAAACGGGTGCTGGTTTACTGGTGTAAAAAACTCCAGGAAAGCACTCTGCAGTTCTTCCCTACATCTCATTTTGCATTCCGATATTTTTCAGTCTCTTTAGATTTTTTGTCTGTATTCATGACAGTCCGGATTTGGGTCTCTTGGTGTGCACTAAAACAGTTTGTCATTTGGCCAGGCTTTCAGACAGTTTGTCCTTGAGTCTGTCTTTTTGTCCCTTTTTATGACAAAACTAAAGGAATAAATAACATAGGGAGAAAGACAGAAAGTGAAAAGCAGGGCTTTCTTTTGAGTAGCAATTTGTCTCGGAGATCTCAAGTGGACATTTCCAAGAAATAACATGAAACCTTGGTCACTATCGTTTCCGTCCTCGTCTGCAATGTCTAGCTACTTTTCCGCTAGAGTGTCTTTTCGTCCATCTATCTGTTTGACTTCTAGTTCGGTTGTCTGTCTGTATGTATGTGTACGAAAATGTATTTGAAAAAAGAAATATCTTTAACCCTTTAGCAAACGACAAAATTTTATACTTGTTCAAATTGAAAGCACTTGCAGACAACAAAATAAAGGTAACTAAAATATTGAAATTCGTTTCCAGCAGGCTAGCAAACATTTTGGGAAAAGGAGAAAATGCTTGTAGTCCAGTGGCCGCTTTCGTTCGTATGGCGTTTAATGTTATTTTCAACATTATCTCAGCTATATTGCGACAGCCAGTGCACCAATGTATGGTTTTCTTGAGTTTCTATTATTAGTGCTCGGCGCAAGTCTTCACAAGCTACTGGCTGCTTTCGCATGTAATCCTCTTTGATCAACAACGATTTGCAGCGAAAAAGGAATGAATTCTGTCGCAATGATTATCATCAATTCCCGGACAGGAAAAGGCGGAGCTCCAATTTTGAAGAGCTCCGTTTAACGCACCCCAAGAAAATGCCTGGTAACCAGCATTTTCTTCTTTTTCCAGATTGCTTTCTTTCATTAAGCAGTCACTTTTATTTCGTCGTCAGCAAATGCTTTCCATTTGGACTAGTCTAAAAAAATAATTCGTATTGTAAATGTACTATTATATCTTCCGGAAAAAATGAGCTGCAAAACCTACATTTGTTTTTTTGGAGTTTTACGTTGCTTAAACAGCTTAGGTCATATCAAAGTGTCAATTGCAACACATTCATTGTGTTTCCGGGCTTTCTCATACAGGTAATGAGAGAGAGAGAGAGAGAGAGAGACGGACAGAGAGAGAGAGATGGACAGAGAATGAGAGAGAAACGGACAGAGAGAGAGAGACAGACAGACAGAGAATGGGAGAGAGATGGACAGAACACAGAGAGAGAGAGAGAGAGAGACGGAATGAGAATGAGAGAGAGAGACGGACACAGAGAGAGACGGACAGAGAATGAGAGAGAGAGAGAGACAGGGACAGAGAATGACAGAGAGAGAGAGAGAGAATGAAAGAAAGAGAAATCTTGAACCACTGCTAGGGGCAGGGCTTTGAAAAAATATCGTTTTAAAACATCGTGTAAAAAAGAAAAAAATACTACTTTCTTACGTTTCAGTTGCCTTTTTTTCTACAGACATTTTCCTTTTCCCACAATGATTGCTAGTTTTTTACAGAAAGTACTATTACATGACAATTTTTGTTAATGAAGTGTTCTTTTACAAGAAGAAATACGAAGAAAGGAGCTACTGAAAGAAGTATTTTTTGTTATCGATATCGGGTATGCACAGAGTTCACTTTTTTTTTGTTTTGTTGTTTAAACCTTAAACAGACGACAGATTTTTAGCCCTTTTCAAATTGAAAGCATCTGCAGACGACAATTTTCATTCGGCTCACAAGGTGCTACTGTTTATAGATAGGATAGCAACCATGAGAAAAGGAGAAAATGCTGGTTACCAGCATTTTCTCGTTTTCCCACAATTCTTTCAAAAAGCTTGGTTCTAAGGGTCGTCAAAAGTCGTCATTGTGTGGCAAAGGTTTAAACAATTAGTACCCCCGGGCTACGTCTATCAACATACCAATACAGGTTTCCAGGGCTTAGCGTTTTAATGCTATATATAGCTGGAGGAGGAGGAGGAGAGAGGGAGGAGGAGGGGAGGAGGAGGTGGAGAGAAAGAGAGAGAGAGAGAGAAGGAGAGAGAGTTTTTGCAGTACAGCTAAGTTTTAGACCTGTCCAAATTGAAAGCATTTGCAGATGACAAATAAAATTGGGCGCAAATGGTCTAACCCTTTCCCACACAAACATTTTAGACCATTCCAAATTGATAGCATCTGCAGGCAACAAAGCTGACAGAGACACAGATGAAGTGTAGTTTTATTACAGAGTAGAAAAGATGTTGGGAAACGGAGAAAATGCTGGTAACCATCATTTCATCCTTTTACAACAATGTTTCAAAAGGCCTCTTCTTCAGGATCGTGAAAACAAGGGACTGTTTGGTAAAGGGTTAACTCTTTAGACTGGTCCAAATTTAAAGCACTTGTAGACAACAAATTAAAGGCAACGCAAAAATTGTTAATTGTTTCTAGCAGGGTAAAAAAAACATTGTGGGAAAAGGAGAAAATGCTGGTTACCGTCTTTTTCTCCTTTTCTGGCATTGTTTTCAAGATGCTTCTATCTCAGGGTCATAAAAACCAGGGATTGTTTGGTGAAGGGTAAAGATTTTGAAAACAATATGGAAAAAGAATAAAATACTGGTTACCAACAATTCTTTCTTTTCGCACAATGTTTTCAAAAGCCTTTTTCTTCAGGGTCTTCAAACCCAAGAATTGTGTGGAAAAGAGTTAAACATGTTTATTGTTTCCCCAGCTCTATTCATGCACATTTTGGATGAAAAACATTATGGGAAGAGGACACATTACACGGTTGAATAATGGTTTCCCCTGGCACTTTTTTGTTATCTTGTTTATTTTACCCTTTACCACACAACAAAATTTCAGACCTTTTTGAATTGAAAGCATTTGCAGATAGTTTCAGTGTGGCTCATATCAAATGATTATTCTTTGATAGGGTGGAAAACATTGTGGGAAGGAGAAAATGCTGATAACCAATATTTTCTACGTTTCCCACAATGTTTTCAAAAGCTTTCTCTTTCAAATTGTTAAGTCTTCATTGTGCAGCAAAGGGCTAATCTTCCAAACACTATTATTTCAAACATCCTGGACAGAATTTTTTGCTGAAAAAAAATTTTGTTTACCAAGTAAGATAATTTCTTACTGTCAAACTGAAAGCAATTGCAGCAGACAAGTGTAGGTGATGCTTCAACTCATTACCAAACGACAATATTTTAGGCTTGTAAATTCAAATTGAAAGCATTTGCAGACGACAAAGAAAGTAAAAGTGACTGAAAATTTCAAATTTGTTCATTCTCCTTTTCTCACAATGTTTTCTAGGGCTTCTTTCACAGGGTCGTCAAGAGTAGGAATTGTGTGGTAATGGGTAAAAGGATGTAAATAATGTTAAAAAGTAATGAAAATATTTTGTCCAAAGGAAAAAAGCTTACTACCAGCTTTTTCTCACATTGCCACAATGTTTCAACTTTCTCATGGTAAGAAAAACCCTGTTTTTTTTTTTTTTCAAAACCAAAATTTTGTCTTTGATATACTTGTGAAATTTGGCCACTCTCCCTCATTTTAATTTTCAGACACCAGCGTTTGATGTTGATTCAGAAGGTGAATTTTGGACTTTCTTTAATTTCTCTTCTCCTGTTATTCCATAGGCTGTTATTTTCATTGGTCTTTTTATGACCTTTTTGGAGAAACCTTGCTTACATAACCTGGCATTTACAGAGCTCTATGAAACTTGGCATTCTTGTAAAAACAATTCTGACTGTCACAACTACCTTTACCACCCCTAAACCACTGTGTGAACACTGTATCATGGGCCCTTTGTTTCTGTTGCTTCAGTCTCTACCAATTCCGTACTTATAGTCACATCAACTGCCTGTTTCAAAGTCAACTCTTCTTTTAACAATAACGTTCTCTGAATAATGTTCAATGTTCTGTAACACGCTGACAAAAAAAACCACTCAACATATCTAAAATTGTCCCAAACTCACATGATTCACTCAGCAACATTGATTCTACCAACTTTTTATTTACAGTTTCATTTTCAATACGCATCTTACGATGAAAGGTAAATCGTTCTACCATGATGAGAGTTTCGGTTTTCAGGTTATTTTAGATATTAATGGGTCGAAAGTCTTATCATTAAGCTTTTAGGGTGTAACAAAGTTACAGAGCAGACTTAGGTCTTAGATCCACATGGAGGTAATAAAAGAATCAGCTGTCATCATCATCGATGCTATTCGCTACATAAAACCACAGAGGTTAGATTTGCGTATTCCTCGGTGCAACTGTCAACGTTCGGTCGAAATTGCTGTATTTTACCCAGCGTTTCATATTTCAGGTTATATGTACTGTATACGGAGGGGTTGAAATATCCTTGTCGCCACTGTTTTAGGGTCCGAATAAAGCAGTAATCAGCAATTCAACTTAATTGATCATAATCGTTATCTACTTTCGGTTTCTATCCCAGACACGTATGCCATATTATCTCCCGCTAAATGGCATTCTCAATTAATCAAAGTACATTTACTACTTCGAACTTAAGCGTATGAAAAACCTAAAATACTAAAATTGATAGCAAAAGTTCATGGCTGATTTCCATAAAATCGTGTATCTAAGCATTTCACATGCAGTTTTAAATGTTAGATTTTTTTTTAGGTGTAATGGCATAGTTTGGGTAGTTTTCGAGTGTTTTGGGGTGTTTTAGGGTATTTTAGAGTGTTTCATCTGAGACGTACTTTACTAACTATCACTCTCTTGCACTCCGGATCATTACATTCACCTCTGTAGTGGGCTCAGGAAGTAGACCGTCATTACGTCATATTTTTGTCACATGACCATAACTCAAAATAGCTACACAAACGCCGGTGAAAGAAAGACCAATACCGATCGTTCCTCTGCTGTTTAAACAGCATGGGACCAATCAGACATAAACGATAGTTAATGAACACAAGAGGGATTTTCTGAAAAGCCTACATATCTTTATAGGACGATAACTTGATTTTTAATCGTACAAACTTAGATCCAGCGGTGTGTCAAATCAGTTGTCATCATTGATGGGCGCAGCTATTTTTGTTACAATCGGCGTAAGATTCTTAAAAGTGAAGAGGCTAAAAGAAAAATAGTTCCATTTAATACAGGTAAATTTATCAGTTTGAATGCACCTATAATGTACCCAGAATCATATTTCCTTTGTCTAACTTACAATTTTACATATGAAACAGTTAAACAGTAACAAAACATCTTTTCCTCGGTTTGACAAGATTCTTGTCATTTAGCCTATCGCAGAGATGTATGTGAGGTAACGAACGACAACTCTGCTCGGAGATTGACTAACTATAGGTAAGGTCAAAGCTGCGGAACGAGACAAATTTTTAAATTTAGAGCGAGTTCTACGATATTTAACTCTGAAATTCATTGTTTGTGTGCATGACATACACTGATTTTTAATCCGGATATTATTTGTACATATCAAATGACAGAGAGGCGTCTGTTCATTGATCTTTGAGGACCTATTTTCTTCGAAACTGGGGTGTAATGCGTACTCGTGTGGAAAACCCCTGTCGGATGGCATAAGAAGGTAATGCTAAGTCATCACCTTCTTAAAACCAAACGTGGAGGTCCCCGTTTAGTAGGTGGTCCCCGGTTGGTTGTTGTGTATTCTTACAAAGATCCCAGTTTGGAAGGTTTTACAAACTCACACACACACACACACACACAGAGTGACTCTGGCTTCTCTGCAAAAAACGCGGTAGTTGTGGCCTTTGCTTACAAAAACTGAATCAGTTCAAAACATTGAAATAGGAAATACATGTTCTAGGAAAGAAAGCAGTTATTTATTACTGATAGACTATGAGCCATCAGGATGTTAGCTCCCCCCGCGAGAGAATTTTCGGGATTATGATTTTCTTGAACCCCCAAGGTCTCCTGAGTAAATTCCCAACGTCTGCCATCTGGCGAGTGGGGCTTTTGGTAGTTATAGAGGTCAAAGGTAATCAAGTGCACCTCTAACCCTAACATTATTAGTTGATCCTCAATTGACATTTTTTTGAAATGTTATACCTTGTGAAAGTCCCAAATGACCTGAGGTGATGTAAAAAGCTTATATCTAGATAATTCTATGCATATCTAACACAATAAATGAACATTTTATGCAAAGCAAAGCACTGACAGCGCTACTTTTTATGATTCAAGCTTTCAAAGCATAATCTGAGAAACTACATGGATATTTTTCAGATAAAGTACATGTTTTTGACAACAAAATGCCTCGAATGCCTAAATAACACATCCTCCAATTACATGGACCACCACTGTGAAAAGCGACTGTTTGAAAAATTGGTAATGAATACATTTATTCTGTCTAGGCGGCTGATTTGTAGCAATTTCGATGAGTTGGTGCTCGGGATGGATGGGCCCAAGTGAACGGGCTGAACTTGAGCCTCAGCCTACATGGTTCTACGATGCATAAGGGTATTTAAATATGGAAGTAACGTATGAGCCCCTGTTAAATCATTGACTATTTCTGTAAGGTAATGTTTTATAAAATGTTTGAATCAATGGCCGGTGGTCTGTATTTAAGAACAGCCATTCTCAATGTTGCAACTTGATAGCGACTGAACATTGCGTGAAATGGAGGAAATGCACGCTAAGTGCATCTTCTCCTTTTCAATCACTGTTAGCCGTCGACTGCAGACGTTTTGAAGGTGGAAGTTAGGCCATTCAATTAATTTAACCTCCTACTTTTGTTTAATAATTTTTAAGAACGTTTACCATTCTTTCACCTGAATTGTCAGACATTTGAACTATATCTTTTCAATTTTCCTGTGTCCTCTCTATGTACACAGACATAATAAAATATAAATCAATGTGTTGTTAAAAATTTTCCCATACTCATTCATAGTAAACAAGGCTATTTTACAAGCGTTATTTACAAAAAGAGAAGAATGGCAATAAACTGATCGCTAAAATGCTCTGGATATGACAAGATATATTGATACTTCTTTTTAAAACAAGAGGGCCAAGATGGCCCTGGATCTCTCACCTGAATTTTTGAGATGGCCATAGTCTATTTTTTTTTTTTTTTTTTTGAGGTATTGAAACATTGGAACCAAATTTATAATTTTGCCAAGCAATTTTCAAAATGTCACCTGTAAAAGTCGAAATCTGATCATCAGTTTCAAAAGGAAGAATTTTTAGGAATTCTTAAATCCACGAGAGCCATGTTTCTTGATGGATCAAAATTTACGAACAAGTTTTGAAAAGGGTCACCCAAGGAACATTTCGGAAAATTTCTTTTAAAATCTGACCAGGGGTTTCAGAGAAAGAGAATTTTCAAGAATTTCATTATTTCCGTATAGTGCAAGTAGCCCCCATTCACAAGAGCCATGTTTCTTGACGGATCAAAATTATATGCACAGCTTTTGAAAAGGGTCACCCAAGGAACATCTCTGTCAGATTATTTCAAAATCTGACTACGGGTTTCAGAGAAGAAGAATTTTCAAGAATTTCTTCATTTCCATATAGTGCAAGTAGCCCCCATTCACCAGAGCCATGTTTCTTGGCCAATCAAAATTTTGCAACCAATTTAAGAAAAAGATCACCCAAGGAACATCTCTGTAAAATTATTACAAAATCTGTCCAGCCATTTCAGAGAAGAAGAGTTTTCAAGAATTTCTTCATTTCTGTATAGTGCAGCTAGTAGCCCCCATTCACGAGAGCCATGTTTCTTGACCAATCAAAATTTCGCGAACACTTTTTGAAAAGGGTCACCCAAGGAACAAGTCTGTGAAACTATTTCAAAATCTAAGCAGCTGTTTCAGAGAAGAAGATATTTTAAGAATTTCTTCATTTCTGTATAGTGCAAGTAGCCCCCATTCACCAGAGCCATGTTTCTTGACCAATCAAAATTTTGCGAACAAATTTTGAAAAGGGTCACCCAAGGAACAAGTCTGTGAAATTATTTCAAAATCTAAGCAGCCATTTCAGAGAAGAAGATATTTTAAGAATTTCTTGATTTCTGTATAGTGCAAGAAGCCCCCATTCACCAGAGCCATGTTTCTTGACCAATCAAAATTTCGCGAACACTTTTTGAAAAGGGTCACCCAAGGAACAACTCTGTGAAATTATTTCAAAATCCGACAAGCGGTTTTGTAGAAGAAGATTTTTTAAGAATTCCTTCATTTCTGTATAGTGCAAGTAGCCCCCATTCACCAGAGCCACATTTTTTGATGAATCAAAATTTCACGAACAATTCTTGAAAAGGGTCACCCAAGGAACATATCTGTGAATCATTTCAAAATCCGACCAGCGGTTTCAGAGAAGATTTTTTAAAGAATTCCTTCATTTCTGTATAGTGCAAGTAGCCCCCATTCACCAGAGCCACATTTTTTGACGAATCAAAATTTCACGAACAATTTTTGCAAAGGGTCACCCAAGGAACATATCTGTGAAATTATTTTAAAATCCGACAAGCGGTTTCAAAGGAGAAGATTTTGAAAGAATTAGGTAAAAAAATCTATTTTGTTGCCATGGCAACCAGTGTTTTTGATGGAATCAAATTCTGTGAACAATTTTTAAAGAGGACCTCCCAAGGAACATTCCTGCCAAGTTTGGTCCAAATCCACCAAGCGGTTTTGGAGGAGTTGATGTTTAAAGAATTGTTGACGACGCACGACGGACGACGCACGACGCACGACGGACGACGGACAGGTGAGCTAAAAAACGTTTATTTAGCTGTCTATTCAACTCCCCTTTTCTTAAATAGTCAAGGGGCTATGACGAAAGATCTTAAACACTTTAAGAATTTTGAATTTTATAGCATTATAAAGATCCAGATCAAACGGCAAAGAAGCTGCTGTGTGATCTTTCATATATACGGGCTTGAAAGTTTCCTTTCACTTGCTTAGCAGAATAAGGGTTAATAAATGCAGGACAGTCAGCGTGATCATTAGCATTTAATCCCAGTTTGTCCCTGTGCAGAATTATGTAGTTTTAACCCTTTCCCAAACGACAAATTTTGGACCCTTCCAAACCGCAAGAGTTTGCAGACGACAATTTTAGATTTGGAGAAAATGGCAGAAAATTCTCAAAAAGGGTAGAGAACACTGCGGGAAAAGGAGAAATTGCTCGTTATGAGCAATGTCTCCTTTTCCCACAGTGTTTTCAAAAGACTTTTACTGCAGACACGTAAAAACCAAGGCTTGTTTGGGAAAGGGTTAACCCTTAGAGTGAGAAATAAACCTATCACACATATTCATCATAGAAATACAGTACAGCGCACTTAACTCTTTTTCAAACGACAAAAGTTTAGATTGGTCGAAATTAAAAGCATTTGCAGACGACAAAATAAATGTGACTAAAGAACAGAAAATTAGGATGGAGAGAACACATTGTGGGAAAAGAAGAAAATATTGGTAAATACCATTTTCTCTTTTCCCACAATGTTTTCAGAAGGCTTCTTTCACAGAGGTGTTAAAGGTCAGGATTGTGTGGTAAACGGTTAATTGCAATTTCTTAGTTGCTATAGTCTACAGTATTCCAATATAGTGGGTTCGAGTATTATCTAACGTTATGGAGAAACTAAACCTATTTACTGAACTTTTTACAAACACTTATCCTCCATTTCGACCAGCATGTAAATGTAGAACATTTCATGATTTTGATTCTAGTGATTTAGACTTACATCCCAATGAACTTCAGGGTGGTAATAATGGGCGCTTGAAGCTTTTATTTCTTACAGAGGGTGTAGCAATTATGTTCATTCCTCTCTTCGTACAGGGTGATGGATGTGGAGATATCTCAATAGACTTTCTTTTCTACAGGTATGTAGTATGCTTCATTCGTGACAGCTTTAAGCCCTTTGACTTTTGCCTTTGAAATATCCCATCCTTCCTGAAAAATCAGAGACAATATCTATTTGAAATTTTCTTTGACTGATGAAAAATCGTAATGCCAGTTATTCATACTACACAAGAGGCCCATGAGGGGCTGGAACACTCTATTGGCTTAAAGCCTGTTTTTGTATTTAGAAACGGTACCCATTTAAAAACAGGAATAATTTTATTGAATATTAAAAAACTTGGCAGTTGATTTTATAGCGTAAAATAAGGAAAATTTCACAAAATGTTTAAATGTCCCTTTTCCCGTGTTTTTCAACATCATCTTCCTATTTTCAATAATGTTTGATCTTGTCACCGAACAATCACTTTGACAAAGTATCACAAGAAGTAGCTGAAGATTGTGCATCTCATCTACAATCGCTTCATAAAGATACATGCCAAATGTGATAGCCCTAGGCCCTATGGCTATGTACCAGAAGGATTTTAAAGTTTTCCCTATATAAGCCTATATAAAACTTGTGACCCCCGGGGCGGGGCCAATTTCGATCCCAGGGCTATTACTTGTAGGAACTTGATAGAGGTCCACTAGATAAAGCTACATGCAAATTTGGTAGTCCCAGGCCTTATGGTTTCAGAGAAGAATTAAAAAAAACTCAATATTTTTCAGTTATGTTGCCATGGCAACCAGAGTTTTTGAAGGAATAAAATTCCATCAAGGAATTCTGAAGAGGGCCATGTCAGGATCATTTCTGTGGTTTCATCTAAATTGGATGAGTAGTTTCAGAGATGTTTGAAATAAAAGTTTACGCACGCACGGATTGACGCACGACGGACACCGGGCCATGATATAAGCCCGCTGGCCTTCGGCTAGTGGAGCTAAAAACGGCGTTACTTCAAGTCAGTTATTTTTTTTTTGTACTTTCTCTAACTATTCCTCTGTTATCAGTCTACATTGTATTTAACCCATTACCACACAATCCCTCCTTTTGACGACTCTGAGAAAGAAGCCTCTAGAACATATTGTGAGAAAAGGAGAAAATGCTGCTGGTAATCAGCATTTTCTTCTTTTCCCACAATGTTTTCTACCCTTCACAAAACTAATTTCGAATTTTCAGTCACTTTTCTTTTGTCGTCTGCAAATCTTTCAATTTGGACAAGTATAAAATTATGTCGTTTGGTACTGAGTTAAATCTGAAATACTGGGCATGGATGAATATAATTTTTTCTTTCAGCAAACTCTCCATCTAAAAAAAATATTTTCGATACATTCATAAAAAAGATTAAGTGTAATGTCATCTAAATGTTTCTTTTTTGCTTTTGATTTTTTTTAATGGTTTAAAATGATTTAGTTTGAGGTATTATTTTGATTGTTATTGCTTGATTTTTTATGAATATTTTCTTGTCCCTCTTTCTGATGTGGTTGTACCTAGTTTCAAATTTGATAGAATTTTTTTTTTTTTGTTGTTTTCTGTTTTCTCAGGTATTACTTTTTGTTAAACCCATTTAGTGCCTTTTTAAAATAAGATTTCGCTTAAGACATAAACAATCCATCCAATATGGTGGGTTATCACTTTGTTTTAATTATTCTTTTATTAATACAGCTTTTGCAAACCGAAAAAAATAGTAATGATAATTTGTAAAAGTGAAGACTGATTATTGATTGACCTGCTCCGGTTCCCCCGCCCCCCTCCCCCAACACTCCGAAAAACACCTTACAGCTGGTAGGATTCCCTGTTTTAACTTTCTTCTACAAATTTTCAGTCTATAGCAATAGAATATAAACCATAAGGGAAATTTCTGATCAGCAATACTTAATATCAAGCTTCAGACATCACTCATAACAGTGAATAACAGTTTTACCAACCTTTCATAGGGGTAAAACCAAAATAAACAGAACACATATTCTTTTCAGTAACTTTGGTATCTTGGTAACTGTACTGGAACATACTGTCAACATATCATATTTGAAATGTTAAAATCTACCCTTCCAAAGGTGAAATTCATCTCCGTTTTTCTGAGACTTAATTATTCTAGTGTCTGGAATGGCTTTTAGTTTGGTGTCAAGCCTAGTTTTGTCATTTGGCAAGGGGTCAGAACAGGACATAAATCAAATTCAGAAAAAAAACATTTATTGAAATCTTTTTAAAATCACAAATTGCACGCAAGATAAAATATCAAATATTAAAATATAAATAAATTTTAAAAGTACCATTATTTAAATCAACATATACATTGTATATGTACACAATCGTTCACAAAGCACAACATATAGTTGTTGAAGTACACATAATATAACAAATATGCTCACAATACTGATGTTGTACACAATACGATACATGAGCATGAACAAAAAAGAATCAGAAAAAATAGTTGAAGCCCTGATTGCTTCAATTTTAAAAGTATCAAAGTACTTGCAACAATTTGTTTCTCATAACAAGTGAACTACATTTTGGCAAAAGGGGGTTAAATGCATCTCTGAGGTGCAATGTACAATGTACTTCATCTTGACTCATTACCAAGCGACAAAAATTCCGCCTTGTCCAAATCGAAAGCTTTTGCAGACGACAAAAATAAACGTGACTAAAAATTTAAAAATACATTTTGTGAAGGGTAGAAAACATCGTGAAAAAAGGAGAAAATGCTGGTTACCAGCATTTTCTCCTTTTCCCACAATGTTTTTCAAAAGCTTCTTTCTCAGGGTCGTCGAAAGTAGGGATTGTGTGGTAATGGGTTAAAGTTATGTGTCTATAAAATCCTTGTTTTTTCAAATGACTGAGTCATGAGGTTGAGTGGTCCATTGACATGCAGAAAATTGACCAATAGCAAAAAGTTGCCACCCAGGTCAGCCTGCGTGGACTTGGTACCCAAACCTTGCTCTATACTTTTTACAGATGCATTTAACTCCCTTTTCACGAGGTATGGCTCAACCCCATTTCATAATTTAGTTCAAACTTTCCTAATACTGTACAAGACAACTTGTGTTTTTTGTGTAAATAGATTGTATTGTACACCTGATATGGACTGGTTTTTTTTTTGTTTCAGTAATCAACAAAGAAAGAGAAAAACAAGAGGGCCAAGATGGCCCTGTATCGCTCACCTGAATTTTTGTGAGGACCGTAGCCATTTTTTTTTTAGGTATTAAAACACTGGAAAAAAAAATCATTACTTTGCTGAGCAATTTTCAAAAGGTCACCTGTGAAATTCATTTCACAATCTGACAAGCAGTTTCAGAAAAGAAGAATTTTTAAGAGTTTCTTAATTTCTGTATAGTGCAAGTAGCCCCATTCACCAGAGCCATGTTTCTTGACCTATCAAAATTTTGCGAACAGTGTTTGGAAAGGGTCATTCAAGAAACATTTCTGTGAAATTGTTCTAAAATCTGACAAGCCCTTTCTGAGAAGAAGAATTTTCAAGAATTTCTTTTCCGTAAAGTGCAAATAGCCCCCATTCACCCGAGTCATGATTCTTGAAGGATCAAAATTTCACCAACACTCTCTGAAAAAGTTCACATAGGGAACATTGCTGTGAAATATTTTTAAAATCTGACCACGAGTTTTAGAGAAAAAGAATTTTCAAGAATTTCTTCATTTCAGTATAGTGAAAGTAGCCCCCATTCACCAGACCCACGATTCTTGATGAATCAACATTTCACGAACAATTTTTGAAAAGGGTCACCCAAAGAACATCGCCTTGAAATTATTTTTAAATCTGACCAGCCGTTCGAGAGAACAACAATTATTAAGAATTTCTTCATTTCCCTTTAGTACAAGTAGGCCCCCATTCACCAGAACCATGTTTCTCGACGGATCAAAATTTCATGAACACTTTTTGAAAAGGGTCACCCAAAGAAAATACCTGTGAAATTATTTCAAAATCTGACCAGTGGTTTCAGAGAAGAAACATTTTTAAGAATTTCTTCATTTCTGTATGGTGCAAGTAGCCCCCATTCACCAGAGGCATGTTTCTTGAAATTTCAAAGTTTCGTAAAAAGTTTTTTGAAAGGGTCACCCATGGAAAAACCTCAGTGAAATTATTTCAAAATCTGGCCAGCCGTTTCAGAGAAGAAAATTTTTAAAGAATTTCTTTGAAAATTCCATTTGGTTGCCATGGCAACCAGAGTTGTTTTTTTTTTTTTTTTTTTGAGAGGACCAAAGCTTTTTTTTTTCAAAATCTGATCAGCCATTTCAGAGAAGAATTTTTAAGAATTTCTTTATGTCTGTATAGTGTAAACCGCCCACAACCATTAGAGCCATGTTTCTTGATGGATCAAAATTTCTCGAGCACTGTTTGAAAACGGTCAGCTAAGGAACATTTCTGTGAAATGATTTCAAAATCTAATCAGCCATTTTAGAGAAGAATTTTAAAACATGTCTTCATGGCCATATAGTGGAAGTAGCCCCCATTCACCAAAGCCATGTTTATTGATGGATCAAAATTTTTCGAACAATTTTTGGAAAGGGTCAGCCAAGAAACATTTCTGTGAAATTATTTCTGATCAGCCATTTCAGAGAAAAAGAATTTGAAAGTATCAATTCATGGCCATATAGTGCAAGTATTCCCCATTTACCAGTTCCATGTTTCTTGACAAATCAACATTATGCCAACAACTTTTGAAAAGGGTCACCAAAGGAACATTTCTTAGAAATTATTCCGAATTCTGACCAGCCATTTTAGACAAGAAGAATCTTCTTTTCTGTATAGTGCAAGTCGCCCCATTCACCGGAGCCATGATTTCCGACAGATCAAAATTTCGTGAACAATCTTTGAAAAGGGTCACCAAAGGAACATCTCTCTGAAATTATTTCAAAATCTGATCATTGGTTTCAGAGAAGATTTTTAAATAACTTCAAAGAAAATTCCATTTTTTTTATAGTTTTTGACGGAATGAAATTCTGTGAACAATATTTAAAGAGGACCTCTCAAGGAACATTCCAGCCAAATTCGGTCCAAATTGGCCCAGCTGTTTAGGAGGAGTTAATGTTTAAAAAAATGTTGATGACTCCCGACACAATGACGCACGACGGACACCATGTGATCCTAAAAGCTCCCCTTGAGCACATTGTGCTCAGGTGAGCTAAAAAGCTAACATAATGTTCCAAAGGTACAACAAATTATTGCACTTCCTATAGGAAACCAACAATCAAAATTTAATAAGCATTCCCTGGCAAGAGGAGGTTTATTCCTTTCCCAAACAGTCCCTGGTTTTCAAGACCCTGAGAAAGAAGTATTCTGAAAACAAAGTGGGAAAAGGAGAAAATGCTGGTAACCAGCATTTTCTCCTTTATCCACTATGTTTTCTTCCCTTCCGAAAACAAATTTCTATTTCTGATTCACATTAAATTTGTCGTCTGCAACTGCTTCCAATTTGGACTAGTCTAAAATTATGTCGTTTCGTAAAGGTTTAATGCATCTAGATGATGCATAGTACCAAGCAAGTCATAACATAAATATAGGTCCATAACATCAATTTGTATAACAACAGACTGACTCTTGCACAACACTGGCTTTAAAACAAACAAAAAATTGACAAAAGTCAGACAGTGCAGACATAGGTACATGTACATGTAGATACATTTTGCAAATGCATTTAGGCCTCTTTTTAGAGCATCACTCCAATATATTGCACATTTTGTAAAGAACACATGTAAGAAATATTATGAAGAAGGTCTCATTAACATCATAAGTTTACCTCACAATAACATTTTAGGTTCATCCATCATAAAAGCACTTCCAGAAAGTATGGCTGAACTAAAGGGATTGGTCTTCAGAAGGGTGGGAAACATGGTGTGGAAAGGAGAAAATGATGGCTATAAGATAGTTCTCCTTTTTTTCACAATATTTGCAAAAGGTGTAGTCCTCTAAAGTTCAAACAAGAGGGACATGATGGCCCTGGATCGCTCAAGTAAGCTTTTGAGAGGACAATAGCCTTTTTTTTTCAAAATCTGATCAGTCATTTCAGAGAAGAAGAACTTTTAAGAATTTCTTCATGTCTGTATAGTGTACATAGCCCAGAGCCATTTCTTCATGGATCAAAAATTCTGGATTTTTTTTTTAAATGATCAGCCAAGAAACATTTCTATGAAATTATTTCAAAATCAGATAGGTCGTTTCAGAGAAAAAGAATTTTCAAAAAATTCTCCATGTCCGTATAGTGCAAGTAGCCCCCATTCACCAGAGCCATGTTTCTTGACGGATCAAAATTTTGCGAACAATTTTTGAAAAGGGTCACCTAAGGAACATTGCTGTGAAATTGTTTTGAAATCTGACCATGGGTATCAGAGAAGAAGAATTTTCAAGAATTTCTTCATTTCTGTTGTGCAAGTAGTCCCCATTCACCAGAGCCATGTTTCCTGACAGATCGAATTTCGTGAACAATTTTTTAAAAGGGTCATCCAAGGAACAACTCTGTGAAATTATTTCAAAATTTGGCCTGTGGTGTCAGAGAAGAAGATTCTTAAAGAATTTCTTAGAAAATTCCTTTGGCAACCAGAGTTTTCAATGGAATCAAATGATGTGAGCATGTGTAAAAGAGGACCTCCCAAGGAACATTCCAGACAAGTCGGTCCAAATTGGCCACGCGGTTTAGGACAAATTGATGTTTAAACAGACACCAGGTGATCCTCAAAGCTCCCCTTGACCACGTTGTGTTCAGGTGAGATAAAAAGGCTGAATGGTTTTTAAACAGTTTGTATGCAGACAGAGAACTCTCATAACTGAAGAGGGTATATCAAATTTGTTATAAAAATCACCATCCAACATCATTAGTTGTCATTTAGAGTCTGATCTCATAACAATATTGACAAGAAGGCCAAGATGACCCTGGATCGCTCACCTCAATGTTTTTGAATGTTTTCGAGGACCATAGCCAATCTTTTCAAAATCTGATCAGCCATTTCAGAGAAGAAGAATTTCAAAGAATTTCTTCATGGCCATATAATGCAAGTAGTCTCCATTCACCAAAGCCATGTTTCTTGATGGATCACAATTTCACGAACAATTTTTGAAAAGGGTCATCCAAAGTACATTTTCATGAAATTATTTCAAAATCTGACCAGCGGTTTCAGAGTACAAGAATTTTTAAGAATATCTTCATTTCCCTATAGTGCAAGTAGTCTCCATTCACCAGAGCCATGGTTCTATACGAATCAAAATTTCGCAAACAATTTTTGAAAAGGGTCACCAACAGAGCATCTCTAAAATTATTCCAAAACTTCTTCATTTCCCTATAGTGCATGTACCGCCATTCACCAGAGCCATGTTTCTTGACAGATTAAAATTTCGCATACAAATTTGGAAAGGGTTACCCAGAGAACATCTCTATGAAATTATTTCAAAATCTGACTAGCGGTTTCAGAGAAGAAGAATTCTTAAGAATTTCTTCATTTCTGTACAGTGCAAGTAGCCCCAATTCACCAGAACCACGTTTCTTGACTGATCGAAATTTCGCGAACACCTTTTGAAAAGGGTCACCAAAGGAACATCTCTGTGAAATTATTTCAAAATCTCACGAGCAGTTTCAGAAAAGAAGAATTCTTAAAAATTCCTTCATTTCTGTATAATGCAAGTAGCTCCAATTCACCAGAGCCACATTTCTTGATGGATCACAATTTCACAAACAAGTTTTGAAAAGGGTCACCCAAGGAACATCTCTGTGAAATTATTTCTAAATCTGACCTGCTATTTCAGATGCGATGATTTTTAACGAATTTCCTTTTCCCCAAATATTTTCCACCCACTATTCACACAATATGAGTTATATCTGAAAATATTACAGTTCTCAGGTGATTACAGCTTTTTGACTGTACCCTCACATTTTCTTTTGAAAACAGCCAAGCTACATATTTGCGGAATAATTTGAGTTATCCTCTGTGAAAAAGAAAGTTAAAAGCATCTGTTAAAGTATTGACCCAGATCAGCCTGAGTAGTCTATACAGGTTGACATTAAAATTGTCTACTGTTGGTCAATTTTTGTTGTGTAAATGGATCAATCTACCTCATAATTCAACTGATTTTTAAAGCATCCATAAGAACATGATGACTTACTAGGTAACATGCATTAACTCTTAACTTTACAAGCCCTGCTGGTTTCAATGACCCTTGGAAAGAAGTCTTTTGAAACATTGTTGGAAAAGGAGAAAATGCTGGTAACCAGCATTTTCTCCTATTCCAACAATATGTTGTACTCTTATTCCCTCATTTTAGCCACTTTTGATTTGTCGCCTGCATATGTTTTCAATTCAGATTTTTCTAAAATTTTATCGTTTCGTAATTGGTTATCGGAGATTCACTAAGCCCCTTTTGCCAAAAACACCACTCATTTCCCCTAACACATGTAGAGAATAAACTTTTGTACATACAGTAACAAATTTTGGCAAGAACAAGATAATACAATACAATAAGGACCACACTGCATTTCAAATTAAAGTTTAGAAAATGATGTAAATATAGCTATCTGTTATCCCTCTGCCACACAATCCAAAGCTTTAACCCTTTCCCAAACAATCCCTGGTTTTTACGGGTCAGGAATAGAAGCCTTTTGAAAACATTGTGGGAAAAGGAGAAAATGCTGGTAACCAGCATTTTCTCCTTTTCCCACAATGTTTTCTACCCTACCATATAGAAAAATCATCTTTTTAGCAACTGTTAATTGGTCATTTGCAATAATGCTTTCAATTTGGTCTAGTCTAAAATTTGCTGTTTGGGAAAGGGTTAATACATTTGACAGAGAAGGCTTTTGAGATAATCTAGGGAAAAGGAGTGAATTCTGGTTACCAGCATTTTGTCACTTTCTAAACAATATTTTCCACATGTCAAAGAAATATCCCACCATTTAAGAATTATTTTTTATATGCAAATGCTTACAATTTTTACCCTTGTAAAATTTAGTCCTGTTCTAAAGAGGTAACCCATTACCACACAATCCATACTTTTGACAACCCTGAGAAAGGGGCCTTTAGAAAACATTGTGGGAAAAGGAGAAAATGCTGATAACCAGCATTTTCTCCTTTTCCCAAAATATTTTCTACCCTTCACAAAACAAATTTCAAATTTTCAGTCTTATTTTATCATCTGCAAATGTTTTCGAATAGGACAAACCTAAAATTTAGTCGAGTGCAAAAGAGTTCAGATGATTTTTAACTTTTTAAGCATTTTTTTCCTATCCGTAACTCTAACTAGAGGGTCAAGATGGCCCTGGATCGCTCACCAGAATGTCTGAGAGAACCATAGCCTTTTTTTTTCAAATTCTAATAAGCAATTTTAGACAAGAAGAATTTTCAAGAATTTCTTCATTTCTTTATAGTGTAAATAGCCCACAGACATCAGAGACATGTTTCTTGATGGATTAAAATTTCTCAAGCAATTTTTGTTCAGAGAAAAAGAATTTTAAAGACCAAATAGTGCAAGTAGCCCCCATTCATCAGATCCATGTTTCTTGACAAATCAGCATTTTGTGAACAATTTTTGAAAAGCGTAACCAAAGGAACATTTCTTTGAGATTATTTCAAAATCTGATCAGCCGTTTCAGAGAAGAAGAATTTTAAAGAATTTCTTCATGGCCATATAGTGCAAGAAGCCCCCATACACCAGAGCCATGTTTCTTGATGGATCAGAATTTCGCCAACAAGTTTTGAAAAGGGTCATCAAAGGAACATTTCTGTGAAATTATTTTGAAATCTGACTAGCGGTTTCTGAGTATAAGAATTTTTAAGAATTTCTTAATTTCCTGTTAGTCCATTTCTGTGAAATTATTTCAAATTCTGACCAACAGTTTCGGAGAAGAAGAATTTTTAAGAATTTCTTTATTTCTGTATAGTACATGTAGCCCACATTCACCGGAGCCGTGTATCTTGACGGATCAAAATTTTGTGAACACTTTTTGGAAAGGGTCACCCAAATAACACCTTTGTGAAATAATTTCTAAATCTGACCTTTAAGAATTCCCTCATTTCTGTATAGTGCAAGTAGCCCCCATTCATCAGAGCCACATTTTTTGACGGATCAAAATTTCACGAACAACTTTTGGAAAGGGTCACCCAAGGAACATATCTGTGAAATTATTTCAAAATCTGACCAGCAGTGTCATCAGAGAAGATTTTTAAAGAATTTGCTAAAACATTCTCTTTGGTTGCCATAGCAATCTGAGTTTTGATGGAATCAAATTCTGTGAACAATTTTTGAAGAGAACCTTTCAAGGAACATTCCAGTCAAGTTTGGTCTGTATTTGCCCAGCGGTTTAGGAGGAGTGGATATTGACGACGCACTGACGCACACCGGGTGACCCTAAAAGCTCCCCTTTAGCATGTTGTACTCAGGTGAGCTAACAAAACAACGCAAGACAGTTTAGACTCGGTCTCTTAAATATCAAAAGCACTTGCAAACAACAAAATGAAACATGTCTCAAATGAAGTATTTTGCCTGAGAAAAAAATGGGGGAAAAGGCAAAAAGGCTTTCAAAGCCTTGTTGGAAAAAGAGAATATAATGGTAACCAGTATTTCCTGAATTGCAGACATTATTTTCCACTATTTCTAAAACAAATACCACCTTTTGAGCACTATCTGCAAAAATGCTTTCCTCTACCCCAAATCTTTTTAAGTAATTAAAGATTTTTAACGGTATAAGAATAAGCTAATGGCAAATTAAGAGTCAAATATATTTAGGTCACTGACATGAGCAGTTATGAATAACATAATCAAAAATCAGTGTTACAACCACAGAATGCAAATGGGCGACTGATGTACCGTACAGATTTATCAAACACCTGAAAATTTTCCCGCTCAAATATATGCTCCACACAAAAATTCATATCTAAACAATGCCAAACACGGTGCCAAATATGGAATATGAATGCATTGATTTGCAATATGATTGGTCAAAATTTAAAGCTATAATATGCATCTGCTACTCATAAAATCCATTTATTATTTCATTTTATATACCTTTTTAATATAAAATGCCAAAAACTGCATCTTGTTGTCAATGAAATTTGTAGGCATATATAAAAAGGGGTATGCTGTAGTAACTTTCCTGTGCTACTAATTGCTTCTCACTGTGTAAGAAAATTTTGACATTTAGCTCGACCTAGGTCTTGCGTGATATAAATTTTTCCAACGCTGCTTAAATCATATTCAAGGTCTAAAAAAGTTAAAACATAATAGTATAGATATACATGTATATCAATGACCTTATCACCAGGCGATGATATGAACATCAAATAAACATTAGTCAACATGACAATAACATGAACATCAAATAAACATTAGTTGCTGACATTGAAATTGATGACATTATCGAATTTGAATTATTTAAACATCATGTATACATCAATCATTAACGTGAGTGTAAATCAATAACCTAATAGAAAATCCATGATATAAACATCAGATAAACGCAAGTGACTGACATTAACATATATCAATGAAATAACGAAATTTCTATGATACAATCATCAACATTAATGGGTCACTGGCAGTAATCAATAACATGATCACAAGTCCATGACATAAACATAAAATGCACGTACATAAAGGTCATTACAAATCATTGAAATAATCATAAACCAATCCTCAAAAACTCAAACAATAGGGCCAAGATGGCCCTGGATCGCTCACCTGAATTTTTGAGAGGACCATAGCCATTTTTTTTAGGTATTGAAACACTGGTAACAAAATCATTATTTTGCCGAGCAATTTTCAAAGGTCACCTGTAAAAGTCCTTTCAAAATCTGACCAGCAGTTTCAGAAAAGAAGAATTTTTAGGAGTTGCTTAATTTCCGTATAGTGCAAGTAGCCCTCATTCACTAGAACCTATCAAAAATCTGAAAAATCTATTTAAAATCTGAGCAGCCGTTTCAGAGATAAAGAATTTTCAAGAATTTCTTCATGTTCGTATAGTGCAAGTAGCCCCCATTCACCAGAGCCATGTTTCTTGACAGATCAAACTTTCGTGAATAAATTTTGAAAAGGGTCTCCCTAGGAACAATGCTGTGAACTTATTTCAAAATCTGACAGGAAGTTTCAGAGTAGAAGAATTTTCAAGAATTTTTTTATTTTCATATAGTGCAAGTAGCCCCCCATCACCAGAGCCATGTTCCTGACAAATCAAAATTTCATGAACAAAGGTCACCCAAGGAACATCTCTGTGAAATTATTTCAAAATATGACCGCTGTTCCAGAGAAGAAGAATTTTTTAAAGAATTTCTACATTTCCCTATAGTGCAAGTAGCCCCCATTCACCAGAGCCATGTTTCTTGATAGATCAAAATTTCGCACAAATCTTTTTTAAAAGGGTCACCCAAGGAACATCTCTGTGAAATTATTTTAAAATCTGGCCAGCGATTTTCAGAGAAAACGATTTTTAAAGAATTTCCTAGAAAATTCCATTTGGTTAAAGAGGACCTCCCAAGGAACATTCCAGCCAAGTTTGGTCCAAATTTCCCCGGCAGTTTAGGAGGAGTTGATGTTTAAAGAATTGTTGACGACAGACACAAAGTGATCCTAAAAGCTCCCCTTGAGCACATTGTGCTCAGGTGAGCTAAAAACAGTATCTGTCTATCTGTATGTCACTGACATAAAGATGACATAAATCACTAGTGTGCAACATAAAAATCAAAATGCCATATTCTTGTATTTATAGGTAAAATAGTTACATCAAATACAAATCAAGTAATAGTCAGTGAAACAAATATTACTGAAATTTTGGCAAAAATTAGACAGGAAAAATGACATTATCACAAATTGTCAATAGCATGCAACAATCTTTAGCATACATTCAATCTCAAACACAATTATGTGGATAAATAACACATAAAAGTAAAACTGGTAACTAATATGGCTTAAGGTTTCATATGTAACTAAAAGCTGTGGCAAAAGGAGCAATTGTTTATTTTGACTACATTTTCCTTTAACCGCAATATTATGCTCTGTTTTCGAGTACAAGACAGTGATTAGTACGAAAGAGGTATTTGGCTATAAATCTGAACGGATCCTGAATAACACTGGAATAACATGTTTAATTGGAATGAACATTGAGTCACATGAAATTGAGCAGAAGAATTTACCCAGAAATTTGCATTTCCTACCAGTGTAGATAGTGATCTGATCAACTGATTGACTTTGCATTTATTTATTGTCGTAACCAGTTTATAATATTAGCAACACGCTCTAAAGGCTGTTAGTATTGTTACGGAGGATATAGCAGTTACAAGACCCAACCTATCCTAAGTTTCACCTGGTTCTTTAACGTGCTCGGTGTTAAAAGTCTTTTGGATGAGACTGTAGGACCTCTGTTAACTCATTACCAAACAACAATAACCCTTTCCCAAACAATACCTGGTTTTCACGACCCTGAGAAAGAAGGCTTTTGAAAACGTGAGTAACCAGCATTTTCTCCTTTTCCCAAAATGTTTTATGCCGTGCTGGAAACAAAGTTCAATTATTGAGTTATGTTTATTTTGTTGTGTGCAAGTCCTTTCAATTTGAACCAGTCTAAAGTTTTGTTGAATGGTAAATAGTTAAAATCTACACTGAAACTGAGCCCTTTATCAGAGTACAGAATTTCAGCCTAGTCCAATTCAAAAGACTTTACCAAATTAATCTGACTTTTAGTGACCCTGAGAAAGAGCCTACAGGCCTTTCGAAAACATTGTAGGATAATGAGAAAATGCTTAGAACCAACATTTTCTCCTTTTCCCACAATGTTTCCTTTTCTATAAAAGAGAGATTGTACCATCTGAGCCATATTGTCTGCAAATGCTTTCAATTTGGACAAGTCTAAAATTCTGTCGTTTGGTAAGGATTTAAAGGCAAAAATCAAATGTTACTCAAAACATGACTCTATCTTTTAACCCTTTACCAGACAATGCCTGGTTATGACCTACAGGAAGAAGCCTTCTGAAAACATTGTGGGAAAAGGAGAAAATGCTGGTAACCACAATGTTTTCTAATCATCAAAAGTAAAGTTCAATTTTGGAGTCACACTAATTTTTGTTGTCTGTAAATGATTTTTAATTTTGACCAGTCTAAGATTATGTTGTTTGGTAACAAGTTATATGGTAAAACAACACTGATGGAAAAGGAGAAAATTCTGGGAACAGCAGCCTCTCATTTTACCACAATGGTTTCAAAAGTTAGCTCCCCAATTCAAAATCAGAATATTTGGTAAAACCTATATAAAATGTTCTAACAGAAACAGGTTTTGAAAAATGCAGGTTTTTAACACCTTTTTTTAACCCTTTACCACACAATCACAATTTTAATGACCTGGAGATAGAGAGATTGACAAAACATTTCAGGAAAAGGAATAAAAATGTGAGTTTCAGCAGTTTTTTTTTTTTCAAAGCTACCCCTTACTGAATAGATAATTATTATACTTAAACTGCATTAGATAAATGGATCAGTGGAATAAAAATAACACAAGTATAACTTTACCAAATACATGACAGTGAAAAGCATACCAACTGCAGGATACCAAGAATTGAGCAATTCAGATTTAAAAATTACTGATTTGAAAAAAGTGGGATACAGAAATGAAAATTACAAAATTGAGCATGTTCCTTTTTCTTTTTCTTTCTCAAGAAAGTGTTTATAGAAGTTTTGGAATGCTTTAATTAAACATGACTGAATAAACAAAATCGACAAATACAAGAACTAGTTTACTCAAACATTTTCTAACCCTTTAACTCTTTCCCAAACGACAAATTTTAGACTTCCAAACTCAAAGAGTTTGCAGACGACAATTCAAACTTTGATAAAAATGGCAGAAAGTTCTCTAAATGAGTAGAAAATACTGTGGGAAAAGGAGAAATTGCTCATTACCAGCAATTTCTCCTTTTCCCACAGTGTCTTTGAAAGACTTGAACTGCAGAAATGCAAAAAGAAAGGCTTGTTTGGGAAAAGGTTAACACACTATCCTGTGTATTAATGATCTTAACAACAAAGGCATTTTAAAACATTGTAGGAAAAAAGAAAATGTTGCTAACCTGCGTTTTCCTCATTCCCGATTACTTCTTTCCCAAGCGACAATTTTTAGATAGTTGAAAACTCTTGCAGACAACAAAGCTTATATGGCATCAAGGATGGGATTTGAATCAGGTAGTCTAGAAAACATTGTGGGAAAATGAGAGAATGCTGTTTACCAGCATTTTGTCCTTTTCCAACAATGATTTCAAAAGGCCTACTTTTAGTGACGATAAAACTCGAGAGTGTGGGTTAAAAATTGAGAGGCAAATTCTCTCATTGAAAAAACTTATTGTGTCTTCTGAACATGCTTTCAATAACAATCTAGCATATTTACATCTGGGAAAGTATTAAATATAATGATGTGACAAATATTTTGATTGAAAGATAAACATAACAGGATGAAAACAAAATTACAACAAGAGGGCCAAGACGGCCCTGGATAGCTCACCTGAATTTCTGAGAGAACCAAAGCCAATTTTTTCAAAATCTAATCAGTCATTTCAGAGAATGAGAACTTTTAAGAATTTCTTCATGTCTGTATAGTGCAAATAGCCCGAAGCCATCAGATCTTGATGGTTCAAAATTTCTTGTGCAATGTTTGAAAGGGTCAACCAAAGAACATTTTGGTGAAATTCAGAGAAAATCTGATCAGCCATTTCAGAAAAAAAGAATTCTTCATGGCCAAATAGTGCAAGTAGCTCCCATTCACCAAAACCATGTTTCTAAACAAATCAGCAATTTGCAAGCAATTTTTGAAAAGGTACAATTATTTCAAAATCTGATCAGTCGTTTCAGAGAAGAATTTTAAAGAATTTCTTCATGGCCATATAGTGCAAGAAGCCCTAATTCATCAGAGGCATGTTTCTTGATGGATCAAAATTTCACAAACAATTTTTGAAAGGGTCATCCAATGAAAATTTCTGCGAAATGAGTTCAAAACCCACCAGAAGTTTCAGAGAAATAGCAATTTTAAGAATTTTTTCATTCCCATATATTGCAAGTAGCCCCCATTTACCAGCGCCACGTTTCTTGACGGATCGAAATTTCACAAACAATTTTTGGAAGGGGTCATCCAAGGAACATCTCTGTGAAATAATTTCAAATTCTGACCTGTGGTTTCAGAGAAGTATTTTCAAGAATTTCTTCATTTCCATATAGTGCAAGTAGCCCCTATTTACCAGAGCCATGTTTCATGACAGATCAAAATGTCGCAAACAAGTTTTGAAAAGGATCACCCAAGGAACATCTCTGTGAAATTATTTCAAAATCTGACTTGCAGTTTCAGAGAAGAAGATTTTTTAAGAATTCCTTCATTTCTATATAGTGCAAAGTAGCCCCCATTCACTAGAGCCACAGTTTTTGATTGATCAAAATTTTACGAACAATTTTTGAAAAGGTTCACCCAAGTAACATAATTATCTGTGAAATTACTTCAAAATCTGACCAGCGGTTTCAGAGAAAATTATTAAAAAATTTCCTAGACAATTCCATTTGGTTTCCATGGCAACCAGAGTTTTTGATGGAATCAAATTCTGTGAACAGTTGTTAAAGAGGACCTCCCAAGGAATATTCCAGCCAAGTTTGGTCCAAATTGGCCCAGCAATTTAGGAGGAGTTGATGTTAAGAAATGTTGACGACGCACTGACGCACACGCGGTGATCCTAAAAGCTCCCCTTGAGCATGTTGTGCTCAGGTGAGCTAATCACAACCCCTTACATTCTGAAATATGAGTGAACTAAGGAGTGCACATTTTCACTGACCACCATTTTAGTTAAACTGTTGTTTGCAATTTCCTTCAATTGGAAACAGACTTTTTTGGTGACAAGTCAAACATCTGTCAAACATTTAACCCATCACCACACAATCCCTACTTCTGACGCCCCTGAGAAAGAAGCCTTTGGAAAACATTTCGGGAAAAGGAAAAAATGCTGGTAACCAGCATTTTCTACTTTGCCCACAATGTAATCTACCCTTCACAAAACAAATTTCAACTTTACAGTCACTTTTATTTTGCCATCTGCAAATGCTTGCAGTTTTGACCAGTCTAAAATATTGTTGTTTGGTAATGAGTTAAAGGAACCTAAAATACTGTAATTCAACAGTATGGAAATTATCATGTAAAAACAAACAAATCATTGTTAAGCGTAACTGCTGCTTCTTTTTTTTCACCAAGAACAATTGCCAAAGCTGACTCCTGTATGCTAGAACAAACAATTTCTCCATTTCCCATAATGTCTTCCACATTTCTTCCCTACAAGTGAGCAAACTGCTGTAATGTATTAGTATAAACAGTAATGGACCTGACCCAGTTTCATAAACGATAAGTATGATTTCCAGCATTTTTTAGACAACCGTTCCCTTGACAGCTATGACAGGTGCCTCAAGACTGAAATCATTGTCACTTGGATTGTCATTGTCACATGATTCATCGTCCAACGTAAAGCATGGAATGTTTTTATTTCTCTCGGTATTTTCACTTGTCATCTTATCATTTTCCGTCTCTTCCTCAGAGTCTGTGTCATCCATGTAAATAATTGGAATCTGGAATAAAAGATACAAAATTCAGTAAGCCCTTCAACATACATACCTGCCTTCTTTTGACCTTCCGGAATAAACATTTCAACTGCTTTTTAACCTTTTATCATAAAATCCTAACTTTTAATCAAGATGGCCCTGGATCGCTCACCTGAATTTTTGAGAGGACCATAGCCAATATCTCTTAATAGTTATTGAAACACTGGAAACAAAATCATTATTTTGCCAAGCAATTTTCAAAAGGTCACCTGTAAAAGTCCTTTCTAAATCTAACTAGCAGTTTCAGAAAAGGAGAATTTTTAGGCATTTCTTTATTTCCAAACAGTGCAAGTAGCGCCCATTCACCAGACCTGTTTCTTGACCTATCAAATTTTTGCGAAAACTTTTTGAAAAGAGTCATTCAAGGAACATTTCCTTGAAATTATTTTGAAATCTGATCAGTGATTTCAGAGAAAAAGAATTTTTACGAACTTCTTCATTTCTGTATAGTGCAAGTAGCCCCCATTCACCAGAGCCATGTTTCTTGATAGATCAAAATTTCCCGAACAAACTTTGAAAAGGGTCATCCAAGGAACATCTCTGTGAAATTATTTTAAAATCTGACAACTGGTTTCATGAGAAGAATAATTTTCATGAATTCTTTTTATTTCCATATGGTGCAAGTAGCCCAAATTCACCAAAGCCATTTTCTTGAGAATCAAAATTTCACAAGCAGTTTTTGAAAAGGGTCACCCAAGGAACACCTCTGTGAAATTATTTCAAAATTAACCTGCCGTTTCAGAGAAACAGAATTTTTAAGAATTTCTTCATTTCTGTATAGTGCAAGTAGCCCTCATTCACTTGAGCCATGCTTCTTGATAGATCAAAATTTCACAAACATTTTTTTTAAAAGGGTCATCCAAAGAACATCTCTGTCAAATTATTTCAAATTCTGACTAACGGTTTCAGACAAGAAGAATCTTTAAGAATTTCTTCCTTTCTGTATAGTGCAAGTAGCCCCCATTCGCCAGAGCCATTTTTCTTGATGGATCAAAATTTCACGCACGAGTTTTGAAAAGGGTCACCCAAGGAACATATCTGTGAAATTATTTCAAAATCTCACAAATTGATGGAGAGAAGAAGAATCAAGAATTTCTCCATTTTCCTCTGGTGCAAGTAGCCCCCATTCACCAGAGCCATGTTTCTTTAGGAATCAAACTTTCAGAAACAATTTTTGAAAATGATCACCCAAAGAACATCTCTGAGACATTATTTCAAAATCTGACCAGCGGTTTCAGAGGAGTAGAATTTTTAAGATTTTTTTCATTTCTGTATAGTACAAGTAACCCCCATTCACCAGAGCCATGTTTCTGGATGGATCAAAATTTTGCGAACAATTTTTGAAAAGGGTCACCCAAAGAATATCTTTGTGAAATTATTTCAAAATCTGGCCAACGGTTTCAGAGAAGATTTTTAAAGAATTTCTTAGAAAATTCTATTTGGTTGAAATGGCAACCAGAGTTTTTTGATGAAATCAAATTCTGTGAACAATTTTTAAGACAATCTCTCAAGAGACATACAAACCAAGTTTGGTCCAAATTGGCCCTGTAGTTTAGGAGGAGTTCATGTTTAAAGAATTTTTGACGACGCATGAGGGGCACTGGGTGATATTAAAAGCTCCCTTTGAGCATGTTGTGCTCAGGTGAGCTAAAAACCTGCAAGAGAAGGCTTTTGAAAAGATAGTTGAAAAAGGAGAAAATGCAGGTAACAAGCATTTGCTCCTTTTCTCACAATGTGTTCTGCTCTTTCAAAGTAAGAAATTCTCACAATGTTTTTTGCTCTTTCATAGTAAGAAATAGTAATTTTAGCAATATTGATTTGTTGTCTGCAAATGCTTATCATTTGGTCCAGCCTAAAATTATGCAGTTAGGTAAAGAGTTGTCAAGATAGTTCATTGTTTGGTCAAGGGTTAAGAGCATTTTCCCCTATTTCTACATTGTTTTGAAAAGCCCTTTTTCTTACTGACTTGAAAAAAAAAATGGATAAACCCTTTTTACCACACACTCCAATGCTGTTGGAAAAGGAGAAAATGCTGGTAACCTCTATTTCAAACAATGTTTTCTACCAAAAGACAGATAACATCATTCTAGCAACATTTAATTTGTCATATGAAAATGATTTCAATTTGGTTCAGTCTAAAATTTTGTCATTTGGTAAAGAACTAATAAGGAAATAATGGAGATGCAGCTTGCCTAGGGAATGGTCCAAACATGGGTGGGAAAAGAGAATGTGCTGGTAATCTGAATTTCATCATTTTCCTACAATGTTTCAAAATGTTATGTAAATAGGATATACATGTAACCTGTCTTCATTATCACTTGCAATCTATATACAGAGTATTCTGGAAACATAAAGAACATTCATTGGTTTTTTCCATTGTGGTTATTTTCAGAAAAATGTTGTTAGTAAGCAAGATGTTTACCAATCTATGTTGTCATCTTTCTAGAAAACACTAATCTACTATTTTCCAGGCTGATATAAAGAGGAGTGCCTTCCTTTGTGAAATGGGATTTTAAAGTTAGGCTAGAGGCTTTGAGCATACAGAATTAGTGAAAAGTGGGAGATTTAATTTTGAAATATAGCCCTGTAAGTTGGAATTATTTAGTTTTTAAACAGGTTGCTCATATCTTTTTGCAAAGTAATAAGTTGTTTACCAATTTCTGTTGTCATATTTCTAGACAAGAAGGCCAGGATGGCCCTGGATCGCTAAACTGAATTTTTGAGAGGACCATAGCCAACTTTTTTCAAAATCTAAACAGCCATTTCAGAGAAGAAGAATTTCTTATGTCTGTATAGTGTAAATGGTCCACTGCCACCAGAGCAATGTTTCTTGAGGGATCAAAATATTTCGAGTATTTTTTTAAAGGGTCAACTATGAAATATTTCTGTGAATTTATTTCCAAGTCTGATCAGCAGTTCAGGGAAAAATTCCTTCATGGCCATATAGTGCAAGTAGCCCCCATTCACCAAAGCCATGTTTACTGATGAATCAAAATTTCACGAATACCTTTTGAAAAAGGCCACCGACGGAACATTTCTGTGATATTATTTCAAATTATGACCAACAGTTTCAGAGAAGACTTTTTAAAAATTTCTTCATTTCTGTATAGTGCAAGTGGCCCCCATTCACCAGAGCCACGATTCTTGATGGATCAAAATTTCGCAAACACTTTTTGAAAAGGGTCATCCAATGAACATCTCTGTGCAATTATTTCAAATTCTGACCATTGGTTTCAGAGAAGAAGAATTTTTAAGAATTTCTTCATTTCTGTATAGTGCAAGTAGCCCCCATTCACCAGAGCCATGGTTTTTTTGAAAAGGGTCTTCCAAGGAACATCTCTGTAAAATTATTTCAAAATCTGACCAGCCGTTTCAGAGAAGAAGAATTTTTAAGAATTCCTTTATTTCTGTATAGTGCAAGGAGCCCCCATTCACCAGAGCCATGTTTCTTGACGAATCAAAATTTCATGAACAATTTTTGAAAGGGGTCACCCAAGGAGCATATCTGTGAAATTATTTTAAAATCTGACCAGTGGTTTCTTCAGAGAAGGTTTTTAAAAGAATTTCCTAGCAAATTCCAATTGGTTGCCATGGCAACCAGAGTTTTTTGATTGAATCAAATTCTGTGAACAGTTTTTAAAGAGCACCTCCTAAGGAACATGCAGCCAAGTTTGGTCAAAATTGGCCCAGTGGTTTAGAAGGAGTTGATGTAGATGACGGACGACACATGATGGACGAAGGACACCCAGTGATCCTAAAAGCTCCCCTTGAGCATGTTGTGCTCAGGGGAGCTAAAAAGACTAATCTAGAAATTTTCAAGCTGATATGAATAGGAGTGACTACTTGGTGGACTGGGATTTTGAAGTTTTACTAGTGGCTTTGAGGATACAGAGTTAGTGCAAAGCATTTGATTTAACTTGAGATATAGATCTGTAAGTTGGAATTACTGAATTTTTAAACAAGTTGTTCATATATAATTGCGAGTTAAAATTATTGAGTATTTTTAGGGTATAGGAACCAGAAATTCCATACTTTTAGTAGTCTAGACATACATTGTAATTTTGAGGGACTTTTTCTTGTACTAAGATTATAAACTATCAAAATTTCCTTCACATTTAACACTTATTGTACTCTTTTGTACAGACATTTGATTGCTTGGTAGGGGTTAATGGCATTTTCCCCCCATTTCTAAATTGTTATGAAAAAGGCATTTTTCTCAATGACTAAAACTATCTGGTTTAATTGGTTAAAGGTAAGGATTCATTTTATTTTCACTGATCAATCAAAGGAAAGCATTATAAAGTGAATACTGTTTTGGTCACAGATGTTTTGGCCAGCTAAAAATACAAAGTAGGACATTTTGGCCAACTGTTGATTTTGTGAACTTGTGCCCATACAAGGTTGTACAAAATATTGAAGGAAAATGAGAAACTGATACTATTTGACATACTTTTGGGGGTATTGGATTAATCTATTGTAGATTTATTACAGAATTTACAAATAGTTAACCTTTTCAATTGTTTGAATTTCTTAATTGTTTGATGTTACTCAATAGAATTCCTTGCATACTGTTATTCTGCTTTTATTCTCAACTAAGAATGAAACTGTATTTCTGTAACTGCCCATTATCAACTCTATCAATTAATTATGATTGGAAAATAATTGAATTTTTCTTCATTTTTTGCAACACAGTTTTAACAATCTCAGCAGTTTGTTATAGAAGATTGCAAATCAAAGCATGTTTAAGCTGAATGTTATTTTAAAGGGGAAAAATGCATAAAATGAACTGAATGTGCTTTTCCAATTCTGAAAATGTATACTTAGGCATGGAAATTTCACTTATTGGAATTTTTCCCTAGTTAAAAAGCATTTGACTAAAACATCCTACTTTACTCATTCAACGGCTAAATCATACGTCCTTGCCAAAACATCCTGGCAAAAACGTTTGTGGCCAAAAAGTCAGTGCACCCTAAAAAGTAGCGTAAGATATATGTGTCTCACTCTATTATTCCCATCCTGCACTAGGCGACCTTTCCTTGATTTCTTCAAAGAGTCTGATGTGATAATTTCAGAGTTGTCTGCTCCCGTTGGCTCCTGTCGCTGAAAAAGAGAATGAAAAATAATTCCAATAGGGATCCTATATCTGGTACCAGTTGTATCTTCCTTTGAATAGACTGAGCTCAACACCCTTGGGTAAACCTTGGATGATCTATGTCAAACTCCCTCTGTAGTGCATACATGTATACTTTTGTGTATTATTCATGTGCATCATAAATAATTGGTACGTAGTAGTTTGCTTTACTGCTGATAAAATTATTCTTTGCTGAAAAAATACATGTTATGCATGTATTTTCAATCTTGATTGTTTTTTTTTAACATGGTTGATCAACTTTGTTGGAAGTTTTCACTGAAGAACTCCAGAGTAGTTGTAGATGTTGTTGGTTTAGTATTTCTTCCTGACAGAGAGTAGTTTCAATGAGTACCTTCTGGACACTGCTGAGGCTAGGTGCTGTTACAAAATCTGCCAAAACGCAATGAGTATGGGGCAATATCTATGGGAGATGGTGAAAAAAACTTTCATTTAGCATGGAATGATGTGCTGTAAACATCCTCGTTATCATTTCAATGGAAGGCAATTTCATATTGGTCTCAAACTCTATGAAAGGGCACTATTAAGAAAAAGGTTTCAACAACTTTATTCACTGGGTTTAATATGATACCAATCATTGTGATGATTACAGAAAAGATAAATACGATCCTAAAGTCAAACAGTTCTCATGGGTCAACAGCAAGAAATATCTTTAATTCAAGCAAATGTTATTAGATTTTGAAAAAGCTCAACACTTGTCTTCATTAAAACTCTGACTCCCTTCGCTGACACAGCTTACAGATAGGATGAATTATAATAATAAGGCACAGTGTTTGTCATGGAATCTATTCTGTATCGTTAAGATCATAGTTGATGATTTTGTAAACTATGGATACGTTTTGGGGTACCAGCTATTTTATATGACCAAGAACAGTTCTCTCAGTACTTTGATTCAACCAAAATTGCTTTTTTTTTTCTACATTACAGCTGTTTTGACATTAGAAATCAGTTTATAATCCTATCTGAATATATTTCTGACATATCAAATGTAGAAAATGAAACAAAAACTTAACCTGAACTGCTACTGTTTGATATGTATATGTATGCAACAGTGCACTTGATGATCTTTGACTTCTGTAACTCCAAAATACCCCACTCGCCATGAGGCATACTTTGACATAGTACTTGAAGTTTCAGAAAATAATAGTGCCGTAAATTCCCCAGGAGGAGGGGGCCTATTGGTGGCTCAAGGTCTATGGAGAGTATAAAAGCTTTTCTGGAATTTGTCTCAGTGGCCTACTTTTTAGCTTAACAATGCCTATTTTCAAAATTGTAAACATTATCCAGACAAACGTTCTGACCACCTTTTGTGAGTATCTGATAGAATATGTGGCCTGTAGAGTGCACAAATCTTTTCAGAGACATGACCTGGTGATCTACAATAGTTTTTGATCCAAAATGACCCATTTTCAAATTCATCAAGATATCATCAAAACAACATTTTGAGCAAGTGTCAAGATTATCAGACTGAAAGAGTTTTTTGAACCAATACCATACATTTTTAAACTTGAACAAGATATTAAGAAGACCAACATCCTGACTACTTTTCAAGTGTATTGTTCCAAACATGGGACTTCTAAAGTGTACATGAGGTTTTCCAAAGGTTTAACCTAGTCACTTACATTTTGACCTGACATGACCTATTTTCAAACATTTCCAATGGAATTATTGGACATCATTAATTGATGTTTCTTACCCGATTTTCCATCTGAAGTTTCCGCTCATCTATTAAAGGTGATGGTTTGGGTGAAAGTGAACTGGGTCTTATCAGGTATCTGAAACAAGAAGTTCCATATTAAACCCTTAGAGTGCAGAAAATCCAACATACTTTAATTAAGATATATTTCATATAAATTTGGCATTTCAATGTTGCTATTGTCACAAATGACTAAGCAAAGGGTACAGTCTTGTTTAAAGATCTGTCTGCATGTTTTGTGCAGCCTGATCTTGATCTAAAATGGCATCAAAAGCAACCGTATGATAAATTTTCCTGTTTTCAACTGATGGAAAAAATTCAGGCATTTGGTTATGCCCCATTTAGTATCAGAATACTTATTTCTCCTGAAATAAGTTTGCGCCTGACTAAATGCCTGCCTGACTAAATGCTTAATGAACAAGGCAGCTATATTGCCACTAGAAAGAACAGAACATGCACATCACTTTTAACAAGATGACAAAATTTCGACAGTATCTATAATGAAAACTTTTGCAGACAACAAAAGAATATGGCTGAAATGATGGCTTCTATATTTCAAGACCTACAACACCCCTGGGAAAAGGAAACAAGAGCCAACATTCTGCTGCAATTACATTGTACATTCTTGCTGAATATCTATTTCAAAAACAATGCATAACTTTATGGAATTATCAAAATATAAAAGGAGTAACTTGATATTTAACAAGAGGGCCAAGATGGCCCTGGATCGCTCACCTAAATTTTTGAGATGACCATAGCCTATTTTTTTTTTTTTTTTTTTTTGAGGTATTGAAACATTGAAACCAAATTTATAATTTTGCTAAGCAATTTTCAAAAAGTCACCTGTAAAATTCATTTTGAAATCTCACCATCAGTTTCAAAAAGAAGAATTTTTAAGAATTCTTCATTTCTGTATAAGAGCAAGTATCCCCCATCCACGAGAGCCATGTTTCTTGATGGATCAAAATTTACGAACAAGTTTTCAAAAGGGTCACCCAAGGAACATTTCGAAATTTTTTTTATACATCTGACCAGGGGTTTCAGAGAAAGAGAATTTTCAAGAATTTCATCATGTCCATATAGTGCAAGTAGCTCCCATTCACAAGAGCAAGGATCACCCAAGGAACATCCCTGTCAAATTATTTTAAAATCTGACTAGGGGTTTCAGAGAAGAAGAATTTTCAAGAATTTCTTCATTTCCATATAGTGCAAGAAGCCCCCATTCACCAGAGCCATGTTTCTTGACGGATCAAAATTTTGCGAACAAATTCTGAAAAGGGTCACCAAAGGATCATCTCTGTGAAATCATTTCAAAATCTGTCCAGCCGTTTCAGAGAAGAACAATTTTTAAGAATTTCTTCATTTCCCTATAGTGCAAGTAGCCCCCATTCACCAGAGCCATGTTTCTTGACCAATCAAAATTTCGCGAACAATTTTTGAAAAGGGTCACCCAAGGAACAACTCTGTGAAATTATTTCAAAATCTGACCAGAGGTTTCAGAGAAGAAGATTTTTTAAGAATTCCCTCATTTCTGTATAGTGCAAATAGCCCCCATTCACAAGAGCCACATTTTTTGACGGATCAAAATTTCACGAACAATTTTTGAAAAGGGTCACTCAATGAACATATCTGTGAAACTATTTCAAAATCTGACCAGCGGTTTCAGAGGAGAAGATTTTTAAAGAATTCCTTGATTTCTGTATAGTGCAAGAAGCCCCCATTCACCAGAGCCACAACTTTTGACGGATCAAAATTTCACGAACAATTTTTGAAGAGGGTCACCCAAGGAACATATCTGTGAAATAATTTCAAAATCTGACCAGCGCTTTCAGGGAAGATTTTTAAAGAATTTGCTAAAAAATTCCATTTGGTTGCCATGGCAACCAGAGTTTTTGACGGAATCAAATTCTGTGAACAATTTTTAAAGAGGACCTCTCAAGGAACATTCCTGCCAAGTTTGGTCCAAATTGGCCCAGCGGTTTAGGAGGAGTTGGTGTTTAAAGAATTGTTGACGACGCACGGCGGACGACGGACGTTGCACGACGCACGATGGACACCCAGTGACCCTAAAAGCTCCCCTTGAGCACGTTGTGCTCAGGTGAGCTAAAAATTGATCTGAGTTTGGTTTAACTATCTTCAGAAACACATAACAATATGGTGATGATAATACCTTGTTGTTTTCCTAAATACTATAATAAAAAACAAGAGGCGCTTGAGCGCCTGTATAGCTCCACAGGCCCGATTTTTCCGTAACAGTGAAGAGAAGTTTTTTTACAATTACCATTCATTCCTGCATTTTAGGTCACTTTAAAAGACAAGAGGGCCATGATGGCCCTGAAATCGCTCACCTGAGTTTATTGACCAAACATGCACCATCTAGTTTCCCAGTGACCTAGTTTTTTATCAGACATTACCCATCATCAAACACTTTTGAGATATCAATAAGACAAACATTCTGGCCAAGTTTCATGAGTATTGGACTGAAAATGTGGCCTCTACAGTGTACAAAAGGTTTTTCTAAGATTTCATCAAGTGACCTAGTTTTGGACCCGACAATTACCCATTATCAAACTCTTTTGAGACATCACCAAAACAAACATTCTGACCAAGTCTGAAGAATATCAGGCAGAAAATGAAGCCTCTAGAGTGTACACAAGGTTTTTCTAATATTTGACCCATTGACCTAGTTTTTGACTCCACATGACCCATTTTCAATCTCATTCAAGGTATCACCAGGACAAATATTATGAACAAGTTTCAGGAGTATCAGACTGAAAATGTGTCCTCCAGAGCATACAAAAGGTGTTTATAACATTTGACCTATTGACCCAGTTTTTGACCCAACATGACCCATTTTCAAACTCATCCAAGATATTATAAAGGCAAACATTCTGACTAATTTTCAAGAGTGTTGGACTGAAAATGTGGCATCCAGAGCATATACAAGGTTTTTCTAAGATTTGACCTGGTGACCTAGTTTTTAACCCCCAATGACCCATTTTCAAACCTGTCTGAGATATCATCAAGACAAACATTCTGACCAACTTACAAGAGTTTCGGACTGAAAATGTGGCCTTTAGAGCGTACAAAAGGTTTTTCTAACATTTGACCTAGTGACCTAGTTTTTGACCCCACATGAACCATTTTCGATCTTGTCCGAAATATCATCCAGACAAATATCCTGACCAACTTTCATGAGTATCCAACTGAAAATGTGGCCTCTAGAGCGTACAAAAGGTTTTTCTAAGATTTGACCTAGTGACCTAGTTTTTGACCCCACGTGACCCATTTTCGAACTCGTCCGAGATATCATCCAGACAAACATCCTGACCAACTTTCATGAGTATCCGACTGAAAATGTGGCCTCTAGAGCGTACAAAAGGTTTTTCTAAGATTTGACCTGGTGACCTAGTTTTTGACCCCACGTGACCCATTTTCGAACTCGTCCGAGATATCATCCAGACAAACATCCTGACCAACTTTCATGAGTATCCGACTGAAAATGTGGCCTCTAGAGCGTACAAAAGGTTTTTCTAAGATTTGACCTGGTGACCTAGTTTTTGACCCCACGTGACCCATTTTCAAACTCGTCCGAGATATCATCCAGACAAACATCCTGACCAACTTTCATGAGTATCCGACTGAAAATGTGGCCTCTAGAGCGTACAAAAGGTTTTTCTAAGATTTGACCTGGTGACCTAGTTTTTGACCCCACGTGACCCATTTTCGAACTCGTCCGAGATATCATCCAGACAAACATCCTGACCAACTTTCATGAGTATCCGACTGAAAATGTGGCCTCTAGAGCGTACACAAGGTTTTTCTAAGATTTGACCTGGTGACCTAGTTTTTGACCCCACGTGACCCATTTTCAAACTCGTCCGAGATATCATCGAGACAAACATCCTGACCAACTTTCATGAGTATCCGACTCAAAATGTGGCCTCTAGAGCGTACACAAGGTTTTTCTAAGATTTGACCTAGTGACCTAGTTTTTGACCCCACATGACCCATTTTCGAACTCGTCCGAGATTTCATCGAGACAAACATCCTGACCAATTTTCATGAGTATCCGACTAAAACTGTGGCCTCTAGAGCGTACACAAGGTAAAAAGTTGACGACGGACGACGGACGACGCACGCCGCATGACGGACGACGGACGACGGACGCCGGACACAGCACGATCACAATAGCTCACCATGAGCACTTCGTGCTCAGGTGAGCTAAAAAAAAGCTATGAAAAACATTGTGAGAAAAGAAGAAAATAAAAGTAACCTGCATTTTCTTAGTTTTACACAATAATTTCTACCCTTTTTGATACAAGTTTTACTAATTTGAAGATTAATTATGTTGTCTGCAAATCTTTCAATTATGGCCAGTTATAAAGATTTTGTCTTCTGGTTACAGTTAACTCATTACCAAACGACAACATTTTAGGGTTGTCCAAATGGAAAGCATTTTGTAGATGAAAAAATAAAAGTGACTGAAAATTTGAAAGGTTGTTTTGTGAAGGGTAGATAACATTGTGGGAAAAGGTTACCAGCATTTTCTCCTTTTCTCACAATGTTTTCTAAAGTCTTCTTTGTCAGGGATCAGTTTGATTGGATAACAAAATGCCTTATCACAACAGTGAAGCCCTGTCCCTCTTTGTACTAGGTCACCAGTAGGTCAACAAACCTTTACTAGAACTAATCAAAGTGCAGAGGTTCTCTTGTTTTATATGAAAAGGATTATAGATTATGTAAAACTCTTTAACTCTTAAACAAACCATAAAATTTGGGATGTGACCAAACTGAAAGCATTTGCAGACAACAAATTGAACATTGATGAAATGATGATTTCTCTCTTTGATAGAATAGAAAACACTGAGGGAAAAGGAGAAAATGCTGATTACCAGTGTTTTCTCCTTTTCCAAGAGTGTTTTCCAAAGACTTCCTCTTTAGGGTCGTTAAAAGTCAGGATTGTATGGTAAAGACTTACCACCATAGGAACTAACCTCCAATACAACAATGAAATCAAAACGAATAGTTTGAGAGAAGAAATTTTTCAAAGATTTTACTATATACCATAAAAGGAAATGAGTCTCCCATAAAAGCCATGTTTTTTGATGGATCTTTTTTTAAGGAATTCTGTAGACCTCTATCTAAGGAACATTCCTGCTAAAAAATAATGCTATCCAATTAGCGGTTTGGGAGGACAAGATTTTTAAAGGTTTTTTACTTTGGTTGCCATGGCAACCAGAATTATTCATGGAACACAATTATTTGAAGGAATTTGAAAGAGGACCACCTATGGAACATTCCTGTGAAATATGGTAAAAATCCAGTCAATAGTTTCTCAGGACAAGTTTTCTAAAGAAAAAGTTTACGGACGCACCCACGGACAAACAGACAAACGGACGGAGGACGCACGACAGACACAACGCCATGACAATAGCTCGCTGGCCTTCGGCCAGTGGAGCTAAAAAATCAATTTTAATAGCAAAACCTCCTCCTTTGGCCTCAAAAATTAGAGATAGTATTGTACAGAATTAAATACAACTTACATAACATCATCAATTTCTAATTTGAGATCATATCCAGGGTTGATTATAACATAAGAGATAGTATTTCTCTTGTCATTGGCCTTGTCATCTGTGAAAACAAAATTTCCTATACAATTAACCATCGATATAATAATACAACATTGTGTGTCCTTGCACAAGTCAGATTTTGAAAAGTATTGCAGGAAAAGTATAGTAAAAACTCCATGATACAGCAGTTACAGATTTCAAATTACATATATTCTTTTTTACTTCATTAAAGATGATCCTTTCCTTTTATTCAAATGCTTTTTCTATGTGTCAAATAAACTTATTCCTGCCATTCCAAAAAATATAAATTTGTTTAAGAGAGTCCAATAAATATTATCTTTCAATTCCAATACATGTAAATTTACTTATACAATTTCATTACATGTAATTCTTTTTGCAATTTCAATACATTTAAATTTTAAGAGCGTCCAATAAATATTATCTTTCAATTCCAATACATGTAAATTTACTTATACAATTTCATTACATGTAATTCTTTTTGCAATTTCAATACATTTAAATTCACTTTTGCATTCCAATACAATCCAGTACATGTCTTCTTTTTTTTTTTCCAATATGAAATTCCAATAAAAGATAAAGTTAATGTATTTCTGCTAATACATAGTAAATATTTGTTTCTCATTCCAACAAAGTTGTTTCTGTATTGAAAATTAGTCAATTTTTATAAGATTACAGCTTATAAAGAACTAGTTATATGATTTAATTCTGTAACGTTTAACTCTACAAATTCAATGAAGTTGGGTAAAAGTTAAGACAGAATTAGTTACATACCATAATCTGTCAGTGGTTGACCAAGACTTTGCATGCGACATTTGACCAGCTGGTTGATTTCTTGCCTCTCTGGTGTCATCATACTGGATTCTCTCTCATGCCGGCTGTTTCCATCCACCATCATGTTAAGAGATACCTGACAGAAAAATATAGGAAATATATGTATAGGAAAAAATTCAATTCATCAAAGTCATGTAGGACCATCATTTTCCTATTACATGTATTTAACCCTTTACCAGACAATAAAATTTTAGCCTGTTCCAAATTGATAGCATTTGCAGACGACAATTTACATGTAATTCTGGTACAATTGGGGAAATCTGTCTTTGATAGAGTAGAAAAGATAGTGGGAAAAGGAGAAAATGCTGGTTACCAGCATTTTCTCCTTTTCCCACAATGTTTTCAAGACGCCTCCTTCCCAGTGTCGTTAAAAGTCAGCATCATACAGTAAAGGGTTAATCTTTACCCAATGACAAAATTTCAGAAACTCTTTACCCGTTGACAAAATTTTAGCCTGCTTTATTTTGAAAGCATTTGCAGACAAGAAAATGAATGGTGCTAACACGATGTAATATGCCTAAATATGGTAGAAAACATTGTGGAAAAGGAGAGAGTGCTTCAGCATGATTCTGTGACAGGTCTTGAGCTAGGATGATACATTAGGGCCATGCTCCTGCAAAAAGGGACTTAATGCATCTCCATGATACATGATACCAAGCATGTCATTACATAACTATAGATCTTTAAAATTAATTTTGTTCAACAGGCAATGGAATCATTAGGTATAATGGTTCTTTGACATTCAGAAAATTTGAAGTAAGCAAAAATTTTCATTTCATGTCAACCTTTGCTGGGTGATACAAGTTGCTTTTTTGTTTCAATGCACTAAACCCTTTTTTCCCAGGGCATGGCTAATTTCAACTTGTATAATATATCAAGAAAGACATTCTTAGTCTTATGAACACTGGGCCAACTATGACCTCCCAAATGCAAATACTTTCCCTGATCTAAATTTGACCACAGCTGACTCAAGATTACACATGTTCCACTATTTACTTGCAGATCAAATTTCATGATCAGATAGATAGGAAATGTACATCTATGGAGACAATGTTTCTAAAATAATTGGCCAAGTGACCTATATCTCAACCTGAGGTGCCCCTTTCTTATAAAATATTCTATTTATTAAAAAGAAAATTGATTCTGACCAATTTCTATGATTAGAATGGATTCAAAATATGGCTTCTGGATCACAAAAAATTGAGGGCCATTGGCCCTTGAGGATTTCACCCCAGTTTTGGATTGATATAGTTTATAAATCTTAATTGGGATGATTTAAACCACATAGAAAATGTATTCATTGTGCAAAAGGGGAATAAAGTTCATTTTTTCGATACATGTGATTTATAAGTGTTTTTGAAATTAATTGATATCAAGGCAGCCCCAACTTTTATGAGAATCTGAGAAAATGAGGTACTTCCTAGTGCACACAAGGTTTTTCTAAGATGTGTCCCAGTGACTCATCCTATGTTTCTCATTTTTTAAAATCATCAAGAATATTACCAAGAGAAACATTCTAACGAATAGTCATGAGATGTTAACCTGTAGAAAACATAGCCTGTAGAGTGTGCACAACATTATTTCATGGACTTATAACAGTGATCTACTTTTCACTCAATAAATTTACTTTTCAAACTTGACTTAAAAAAACTTAAGCAAAATGTGTTCATACAAATAGCAACATACTCTAAAACACATTTGACTCTTTACAGAATTCTAGGCTTGTCCAATTCAACTGCAACTGCATACAATAAATTAAATGTGACCAAAACAGAAGTATTAATTTTCAAAAGGATAGGAAAAAGTGACATGTCTGTAACCAGCATTTTTGTTTTGGCCAACAATGTTTCCAAATACCTTGTTCACGGCTGTAGTTAATCATGTCGCCCTGTGCCGAAGGCCAGGTGGTAACATGATTGCCCACAGCTGTGAGCAAGTTTCCAAGTCCCCTGCTACCTGATTGTACAACAAATTTATTATACTGCAAAGTTATACCCTTTCAATGCGTATTAAGCCAAATTTTGCTGTTTTATAATCTCACGAATCGAGTATGCTGGCAAAATAGAAGTTCCCTTCTGAGTGCCCCAATTCAATGAAAACTGATGTCACTGGGAACTGACGTCACAAAAACATGCAGTTTGGTTCATACATTTGCAGTCTGGAGATCGATCACCGCCGCCATTTTGGATGTTGTGTTGCATGTGTGGTATTGATTACAGGGCACTCAAAAGGGAAACTGGCTTTATGTGGTTTTTGCCAGGGAACATGATATATATGTTCCCGGCATGTTTTAACCAATCAGATCATGAGAAATGTCTTTGCAGTATAATAAAATGCTGTCTAATTTTGGATCTAGAATGGTAGCTTCTTTGCTTCATACACTTATTCTGCTCAAAACAGCTTTGAAATTTAAATATACGCATTTAAAGCACAAACTGGGAATGTCCATTTTGTATGAGTCATATCCTGGTAAAAGGGGCTAAATGCATCTCTCTTATGTGTTATACTAAGCAAGTCATTAACTCTTTATCACACAAGGCCAGCTTTTAACAACCCTGGAAAAGAAGCCTTTAGAAAACATTTTGGGAGAACAAGAAAATGCTGGTAACCAGCATTTTCTCCTTTTCCCACAATGTCTTCTACCCTATCAAAGAAAATTGCACCATTTGAGCCACACTTAAATTTTCATCTGCAGATGCTTTCAATTTGGACAACGCCACAATTTTGTCGTCTTGTAGAAGGTTATATAACTTATGGGTCCATAAAATCTATTCCATCTAACAACTGACCAACTTGTGAGACAGATTAGTGCTCTGACAGGTAGAAAAGTGATTAATACTAAAATGTTTCCATCCATGTCTGCTTGCCCTGACTGTACAGGCCGACCGAATTCAATAATGTTTAAAGCATTAACCCTTATCCAGCTGAATTAGTTGATATTTTTAACCATTTAGATACTCATTTCTATGCATTGCTTGTAGGAGCCATTGGAAAACATTGTGGCAAAAGGTGAAATTGCTCATGACGAGCAATTTCACCTTTTGCCACAATGTTTTCTACACTATTAAAAGGTGTCATATACACATGAGAAATGGCTTCATCCTTGCTGTTATTTAGGGTCAATTAGAGAAACCATAGAAATGCCTTGTGGGATAAAGGGTGATAGTGTAAAGCAGAGCAATACTATTTCAAACTCATTTTTGGAGAAAAGAATCTTCTTACCACCAACTGTGCAGATCAAAGATCAGACTGCACATACTGTGCAGTTCAGACTGCACACACTGTGCAGTATGATCTTAATCTACACTGCCCACAAAAGGGCAGTGAGTTGCACCTAGTACCCTAAGGGTTAAACTTGTTTTCACAGAGGATTGGCCCTATACTCATCACAAGGGTTAACAAAAAGAAGTGTCAGATTGAATGAACTCATGAGCTGTAGAGAGAGACTTACAACATTTACAGGAGACATCATTGAAAAACATCCAAGTGAAATTTGGATGAAATCAATATGACTAAAGACTTGATACAACTGCATGCATTAATCCACCTAGGAAAATAAATGTCACACGAGTTAAAATCATTAACGATGTCTTGAATATTTAGGCAAATGCCTTTTAGAAAAAATTCAACATGAAATAAATGCCTTCTTTGTTTTATGACTACTATCACACCACCATACTTAAAACTTTAAATAATGTTGTCATTGACGACGTGACATCATTTGGTGCAGCATTTGGTGCTTCATGGTCTTTGGCGCTTTGATGTCGCTTGGTGCCAGAATGTCAGTACGGCTGATGGGGTCCTAAAACTGAGTTACAGCCATTTGGTTGAACTGTTGCTAGTTTTTAGATCCATATTCTCCTTTTAATTGCAGTTGAATTTCCTTCCCTATGTAATTTCTCTAGCAAAGCTATCATGGCATCTACCGACCTTTCATCCCACAGTGAAAATTGGTTTGTCTTTTTTCAGCTTGATGTCTCAGAAATGCTCTGTAATCCTATCCTATAATTCCAATTCATTTTCCCCCACATACGCAATACATACATGAAATATTGTGGACAATATTTCATGAATAACATTAGGGGTAAGGCAAGAAACATCTGTTACAGTCTTGTACATTGTGCATTTGGGTGCCATAAACTTCCTCCGGTAGATCAAATTCCACATTCCATAATTTGGCTCACAATTTATCTTGTTACCTTCAAGGCTTTGTTTGTTTTTCCTATGAATCAGAGCATCACAGAAGTTCATCTAACTCTTAAAGTAACAAAAATTTGGACTTGTCCAAAGCCAATGCAAATGCTGTTGACAAATGTGAAAAAAAAATCTTTGGTAGCCTGGAAAAGAATGTTGGGAAGGGAGAGTATTCCAGTAACCATCAGTTTCTCATTTTCTGCAAATATGTTCATAGCTTTTTACCACAATGAGGATGAAAATCGTAATGATGTGGTACAGATCTAAACATGTCAAATGCAATTCTTAAACAAATGACATTTCCTGATGAAAGAAGCAGTCAAAATCAACAAACAAGAGGGCCAAGATGGCCCTGGATCGCTCACCTGAATTTTTGAGATGACCATAGCCTATTTCTTTTTTGAGGTATTGAAACATTGGAACCATATATATAATTTTGCTAAGCAATTTTCAAAAGGTCACCTGTAAAATTCATTTCGAAATCTGACCATCAGTTTCAAAAAGAAGAATTTTTAAGAATTCTTCATTTCTGTATAAGAGCAAGTATTCCCCATCTACGAGAGCCATGTTTCTTGATGGATCAAAATTTACAAACAAGTTTTGAAAAGGGTCACCCAAGGAATATTTCGGAAAATTTCTTTTAAAATCTGACCAGGGGTTTCAGAGAAAGAGAATTTTCAAGAATTTCATCATGTCCATATAGTGCAAGTAGCCCCCATTCACAACAGCAAGGATCACCCAAGGAACACCCCTGTCAAATTATTTTAAAATCCGATTAGGGGTTTCAGAGAAGAAGAATTTTCAAGAATTTCTTCATTTCCTTATAGTGCAAGTAGCCCCCATTCACCAGAGCCATGTTTCTTGACAGATCAAAATTTTGTGAACAAGTTTTGAAAAGGGTCACCCAAGGATCATCTCTGTGAAATCATTTCAGAATCTGTCCAGCCATTTCAGAGAAGAAGAATTTTTAAGAATTTCTTCATTTCCCTATAGTGCAAGTAGCCCCCATTCACCAGAGCCATGTTTCTTGACCAATCAAAATTTCGTGAAAACTGTTTAAAAAGGGTCACCCAAGGAACATCCCTGAGAAATTATTTCAAAATCCGACCAGCGGTTTCAGAGGAGAAGATTTTTAAAGAATTCCTTGATTTCTGTATAGTGCAAGTAGCCCCCATTCACCAGAGCCACAATTTTTGACGGATCAAAATTTCACGAACAAATTTTGAAAAGGGTCACCCAAGGAACAACTATGTGAAATTATTTCAAAATCTGACCAGCGGTTTCAGAGAAGAAGATTTTTTTAAGAATTCCTTCATTTCTGTATAGTGCAAGTAGCCCCCATTCACCAGAGCCACATTTTTTGACGGATCAAAATTTCGCGAACAGTTTTTGAAAAGGGTCACCCAATGAACACATCTGTGAAATAATTTCAAAATCCGACCAGCGGTTTCAGAGGAGAAGATTTTTAAAGAATTCCTTCATTTCTGTATAGTGCAAGTAGCCCCCATTCACCAGAGCCACAATTTTTGACGGATCAAAATTTCACGAACAATTTTTAAACAGGGTCACCCAAGGAACATATCTGTGAAATAATTTCAAAATCCGACCAGCGGTTTCAGAGGAGAAGATTTTTAAAGAATTCCTTCATTTCTGTATAGCGCAAGAAGCCCCCATTCATCAGAGCCATAATTTTTGACGGATCAGAATTTCACGACCAATTTTTGAAAAGGGTCACCCAATGAACATATCTGTGAAATAATTTCAAAATCCGACCAGTGGTTTCAGAGGAGAAGATTTTTAAAGAATTTGCTAAAAAATTCCATTTGGTTGCCATGGCAACCAGAGTTTTTGATGGAATCAAATTCTGTGAACAACTTTTAAAGAGGACCTCCCAAGGAACATTCCTGCCAAGTTTGGTCCAAATTGGCCCAGCGGTTTAGGAGGAGTTGATGTTTAAAGAATTGTTGACGACACACGACGCACGACGGACAGCCAGTGACCCTAAAAGCTCCCCTTGAGCACGTTGTGCTCAGGTGACCTAAAAAGAAATGAGAATGAAGACAAAGTCAAGATGTATTTTTAACAAAATAAGAAAAAAGTATTAGAAGGTATTCACATAGACAAAAGTAAATACATCAGATTTGAGAAAAGGTTTTAAAAGTAGGGACCAAAGATAAGTAAAACATATCCACAAATGGGATGACAGATAAGAGTGCCACATAACTTACAGCTGACATCACCTGTATAGTGCAAAATAATAAATAAATAAAAAGTAATGAAAATTCATAACTTCTCAGAAGTGCAAACATCCAAACTAAAAACAAAAATCATTCAAATAATGATAAAACTTTACATTACATGCTCCTTTAACCCTCAAAGCACCTTAGATCCTTTACCATACAAACCAGAGTTTTTATCATCCTAAGAAAGAAATCTTTTGAAAATATGTTGGAAAAAGGAGAAGATGCTGGAAACCAACACTGTCTCTCTTTTCCATGACATATTGTACTCTTTCACAACAAAATCTCACACTTCAAGAAGCCACATTCAAATTGTGAGCTGCAAGTGATTTCAATTTGGGCACCTCAAAAGATTCATCCTTTGGTTTAGAGTTAACCCATTACTACATGACCCACTGCAGAAGGCTTTTAAAGATGTCGTAGAAAAAGAGAAAAAATCTGTCCATTCTGTCTTCAAAAGAGACACTAGAAATTGCAATTTCCATATTTTACAACATAAGAAACAGTGAATCAAGTTTACTAAGAACTCTATGGGTCAAAACATTCGTTTATTATGCATTGTTTCGTAAGTATGAAAATTCAAGGAAATAATATCGTCTAGTCTAATATTCGTAAACTATGTAACACATTGCATTTTGCATTTCACGTTAAAGTTTCTGAAACGTTAAGAGAAAAGAGAAATTGACCTTAACCATTGTTTTTTTCACATTAGGTACTTGTTTTTTCACAACTCACTCCTTATCTTCTTATAACCTAATAGGTAAGGTGTACAACTGCATGGCCTTTTCTTCCTTCGCCTTCAGACATAAAGGCTCATCACCCCACCACCCCAGTGTAAAATGGATAGATTAATTTTATGGTGTTTCCCATTGTTTGGAAAAAGGTTATGGTACTGTTTGTTTTTTATACTGGGAAAAATAATAAAGGAAGGTCACATCCATTAGAGGACTCTTTTATTCTAGTCTCCTATCTTTGTACAAAATGTCCTGTACCTTTTCAGTACTTGGTACAGTGTCATCACTATAACAGCTTTAACGTAACAGCACAGTTTTAAAATTAGTTCCAACAAGACATATTTTTCTTATATGCTATTTACTTTAGCTGTATGGATTGAAACTGGAAATAACTTTATTTCAATCTAGAACAAGATTATATCAAGGGAAAAAGATGACAATGGAACAGAACGAAACAGGAATAAGTTATAATGGATAGAATCAAGGAAAGGATTATAAGCAATATATACCTCAACCTAGTACTGAATTGAAACCTATTTGATAGGTGCTAATGATAATATTGTATTAAGTTTTGATATCAAACAAGAAGAATAAAAATGATCTGAATCTCTTCCAGCAAACTTAAAACTTAAATGTTATGAGGTCTAAGGTTTGAGGCTCTAACGGTGCATCCTTTCAGATATTGTTATAAAATCGAATTTTCATTATTTAACTCTTAACCTCATAAATCATATTTGCAGCACCGAAATCTAAAACTATCCTCGGAAAATAGGGCTACAAAAATACATTTGAAAACATTCTGGGAAGAGAAGGAAATGATCCTATTGAGTTTGTGTTTTTTCCTCAATAACTTGCAATGATACATGTTGAAAATTGAGGTCATCTGTTGTAACCACTTTCTCTATATTTGTTTTTATGAAAAAGAGGTTTTTGCTAAAAAATAATTAAATCACCACTTAATCCTTTGACATTAAATTTTAATTTGTGCTGACATAATTATGTCAAAATGAGTACCAGTATTCCATGCACAGAAAAGGAAAAATTATTCTAGATGCGAAAGTACCTGTATTGCAATCCTTCAATATATGTGTTTTTTTTCCCTCTTTTAACTTTGTGATGTTACTAGTTATTTAAAAGTTTTCATTTTCTATTTCAAAACTTTTGGCCTTTACCACAAGATTAACTGTCTTTGCAGTTGATATAGTAAGCCTGATCAAAAATTAAAAGTAGTATAGGTAGAAAATGTTACAGAAAAAGGAGAAAATTATATTTTAAATATTTACTGAATATTTCTTTTATCAAATAACTACATGTACCTATATTTTCAGTGTAATACAGCCACTACTAATTTTCTTACCTTAACCCTTTCCCAAACAAGCCCTTGTTTTTACGTGTCTGCAGTACAAGTCTTTTGAAAACACTGTGGGAAAAGGAGAAATTGCTTGTAATGAGCAATTTCTCCTTTCCCCCCAGTGTTTTCTACTCATCTGGAGAGCTTTCTGCCATTTTTATCAAATCTGAAATTGTCATCTGCAAACTCTTCGAGTTTGGAAGAGTCTAAAATTTGTCGTTTGGGAAAGGGTTAAACACATTTGAACAGATACAGCACTATGTAACAGATAACATAACATCATGTTACACTAGTTTCAGAGAAGTAAGATGTTTACATCATACATGTAATTTGTTTTGAGAATTTTTACCTAATACTCTTCTTATTTTGATTAAGTGATTTTAAAAAGAAAATCTAAAATAGGTTGGCTTTTTATTCAAACTCATCTCCAAAAGTGTCATAGAGCTTTTTAGAGCCTCACTTTATTCCATTTTTTTTCAAGACTTTTTTTTAATAAAATGTAAACTCGTGTCATATCCTATATATTCACCAGTAATTTTCATGTCCTTTTCTTCTTTAAAGGCATCCTGATTACTTAATTTATATGGCACTTTCAGTCCTGACCTTGACTGTTCACCAAAAAGACAAAGTTCTACACTCATTCAAGATGAAAGTGTGTACAGACAACAAATTGAATTTGAGGTATTTAATGGTATTTAATGGTGGTATTTAATGGTGGTATTTGCTTTTGAAAAAGTAGAAAAGAGTGTGAGAAAATGCCGGTTTATGTGCATTTTTATTCCTTTGCTTATGGTTTTTTCAACTAGAGGTGCTTGAGCGCCTGTATCGCTCCACAGGCCTGATTTTTCTGTAACGGTGCAGAAAAGTTTTTAACAATTACCATTCATTCCTGCATTTTAGGTCACTAAAAAAAAACAAACTATGAAAAGCATTGTGAGAAAAGAAGAAAATAATAGAAACCTGCATTTTCATATTTTTACACAATAATTTCTACCCTTTTGGATACAAGTTTTACTAATTTGAAGATTTATCATAGTGTCTGCAACATCTTTCAATTATTACCAGTTATAAAAATTTTGTCTTCTGGTTATATGTAACTCATTACAGAATAACAACATTTTAGGGTTATCCAAATGGAAAGCATTTGCAGATGAAAAGATAAAAGTGACTGAAAATTTGAAAGTTTTGTGAAGTTTAGATAACATTGTGGAAAAAAGGAGAAAATGCTGGTTACCAGCATTTTCTCCTTTTCCCACAATGTTTTCTAAAGTCTTCCTTGTCAGGGACGACAAAAGTAAGGACTGTGTGGTAATGGGTTAAAAAAGGTCTTATTACAAACCATTTTGGGTGGGGAAACATCAAAGTATAGAAAATTTTGTAGTGTGGCAATTGTTTTATTGAACTTGCAGGTTCAGTTTGATTGGATAACAAAATGCCTTATCACAACAGTAAAGCCCTGTCCCTCTTTGTAGTAGGTCACCAGTAGGTCAACAAACCTTTACCAGAACTAATCAAAGTGCAGAGGTTCTCTTGTTTCATATGAAAAGGATTATAGATTATGTAAAGCAACCATCTTTAACTCTTTACCAAACGACAAAATTTGGGATGTTACCAAACTGAAAGCATTTGCAGACAACAAATTAAATATTGATGACATGATGATTTCTCTTTGATAGAGTAGAAAACACTGAGGGAAAAGGAAAAAATGCTGATTAAAAGCATTTTCTCCTTTTCCAAGAGTGTTTTCCAAAGACTTCTTCTTTAGGGTCCTTAAAAGTCAGGATTGTATGGTAAAGACTTACCACCACAGGAACTAACCTGCAATACAACAATGAAATCAAAACGAATAGTTTGAGAGAAGAAATTTTTCAAAGATTTTACTTTATACCATAAAAGGAAAATGAGTCTCCCATAAAAGCCATGTTTTTTGATGGATCTTTTTTTTAAGGAATTCTGTAGACCTCTATCTAAGGAACATTCCTGCAAAAAAATAATGCTATCCAATTAGCGGTTTGGGAGGAGAAGATTTTTAAAGGTTTTTTTACTTTGGTTGCCATGGCAACCAGAATTATTCATGGAACACAATTATTTGAAAGAATTTGAAAGAGGACCACATAAGGAACATTCCTGTGAAATTTGGTAAAAATCCAGTCAGTAGTTTCTGAGGAGAAGTTTTTTTAAAGAAAAAGTTTACGGACGCATGCACGGACGAATGGACGGACGCACGACTGACACAACGCCATGACGATAGCTCGCTGACCTTCGGCCAGTGGAGCTCAAAAGCCTAATTTCATCAATGTCATTTAAATAAGCTATTTTCAATTCATAAGTCTAATCCTTTACAGTACAATCCAGAGTTTTAACGACCCTGGGGAAGAAGCTTTTTAAAAACAGAGTGCAAAAAGGAGAAAATCATGTATCTTGTTTTCCCATCATGTTTTATACCCTATCAAATACAGAAATCACCATTTAAGCAACATTTACTTTGTTGTCTGCAAATGCTTTCAGTTTTGACAAGTCTTCATTTCTGTCGGTTGGTAAAGAGTTAAGAAAAAAGGCTCAAATTTGGGGGAAAAAAGAGGTGATTAGGAAAAAGCAAAGCAAAAGATGTGTTAAAGCCAATTCAGTAAAATTGCTTAACTGATGTTGTTAATGCAATAAGTCAACACAAAAAGTCAAACTAAAGACAGGAATATGTTATTTATGAGTGTTAATTTCAGTAAAATAATACTTATCGAAAAATGTTAATTTTAGTGAAATATCTACCCTTCTATATCCTCTCCCTCGCTGAAAAGTAAACAAAACAACAATTATAAACATAAATTACTCTGTTTCAACAAAACAAAGAATGGTTGAAAACAAAAAAGAAGGACTACTAGACTACCACATTCAACTGATCTTTTCTGTAAAGCCCTTTATCAAACAATCCTGTATTTTTAAAGACCCCTAAACAACTATGAAAAACAATATGAATGAGAAATAAAATTTTGACAACTATTTTTTTTCCATTTCTCACGGTCTTTGCATGGGTTTCATCATATCCGCTACATACAGTGAGCTCACATGAAAGGCAAACTAAATTATGTTATATGATATACAGTCAACATTTAACATTACCATTTTAAAGACATTCCATTTCCTACTTATGTAGATGTGTCATATGAGACAGATATATAATTACATGTTCTATAGAAAACACTATTGGAAAAGCAGATTTACAACTGCTTGGACATTGGAATATTTCCAGTGGAAAAATTGACCTACGATTAGTTGCTTTTAAATGTTGTTCGAGTTTCCGAAATGAATGACAAGCTTCTGTCAATCTAACAGTTAGCACATCAATTAATCTTGAAATAAAATATCACAAAAGCAGCAGACAAAAAGTACAACTATTTATTCAACCATTATAAAATTGGAAAAAAAATCTTGCAAACAAATAACCAAAATATTTTGCAGTATTTGGTTGAGCATAAAGGTATGCCAGCACGAGTTAGATCAATTTCATTGTTGCTTTTAAATCAATTAATTGTAAAAAAAGGAGACACATAGATCAGTTAGTGCGATCTACTGTGGTTCCACATGCTGGTCAGTATGCAATTTATTTTTTTCCCAAACAAGTTTTTTTTCCCTGTCAAACACAAACTCTATCACTCAAGCTACAATGACTCTGTTGTCAAATGCCTTTCAACTGGACAGGTCTAGAATTTTGTCATACGGTAAAGAGTTTCAAAATACAATAAATATAATATTTATTCAAGAGACAAACATTCAGAAACTGTAACCAAAACAACAAACATCAACAGATTTTAATACATATCACAAAATACTTCACAAAAACGTAAGGCAAATACAGTTCAATCACAGGTAAGTCACATGGTACCAAAAGTTACAGAAAATGAGGCAAGACTGCTAGGCAGGCTTAAATAGAGGTCAATTGCAGGCAAGTCACATGGTATAAAACATGGTCATGTCATGGTACATTATGTCACATAGAACATGAGGCAAGAGAGGCTGGCAGGCCTTTCAAGTTCCATTGTGTCTCTATCATTAAACACCAAATTTTTCATTTCTCCATCACTGGACACCATTACTAAATATAACACATTTCCACATTGTCTCTATACTTTATTATAGTGACATAAAGTATGCAACAAATCTGGACAAAATTTGACCCCTTCTTTCATTCCTCCATCACTAGACACCATTAATAAATATTGCACATTCGCACATTATATTTTATTGTATGAAACAACCTGGTAATAAGTGTAAATGGATTCAGCCATGAATTTTCTTTTGTTCCCTGATATTCAAAGGTTTCAAACAACTCTTGCAACCATATATTGGGGCTGAGTATCTAAGTTCACACAAGCTTTTATATTTTCTAGATAACCATAAGCTGACCTCATATAATTCATAAACCCTCAGTGTACTATTACTCAAATGAATTTACAGTCAAATACGTGCAAAAAGTCTTGACCAATAATGGGCAAAAACAAATTTGAAAAGATAGGATGGACTTTGTAATAACTGATTAAAATAATAAACAAAGAAATAAAACACACAAAAAATACTGTTATAATAATTTCATCAATACACCAACACAAAATTTTGAAACCTTTGTTTTAGAAAAGTATTTTAAATTAATATTTGCTGTGAAATATTGAGTAGTTGCATGACATTTAGCACATTGAGATCTGGAAAATGTGTAAGCTTTTTTGACTTTGTGGGATAAACATCAATGCTTGATTGCAAGAGTTGCTTAAGGCCTCAGCATGTCCGAAAACAAAGGAAAATCATTTTTGAATCCACCTGCACCATTCAATAGCTTCTTTTTTCCGTTTTTGTTTGATACTCTCTTTCAAAGTGGTCAGGCAGTCCTATCTTCTCCAATTTCATTGTACACCTTGTGTAATTATTTACAATCAAGGGGCGATACCACAATGTGCTATTTACAGTGATGTGTGTTAGTCTGAACAAGCAACCAAAATTTAGTGTTCTGTGATAGATTTATGAAACTTCAGTGGTATACACTGAAATAGAATTCAGTCACAGGCAAGTCAAATGGTACATAACAGAATAGGAGGCAAAGAGGTTGGCATGCTGAAATAGAGTGCTGTTACATGCATAAAGTAATCAAAGCATTTCTTTCTTGAATCATTACCTCCTGTTCATGAATTCTTTTGAACTTCTTGCATCATATGAATTTTGAAAACAGCCTCTAATAACAGCACAGTATGCAGGTGTCAACGCTCAGCTGCAAGTGCTGGATTTTCAGTGAAGATTCTAATTTGTACAAAAAGGGACATAACTTTGTCACAAATATTTTGATTGTCACCTATCCCTGTCATATGAGTTACACTTTTGTTATCAAACAATTTAAGTATGAAGTACATATTTTTTGTAATTACAGAGACACTATACAAAGGAGAATAACAGGGCTATGAAAATAAATCTTCATTTTCTCTGAAAAACAGCCAAGCTAAAAATGAAAAATACCTGATATCAAGCAAATGCACGTACATGTGCCCGTGAGAAAGGGGGCTTCATGCATCTCCAATATGCATCATACTTCACAAGTCATACTATGGTAATGTATCCCTAACATGCGTTTAGTCCAACAACATATTGAATGGTGAGCTATATTTGCCTTTTGACATGCAGAGAATTCACCAATAGCAAACAGATTTGTTTTGGATTGGCCTGTGCTGATGTTTGCAGATAAATCAATCCCCCTTTTTGCAGAGCATGACTCACCTTTAAAGTTATCCCCTACTTCAAACTTTTTAAGGAGATAATGATGTGTTCAAGAACCATACAGTCAACTATAGTAATTCATGCACAAATTATAGACTTGTCCAAATTCCTAGCATTTTCAGAGGCAGATTAACTTACCAAACGACAACATTTAGGTTTATCCAAACTGAAAGCATTTGCAGACGACAAAATAAACAGACTGAAAATTTGAAATTTGTTTTGTGAAGGGTAGAAAACATTGTGGGAAAGGAGAAAATGCTGGTTACCAGCATTTTCTCCTTTTCCCAAAATGTTTTCTAAAGGCTTCTTTCTCAGGGTCGTCAATAGTAGGGATTGTGTGGTAATGGGTTAAACATACCTCTATTGACAGAAAGGACCAATTACTCATAAGATATAAAAGACACCTTTTCATTTAATGTTTTCCAATGCTCTCATCCAGGTATAGACATAAAAAAAATTTGTGCAGGGTAGATGGTAAGAATTGTTATCATGCACAACTTTCATAAAGCATTTATACAACCAAATGTAACAATTATTCCACCAAATGAAATCAGTGACTACTTTTACATTGGCACACATTATTTTCATACACATCTTAAAAGTATGACTTATGCCAGTCTCCATGCTAAATATTGAGGCACTGTCCGTTCCTGGCAGTATCTCTTTTTGCCATAACATTTTCAGTGGAAAGCAGGTGGATGAATCAATGTGGTTGTATAAAACTGCGTTTTAACCCATAGAGTGCCAATAAACTGTTTCCTTAACAATCTTAAGTTTTATGAACCTTGAGAAAGAATGCTTTTGAAAAAAAATTGAGAAAAGGGGAAAAAGAGGTTATTGTTATGGGAAACCATTCCTTCATACATAGCCTCGTCCCGATTTAAATGCATACCTGACAACAGTGTCAGAAAGATGTATCTTTGGTTCAGTGGTTATGGTATTGGTCTTTTAATACTCAAAAAATGAGGATAATTGTCTCTTCAAGGGTTCGAATCCCACCAGGTGTGGTTTGTATTTGAGCTATGCATTTATTTGTTTCTTTGTCACAAACTTTGTTTGTAAGAGTATATATCAAGCTACGTTAAGGTCATAGTTTGCATGTGGTATCAACCTGGACAGGGCCAAAATGTGGCCTAAAGGTAAACAGTTAACTTTGTGCAAGACAAATTGAAAAGGTTTGCAGATGACAAATTAAATGTGGCCAACAGCATGGAATCTTTCTTTGCAAGCATTCTCACAATGTTTTCAAATGCCTTCTTTCTCACAGTTTTTAAAACAGAATTAACATAAAAGATTCTGATATTAATCAGAATAAGATAAACGATTAACCCATTACCACACAATTCCTACTTTTCACGACCCTGAGAATGAAACCTTTAGAAAACTTTGTGGGAAAAGGAGAAAATGCTGGTAACAAGCATTTTCTCCTTTTTTCACAATGTTTTCTAACCTTCACAAAACACATTTCAAATTTTCAGTCACTCTTATTTTGTCGTCTGCAAATGCTTTCTATTTGGACAAGCCTAAAATATTGTCGTTTGGTAATGGGTTAAATGAAAATTTATGCCAGTTTTAAGTGTGCCAAAAGAGATCTAAATTTAGTTTGGTTTTAAATCTGTATTTTTGTAAATATTTTTCAGAACGTTTTTGACAGTCTAGGACTAAAATCAATTGTTTGTAGCACTTTGATCTTGATCTACACTTTGCTGCAATAGCAACTCAAGTTTGGCACATCACTCTATAGATTGATACAGGTGGGTGCATAATCACCATGAACTGCAAGTTGTACTTTTAGTTTTATTCTAATTTTTTTAAAGCAACACAAAATTCAACTGATCTAAACAAATGTTTTATCCAATCAAAACTTGTGTAACTTTCAAAATCTATTCTTGAGAATAAGAATAAAACAGTTATTAAGAATCATTGGTGAATATGTCTCAGAAAACTTCACCCCAAAAAGAGCTGAAATCAAAGAGACAAAGGTCAAAGTTAGGCACACCAAACATGGTTAATATTGAACTATATACATATACTTACAACAGAATTTCTAAATGCTAAATTTAATGCAGACTGATCTCTGGATATTAACGAGGCATTCTGAATACAAGAGAAAAAAAAAAGAAATGAAAGAACAAAAATCACAAGTACAAAAATCTCGAAAATTTGATTAAGTTCCAAGCTCAAACTGCTTTGAATTGTAAGTGTATGAAGACCATCAAAGGAACCATTAAAATGTGGTTAACCGCTTACCAAACAATCGATGGTTTCAACAACCCTGAAAAAAATGCTTTTGAAAACATTGGGAATGAAAAGGAAATGCTGAAATCGATCATTTTCTCTTTTTCCCACATTGTTTCTATATTTTAAAAGAAAAAAAATCAATTTTTGAGTTACCTTTAATATGTTGTCTACAATGACTTTCAATTTGGACCATGCTCATAATTCTATTGCCTGTTAAAGAGTTAACACATTACCCCCTTAAGCAAATCTGGGACAACTTCAAAATTGTTTTTGTAATAAATGAAAATCCATACAAATCCAACTAAATAGGTGAATTACTGAAACATGTGAAAATAATGTGGAATGGGAAAAATACCTTTTATTGATAAGGTTCTCCTACAAAGCAATCCCTAGATTCCCATGATGATGAGTGGGAAAATGTTAAAAACTATCATTTTTCTCCTTTTCCCACAATGTCATCCTGTAAGCCAGATTTAGTTCATCACATGCAAATCCTTTTAATCTGCATAAATGTTAAGTTTTGTCATTTGGTACAGATTTAGGGTCATGCTTTCACAAGCGATCAAATGGAAAGAAGCAATTTCATTGAAGTGATATCCCCCACCTAAAAAGACACTTTTTGATACAATTATATTAGAGGTATTGTGTTTTGCATGAACATGTGGCCTTTTTGTTAATGTTCTATAATGAAATTATACATTAAGTCCCCTTTTTTCACGGCTAGGCAATTCATTAAACAAAAGATATATGAGAGGAATATATTTTGCATCTACATGTACACATGGTATTAATGTTATTGGACCATAATGAAATTATATGTTAAGTCCCCTTTTTCAGTAACATGGCATTTCGTTAAATGACAACAATTATTGGAATTACACATCAAGCCCCCTTTTTCTAAGACACGGCATGATAAATGTAGAGAAAAAAATGTATCAACAGACTATCCAAAGGAAGACATGTTTAAAGTTTTACCAATATTTATGAAGCCTTTTATAGAATGTCTGACCAGGCCCCCCTTTTTCATGACATGGCATGGCATGAATAAAAACAAATAACTATTGTCTGTGGCATATGATAATATAAATATGAACTTTCATAAAATTTTGTCCAATAGTAAAAGATACTGTCCATAATGAAAAAATACACCAATTTCTTTGATGAAAAAGAATTATATAGGCAGACTATCTTTAGGGAAACACATACTAAGTTTCATCATTTATCGTCGAGGATTTTAAGTTGAAGAGAAATTAATCTGTAATGGAAATGTATATGAAGCCCCCTTTTCTATGATACTGCATTATATTAAAAAAAAAAAAAAAAAAAAAAAAAAAAAGGCCCTGGAACGCTCACCTTAGACTATAGCTTATGAGGGAAATTCAATTCTTTGAACAACTTTGGTAAAACTTCACCCAAGTAACATCCCTGCCAAGTTTCATCAAGATTGGCCCAGTGGGTTAGGAGAAGATGTTGAAAGAAATTGTTGACGGACGACGGGCAACAGACGCCGGACATAGGGCAATCAAATATCAAAGCTCTACACCTTCCAGTTTCAAAGAAGAATTTCAAATTTTCTTTCTTTGTCCTATGTTCGAAATTATGGTCCCCGGGGCTGGGTCAGTTTTGACCAAAGCAGCATCCTTGGAACAAACTTGGTAGAGGTCCACCCAAAGATGCTACATACCAAATATTAAAGCTCTACACCTTCCCGTTTAAGAGAAAAAGAAATTTAAAATTTTCCTTCTTTGTTCCTATGTTCCAACCTGTGACCTCCAGGGCATGGCCAGTTTAGACGCCAGGGACATCATATGACCAAACTTAGTAGAGGTCCACTAGAAGATTCTGCATACCAAATATCAAAGCTCTGCACCTTCAAGTTTCAGATAAGAAGATTTCTAAAATTTTCCTTCTTTGTTGCTATGTTCGAACCTGGGTCCCCCCGGGGCAGAGCCAGTTTTGACCCCAAGGGCATAATATGAACAAACTTGGTAGAGGTCCACTAGGAATTGCTACATGCCAAATATCATAGCTCTATGCCTTCTAGTTTTAGAGAAGAAGAATTTTAAAATTTTCTTTCTTTGTTCCTATGTTAGATCTTGTGACCCCCAGGGTGGGACCAGTTTTGAACCGTCGTGCATGATTTAACCCTTTCCCAAACAATACCTGGTTTTTACGGGTCTAGAATAGTAGCCTTTTGAAAACATTGTGGGAAAAGGAGAAAATGCTGGTAACCGGCATTTTCTCCTTTTCCCACAATGTTTTCTACCCTATCATAGACTGAAATCGTCTTTTCAGCAAGAGTTGAATTGTCGTCTGCAAATGCTTTCAATTTGATCTAGTCCAAAAGTTTGTTGTTTGGGAAAGGGTTAAACAACCTTGGTAGAGGTTAAGTATCAAAGCTCTATGCCATCTAGTTTCAGAGGAGAAGAATTTTAAAGTTTTCCTTCTTTGTCCTGATGCTCAAACTAGTGACCACCGGGGTGGGGCCAGTTTGGATCCCAGGGACATCATTTGTACAAACTAGGTAGAGGTCCAGTAGGAGATGCAACAGACCAAATATAAAAGCCCTCTGCTTTCTAATTTCTGAGAAAAAGAATTTTTAAGTTTTCCTTCTTCGTTCCTATGCTCAAATTTGTGACCCCTGGGGTGGGGCCAGTTTTGACCCCAGGGGCATAATTTGAGAGGAGAAGATTTTTAAAGGTTTCCTTCTTTGTTCTTATGCTCAAACTTGTGACCCCTGGGGTGGGGCCAGTTTTGACTCCAGGGGCATTATTTGAACAAACTTGGTAAAGGTCCACTAGGAAATGCCACATACTAAATATCAAAGCTCTACGCCTTCAAGTTTCAGAGGAGAAGATTTTTAAAGTTTTCCTTCTTTGTTCCTATGCTCAAACGTGTGACCATGGGGTGGGGCCAGTTTTGACCCCAGGGGCTTAATTTGAACAAACTTGGTAGAAGTCCACTAGGAGATGCTACATACAAAATATCAAACCTCTACGCCTTCCAGTTTCAGAGGAGATGATTTTCAACGTTTTCCTTCTTTGTTCCTATGCTCAAACTTGTTATCCCCCGGGGTGGGGCAAGTTTTGACCCTAAACTTATTTGAACAAACTTGGTAGAGGTCCATTAGGAGATGCTACATACCCCTAGGGTCAAAACTGGCCCCACCCTGGGGGAAAACAAGTTTAAGCATAGGAACAAAGAAGGAAAACTTTAAAAATCTTCTCCTCTGATACTAGAAGGCGTAGAGCTTTGATATTTGGTATGTATCATCTCCTAGTGGACCTCTATCAAGGTTCTTCAAATGATGTCCCTGGGGTCAAAACTGGCCCCACCCCTGGGGTCACAAATTTGAGCATATGAACAAAGAAAATTTTAAAAATCTTCCCCTCTGAAATTTGAAAGCATAGAGCTTTGATATTTGGCATGTGGCAATCACTAGTGGACCTCTACCAAGTTTGTTCAAATTATGCCCCAGGGGTCAAAACTGGCCCCACCCAGGGGGTCACAAATTTGAGCATAGGAACAAAGAAGGAATATTTTGAACTTCTTTTCCTCAGAAACTAGAAGCGTAGAGCTTTGATATTTGGTCTGTTGCATCTCCTAGTGGAACATAGGAACAAAGAAGGAAAACTTTAAAATTCTTCTCTGAAACTAGATGGCGTAGAGCTTTGATATTTGGTATGTGGCATCTTCTAGTGCACCTCTACCAAGTTTCTTTAAATCATGCCCGTGGGGTCAAAACTGGCCCCACCCAAGGGGTCAAAAGTTCAAACATAGGAACAAAGAAAGAAAATTTTAAAATTCTCTAAAACTAGAAGGCATAGAGCTATGATATTTGGCATGTAGCAATTTCTAGTGGACCTCTACCAAGTTTGTTCATATCATGCCCTTGGGGTCAAAACTGGCCCTGCCCCGAGGAGTCACAGGTTCAAATATAGCAACAAAGAAGGAAAACTTTAGAAATCTTCTTTTCTGAATCTTCTAGTGGACCTCTACCAAGTTTGGTCATATGATGTCCCTGGCGTCGCCTGTCATCTGTCAACAATTTCTTTCAGCATGTTCTTCTCCTAACCCACTGGGCCAATCTTGATGAAATTTGACAGGGATGTTCCTTGGGTGAAGCTTTACCAAAGTTGTTCAAAGAATTGAGTTTCATTCATTAGCTATAGTCTAAGGTGAGCGTTCAAGGGCCAATGGCCCTCTTGGTTTTTTTTTTGTTAGTATCAGAAGTTTTTTTTTTTTCTATTATTTGAACCTAGCATACAATAACAGTTTGTAATAACATACAATAACAGTTTTATCATGTTCAGAATAACTTCCATACTTTGAGAAGGTAAGATTTAATCTTAAATGCAATTCAACATCCTCCCTGTTTACTTTAGGCTTCTACTTCTTTACCAAGTCACCAATTATCAGACTTGCCCAGTTGGGAGCATCACCCTGCATCAAATCAGATACAGTACCATTTAAATGATACTGTCTCTGAAAGTTTTGAAAAGTATTGTGGGGATGACAAACTGCTGGTTGCCAGCTTTTTTTTCCCCAAGATGTCTTGAAAAGCACCTTCTCTTTAAAACAAACGATTGTTAGCATAAAGATAACTGGAAGTGCTACCGAACTTATTTTCTAAAGAAATGCATATGTAACTTATTCCAATTTATCGAGATTTTACAAAAAAGCAACAAAAAAATACATAGCTATTAAAAGTACAGCAGTAATAAGATCACGTTCAATAAATAAAACCATGGAGTTATGTTTCAATAAATATTTTCTGCAATTCCTTTTTCTTTTCTGGCATAAAGCAAAACCTCTCTGAAGGACCAACTGTATTGAGCAAGCCTCTCTTGCTGGAGACTACTAACTATTTGGTTTTTAATTAAACATCCCCCCGCATTAACATTTTACTAACAGCAGAATTTCAGACTTGTTAAAATTTAAAGCATTATTTGCAGACAACAGATTTAAAGGGACTAAAATGATGAGACTTGACTTGGAAATTGTTGATACATTTGGAGGAAAGGAGGAAACACCTTTTACAACAATTTTTGCCAACCTTTCATAGACATATCTCATCATTTGAGACACTTTTTATCTGTTGAGTGCAAAAACTTTCAACCTGAACAAAAATCTAAACTATGCAGTAAAGACTTTAAATGACTGTAACTAAAAGAGCTTTGGAAAATCTTTTAACCCATTACCACACAATCCCTACTTTTGACGCCCCTGAGAAAGAGGCCTTTAGAAAACACTGTGGGAAAAGGAGAAAATGCTGGTCACCAGCATTTTCTCCTTTTCTCACAGTGTTTTCTACCCTTACCAGAACATATTTCTATTTTTGAGACACCTTTCTTTTGTCGTCTGCAAATGCTTTCAATTTGGACCAGTCTAAAGTTTTCTTGTGTGGTAATGGGTTAAGAAAATGCAGGTAGCCAACATTTTTTTCCTTTCATAGCATGTTTTCTACCCAATGGATAACAAACTTTAAGCTTTGAGTAACATTTCATACATCATCTGCAAATGCTTTCAACTCAGACAAGTCTAACATTTTGTTATTTGGAAAGGAATTGATTTGCTATCTAGTAAAGAGTTCAATACACCTACACATGTGAAAACTAGGTTGTTCAAAATGAACACTTTCTTCTGTTGTAATAAATATAAGTACTTAAATGTTGGGTTTTTTTTTGCAACTGTTTTCAAATAAGACAGCTAAACTCTTCACTGCAAAACAAAAATTCACTTTTGTCTAGACTGACAGCATTTGAGGAGGCCGAATTATATGTAACATAAACATAAACTTTGTCTTTCAGACCGTAACTTTCTCCCACAATGATATCAAAAGATGTCCTCTTTAGGATTATTAAAACTCTGAATTGTGTGGTATCTGCACATGCTTGCATATAGAACAAGTCTAAAGTCTCCGGCCATATTGTACAAAGTTAAAATATGTAGTTGATGTGAGCCAAACTTTTAAACAACTTTTTTCAACCCTGAGGAAATCTTTTGTCCTCCTCAAGCTGATATCTTTTTGCAGAGGCATTAAGCCCTTGTTTGACAGAACATGATTAATTTGTCACCTGCAAATGTTCTAAACAAGAGCAAATCTAAGTTTTGTCATTGGAGTAAGGAGCACTTAATACTTTTGTTACCGCTGCCCCAAAAACTCCTGAGTTTCTATGACTCTCGGGAACAAATCTTAAGACAAGAGGGCCAAGATGGCCCTGGATCACTCATCTGAATTTTTGAGAGGACCATAGCCTTTTAATTTAGAGGAATTAAAACATTGTAAACAAAATTATTATTTTGACAAGCAATTTTCAAAAGGTCACCTGTAAAAGTCATTTCAAAATCTGACCATCAGTTTCAGAAAAGAAGAATTTTTAAGAATTTCCTAATTTCCATTTTGTGGAAGTAGCCCCCATTCACCAGTGCCCCGTTTCTGGATGGATCAAAATTTTCAAAATCTGACCAACCGTCTCAGAGAAAAAGAATTTTTAAAAATTTCTTCATTTTCATATAGTGTAAGTAGACCCCATTCACCAGAGCCATGTTTTTTGACGGATCAAAATTTCGAAAACAATTATTGAAAAAGTTTACCCATGGAACATTGCTGTGAAATTATTTTAAAATCTGACCAGGGGTTTCAGAGAAGACGAATTTTCAAAAATTTCTCATTTTCAAAAATTTCTTCATGTTCGTATAGTGCAAGTAGCCCCCATTCACCAGAGCCGTGCTTCTTGACGGATCAAAATTTTGCAAACAAATTTCGAAAAGGGTCACCCAAAGAACATCCCTGAGAAATTATTTCAAAATCTGACTAGCAGTTTCCGAGAAGAAGAATTTTTAAGAATTTCTTTTTTGACGTATAGTGCAAGCATTCACCAGAGCCGTGTTTCTTGACGAATCAAAATTCCGCAAACAATTTTTGAAAAAGGTCATCTCTGTGAAATTTTAAAATCTGGCCAGCGGTCTCAGAGAAAAAGATTTTTAAAGAATTCCTTACAAAATTCCATTTGGTTGTCATGGCAACCTGAGTTTTTGATGGAATCAAATTCTGTGAACAATTTTTAAAGAGGACCTCCCAAGAAAGATTCTATCCAAGTTTGGTCCAAATTGGCCCAATGGTTTAGGAGGAGTTGATGTTTAAAGAATTGTTGAAGATGCGTGACGGACACCGGGTGATCCTAAAAGCTCCCCTAGAACATGTTGTGCTCAGGTGAGCTAAAAACATTGTGGGCAAAAGAATGCCTGATACCAGGATTTTTTTCTTTTTCTTTTTCCACATTGTTTTTTTAACCCTTCTATGTTTTGAACTGCATGTAGATTGTCCACTTCAAATGCTTTCAATCAGCACATGTCAGAAATTTTCCTTAAAAGCAGAATTTAAGAAATGATTTTTTTCAACCACTGTTGTTTCAAAACTTGTAAATGCGAAATATTAAGTTAATAATTTTGACAAAACATCTGAACACTTTCACAAGACATATTCACAAATAGAAATAGGGTAAATAACTTTCTATTCATAACTGTACCAGCTATTCTTGAACTATTACATATCACATACATGACAAATACTTTAAGCAAAGAAAAAAACACTGGTTTTGAACAGAACTGGAATCGTTGAGGAAAAAGGAGCCAATGTATGTCACAAGAATTCGCACCTTTTTCTTTTTATAATTGTAAATGCCAATTTTCCTTTTAAAATTGAAAAGGCTAATTTCTTCCAGGGATTTCTTATTTTTTAAACATCACTGATAAATGGTAATAATTTAACTCTTTACCAAACAACAAAATTACAGACTGGTCCAAATTGAAGGCATTTGCAGACGACAAAATTTATGTGACTGAACAATTGAAATTTGATATGAAAAGGGTAGAAAACATTGTGGGGAAAAAAAGAGAAAATGCTGGTTACCAGCATTTTCTCCTTTTCCCACCATGTTTTTAAAAGGCTTCCTTCCAATGGTCGTTAAATGTTGGAAATGTGTGGTACAGATTTAAGTCTCCTTAGTGATGACATTTTACACTTGCTTATATCCAAAGCATTAATCTTGCAGAAAAAGAATCGAGACTATATATGTAGCTTTAGTGATCAAATTTGTCTTTGAAAGGATAAAAAGCATTATGGGAAAAGGAGAAAATGTTGCTTACCAGCATTTTCTTCTTTTTGTGCAATGTTTTCAAAAGCCTTACCGTGTAAGGTTGGTAAAACTCAGTATTGTAAGGTAAAGGGTTTGGGGTTAAATGCCACCAAAAGAGATGATCTTGCCACAATACATTATGTGCATGTTCGAATGTGATTGTGTAAAAATTAATGGTGAAAATCTATCCAATAAAGTGTGAAAACAATTATTATTACAAATGGAAAAAAAAATTACTTTTTTTGAGTTCATTTCATGGGATTTTGAGACCAACAGGCCAAGAACCTGCGAAAAAAAAGTATGAAAAATAAAAAGAAAGTTCACAAACCCTCCTGTATCTATTCCTACAAAAACCTATTGGTCTATTACAAGTATAAATAACTTCCTCTTACAAAATATTACTAATATAATAACACTGAAGTACAAAATACCCAACTCTTTTATGGCACAACGACCCTGCCAAAGAAGCCTTAAGAAAACACTGGAAAAAACAGAAAATGTTGGTAAACAGCAATATCTTCTTTCCCAACAATATTTTCTACCCTTTCCAACAACAATTACACCATTTGAATCTAAGCAACACTGAAATTGTTGTCTGCAAATGCTTTGAATTTGGAAATAAGGGAAAAAAAATGTTGTCTATTAACCCTTTACCAAGCAATCCCTGGTTTTTACAACCCTAAGATAGAAGGCTTTTGTAAACATTGTGAGAAAAGAAAATGCTGGTAATTTTTCTCCTTTTTCCTGAAAGTGTTCAAAAGTCTTCATTTTGGGTTCGTTAAAACTCGGGATTTGTAGCTGAAGTATAAATTTGTCTTTCCCAAACAAGCCCCAGTTTTTACTGGTCAGGAATAGAAACCTTTTGAAAAAATTGTGGGAAAAGGAGAAAATGCTGGTAACCAGCATTTTCTCCTTTTCCCACAATGTTTTCTACCCTATCATATATAAAAATCATCTTTTTTAGCAACTGTTAATTCGACATCTGCAAAATGCTTTCAATTTGGTCTGGTCCAAAATTTGCCGTTTGGGAAAGGGTTAAATTTTTGACATTTGGTGAAAACCTATATAAGAAATTATTCTCATTTTTTTTCTGATGGAATCCACCATCTGTAAATGTAAAAGGTAATTCTATACAAGACCACATTTTAAGACTCTTTCAAAAGTATAATAATTTGCAGAGAACATACAGCTATCAAATAAATTTATGATCAGTTGATCTTTGAATTTGTCAGAAAACATTGTGGAAAATGAATATTATCTCCTTTTACCCCTAATATAATGTTTGCTCTCTCCCTTCAGACTGATACTAGCATGGGATTGCTTCGTAAAGGAATTTATTCAAGAAATGTATTACCGACTGGTTCCCAGGTGGTGATCGGCAAGTCTTGGTCTGGGTCCTATAGATGCCTATTGGAATTTCACAGGTTGTTGAGCAAAGTTTCTGATACAGTCTACCATAGGTCCGTATCCACAAGTCATCTTTCGTGATTTTCATCTGAAAATTTATAGTTGAATAATGATTCCCAAAGACTACTTATCACTTTGTACAGGAAAACTTTATCATTTCTCATTAAAATATAAGTGTAATGAGAATTCATATTGAGCTCTCAAAGAACTCTATGGCAATTCTATATACTTTGCACCCAGCTTGAAGTATTGAAAAGCTCAAGACATGTTCTTCCCACAACAGACAAGAAGCTGCACTATATAGGCCAGGCTGTTTAAGCATCAAATACTGACAATAAGCTTCCATACCACTTTTTCTAAACATTACTGTCAATACTTTCTTGTAACACTTTCTTGCAAACATTTTCTGGTAACATTTCCTTGCAAAAATTTCTTTTGACATTCTGTCACTTCCTGTGACATTTTCATGCCACATCTTCTTATAAAAATTTAAACATAACTGTTTTTGTAAGATTTTCCTACAGTGTTTTCTTAAAATACTTTGTAACATTTTCTTGTAATACAATCTTGTTAATTTGTTGTAACAATTTCTCAAAATACCTATTCCTTACCATGCCTTTTCTCAGGAGTTTTTACATAATTACTTTTGCAACAGGTCAAATTTTTGACACATCTTTTGAAACATTCTTGCAAAATTCTTTTTGCAAATATTCTTCAACAATTTCTTTCAAGATTATCTTGTTACATGTTTTTTAACATCTTCTTGTATCATTTCATGTAACTTCTTTTGTAAAATTTACATGTGACAGGTGTTTGATATTGTCACAAGAATCTAAATGATGTTGTAACATTTTCTACATGTCTTTGTAAATGATTTTCATAACATTACTTTACATTTTGTTGCATGAATATCTTTTACTAATTTCGTATAGCATTTTGAATACCATTCTGCTTTTTGCTTTCATTTTCCCACATATCTGCAGTTTAACTCTGTCATTTCAAATATTCTTAATCCATGACAAATGAAATCAATAAAGGCAAGCCCAAAAAGGTGAAGAGTAAAAGTTTATTGGAACACATTAAGTTTACAGTCAAATATGGTGCAGAGAATGAGCAGACAAATATCAGTCCTTACACATGACAAATGTCCAGATCCCACTGCCTGGTCTATACCAAGCAACAATCTCACAAAAGTGATCAAATAGTCTTTCACAAACGCCTGATACAGTAACGTATCAAGCATACTGGCACTAAACACATTTCCACCAGCAAACGGCAATCTGAACATGTATGATATGTGTGAACCTCTCTCCTTCTCTTTCTGAAAAACAGTAACAAAAATGAGCCGCACACTGGCAAAAGCGGTTTTGATGCATCTCTGTGATGGATTATCTCTTTACCAAACAACAAAATTTTGGAATTGTCCAAATTGAAAGCTTTTGCAGACGACAAAACAGATATGAATCAAAAACTGAAAATTGATTTGGAAAAGGTAGAAAATATTGTGGGAAAAGGAAAAAATGCTGTTTACCAGCATTTTCTCCTTTTCCTTCAATGTTTTCAAAGGCTTTCTTTCTCAGGGTTGTCAAAAGTTGGAATTGTGTGATAAAGATTTATACCAAGTAAATCAACATATCATTATGGATTCATAAAACTCTAAATCTTTCAAATGGCCAACTGAATCAGAGTTGATGTCCTTGGGCATGCAGAAAATGTACCAATAACATAACGTTGTGGTGTCCGTGGTCGTGAGGTAGAGTGTCGGCCTCACAATCAAAAGGTCCTGAGTTCGATTCCCAGGAGCGGGTGTCAACTTTGGGATTTTTCATCGGCCTACATATTTAGTACTGGTGTAGTTCCCATGAAGCAGAATCGAGAGAGATTAGTGTAAGTTGTCAGAACTTGTTTCTCAATTGATGTAAAATAAATATGTTGAAACTAACATATCAAAGCAGGTTAGGATGCACTGGCTGACCTTGGTCAATACTTTCTCTTTTGGTGATTGCTGGAATTCAATTTGTTGAAGGTGGAATTGAACAACCCCTTAGGCTGCTAAATAAAACAAAATTTTCGACTCCATATACAATACAAATTTTGTCAGTTGGGAGTTTACAAATTTACGAGTTAACAACAGTGTTGCTGTAAGGTTATACCGGCTACCCCATCATACTATGCATTAATCTAAACAATCAGCTAAAACCTCTGTTTTCAGGGTTAATGGTTATTGTGGTTATTGTCCTAGTAAGTTCCATCTAGCCATGAAAAGATATGTATGCACCCTTCATTCTATTAAACACATTACCAACTTGTATTGACCCTGACAAAAAAAGGCTAATAAAAATATTGTTGGGAAAAGAAGAAAATGCTGGTTACCAGAATTTTCTTCTTTTTTATCAGTGTCTTCTACTCGATAAAGACAAATTTCATATTTTGGGTAACATTTTTTTAATTTGCAAATACTTTTAACTTGGACAAGTTCAAAATCTTGTCCTTTGAAAAAAAGTAAAAACAACATTTGATTACTGACCAAATATTATACCCCATGGTCTCTAACATTCTAGCAAGCTAGTAGAATAAATGACACTGTCTATTCCTACCTTTTCTAGCTTTGACAGTTCATAGCAGTAGGAATCATTAGCTCTAAACTGCATAAACCTCATGTTTGATGACTGTGTAAGCTCAGTTATAATATTGGCACTTGGAAATAATCTAGAAATACAATGAATCAACAAAAATATTTGATGTCATTCAAAAGCCAACCAAAATAGTCTTTCAAGGTCCATTTTTGATGCCTTCCAAAATTTAACCGAAGTTTTCAGTGATTTTCAAAATCAAACCAAAACTTTTGGTGCCTTTCAAAATCAAATCAAAACTGGTGTCTAAAAATCTAAATCCATAACTCTGGTGCCTTTGAAAATCAAATCAAAGTTGATGTATAAAAATCTAAACATTTTTTTCATATCTTTCAAAATCCAGTCAAAAAGTAAAAATTCCTCATGCCTTTCAGCCAAAATTCTGCATGTCTTTCAAAATCCAACCAAAATTCTGCATCTCTTTCAAAATCCAATCAAAATGCTTCAAGTTTTTCACAATCCAAATGAAGTCACAGAATTGACAATGATACCAAAACTTATACCCATACATTGGTACCCTGATGAGACAGTTGTAGTCCTACAACAGACATCTTCTAAACACAATGTGAAATACAGCAAAGTGGCTTTTAACTCTTTACCACATGAGAAAATTTTTAACTCGTCCAAATTGAAAGCATTTGCAGACAACAAAATAAAGGTGACTGAAAAATTGAAATTTGTTCTGGGAAGGGTAGAAAACACTGTGGGAAAAGGAGAAAATGCTGGTCACCAGCATTTTCTCCTTTTCCCACAGTGTTTTCAAAAAGCTTCATTCTCGGGGGCGTCAAAAGTAGGGATTGTGTGGTAATGGGTTAAGACGTATTTTTTTCAATAGCCACCTTGATTTTACAAAAATTTATGCACTAAACTCAAATTATTGTTAAAAGAAATATTGCTGTCTAACTATGTATAGGGAAAAGCTAAGGTTTGATAAAGCTTAACCTGGAAGAAGTGCAAAGGTCACCTATAAAGGCACCAGTTTTAACCCTCTATCAAACAATCCTGGGTTTTCATTGACCCTATGGAAGATGCCTTTTGAAAAGATTGAGTAAAAATAGAAAAATGCTGGTAATGCTGGTAACCAGCATTTCCTCCTTTCCCAACAATGCTCTCTACACTTTTCAAAGATCTTAATTCATTTGTACTACATTCAAATTTATCAAGTGCAGATGCTCTTAATTTGGAAGGGTCTAAAAATGTTTCTCTTGGGAAAGTGTTAATTCTGGATCTTATTATGGAAAAATGAACCAAATACCTAAATATGGTTTGTACGGCTACTATAGTATTACAGTCAGACAGAGTTTCCTCCTCTACAGAATTAGAGCTCTCTTTATTTACTATCACAACATTGTCAGCTAGGTTGATCCCTGCTTGTAGCAAATCATCAATACTGAAAAACAGGTAATATGTACAAAGTACTAACATGTACATTTCTTGATTTAAATCAGTGATGATGACTTGATAGGATAATGTAACTTATATCTGGCTGAGATATTGGTTCGGCAAAGGCCTGTCAAATTTCCTGTCACTTAATCCAGGAAGTACTACCCTAAGGCAATATTTATATATGGTGAAAGTTTTTGATATGGAGAAATCCAGATTAAATTATCCCATAGATATCCTGATACAAATATTGTGATTAAGTTTTAAAAAGATTTGATTAAAGAAAGGGGTCATGTACTGATTTTATGTTGAGGACTTGACCTAACGAAAAAAGTAAAATGACACAAAAAAAAAACATGTGATACTGATGTAAATCAAATTCAAACTCATCATCATCACACTAGAGATTAAATTTTGATGATAATGAATTACAACATACCATTCAATACTTCCTGACATCCAGTACACCATAGGAAAGTGACAGATAGTCTCTAGAAAAGCTGTGTCTGGTCTGAAAGAAAGATAAGCAGTCTTTTTACTTAGAGTGGCTAATACATGTATAAGGAAAATGAAGATACCAAATTTGACATATTTTAGGCAATATGATCTCAGCTCTTTACTTGTCCATAGAAACGTGCAAGGTCAGCATTTCAACCCCTACGTCAAAGTCTGTTCTAATTTTACAAAATGAAAAATTTAGACTTAGTCATACTGAACGCATCTGCTGAATAGAAATAAGTGTGGCTAAAATGACAGAATTTGAATCATTGAATTAAATTGAGAAAAAAAACCTTGTATAAAAAAAAAAACAAGAGGACTATGATGGTCCTATAATCGCTCACCTGAGTACTAAGCAGTAAAGGTCTACAATGAAAATTCTCCTTTTCCGAAAAGATCATTGTATCGTTTTTTGTTGTGGAAGTCCACAAGAAGATGCTACATAATGAAATATCAAAGCTCTATGATTTCCAGTTTCAGAGAAATTTTTTTTTTAAAGTTTTCCATCTTTGTTCCTATGTATAGAACTAGTGACCCCCGAGGCTGGGTCAGTTTGGACCCCAGGGACATCATGTGAACAAACTTGGTAGACGTCAATTAGCGGATGATTCATACTAAATATCAAAGCTCTACTCGTTCTTGTTTCAGAGAAGAAGATTTTTAATGTTTTCCTTTTTTGTTCCTATGTTTCAAACTTGTGACTTCCGGGACTGGGCCAGTTTTGACCCCAGGGGCATAAAATGAACAATCTTGGTAGAGGTCCACTAGGAGATGCTACATAATAAATATCAAAGCTCTGCCCCTTTCAGTTTCATAGAAGAATTTTAAAGTTTTCCTTCTTTGTTCCTATGTTTCATATTTGTGACCCGCGGGGCGGGGCCAGTTTTGACCCCAGGGGCATCATACGAACAATCTTGGTAGAGGTCCACTAGGAGATGCTACATACCAAATATCAAAGCTCTGCACCTTCTAGTTTCAGAGAAGAAAAATTTGAAAGATTTCCTTCTTCGTTCCTATGTTTCAAACTTGTGACCCCTAGGGCGGGGCCAGTCTTGACCCCAGGGACATCATATGAACAACCTTGGTAGAGGTCCACAAGGAGATGTTACATACCAAATATCAAAGCTCTGCACCCTCTAGTTTCAGAGAAGAAGATTTTTTAAAGTCTTCCTTCTTTGTTCCTATGTTTCAAACTTGTGACCTCCGGGGCGCGGCCACTTTTGACCCCAGGGGCATCATATGAACAATCTTGGTAGACGTCCACTACGGGGATGCTACATACCAAATATCAAAGCTCTAGGCCTTCTAGTTTCAGAGAAGAAGAGTTTCGAAGATTTTGCTATTTTTTTTTTTTTCCTTTTGGTTGCCATGGCAACCAGAGTTACGCGTGGATTTCAATCTCTTGAACAACTTTGGTAGAGCTTTACCCAAGGAACATCCCTGTCAAGTTTCATCAACATTGGCCCGGTGGTTTAGGAGGAGAAGATGTTTAAAGAAATTGTGGACGACGCACCAGGACGACAGACATTGGGCGATCACAAAAGCTCACAATGAGCACTTCGTGCTCAGGTGAGCTAAAAAACAGATTCAAACTGTTTACTAGCATTTTTCCTCTTCATATAACTTGTTCAAAGATTTCTTTCTTGAAGTCCTTAAAACTCAGAATTGTAATGAACAGAATTCTAACATGATAGTGAATTCGGCTCTATAAACACGGAAAACAGTGTGCAAAAAAAGGAGAAAATGCTGGTTAGCAGCATTTTCTCCTTTTCGCACACTGTTTTCCGAAGGCTTCTTTCTCTGGGGCATCAAAAGTAGGGATTGTGTGGTAATAGGTTAAAGTGCCATCTTTGATGAGCCTCTGCGAACTGCGCAGGCTGATCCAAAGATGACACTTTACACGAATGTTTGAATGCCCCTTTTCCCATGCTGCAAGCCATATGATATGCATCACCTTTTCTCCAGCAGTAGAACAATAGGATTGAGTGTATAACTTGGTCTGGCATGGGATCTAAGTGGTACAATAAAGTTATAGAGGCCGTTAGAGGCATAGTCTGCTGCAACTATCACTGCCGAGTTGCTCCAACTGTACTCTTTGGCATTCTGGTAACTGCAATGGTCACAAACCTGCGAAATATAAATACATGTATGTTAACCACCCACATTCACAAAATCCCTACTTTTGACGCCCCTGAGAAAGAAGTCTTCGGAATACATTGTGGAAAAAAGGAGAAAATGCTGGTAAACAGTATTTTCTCCTTTTCCTACAATGTTTCCTACCCTTCACAAAACAATTTTCAAATTTTCAGTCACTTCAATTTTGTAGTCTGCAATTGCTTTCAATTTGGACCAGTCTAAAATTTTGTCGTTTGGTAATGAATTAACTAATTATCACACAATAATTTTTAGACTCTTTCAAACTAAAAGTGACTAAAGAAATAGTATTTCTCTTCAATCAGGTATAAAACATTGTGGTTAAAGGACTGAGGATTGTAAAGTAAAGGGTTAATACCTTCATTTCAAAGGTTCCAATTTATTGACAGAAGAATCTGAAGCAGGTGTCTACAACACAAATATATCCATATGTATGCACACAGATGGACAATCCAACAGGATCAAAGTATCATTCCAATATAATCCCCAAAGCATATATTTTCTGCTGGAGAATAACAATTTCCACAGTTACAAAATCATGCTGTTGAAATAATGACATTGCAAGCAATCACGATTTTTCACATCTCCGCTACATGACTTTAGACGTGATCAAAGTTGAAGGCATCTGCGTAATAAGTGTAATTCAAGTGATTTATTTTTCAGTATTTGATATGATAGCTGTTTAAACACCACTTTCAGCATTATTTCTGCCAGGAACAGCCCACATATTCATGCATTTCCTGAATTTCATCTGTACTAGGGTGGGGCTCCGAAGTGCCTTGCCTAGAAATACTTCCTTCATTTTCATGGCAACCCATTATGAAATTAAGGGCAGGGAAAGTGCAATTATGTGTCTGGTAAAAAGTTGTAACAACAACTGAACTTTCAATAATCTATAAACAAAACTAATCTTCTACACATGATCCTCACACATACTAACCTGTACCAGCTGCAAGCAGCATAGTGGTCTTTTTTCCCTGACAAGATGACACAAAGTTGGACTGGTTCCAATATAAGGTGTAACTGGTGGAAAGCCACGAACCAGACTGAAAACATATATATAAAAATTTGACCAGTGTCCACACTTTGTGCAGGTAAGACTGTATGTTGAAGGCCATTATGAACTAAATGTTGACACTAACTCATTCCCAAACACAAAAATCTTAGGTTTGTCCAAATCAAAAGCATTTGTAGATAACAAAATAAAATTGCCTGAAAATTTGAAATTTGTTTTATGAAGGGTAGAAAACAGCATGGGAAAAAGAGAAAATGCTGGTTACCAGCATTTTCTCCTTTTCCCACAATGTTTTCCAAAGGCCTCTTTCTCAGGGTCATCAAAAGTAGGGATTGTGTGGTACCCAGTTAACCTAAAGTCAACAAAGGTCATCAAATCACTTACCACTACCAGACGGGAGAATGGAGGTCAGTCTAGTTATTGCTTACTATTCAGATAAGGTTTAAATTAGTTTGCTGAAAATCCATTAGACATTAATCTTCACTCACATACCTAAAAATTAGGGATGGCAACGGTTAACCGGTTAACCGGTTAACCGATCGAATGACCGATTAACCGGTTAGGAAATTGGTAACCGGTTAACCAGAAACAAATATAAGCCTATATTGTCAAAAGTTTACTAAAATAATCATTATAATAAAAAAAAATACAAAGTTTATTTTGCCGGTTCTGACAACCAAAACTGCGTCATACGCACATCCAATGTCGCCAAGACGCGGCGAAGGTGTGATATACAGTTTGACATGTCTGTGCAATATTAAACATTGTTAATTCGCTAATTAGTCCCCAGTCTCCAATAATAAACAGTCAAACACGTGTCCTCTTTGGATCAAAGGCACTGGCTTATCCTACTTGATTTGCTTGGATTATTTCATTAAGTACCCGCCCCTAATCAAATATATGCATGGATTAACCAGTCAGCGTAAGAGGGATTGAAATTTATAAAGTCAATCATTCTGTGTTCAAACAGGCATAGCGGTTTCTCTTCGTTCGTTCATTATCACTTCGATAAGTATCTTCGAAAATCATAGTATAGTGCATTGGCTTTGAATTTGGGAGAGTCTAAAATTTAAACCTGTCGTTTGGGTGATGGCTAACACCCGATCACTTAGCGATAGCCGCTTCGTTTGACGATCAATGACCATAGCATCATCTGTATGATTCTGTTTGTATATTTTTTGAAGTTGTAAATAGCAGTGATCCCACTAGTTTTTTCTTTCGATTCAGCACTAAAGTCTGTTATTAATATATCTATGGAAATTTACTGCTTAAAATCATTAAAAAGCTGAAAAGACGATCTCAAGTGACTCTGATCAGTTGCATCCAGGCCGCGCGATCGCGGGATTCACGCTATTTTCTTCTGCCTTCACGCAATTTTGTGAATGTGATGGGGGAGCAATTGCGCAATATCGGTGTAACTCCCGCAAAAAGAAGACACAGCTGCGTGCATAATAGAAAAATTGAAAAAGTCAGGTCCGGTTTCAAGTCATTTCAATAAAATAATCGGAAGTCTGACAATGCTTACATAAAGGTAGACTGTTCCAGGTGGTTTCCGATTTCGTAGTGAAGTTTGCATTGAGGCGGGGAAACAATATATCTACACATGCGCATTGAATGTTTACTTTCATAATGCTGACGAATTGAAGAATCCGGCGGTTTAAAACTTGAGATTTGTCATGTATTCCGCCCAAAGGAAACATGTCAAATACTTTCATTGGTTCTGTTGCCGACGCCGATGGTTCATACGATGATAGTATGGAAAGAATTGAGTGAAAACAGCAGGGAATAAACTTAAGTTTGTTCGGCCCCAGGTTCTGACTTACTACTGAGGATGTATCGTAATCGTGAATTGATGTGTACATCTATAGATGCGCATTATCAATCAAGAATGAGAATCTATAATGTTTTGTGTTAAAAATGAGGTAAGATCAACCCAATAGGCATCAACCCTCCCCTGTCGGCCGTAGAAATATAGATCTAGCAAATATCCTATCAGCCCTTGAAAGACAGTATTCATTTCCATTCAAAAAAGGAAATTGACCAGAAAAATACATATTTTGCGTATACTTAATTTTCTTTCACCCACCCCCGAAAATTTTTACTCCCCCCATTTTGAAAATTCCATGGGGGATCTCCCCCTCTTGGCAGAATTCCTGGATGCAACACTGCTGATCGGACAATGTCGAAAGGAACATTTTGTTCTGTCATGGGTTTCCGTGTTTCTTGCATCGAGCATTTTTTTAATTTATGGATAGGTATTTCCGCCTGATTTGACAATAATTTATCAAAATGGGTAGCAAGTAACTTCAAATCCTGGTATTTTACACAATTTAAGCAGATACTGTTTTTTTTCCCAACGTGAGGTCTCGCGTGAAACCAATTTTTTTTTTTACGTGAATTTCAGTTCTATTAGGTGATTGACGCAATAATTTGCGTAGTGGAAACACTGAAATGGCCTGGTAATTTCTTGTCCTCTATAGAAAACACTGTGGGAAAATGATTTTATTGCTGAGAGGGTGAGAGATCGTCGATAGATTGGCCGTCTTTTGCGCTAAAGTACAGAAATAGTAAACATCACGGGAATGCATTACTCACGCACCGGTTGTCAATGTTGACATATCGAGCAGGTACCTTCATCTAAAATGTTTTTACATGGTCGTTCGGTTAACCGGTTAACCGATCGAAAGATTGAACGGTTAACAGGTTAGCAAATTTACTAACCGTTGCCATCCCTACTAAAAATCTAAAAAGGTCTTCAAGACATACTGCAATATATAAGATGAAGTGAGATCAATCCAGTGTCTGCTGATTGTCCATGCCATATGTCATAGGTTGAAGCACTGTGTACTTCATTTTTACCTGTAGACTTTGAAATCAGTATGAAATGACTGGAATTTACAATGACTGCCTAACTCAGTTTGCAGATCTCATATTGATCTAAAGTTTACCTTGGTATTTTAAAGCTAAAGCACAATATTCAAACAAACAAAATTACATCACCAGACAGACATGAACAAAGCACTACTCTTCCCTAAAGAAGCATACAATTACCTGGGATCATCATCTTCATCTGCAAAAGGTAAACTATCCTCTGATAATGTTTCATCTTCAATATTTATGGAGATGTCTCCTGATTCCAGAACTGCTGGTACAGGAGCTATACTGGGTCTTTTTTGTAGACTGGCATGACCCTTTGGGGGCTCTAATTGGGTCCTCCGACTGCCTGTCCTCTTCATTTCTTGAGGAGCATTTATAAGTCTGGTATGCTGTAATTCTAGTGCCATTGTGCCTGAGAAACATAATACATTTCAAGCTAATTCTTGAGAAAACAAAAAAGTTGAATCTTGTTCATCAGAACTGTCTGAGAATGTAAGAAATTCTTTTCTATCATCAGACTGAAAATTGTTATATATTACAAAATAGTGACATTTTTATTATACTACATGTTGATTTTATCGTAGTGATTATCAGGTAATCCATACCTGAACTAAGTGAAAAAAGGGGACATTTGAAAGTATAAAAAATATGATATCACAAGCAGTTCCACAAATTGTGTTCAAAATAAGTACAGCTGAAAACTGAGACTTTAAAACGAAAGACAATGAAACAAGAACACAAAATGCATGTGCAGATGCTCAGCTGCAGTTAGCTTTCTCACTGATGCATTCGGCAAAAATATAGAATATTTGAGTAAAAATCATATAATGTGGGTTTTCTGCCCCTCTGGTAAATGTTCCCCTTTCAATTATCAAAAGCTTGATAGGGTTTGAAGCTAATAGTAACAATTATCTCACCAACACTTGCAATAACACTAGCAACTTTTGATTTATGTTCCATTCCTTGGAAAAGTCGTTTGTCAGATTTGGATTCCTCTTGGTTTGGATGAGCCAGTATGAAAGCAGAGTTCTCTTCTTTTGTTATATTCATATAGAAACACATGTCTGTTTCCTTCATGATATGCCTGGGACCAGGATTAAGCTGTATAGTTGAGCCTGGAGAATGTTGCTGGATACCAACCAGTGATACTCCATATCTAGAACAAATATTTTATGTATTGAAATACTGAAGCAAGAAAATTATATCTATGAAGAACTTTTGAGCTACCTTTGAGGACAACATAGATTAAGATCAAACTTCAAAGTAGATGCAACTTCTGAATTTAGATATGCATTGCTGTGTCAAGCCATTACCAACATATAAAGTTTTAGACTCATCCATGTGGATGGAGTTTGCAGACAAGTCTGTTGCTTTACCTGAATAGCTCTGATTTTGAAAGACTTGGACTCTGAACCTGTGTAAAGATGCTTTTGAAAACAATATCAGGCTTGTTAATCCATTACCAAATGACAATATTTTAGACTGGTCCAACTTGAAAGCATTTGCAAATGACAAAATAAAAGTGACTGAAATTTTGAAATTTGTTTTGTGAAGGTTAAAAAACATTGTGGGAAAAGGAGAAAATGCTGGTAACCAGCATTTTCTCCTTTTCCCACAATGTTATCAAAAGGCTGCCTCCTTAGGTTTATGAAAACCAGGGATTGTTTGGTAAAGGATTAAGTGAAGTGGCATTAAACATGCTTTATATGACCAAAATCAATATTACAGCAGTGGACATGACAGAGCATGATCGGAATACATGTGTGCGCAAGCAAATCTTGCATTATTCTCTCCCCATTAATGGGCAAAATTGCTGAAAAACTTTCTAAGGTTCCATATGCTCTGGCATAAGAAATCATTTTTTTTTGCTTTTGTAATCACCATAAAATCTGTGGAATATCCTAAACAACAATCAGTTTATTCGAGTAACAACAAAATTTTTGTCTTGTATACATTCAAAGCTTTTACAGAAAACAACTTAAATGTGTCTAAAATGAATGAAAATGACTCAGAGAGGATAGTAAACACTGCTTTTAACAGTCTTTTCACCTTTTCACAAAGTCATTAAAACTCAAGGTTGTGTACTTAATGATAAACTGGCAACAAAATTGACAACTTGTTGAAAATGCAGACAACACATAAAATACGTTTCAAAACATAAGAGCTGTATTCAAAAGTATGGAACACATCTTGGGAATTTTGACAATCATTTTCTACTTTTTGAGCAATAGTTTCAAAATCCATCTTCTTCACAGCTGTAAAACATGGTACGGTTTGGTAAAATACTAAAAGTCTAACTGAAGCACCAAACTTACTTTCTGTGAGCATGAAATGAAGCATAGGTAAAACTTTTCCCTTTGTATTCTCCAAAAAATTTACTGTCACCAAGTCGAATGTGATAAATCTCATTACCAGAGCAACGACCATATAATCTCTGCCATTCTTCCGAAGATGTTTGTCCTTCCCTGAAAAATCATCATTAAGATTTATTTATCTGTGGCTTTTTTTGTTGGTATTCAGCGCTTCACTACACAATTGCAGGCAAATTCAATCTATAACTACCAATATTAACCCTCAAACCTTAAACTCTTTTCCACTCGAATAAATTTTAGCCCTGTCCAAATTGAAAGCATTTCCAGACCACAATTTCAGTGTGGCTCAAATGGTGCAATTGTTTATCGATAGGGCAATTATTTAAGCCCCTTTAACCCTGTGCCAAATGACAAAATTCTAGACTGGTCCAAATTAAAAGCATTTGCAGACAACAAAATTAATTTGACTCAAAATTTGAAATTTGTTTTGAGAAGGGAAGAAAACATTGTGGGAAAAGGAGAAAATGCTGGTTACCAGCATTTTCTCCTTTTTCCACAATGTCTTCAGAAGGCTTCTTTCATAGGGTCGTTAAAGGTGAAGGGTTAAAGAAAATTCTGGTCATTTTTAGTCAAATCTATATTATCCTCTGCAAATTCTTTTAAAGTGGAGAAGTCTCAAATTATGCTGTGTGGAAAAAAGTTAATTTTTATGAAAGAAAACAAACTGTAGACATATCTTAACCCTTAAGCAAACAATCCCTGGTTTTTATGACCCTGAGATAGAAGCCTTTTGAAAACATTGTGGGGAAAAGAGAAAATGCTGGTAACCAGCATTTTTCCTTTTCCAACAATGTTTTCTACCCTGCTGGAAACAAATTGCAATTTTTGAGTTATGTTTATTTTGTAGTCTGTAGGTGCTTTCAATTTGGACCAGTCTAAAATTTCCTTGTTTGGTAAAGGGTTAAGTGAGAGTTTATTTCAGAGAATTAGCTCGGGTCTGGTGAAACATAGGCCATATACAAAAATGTCAGTTGTTGCCTTTTGATGACTTTGATGACTTTTGATGACTCAAATATTGTAAGAAGTGAAGTACCACACTATGAATAAAGCAAGAAGAGCATACAGAACAGGACTCATTTATCAGATTTGTTTTCTGAAAAGGAGGAAAACATTCTATTTTCTCATTTTCTTACCATGATTTCAAGATAGCCTTCTTCCTCAAGATCATGAACACACTGGACCATTAACCATTTACCAAGCAATCCCTGGTTTTTCTTACCCTGAGATAGAAGCCTATTGAAAAAATTGTGGGAAAAGGAGAAAATGCTGGTAACCAGCATTTTCTCCTTTTCCCACAATGTTTTCCACCCTGCTGGAAACAAATTTCAATTTTTCAGTAACATTTTTGTCGTCTGTAAGTGCTTTCAATTTGTACAAGTCTAAAAATTGTTCGTTTGGTAAAGGGTTAATACAGAGCTCAGACTATTTTCAACAGTAGTTAAAATATCTGGAGCAGCTAAGGCATCTTCCCTTGAGTTTCTTGATACGGAAGAGCACAGATCGTAATTCATCCAGGTTGTAATAATCTTTCCAAGCCACTGGCTCCTATCCTACATTAACCCTTTACCACACAATCCTAACTTTTAACGACCCTGAGGTAGAACACTTTTGAAAACATTGTGGGAAAAGGAGAAAATGCTAGTAACCAGCATTTTCTCCTCTGCCCACAATGTTTTCTACCCTTCACAAAACAAATTTCAAAATTTCAGTCACTTTTATTTTGTCTTCTGCAAATGCTTTCGATTTGGACAAACCTAAAATATTTTCATTTGGTAATGAGTTAATAAGAGTATACTTACTGTCCTCTTGAAGTATGCAGTAAAAGTGTGACTAGTGTAGAGGTTGCAGGACACAGACAGTTGTTGGCAAGAAGGGCATACTTGAATTCATCCTCACAGACAACATGCTCTGAAACATACATGTAGAAACATCTGCAAACAGTTTGCTAAACCCAAAAATTTTAAACTTGCAAATATTGGAAAATATTATCATAAACACTTCCAGCCGACAAATTAAGCCTTTACCACATAACTCCTTACCACACAATCCTGACTTTTAATGACCCCAAGTGAGAAGCCTTTTGAAAACGTTGTAGGAAAAGGAGAAAATCCTGGTAACCAGCATTTTTCCTATTTCCACAATGTTTTCTACCCTTCGCAAGACAATTTTAATTTTTGAGACATACTTAGGTTGTCGTCTGCAAATGTTTTCAATTTGGACTGGTCTACATTTTGTCGTTTGGTGAAGAGTTAAGCCTCTACCAAGTAATCCTGTATCCTGAAAACACTGAGGAAAGCTTCTGAAAACATTGTGGGATCCCAAACTGTCATATACGCCTTCAAAAACACTCTTATTGCGAGTCATATTAATTTTGTAATCTTCAAGTACTTTCAATTTGAACAAGAATGAAAATTCTTCCATGGTACAAAGTTATCAGATTCACCTGTATTAAAGGCATTTATAGAGGAGAAACTACAAATAACCAAAACGATAACACTTGTTTCTGATTAAGTAGAAAACACTGAGGGAAAAGAAGGAAATTTCTGTACCAGCATAATCTCCTTTTCTACAATTTTTTTCTAAGCCTCTTTCCTCTTTCAGGGTCAATAGAAGTCAGAATTGTGCGGTAAAAGGGGTATATCGTTAAATGTAGCTCAAATAGGATTTGTATTTCAAAAGGTTAAAATATTGCAGCAAATCACAACAAGAAGACCATGATGGTCCTATATCGCTCATCTGAGTACCAAGCTGTAAAATCAAACTTGTGATGCCTGGACAGGGCCAGTTTTGACCCCAGAGGCATCCTAAGAAAAAACTTGGTAGAGGTCCACTAGGAGATGCTACTAACAAAATATCAAAGCTCTACACCTTCTAGTTTCAGAGAAGTAGAATTTTAAAGTTTTCCTTCTTTATTCCTATGTTTCAAACTTGTGACCCCTGGGGCGGGGCCAGTTTTGACCACAGGGGCATCATATAAATAATCTTGGTAAAGGTCCACTAGGAGATGCTACATACAAAATATCAAAGCTTGTCACCACCTAATTTCAGAAAGAAGAATTTTAAAGTTTTCCTTCTTTGTTCCTATGTTTCAAACTTGTGACCCCCGTGGCGGGGCCAGTTTTGACCCCAGGGGCATCATATGAACAATCTTGGTAGAGGTCCACTAGGAGATGCTACATACCAAATATCAAAGCTCTACCCCTTCTAGTTTCAAAGAAGAAGATTTTCAAAGATTTTGCTATTTTTTTTGTTTTGGTTTCCACAGCAACCAAAATTATGGCTGGAATTCAATCTCTTGAACAACTTTGGTAGAGCCTCACCCAAGGAACATCCCTGCCAAGTTTCATCAAGATTTGCCAAGTGGTTTAGGAGGAGAAGATGTTTAAAGAAATCGTGGATGATGGACAACACCCGATGGACATACAATGGATGACGCATGACTGACGATGGACATTGGGCGATCACAAAAGCTCACCATGAGCACTTTGTGCTCAGGTGAGCTAAAAACACTGGTATTTAGTACTTTATCACAATGCTTTCCATATGTTTGTTTAAAGACAGGATCATTTCATTCAGGCTTAATTCAGTTGCAATATGGTACCATTTTACCAAATTATCAACACTTTTAATTCTTCAGTTCAATTCAGAATTTAAGATTTTCTATTAGCAAGCATTTTTTCATTTTCTCACACCATATTTTCTACCCTGTAAAAGACACATTCAATCATGAATATAAGAATGAATTTGTCGACCAGTTTAAAATTTTATCAGTCTGTAAGGACTTTACCACATTTTCTCCCTACTCCACAATCTCATCAATATTAAAAGACTTTAGTGCAAGGGTTTTAAAAAATTGAATTGCTTTGGTAAAGGGTATAAAGATATCAATACCTCAAAACAGTCAAGAAAAAAACATTACCTGCAAATTTCACATGGAACTTGTTTTCTGGTCTAAATATCTGGACATACTGTGGACACTCTGGTGCGAAATCTTTAATGGCCCATGATCTCAGTATAGTATGCTGGTCCTAAAACATAAACAAATATAGCTGCTGATGCATTTAATCTTCACACTTTAATAAACAATCTCGAATTTTAATCACTATGAGAGGGTAGGATTAAGGAAATATTGTGGGAAAAGGAGAAAATACTGGTACCTAGTATTTTCTCCTTTTCCTACAATATTTTCTATATTATCAAAGCCAAGTGTCTTGGTTACAGCCACATGTAGTTTGTCATCTACAAAATTCTATTTTTTCAACTTGGGAGAGTCTAAAAATTTGTCATTTGGGAAAGAGTTTAGATTGGTCAAAATTGGAAGTGATTTCAATTAAATGCAAATAGTGTTACTAAAACATGAAATTTGTCTTTGAAAAGGTAGAAATCAATTTCGGAAGATACCAACATGCTGGTAAGTCTAACAAGTGGGCCATGATGGCCCTAAAATTGCTCACCCGAGTCTATTGACCAAACATGAACCATTTTCAATCCAGTTTCCCAGTGACCTAGTTTTTCAACAGACATTACCTATTATCAAACACTTTCGAGATATCAATAAGACAAACATTCTGACCAAATTTCATAAGTATTGGACTGAAAAAGTGGCCTCTACAGCGTACAAATGTTTTTCTAAGATTTGACCAAGTGACCTAGTTTTGGACCCGACGATTACCCATTATCAAACTCTTTTGAGACATCACCAAAACAAACATTCTGACCAAGTTTGAAGAGTATCAGGCAGAAAATGTGGCCTCTAGGGTGTACACAAAGTTTTTTCTAATATTTGACCCAGTAACCTAGTTTTTAACTCCACATGACCCATTTTCAAACTCATTCAAGGTATCACCAAGACAAATATTACAAACAAGTTTCAGGAGTATCAGACTGAAAATGTGTCCTCCAAAGCATACACAAGGTTTTGATAACATTTGACCTATTGACCTAGTTTTTGAACCAACATGACCCATTTTCAAACTCATCTAAAGTACTATCAAGGCAAACACTCAATTTTCGAGAATGTTGGACTGAAAATGTGGCATCAAGAGTGTATACAAGGTTTTTCTAAGATTTGACCTGGTAACCTAGTTTTTGACCCAACATGACCCATTTTCAGAGTTGTCCGAGATATCATCAAGACAAACATTCTGACCAACTTACAACAGTTTTGGACTGAAAATGTGGCCTCTAGAGCATACATAAGGTTTTTCTAAGATTTGACCTAGTGACCTAGTTTTTGATACCCAAATCCGAACTTGTCCAAGATTTCATCAAGGCAAATACTCTGACCAGCTTTCATGAGTATTGGACTGAAAATGTGGCCTCTAGAGCGTACACAAGTTTTTTCTAAGATTTGACCTAGTGACCTAGTTTTTGACCCCACATGACCCATTTTCAAACTCATCTGAGATATCATCAAGACAAACATCCTGATTAACTTTCATGAGTATCGGACAGAAAATGTGGTCTCTAGAACGTTCACAATGTTTTTCTAAGATTTGACCTAGTGACCTAGTTTTTTACCCAATTTCGAACTTATCCGAGCCGAGATTTCATCGAGGCAAACATTCTGAACAAGTTTCATGAGTATTGGACTGAAAATGTGGCCTCTGAAGCATACACAAGGTTTTTCTAAGATTTGACCGGGTGACCTAGTTTTTGATACCAAATTTTGAACTGATCCAAGATTTTATCAAGGCAAACATTCTGACCAACTTTCATGAGTATAGGACTGAAATGTGGCCTCTAGAGTGTACACAAGGTTTTTCTAAGATTTGACCCAGTGACCTAGTTTTTGACCCAATTTCAATTTTATCCAAGACAAGATTTCATCGAGGCAAACATTCTGAACAAGTTTCATGAGTATTGGACAAAAAATGTGGCCTCTAGAATGTACACAAGGTAAAAAGTTGACGATGGACAACGGATAACGGACACCGGACACAGCACTATCACAATAGCTCACTCTGAGCAGTTTGTGCTCAGGTGAGCTAAAAAGCCTGAGCCTGTATTGTTTCACAATAACAGTGCTATGTTAAAGACCTCTAGCATCAAAGTTTCTAGAAAATTTCATTGAAAATTGAATATGCACTATTCTTTCAGTTTTGATTTCATACAGATATTCATTTGTAACCACTTTCTGCCTGTGGATCTTGATAACACGTGACTGTGTTCCAAAGAGTTATACCTTTTCCAAACATAAGAATTTATTTAGACTCTTTAAAACTGTAAACTTTTGTAGACTAAACTCTCAAATTTCATACAGATGAGCTTGAGCTAAATGTTGGGTAAGAAAACATCTTCGGAAATGGAGAAAATGCTGGTTACCAGCATTTTCTCCTTTCCCCACAATGTTTTCAAAAGCATTCTTTCACAGATCATTTTGCTTTGGCTTAATACTTTATCAAACAATCCCTGGTTTTAACAATCCTGAGAATGAAGTCTTCTGAAAACCTTGCAAGAAAAGGAGAAAATGCTCATTACCAGCATTTTCCCCTTTTCCCATGATATTTTTTCTCCTTTTGTTACAATTTTTTTAACCTTTCTAAGTCAAATCTCAATTTCTGAGTCACCTTTATTTTGCTTTCAATTTCAACTAGTCTATAATTCTGTCATTTGGCAAAGAGTTGAGTATACAGAAGTGATTATTTCCTGTACACCACAAAGATATTAAACTTACTGCAGCCTCTTTATTCTCCACATTCTGCGTAGCGGCAAGAATAAAACAAGCCTCTGCATCCTGAACCCGGCAGCGGGCCAGGTCAGTGTCCTTCATTGCTGACCCCTGGATAAAAATAACCCTCTGGGCCCACATTGGCACCTGTAGTAACATCTTCATTGTGGGGTCAAGTTCACATGGTGACAGGAGAACGACATAGAAATCCTGCAAGTACAATAAGAGAACATACATAGAAATGGAGCTTCAAGGATCTTAAAAACTAGAGGGCCATTGGCCCTGGACTGCTCTTCTTAGACTACAGCTTTATAGCAAAGCCCTACGCCATCAAGTTTCAGAGAAAAAAAATTTTTAAGTTTTACTTCCTTGTTCCTGTGTTTGAACTTAACATCCCTGCGGCTGGGCAAGCTTTGACCCCAAGGCCATCATATGAACAAACTTGGTAGAGGTCCACTAGGGGACACTACATACCAAATATCAAAGCTCTATGCCTTTTAGTTTTTGAGAAGAAGAATATAGCTTTATATCAAAGCTCTACGCCATCAAGTTTCAGAGAAATATTGTTTAAAGTTTTCATTCTTTGTTCCTATGTCTAAACTTGTAACACCCTGGGACATCATTTGAACAACTTTGGCAGGGGTCCACTAGGAGATGCCACATACTGAATATCAAAGCTCAAAGCCATCTAGTTTCAGAAGAGACGATTTTTAAAGTTTTCCTTCTTTGTTCCTATGCTCAAACTTGTGACCCCTGGAGCGGGGCCAGTTTTGACCCCAGAGGCATCATTTGAAGAAACTAGGTAGAGGTCCACTAGCAAATGCCACAGACCAAATATCACAGACCAAATATCAGTGCTATGCTTTCTAGTTGCAGAGAAGAAGATTTTTAAAGTTTTCATTCTTTGTTCCTATGCTCAAGCGTCCAACCCCCATGTGGAGCCAGTTTTGACCCCAGGGGTATCGTATCATTCAAAGAAACTTGCAGAGGTCCACTAGGAAGTAACACATACCAAAAATCAAAGCTCTATGCCTTCAAGTTTTAGAGGAGAAGGTTTTAAAGTTTTCCTTCTTTGTTCCTATGTTCAAACTTGTGTCCCCCCAAGGTGGGGCCATTTTCGACCCCAGGAGCATCATTTGAAGAAACTTGGTAGAGGTCCACTAGGAGACGCCACATACCACATACCAAAGCTCTACGCCTTCTAGTTTCAGAGAAGAAGATTTTTCAAAAATTTTGTATTCTTTTCATATTTGTTGCAATGGCAACCAGAGTTATGGGTGGAAATCAATTCTTTGAACACTTTTGGTAGAGCTTCACACAAGGAACATCCCTGCCACGTTTCATCAAGATAGGCCCAGTTGTTTAGGAGACAAAAATGTTTAAAGAAATTGTTGACGGACGACAGACATAGGGCAATCACAATAGCTCACCTTCAGCACTTTGTGCTAAGGTGAGCCAAAAAGTATTGACTAAAATGAGTCTGTTCAGTTTGCACAGGTTGATATGAGTCAAAACTTTTTGTTCGTCATAAATTTTTTGTATGTCCAAGGACTATTTCACTTTCCCTGAACTTTTTTTTCAAACTTCTAGATAGTTAATAGTATTGACTCACTCTTTACAAAAATACACTATCTTTTAAGTTAGGTAGAGTTACTGAAACCTACAATTCTCCCCCCCCCCCTTCAAACCTTTACCATACAATGCCTACTTTTATCACCCCCTAACAAAGAAGGTGTTTAAAAGCATTGTGGAAAAAGGAGAAAATGTCATTTGGGCCACTTTCAATTTGTCATCTGCATATACCTTCAATGTGGACCAGCCTGATATATTGTCGTTCAGTAAAAGATTCAGGTGAACAATAAACCGCTGAAAAATCAACTGTTCTAATTCACAGTGTTGTGGTAAGTGTCAAATGCAGCATCAATCATAACTAGAGCTTTAGATGTTTTTAACTGCATAGAAACATTTTAAAATCCACATTTTCACATACAACTCATTTAACCTTTTGCCACAAAATCCTGAATTTTGATGCCCCGCGGGGAATAAAGGCATTTGAAAACATTGTGGGAAAATAAAGGTGGGTATTTAGATTTTTTACATCTTACCAAATTAAAAAAATATACATATCAATGAAATTCATATGAAAAAATAATACAAATCATCAATAATTAAGATTCATAAAATGACGAAAAAAAACTTTTTTGGGTGGTGTTCCCTTAAAAGCCTACGTAGCCTCTCAAGCTATTTTTAGATTTCGCGCCAAAAAGTAATGAAGCATTTTGGGAATGTCAAGTTACTGGCACGTGACTCATAACACTTATATTCCATTACATAACAAAAAAGTCATGATTATTTTCCATAATGCCTTCCTCGGATGCTATTTTTGAAACTTCGTCTGTGTATTCCCTTATGTAAATGAGCGAACTGATCATCTGAAAATAGAACGTGTCTCTCGACGGTGTCGACCCAGGCCGTAGTAAATCTCTAATTTCTCGTGTTGTTGGACAATGTTCTACTACTAGGGTTTCATGAATGAAAATTAAAAGGCTTTGGAAGTATAAGGATGATTTTTTTGCATTTTTGTACAATTTTCGTCCCAAAATCTGAAGGGCCACCTTTAAAGAAACGTTGAACCATTTAAGCCATATTGAAATTGTCTTCTGAAAGTGCTTTCAATTTTTGACGCGGATGAAATTTTGTCTTCTAGTTCAAGGTTAACAGAAACCGTTAGCACTGACCTGTAATTTGGGATGAGAATAGAATTCATTAAGAAAGTCCATAACTGTGTCTGCTTGTAGTGTTGTTGTACAGACTACAACATGTTTCTCTGTTTGTGCCCTATGGCTGCTGTAGGCTCCACCTTGTTTTTGTCTCTCCATCCACGCATAAGCAAGCTGTTCAAGCTGAAGTAAAATTTTCAAGATTTATTTGTCATTCAATTTCTTTATTAGTTCATATGCCCCCATACCATGTCAAATATATCACTCAACTCTAAGCTACAGTTGTTATTTCAACATAAATTTTGAGTAAAGGAAGGGGCACAACTCTATCAAAAATATTCTGAAGATAATCTTCCCTTTTGGTCTCTCCACCATGAGTATCACATTTGGTGGTCAATTCCCTGGTGAAACATAATTAGTTGTATGGTTAGGTGCTAGGGGACTTGGAAACTTGTTCATAGCTGTTGCAAATCATGTCACCCCAGCCGGACATGATTTTCAACAGCTGTGAACAAGTTTCGAAGTCTCCTGCCACCTGACCATATAACCAATTTATCTTACCATAAAGTTTTACCATTCCTCCATGAATTCGGCAAAATTTCCGTGTTTTATGTATTAACAAATTGAGAGTGCTGAAAAAATTGTATTCCCCTTCTGAGTGCCCAAATTCCATGAAAAGTGATGCCACTGGGAAATGACAAAACTGAAACATGAAGTTTGGTGAACTAACTGGATAATGTCACTATCATACGCATTTGATGCTTTTTTTCTTTAACATGAATTTAAACAACTTCAAGGTAAGCAACTATAAATCTTTATGATTTGTTGGCAAAGGTTAACGACTATTAGTTTCCTCAAAACACCATTTGGTTATCTTTTTAATGCTACAATATTCGAGTTTCAGCCATTTTGCATGTTCTGTTAAAAGAATAATCATGCATACTGGGCTCCCAAAAGGAAAACTTATTTTACATGGATTTTGCCTGCGTACATGTTGGTTTGTTAGGGGCATTATTATCCTATCAGATTGAAAGAAATTTCTTTAGAGTATGATAAAACTGGATCAATATTATAAGGATTATATGCCTTTTTGGTATAGGTACAATGAACATCATATGTAAGTGGCAACTCTAAGCTGGAACATAATTGTATCAATATTTAAAGGATTATCTGCCCTTTAGGTATAGGTACCATGAGCATCACATGTAAGTGGCTACTGTCAGATGGAACATAATTGCATCAATATTCTAAGGATTTTCTGTCCTTTTGCTATAGGTATATGGAACATAACTGTATCAATATTTAAAGGATTATCTGCCCTTTTTGGTATAGATACCATGAGCATCACATGTAAGTGTCTACTGTCAGATGATACATAATTGCATCAATATTTGAAGGATTATCTGCCCTTTTTGGTATAGGTACCAAGAGCATCACATGTAAGTGGCTACTGTCAGATGGAACATAATTGCATCAATATTCTAAGGCTTATCTGGCCTTTTGCTATAGGTACATAGAACATAATTGTATAAATATTTAAAGTATTATCTGCCCTTTATGGAATAAGTACCATGAGCATCACATGTGTCTACTGTCAGATGGAACATAATTGCATCAATATTCTAAGGATTAATTGTCCTTTTGCTGAAGGTACCATGAGCATCACATGTAACTATCTACTGTCAGATGGAACATAATTCCATCAATTTTCTAAGGCTTATCTGGCCTTTTGCTAAAGGTACCATGGGCATCACATGTGTCTACTGTCAGATGGAACATAATTGTATCAATATTTTAAGGATTATCTGCCCTTTTTGGTATAGGTACCATGAGCATCACATATGTCTACTGTCAGATAGAACATAAATGCATCAATATTCTTAGGATTATCTGCCCTTTTTGGTATAGGTACCATGAGCATCACATATGTCTACTGTCAGATGGAACATAATTGCATCAATATTTTAAGGATTATCTGCCCTTTTTGGTAAAGGTACCATGAGCATCACATGTAAGTGTAAACTCCAGCTACAGTTGCTTTTTAAAGTAAATATTTTGAATCAACAAGGGAATAAATGGATCATATGCCCCTCTGATGGTTTAAAACCTTCCCAATTTTAAAGTAAACATCTTCAGCACATCTTCAGGGAAAAAAAAGAATGTCAAAATTCATACACTCTACAACAAAAACCAATACAAGGAGGGAACCACAACAATACATGAACTGCAATGTTTTTCATTGAAAACAGTCAAATAAACAATGTTCTTCTTAGTTACAGTCCTAAGTGTGAAGTTCCATGTCTGCAAACATTTTCAACTTGGTCCAAAAGTCAGTCATTCTGAGTTGAATTAGATTCACTCCTTCTGATTCATCATTCAAGTTAAATAATTATGTTTTGTCGTCTGCAAATATTTTCAACTTTGTCTAGTCCAAAATTCTGTCTTTCCGAGTTGAAATAGATTAACTCTTTCCGATTCATCATTCAATTTAAATATGTTTTGTCGTCTGCAAATATTTCTAGCACGGTCTAGTCAAAAATAATAATAATGGGTGAGTTTGATCAAGTTCAGGCTATAAAGATAGTGCATTCAGATCTTGGATCTATCCTATTAATCCTGTACCGCACAACCCTGACTTTTGATGACCCTTAGAAAACAGAATTATAGAAACATTGTTGGAAAAGAACAAAATGCTGCTAACCAGCATTTTCTCCTTTTTCATCAATGTCCTGCAATGTTTTCTCCCCTTCTACAAAAGAAATTTCTATTTCAAATTACATTTGTAATCTGAAATGGAGTTCATTTGGACAAGTCAGGATAATTTTTTTCTTCTTTTCAGCAATTTTTTTTATCCCTTAACCAAACAATCCAGTTTTTTTTTTGCGACCTAGAAGAAAAGGACTTCTGAAAATACTGTGGTAAAAGGAGAAAATGCTGGTTACCAGCATTTTCTCCTTTTCCCATAATGTTTTCTCTTCTTCTAGATGCAAGTTTCAATTTTTGTGTCACATTTATTTTTTCATCTGCAAATGCTTTCAATTTGGACAAGGCTAAAATTTTGTCATTTGGTATAGAGTTAATTCATTACCAAATGACAATATTTTAGGTTTGTCCAAATCAAAAGCGTTTGCAAACGACAAAATAAAAGTGACTGAAAATTTGAAATTTGCTTTGTGAATGGTAGAAAACATTGTGGGAAAAGGAGAAAATGCTGGTTACCAGCATTTTCTCCTTTTCCCACAATGTTTTCTAAAGGTTTCTTTGTCAGGGTCGTCAAAAGCAGGGATTGTATGGTAATGGGTTAATCTGTTAATCTATTTCATCTCTATGCTAGGAAACCATAATCGTTTCTGTATCTACAGGCCAAATGTTGCTCATGATGGCTACATGGTTGCACAGATTACGACAATACATTTCATCTTTTGCTGGCCATAAATGTAATAATCACTGTTGTCATTTTCAGTTTTTAACCTTTTGCCAATTGACAAACTTTTGGACCAGACCAAATTGAAAGCTCTTCAATTCAACTCTTGCTGAAAAGATGATTTCTGTCTATGATAGGGTAGAAAACATTGTGGGAAAAGGAGAAAATGCTGGTTACCAGCATTTTCTCTTTTTCCCAAAACGTTTTCAAAAGGCTACTATTCCAGACCCGTAAAAACCAGGGACTGATTGAGATATTATTGAGACAAAAACTCTGAACAACTTTCGAGAGTTTTTTGACTGAAAATGTGGCCGCTAGAGTGTACACAATGTTTTTCTAAAATTTGACCTAGTGACCTAGTTCTAGACTCGACAAAACCCATTTTCAAACTCCTTCAAGGTATCTTCTAGACAAATATTCTGACAAACTTTTGAGTGTTTTGGATGGAAAACGTGGCTTCTGGAGCGTACATAAGGTTTTCTAATACTTGACTACTGACCTAGTTTTTGACCTTACATGACCAATTATCAAACTTGACCCAGATAGCATTAAGACATTCTGACCAACTTTCAAAAGATTTAGACTGCAAAAAGTGACCTCTAGAGCTTACACAAGGTTTTTCTAAGATTTAACCGGTGACCTAGTTTTTGACCCAACATGACCCAATATCAAACTTATCCAAGATATTATTAAAACAAACATTTTGACCAACTTTCAAGAGTATTGGACTGAACATTTGGTCTCTAGAGCATGCACAAGGTAAAAGTTGAGGACGGACGACGCACAACCGATGACAGAAGCAGGATCACAAAAGCCCACCTTGAGCACTTTGTGCTCAGGTAAGCTGAAAAGCTGAGTCTTCTAAACTCGTTGAAAGTTTCATGTGAATTTATTTGACACTCTCGGGATAAATTTTGCCATACATTTTGACATCTAGCTTTTAATGATTATATTACAGAAAACAATATCTGAATGTTAACAGAAATTTTGTCAAGTGCTTCATCCCCAGGAGACACGCCATTTATCAAATTACAGCATGTCAGTGACATCAACTGCCAAATTTACCACTCTGGAAAAACATAAAATAGAATTATTCACGTCTAGAAGTGGATGTTTTTGTCTACCACTACATTTTCATTTGCACTGCTTTTACTTTAACCCTTTCCCGAACAACAAAATTTCAGACAAGTCCAAATTGACGGAACTTGCAGACGACAAAATAAATGTAACCAAAAAATTGAAATTTGTTTCCAGCATGGTAAAAAACATTGTGTGAAAAGGAGAAAATGCTGGTTACCTTCCTTATGACATTGTTCCCAATTAAAAAGTCATTTACCTTCTTTGGACATCTTTCAATTAGTGGAAACATTGACCTTTTATTCTTCTTCCTATGCACAATTTGACTTATCTTGAGAATTTAAACTTCCTTTGGACATTTTCCCCTTGTGTGATGACATTGTATCTTCTTTAGATGTTTGTATTTGTGTTTAGTCACTGTATCTTCTTTTGGACATACTTTACTTGTGTTTTACTTTCCTCTGGACAAGTGGTTTTTTACACATTAAACAATTTTTTTTAACCTTACTTTTAGGCTAAGGCCCAGATCAGAAAAGTGCTCTATTTTCAATTTTTTATCAATCCGTCTGGTAGAAAAATTCAAATGGTACAGTGAGTTAGGATAGCCTATTAGAGTCACTTTAAGCATGGTTGCCAGATCTGAAAGTGGTGCAGATTTTTTTTATATGCTAATAAACGTGCCTACCCAAATTTGCCTATATAACATAAATTAAACTTTCCTATGTTCACAAACATGAAGCAAACAATGAAACAATGCAATCTTTTTTACAAATCTTTTTAATTCAAGGTGCTCATAAAAATCCACATTTATGTAAGACTTATACGTGTATTAAATCAAGTCTGACTAATTCCACATACCGTAAAACACCTAATAAATGTTCCTGGCAGAATTAATTGCAACTAATCTCTGAATTTGCAGTCTTCTCATTCAATGTGTTTATATTTCTGGCTAGATTTATTCAGAATTCTGACTAGCGCTACTAGAACAGGCATGCAGGACAAAAATGAAGGAAAGTTATTGAGTTAAAGCATTTAGTACCTAATAGGGGATATGACTTGAAACAAGAGGCCATGATGGTCCTTTACTTTAGCTGCTTTATTTCCTGTGTTATTCTTACTTTCCTACTCTGTCACTCTATTTCACTGATGCAATAGGGGATACGACTTGAAACAAGAGGGCCATGATGGTCCTGTATCACTCCACTGGCTAATAAGTGAAAACACTACAAGCCAAAAATTACAAATCTGGCCAAAAAATTTCAAACATGAAGACATACAATATGCTAAGGCCCAGATCAAAAAAGGGCCCTATTTTTTCATCCATCTGTTACTCTAGTTCACTGATGCAATAATGGATCTAACTTGAACCAAGAGGGCCATGATGGCCCTGTATCGCTCCACTAGCTAATATGTGAAAACACTACAAGCCAAACATTACAACTCTTGCCAATTGGTTTTAAACTTGAAAACATACATTTCTTTTTCTATAAAGTTCTACGAGAAAGTTTTGGCCCCTTGTCCACAAAGCTATAAGTACTTGAATCCTGGTGGAGGTCTATAAGATAAACCCCCGTACCAAATAATACAGGATGTGTGGTTTTATACAAGATGATTTTCAAAGTTTCCTAAAATAAATGCCATGTAAAACATGAGACCCATGAAACAGGGCTAAATTTGGTAGCCCTAAGCCTTATTTAGTTTGTAAAATGATCCTTTAAAAAGTGTTCACCACATAAGCCCAGGTAAAACTTGTGACCCCTGGTGTGGGGACAAACTTAAACCCAAGGCTATTATTTGGGCCCTCCTGGTAGAGGCCCACTAGATAAAGCTACATGCAAACTTTGGTAGTCCTAGGCCTTGTGGTTATGTACAAGTAGAGGTTTTCCAAATATAAGCCCATATAAAAATTGTGACCCCGGGGCTGGGCCAAATTTGACCCCATGGCTATAAGTTAGGCATCCTTGCTACACGCCCACTTGATAACGATACATGCCAAATTTGGTATCCCAAGGCCCTATGGCCCGCCTGGGTGGCTCGGTGGTGAGCGTGTCAGACCCATGTGAGAAAAGAAGTCAGTGGCTTTGGAAAGAAAGTTGTTTTAGTACTGGTGTGAGAAAGCCAGGAAACACATGTGCGTCACCGACCGCCATGATATGACCTTAGCTGTTGAAGTGGTGTTAAACCCCAATGCAACCAACCAATCAACCAAACAACCGACCTAGGCCCTATGTCTAGGGGTCAGAAGGATTTTTAAGTTTTCCCTATATAATCCCATATAAAACTTACATAAATTACATAGAACTACAAGCCCTGTTTGGTAACCCTAGGCCTTATGGTTTTGGATAAGAAGATTTTCAAAGGTTTTCAATTTTTTTCAGTTTTATTGCCATGGCAACCAGAGTTTTTCAAGGAATCAAATTCTTTCTAGAAATTCTGAAGACGGTCATGGTAGGATCATTTCTGTAAAGTTTCATCAAAATTGGATGGGTAGTGTCAGAGAAGATGTTTGAAATATAAGTTAACACACGCACAAACAGACGCACGACAGACATCGGGCCATGACATAAGCCCGCTGGACTTCAACCAGTAGAGCTAAAAACCTCTTGATGACTTAAAATTAACAAATGCACAGTTCACTGAGCATAATTGTGATGTATGATCAATCATCAGCTTCTTTGTTTGATGCATTGACAATACAGCTGCTTTGTGTGTGTGTATATATATATAATTATGTATGTTTGGGGTGTGGATGTGGGTGTTTTACTGTTTTATTTTTGAAATGTCATGATGTAACAGATTTATTTCCTACACAACAAATCTTAACTAGTCAACAAGACATCATTTTTTGGTGCAAATGACTTTTCTCCATTTCATGTGTAACTATTCAAATATTGTTTAGTTTGATTTTTTTTCAAAGGCACTAAGTATAAAACTTTTTTTAACACTTTTATATGTCTGCGCTGTAACATTTTGTGTCATTGCTGTAATACATGTGTCGTTTGTATAATAATGATAAAAACTGTTTATAAAAGGAAGCAACGCCGTTTAATTTAATACAGAAAATTCTGGAAACAAAACCGAAAATACAGTTACATTTTTAGTACAAACAGCTATGAATCATTTACTAAATCTATAAAACTTTTTCAAGGAATAAAAATAGTTGCGAAAAACTGATTTTCTCTGATATATAATGTGCCAAATTTTTTTTCCGAAATACTCTATTCAAATAAAACAAATATGTGTTATACAGATGATTTGAAATGAAATATTGCAATCTGACCTAAAAAACTATCTAATTTTCTAAATTAGAATGGGATTTCTTTTACTTTACAATTCCGTTACATGAAGGACATGTTGATGTGTTATGACTGGCATCACATCACCGTAGACAATATTCAAGTGTGGAATATGTATTTTTCCTGTGCAGTACATTCTGTTTGTACAGATAAGAAAATTTATTAAACAAAAAAAAATCCAACTTCATTTTAAAAAATCATGTCTCCTAAAATCTGCAATACCTATATATTAGCTCATAGTGGGTGGGGTAAAGGATAAGCAAGACCGTAACATATATACAATACAGCAATTTAGTACAACAGTAAGCATTTAGTTCTCATCAAACCCTTCCACAAGAAGCTGAAACCCAAAAGTCTTAAATGATATTAAGTTGCTCATGATTTTCAGTAAATGTGTGCAAATTTGGTGGGTGGGGTAACACCAGGGCACCCAATGTATCAATGTATTTTTTCTTCTCCTGTAACTGAATTTTACCATTGCTTATGTGCTTCACTCCCAATTAGACCTATTTGCAATCAATATACTCCGGCAGATATTGAAATTTTGTGGTTTGTACACATAGGCTTAATTCAATGCATTTTCAGTGGGTGGGGTAACAAAATGTCATCTGAAAAAAATCTGCACCACTTTTGTTTCTGGCATCCACCCTAATTTGACTTATATATAGCTATACTATCACCTGGTACCAATGAAATTTTTCTACCAGATGGATTGAAAAAAAATTGAATCCAGCTGGCCAGGCCTTAGACTATTTTGATCTTCCCAACATCTAATGTAGCTCCAAAAATTACTTTTGTCGTTGAGCAGGTAGACAAATATTATGAAAAAAGTGAAAAAGCTGTTAACCTATTTTGTCACCAAGCCTTGTAAATGCCATAAGGAGGTTGAAGATGGATTATCTCAACCAAATAACAAAACTTTAAACTTTTCCGAGTTTGCAGACAACAAAATAAATGAGACTGAGAAATTGGGATTTGTTTTGGATAGGTAAGAAAACATTGTGGGAAAAAGGAGAAAATGCTGGTTATCAGCATTTTCTCCTTTTCCAACAATGTTTTCCAAAGAACTCTCTCTCAAAAGACTGTTAAAAGTTGGAATTGTGTGGTAAAGGCTTATTTGGTAAAAAAATAAGAAAATTTAAAACCTGTGTTGGCAAGATGAGTAAAGCTGCAACAATCATTCCAAGCATGAACAGCTGACTAGGCCAGATGTCAGGGTAAAGGTCACCGTATCCTACTGTTGCCAAGGTAACCACTGTAAAGTACAGGGATTCAAACAAGTCCATTTGCCTGTTACCCCCTCTCTGAAGATGCTGTATTCCGCATGCGCTGAAAAATGTACAAAAAATACATAAATCTTTCTATGGTGACAAGATTCATCTACATTTATCTCTTTATAAGATGACAAAATTTAGGTTTATCCATATGGAAAGCCCTTTCAGACAACTAATGAATTATAGCTCAAATTATGAAACAGCCTTTGAAAGGGTAAAAAAAAAAAAAACATAAGAAAAGGAGAAAATGCTAGTTACTAGCATTTTCTCCGTTTCACGAAAGGTTTCAAAAGCCTTTCCCTCAAAGTTTCGTACATGATTAACCCTTTACCACCCCTGAAAGAGGAGGCTTTTGAAAACATTGTGGGAAAAGGAGAAAATGCTGGTTACCAGCATTTTCTCCTTTTTCCACAATGCTTTCTTCCCTTTCAGAGAAAAATATTTCATATGAGTCACACTTAACTGTCATCAGCAAACGCTTTCAAATCGGACAGGTCTAAAATCATGTCTTGTGGTACAGGATTAAGGACTTCCAACAGATTAAATGTGGTTAAAATTGAACTGAACATATTGCTTGAAAGGACAAACAAAACTATCAGGAAAGAGAGAATGCTGGGATCAGCACTAAAAAAACAAACCCTTTAACCCATTACCACACAATCCCTACTTCTGACGACCCTAAGAAAGAAGCCTTTAGAAAACATTGTGGGAAAAGGAGAAAATGCTGGTAACCAGCATTTTCTCCTTTTCCCACAATGTTTTCTACCCTTCACAAAAAAAATTTCTAATTTTCAGTCACTTTAATTTTGTCGTCTGCAAATGCTTTCAATTTGGACCAGTCTAAAATATTGTTGTTTGGTAATGGGTTAACAGACCACAAAATTTTTAGCCTTGTACAATTTGTTGACAATAATTTCAATGTGGTGCTAGTTTTCTTTGATTTGGTAGAAAACATAGTGGGAAAAGAAGAAAAAGAAGAAAATGCTGGTTACCAGCATTTTCTTCTTTTCACACATGTTTTCAAAAGGCTTCTTTCCCATGGTACTAAAATGGCCGCATTGTGTGGAAGAGGGTTAAGCAAAGTTGACCTACCTGGTAAAGACAAGGCACAAAAGAGTAGCACAGAGTATCATGAGTTGTTGAGCAAGGGCAGACTGCGACTTTTGCATGACACGATGAAGGTCATTCTGAAAGGAAAGGTAAAAATTCAAAGTATTGTATGGGTCTTTTTTTTTTTATATTAACTCTTTACCAAACAACAAAATTATAGACTGGTCCAAATTGAAAGCATTTGTAGACCACAAATGCTGATTTCTTTTTTTAATGGGTAGAAAACATTGTTGGAAAAGGAGAAAATGCTGGTTACCAGCATTTTCTCCTTTTCCCACAAGGTTTTCAAAAGGCCTCTTTCCCAGGGTCGTTAAAAGTCAGGATTGTGTGGTAAAGGGTTAAGCTTTGATAAGCAATCTCTTGTTTAATCCTTTATTAAACAATTCCCTCATATTTCAATTTTTGAGCTATCTTTATTTTGTCGTCTGCAAGTGCTTTCAATTTGGACCAGTCTAAATCTAAGATACAAATGTTTGATGTTTGCCTTTAGCATTTTGTATTAACTCTTTACCAAATGACAAAATTTTGGACAAGTCTAAAATGAAGCATTTGCAGACAACAAAATAAATGTGAATCTAAAATTGAAATTAGATTTGGAAAGGGCAGAAATCATTCTGGGAAAAGGTAAAAATGCTGGTTACCATTTTCTCCTTTTCCCACAATGTTCTCAAAGGCTTTCTCTCTCAGGGTCATTAATAGGCGGAATTGTGTGGTAAAGAGTTGAAGTATGCTTTTAGATAATTTTTTAAGTCAAATATATCAATTTTATCCAACAGTCCAGTTTTTTGACCACCTACAGAATAACTAGAGAAAAAGTAATTGAAAAAGAAAATGCTGGTAACCTGCAACGTATTTTCAACCCTTTCAATGACAAATACTATCTGCTGAACTACATTTAGTTTATTGTCTGCAAATGCAATAGATTTTGACAAGTCTAAATGAGCTCTGTGAAAAGGGGGTTTGATGAATCTGAAAAAAAGTTTCAACTTAACTCTTTACCACACAATCCTGACGACCCTGAGAAAGAAACCTTTTGAAAACATTGTGAGAAAAGGAGAAAATGCTGGTAACCAGCATTTTCTCCTTTTCCCACAATGTTTTCTACCCTGCCCAAACCAAATTTCAATTCTTCAGTCACATTAATTTTGTCGTCTGCAAATGCTGTCAATTTGGACCAGTCTAAAATTTTGTCGTTTGGTAATGAGTTAATGCGAGCCTGGGCAGTCCAGGCACACTTACCTGGGTCTGAACTTTTTGCTATAGGTAAATTTCCTATATGTCAAATGAACAGTGAACCTCATGATTAAGATAATCATTAGACAAAATAGATTATATGGGTCCATCATTATTGTGATGACTTTATGGGTATAACCCTTTACTCCATAGATACTCATTTCTACACACTGCTTGTAGGAGCTTTTGGAAAACATTGTGGCAAAAGGTGAAATTGCTCATCACAAGCAATTTCACCTTTTAACACAATGTTTTCAATGCTATCAAAAGGTGTCATTTACACGTATGAAACGGCTTCATCCTTGCTGTTATTTGTGGTCAATTATATAGATGCCATAAGAATGCCTTTTGGGGTAAAGGGATAATGTATCAGGGAGATGTATCACAAACACATCCTTTTGCCCTAGTGTAGCTAAATTCTTTTTTGTTTGATAAAGGATTAAGCCTAAAAACCTTCATGGGTTCAAATGATTTTTGCCATCTAGAATATAACCAATATAACTGCAATTTTCCAGCAGCTTCTTGTCAGTAATATTTACATAAAGCCACATTTTGTGCAGTCTGATCTTCATCTATACTGGCTGCAAAGGCAACAATGAAAAGCACTTTAACTCATTACCAAACGACAATATTTCAAGTTTGTCCAAATCGAAAGTATTTGCAGATGACAAAATAAAAGTTACTGACAATTTGAAATTTGTTTTGAAAAGGGTAAAAAACATTGTGGGAAAAGGAGAAAATGCTGGCTACCAGCATTTTCTCCTTTTCCACAATGTTTTCTAATGGCGTCTTTCTCAGGGTTGTCAAAAGTCGAGATTGTGTGGTAATGGGTTAAAGACTAATCAAGTAACTGTACTATTTACTCAACACTAACAAGCATAATACTTACAAACATGTGCTCTAAAGCTTGCTTTCCCAACCAGCAATTCAGAAAGACAGGAACAAAGAGCTGGCGTAATGAGGGTGAGAAAATCTGTGGAATAAAAATAACTGTGTTGATCCCTCAATGTTAACTCTTTGCCTAATAATCTGTCTTTAACGACCCTAAAAATGGCTTTCGAAAACATTGTAGAATTAGAGGGAAAATGCTGGTAATTGTGTCCTTTGTGAATATTAAATAGAAGTCCTGATATTTTACTTCTTGTTATGCAAATTGTGAGGAAAATAATTGATTCCTGCTACTAGTGTACACAGTGAGGACCTGATTAGAGTCCTGCTAGTTCACGACTGTACTTGCACATTGTGAGACTAGATTAAGAGTCCCGCTAGTTCACGGCTATACTTGCACATTGTGAGACTAGATTAAGAGTCCCGCTAGTTCACGGCTATACTTGCACACTGTGAGACTAGATTAAGAGTCCCGCTAGTTCACGGCTATACTTGCACACTGTGAGACTAGATTAGAGTCCCGCTAGTTCACGGCTATACATGCACACTGTGTGACTAGATTAGAGTCCCGCTTTTTCATGGCTATTTTTGCACATTTTGAGGACCAGAGTGTAGTTCTGTTGTTCCTCTACCTTTTTTTTTATACTGCACAGAATTTTCTTGTGATCTGATTGAATAATATGCGCCAAACATTTTCTCTTGTACACTGACAAAACCAACATAAAAGCAGTTTCCCTTTTGGAAGCCCATTATACATGACTACACTATTAACACAACATCCAAAATGGCAGCATCGATCAAGGTTAACATCACGATTATCCGCCAAGCTGCACATTTTAGCACATGTTACCAAAGTATCACTGACATCAGTTCCAAGTGATGTCTGTTTTCATTGTTTCATTGAATTGGGGCATTTGAAAGGGAAATTCTACTGTGTCATCGTACTAAATTCTTTAAACAAAAAAAAAAACAGGTAAAATTCCCTTAACAAAAATTGAAATGTTAAAACTTTGCGGTACAATAAATTTGTTGTACAGTCAGATGGCAGGGGACTTGGAAACTTGTTCACAACTGTGATAAATCAAATCGCCATCTTGCCTTTCGCTTGGGAAGACATGATTAACCACAGCCGTGAACAAGTTTCCAAGTCCCCTCCCACCTGATTGTACAACTAATAATGTACAGTGGGACCTAATGGTAGTCTTGTTATCTATCAGTTCTGCTATTTGCATATATTGTGGGGACATACCGGTATTATAGTCCCATTATTTCATTGTAGTTTGTATACTGTTGATAGATATTTTGAGGACCAGATTGGAGTCTGCACTGCAACAGTTTTAACTTGCAAGGACCATATTGGAGTCTTGCTTTGTCAATAATTTTATAAACAATGTGATGACCAAATTGGATTGATTTTATTTCAATGATATTTTTGCATATGTTGAGGACCACACTTGAGTCCTGTTATTTCTCTTTATTTCTGCACCTTATGCGGACCAAATCAACATCGGTTTATTCAATCCTTTCCCACATACTCCTGACTTTTTATTACCCTAAGAAAGAATCCACATGAAAATAATGTGAGAAAAGGAGAAAATGCTACCAACAAGCATTTCTCCTTTTTCCAAAATATTTTTGACCCTTCTACAAATTTCAATTTCTGAGTTGCATGTATTTTGGCGTCTGCAAATGCTTCTGAATTGGACAAAACTATAAAATTTTGTAGTTAGGTAAAGACTGCACTGTTATCTATGGATGTTGTCAGGGATGTCATAACAATGCATTGGATATGATACTTACAGTAACGATGAAAGGTAAGGTGTTGATAAGCTCCAATATCAAACTCATGGATAAAATCTGCTGCAGGACATTACCCTAAATGATAAAACCGTAAAAAATACATCTCTAAGTTAACCCATTACCAAACAATCCCTACTTTTGACGCCCCTTAGAAAGATGCCTTTTGAAAACACTGTGGGAAAAGGAGAAAATGCTGGTAACCAGCATTTTCTCCTTTTCCCACAGTGTTTTCTACTCTTCCCAGAACATTTTTCTTTTTTTCAGTCACCTTTATTTTGTCATCTGCAAATGCTTTCAATTTGGACCAGTCCAAAATTTTCTCGTGTGGTAATGAGTTAAACAATGATTACAAGAATGTATGATAACGTGTCAAGAAGTCAAGAAAATAGAGGTATCATTTAACCCTTTGCCATAAGACAAAAAATGTAGACCTGTCCAAGCTGAAAGCGTTAGAAAACAATGACTTAACTCTTTACCACACAAGAAAATTTTAGACTGGTCCAAATTGAAAGCATTTGCAGACGACAAAAAGAAAGTGACAGAAAAATAGAAATTTGTTCTGGAAAGGGTAGAAAACACTGTGGGAAAAGGAGAAAATGCTGGTTACCAGCATTTTCTCCTTTTCACACAGTGTTTTCAAAAGTCTTCTTTCTCAGGGGCGTCAAAAGTAGGGATTGTGTGGTAATGGGTTAAAGGTTGCCCAAATGACAGAATTTGAAAGGTGAAAATATTGGTTACCAGCATATTCTCCTTTTATGACAATGCTTTCCAAAGCCTCATTTCTCAGGGTCCTTTAAATTTGGAATTGTATACCAAATTGCATCTTTGCAAGCCAAGGGTTACAATCCACTACCCTACTCTACCCTTGGTGGATTGAGCTTGATTTGACAATCATGTGATACCCATTTTCATTGGTTGCATCTAGCTCTAACTGCATCAAATCATATCGCTCGTAACATTTCATCTTTCATAAAAATAGAACAGAGTCACGATAGAAATAGAAGGTAAACATGAATACCTCCGTGGATGTGCGCAGGATCTGAAATGGTTTATTACCAACAAGAGGGCCAAGATGGCCCTGGATCACTCACCTGAATTTTTGAGATGACCATAGCCTATTTTTTTCTTGAGGTATCGAAACATTGGAAACAAATTTATAATTTTGCTAAGCAATTTTCAAAAGGTCACCTGTAAAAGTCATTTCGAAATCTGACCATCGGTTTCAAAAAGAAGAATTTTTAAGAATTCTTCATTTCTGTATACGAGCAAGTAGCCCCCATCCAAAAGAGCCATGTTTCTTGATGGATCAAAATTTACAAACAAGTTTTGAAAAGGGTCACCCAAGGAACATTTCGGAAAATGTCTTTTAAAATCTGACCAGGGGTTTCAGAGAAAGAGAATTTTCAAGAATTTCATCATGTCTGTATAGTGCAAGTAGCCCCCATTCACAAGAGCCATGTTTCATGACAGATCAATATTATATGTACAGTTTTTGAAAAGGGTCACCCAAGGAGCATCTCTGTCAAATTATTTTAAAATCTGACCAGGGGTTTCAGAGAAGAAGAATTTTCAAGAATTTCTTCATTTCCATATAGTGCAAGTAGCCCCCATTCACCAGAGCCATGTTTCTTGACGGATCAAAATTTCATGAACAATTTTTGAAAAGGGTCACCCAAAGAATATCTCTGTGAAATCATTTCAAAATCTGTCCAGCCATTTCAGAGAAGAATTTTAAGAATTTCTTCATTTCCATATAGTGCAAGTAGCCCCCATTCATCAGAGCCATGTTTCTTGACCAATCAAAATTTTGCGAACAGTTTTTGAAAAGGGTCACCCAAAGAATATCCCTTAGAAATATTTTCAAAATCTGACCAGCGGTTTCAGAAAAGAAGATCTTTTAAGAATTCCTTTATTTCTGTATAGTGCATGTAGCCCCCATTCACCAGAGCAACATTTTTTGACGGATCAAAATTTCACGAACATTTTTTGAAAAGGGTCATCCAAGAAACAACTCTGTGAAATTATTTCAACATCTGACCAGCTGTTTCAGAGAAGATTTTCTAAGAATTCTTTCATTTCTGTATAGTGCAAGTAGCCCCCATTCACCAGAGCCACATTTTTTGACGGATCAAAATTTCACGAACATTTTTTGAAAAAGGTCAAAAAACATCTCTGTGAAATTATTTCGAAATCCGACCTGCGGTTTCAGAGGAGAAGAATTTTAAAGAATTCCTTCATTTCTGTATAGTGCAATATCCCCATTCACCAGAGCCACATTTTTGAACTGATCAAAATTTCACGAACAATTTTTGAAAAGGGTCACCCAAGAAACATAATTATCTGTGAAATTATTTTAAAATCCGACCAGCGGTTTCAGAGGGGAAGATTTTTAAAGAATTTGCTAAAAAATTCCATTTGCTTGCCATGGCAACCAGAGTTTTTGATGGAATCAAATTCTGTGAACAACTTTTAAAGAGGACCTCCCAAGGTCCTGCCAAGTTTGGTCCAAATTGGCCCATCGGTTTAGGAGGAGTTGATGTTTAAAGAATTGTTGACGACGCACGACGGACACCAGGTGATCCTAAAAGCTCCCCTTGAGCATGTTGTGCTCAGGTAAGCTAAAAAACATTTTTCTCTTTTTTACTGTTCTTTAACCCTTTACCACACAGCAGAATTTTAGACCTATCCAACTCGAAAGTATTTGCAGACGATAATTTCATAGTGGCACAAATGATGCTTTTTTTCTTTAATAGAGTAGAAAACTTTATGAGAAGAGGAGAATAATTATGCTGGTTACCAGCATTTTCTCCTTTTCCCACAAAGTTTTCTAAAGGCCTCTTCCTTGAGGTCATTGAAAGTAGTCATTGTGTGGTAAAGGGTTAAAATTTCACAATACTCCTTTGTGCCAGTTTCACTAATTTTAACTCTTTACTACACAATCCAAAATTTGAACAACCCTAGCAAAGAAGGCTATGAAAATATAGAGGGAAAAAGGAGAAAATGCTGGAAACAGCATTTCTCCTTTTTTCATTATGTTTTCTCTTCCCCCCGCCCTCCCTGGAAAGAACAAAATCCATCATTTCTACCTCAATTAGATTTTTGTCAGCAAATGCTTTGAATTTGGACCACTGTACAATTTTGCCATTTGGTGAAGGGACAACTGGTCTAAAATTAGCCTAACAGTTATTGATTAATGCTAAAAACAAATGAACATTTCAGTCAGTAAACATGTCATCCTGTCCAATTTCAAGCTTTTCTGTTTAAAATTCAAATGAGTATGAGCCTGATGCATCATCTGTATTTTCAGTTAATTTCTTTTTCAGGTTTCGGAAGACAACTAAATTTTATCAACAAAAATGAATAGAATCAACAATTAACCCTTTCCCAAACAAGCCCTGGGTTTTATGTGTCTACAGTACACATCTTTTGAAAATACTCTGGGAAAAGGAGAAACTGCTCGTAACGAGCAATTTCTCCTTTTCCAACAATGTCTTCTACCCGTTCTTCTATCATTTTCATCAAATTTGAAATTGTTGTCTGCAAACTCTTTCAGTTTGGAAGAGTCAAAAAATTATTTGGGAAAGGGTTAAATGCAGCTCAAATAATTATCTTAAAGTTCAGAAAAGTTCAGGTCAAAAATTAATGCCATTAGGAGAGAAAAACTCTCTCTTATTTGCTAATTTAATGGCAATATAAGTCTAAAATAAGGTCCTTCATGTGTTATTTCAGCTATGATTAAACCAAGGCACAAATGATTCAGACAACACTGTACTCATTCAACAATTTTCCATGGCGTAGAAAACACACTGAAAGACCAAAGCATTGCATAACAGTCTCCTTTTTTCAAAATTTGAAGACATAAGAACACATTCGTAGAAATAAAATAAGCTTAGTTGTGTTTTTATTATTTTTGAGCCGATGTTGTCAAAAGCGGAAGACCAGCACAACATTTTATTGTCAGAGCCATTGGCTCTGAATATGAAGTTTCCTACCAACGATGTAATCTGTTGAAAATAAGGGAAAATGGAAATATGACACTTATTACAGCTTTTACCTTATAGCTGAGATACTGGACCAATACAGTCTCTGACAAACTGATAATTGCAACACATATCTGTACCACCAGAAGCACATCTGATCTGTCCACCCATAATATACGCTCCCTGAAACAAGATTAAACAAGTTAGCCCAGTAGAAACATAATTCAATTCTTTGAGCTCCAGTAACTTCAAGCTAAATCTTAGAATATTTTATCTGTCTTTGAACAAAACTGGAAAATGGTTTGCAGTCAGGTTAGAACTTGTAATTTTGGTTTAATAATGCCTAAATTCCCTCTTCCCCTTTGATAATGTTGAGATTAGTGCAAAAGCCATGTGCAATGCCCACCCAGATCAAGACAGAACCCCCACCCCCAAAGTAATCTTGTTCAAGTGCGCAACAGTCGGCATAATGTTACTTCTTCTACGGTACACTCCAACCCTGCCATCACCTCGATGAATGGAAAACCTCGACTCATCAGAGAAAAGAACGTTATTTCATTGTTGTCTAAGCCAGTGTCAGTGTGTATGTGCCCAATTAACACAACACAACAAACATACGTTCATGCAGCCCACCCTCGCGCAAGCAATTGAGCACAGTTTGGACAGATATGCGATTGTTATGTGTACCAGGGGTGTTAGCAGCTGTGGCTGTGGTAGTTTGGAAGCGATTGCGCAGGTGGGTGTTCCAAATATAGCTGTATTGGCTGCGCATCGTGATGTGCAGACATCCACCTCTTCGGAATGCCCTGTTGCTTGAAAACATTGCCTAAGGTGTAAAATAGCATGAGTAGAACATCCAATATTCATAGCATTAAGCATGCCAATGGCTTGTTTGCATAAATTTTGTGGAATTCTAGGCAAATCAAAAATAAAGAAAACCATAATGAAAAAAAAAATTTAAAGTCTTTTTATTATTGACATGAAAGTCTATAAAATTTGACTGAAAGGTTTCATAAAATATTCACAATTATACTCGTCCATGCATGCACGTAAAAATCGCTTTCAGCAGGTTTCTTCTGCAAAATGCTTTCAATTGAGTTAAAATTTGTTTTATCAGACATATAATCATTCCCCCGAATATATTTAGGTCATTTGGCATTTTGATTTTTTTTAATAACATTGCATTTTCACTTAAACACAGGGGAAGTTTCTTTTCACTATATAAATGTATGGGAACCACCAACCATAGACAGGTATAGGACTACTGCAGCCATGTAATATTAATACTTGTAGTAAATATTTCAGACTGCATAACAACAGAGATCAGTGTTACATAGACATCACAGCACAAATACCATATACTGTCAAATGTATTAAAAATTTGCTTTACCCCCTTAATTCTTTGCCAAACGAAACAATTTTAGGCTGGTCCCAAATCAAAGCATTTGCAGATGACAACATAGAAGTGACTGAAAAATTGAAATTTGTTTTGGGAAGGGTAGAAAACATTATGGGAAAAGGAGAAAATGCTGGTTACCAGCATTTTCACCTTTTCCCGCAATGTTTTTGAAAGGCTTCTTTCCCAGGGTCATTAAAAGTCCGGATTGTGCAGTAAAGGGTTAAAGTGCCTTTCACAACTTTAGTTGCCTTTGTGATCAGTTTAGATCAAGATCAGACTGCAGAAATGTGCAATCTGATCTTTGATCTGCAGTCTCCGCTTAGTTGTGACTTTCTAAACTTAAAACCAACCATGTTCATGTAACTATTTGGGCTTTATTTTCTGACTGAAGACATTTGTTTGGTGTATTTGGCCTCAAAATTTATTTGAGCCACAATTTCTGACTGAAACAATTGTGGAGAACAAAATTTGCAAGCAAAACTGGGGAGTAAATATCCAAGTAATCACTTAATTGATATATGGTGCAATCATTTTGTTGGTCATAGTGTGGCGCCGATATACAATATCTGTATAAGGCCTATATTTCATAGACTACATTTTATCCTTTACCAATAGACAAAACTTGGTGAGACCCAAAAGTTGTAATTTACTTCTAGAAAGGTCAGAAAACAATATGGAAAAAGGATAAAATGCTGATTACTGTCACTCTTTTTTTTCAACAATGTTTTCTAAGCTTTTTTCTCAGGGGTGTTTAAAAACTTGGGAATGTTTACAAAAGGGTTATTAGATGCAAGAATTTCAGACTAGTCCAAGAAAGAATCATTTTCAACAACAAATCTGTTATGGCTCAAGTGACCATAAGAACTGTCATACCTAAAGTAGAAAACAGACAGGAAACAGGAGAAAATCTTGTCTCTCTTCATTGCTGTTAAAACATTAGTCTGGTACCCCACCATACTTCAAATGTATATATACGTAAGGAAAAGCCCCTGTTGGTAGTAACTAGAGGTAATGGGATAATTCTTACTTGATCAAGCAGACTCCAGGCTGAATTGAAAACAGCTTGGTTACAATACAGTAATGGCAGAAAAGGTGTACAGCCCATTATGCACACTATCACAGTGCATACTAAACAAGAGGGCCATGATGGTCCTGAAATCGCTCACCTGAATCTATTGACCAAACATGAACCATCTAGTTTCCCAATGACCTAGTTTTTTATCAGACATTACCCATCATCAAACACTTTTGAGATATCAATAAGACAAACATTCTGACCAAGTTTCATGAGTATTGGACTGAAAATGTGGCTTCTACAGCTGTTATGTACATACCCAGTTATTCCTAGCTTTGTTCATGTGTGTATCTATTTTTTGAATGGTTTTCCCCTGTTACTATTTTTAGAACTGGATTCTCTCTTGTGGAATATTGTGCTGGAAGTTTCCAGGCCTTTATACAATCTGATTACTAAGAATTATGCAACTAATTTTAACATGAATTTTCTGGAAGTTTCTCTGTTATTATAAAAGGAAAAGCTTTTTACATCTCAGTGTTCACTAGTTAATACATGATTGCCAGACTACAGTGGGGATTATCTTGTGTTTGTGTCATAATTAGTGCCTGGATTACATTCAGTTTGGATTTGGATCAGACTAGACTAAAGTGAGGATTACTTTGTGTGCTTGGATTACATTCAGTTTGGATCAGGATCAGATTGGAATTAAGACTGGAATAGTTTGTCTTCTGAATTTAACGTCTAAGGTATTGTTTTGTACTATTGTAATATTGTCACTGTTTATTTGATATTTTTGTTAATAAATTCTGTTAATTGTTATCGTTTGTTGCTGGCTTCTTCTTTCTAGTTACGCCTGACTCGTAACACAGCATACAAAAGGTTTTTCTAAGATTTCACCAAGTGACCTAGTTTTGGACCCGACAATTACCCATTATCAAACTCTTTTGAGACATCACCAAAACAAACATTCTGACCAAGTCTGAAGAGTATCAGGCAGAAAATGTAGCCTCTAGAGTGTACACAAGGTTTTTCTAATATTTGACCCATTGACCTAGTTTTTGACGCCACATGACCCATTTTCAAACTCATTCATGGTATTACCAGGACAAATATTATGAACAAGTTTTAGGAGTATCAGACTGAAAATGTGTCCTCCAGAGCATACAAAAGGTGTTTATAATATTTGACCTATTGACCCAGTTTTTGACCCAACATGACCTATTTCCAAACTCATCCAAGATATTATAAAAGCAAACATTCTTACTAATTTTCAAGAGTGTTGGACTGAAAATGTGGCATCCAGAGCATATACAAGGTTTTTCTAAGATTTGACCTGGTGACCTAGTTTTTAACCCCCAATGACCTATTTAATATATCATCAAGGCAAACACTCTGACCAACTTACAAGAGTTTTGGACTGAAAATGTGGCCTCTAGAGCCTACAACAGGGTTTTCTAACATTTGACCTGGTGACCAAGTTTTTGACTCCACATGACCCATTTTCAAACTCGTCCAACATAAAAATTAAGCCAAATATTCTGACCAACTTTGAAGAGTTTTTTATGACCTAGTTTTTGAATCCACATAACCCATTTTTCGAACTTGTTCGAGATATCATCAAGACAAACATCCTGACCAACTTTCAAGAGTTTTGGACCGAAAATGTGGCCTCTACAGCGTATACAAGGTTTTTCTAAAATTTGACCTAGTAACCTAGTTTTTAACCCCACATGACCCATTTTCGATCTTGTCCAAGATATCATCCAGGCAAACATCTTGACCAACTCTTATGAGTATCGGACTGAAGATGTGGCTTTTAGAGCTTACACAAGGTTTTTCTAAGATTTGACCTAGTGACCTAGTTTTTGACCTGGCATGACCCATTTTCAAACTCATCCTAGATTTCATCGAGGCAAACATCCTGACCAACTTTCATGAGTATCACACTGAAAATGTGGGCTCTAGAGCGTACACACGGTTTTTCTAAAATTTGACCTAGTGACCTAGTTTTTGACCCGACATGAACCATTTTGGACATTTCTGAGATATCATCAGGACAAACATTCAGACCAACTTTCACGAGTTTTGGACTGAAAATGTGGCCTCTAGAGCGTACACGAGGTTTTTCTAAAATTTGACCTAGTGACCTAGTTTTCAACCAGACATGACCCATTTTCAAACTCGTCCGAGATATCATCAAGACAAACATTCTGACCAACTTCCAAAAGTTTTGGACTGAAAATGTGGCCTCTAGAGCGTACACAAGGTTTTTCTAAGATTTGACCTAGTGACCTAGTTTTTGACCCGACATGAATCATTTTCAAACTCATCTGAGATATCACCCAGGCAAACATCCTGACCAACTTTCATGAGTATCAGATTGAAAATGTGGCCTCTACAGTGTACATATCTTGACCAACTTTCATGAGTATCGACCGAAATTGTGGCCTTTAGAGCTTACACAAGATTTTTCTAAGATTTGACCTAGTGACCTAGTTTTTGACCTGGCATGACCCATTTTCTAAGTTGTCCTAGATTTCATCGAGGCAAACATCCTGACCAACTTTCATGAGTATTAGACTGAAAATGTGGCCTCTAGAGCGTACACAAGTTTTATTCTAAGATTTGACCTAGTGACCTAGTTTTTGACCCCACATGACCCATTTTCGAACTCGTCTGAGATATCATCCAGACAAACATCCTGATTAACTTTCATTAGTTTCGGACTGAAAATGTGGCCTCTAGAGCGTACACAATGTTTTTCTAAGATTTGACCTAGAGACCTAGTTTTTGACCCAACATGACTTATTTTCAAACTCATCCGAGATTTCATCAAGGCAAACATCCTAACCAACTTTTAACCAACTTTCATGAGTATCGGACCGAAAATGTGGCCCCTAGAGCGTACACAAGGTAAAAAGTTGACGACGGACGACGGACACAGCACGATCACAATAGCTCACCATGAGCATTTCGTGCTCAGGTGAGCTAAAAAAAAATCGCAACCAAAATTGTAAATCACAATATCATATACATGTACTGCTTTTTCTCTAAATTTATGAGTCTTTTCGAAAAGAATAGGTGGGTTAAATTGATGCACTGATGACTTAGAAGGGAGTTCTTCTGTGCTTTGCAAATAATGCTATACTACCGCTCCCTCCCCTATCGGTACTTCATGCATCACTGTGCGTATAAATATTTTCAAGCTGGCTACGCCCATGAGCATTATTTTTTTTTATTGTCATTCTTCACAATTTGGCAAGAAAACGCCATGCACATATCAAAAATACTTTTAGTGCAGTATGGCATTAAATTTCCTGACAGTTGATAAAGACAGATTTACACAGACATAATACTTTTTTCACATTTTTAACCGACCAGAAATTGATGTCCATCTTGAAATTATTTGTTCATGCTTTTGTTAGTTTCCAGAACAGGGAGGTAATTATCATGTTATTTTGTAATGAGAAAGTAGTGGTTTTAGATTCATAAATGGTTATTCTAGAAAAGACAAAAAGAAAAAAAATGGCCTGGTGAAAGTAGTACAATAATACTGTACTCAATTTTAATCTTAGCGAATTTTGTAGGATAATAATTATTACATGGGAAATAGCTGTTTTCTATTACGGGTCCACTACATTATGTAGATGTAATTTTGAATGGTCACGGCAATATTTAGGATAGTCTGCACGTGTAATTTTAAATTCAATCCACACCTAACAGCATCTTCTTGAGTCTCAAGGGCGGATCTAGAGGGGGGGACCGGGGGTCCAGACCCCCCCTGGAATTTTCGCAAAATGTGGTTATAAAAAATTAATTAAAAAAAAAAGTTCTAAATGTGGAGAACTCCTCATGGTTAGAACTGGAAACATTGTCTTTTTCTTGTAAAGGACTAACATCCACTGAAATCCAGAAATCAAAGTATCATACAATAAGACGAGTGCGTTTTCGGTGGGACCCCCCCTGAGAAAAATATCTGGATCCGCGCATGAGTCTGTAATGTATACTTTTTACAAAATTGATATTATTTCATTCATATATCAACTAGATAACATCGAGTAGACAAAAAAAACTCTTAAACTTTTTCCAACACAATCCCGACTTTTAACGACCCTGACAAAGAAGCCTTTGAAAGTACTGTGGGAAAAGGAAAAAATGCTAGTAACCAGCATTTTCTCCTTTTCCCACCATCTTTCTACGCTGTCACAGACAAATTTCATAATTTAAGTCACATTTCTCTTCTGCAAACGCTTTCATTTTGGACTAGTCTAGAATTTTGTCATTTGGTAAATAGTTAAGAAAGCATGCAACCTTGAGGCCAACATTATTGCGCTCTGCCTGACCCAGTAACATAGTGTTAGGGGCAGGTAATCCAGATAATAAAAAGACGGGATTGTGAGGCAAAGGATTTAATGGCAATAAATTCACTAGGACATACTGTGCAATATAAAAGTCTGTAGAAGATTATATTTCACAGACAATATTCAATGACAGTAATTTATTAAATGCTTTTAAATGGATTAGAGAAATTCCACAGTGAATCAATATTCTCATGACAATTGCAATAATTTCTGTCAAACAATAAGTTTAAAATTCACCACTTTTACGGTTTTACTTTTGATTTAAATGCATGCACAAATTATTAATGCATTTCAGACAATAGTGATGATGTTTAGCACTGGCTCTTTACCGAACAAAATTTTAGTTGTCTCTAAATTGAAAGAATTTACAGGGGACAAAGTAAAGGTGTTTCAAAACACAAGATTTATTTTAGGTGAAGCTTCAAAGAGGTGGGCGCTAAACAAGGTTTGACTGTACATTTAATGTCCTCTGTGTGAATGCTGGCTTAATACAGGTTGGTTGCTTCAGAGAGATGCCCACTGTGTCAGGTCTCTGCTATATAATTGCCTCCCCTGTGAATTCAGTAAATGCTTGTTTAGCCCCATACCATACAATCCGTGGTTTTTGCGACTCTAAGATAGAAGCCTTTTGAAACCATAGTAGGAAAAGTAGAAAATGCAGAGAAAATGCTGGTAACCAGCATTTTCTTCTTTTCCCACAATGTTTTCTACCCTGCTGGAAACAAGTTCCAATTTTTTAGTTACATTTATTTTGTCATCTGTGAGTGTTATCAATATGGACCAGTCTAAAATTTTATCATTTGGTAAAGAGTTAATACAGGTTAGTTGCTTTAGAGATGTGTCAACTATGACAGGTTTAGACTGTATTTTGCCTTCTCTGTAAATTTTGTGTTTCAATGCAAGCTTAATACAGGCTAGGTACTTAAGAGAGGTCACCACCCTCACAGGTTTTACTGGTTTTACTGGTGCCCTCTTTGTGACTCAGTTTATCATGCTTGCTTAGTACCGATTGGTTGCTTCAAAAAGGTAGCCACTAAGTCCAGTTGTACTGTATTTTTGTCTTCTTTGTGAATTAAATATATACCTATTTAACTGGTTACTTAACAGCAAAAATATGTGCTTGATCATTATTGGAAGCATCGTTTGCAAGTAGCAGAGTTATCTCAAATAATGATTTCTGTCTCTTAACAGGGTATAAACAATGTGGAAAAAGGAGAAAATGCTGGTTACCAATATTTTCAAAAGGCTTCCGTCTCAGTGTCATAAAAAGCAGGGATTATTTGGTAAAGGGTTATTTTGTAGAAACAAACTGATGTGGCATAGATTATAGACTTTGTCTTTGCAGGGGTGGAAAACACCGTCACAAAGGAGAAAATACTGGTAACCGCCCGGCAAAATTTAGCACTTCCTTTTTTTTTTGCTGTATCTTCTACCCTATCAAGGCAAAATCAGATCATTTGAGCAATGTGTTATATTTCATTTGATATTGCTTTCAATTTGGACCAGCCTAAAATGTTGTTGTACGGTAAAGAGTTCAATCATTTGCATATAGGAAGATATAATAGACTTGCAGATTCTGGGAAAGCAATTAGAAGAAAGCAGGTTCAATAAAAATAAGACTGCATATGGACTAGTAATTGATATTAGCCATTATTGACCTGATATAAACATTCAGACTCTATGTGACTTGATGGTCTGATAGCGCCTGCAAATATTATTGAATTTACTTTCTGCGTGATCTCTAAAACATTATTACATATTTAGTCACTTTTTTTCTTCAGAGACAATCCTGAAATTAAAGCTTGTCCCCTCCCTCATAAACAGCTCCTTGACTCTATACCACACAATCATGACTTTTAATGACCTTGAAAAGGAAAGCTTTTGAAAACATTGTGGGAAAAGGAGAAAATGCTGGTAACCCTTCCATTTAGTAAAAATTCAATTTTTGATTCACGTTTACTGTACCGTCTGCAAATGCTGTCAATTTGGCCAAGTTGAAAATTTTGTTGTTTGGTAAAGAGTTAACTCATTACCAAACGACAAAATTTTGGACCTCTCCAAATCGAAAGCATTTGCAGACAACAAAATAAATGTGAATCAAAAATTGATTTTTGATTTTAGGAGTGTAGAAAACATTGTGGGAAAAGGAGAAAATGCTGGTTACCAGCATTTTCTCCTTTTCCCACAATGTTTTCAAAAGGCTTCTATCTCAGGGTCGTTAAAAGTCGGGATTGTGTGGTAAAGAGTTAAATAGAATTTTTTGTAATTTCTGGGGGCATGGAATTTCAGCTTTCTATATTGGCCAAAAAACCTGCCTTCTTATACTGATGAAAAAAAATCCAGGCATGCCTTTCTGCCATGAAATCTGTAAATTTTGTAAAAATCAATTGCAAAAATCAGCCTATGTTTGTCATCTGTGGGTGTACAATTGCTCTTTCTTTGTAAATTTTATGAATTTGTGATATATTGTCTGCCAGTGTATATTTGTGTCTTACTACCCTCATTCTATCACTGGAGTCTAACTTTTGTACTGACTGAAGTTAACTCCAACAATAATCAAGTAAATAGCTGAATACAGCATTATCAGCAGTTGCTTCGGCATTTCAAGTAAACTTCGTCCTGTTGGGTACTATACTGCTGGCTCTGATTTTTGTATCTTTATTCCAGAATCCCTTCCCTCAACTCTCATTCAACAAAATTAATCATCTTATAAAACCACCTTAGAAAGTTGTTTTTACCATAAGCAATAAGCCAACACTGGTTTTGACCAGGAGCCTTCTGCTTTCTAGACCACAGGACATGGGCACTACCCCCTTCCCATGAGCAACTGCTGGGAGTGTTGAGGAGCTCATTCCCTGCCCCTGCTACAATTTAATGAAACCCCGCAATAATACCAATCATGTTGAATATTGCTGATGCACAAGTTCCTATGGTAAAAAGCTATGAACCCTGCAAGGCAAATTTCTTCCAGAAGGCTGAAAGCAATTGAATCATAATCATCACAAAATGTCGTAACTATGATATGAACTAGATTTTTTTTCTGAGTAATTGCTGGGAGTTTACTTGATTAAAGTCTTTCAGCGCCAAATTTCTTTTCTCGACCTATTTCTACAACTACAAAAGCAACCCACTGACACTCCAGCTGAATCTCATCTAAACAAATGGGTGGCATAGATCAATGATCAGGCTACACATTTTGTGCAGCCTGATCTTGATCTGTGCCGTCTACAAAAGCCCCTGTTTTGGCCTGTGGTACTGACAGAATACTAGCAAAGCCTGACTTTCTTAATTCGCACCAAACTCTGCCTTATCGTTGATTTTCTACTAAAGAATGGTATTAGTAACCTGGACAAGAAATTGTTAAAATCAATTTAGGCTCATGCCCACACCAAGAAAATTGTGACAAGCTTAGAATGCACTTTTCTGCAAATGGTCATCTTAATAACCTAGACAACACTAAACAACAATTCCATGACATCTATGTCATTAATTTCTGAGAAACAATCCAATCCCAAGTCAATACAAAATAGATACCTTTCAATTTTCAGTAGACACAATAAGATGAATTTGTCTGATGCCTCAAAATAAAACAATTGCTTTTCTTCCTTGGTACAAATTGAAAACACTTCCAATTGAAAACATTTCCAATTGCTCAGGTTACTGGCATTTTCTTTTCCCAATATGTTTTAACCCCTTACTCCATAGATACTCATTTCTAGGCATTGCTTGTAGGAGCCTTTGGCAAACATTGCGCCAAAAGATGAAATTGCTCACCTTTTCTAACAATGTTTTCTATGCTATCAAAAGGTGTCATATATATATACATAGGACCAGCTTCATTATTGCTGTTATTTAGGGTCAAATATAGATACCATAGAAATGCGTTATGGGGTAAGGGGTTAAATAGGCTTCTTCCCCAGCATTGTAAGAATTCAAGATTGTGGGGTATAGGGTTAAATTTGACAGCAAAAAGCACAATTTGGGCTGCTTTTACAGATAAATATCATCATTTCAGCTAAATCAAATTTGCTGTTGTCTACAAAACGCTTTCAATATGGATGATTCTAGAATTCTGTTATTTGATACACAGTTAAAACTGCAGACATCCATATTGGAGAGCCAACAGTCATTATAATTTTACTAAACAAAAAAATATTGGACTAGAACAATCTGAAAACATATGCAGACGAAAAATTAAATTGGATTCAAATGATGATTTCTACCTTTGATAAAGTAGAAAACATATTTAAAAAAGGTCAAAATGCTAGTTAACTCTTTACCAAACGACAAAAATTTAGACTGCTCTAATTTGAAAGGATTTGCAGACGACACATTAAATGTAAATAAAATGATGATTTTTGTTGTGAATGGGGAAGAAAACAATGTGGGAAAAGGAGAAAATGCTGGTGAACAGCATTTTCTCCTTTTCCCACAATGTTTCCAAAAGCCTTCTCCTACAGGGTCCTTAAAAATCGGGATTGTGTGGTAATGGGTTCACAGCATTTTCTCCTTTCCCCAAAATGCTTTCAAAGGCTCTCTCCTTTACCCACAATGCTTGCAAAAGCATTCTATTTCAAGGTCATTAAAACTTTGGGTTTTTTGGTAAAGAGTTATTTAGGCTGCAAAACATCCTGGTCCATTGATTTTCAATTTGAAAATTATTGCTTACATGTTTACTAGTTGGCCCCTTGTTTTAACAGCCGAGCCATGGTAGCTCAGTCGAGAGCATGCAGGACTTGAGAACAGGTGGTAGTGGGTATGATCCCTGGCTTGGCAAATTTCTTCCCGAAGATTGATGAAGAGTCATTGCAACAGGATTCATCCCTCTCCCACTGCTAACCACTGTTTTGACAATGATTATGTGGGAAAGTAGCCACTGGCTTGGAAAAAAAAATTGTGTGGAGGACTGTTCAAAGATACTCCAGGAAAGCATGGATAGGTGCAGTGGCTAATGCGATTTAACTGAAATTGTGTCAAAAACAGCCTTACAATCAATTAACAATTGCTTGTTTTAACAACCTTTAGGAATAGGAATTTTGGAAAGATTGAGGGAAAAGGAGTACATGCTGGTAACCCACATTTCCCTCCTTTCCAACAATATTCATTACCCTCTCACAGACAATCCACATGACCCTCAGTCCTCATCACTTTACCAACAAAGAGTTTTTCAACCCATAACAAACAATTCTGAGTTAAAATGCACCTATGAAAAATGCACCTAGGAAACAAGGTTTTTGAAAACACAAAGGGAAGAGGAGGAAATGCAGGTAACCAAAATTTTATGCCGGTAAACATTTTATAGCCATCCACCCAAACAACAGACTGACCAATCGCCTGACTAATCAACCGAGCAATCAATCAAGTCATTGATCCATCAATCAATCAATCAATCAATCAACCAATCACACTGGTAAAAACCTAATGTGAAATCTGAGATTAGATTTTATTTGGGTATCAAATGCGGAAAAGGAAATTACACTGACTTAATTTTATCATTAAAAAAAAAATGTGTAAGCACCACAATAATAGTGAACAGGAAACAATACCAGTAAATAACAGGGTTCTTCTGGAATTCATCTTTATCTATGCTGGCCCAGCACTCTTGTTGTATTTGTGTGTCATTCGGTGCATTCACTGATACATTTGTCTGACTGTCACTGGAAAAAAAAATATACCCAGTATATAGAAAAGAGAAAATCAAAGCATTGAGAACGCTGAAGTGGTATTTGTCAAGGAAGTCATTGCCTGGAACCAATATTTTTGAAAAAAAAGGAAATATCATATGCAAATATTGGCTTGAAAGTCAACCCACTAATCAAATGAATACCCTTTTGGTTGAAGAGAGAAGAATTGTGTGGCTTCTTTGCTCAGCACACCCATCGCTTGAGCCTCTTGCGGCAGAGGAGATGAATTTTGTCACCCGATAACCAAATTCTGCATGTTTTGTCTGTTTTTCCTCTAAATGTTACATATCCATAAGCCAGTCCGTGACCAAGCCTATAGGATTGCACACTAAAAAGGTTCAAAAACTTTCAATTCGTGGCATCATTTCATACTTACAGCAACTTTTCACTAAATTACCTGTCTAACATTCTAAATGCCCCTAGCTCATTAACCCTTAACCAAACGAGAAAATATTAGACTGGTCCAAATTTAAAGCATTTGCAGACAACAAAATAAGAGTGACAGAAAAATTGAAATTTGTTTTGTAAAGGGTAGAAAACATTGTGGGAAAAGGAGAAAATGCTGGTTACCAGCATTTTCTCCTTTTCCCACAATGGTTTCTAAAGGCTTCTTTCTCAGGGACGTCAAAAGCAGGGATTGTGTGGTAATGGGTTAAGTATTCATTTATTCATAATTCTTAATGGCAAGAAGCGCTAATGATGTCTTTAGGTAAGTAACTTTTTCACTGAATAAATTCCACTTTTAAGGTCATAGAAAGAGTTTAACACATAACTCCTAGGTAACACAAAAAACATTGTGGACAGTGTAGATTGAGATCAGACTGCACAGAAAGTGCAGTCTGATCTCTGATCTATACTGTCCACTCTTTATTCTAGATAATACCCTAACTATCTCTTCATCTTGCTGCAGAACTGGATTTGTCACCATGACAGGGTCCAAAATATCTCAGAATTCTTACTAATCCTCCTACCATTTTGCACTTGTCCTAAAGTTTGACAAAGAAGGTAAATCCTCTTGCCCCCACCAAATTTTCACTAGGAAGGCCGGGCGCACAAGTGAATTTTTTTTTACCCTGCATTACCTCTTTACCAAACAACAAAATTTTGGATTAGTCCAAATTGGAAGCATTTGCAGACGCCATAATATATGTGAATTAAGGATTAAAATTTGAATTGGAAAGGGTAGGTTACCAGCATTTTCTCCTTTTCCCACAATGTTTTCAAAAGCTTTCTTTCTCAGTGTCCTAAAAAATCAGGATTGTGTGGTAAAGAGTTAAATAATTGAAGGTTATTCATTCGGTAGTGAAAGCTACGACAAAATTGAATGCATTTTCAGATGATCCTCAGCAGGAAGGCTTCTGAAAACATTGTTAGAAAAGTTTTCAGTCATTTTCTGAAAAGTGTTTAATGCTGCTTTCAACAGGAGAGGGGGGGGGGGGGGGGAGTTAATGCCTGTGGTGTACCCCTCTGCATTACAATTCAATTCAATTTAAAATACTTCATTGGCTCATTGGTGTCTGTGGTCGTGAGGTAGAGCGTCGGTCTCATAACCTAAAGGTCGATTCCAGGGAGCGGGTGTCAACATTGGGATTTTTCATTGGCCCACACATTCGGCGCGAGTACTGGTGTAGTTCCCAGGAAGCAGAATCGAGAGAGATTAGTATAAGTTGTAAGAACTTGTTTCTCAATCTATGTAAAATAAATATGTTTAAACTAAAATTGGCTAAAATCTTCAGGTTAAAAGATATATGAGCAATTAACAATTTATAATATTTCATTGTGACAGCGAGAAGTTTCTTTTCGACAGTAGGGGAAGTCTGAATGTGCAGATAGAATCATTTTAAATCTTTACTCATCATCCCATATTACATAGGGTGGGCTAAAGATGCAAAATGCTCTTGAGAAAGTCCCTCGGTATATGGCCTTGACATTGTCAGCAGCCGATTTGTCGCTTATATCTTTTAAATAAGATAATTAGCACCGGTACACATAAATTTGGATACCTTGCTCAGGATTTGCGAAAAAAGAGTGATTTGTGTGCAATAATTGCAATCTCCATGAAAAACATAAAATATATATATATATATTTTTTTTTACTGGAAACAATGTAATAGATTAGCAAGAAAATTAGGATTGTTTGAAATATCACGTCAAGCACAAGAAATGTAAGGTAAATAAGTCATATTTCCATCTCGTTGTAAGGCAAATAACCTGAAATCCTGATAAACAGGGTTGCCATTAAGTGGAATCCACTGGATCTCATTGTGAGGCATGTGCATTTTACTAAGCAACTAGTGTGCTGAAACAACTGTTTCTGCCTTCAATTGAAGAGTTTGAATACAAAAGATCAGTATTTTCACTGATCATAACCATAATTAAAGTATAAAAAATTTCACCCTGTATTTCTCGATAACCTACAGGAAAGCATGGAATAAACAGTCCTAATTAGAACCAGAATTTATCCGGATGTCAAATAAAGACCCTACAACAATCTGTAACATTACTATTTGTCAGCTATCACAGTCCATTTTGTATGGGCAGATAGAATCTATTGTTAAGGAGAAAATGTCTTTACAAAACCTTGAATGTGTTTCCGGCTTGAATGTAACACAATCACCGAAACGCTTCACAAGAGGACAAAGTTTCAGACAGGTCCAAATTGAAAGCATTTGCAAGCGACAAATTAAAGATCTCTCAAATGGCACAACGTGTCCTTGAAGGACTACAAAATGTTGTGGAAAAAGAAGAAAATGCTGGTTACCAGCATTTTCTCCTTTTCCCACAACGTTTTCCAAAGGCCCCTCTACAATGGTCGTAAAGACCAGGGGTTGTTTGATGAAAACTTTAGTCCTTTCCCTAACAATCCCTGGTTTTTTATGGCCCTGAAAATGAAGCCTTTTGAAAACACTCTGGGTAAAGGAGAAAATGATGGTAACCAGCATTTGCTCCTTTTCCCACAATGCTTTTCACATTCCCATGACAAATTTCAGTTTTTGAGTTATGTTAATTTTGTCATTTGCAAGTGCTTTCAGTTTGGACCAGTTTAAAATTTTGTTGTTTGGTAAAGAGTTAACCGTCAGGATGAGAAACTGAAAGCATTTGTAAATGACAAATTATATATGATTCAAATGCTATCAGCCTAAGCATTGTTTTTCAGGGGACAGAACAACATCATAAAAGCAGTAAATGTTGGTAAAAATCATTCTTTAATTTTTCAAACGATGTTTCCACAAAGATATTTTCCTAGGGGTTGCAAAAACGGCATCGTTCTGTGAAGGATTAATTCCGCTGTACAGCTTTATCAGACAATCAGTTTGTGGATTTGTTGTAATACCTCCATAATTACCCAACAGGCTAAAAATCAATGCAGCATGTTGTAAACATGGAAATCTTCATTCTATACCAGCTGACAAAATTAAAACTCCTTAGCACTGAATGTTGGGGATCATTAATTTAACTCTTTCCCAAACAATCCCTGGTTTTACGACCCTGAGAAAGAAGCCTTTTGAAAACATTTTGGGAAAAGGAGAAAATGCTGGTAACTCCAATGTTTTCTTCCCTTCCTAAATCAACTTTCAATTCTTCGGTCACATTCATTTTGTGGTGTGCAAATGCTTTCAATTTGGACCAATCTAAAATTTTGTCCTTTGGTAAAGAGTTAATGTAGCCAAAGATGATTGATTGTTTTGCTTTTCAAAGACTCAATAGGAAACATTCTGAGAAAAAGGAGTTTGCTTGTTATTGAATTTGATATCATGGAAAACAGTTATTTTGAAGTAACACTTTGGCCTGCGTTAACCCATTATAACCCAGTATAATTTTAGACTCCAAATTATTTAAGGTACATGTATTTACAGACCACAATTCAAAATGTTTTCCAAATAACAGTATTTGTCCTTAAAAGACATGGCGGGAAAGGAGAACTATGCTGGTTATCTTTTCAAACAATATTTTCAAAAGTCTTCTTTCTCAAGGTTGTTACAGTGCATGGTAAAGGATTAACCAAACATTCTGCACAGTGTTTGTAGTCTAATTCTTCAAAATTTTCAAAACTTTGGTATAAAGAATTTCTTTTTGGCAAAACTAAAATGTGTCTAGAGGATCAGAAATTGTGTTGTTTTCTCAATTTAAAGTTAGACAAGGACAGCAATAGTAAATGGATGCAGTTATGCTGGATAGGACTTTAACTCTTTATCAAACGACGAAATGTTAGACTGATCCAAATTGAAAGCATTTGCACATGAAGAAATAAATATAACTCAAAAATTGAAATTTGTTTCTAGCAGGGAAGAAAACATTGTGAGAAAAGGAGAAAATTCTGGTTAAGTGCAAAACTATAAATGTAACTACATATTTATTAACCCCTTGATGTATTTCACCTGTAACTGATATATTGAAGGAATGTATAATGAACTTATCACCTTGATAACTGAATTTGGCAGAGTTCTTGCAGCATCAGGTCATGTCTACTCTTAACCCTTTCCCGAACAACAAACTTTAGACTCTTCCAAATTCAAAGAGTTTGCAGGCGACAATTTCAAATTTGATAAAAATGGCAGAAAATTCTTCAAATGGGTAGAAAACACTCTGGGAAAAGGAGAAATTGCTCATTATGAGCAATTTCTCCTTTTCCCACAGTGTTTTCAAAAGACTTGTACTGCAGACATGTAAAAGCAAGGACTTGTTTGGGAGAGGGTTAACCAAACAGCTCCATGTGTCTATGACTCCGAAACACTGAGGCTTTTCAAATTGTTGCAAAAGGAGAAAATGCTATCCTATGGAGAAACTTCTTATCATTTGTATGACTTTTTAATTTATTATAAAAATGTGACTCCAGCATTCAGTTTAGTCTCTAATAATGTTTTTCTTGAGAAATACTTAATCTTATTACTGCCTAATTAGGCTTTAACCAACTATGTCAATGTCAATATCATAACTGAGCCACGCAAGGTAGCAAAGTGGTTAGTGCATCCAACTTGTGACCCACTGATTGTAAGCTCGATACCTTGTTGAGGCATACATACTCTGCAGCAAGTTTCTGCCTCTCACCCTTGAAACATGTAGGAAAAGTAGTCAGTGGTTGGAAAAAATGTTATGTCCTACCTGCTCACTACGTCCCTGAATATATGTGAATAAAATGTTGGAGCTATAAGTTGAGCCACATATGATGGTTTTTGAGACACTTTAATTTTTTTATCAAATAGCTGAAGTGGTGAATGGCAGCACTGCCCCTAAATCATCTAATGGTCACTATGACCTTGACCTTTCAAGGATTAACCTTAAAATTGATAGAGATCATTTACACTCCATGATAAATATCTGTACAGAATTTGAAGGACCTAGGTCAATTTTGTGTGTAGTTTTTATTTGAACAAGGTTTGGTCTATATCATTAAGTTGAAGGCAACTGTGACCTTGACCTTTGTTGGATTAATCTCAAAATCGATATGGATCCTCAACGCTCAAAGACATAATTATGTCTTTGCTAAATTTGACGAACCTAGGTCAATTCTATGTCTAGTTACATGCAGACGAGGTTTGGTCTTTATATCAACATGTTGACGGTCACTGTGACCTTGACATTTGACCAATTTACCTCGAAATCAATTGGGATCATCTACACTCTGAGATGCATGTCTGTTTGATGAACCTAGGTCAGTTCTGTGTCTAGTTATCATGCAGACATGGTTTAGTTTATATATTAACATGATGAAAATCACTATGACCTTGATATTTGACCTGTTAGGGATCATCTACACTCCGAGAGGTATGTTTGTACCAAATTTGAAGAACCTAGGTCAATTGTGTGTCTAGTTATTATTCGGACAAGGTAATTAGGGCTACCGACTGACCGACAAACCTAATTTAGCAAAGCAATATATACCCTGCTTTTTTGAAGGGGGGGCATAATTACTATCACAAACATTATATAAGAGAGTCAATTATGGCCCTGTATCGCTACACTACGTCATAGATAACTGATAAATAATCAACAAAGACATTAAAAACCATCTATCTGTGATGCTATAATGAGTTTTAAGAAAGTAAGTCAACCTGAATAATAAATTTTTTTGCACATGCCAATATGGTGTTAATGCAACAGCAGCTATGTATTCAAGGCTCCCTCATATCAAACCTCAATTAAAACTGACAACAGCTACTATTTGTCATCATAGATTTTGATGCTGAAAAATATGTGGATGAATGAAAAAGATTTTGGACAAAAAAACAGTACAGTACAAAACCTGTTTTATGTTTTTTCTTAAAACTAATCTACTCCTAAGATAAGACATAAAGAATATATATAATTATGACTGACGACTGAGCATTTTCTGTGAAGAAAACCTAATGTATACAATATTAGATCCAGAGAAACACAATAATTAAGAGAAACAGACAGTTAAAAGTATACTCTGAAAACATGATTTATTTTCCTTCGGCAGTTGAATGCTTAACCCATTACCACACAATACCTACTTTTGACGCCCCTGAGAAAGAAGCCTTTTGAAAACACTGTAGGAAAAGGAGAAAATGCTGGTAACCAGCATTTTCTCCTTTTCCCACAGTGTTTTCTACCCTTCCCAGAACAAATTTCAATTTTTCAGTCATCTTTATTTTGTCATCTGCAAATGCTTTCAATTTGAACCAGTTTAAAATTTTGTCATGTGGTAATGAGTTAATTATTATGTGGAAATGCAGAAAGTAAGAAAATTTGTACTTCACAAGATTAACTCATTACCACATGAGAAAATTTCAGACTGGTCCAAATTGAAAGGATTTGCAGACGACAAAATAAAGATTACTGAAAAATTGAAATTCGTTCCGGGAAGGGTAGAAAACACTGTGGGAAAAGGAGAAAATGCTGGTTACCAGCATTTTCTCCTTTTCCCACAGTGTTTTCAAAAGGCTTCTTTCTCAGGGGCGTCAAAAGTAGGGATTGTGTGGTAATGGGTTAAACACTTACCAGCTGTCAGGCAAGTCTTCTAACATAACCCGTACCACATACAGTGCACATGTCAGGAATTTGATCACCAAGTTAAAAATTCTAATCCGTAAACCTGAAACAGACATAAAGAAATCAAACTATAATTAAACATTTTTTTAAACTAAAGGCGGCTGTATGTACTGCACAGAAGCAATAACTGCCTCTTTTCCTCATTGTTTTCGCAAGTTCTTTAAGTAGACAACCTTGTCAGTTAATACGAAAATTTGTCTTCTATAAATTGATAAGTAGGTTGGTCAATTAACTGTTAAGAGTGCCAATTAATTCAAACAAAAATTGTCAGCCTTGAAATAAGGTCCTTATTCTTGCATTTCAAAAGGCAATGTCAAAAAGTTCTCTGTACAGCAGACATTGATAGTCAAAGATCTGACTGCATGATCCTGTCTTGATCTTGATCTAAGTTTGCTGCAAAGGCAAGGAGAGGAGCTTCTGACCATACGACCATACAACAAAATTTAAGACTGGTCCAAATCCAAAACATTTAGATCTACAGTTGAAAAATGAATTGTGGATTAAATGGTGGGACCAGAATTTGAAAGGGTAGAAAAAATGGTGGAAAAGGAGAAAATGCTGGTCTATACCAGCATTTCCTCCTTTTCCAGCAAGGTTTTCACATGGGCTTTCATGTTTCTTGGATTTTCTTTTAAAATCAAGTTGAAGCTATTGATAAGATAAACAAACTCTGCAAGTTTCATGGAAATCTGACAAATAATACAGACTTGATCGCGTAAAAACAATAAATGGAAATTTTAAACTTGAAATGGCTACTTTTCCCATACTGTTTGTCAATTTTTTTTTTTTCAAAATCAGTAGGATTAAAGCTATTGATGAGATAAACAAACTGTGCAAGTTTAACGAAATCTAACCTACTTTATCGCATAAACAAGAAAAATACTAACGGACAGACAGACAGACATAGACAGATAGACTAAAACCACGCCATATCATAAGCTCTGCTGGCCTGCAGCCAGTAGAGCTAAAAAAGTGAACTAGTCAGATTTGAAAGCATTTGCAGACAATAACTTAAAGTGGCTCAACCGATGGAAATTGTCTTTCATAGGGTAGAAACACTGCAGAAAAAGGAGAAAATGGCTGTTAACAGCATTTTCTTGACATTTCAAACAATGTTTTCAGAAGTCTTCTCCTGGGTCATTAAAACTCAGGATTGTCAAGTACTGGTTTAGATAACTTACCAGACAGTATAATGAGTCTAGTCTACATTGAAGGACACTACAAAATTAATGACAAACCAAATATTGCACAAATGATGAAATTTGTCTTAAAATAGGCAAACAAATTGCTTTGAAGGGAGAAGAGGCTGGTAACCAGTCTGTTCCTGCATTGTACTTAACTCTTTACAACACAATCCTGACTTGTAATGACCCTGAGAAAGAAGCCGGCAGAAAACATTGTTGGAAAAGGAGAAAATGCTGGTTACCAGCATTTTCTCCTTTCCCACAATATTTTCTACCCTATCAAAGTAAAAAATCACTGTATTACCAAGATTTAATTTGTTGTCTGCAGATGCTTTGAATTTGGTCCAATCCAAACATTTGTTATTTGGTGAAGAGTTCATCAAAGAGATTGTAGAATGATAAAATGTGATTGGCCTTCAGAGGTCATGCTTGGAAAAAACACTCCATGGCCAACACCACAGTCTACAGTTTCTGTGAGAAAACAAAATTTTTCAGCCTGCCCAAGGGAAATTAGGAAATACCCATGGGAATTTGAAGATGGATTCTTCTGGAGTCATTTACCTCTTACCTTAATAACTATTTAACAACCACAGGCATGTTCAATCCAGTGTAGCATTTATTTTTTTCCTTATTATCACAGTATTTTCAAATGATTTTTCCCTACGAATTAGAGTCAGAAAATTAGACGTAAATGATTCTACTTTCTTGGACAATAAGAATAGACTGCAGATAAACCATTTTACCAATGAAAAACCTTCAGGCTAGTCTGTATTGAAAGGATTTGCAGACAACAAATGGATAGCACAAAAATGATGAGAACTGTCTTTGACAGGATAGAAGACATTTTGGAAAAACAGGAAAAAATGCTGGTTACTAGCATTTTCTCCTTTTCCCACAATGTTTTAAAGACTTCTTCAAGGCCCTTAAAAAAAGGGACTGTTTGGTAAAGGTTTAAAGATCAGACTGCTTTTTCTATGCAGTCCAACTTGATCTTTATATTGTTGGTTAGATTTTGATGGTAGCCAATGCACCTTATCATGCTTTCCCAGACTCTTGTCTTCCAGAACTTTGCAAACATTCTTTCCAATATGCCACTAACTTTTTTCCAGCACAAACATCATCAAAACAATGTTCAGCAGTAAGAAAGGCATGAATCCTGTCCCAATGACCATCATGAATCATTGAACAGAATTTACCCATAGACAGAGCTCCACAGACAGAGCTCCAGATATAGGGAGTGATTTATGATTTTAAAATTGAAAATTGTAATAATTCTCAACTAAACCCTACGTGATGGGTAATCCACATGTGAGTACCCACAACATAGGGTTTGGAAGAGAAATAATGTATTCAGAATACAATCACTCCTTCTTATCTGGAGCTCTCGCAATGCAATTTAAATCAAGCAAGAGACGTACCCCCCCAAGTTTTCTGCATCAACTGAGCTTCTGGATTTGATTAAACTTACTCTACACTAGGGCCCAAGTGCAGCACAAGATTGTGCCACAGCACCTTCAGGGTGAAGCATCAATAATGCAAGGGGAAAAAATCATAACCAATAATCCAATTTACTGTCTTTGTTTTGCATTGGAAATATTATGTATTGAATCTTTTTTTAGCATGAGCCCCTCAATGATGTATGGCAGCTACGGAAAATAGATTACAATGTAACATATGGACAATAAATTACAGTGTAACATAATATGGACAACAAATATTCCCCGACACATATATTTCATAATGGGCACCCAATAAAAATCTAAATTTGTTATGACTGTTACAATAGTTATTAACACCTATTAAATCTTTCATAGATATTGAAAGCATACTCACACACAACACGGTAAATGCAATTTAACCCACTACTACACAATCCCTAATTTTGATAATCCTGAGAGGACTGTTTGGTATAGGACTGAGAAAGAAGCCTTTAGAAAACATTGTGGGAAAAGGAGAAAATGCTGGTAACCAACATTTTCTCCTTTTCCCACAACGTTTTCCACCCTTAAGAAAACAAATTTCAAATTTTCAGTCACTTTATTTTGTTGTCTGCAAATGTTTTCGATTTTGACAAGCCTAAAATATTGTCGCTTGGTAATGACTTAAATGCTTGGGTTTGCCTTTTAAAAAGTACCATATTTTTCTGACCCTTTCCCAATTTTTTTCAAAAGGTTGTTCATCAAAATGTTATAAACAAAGAACATTTAGATGACAGCCAAAGACTGTCAAGATAAATGAAAGATAAGTGAATAATTTAATGAAATCTAGCTTACTTGATCTTTGGTTTTTGATGAAATAAAGCTGTAGCCTCTCTTTGAAAGATTTCTCATTTGTAAAGAACTCAACCCGCACTCTGAAAAGATAAAGAAAAAAACATTATTAAAAGTAATTCGTAACTTTCTGCACCCCTGTGATAACTGGTCTTTGGAAAGTAGGATGTAGAAAGAGAAACAATAACTGCTATTCCAAGATCATAGTTAGGGCCATGCTATGGCAATAAGGGGTTTACTACTGTGACAAAAAATCATGGATCCAAGAAAATCCATTCTGTATGACTGAATCAACAGATAGTTTTTTGGATCAGTCCAAAATTTTGTTGTTTGGTTCGATTGTCTGTTGTTACAGAGTTTGGCTCATTATTCTTTATCCTTTTTGCACCATCCTTTCAACCCTATAACAGACTATATTCCCTCATCAATTTTTAGCCATTGTCTATTTCCCATGATGTTTTCAAATGGCTAACCAGCGTTGGACATTCAAGGGAACCCGCAGGACAAAATAGCAAAAAAATAGTATGTTTGAGCGACCTTTTTCAGTTCTTAACTCTTTACCAAACAAAAAAATTTTACACTCCTCCAAAGTGAGAGCATTTGCAGACGACAAAAGAAACATAATCAAAAATTAAAACTTGATTTTAGAAGAGTAGAAAACACTGCTACCAGCATTTTCTCCTTTTCCCACAATGTTTTCAAAAGTCTTCTTTTACAGTGTTGTTCCAAGTCAGGATTGTGTGGTAATGGGTTAAAAATTGGGATTGTGTGCTAAAAGGCTTATCCCAATTCATATTGACTTTTCCAAGTTCTACAAAATGTTTTTGATGTTGTCTGCTTCAAATTGGTCTCATGAGGTAAATAAATAACAAGTTACCAAACAACAAATTTGAAAGAGAAAGCCCAATAAAATTAAAGGCATTTGCAGAAATGACACATCAAAAGAAGCTCATAAGACAATTTCTATGATTGAAGTTGCAGACTAGTTAGCAGAGAAAATGCTAGTAGCTAGCATTTTCTCCTTTTCCTACAATGTTTTCATAGACCTCTTTCAGGGTTTTTTTACTACTGTTTTGGTCAAATCACACAGTAGGCAGTTTTTCTTCAGGCTTTCAAACGCTTCACACACTACCACACAATCCCTACTTTTGACGACCCTGAGAAAGAAGCCTTAAGAAAACATTGTGGGAAATGGAGAAAATACTGGTACCCAGCATTTTCTTCTTTTCCCACAATGTTTTCTACCCTTCACAAAAAAAAAAAATCAATTCTTTCTAGGGGGTGTTAAAAGCATTGTCTCCTTTTCCTACAATGTTTTCATAGGCCTCTTTCAGGGTTTTTTTGCTACTGTTTTGGTCAAATCACACAGTAGGCAGTTTTTCTTCAGGCTTTCAAACGCTTAACACACTACCACACAATCCCTACTTTTGATGACCCTGAGAAAGAAGCCTTAAGAAAACATTGTGGGAAATGGAGAAAATACTGGTACCCAGCATTTTCTTCTTTTCCCACAATGTTTTCTACCCTTCACAAAAAAAAAAATCAATTCTTTCTAGGGGGTGTTAAAAGTCGGGATTGTGTGGTAAAGAGTCCATTTTTTTACCCTCAAAGTGTCTTCAAAACCATTTCTATATCCTCAGATAATTTCATGTCTGTTTCTATGATACCTATCATAATAATGAATCCAAAAATAGTAGTAATGAGAGCAAGGTCTTCCACAAATCATAAAAGCTTCAGCCTAATTGGTTGACTAATTAGTTTTTAATGTCCATCTATATTCACCCTTATGGCACTGACCAAGACTTAACTCTTTACCAAACAACATTTTTAGACAGGTCCAGCTGGAAAGTATATTTGTCGACAACAGATTTTATCTTGCTTACTTAACACTTTACCACACAATGACAACTTTTAACACCCCTGAGGAAGAAGCCTTTTGAAAACATTGTGGGAAAAGGAGAAAATGCTGGTAACCAGCATTTTCTCCTTTTCCCACAAAGTTTTCTACCCTATCAAAGCAAAACTGCACTATTCTATAAATGCGTTCAATTTGGATAGGTCTAAAATTATGCTGTGTTGTAAATGGTTAAAAGATATACTTTGCTGTAGATACCACATAAAACATTGTAGGACAAGGAGAAAATGGTAGTAATCCTGATCTTAGATACTGACACAGTCTGCTACTTTGCCTGATGTTTTGAAACAAAAGCTTTGACAAATTGAAATATCTTTGACTTTTCATCCCTCTTGAGAATGTCAAATCCATTTATTTAGCACTACATGTCAAATTTATTACCTTACGGTACTACAGAAATAACAAGAAAGAGCATCATGATGGCCTGATATGGTTCTACTGGTTTATCTCTTTATTAAATGACAAAATTTTCAACTTATTTTACCACCATTCCACTAGGCTGGGAATTCTACGGCACTCTGTGCGCTTATACAGAGTGCCATAGATCACCTCAGATCGCTACCGGATTGGTGATTATGAGGACACTCCCTCTCAGATAACAACCAGAGGAGGCTTCGCTGGCGATCAAGTAACTACCATTGAAATCTGATAGTGACTGAACAGCACATACTCACTACTGTAGCCTTGCTATGAATTGTGACCTTCTACAACCTGTTTTCGCTGGTTTTCGCAACCCGAGGCTTTGACCCTCCTTTCGCTCCTTCCTCTGGGTTGCATAATGTAGTTGACTAAAGAATTTATTGTACCTACACCAAGTGGTCTCCAAACGCGAAATGAAGATATGATGACTTTGTAGGATTAAATCCCTCTGTGCTCGAGGCATATATGGCATGGACCATTAGAGAAAAAGAACTGGATACAAGGAATTCCGGGTACAAGCCCCAAGCTCTTCTTCAGATATACCTCCTTGGTTCCTTAACATGCCCAGTGTGTAAAGCACCAACACACACGAGGCTACCTCTGGCTTCCAAACCAGTTCACCTCTAGTTGAGTGGCAAACACAAGGTGTCTTAGAACCTCAGGCCTAAGGATTGAAACTCCAGCGTTTTACCAGTGCACTACTGGTCTTTTATATAGTCCTCCAAAAGCGTGATCAGAGCGCCATCATGTCGCCACTGGATCGTAACGGACCGCTATCCTATCCCCACTTGATTGTAACAGAGCGCTATCGTATCGCCACTTGATTGTATGAGAGCGCGATCATATTGCCACTTGACCGCAACAAAGCGCTACTGCAACTCTAATTGTCACTATCAGATCACATAGGAGCGCAATGACCGGCATACTGAAGGAACATTTGCACTCTTGAGCGATCCGACAGCACTCCATTTATGATGTTTACGCTCATGTTGCATTTCGATAGTGATTTAAGTGATTAAGTAGCCATGTGACAGTGTTCTGAACAGAGCACCATGAATCTTTGTGCAAGGGAGTAGACTGGTGGTGATCTTGTTGACCTTGGTGATCCGTTAAAGATCTGTCAGCGTTCTTCATGGCGATCTATGGTGCTCCATAAGAGCGGTCTAGTGGAATGGGGTACAATATTCAAAACACACATTTAGCTCAAATAATGAAAATTATTTGTGACAGGAAAGAACATTATGTGAAACAAGTAGACCAAGATGGCCCTGGATCGCTCACCTGAAGATGACCATAGCCTATTTTTTATTTTTTTTTTTAGGTATTAAAACATTGGAATCAAAATTATAATTTTGCCAAGCAAATTTCAAAAAGGTCATCTGTAAAAGTCATTTTGAAATCTGACCATCAGTTTCAAAAAGAAGTATTTTTAAGAATTCTTCATTTCTGTATAAGAGCAAGTAGCCCCCATCCACGAGAGCCATGTTTCTTGGTGGATCAAAATTTACGAATAAGTTTTGAAAAGGGTCATCAAAGGAACATTGCTGAAAAATTATTTTAAAATCTGACCAGGCGTTTCAGAGTAAGAGAATTTTCAAGAATTTCATCATGTCCGTATACAGTGCAAGTAGTCCCCATTCACAAGAGCCATATTTCTTGACAGATCAAAATTAAATTAACAATTTTTGAAAAGGGTCTCCCACGGAATTTTCAAGAATTTCTTCATTTCCATATAGTGCAAGTAGCCCCCATTCACAAGAGCCTTGTTTCTTGACCAATCAAAATTTCGTGAACATTTTTGAAAAGAGTCACCCAAGGAATGATCTCTGTGAAATTATTTCAAAATCTGTCCAGCCGTTTCAGAGAAGAAGAATTTTCAAGAATTTCTTCATTTCCTTATAGTGCAAGTAGCCCCCATTCACCAGAGCCATGTTTCATGACCAATCAAAATTTTGCGAACAATTTTTGAAAAGGGTCACCCAAAGAACATCCCTGAGAAATTATTTCAAAATCTGACCAGCAGTTTCAGAGAAGAAGAACTTTTAAGAATTTCTTCATTTCTGTACAGTGCAGTGAAGTAGCCACCATTCACCAGAGCCATGTTTCTCGATGGATCAAAATTTGGCGGACAATTTTTAAAAGGGTCACCCAAGGAACCACTCTGTGATATTATTTCAAAATCTGTCCAGCCTTTTCCGAGAAGAAGAATTTTCAAGAGTTTCTTCACTTTCCTTTAATGCAGTAGCCCCCATTCACCAGAGCCATGTTTCTTAGCCAATCAAACTTTCATGAACATATTTTGAAAAGGGTCAGCCAAAGAACATCCCTGAGTAATTATTTCAAAATCTCACCAGCGGTTTCAGAGATGAAAATTTTTTAAGAATTTCTTCATTTCTGTAAAGTGCAAGTAGCCCCCATTCACCAGAGCCATGTTTCTTGACAGATCAAAATTTCACGAACAATTTTTGAAAAGGGTCACCCAAGGAACATCTCTGTGAAATTACTTCAAAATCTGGCCAGCGGCTTCAGAGGAGAAGATTTTTAAAGAATTTCTTAGAAAATTCCATTTGGTTGCCATGGCAACCAGAGTTTTTGACGGAATCAAATTCTGTGAACAATTTTTAAAGGGACCTGCAAAATTCCAGCCAAGTTTGGTCCAAAGTGGCTCAGCTGTTTAGGAGGAGTTGATGTTTAAAGAATTGCTGACGATGCACCATTGACGACACACCACGGACGATGGACACCGGTTGATCCTCAAAGCTCCCCTTGAGCAGTTGTGCTCATGTGAGCTAAAAAGTGTAAAATTTGAGATTGTTTGGTAAAGGGTTAACAATTTACAAGGTGACGAAATCTTTACACTTGTCCAAAATAATAGTATTTAAGGAATTAAAACTTGATGTGACTAAACTGACACCAGTTATTCCAAAGGGTAGAAAACATTTTTGGCTAAGGAGAAAAAGCTTGCCACCAGCATTTTCTGTTTTTCATACAAGTTTGGAAAGCTTCTTTTCATTAGAATTGTCAAAGCATGGGATTGTCTGGTAAAGGGTTAACCCATTACCACACAATCCCTACTTTTGACGCCCCTGAGAAAGAAGACTTTTGAAAACACTGTGGGAAAAGGAGAAAATGCTGGTAACCAGCATTTTCTCGTTTTCCCACAGTGTTTTCTACCCTTCCCAGAACAAGTTTCAATTTTTCAGTCACCTTCATTTTGTCGTCTGCAAATGCTTTCAATTTGAACCAGTCTAAAATTCTGTCGTGTGGTAATGAGTTAAAGAAAGGCAAGTCGTAGCCATACGTGGCATAATCATTTTTTGCCATTAAAAATCTGTAAAGCTCATGTAATATTTTATAAATATTAGACAGTTGAAACAGTGAAATCTTTTTTAATCACAAAATTAAAAGTGATATGGAAAGCACTATGAGAAAATGATGGTATTCAAGAGCCCTTTCTGACAATGTTTTCTGTCCATTCAAAGACAAATTCCATCCATTAAAATCACATTTAGTTGGTTGTCTGCCACTGTTTTCAAATCAGAGAAGTCTATAATTTGGTTATGCAAAGGTTAATCTTGAGTGGGTCATTTAACTCATTTTACCAATCTTTTCAAAATACATGTAAAAACAATTTCTAGGAATGTCCATTCCTTAAATACCATATCAGGAAGATACCCTTGACTCTATTGTAACATATTGCTCTTATATATGTTTTTTTTTTTTCAATTTTCACACGCCAGCTGAATTTTAAATACAATTTTTCAGGAACCAAATGTGCTTTTGGGCTATGTGGTATGCATTTATGCTGTATACAAGTATTGTGCGATTAGTCTTGTGCTCTTTTTCAGATGGATAGGGGATTATTAGGCAAGCTTTAACTTTTAAACTACAAGCACTTTCCTACTACAAGGTAACCAAGGTATTGTTTCTTGGATTATTGGAGTAAGGGAGGCAAGCAGAATTCAAGGAAAATGTCACAGCAATATAAATGCGTAAGAGCTAATAACAGTGATCAAAGGCAAACATTTAAAAGCTTTTTGTAATGTTACCTTTACCACATAACGCCACAACTTCATGCCCAATGCAAGGAAAAGTTTCAAAACATTGCAGTAAAAATAGAAAATGCTGGTAACCAGCATTTTCTCCTTAGTCTTTATTTATTCTATTCCACAAGATACCAATACTATCGTTTCAGCCTCATTTGTCATCTTCAAAACTAAAAGCTTTCATATCAGGCAAGTCTAATATTGTTTCTAGGGTAAAGCACTAGAATGATTGTTATTCTGCATCCATGAGAGGTTTCACTAACATTTCAAATCAAACCTTTCCCTTTTCCTCTTGAAAGCCAACCAGGCTTAACTGTAGCTCCAAACAGCCACAGTGTACCTATCCAGTTTTCTTTCTGCCCTCCGATAGCTAAATTAAGAATTAACAGCAACATCATGCAGATAATGTTGATCAAGATGAAGCTGCAATACCTGACTGTCAACAGCATATCAGGAGAGAAATGCCACCCTGACTATTTTACATTTTTTCTGTAAACAGAGGATCAGCAGAAAAATACCACCCTGATTATCTTACCTTGTCTGTAATGCCTATCAGCTGCAGACAGTAGAAAAATGCAAGTCTATTTACATTGTCTGTTATGTCTGTCAACTCTGAACAGCTGAAAAGTGCCACCTTTACTATTTTGTCTGTAATGTCAAGGTCAACTGAGGGTAAGCAGAAAAATGCAAACCTGCCTATTCTACATTGTCCATCTAGAATAATAATCAGTGAACAGAGATTAGGTAGAAAAACAGAGAATATTTTGCTTTATGTGCTCCTGCTTATATGTGAACAAAGTGTCAGAAGAAAAGCGCCAGTGAAATACTTCCCCTGATATTTATAAGTGAACAGTTGGCCAATACAAATAAAACCATAATATGTAGAGAAATCATGTCCAGGCTGAAATCAGTCTACAAATAGAAAGCACTTTTGGAAATTTACAAGACTTTGTTTTAGAATTTGAATTCCATAAGAAAGCAGAATGTCAAACAAGAAGTCTAGCAGAAATCTGACGTTACTAAGTCTTGTCCACAACAATTTTCATGAACAGGTAATGACAATAAAAGACAAGCTCCATTACCCTGAGCTAACTGGCAAGCCAAACACCGGTGGCTCTTCTACACCACTCAATGACTCCCTGGCTTCTTCATTATCTTCAGTAAAGTCTGAAGAAACTTTATACACTCGCGTACATGTATCTTTCTCTCTAGACTCTGTATTGCCATTCAAAGTCACTTCAGGAGTGAAGTTGTATTGTCTACTGGTACCACTCCCTGTGGGCATACCATTATTGTTGAACCAAAAATATGGAGAAGCCATATTTTAATAATTTTTGATCAATTATTTTTGGGAGATTTGTAATTACAGTACCATAAAATCAATTAATTATTGCTGAGCACTAGGAATCCATTTCTGGTATTCTAATATCTTAAATTTAGAATGTTGTCCAGGTTAAGTCCAAGACAAAAAATAAAAACTGAAAGATGAAACACAAGTCAACTTATTACCATACAATCCCAAGTCAAATAACGACCTTAAAGAAAAAGCCTTTGAAAATATTATGGGAAAAGCAGAAAATCCTAAGAACAAGCGTTTTCTACTTTTCCAGTAATATTTTCCACTCTTTCAACAACTAACTTTACTGGTTGAGCCACACCCAATTCATTTCCAGCAACAGTTACTGCTTTGACTTTGGACCTGTAAAAGATTTTGAGATTTTGTCAAGCATCATGCAGCACTATTGTAATCTTTTACAACTTTTAACGAGTTTGATGTGAAGAGAGCTTTTGAAAACATTGTGGGAAAAAGGAGAAAATGCTGGCAACCAGCATTTTCTCCTTTTCCCACAATGTTTTCCTCAATAGCAAAAACAAATTTCATCATTTGAGCTACCTTTCGTTTGTTATCTGCTAATGGTTTCAATTTGGACAAGTCCAAAATTTTGCTTTTTGGTAATTTATTAACTGTAGCTCAAATGATGATCCTCAGGATTAAACAAAGCCAAGGACAGTTTGCTACAGAGTTAATGAATGCCATTCCTCTTAATTATGAAATGATTTTGACATTGACCTTGGTATGTTACACAAAAACGATTAATGAGCACTTATAGATCCAAAACAGAAACAAAATTCAACCAATTTGCCTGTTCACTAGAATTACAATGATATACATCCCAGATGCCAGATAATGCACCAGTATTAACAGTATGGTGACTGTTTTGCATAATGTTACTATACATAATTACATGGTACCTATAATTTCCAAATAACTGACCCTTAACAAATGATCTTATTTTCATATATGTCCATTTTGAAAGCATATTCAGACAACTACATAGGTGTGGCATAAATAATGGGATTTGTATCAGACAAGTAAGACATACTGTGTAGAAAAGGAGAAAATGCCAGCCAAAATCATTTTCTCCTTCTTGCACGCTATTTTCAAAAGCCTTCTTTTCCTGGGTGAATCAAACACAGCATTGTTTGGCAAAGGCTTAACCTTTAGACTGCCTAATAAGCAACATCAATTTTGTCTCTTAAGAAGAAAACTGCAAATAATTGCAGTGTAAAGGCTGCTTAAGTGGCCTGAATGTCTTGGTATAGGGAAGAGTAACAATCAAAGATGAGGCAGGGATTGTTTTATGCTGCCTGATCTTGATCTACATTACATGCAGTCAGCAGTCATGGTTGTAATTACAAGGGTTGATTGACCCTGTAACACTTCTTATAGCACCAATATGTCCAAGAGCATAATTTCATTACACCACCATGTCTATAAGTGTTCTGCAACCTGTTGCATCAGGTTTATCAAACAATCCAATGTTTCATAACCCTGAAAGATGACAGCTTTTGAAAACATTGTGGGAAAAAGAGAAAATGCTGGTAACCAGCATTCTCTCCTGTTCCCACTTCTTTTTATCCTTCTAAAGAAAGATAATCGTACTTGAACTATACTCCAAAAATCATCAGCAAACTTCTTGTAATGCTTTTAAGTTAGACAGGGCTTAAACTTTGTGGTTTATAATTAGTGTAGAAAGATATGAATTATTTAACATTTGTTATCTCCTACAGACCTGATTTAAATTCTGTTGTACAGCAGAAAACTTTTCATAGCATTTTGGCAAAAGAAGAAGTTGCCCATAAAGAACAATTTGTTCATTTGCCGCTATGTCTTCACAGACAAAGGTGTGAAGTGTAGAAAGATATGAATTATTTAACATTTGTTATCTCCTACAGACCTGACTTAAATTCTGTTGTACAGCAGAAAACTTTTCATAGCATTTTGGCAAAAGAAGAAGTTGCCCATAAAGAACAATTTGTTCATTTGCCGCTATGTCTTCACAGACAAAGGTTATGTGAGAAAGCAGCCAGTGGCTTCGGAAGAATATTGTACCAAACATGGGGAAAAAAAAACCATAGGAATGCTGGATTGGTAAACTGGCCGCCATGATTGAAATAATGTTGAAACAGCATAAAACACCATGCAAAGCAAACCGATTGGTTGGTTGGTTGTATTGGGTTTTAACGGCACTTTAACAGCTAAGGTCATATCATGGCGGTCAGTGACGCACATGTGTTTCCTGGCTTTCTCACACAAGTTTTAACACAACTTTCTTTCCAAAGCCTCCACCTACTTTTCTCACCCAAAACAAACCAAAGTATTCCATCTGAGACAGTCTCTGAAGGCCTTACTCAGTGGCCCAGCAGCCTACTCCTGGTCAAACCCTGTACATCATGATTATATGGATTATGTTGAAAGCAGCATAAAGTGCAATGCAATCAGTTGATCTGAGATTATGTCTCAGTATGTGCTTAACCCTTTACCCCATAAGGCATTTTTATGGTATCTCTAATTGACCCTAAATAACACCAAGGATGAAGCTATTTCTTATTTGTATATGACACCTTTTGACAGTATAGAAAACATTGTGGCAAAAGGTGAAATTGCTCGTCAGGAGCAATTTCACCCTTTGCCACAATGTTTTCAAAAGGTACCTACATGCAATGCGTAGAAATGAGTATTTATGGAGTAAAGGGTTAACTCTTTGACAAAAAACAGAATTTTAGACTGGTCCAAATTGAAAGCATTTCAAGGCGACAAAACATACATGACTAAAGAATTGAAATTTGTCCTAGGAAGGGAAGAAAACATTGAGGGAAAAGGAGAAAATGCTGGTTACCAGTATTTTCTCCTTTTCCCACAATGTTTTCAAAAGGTATCTTTCACAGGGGTGTTAAAAGTCCGGATTGTGTGGTAATTTAAAATGTGCATCTCTCTGGTCTTCATCTGGCTGAACACTGAACAACGCCCTTAACCCTTTACTAAAGGACAAAATTTAAGATCTGTTTTAATTGAGAGCATTATTTTGCAGACGACAAAATAAATGTGACTCAGAAAGTGAAATTTCTATTTGGAGGTGTAGTAAAATATTGTGGGAAAAGCCTGTCCAACAATGTTTTCAAAAGTTTTCTTTTCAGGGTCATTAAACTCAGGACAGAGTGCCAAATCAGTTTTTCAAATGTCTGCAGTTACACAAAATTAATAATCATTGGCATTGCATCATTAGATCTTATTGAAGGTATTATTTCTTTTCCGCGGCACGCAGTATAGCGGAAAAGCTTTGTCTTCTTGATACGCACCTGCAACAAAGTTGTTATGACACGTTTACGAAGGATTACGACAGACTGACCAATCAGATGAGAGCACAAATAAAGTACAGGTAGATAGATCGAGAAGGAGTCAGTTCTAGCAAGTACGCCTAGACAACAGGCACACTCAAGTTGTTCAGCTATGTAATAATATTTTTTCTATAATGGTAGTTCGTATGTAATCCCACTTACGCCGCAGAGTCAACCACTTGACTGTTCTGGGATACAGCTTTTTCAGAGTAACTTCTCTGTTTTTTGGCCGGATGTCCCGGTTTTGGCTATGACATTGGTGATATGTTTTTGTTTTAACAGATTTATATTCATGTTTCTGTTGTTACATTGTAAGGTTGAATCAACAGTTAAATCCATAGCATTCGCGTCTTGTCATTGGTCTAGCATTCGTGTCTCACTATCTGCGAAAGAATCTGAGTCTTTTGCTTTTTATTTATCGTGAGATATGAGAGTGAGTAAAAAGAAGACTCTAAAATTTATATTCAACACATGATGATGCTATGTGCACTATTGCTCTATTCTTCCAGATCTTGACATTCTAAAATGTAAACTAAAGCAAAGTCTAGTGTGCCCTCAGCCAGGTCAGTCAGATAACAAAATATTTATAGTTAACTCTTTACCACACAATCCTGACTTTTAATGACCCTCAGAAAGAAAGCCGAAAACATTGTGGGAATAGGAGAAAATGCTGCTAGCCAGCATTTTCTCCTCTTCCCACAATGTTTTCTACCCTTTCCAAATCAAATTTCAATCTTTGATTCACATTTATTTTGTCATCTGCAAATGCTTGAATTTGGACTAGCCCAAAATATTTTGTCATTGGTAAAGAGTTGATCTAATTATCATCAATGAACAATGCACTAACATTCTATGTATAGATCACAATTGAAGGCATTATTTTACTTCTAATAGATGCACAATGTGCCTGATATATACTGTGTCCTGCCTCATCTTCTGTCAACTAAAGCAACTCTATTATACCCTCTGTTAGGCAAGCCAGCTTTCCAAATGTTAAAAGTTGACACCAATTATCATCAAGACATTGACATCTATGATTAGATCATGTCGAAGGTTCTCTAATATTAATAATTGACACAAGGGTCTATTAGGTTATTGAATAAACCCATTTCTGTGCAGGCTCTTTCAGACTAAAACAAATGTTACAAAAACACTCATTAACAACAAAAAAAGGAATGAAAGAACAATCAGAATATCTATCAGTAAGGCAAGCGCTGCAAGCAAAAAGAGGCAACTGGCTATGATATTCAACTTCTTGCTCCCTCAAACTGATTTTGAAATTTTCACAACAGGGTGTAAAAAGACAAACTCTTTATACAATAATGCTAGTATCAACCTTCTCTGGGGACCTCTATAAATAAACCTTGATCCAATTTACGTCAGGAAACAATTTTTTATATCAACTCCTTACCACAAAACACAGTTTTAGACCTGTCTCAAGTATAAGCACTGGCAGAAAAATGATAAAACAAGGCTCAAATAATAAAATTTGTCTATGAATTTGTCATAAGTCATGTGCCAGTCAATTGACATTACCACAATGCTTTTTTTCACTTTTGGCGCATAATCTAAAAATAGCTTCAGAGGCCACGCAGCCTTTTAAGGGAACGCCATAATTTTTTTTTTGTAATTTTATGATTCTTTTTCATTGATGATTTATATTGCATTTTCATATAAATTTCATTGTACATATCTTTTATATTTGGTGACATGTGAAAAACCTAAATACCCACCTCTAAAAGGATAGAAAAGATTGTGGGAAAAGGAAAAAAACTGGTGACAAGCATTTCCTTCTTTTCCCACAATCTTTTCAAAAGCTGTCTTTCTATGGGACATCAAAACTTGATACTGTGTGGTAAAGTATTAAGTGAGGAATACTGATAGCCTCCTAAAAGATAAGATTTGGTCCTGTTACCTTGAAGATTTTCCCTAGTGTTACGGGAGACGACTCCTTCATGCAGTGCTTCAACCTGATTTACATACAACAACTAACCCTGCTGCATTAGGGAGATATCTCTTTAATTTGGTGGTTATGGGATTGGTCTTCGAAATCTCGGAAAACAATGATATTTGTCCACAAGGGTTCAAATCCCGCCAGGTTTGTATTTCAGCTATGCATCTGTAACAATGCAAACCTTCATATTCATAAGATGGGTGCTCATCTGGGATTGGCCATAATAATAAAACCAGTTTCGGTTTTTTCTTTGAACAGACCACGGTTAATCGGTATATCGGTAAACCGTTTCATATGGTCTTATAAACCTCAATAAATGAGATCATCCCACCAGATGAGGTTTGTATCAACTGTTGATTTATTTCTTTGTTACAATCTTTGTAAGCCTTTTTTTCTTCCACAGCTACATTTATTTTGTAATGTAGTACTTTCAATTTGGATATTTTAACCCTTTCCCAAACAATCCCTGGTTTTTACGGGTCTAGAATAGTAGCCTTTTGAAAACATTGTGGGAAAAGAAGAAAATGCTGGTAACCAGCATTTTCTCCTTTTTCCACAATGTTTTCTACCCTATCATAGACAGAAACCATCTTTTCAGCAAGAGTTGAATTTTCGTCTGCAAATGCTTTCAATTTGGTCTCTTCCAAAAGTTTGTTGTTTGGGAAAGGGTTAACCCTTTACCACCTAGGTGCTTTTTGATGACCCTGAGGTAGAAGCCTTTACCAGCATTTTCTCCTTTTCCGGTGTTTTCTACCCTTCTTCCCAAATAAAATTTTGATTTTTCAGTCACAATTATTTTGTCAATGCAAATGCTTTTAATTTGGACCAGTCTATAAATTTGTGGTTTGGTAAAGAATTAACCTTAAAGGTGGCCCTTCAGATTTTGGGACGAAAATTTTACAAAAATACAAAACTAGAAGGCCCTGAAGGGCCTGAATATGCTCTACTGGCAGAGAGTTTGCTTTTAAATAAAGCATACATAGGAATTCACTACGCAAAAAGACAAAAAAGTTGACATTTTCAACTCAAAATGGCTACTTTTCCATTACTGTTTGTTGAATTTTTTCAAACTCAGAAGGGTTAAAAAGCTATTGATGGGATAAACAAGCCGAGAAAATTCATAAAAATCTGATCACAAATAAATACTTTATCATGTAAACAGGTCATAAAATTGTTCAATTTGAAATGGCTACTTTTCCCATACTGTTTGTCAGATTTTTTTCAAAATCCATAGGCTTAAAGCTATTGATGAGATAAACAAACTGTGTAAGTTTCACAGAAATCTGACCAAAAATGAAGACTTTATCGCGTAAACAAGAAATGAAAATTTTCAACTTGAAATGGCTACTTTTCCCATACTGTTTGTTGGATTTTTTTCAAAATCAATAGGGTTGAAGCTATTGATAAGATAAAGAAACTCTGCAGGTTTCATGGAAATCTGACCAAAAATACAGACTAAATCGCGTAAACAACAAATAGAAATTTTAAAATTGAAATGGCTACTTTTCCCATACTGTTTGTCGGATTTTTTTCAAAATCCATAGGCTTAAAGCTATTGATGAGATAAACAAACTGTGTAAGTTTCACAGAAATCTGACCAAAAATGAAGACTTTATCGCGTAAACAAGAAATGAAAGTTTTCAACTTGAAATGGCTACTTTTCCCATACTGTTTGTTGGATTTTTTTCAAAATCAATAGGGTTGAAGCTATTGATAAGGTAAAGAAACTCTGCAAGTTTCATGGAAATCTGATCAAAAATACAGACTTAATCGCGTAAACAAGAAATGGAAATTTTAAACTTGAAATGACCACTTTTCCTATACTGTTTGTCAGATTTTTTTCATTAAAGCTATCAATAAGATAAACAAACTGTGTAAGTTTCACGAAAATCTGACCAGAAATGAAGACTTTATCGCGTAAACAAGAAAAAGACTAACGGACGGACGAAGAGACGGACGGACGGACAGACAGATGGACGGACAGACGGACGACGGAAACCACGCCATGACATAAGCTCTGCTGGCTGAAAGCCAGTAGAGCTAAAAATCATCCTCATACTCCAACAGCCTTATAATTTTCATTCATAAAACCCCAGCAGTCGAAAACCATCCGACAATATGAGAAATTAAGAGATTTACTACAGCCCGCTGGTCGACACTTGAAACACGGTCTGTTTTTTACATGAGCACCTCGCTCATTTACACACCGGAAATATACAGACGAAACTTCAAACATAGCGTTTGAAGAGGACTTTATGGAAAATAATTACATTTTTGTTATGTTATAGAATTTCACCATCATTAGTCAGGTGCCAGTCGCTTAACATTCCCACAAATCCTTTTTTATTTTTGGCGGGCAATCTAAAAATAGCTTAAGAGGCTACGTAGCCTTTTAAGGGAATACCATCAAAAAATTTTTTTTATTATTTTATAATTCTTAATTATTGATGATTTGTATTGTTTTTTCATATAAATTTCTGTGGTATGAAGAAAAACTTCAGTTTTTGAGTCACAGTCTTTGTTTGTCATCAGCAAATGGCTTCAATTTCAACAGGTTTGAAGTATCATCATGTGGAAAACAGTTAAACAAATTTGTTTCAGTTTCACATTTACTGGTACCTAAGGCACAAAGAAGTACATATTGCAAGTGTCTTTAGATTTTGAAAACAAGAAACATTCTGATAATACAAAGGGAAAAGGAGAGATTTTCCATTTCAAGCAAGTGCTTCATTTTACTAGCAAAGCTATCTATTACAAGGGAACCATAATACAGGCCCTAAAATTCTGTGACAATCAACCTACTAAAAAAACTAAAATGAAACTTTCAAGCTGATAATAAAAGTCCAAAATTTTCCTGTATCAAAGTCATTGGGGTGGGTAAAATACCTCCTTAACCAACAGTATTGGTTCAGATCATACTGCACATTCCATGCTGTCTGATCTTGGATTTAGACTGTCCACAAGAGGTCATCAGATTGTGCTATTTAGAAGCCTTAGAGTTATAGATCTATTCCATAATTTTTCCCGAGTGGATACAGTCTTCATGTTACTACACGTATGTTCTATTATTACTATCTTTTTGCCACACAACAAAATTTTTGACAGTTCTAAATTTAAAGCCTTAATTAGCAGACAACAAAATAAATTTGACTCAAAAATTGAAACTTCACTGTAGAAGAGTAGAAAACATTGTGGAAAAAAGAGAAAATGCTGGTTACCAGCATTTTCTCCTTTTTCCCCACCATGTTTTCAGAAGGCTTCTAATTCCTCAGTGGGTCGTAAAGACCAGGGATTGTTTGGCAAAGGGGTACAATAGGGTGAAAATAACGAAGGAAGACAAACTTACGGAGGGGGTGGGGGGAGATTATCGAAACCTTTGCTAATTCCACGAACCCCACTATGTCTATGCTGTGGAAAACGGCTATAGGTTCTTTCCCTCATGATAAGCTTTGCTCCTGTTGAACCATTGACATAGAACTGATCTCTGTCTCTGTTCTTAATTCCACTGCGATGAAACCAGATGTTTGACATGCTCCAACTCCGATAAAACACATTTCCATTATACAGATTCCATTTTTGTTTTTTTTTTCCGTTTGATATTTTCTAATCACACATCAGCAAACTTTTCATACAATTCTTTGTCACAAAATATATAAGTAATAGATAAATCAGCATCTTGTCTGTGTCATCCCTCTAGCTCATTAATTTACCCAGAAATACTTTTGCAGCAGACAAATTCTAATCCTGTATCAGATAATCGCAGAGCTTTTCAGACACTGACGAATGAAGCTTTATGAAAAATTGTTACCACAGAACAAAGTACTGGTAATCAAAATTTCCCCTCTTCTACAATTTTTTCTACCCTTTCAAATACAAAGAAAGTTTCTTTTTTTTTCCTTTTCCCATACTGTTTTCTACCTTCACTAAAAATTCTCTAGACATGAGTCACCTATAATAAGTGGTCAGCAACTAATTTTAAAAAGGAGTGGTAGAATTTTGTATGGTAGAATTTTGTAATCAAGTAAACAGTTTCCAAGAATCAGTTTCCGCAAATTTATGTAACAGTCATTTGCTCTCCAACTATAAATCTTTGACACTTCAATAAGCTATAAGTCAGCAATGTCCAAACTATTCAACGCAGTCTTGGATTTCCTACCATTTTTTTATATATTACCTCCAGTATAACTCTACCCAACAACAAAATTTCTCTTCCAAACCCTATGTTGTGGGTACTCATTAGAATCGTCTCGATGAGACAATTCTTATAAGTACCCATAACACAGGGTTTAGTGGACAATAGTTAATATCTTTAATTTTGAAATCAAAATCACTCCCTCTATCTGGAGCTCTGGATTGATATTGATAACAGGTACCTACATAATAAATATATAAAAAACATAAAACTATATTTTAATTTGTGACATAATTATGAATATGAAATCTAAAACTATGCAACAGAAAATGAATGATGAAGAGTATTACGGAAGGAATGGGATAGTACTATGAGTTACATAAGATCCACCTCGGGAAGGATCTATTATACATGGGTATGCACGTACATGGTAAATTCACATACCAACACACAGCTCAATATCTTCCAGCATTTAGAAAAAAAGTTTGGAAACTGTTTTTTTTTTTTCACTGAAATTTTCTAAGTCCAAGGCCTGTATTTCATCAAAAATCAATGGACCAAACTCAAACTTGGTCTGTAACTCATGGTCGTTGATTCACACACCAAAAATCAGCTCAATATCTGACAGTATTTAGACTGAAAGTCAAGAAAACTGTTTTTTCATGAATATTTCTAAGTCCAAGGCCCATAGTTTCATCAGAAATCAGTGGACTGGAATGAAACTCAAACTTGATCTGTAACATCAGTTTATTCATCGTGGTTGGCTTGCACACCAAAATTCAGCTCATTAGCTGCCAGCGTTTAGAAAAAAAAGTCTGGAAAACTTATTTGCCAACAGACTGACAGACAAACTGATGGACTTTACACCATAAGTCCCCTTCGCCATTGCTAGTAGTAGTAGTGGACTAAAAATCTGATAAATTCTAAGTGATTTTTTTGTCAGTATCATAGTTTAAGTCACATTGGCTGTCAAATAGATGTTTTTTTATAGTAAATGGAATTACCTTTTTAACACCAACAATCTAGTTGTGATTGGCTTTTCATTACAGTACCCATCCCTTGCCTATGAAGGTACAGGCTGACAGGGCAATAGTTCAAGGATGCTTTACCATAATTAAATGATGTGACCATATCTGGATTAGCTTTATTGGGGGTTTATAACCACTCCTAATTAGTTTACAAGTACCAGAATATATAATTTACCCCCACTTGTTTTGCAAGATATTGTCAGCTTAATATGGAACAGAAGAACATGAAGAACCTTCAGGGTACTTGACAATATTAACTTTATTGTGGGAAGCACTGATTAATGATGATAACCAGCTGGGAGAGTAGTTTATAACAGTCTGACCAGATTTTTTTTTTTTCATTTGCTCAATAAATTATAATATTCCTGGTCTAAACATCAATTAAATGCCACCACTTGGCAATCAATTTTAGATAAAAAAAAATGAGTTTAAGTTTTGAATTATTACGAAACTGTTTCCACAACACATCAGCCTATCATAAGTATTTTGAAATGGGGTACTACATGGGGCCTATAATGGATAAGGTATTGGGTTGCTGATCAAAAGTGGGTGTGATCCTCAAATGGAAGTACCATATTGTATGCTGGTGAACTTGGAGAAGGCACAAGTATATCAGAGTCCTAGCCAAGTACCATATTTTAACCGAAAAGTCTGTATCAAAGTAAAAAAAAAAGATAGGAACAAACAGGTGTTTAACTGATTTGGGATTCATTTTGTATTCTTTTCTACATAACAGGAAACTATAGCCAAGAAAACTGTCCACACAGACATGTTAAATTTAATACTGACTGGTCAACCTCTGGCTAAAAGTGAACCATTTTATAATTCAGACATTCAAATTGCAGACTTTGAAACAGAATTCTAAAAAATTAACTATTAAAAGTATATTCCAGGGCTAAATATTTCTATACATGTATTTATATCCATTCAGTACTTTGTTTTTCTTCTGACCCCTGAGACACAACAGGCTATTTGCTGCATTGATTACAAACCAAACCACAATGGCCATGATTTTTCAACAAACTAAACGTTAATCAAAACATCTGAAACCAGACGTCAAAAAGAGTTTTGCAGAGCTGCGCATATAGGCCCAAAAGGGCTTTCAGAGAAATGAGTTGAAATTAAAGATGGGCCGTGAATGAAGAGTAGTTATTCTCCATAATAAAGAAAGTAAGTCTTTCAGTCTGTAATAGTTTGTTGAAGGAGGTTTCAAGATGATGGATTTTAAAGTTTGGAAGTTCTGGTCTTTACAAAAATTCTAAATGAAATTTAACAAAGGGCAATAACTCAAAAAATAAAGGTGGCAGAGTTATGGTTCATGTGCACTCCACTTCTCTATCAGTGTATGAAGTTCAAAGTTAATAGCTTTTATAGTTTGGAAGTTATGGCCTGGACAAAAATTAAAACTGAAAATTAACAAAGGGCAATAATTGAAAAAACAAGAGCAGCAAAGTTATGGTTCTTGTGCACTGCTTTACTCTATAATGTGTACTTTCAGTGTAAGTTTCAAGTTAATACCTTTTATGGTATGAAAGTTATGGCTGAACAAAAATTCAAAGTAAAAAGTTGGTTATTTCAGAAATCAAAGGCAAATAATTTTAGAACGCAAACAGTGATCCAAATTCTAAGAGGCACGTGAACAACTACATCTCATGGAGATTCATTGTGGCAAGTTTCAAATAATTCAGATAAAAACTGTAGAGGAGTTGCACACACAAGAAATTGCTAATGGACAGACGGACGGACGGACTGACTGACGAACAGACTGTGGGACGGACGACTGGGGTTGTAACATAATACGACCCTTGGGGCATATAAAAACTATTCTATCAAGGATCCAAGGGTTGTGAAAAATTAAACATATTGCTGCATTATTATATTCTGCAGTTTTCTTACCCGACAAAACTGACATGAGTATTATTTTACTGATATGTTGCTTGATACCCAAAATTATCAAGATATTTCTGCTGGTAACATTCTTACATGTGCCATAACAATTGATATATGATATGCCAATGTTATAAACAGCCAATCAATGATCATTACTACAAATATGAATACAACCATTGAAAATGCACACCCCAGCTGTCTTTGTAAATGCTTTATTAAAAAAAACGGCTTTGTTTTCACCCTGCCAATGACTGCTTTCTAAAACATTGTAGAGAAACGGATGGAGTGCTAAAAACCTTTTTCATCTGCAACTGATTTAGACTTGGAAAAGTTTAAGTCTTTATTTTCAACAAAAGTTTGACCATTTATCAAATAACCAATAAAATTGCTGTAGTTTTATGAACCAACAGAAAAAAGTCTTAACACTTTACCAAAGGACAAAATTGTAGATTGCAGATACAAAATAAATGTGGCTCAAAAATTATGTTTTTGGAAGAGTAGAAAACATTGAAGGAAAAGGAGAAAATGCTGGTTACCAGCATTTTCTACTTTTCCCACAATGTTTTCAAAAGGCTTTTTTCCCAGGGTTGTTAAAAGTCGGGACAAATGTAAAAAGTTAGGACAAATGTTTGTTTAAGTGTTCAATCAAAAAGTTACAACTTCTATGAGTGGGCACTAAAATCATTTTCACAAGTCGCAAAACTATAGGTGAAAATACTAAATTTCGGTGTTCACAAATGGAATTACATTTTTATGTACACCAAATATTTTTTTTCCATCTGCTAAAAAACTGACAAGAAATTACATCTAAACAATTTAATAAATGTATATGTGCATGTATTTCCATCGTAAGACATCAAATTCATGATGAAACAATAGGATGTAATTAGCACTTGATTTAACCATGCTTCGAAACTGCCAGACAACACACCATCAATGACATACAGGGGTTCAGTACTGCATAAGTATTGAAGTTAAATTTGTATACGTAGTCTCAATGTAAATCGTAGTTTCTATAATCTAGAGAATGCAATGTAATAAAAAAGTCTTCGATGTAAAACATGGGTAATAAAATATGAATCAATTTTTAAATACATGAATACATAGCTAAAACCGTGCCAAAGAGAAGAATAACTGCTAATAAAGAATAAACAGAGCAATTACTCCATATAGCAAAATGTTTTCAAATTTGGCCACAAAAAGTCTTTTACAGGTAGAACTGTACTCAGACAGAACCCTAATGGCAATTATACTAGTTTTCATTTCTTTTATTGCCAGAGGCTAAAACAGGTTTGGAAAACAGCACTAATCAAAATCAGACTCTATTATAAGCTCATACAGTCTGATCTTGAATCTGTATCATCTGTTTGTCTGGTCAAGCCAGATCTCAATCTACATTTGAAGCAAAGGCATCTGAAGCAGTTTGATGAGCATCTGAAAAAGTTAAGATTCGTCTTAGTTTCAGTGGGTTGTATTTTTGCCATCAAATATTTAACACTGTTAGAGTTACAGTGGAATCAACTGTAACAAAATTAACAACTTTAAAATTCCTTATAATAGTACACTAACTCGCACAAAATTTCAAATCACAGTAAAATCATTGTGTGCAAATCCATGTGGCAAAATTCACGTTTCCATAAACAGCCTATGGATAGGATGTAGATAAAAATCAATTACAACAGATGGCCATGCTGTGAATGCCCCTCAAGATGATTTACAAAAGAGGAGTCTATTGCTTTTATTTTTATGAATTGGAAAATAACCTTCTACACTCTTCAACACTTATCAGAGCATTCAACAAACCTTGAGAGATCCGTTGATCAACTTCTTTGACTGTATCACATAGCATAATGTGCACCAATAGGTTACATTTCTTTGGCAAGAATATACCGCTTTACTGTTGAAAAATCATAATGTATTCTACTTAGAAAAGAAAACACCAGTCACAATTTTCTATCTGAATATTTCTAAATTGATGAAAAAAGTGTATATATTTTTTTAACTTGGCCTATAATATGGGCAATTTTCATAGATTACCTATCAACATGGCTGTTGCAAGCTGCTGCTATTAGGATTCACATGGGCACCACCATGTTAAGATAATGTGACTGAAATATTTCAAAGTGGAAACCCCTGTGATACAAACGAGGCTAGAAGTAGGTTCTGAATCAAGCATTTTATGACAAGCACTATCAAAAGCTGAATACCTTGTATGTATCACAATCATGCACTGATCCTGTTAGAGGGCAAGGACCATGAAATTTTTCCCAGATAACATATACTTATGGACAAAAGTCTTGTCCAGTATTTGTTTCCATAATATCTTTTAAATGTGTGAAGATACGACCTTGAATATTTTCCTACTTTATATCACTTGTACATGTATTTCAAACTGGTTTCTGAATTTCGATAGTCATCTGTGCTATAACAATGGACATATTCCACTTGCCAAGTTTTTCATGTGCCCCCTCATGTATACAGTATTGTGACCAATTTGATAAAATGATTTACCTTATCCTCTTCTCTAACAATATCACAATGCATCCGAATACTTGAAGAAAAAATGGTTTTTGATTACAAAATAAAACTTTCAAATGAGCAGCATGCTCACATTGTAGGCCAACTTGGGGCTGGTGCAACTGTGCTGCACATGTAGCCATCCAATTCAAGGTTAATGAGAAAACCATTCGTCAACTACGTACAAAATTCACAACGCATGGCACAGTTGCAGATCTTACATGTGCAGGACGGCCAATTGAAACAGTATTTTGTAAGGATAGGCATATTCATCTTGCCCATTTACATAATCATTTTGCTGCTCCAAATGACATGGCAGGAACCATGCCTGGTCTTAATCAACCTCCCACAAGTGCCAGAACGGTACGTCTCAAGGCAGTTAGGTTACGTTGCTGCCATATCATGGGGCAAGATTAACTACAAATCACAGGTGTCTATGGGTAGCATGGGTGTTACATCATCGAAGATGGCGCTTGAATCAATGGCAAACTGTTCTGTTTACGGATGAGTGTAAATTTAAAGTTGATTCAAGCAACCAACGTCAACATGTCTATCTACACTACGGTGAGAGGTTTACTGATGACCGTGTCATTGAAAATGACTGCTGGGATAGGGCGAGAGTCATGCTTTGGGCAGAGTTTACACACCATCATAAAACCCAACTTGTATACTTTGAATAAGGTCGAGGACACTGTCGTGGATTAACCACACAACGTTATGTAGACCAGGTGTTACAGCCGATTGTTCTCCAATTCTTTGCTGCCTATCAAGGTACTGTCCTTCAGCAGGACAATGCCCGGCCCCATGCTGTATGGCTACTCAAAACTTCCTGGCTGCCAACAATGTCCAAACATTGCCATTGCCAGATATGAACCCCACTGAATACAATTAGGATTACATGAAACGAAAGATTAGGGCATGGAATGTGTACAATGTCTATCAATTACGTAAGCCACTTCTCAGGAATGGGACCAGCTTCCGGCACAGACTGGTAGCGTCAATGGGTAGAAGGTGCAGTTTGAACTCAGGTTAATGGGGCCATACACACTATTGAAAAAGATGTTTAAGACACACTCAAAGCAATCAGTTGTGTCTTGCAAATCCTCAATGCCAATTTTCAACACATTGCTGTACCAGCCAAGCGGGCAGACTGTAATATTATGCTCTACAAAGTTGAAAATAGCTTTTATCAATACATTTGAGGAGAAATGAGACCTTCTTTAGCTCCAGATTTCTCTAAACTGCTGATTATACGGTAATTGAGTGAATTGCATGAGGTAACGTTTTATTGAGTAAATATAGCGGGAGATAATGACTTTTATTTTATAAACTGGTTGTTTATTCAGCTGAGACTTTAAAAACTGGCCTAGTTGCCATGTTAACAACCAACAATGTCTAGCTACCAATACCTTCTAAAATAACAGAAAAATAATTAGATCTGATAACATTCAGATGTGACAAGGCCATGAAAGCAAATGAACAACAGACTGATATAAAGTCATCAAGAAACATAATATGTCTCCCCACAACTGAAACCATTAGTCATTGTATCTTCTACTCCTGAACTCTTCACCACAAGATAAAATTTTAGACATTCCAAATTAACCCTTTACTCCATAGATACTCATTTCTATGCATTGCTTGTAGAAGCCTTTGGAAAACATTGTGGCAAAAGGTAAAATTGCTTGTGACGAGCAATTTCACCTTTTGCCAGAGTGTTTTCTCTTCTATCAAAGGGTGTCATATACACATAAGAAACAGCTTCATCCTTGCTGTTATTTAGGGTCAATTAGAGATACCATAAAAATGCCCTATGGGGTAAAGGATTAAGGACAACAAGCTAACTGTGACTTAAATTGTTAGAATTTGTTTCTGAAAGGTAAGAAAGCACTGTGGAGAAGTGCAAAATGCTGGTTACTGGCATTTTCTCCTTCTCCCACAATGCTTTCAAAAGTTCAATATCCCAGAATCTTTAAAACTTGGGATTGTAAACTCTTTTGCTCACAACAAAAATATGAAAATGTCCAAATTGAAAGCCCATGCAGACAACAAAATATGACTCAAAATCTGAAATTCATTTTGAGAAGAGTTGAAAGCATTTTGGGAAAAGGGGAAAATGCTGGTTCTCCTTTTCCCACAATGGTTTCAAAAGCTTTCTTTTTAAGGATGTTTTCGGTAGTAATTTCTGCACATCACTTTGGCTATTTCAAGGGAGACAATAACAGACAGTAACTCTTCTCAAAGAAGGTACTTGTACAGTGTTTCATTTACCTGTGCGTCCCGCGTCAGGGACGCGAAGAAATTACCGAGGACGCAAAACTTTGAGATATGTGCATTTTCCAGACGCACTGATTTTGATATCAATGCCTTTTGCAAAATTTTGTTTGATCCCGATCAATTAAAGTGTTTACATTTTCTATCGAAACACCTGTAATTTTTCTACTCTAGACTGGTACCTTCATTTTCTGGTCTATTTTTAGCCTAAGTAATGTTTTAGTCTATGGAATGGTTTCCGGTTTTCTCTTTTTTGGGTACATGGAAGATCGAGTCGGCATCCAGCACAGACGTTATAGATCCTCTCCAAGGAAATTAATTGCAGAAAATTGTAGTCAATCTGACTGAACAACTATCATTTCATGTCCTCATCTGCAAATAATTACTTTTTGAATCTTTTTTACACCCGGGCGATTTCGATATCCTCAAACAATTTCCATTTCGTCGAAAAAAATCCAATGCATATATCTTAATGATGTAAAGCATAAGCAATGCCACCAAAAAGAAGGCAGAATCCGATCACAGACAACAAACTTTTACTAGTTTGTTTACGAAATCACAAGAGTCTGACCCACTGACTCAAATGACTTAGATCTACATACCGATAAAAATGTCGAGAATAATGAGAAATTATCGGCTAGTTCAATCGGCGTGGATTCGGCCCCGGCCGATTCGAAACTGAGAGAATTTAAGTCACACTGGCTTAAACTTTTCAGTTGGCTAACTTACGAAAGTGAAGAGAATTAATGACTGAGAATTCAAAAATCAGACCATACAGATTTTTTAACAATTTAACATTTTTTTTTAAATAGGGTTTAAAAGGTGGGACTCATAAAGTTGGTTTCAGACTCATAGTTTTTCATCCGATCGAGTCCCAGGACTCACTTACAGCAAATTGTAAAAAAATCACTGCTTGTATATGATTCGGACAATACCTTGAATTTCGGATACAGTATGTTTCAAAGCAAAGAATCAGTCTACAATATCAACTTAACGAACATTTTGCAAAAAGATTTAAAGGGGAAAAGATCAGAGGAATACGGAAAGTTTTGGGCAGTATCGACTATCTCAGAGACTAGAGTCTACTGAACATGACAGTGCCGATCGATCTGAGCGCCTAAACAGTTACCATGGAAATGGCTATTTTACAAAAAATCTAACTCGGTAACATATCTTTTTCTTTTCATTTTTGTACTTACCATTAAATTCTACTGTATATACCAAAAAAAAACTAGAAAATTCTATGAAAGGAATTTTTTTTTAAATTTTGAATTAATCAAAGACTACATGTTGATTTTGCTTATATTTTGGCAAGTCAAGAAATAGGAAAAATAATTTTTTAAAAAGAAAATGAAGTCAGATATTATTTCATTCATAAAGAATCAAGAAATAATATATTAAATATGGAAAATAATATTTGCATTGTATAATAAACTTTCTATCACTTTATTACTGTCTTTTATGAAGATATGGTCGTTTTAGGTGTTTTGATACAAACGGTTGCCTTTGATACAGCCATTTTGCAGAAAATCTAACATGGCAATATACCTTTTTCTTTTTATTTTTGAGTTTGCCATTGAATTTTACCCAACATATAAAAGAATTAGAAAATTCCATGAAAGGATTAAATTTTCACAAAACTGTAGAACACGATTTTAAGAGTCCTTAAAAGTCTGGGCTGTGTGGTAAACAGTTAAACCCCTTTCAGAAACTGTGTTTGACATAATTAGTAGCAAAGCTAAATTAAAAAATTACTCTTTCAAAAAAATGCAAAAATTTTTCCATGAGTTTAACAGAAGTCATTCGAGAAAGAATGAGTCACAGCAACCAAGACATTTGAGCTTGTGCAAGCAGATTGTATCTCTGCATGCAAATGTTGCACAATAAATTGCATACTGTGTGTCATCAACCATAAGATTGCTAGGAGTTATGGAATTGTCAAAGGATTCTCCTGAAACGATGGCATAAGTCTAGTATGAGGAAAAGATCAGTCACATGATCATGATATCACTCATGTGAGTGAGCAGAGAGTTATTGAAGTTACGGAATTGTCATAGGATTCACCGGATATAATAGAATTAGTCAATTACTAGGACAAAACAAGTCACATGTCATGAGAACTGTCATGTCAATGAGCATGCCAAACTGCAGGGATATAATGCGGCCAAATTCAGACACTATATGTCTGTGAGGATTTATAAAATACTCTTATACCTATTGCTCTGTCAATCTAGATTTACAAATATTCCTTTGGCTGTAGCTCAGTAAAGGGTTTTACAAAATACCCCAAACAGCTTTAGCAACTGGGTATACAAAATACCTTTTAAACTGTAGTTCTGTATGGTTTACAAAATACCCCTTCAGCTGTAGTTCTGTACATATTTCTACAATACCCAGGGTTTATAGGACACAGATTTCCATGCCCATATACAATGGCACTGTGCTTAAGTATTTCAGCAACTTGTGTTACTATGATGCATAAAATTATTTACAAGTCTGGATAAAATATCAATAATCTTGAATAAAACAAAAATATCTGGTTGAAAAGAGGTTTCTTAAAGCATTTTCTCTAATATACTGCATTCAAAAAAATTTAATTGCAGGTTTTTCTAATATTACCAGCATACTTGATTTGTGATCTCCTAAGTGCTCTTAAACAGATGTCCAAAACAATTTGGATCTACACACGATCATCAGTCACTAAAGCCATACAAAGTCATTATTTTCATGAATTGGTATTTTTTAATCATATATTACTGGAATAAACGGATCTGAAATTGACTTCTATGCAAAGCATAATTAAAGAGTGAATATTTATATCATCAGGTATAATCAGATGGTACAGAAATACTTTTAACAGTAAATGTCAGGTTTGAACCTTACCATGCCATAGTCTAAATAAAAGGCCTTTACAGATGACCTAGATCAAGATCAGACTGTATAGAAAGTGCATCTTAGATGCACTATGTCATCCGTCATGTATTACCAGTTTAAACGAAAAAAAATCATGTTTTCAAGTATCTTAGTATTCATTAAAGACACAATGAATAATTATAGGCAACAATAAAGAGAAGAAAAACATTCACTTAGTTTCGCATGCAGACAACACTAGCCGAAGCTACGTTTGGACAATAATTCAAGTATGTAATATATGGTAATAGAGGTCATTCATTTCATGTCGATTTGTTGAGTAAAACCATTGATTCTATAGCATTAGTCTCTAGCCACAGAGTTGATATCTCTTTCTGAAAGAAACAAATAACAAATCAAGATTGACCTGCATTTGTATTTGGAGTTTCTATATTTCCTTCATAGAATTGAGAATAAAAGATTTAAGTAGATGAAAAAAATTATGTCTAGACAATCAAATTTGAGAATGTAATATGGTCCTCCAAAAATTAGAGCTTGGACCACTGATTTTTTAAAGGTGGCATGCAGCAGACTCTGAATTCCCAAAACTTCTGTAAAATCCCTCAGATACCCCCTAAACTGTAGCTTCAGCTCTGTATAGTTTACAAAATATCCTGTTTACCGTTCTTTTATGAGGATTTAAAAAAATACTTCTATAGCTGTAGCTCTGTAAGAGTTCATAAGTAACCTTTCAGCTGTAACTCTACAAGGTTCCCAAACACCCTTTTAGCTGTAAGGGTTTACAAAATACCTGTTTAGTTCATAGCTATAAGGGTTTCCAAAATACCCCTTTACCTTTTGCTTTGTAAGGGTTTATGGAATACTCTTTTAGCTGTTGCTGTCCAAGAATAAATAAATCTTTCATTATGTGCTGCGCTGTGCAGCTTTATACTGTAACTGTTTAACTGTTACTCTTTAGGAGTCCAGTAAAAACCCCTTTAGCTGTTGCTCAGTAAGGGTTTATAGGATACCTCTTTATTTGTCAAATCTCCTTCAGCTGTTGCTCTATTAGGTTTCATAGAATACCCCTTCAGCAGCTGCTCTGTGAAAGTCTACAAACTATTCCTTAAAATATAGCTCTGTTAGGGTTCTTAGATATACCCCTTTAAATGTTGCTCTGTAAGGGTTTACTGTATACCCCTTCAATTGTCGCTCTGTTGGGATTAACTGTATACACCTTCAACTGTTGCTTTGTTTGGGTTTATAGAATACCCATTTAGATATTGCTCTATTAGTTTTTATAGCAGGTTCCTTTAACTGATGCTCTGTTATAGTATAAAAAATACCCCTTTTAGCTGTTGCTCTGTTAGGATTTATACTATACCCCTTTAACTATTGCTCTGCTAGGGTTTATAGAATACCCATTTGGTTGTTGCTCTGTGAGGGTTTATGGTATACCCATTTAACTGTTGCTCTGCTGGGGTTTATAGTATACCCCTTTAACTGTTGCTCTACTAGGGTTTATAGAATACCCATTTGGTTGTTGCTCTGTGAGGTTTTATAGTATACCCATTTAACTGTTGCTCTGCTGGGGTTTTTAGTATACCCCTTTAACTGTTGCTCTGCTAGGGTTTATAGAATACCCATTTGGTTGTTGCTCTGTGAGAGTTTATGGTATACCCATTTAACTGTTGCTCTGCTAGGGTTTATAGTATACCCCTTTAACCCATTACCACACAATCCCTACTTTTGACACCCCTGAGAAAGAAGCCTTTTGGAAACACTGTAGGAAAAGGAGAAAATGCTGGTAACCAGCATTTTCTCCTTTTCCCACAGTGTTTTCTACCCTTTCCAGAACAAATTTCAATTTTTCAGTCACCTTTATTTTGTTGTTTGCAAATGCTTTGAATTTGGACCAGTCTAAAATTTTCTCGTGTAGTAAAGAGTTAGATGTTGCTCAGTAAGAGTTTACTGTATACCCCTTCAATTGTCGCTCTGTTGGGGTTAACTGTATACACCTTCAACTGTTGTCTCTTTGGGTTTATAGAATACCCATTAAGATATTGCTCTCTATTAGTTTTTATAGCAGATCCCTTTAAGTGATGCTCTGTTATAGTATAAAAAATACCCCTTTAGTTGTTGCTCTGTTAGGACTTACAGTATACCCCTTTAACTGGTATTCTGTTAGGGTTTATAGAATACCCATTTGGCTGTTGCTCTGCAAGGGTTTATAGTGCACCCTTTTAGCTGTTGCTGTGTGAAGGTTTACAGAATACCCCTTTAGATGTTGCCCTGTGAAAGTATAAAGAATACTTCTTCAGATGTTGCTCTGTTATGGTTTATAGAATATCCCTTTACCTTTTCTTGGTAAGGGTGACCAAAATACCCCTTAAGCTGTTGCTATGTGAGGGTACACAAAAATACCCCTTCAGCTGTCGCTCTGTGAGTATAATACCCCTTCAACTGTCGCTCTGTGAGTGTATAATACCCCTTCAACTGTCGCTCAGTGAGTGTATAATACCCCTTTAACTGTCGCTCTTTGAGTGTATACTACCCCTTTAACTATTGCTCTGAGAGGGTATAGAGAATACCCCTCTAACTTTTGCCCTGATATGAATTACAGAATACACCTTTAGCTCTTAGTCAATAAGGTCTAGTAAATCCCATTCAGCTGTAATGGTTGCTGTGCTAGGGTTTGTAGAATAGCCCTTTAGATATTGCTCAGTTATGGTTTATAGAATATCCCTTTTGCTATTTCTATGTTGGGATACAAAGAATACACCTTTAGCTGTTGCTGTATGAAAGTATTTAGAATACCCCTTTTATTGTTGCTCTGTTAGGGTTTATAGAATGTCCTTTTAGCTGTTGATCGTTTAGAATTTGTAGAACATCCTTTAGCTTTTGTCTGTAGGGGTTAATACCATACACCTTTAGCTGTTGCTCTTTTAGGACAAGCAGAATACCCTTTAGCTCTTGCTCTGTTTGGGTTGATGGAATATCCTTTCCAATGTCGCTCGATGAGGGTTTACAAAATACTCCTTTAGCTGTAGCTCTTTGAGGGATTTCAGATTACTCCTTTATCTGTTCCTCAGTGAGAATTTCCAAAGCAAGACAAGGTTTCAGATAACATTGTTAGAAATATAGAACATGCAAACAAACATCCTGTTTCCCACTATGTTTCCTATCCAATTAACTCATTACCACACAATGACGACTTTTTACGACCCTGAGGTAGAAGCCTTTTGAAAACATTGTGGGAAAAGGAGAAAAATGCTGGTAACTAGCATTTTCTCCTTTTCCCACAATGTTTTCTTCCCTTCCCATTGCAAATTTTAACTTTTCAGTGACATTTATTTTGTCATCTGCAAATGCTTTGAGTTTGGACCTGTCTAAATATCTGTCATTTGGTAAAGAGTTAAGGAACTTCTGCTCATTTGAATCAAATTCAAAATTTTGTCATTTTCAGATGCTTTAACATTTGAAGACCCATAAATTTGGGAACAGGAAAAAGTTAAAACATTCCAGAAATTTGGAACTGGCTCATAACAACAATGCCTCCTCTTGCCAAAATATTTCCCAAAGCTTTCTACAAGAATTAGGGTGATGCTCTATTGATAAATCTAATGACAAATTTTCATATGAACTTTGGCCATATTATTGGATTTCTGATTTTCTATGCAAATATTTGCATCGCTTCATTCCCAGGGATCCAGATGCAGCACACTCACTAAAGTCTTGTTCAACTATGAATATGCCAAGAGACAAAAATTATTCAAAAACAAAAGTGTGGCTGTAGATATAGGAATGATACCACAGTGACGTTAACCCTTTAACTCTTTACCTAACAACAAAATTTTAGACTGGTCCAAATTGAAAGCATTTGCAGACGACAAAATAAAAGTGACTCAAAATTTGAAATTTGTTTTATAAAGGGTAGAAAACATTCTACGAAAAGGAGAAAATGTTGGTTACCAGCATTTTCTCCTTTTCCCACACTGTTTTCTAAAGTTTTCTTTCTCAGGGGCGTCAAAAGTAGGGATTGTGTGGTAATGGGTTAACACATGGAAAAATGTTATACTAGTCCATATTGAAGGAAATGTTAAACAATAACTCTTATGTTTTTCAAATCATAGTCTTTATGTCACTGAGTTATAAAGGTACAAAACTTTGTTGGAAAAGGTGAAAATTCTTGTTACCAGCATTTTCTCCTTTTCCAACACTGTTTTCAGAAGTCTTTTCCGTCAGGGTCATTAAAAGTCAGGATTGCTTGGTATCTGGTCAAAAGAAATCTCTTACTACAGACATTCTATCAGTCCTTGTAATGATGCTATCAGCTGAGCTGCACGATAAAGTGGCTGTTATAGGAAAGTATAACAGAGTAAATGAAGTCAAAGTCAATCATATTTCCTGATCCAATTATGGAGTATGATGGATTGGTAATGGACCAAATTGCCTTATAAAGGTTCAAATGGTTTCACCCTTTTGAACTGCTTCTCTAAGAGCAATGCCACCTTATAATAGAAGAAAGATACAATTACATTACCAACATTCTACTTTGACACAAATAAATGCTTTCAATATGGAAAAGTATAATTCTTATCATATGGTAAAAAGTTAGGCCTCATAAACACAAGAATGTCGATAAGCAAGATACTTTCGTTGTAGACAAGTCTGAAATTTCCTAGCTGCAGAAGAGAGTTAACCACTAATAAAACAATTCAGTGTCTTTTTTAACCTGTGTTACGAGAGACCACTCCTTCCTGCATGGCATACTCCCGATTTAAATACAATACCTGGCTACTGCGTCAGGGAGATATCTCTTTGGCTCAGTGGTTAGGGTATTGGCTTTGCGTCCGGGAGTTCGGAGTTCGAATCCCGCTCCGACCCTTATTTCTGCCATGCATTTATTCATTTGTTTCTTTGTTACGGACTTCGTTCGTAAGACCTGTAATTAAATAAGCTATTGAAAATGTTGTGGGAGAAAGAGGAATATGTTGGTAACCATAATTTTTTCCTTTTTCTACAATGTTTATCAATTTAGGCCATGCTTCAAAAGATAAAGTCCATTCCTTTCACAACATAACATGTGTAGTCTGCAAATGCTTTCAAAATAGAGGAGACTTAGTATGGAATTTGTGCCAACTAGTAAAGAGTTAATAATATGATCTAAAATCAATAGAAAACACAACTTTCTATTATCAATATCAGAAAATCTGCTAGCTGTACATCCACAGAATGCCTTTTTTCCTGCTGTTTGTTGTTGACATTTACCACGGCGGGGAATCACGTGACACAACAACAACAAGAATGACTGATATTTGAAAAAATTCCCTGACTTCAGGTAAGAAAATCTTCAATAATTCCATTAATACATGACTGATTGGAATTTGGTTTGAAGCAGAGAAGGCGGAAGGACTCCAGAGATTTGCTTGATGTGTTAGATTTTTTAAACAACACCTGATAAAAAAGTTATTGACGAGCAAACAAATTTTTTACCCTGGATAATTGGTTTGCTCGTCAATAGCTTTTTTATCAGGTGTTGTTTAAAAAATCTAACACATCAAGCAAATCTCTGGAGTCCTTCCGCCTTCTCTGCTTCAAACCGAATTCCAATCGGTCACGTATTAATGGAATTATTGAAGATTTTCTTACCTGAAGTCGGAGAATTTTTTCAAATATCGGTTATTGTTGTTGTTGTTGTGTCACGTGATTCCCCGCCGTGGTTTACAGCAAAATATCATTATCTGGTCTCAAACAGTTAACTCTACTAAATGATGGAATTTTAGACTGGTCCAAATTGAACGCATTTGCAAAACAAAGGTGATTGAAAAATTTCAATTTGTTTCGAAAAGGGCTGAAAGTATTGTGGAAAAAGGAGAAAATGCTACAGCTTACCAGCATTTTCTCTTTTTCTCAAAATGTTTTCAAAGGGCATCTTTCACTGGGTCATCAAAAGTTGGAATTGTGTGATAAAGAATTAACTAAAAGCTAAAAGAATTTACACTCTCTGACCACAGTCCATATTGTTTTCAAAAAGATAGAATGAGTCATTGATTGTAAAAAAACATAGAAGGAAAAGGCAAAAATGCTTGTTTACCTGAGCATTTTCTACTCTTCCCACAGTGTTTTCAGTCTTAAAGCTCAGGGTTGTGTGGTAAGAAGTTAACCCTGTACCATCAGGGTTCTTTTAGGGGACCAAACGATAAAACTCCAAACTTGTTCAAATTGAAAGCATTAATTTTTAAGGCATTAGTTCAGTATGGCTTATATGATAGGATTTGTCTTTGTGATAAGGGAGAAAGTATTGGTTACAATCATTTTCCAACAAACCTTCCCAAAATAATGAAATCAAAGTAATGAAACTACTAGCAGAAGGTGATGATAAGAATATGTTTGCAAATCAGCATTGTCTGCGCATGTCATATTGTTTGGAGATTCAACCTGTCTGCTATGACCCATCACCCATCCCCCATATACATCAAAAAAGTAGGGCTTATATCAAAGCTATTACCCTATTATCCAATGTAGGGGCTGTTTTAATAAATGGTCGGTGCGTAGGTTACATGCTAGCCAATCATAGCTGAATGAATGGCACCAGGTAGAGTTTTATTTAGTAAACATTTATTTCATTCGAAATTCAAAGTAACAGCTGTTGTTTTGAAAAATTAATTTGTTTTTCCTACATTTGGTCTTCTTCTATATACTGATGATTTGTCAACCAGTACCTAAGATAATTCAGTGATGAATTATTTTTGATGTTCAGTGAAATTATCAAAATCAGAATAGCTCCCTTCAACCGTTAAATTATTCCCTAAGGTAAGACCTGTGTAATGGAAAACAGCTATTTCCACTAAAATATCATCATGCAAAATTAGCTATAATTAAAAATGAGTATTATTGAACTAATTTCACCTTTTCATTTTTTCCATTTTTTCCTTCTTTGACTTATCATTCATTTATAAATCTTAAACAGCTATATTCGCAATTGAAAAATTACCTCCCTTTTTAGAAAACAAACAAAAGTATCAAAAAATACTTTCAAGATAGACATAAACGGAATTTCTGATGCGTTAGAAATGTGCAAAAATATTATTTCTGCATAACTCCTTTTTCATCCTTATTTAACAACCAATTAGAACTTTTGCCAAATGTTCACCGGAAGTGCATTACACAGGTCTTACCTTAAACCAATAAGCCTTGACTCAACAATCTTGCCTTACCTCTTTTGTCGCCAGACAAAAACGGTGACTTTTGCAAATGTCATAGATCAAGATCAGACTGCACAGAACTTGTAGTCTGATCTTTAATATATACTGTCTGCTTGTGTGGTCAAGCCTATACAATCAAAATGTCTGAGTTTCAACGTGTTAAGAGCCATCAAAAGAGGTCAAGTTTTTTATTTGGCACTGAAAGAGTTAGCCACCAAACCAAGCTTTAAGCATCCTTATACTTCCAAAGTCTTACTATTTTCATTCATAAAGCCCCAGTGGTTGAAATCCATCCGACAACAAGAGAAATTAGAGATTTACTACAACCCAGGTCGACACCGACATGATACATGTTTTATTTTTACATGAGCAACTCACTCATTTACATGCTGAAAAATACACATGCGAAGCTTCAAACATAGCGTCCAAAAAAGATATTATGAAAAATAATTACATTTTTGTTATGTTATGGAATTTAAGTATCATTACTCACGTGCCAATCACTTAAAATTCCCACAATGCTTCCTTTTATTTTTGGCGCGAAATCTAAAAATAATTTAAGAGGCTAAGTAGCCTTTTAAGGGAATACCATCAAAAAATTTTTTTGGTAATTTTATGATTCCTAATTATTGATGATGTGTATTGTTTTTTCATATAAATTTCAATGATATATATATTTTTTAATTTGGTGTGATGTGAAAACTCTAAATACCCACCTTTAACTCATTACCACACAATCCAAACTTTTAACGACCCTTTCAAAAAAAGCCTTTAAAAACATTGTAGGAAAAGGAGAAAATGCTGGTAACCAGCATTTTCTCCTTTTCCCACAATGTTTTCTACTCTCCTCAACACAAATTTCAGTTTTTGAGTCACATTTATTTTGTTGTCTGCTAATGCTTTCGATTTGAAATAGTCAAAAATGTTTTCATTTGGTAAAGAGTTAATCTCTGAGCCATGATGAGCTGTTACCTTAATATTCTATCAGGCCTTTTACTGATCCAGAGGACAAGTTTTTTAAAAACATTTGGGGAAAAAGGAAATACAGCTGCTTACTAGCAATTTCTCCTTACAGAATATGTCTTTATCCTTTCAAAAACAAATCTAAGAATTAATACAGTTTAGTTTTGTCTTCAACAAAGTACATGTACTTTCAATTTAGACAAGTCTGAAATTCATTGTTCTGGAAAGCTTTGAAACACCTTTCCTTACAATGGTTGCCTTTGCAGCTAGTATGGATAAAGATTAGACTGCACAAAACATTCTGATAAGTCTGATATTTGATCTATACTGACCACCCTACTAAGATATTTTGGGTCTGTATTCACTAACCATTTTGAAGAACGTTCTTTGTCTAGACTCCAGATTTTTCTATATTGGAAAGTAACATGACTTCTGATTGGCTGAACCAAATGGTTTAGCCAATCAGCTGTTGTGTTACTTACAAATTACAGCATTCTTAAGAATAGTTGCTGAATACGGACCCTGGACAAAAGTGACCTTCTTGACTTATTTCACATGAGGTTCTTTTTCCTCAAATGGAAATGTTAGTTGGATTATTTGATGCTCCAAGAGTTAATTAGAGTTTATAATCACCATATTGTTTACCTGGCTATCATGGAAATCTATGAAGGAAGAAATCAGGCCACTGCCCAGGGAACCAAGCCATAGATGTGACAGAATGTGTTATTACAGGAAAATAAATCAATACAAGGTACTGAATTTTCATCCTCACAGAGACAAGATGTTTTCATATTTTTTTCTTGTCCCTAAGAAATTAGTCTTTTCATCCAAATCTAATTTAACTCTTTCAGAATATAATGATGAAAAATGATCAGGCTTTTCCTCTCTGCCAGGGTCTTCAGAACTTGTGATTATATGAAAAATGGCAAAACTGACTGGGATAAAGAACAAAGCTATCATCAGAGAAGCATTCTGGCAGATTTAACATGAAAGCACTAACAGCCATGTAATTTACAGCTGCCCAAAAGAGGATTTCTAATGGTAAAAGAAATTGTGGCAAAAGGAGGAAATGCTGATTGACGGCATTTCTTCCTTTTCTCACAATTTTTACGGTATTTGTCAAAGACAATACTGTACCACTATAGGTTCCAGGGTTTTAGCCTGACAGTTCCTTTTGGGGGTCCTTGGGACTCGACTTCTATGATTATGGGAGTCCTGACTTAAAAATTGGGAGTTCCTTGGTTGTACAATTTTGAATACCAATACCAATTATTTTTTCCATATATTTTAATTTCCAAACAAGTTAAATAAAAAAAAGAAATATTTCAAGCATCTGCAGACGACCACTCCCCTCTGCTATGGAATAATATATCTATATTTTCATTTCATAAAACATTTTTTTTGCACTCATGAATGGAAATATAGTTTCCATTTATTGCTTTATACAGAGATTTGTGTAAATTTACTGTTTAAATTCATTATTACAGATTAGAAGATAGTTTTAAGTCGCCCTGATCGGACGATGCCACGCTGCTCATTGTAGTGTCATGGGTTTTCACGCTTTTTTAGCAATCTATTTTTTCGTGACAATTCATCTTTGGAGAAGTATTACTACATGAGTTGACATCGGTTCGCCAGTTTAAATAGCAAGTAACTTAAAAATCTGTCACTTTACAGTAGATAAGAGGAATAATACCTTTGTTACTCTGTCATACCTGACTGGCAAACTTCATTATCATCCGCGTGTCCTTCGCATTTTATACTTATCGTGTTTGGCCCATATTTCTGCCGGATGCGCGCAAGCTAGTTGATATGAAGCTCTAGACGATAATTTCATGTGTCATATTGACATTTAGGCAGATTTTTTTCATTGGCAAAGACAGGTCATTTCAAAATTCCAATTGTCAAAACCCGGACTCAGAGATCAAAAAAGAAGCATGCCGAGTTGTCAAGTTTTGTAAAGACATCCATGGAAAAATATTTCTTTCTCATTTTTCCTACCAATGTTTGTTATCCACTAGTCTATGTTTAATTGAAGATTGTGATTAATCGTAGTCACAAAACCAAGAATTCAAGTTCAGGCACCAAGCGAGTTCAAGAACCGACTACAGTCGATTCCGGGATTTCTCAATTGATTATCGGAAGCCAAAACCAACTGACTTTCGACTATATAGTCGATCATCGGCCGACTACTAGTTTGCAGACGCTATTTTTAATGTTGCGTCAGCACAAACAACCTTTAGGGGCTCGGTCTAAATCACAGATAACGAGCCAGCCACTTTCGTAGATTATGAAGGTCAAAATTAATGATAATTTTCGGCAGACGCTATACGTTTATTTTTCCAACAACATTTCTTTACTTTTGTAAAGAACTACCGTAAAAAAACATTTTTTGTTGAACTGTTTTCGCCTACCTATTTTCCATCAGCTTGTCGAGAATGCTGGGTTTTTACACCGTACGGCACTTACGGTCCGAAAAGCTGCGGTACGTTTGGGTACTATTGTTTACGCTCTACAAATTTTATCTTTTGGTATCAGTAACTTCTTAGGGTTCTCAATCGTTAAATCTATACCCAATGACAACAGAATTAGAATTGCGTCCAAGGGACGCAGTAGCATAAGTTTTGGGACTCCTGCTTCCCTATTTCTGCGTGCGAGACACAGAAAATGTGCGTCCGTTAAAACCCTGGGTTTAATATTGAATTTAGAAAACAATGTATCCTACTTTGTGCAAAAACGAAGGAAATAAACCCAGTTAAACACAATTTTTCTCAGGCAAATTTATTTTTCGAAGGTACACAGATATGATTTTGGAAATGGCATGTTAAAATATACGGGATGAGGCCATGTATCGTGGAAATACTATTTTTTGATTGAAATAAGTTCAATCGCTGATAGCCTTCTATTGGCGCATTGATACAAAATTTGTCTACCGATCGCTTGGTCCTGGGCTTTTTCGTACCAAAAAAAGGTCGTCCATGGTATATTCATCCCATGATTAAGCGCTACTCTATTAGATAGGGCATGAATATTTAAAAATCGAAATAATTTATTGTTATGTGGGGAATTAAATAATATAATTAGAAGATATTTCAAAGATATTTCAAAAACACAGTTTCCAGGTAGTCTACAAACTTAGTTGTGTTTGATATATTCACATCATTTCTCTCTGTATCCATCACGATTTAAACAAGAGGGTCAAGATCACAATCACCAACACAGCAATGATTTTGATGAATCAGAATTCTGCAAATAATTTTTTGGATAGATCACCTAGGACACTTTCTTGAAGAAGAGCACGTGCTCAATAGTGACTAAAAACATAGATTGAACAAGAGCACCACATGCAGGTGCCAACAATTGGCTGTTGTTTTTGGATGGATAAAAATTTCCCTAACACTTTTGAAAAGGGTCACCCTAGGAACATTTTTGTGAAATTATTTCAAAATCTGACCCACAGTTTCAGAGAAGAAGAATTTTAAAGAATTTCCTCTTCATGTCCCTGTAGGCCAAATAGCCCCCACTCCATGTTTCATGACAGTTCACTATTTGGTGAACGATTTTTGGAAAGAGTCACCCAAGAAATTATTTCAAAATCTGACCAGCGGTTTCCGAGAAGAAGAATTTTTAAGAATTTCTTCATGTCCACATAGTGTAAATAGCCCACAGCTATCAGAGCCATATTTCTACATAGATCAAAATTTCTCCAACACTTTGCAAAAAGGGTTACCCAAGAAACTTTTCTAAGAAGTTATTTCCAAATCCAACAAGCACTTTCAGAGAGAAGAAGAATTTTTAAGATTTTTTTCATTTCTGTATAGTACAAGTAGCCCCCATCCCCCAGAGCCATGTTTCTTGATGGATAAAAATTTGCAAATAGTATTTTTGAAAAGGGTCACCCAAGGAACATCTCTGTGAAATTATTTCAAAATCTGACAAACAGATTCAGAGAAAAACAATTTTTTTAATATTTTTTTTCATTTCTGTACAGTGCACATAGCCCCCATTTCCCAGAGCCATGTTTCTCGACCGATCAAAATTTTGTGAATGTGTTTTGAAAAGGGTTACCCAAGGAACATCTCTGTGAAGTTATTTCAAAATCTGACCTGCGATTTCAGAGAACAAGATTTTTAAAGAATTTCTTGGAAAATTCCATTTGGTTGCCAAGGCAACCTGAGTTTTTGATGGAATATAATTCTGTGACCAACAAGTTTAAAGACGATTTCCAAAGGAACATTCCAGCCAAGTTCGGTCCAAATTGGCCCAACAGTTTAGGAGGAGTTGATGTTTAAAGAATTGTTGACGACACACAACAGATGACAGACACCAGAGGTGATCCTTAGAAAGCATGTTGTGCTCAGGTGAGCTAAAAATCACTTTATCAGTTTGTATCTGTTTTATTTCTGTTTCTTATATGGTGAATCCACTACTTGTCTGCTGATGTCCGTTCTGCGACATGGGAAGTTTTGTGCATGTACAAAAATTTCAACCAGTCAAAAAGGAGAGACACATGCAAATGACACACTTCAAAAACCCTGTTTGGCAAACGATGCCAAACAATTTCCACTGTATGTTTGTCTGCTTAAATCTTGGTTAATTTAACCATTCTGGTTAAGTAACCAATAGGTTATCTGTTTTATACAAGTGTTTTACCAGTTTGGTTAGTTAACCCAGTAGAGTTTAACCAACGTTTAAACAATCAGGTTCAGATGGTTACCAGCATTTTCTCCTTTTCCCACAATCTTTTCTACAGAATTTTTTCTCGGGGTTGTTAAAAGTTGGGATTGCATGGTAAAGAGTTAAATGACCCTGAGGGAGGAGGCTCTTGAAAACATTTTGCAAAAAAGGAGAAAGCACAGATAGCTAGCATCTGCTTCTCAGAGAATGGTTGACACCCCAATGGAGAACTGGAGGTCATTTATACCAATTTTCAAATTTATTGTCGTATGCAGATGCTTTGAAATTGGAATTAACTAAAGATGTCTGATAAAGGGATAAGTCAGAAGTTAATCATCAGTTGCTGCATATACAACAAGACTTTCACCTTGCATAAAGGTCATATAATAATTGGATATAGTAGATAGATATTGCAAGTGATGAAACACAGGTGTACTATCAGTGAGGATCTTCACTGATGGCATCAATTACCCACAATAAAGGGTATAGTGGAGAATGATTGATACTGTATTTTCGATTTTGGAATCAAAAATACCCACTCTGTTTGGCACTCTGGGCTACCTAATGCTACTTTTAACTCATTACCACACGAGAAAATTTTGGACTGGTCCAAATTGAAAGCATTTGCAGACGACAAAATAAAGGTGACTGAAAAATAGAAATTTGTACTAGAAAGGGTAGAAAAACACTGTGGGAAAAGGAGAAAATGCTGGTTACCAGCATTTTCTCCTTTTCCCACAGTGTTTTCAAAAGGCTTCTTTCTCAGGGGCGTCAAAGGTAGGGATTGTGTGGTAATGGGTTAATGCAAAACCAGTTATCGGTACATAAATCTTAACCCTTGCACTGCTAAACGCCACTCAATGACCTTTCTTAGAAAGAGTAAAATCATAAAATCAAGACCAGAATGTGCAATCTGATCTTGCATCTACTCTGTCAGACAAGGAAATATCTGTTCCCCAAAATTTACTTCTGAAATAACAGAATTTTGGATTTTACTGTCAGCTTGAAAGTTTCATATCGTTTTATTTAGCAGAATATGGGTTAATCTAGATCTTGTGTGGTTTCTCTAATTTTGATGTAGAGTTTCAGCCTCATTTGCATAAGGTCTTAAAACCTTTACTCCATAGATACTCATTTCTACATATTGCTTGTAGGAGCCTTTGGAAAACATTGTGGCAAAAGGTGAAATTGCTTGTCACGATCAATTTCACTTTTTGCCACAATGTTTTCTATGCTATCGAAAGGTGTCATATACACATAAGAAACAGCCTCATCCTTGCTGGTTTTTAGGGTCAATTATAGATACCATAGAAATGCCTTATGGGGTACAGAGTTAAGTTTGATACTCAGGAATGGGTATCAACTTTGATTGGGCCCGCATATTTTGCATCATAAATGGTATAGTTTCCAGGAAGAAGAATTGGGACATATAAGCGTATTTTGCAAGAACTTACTTCTCAGTCCATATAAACTAAATTATGTTTAAGTCTTTGCATAAAAGAGGTGGCCTATAAGTAAAAGAGGTTTTACTGTATCGACCGGTAACTCAGTCAATTCCAGAGAATATCCACAACATAGGTTCTTTTGCCTATGAATTGTGACAAGAATTTGAAGCCACAAATATATCTGGGTGTATGTCCATCAAATCCATTTCTTTAACTCTTTACCACACGAGAACATTTTAGACTGGTCCAAATTGAAAGCATTTGCAGACGACAAAACAAAGGTAACTCAAAAATAGAAATTTGTTCTGAGAATGGTAGAAAACACTGTGGGAAAATGAGAAAATGCTGGTTACCAGCATTTTCCCCTTTTCCCACAGTTTTTTAAAAGGCTTCTTTCGCAGGAGCGTCAAAAGTAGGGATTGTGTGATAATGGGTTAAGCCATTCTATTTGAAAGGGCAATTTAACTCATTACCAAACAACAAAATTTTAGGTTTGTCCAAATCGAAAGCATTTGCAGATGACAAAAGTGACTGAAGATTTAAAATTTGTTTTGTGAAGGGTAGAAAACATTGTGGGAAAAGAAGAAAATGCTGATTACCAGCATTTTCTCCTTTACCCACAATGTTTTCTAAAAGCTTCTTTCTCAGTGGCATCAAAAGTAGAGGGATTGTGTGGAAAGGAGTTAATGGATCCACAAAGTTTTGAATTTGGTCCAGTCCAAAAAGTTGTCGTTTGGTAAACTTTTCCAAGCATTTTCAAACAACAAATTACATGTTATCTGCTTTTTCGATTTGTACCTGGATGGGTAGAAAACATTGTGGGGAAAAAATAGTGCTAGTTACCAGCATTTTTCTCATTTTCCCATACTGTTTTCAAACCTCCTCTCCTGCAGGGTAGTTAAAACTCCAGACTGTGCAATTAACAGTTAAGCTAATGATTTTATGGGGGTCCTCATAGGCAGTGTTTATTGATCAACATCAAACTGGTGCTAAAAGTGGGGGGTCTCACAACATACAAACATGCATAATTAACTCTTCACCATAAGACAGAATTTCCAAAACATCCAAGTTCAAAGCATCTGTAGGCGACATATCAAATGTGATTAAAATGATTTGTCTATGAAAGGCTAGATAGTTTTGTGGGAAGAAGAGAAAATGCTGATAGAAGAAGCCTTTTGAAAAAAATTGTGGGAAAAGGAGAAAATGTTGGTAAACAGCTTTTTTTCCCTTTCCCAAAATATTTTCTATCTTATCCATTATCCATGCAAGATTGCTCCATTTGAGCCAAACTGAAATTATCGTCTGCTAATGCTTTCAATTTGGACCAGGTTAAAATATTATCATTTTGTAATGAGTTAAACCAAGTAATCCTTGCTTTTAATAATCCTACAGAGAAAGGATTATGCTAATTGTAGGAGCAATAGAGAAATATGTTTGTAAATTCAGTAGCTAATATTTTCTCCTTTTTATAGTTATCCACCCTTCCATGAACAAACTTCAGTTTTTGTCATAATCATTTTGTCGTCTGCAAATTCTTTGAATTTAGGCCGAACCTACAAATTTATTTGTCGGATAAAGAGTTAGAAAAAAATAGTGCAATAAGCCAATATCGCGTTGAGAGAAAGAGAGCAGGGTAATTTAGGTAAATCAATTATGCGACAGTTACCTGTCATTGTCTATAAATGTATTGTCTCCCAGGATCAGGTCACGAAGTCTAAATCTGGGTGGAAGAGGCGGCACATGCGTATAGGATTCGCTCTGTGCCATATCTCCGTGTAAAAACAAACCACCATTTCCATACATTTGTGATTTAATTTTCCCTGTCAGCTTCAGCAGCCGTTGACTGGTTGTCTAACTGCACTTACTACATTACAACCATTCTACCATAGCTTTAGACTGGTAGCAAGATTTGGCGAAAAATTACGGTGCTCAGTCTAAGGCCAAGGTTGACCGTATATTAAACGAAATAATTAAAGGTGTTTTTTTTTTTAATTATTTCTCTAAAACCAATCTGTTTTCCAATAGAATTGTAGAAAATGGACTATTTAATTTTTTTATGAATTCTACTGTTACCTTACATAGACACAGATATTGCAGACATAGAAATGATTTTTATAGCACTTCGTTCGTAATTTATTGTAGATCCAAAATGGCGCTGCCCTTGTAAGCTGATGTTGACATTTTCTATGCAGGAGCAGAATATCGGATCGTTGTATGCAATGGGTAAATTTCTCGAACAATTTTTTACCCATATGCTAAAGACTGTCAGGCATAACACCGGGGAACCCCTCGCCGCTACACAGTCAAAGCATACATGTGGCATTATTTTTTTTAGTTAAATGAAGTTAACAAGAAAAAATTGATGCAAAGCATCAAAGTCGCCGCAAAAAAAAATGTTTAATGCTTCAAGAAAGCCAGGGCAAGTAAATAAATGTCAGTTTTCATCAGTAGATTTTTTGAAATTGATGTGACTGTGAATCTATATCAAAACTTATCTTCTGTTACAGTATCTAATATCCTATCACAGCGCTCTCTTAGGTCTTTTCCAAACGACAAATATCAGACTCTTCCAAATTCAAAGATTTGGCAGACGATAATTTAAAAAGCTGCCAAAATGGTGGAAAATTCGCTAGTAGTGGGGGAAAAGTATTTAATAAAGAAGTGATTGCTTACAACGAGCAATTTCTCCTTATCCAACATGTTTTTCCAAAATTTGACAGCACACATGTGATAACCTGTGTTTGTTTGGGAAAGCAGGGCTAAGTTACTAAAATGTTGCTGTCCTAGGAAAGTATGATTCAAGAGGAGGTAAGTTTGCAAGGCATTCTTTCAATTTAAACAAGTCTAGGACTATACTGTTTGGTGAACAGTGTTTATAAAGAATCATGGTTTTGCATTGCGCTTTATGAACAACACAGCGAAAAAGTGGCCTCTCTCCAGATTTTTTTCCACAAATTGAATTTATGCAGAGCTCATTGAGAAATAAACAAAGGAGTTCTAAACTGTCTTTGCTTTAAAAACTAAACTTAGAAAGAAGTAACCAATAATGGTCAGATACAATCATAACCATCATACTTGTTCTTAGGCAGAATTTAGCACAATTTCAGGAATGTACAATTTTAGCAGTGGTCATTCAACAAATAAGACACAAATAGTAGGAATAACTATCTACTAAATAATCAAAATGATAATTAAACCTGTGTACGAAGTTTGTACAAATGACCAACTGGGTACAAAATGACCAAAATCATACCAAATGGCCTAGGTACGAAATTAACAAGGTACGAAATGACTGGAAACCTGTACAGCCTTGACCAATGGAAACAGGGCATTTATGTGGACAAGTCCATTTCTCAGGAATAGCGGAAATAAAAGTAATAATTGGGTGGATTTTTTTTCATGTTGTAAGTATTAACAGAACAAAAATAGTATCATATTGTTATTTCGTAGTTTAAGAATGCATTAAAAAGCCAGTTTAAAGGCGAAGTAGAAAGATTCTTTGTTAATCTAACACCCCTATAAAAATGAAATTCCCACTATCCATGTCCTAACTCGAAAAACTAAAAATATAGACACAGATGTTTCGGTAACAGATGCATTCGGTAACATAGACTTATAGAGTAAATCGATTGGATGTTTTGGTAACAAAGCAAATTATATTGTGTTTATGTTCTGTGAATTTCTTAACGACTAATGTATGGCTTTGTTATGTTCAAACCTTTTATTTTTTCACTTTCCACCCTCTTTTGCTTGAAAGATATGCAATCCAAATGGTCAATATATACAGCATAGAATGAGGTATACCAAAAAATTATTTATGATACATAGTGGAAAATACAAATTAAAGTTTTAAATAACGAAGGTTTGAACAAAATAAAGCCATATGTTGCGTTTAAAGAAAGTCACGATACATAAACGCTATATAATTGCTTTGTTACCAAAACATCCAATAGATTTATTCTATAAGTCTATGTTACCGAACTTGTCTGTTACCGAAACATCTGTAAATCAATGAAACTTGCAGCATCATTCCGTTGACAAATGTTGTAACTTGCAGCCTCGAGTGCTCTCTGGTCAGCTCTTACATAGTGACTGTATTCCGTGATGTTAAGAATCAGCATGATGAAATTAAGAATTTAGACTAGAACACAAGGTAGAAATCATTTGCCAGAAGAAAAAAAAAATCATTTCTAATCACTTTCATATGAAAAGAATAACAATTTTCATGTTCAGTGTGCATTATTGAGGAACATGCCATCGGTTACCTTCAGTCAGAGGGTCTGCTCTAATGCTATTTTTGCTTCTGGTCTTCGCATATCTTCAGTCTGAAGGGTCTGCTCCGATGCTGTTTTTGTGACTAGTCTTCGCAGACCTGTATGCAAACCAGTAACAAAAATAGCATCAGTGCAGACACCTTCAGACTGAAGGCAGTGTTCGTGAGACCTTCAGAGCAAGGTTCATCTTCGTGAGACATTCAGAGTAAGGCTGACTTCTGTTCATCTGCATTAGCCTATTTAGGGCTTTTCAAAATATGTTTGATGTTTATCTGTCTGTAGTCCAACATTCAGATAACTTAATATTGTAAACTGAAACTAGACTGGGTATCAGGCTATAAGTTTTATTTGAAAAAGAAGGGGGTACCTATCACATCTGCCTGTCAAGATCACAATTAGCATATAAACATATGTATCCGAGGCAGTTAATGTTGTAACAGGGTGTAAACAAAAACAAAATGACAAACACAGGTAGAGGTTTGATGGTATTAAGAATCCTAAATAAGTATGTCTGGATTTATTTGTAATGCCGTGCCTCTTAGGCTCTATTGTGAAAATTAATGTGTGCATCATCTTTTGAAACCATACATGATTGGCTTGCAGGCACTTTTAATCTGAAGCTCTGTAAAAGTATTGGTATTAAGCGTTTCATCCCTAAATGTTTTCAGTAGCCTCTTCCCATTGGGTGATAAATATACCGTACTATACTCATTTGGTAAATAGTTCAATAATTACCGAACAACTCAAAAAATCTGGTCCAAATTTATTGCATTTTCAGATGACAGAGCAAATAGTTCTCAAACGATGGAATTTATCTCCTTTTCCTACAAATCACTTAATTTGGTTTTCATTTAATTTTTCTTCTGTAAATGTGGTGAAAAGGATGAGATGAAAATTTTGTCATCTGGTAATTGTAATCTCATCTTGTCAACTTTATAACCAAGTGTAAAGATTTCTTTTCTTTGCTGCTAAAATTATCATACCTGTCTGAATGCCACATACAAATGTGTGTTAGAAATTGTTAAAGCTACAATCAAAATATTTAACTTTTGAACTAAAATTAGAAATTTCATTTTATTAGATCTAGAAATATATATATTTTCTTTTATAACAGTCATGCAACAACAAAATATTTTTTGGCTATAAAGTCTGTCATGAACTTCTTTCTCCCACTAGTTTTGCATCCAGCAATGTTTCCTCACTTAACTCTTCATCGCACAAGCAGACTTTTAACAACCTTGTCTAAAATTTTGCCTTATGGTTAAGAGTTAAAACATAAGTCACATTTATCTTTCAATATTTTGTAAGAGATATCCTTCAATACATTACCTGTCTTGGATTGGTTTCAATTTGTATAAGGAAACCCCCTCCATCCTAGAACAGTAACTCTGTACATGATAAGTGAAAATATTTATCAGGGTTGTCTCCCATTACCCATATCCCACAACAGGAGGCAGCGACATACAGACATCCAGCATGAAATTTTACATATATATTCTGATAGCAACCTTTTTTTCTTCTGCAGCTTGCAACTTTTGGATGAAATACTGTGGCAAAATGAGATATTGTGTATAACAGGTAATTTTTGCCTTTTCCACCAAACTTAATACCAGTAACTCATAACCAGACATGGTTAACCCATTATCAAAATACAATATTTTTGACTGATCTAAATTGAAAGCATTTGCAGACGACAAAATAAAAGTGACTGAAAATTTGAAATTGTTTTATGAAGGGTAGAAAACATTGTGGGAAAAGGAGAAAATGCTGGTTTCCAGCATTTTCTCCTTTTTCTACAATGTTTTCTAAAGGCTTCTTTCAGAGGGGCGTCAGAAGTAGGGATTGTGTCGTAATGGGTTAAACTTGTCATTCTATGTACACAGAAACTGTTGCAGTGGAAAATAAGCAAAGATTGTAGAAAAAGGAAAAGGATGGGACACCATTATTTTCTTTTATTTCTGCAATGGTTTAAAAAGGCATTCTTCTTCAGGCTTGTTTGAATACCTGATTGTTTGGTAAAGGGTTCATGCTCATTGCCATTTTTTTTTTTCATTTCACCACAATTTTTTTCAAAAGCTTTCTTTCTCATAGTTATTCAAAATTTCATTTGTTTGATTTTTACCATGCAGTCCCAAGTTTTAACGACCCTGAGAAAAAAGCTTTTTAAAAACATTGTAGGAAAAGGAGAAAATGCTGGTAACCAGCATTTTGTCCTTTTACCACAATGTTTTCTTTCCCATCAAAAACAAATTTGGTGACTTGAATCACATTTAAATTGTCATAATCATAAAAATGATTTATAATTCAGACAAGATTAAGATTTTATTGTTCAGTAAATGCTTCAAACTGTTCAAAGTACCGAAACTCCCAAACAGTTGATGTCTTCATTTTCTTTTTCAGATGAACTTTGGAATGACCTAGGTAGTTACTTTAGAAAATTGCTGTGATAGAATTCCACGAAATTCGAGGAAAATGGTTAGAGGAAGAAGACTCTTGATTCTCTTCTTGGTTATTTTTATCTTTTACGTGTCATATAAAATCCTGGAGCTTGAAATATGGGGAGCCAACTATAGGGAAATGGAGGAACAGGAATTTCAGCAGCTGAAAATTAAGCATCAGATAGAGGATAAGAATACCTTCCGAGGGCATGTTCACACAAACACCTCTAGGGACAGGATTTCTTCTGATCGTATCATAGCTGAACTTGTGAAGAAGTATAAACTGGACATGAGGTATCCCTTGTATGAGTCACCATGGACTATTGCACGCAACTGGGTCACATTACGCAATGTACATCCATCTGAGACGCCAGAGTTGGGTAAGTTTTACTAAAATTCCTTCACTTACAAATGAGTATACAGTTTTCTTGCCTGGGTGGATGACTTAGGGGTTAGCGTGTCTAATTCTTGATCTTGAGGTTATGGGTTTGATAGCCAGTCGCAGCCAAATGTCTTTCTGGCGATTTTTTCGCCTCTCACCTCTGACACATGCCAGAAAAGTAATCAGTGTCTTTGGAAATAGAGTTGTGTCAGTCCTGGTGTGAAAAAGCCAGGAAACACATGGTTACCCTGAGAAAGAAGTCTTTTGAAAACATTGTGAGAAAAAGAGAAAATGTGGGTAATCAACATTTTCTCCTTTTCCCACAATGTTTTCTACCCTTTCAATAATTAATTGCACCATTTAAGCCACACTGAAATGGTGGTCTGCAAAATAAATGCTTTCAGTTTGGACACGGCTGAAATTTTGTCGTCTGGAAAAGAGTTAAAATGGCGTTGTACTCAAATACTAACCAAACAAAAGCAGTGTTTTTTGGGTTCTGTGTGGCTCCGTGTTTAAAACCAAGAGGTTCTGGGTTTGATCCTATATATAGATGTCCTTGGACAAAGCACCTCAAAACTACCTTAAACCAGTGAAGCCCAACAAAAACATAAGTGAGCTATTACCTTGATATAACCCTTTACCAAACAACAATATTTTAAATTCGGAAATATTCAGAGCATAGAAAACAATTAATGTAGCTTAAATAATGATACAGTATCTTTGTTTTATAATAAAAGTAGAAAAATTGTGGGAAAAGAAGAAAATGCTGGTTACCAGCACGTTTTTCCTTTTCCCTCAATGTTTTCAAAAGCCATGTCTTTCCAAGTCATCTAGACTTGAAATTGTGTGGTTAGGGGTAAATGACTTATGACTAGAAGTGAGCTATTACTGTCAGAAGATTATTAACAATTGGTGACTGGTAGCCAGGATTTTCTCCTTTTCTCACAATGTTTTTTACCTTTTCCAAAACAACTCCATTAATTAATCGACACTTTCAATCTGTCACCTGCCAATGCTTCACTATTCTGGTTTCCAACCCTTTGTCCTTTTCCCACAGTGTTATCAAAGCTGCCTTCCACAGGGTGGTTATTAATTTGGTATTGTTTCTAGCACTCTGTAGGTTGGGACCTGATATGCCAAGTCTGCTTGTACTTACTTCTCATCTCTCGATGTGATTACAGACGCATTGTCGGTATCTGTGATTTCTGATATCCTGGATCCTACATCTTCGACGCTAATCTTCTTTCCGACAATGATCGTTGGAATGGGTCGATAGCCATGTGACTTTACGTTTGTACCCATTCTTTATGGATTCAAAGGTCATTGATGGTTTTCGAGTCGGTACATACAGGTTGTTTTAAGAATCATACGATGAATCTGAAACAGAAGCACATGTGATTAACACTTTAACACACAATCCCGAATTTTAACGACCCTAAGAAAGAAGCCTTCTGAAAACATTGTGGGAAAAGGAGAAAATGCTGGTAACCAGCATTTTCTCCTTTTCCCACAATGTTTTCTATCCTATCAAAGCAAAACTGCACTATTTGAGCTATTTGTTTTCTACCGTTTCCAAACCAAATTACATTTTATCAGTTGTGTTTATTTTGTCGTCTTCAAATGCTTTCAGTTTAGACCAGTTTATAATTTTGTCAATTGGTAAACAGTAATGCAGGTTTTCAGTCTCTGTTGAGGTAAACTTTCTATAAACTGATTTGTTGGCCTCTCACCTCTGATATATATGTGTTGATCTACACTGTCTGCAGAAGCAACTTATTAAGGGAGATCACTCTTTCCATACTGCATAGCTTTCCTGTATAGAATCAATACCTGACAACTGCGTCAGGATATCTCTTTGGCTCAGTGGTAATGGTATTGGTCTTATAATCCTCAGAAAATGAGGTTATTCGTCCCTTCAAGGGTTCGAATCTCACCAGATGCGGTTCGTATTTGAGCTATGCATTTTTTGTTTCTTTGTTAGGACTTTATTCATAAGATGGCGACTCCTCCGGGATTGGCCATTAAGCCATTAATCTCATTTGTTGTCCAAAAACAGACTTTCTGTCTAATAAGGTTTTGAGTCATCAATAAATGATGACTTTTAAGAAGAGGTGTGTTATGGGAGATCACTCCTACCATACTGCATAGCTTACCCTTATAACATCATTACCTGACAACTGCATCAGAATTCTCTTTGGCTCAGTGGTTATGATATTGGTCTTTTAACTCTTTACCAAACGACAATATTTTCGACTGGTCCAAATTGAAAGCATTTGCAGACGACAAAATAAAAGTGACTGAAAATTTGAAACTTGTTTTGTGAAGGGATGAAAACATTGTGGGAAAAGGAGAAAATGCTGGCTACCAGCATTTTCTCCTTTCCCACAATGTTTTCTAAAAGCTTCTTTCTCAGGGGCGTCAAAAGTAGGGATTGTGTGGTAATGGGTTAATCCTCGAAGAATGAGGTTATTTGTCCCTTCAAGGGTTCGAATCCCGCCAGATGCTGTTTGTATTTGAGCTTTACATTAATTTGTTTCTTTATTACGGGCTTTGTTTGTAAAAATCTAAATGCAGATTCAGGAGTTTAACCCTCTTCCACACAGCAAAATTTCAGGTTCATAAAAATTGAAAGCATGTTTAGATGACAAAATGTTTTAAAATGTGATTTAAAAATAGCAATTTACTTTTGGAAGGGTAGAAACATTATGAGAAGAAGAGGAAATGCTGGATACCAACATTTTCTCCTTTTCTCAGAATGTTTACAAAAGGTATTTTTCTTTCAGGATCATGTGTGGTAAATGGGTTAACCCTTTATCACACATTGACAATTTTTAATGACCATGAGGAAGAAGCCTTTTGAAAATATTGTAGGAAAAGAAGAAAATGCTGTTAATCAGTATTTTCTCCTTCTCCCTCTATGTTTTCTATCCTATCAAAGCAAAATTGCTCTATTTGAGCCACTTTGAAATTGTTGTCTGCAAATGCTTTCAATTTGGATAGGTCAGTATAAAATTTTGCCCTGTGGTAAAGGCTTGAAGGTTAGGATCATATTGTTCAGAGTACAGACACAATTTATGTGTTTATTCTCAGATGGGCCATTTGTCTACCTACTCCATCATTATGTGAAGTCACATTGTCCTGGGTCTGTCATCACCCATCGTTCTAAATATTGCTTTAACTCATTACCAAACAACAAAATTTTAGCCCTGTCCAAATCGCAAGCATTTGCAGACGACAAAATAAAAGTGACTGAAAATTTGAGATAGGTTTTGTGACAAGTTGAAAACATTGTGGGAAAAGGAGAAAATGCTGGTTACCAGCATTTTCTCCTTTTCCCACAATGTTTTCCAAAGGCTTCTTTCTCAGGGTCGTCAAACGTAGGGATTGTGTGGTAATGGGTTAACTCTTTACCACACAATCCCGACTTTTTACGACCCTGAGAAAGAGGCCTTTTAAAAACATTGAGGGTAAAGGAGAAAATGCTGGTAACCAGCATTTTCTCCTTTTCCCACAATTTTTTCTGCCTTTCCTAAAGCAAATTTCTATTTTTGAGTCGAAGTACTTTTGTCGTCTGCAAATGCTTTCAATTTAGACCAGTTTAAAATTTTGTTGTTTGGTAAAGAGTTAACTACATGTACAGGGTGTCCCACAAACTATGTTACTTTTTCACCTATACTTATTGTTATAATAAAAGCTAAATATAAATACAGTGGGTGTTCAAATGCATTTGAATGTATATCAAAAGTACGGAAATAATTGTGAAGATGAAAATCTGTCATTATATGGTCGGTCCAAGTGTTAGTCTATGATGGAGAAATTGATTTCAAGAGTTGATTAACACCTGCCAGGTAGCTGAGTCTTTTGTTTACGTTTTGACTGAACTTAAAATTCTTTTTTTTTCCGCTAGTGGCTATCATATGGCCTGACCATACGATAACAAACTGTCATCTCCAAAATATTTTCCATACTTTTAAATAGTATAGTTTAACTCTTTACCATACAATCTCGATTTTTAATGACCTTTAAAAAGAAGCCTTTTGAAAACAGTGTAAGAAAAGCAGACAATGCTGGTATCCAGCATTTTCTCCTTTTCCAACAATGTTTTCTACCGTTCCCAATACAAATTTCAATTTTTTAGTTACATTTATTTTGTTGTCTGCTAATGCTTTTAATTTGGACCAGTCTAAAAAGTTGTTGTTTGGTAAAGAGTTAAAGTACAGTATTTTGACAACTGCTCTGATATTTTGGCCATTATTGGGCCTTTAATTTATTGTTTACAAAGGTAATTAAATCAGATTTAAACCATGTAATAAGTTTATGACTAAAGCAAAGTGACATTCACAATATTCAAGTAATATTGAACAATAAAGGCAGCTAGCACCTTTCAAAATACACCCATTTTGACCAAAAGTTCACAATGATGTCTATTTTGATGTTGAAGGAGATTCTGTGTCTTCATAGAATTTCCCTTCATTGACTTGATTTGTGATCAGGCTCATTTCTTGAACTATTGATGGCCTAAGCTCATATACATGTTCATTGTATTGTCTAAGGGTTGACTCTATACACATTTTATGGGGTGCTTTGAGTATGAGTGCTGTTAACAGTGTTTTATCCTTTTTCTAGAAAATTTTCAGAAGACTTCTTTTGCAGGTTTGTTAAAACTTGGGGTTTTGTGATCAAAGGTTTAACATTTTAATGGCATTCACATCAAAATCAACTTTTCATTGACCTTGTTAGAGTCAGCAATTACTTAACTAAACGGCAAAATTTTAGACTGGTCCAAATTGAAAGCATTTTGCAGACAACAAAATGAATGTGACTAAAGAATTGAAATTTGTTTTAGGAAGGGAAGAAAACATTGTGGGAAAAGGAGAAAATGCTGGTTACCAGCATTTTCTCCTTTTCCCACATGTTTTCAAAAGGCTTCTTTCACGGGGATGTCATAAGTTGGGATTGCATGGTAGCATAGCCCTAACACTTCTAGTGCTACATGGAATAAAATTTCTTGTTATTTGATAAATAAGGATTTATACTGCACAGTTTTAACCGACCAGAAATTCCTTTGATGTCTATCTTGAATTTATTAGTTAAAACTTTAGTTAGTTTCCAGAAAAGGTGGGTGGGGGGGTAATTATTATCTCCCTTTGTATTGAGAACTTAATGGTTTTAGATTTATAAAGGATAATTCTAAGAAAGGGAAAAGGAAAAAGTGGCTTGGTCAAAGCAATACAGTAATACTTGTTTTTCATCATAGCAAACTTTGTTGGATAATATTATAGTGGAAATAGCTGTTTTCCATTAGGTGTCTAATATTTTAATGTTGTCATTTGCTAAATATTTACAGTAAGATGGAAAATACTCAAAGTGAAGCTTTTCTGACAGTAGGCAGTATAGGGCAACACACTGAAATAGCCATGGATTGGCACTGAACAACTTGGGACAGAGAGAAGTGAATCGTCTCCAGTAGCTATTTATCGGCACCTGATAATCAATGAGAAAATGTTACATCAATCTCTGGCCCACTTGCTTTCAAAGCATTTACCCTTCCTCAAACAATCCCATTAGAAAGAGGGCTTTTGAAAACATTGTGAGTAATAGACAAAGTGATGTTAACCAGCATCTTCTTCTTTTATCAGAGTCTTTTCTGTCCAGATGTAACTGATTCTCTTTTCTATGGTCTTGTTTAATTTGTCATTCAAAAATGCATCCAACTCCAAGATGAGTATGTCTGAAATTTCATAATGTTTTATCGTCTTTCTGGTAAAGAGTAAATGTTTCATATTTCAAAGAACCCAGTGACAACCATTTAACAAATGGGATCACTTATGCAATCATTGAAGCATTGTAAGGCACATTCATTCCAGAACAAAAACAAAACCAGCATTTCTCAAATATTGTTTACAGAATGACTGGGACATTTATCAGAAATGAAGTCGACTTTTTAAATACTCAATGAGATAGACAGTTTAGATCAAGATCAGGGACCTTTTTCACCAACCATTCTGAAGAATATTCTTTGTCGTATTCTGCAAGATTTTCTACATTTGAAAGTAACATAACTTCTGGTTGGCTAAACCATTTGGTTAAGCCAATCAGAAGTCATGTTACTTTCAAATGTAGAAAGTTCTGTTCTTAAAAATGATGGATGAATAGGAACCCATGTTGCACAGATCTTATTTTACATCATAGAGGATATCAGCTTTTTTTTTTTAAATTCATTTTGTCTAATTAACTCTTTACCACACAAGAAAAATTTAGACTGGTCCAAATTGAAAGCATTTGCCAACAATCAAAATAAATGTGACTGAAAAATTGAAATTTGGTTTGATAAGGGTAGAAAACATTGAGGGGGGAAAGGAGAAAGTGCTGGTTACCAGCATTTTCTCCTTTTCCCCCACAATGTTTTCGAAAGGCTTCTTTCTCAAGGGTCTTTAAAATTCGGGATTATGTTGTAAAAAGTTAACAAAAAGCCCTGAGCTACACTGTTTTGAGAGAGCCCATTGAAAATTGACCAATTGCAAATGGTTATGACCCAGGTTAGCCTGCATGGACTGTGCAGGTTGACTGGGATCAATACTTTCTGCTGATGCATTAACCCTTTCCCAAACAACACAATTCTAAACTGGTCCAAATTAAAAGCACATGCAGATAACAAAACAAACGCAAGTCAAAAATTAAAATTTGCTTCCAGTCGGGTTGAAAACATTGTGGGAAAAGGAGAACATGCTGGTTACCAGCATTTTCTCCTTTTTCCACAATGTTTTCTAAAGGCATTCTTTCTCAGGATTGTCAAAAGTTAACTCATTACCAAACGAAAGTATCTTAGGCTTGTCTAAATCGAAAGCAGACATCAAATTAAAAGTGACTCTGTCTGATTATTTGAAATTGGTTGTGTAAAGAGTAGTTAACATTGTGGGAAAAGAAGAAAACGCTGGTTACCAGCATTTTCTCCTTTTCCCACAATGTTTTCTAAAGGCATCTTTCTTAGGATTGTCAAAAGTTAAGGGATTGTATGGTGATGGGTTAAAAGAAAGCTGTACCAAGTCCTGGTAAAGGAAAATCAAGGAAAGCATCTATGCATTTGCATCTGTTTGAATGTTGTGGTCAACAACACTCGTCAGTTTTATGGGATGATACTAAATATCTATGGCCTGCCCGGGTGGCTCAGTGGTGAGCGTGTCAGACTCATGACCTGGTGGTTGTGAGTTTGATACCCAGTTGAGGCGAACTTTCTTTCGGGCGTATTTTCGCCTCTCACCTCTGCTGAAGCATGTGAGAAAAATAGTCGGTGGCTTTGGAATGAAAGTTGTGTTAGTAATGGTGGGAGAAAGCAAGGAAACACATGTGCGTCACCGACTGCCATGATATGACGTAAGCTGTTAAAGTGGCGTTAAACTCCAATACAATCAACCAACCTAATAACTATGATGTCATATTCAGCTCTTTACTAAACGCAAAATTTTACGCTTGTCTAAAATGAAAGCATTTGCAGACAACAAAATAAATGGGACTGAAAAATTAAATCTTGCTGTGGGAAGGGTAGAAAACATTGGGGGAAAATAAGAAAATGCTGATTACTGGCATTTTCTTCTTTGCCCACAGTGTTTTCAATGAATAGGCTTCTTTCTTAGGGTTGTTAAAAGTTGGGATTGTGTGGTGAAGGGTTATATGTTACTGAAAGTGTGAACATTGTCACTCAAAAAGTAGAAACATTGTAGGAAAAGAAGAAAATGCTAATTACAAGCATTTTTTTTTCTTTTCCTGCATTGTTCTTTCCTTTTTCCACAATATTTTCAAAAGCCTTAATTCTCAGAGCCCGCCCGGGTGGCTCAGTGGTGAGCGAGTCGGACTCATGACCTGCCGGTTGTGAGTTCGATACCTGGATGAGGCGAACTTTCTTTCCGGCGTATTTTCGCCTCTCACCTCTGCTGAAGCATGTGAGAAAAGTAGTCGGTGGCTTTGGAAAGAAAGTAGTGTAAGTACCGGTGTGAGAACGCCAGGAAACACAGATGCGTCACCGACATGATATGACCTTAGCTGTTAAAGTGGCGTTAAACCCTAAGACAACCAAATTATTCTCAGGGGTGCTTTGAATTGTAAAGGGCTAACTTAGATTGTAACATTAGGTAGTAATGTACTTTAGGCTAACCTAGATTCTATTGAAGAACAGAGAAAAGGAGAATTCATCTAAATGAATGCTAAGTGCAATAGTACATGTATCATGTCATGTATACAGCTAAACTGTACAAGTCCTGAAAAACATACATACCAATTAATTACAGAAAATCCCGCTAATGGCACTAATAATGCATTATTGAACATGTAGACAATCCCTTGTCAGTTCTGTCACAGTCACATCAGGCCTAATTAGCTAACTCTTTACCCAATGACAAAATTTTTGACATTTGCAGATGACAAAGTAAAAGTATATGTATATCAAAATTTAAAATTTGATTTGGAAAGGGTAGAAAACATTGTGGGAAAAGGAGAAAATCTGCTTACCAGCATTCTCTCTTTTTCCTACAATGTTTTCAAAGGCTTTCTTTTTCAGGGTCGTAAAAAGTCGGGATTGTGTGGTAAAGAGTTGAATAAACCCTAAGTACAAGGTTGTTTTTTATATTCGTAGACTTTCTTTTTAACAGCTGCAATATTTTTTCAGATAAATGAAATTCACATCACTAGAAACTGTATTCTTTTTTCATTCAGATGATCTTTTCAACAAAATTTTACAGCTAATAGTTTCCAAATAACAAGAGTTACAAGCATGCCACCTTCCGTCATCCAGGGCATGCGTCACGGCATAAAACGACGTCAAAACAGCATCAACAGAAACCATGTCACAAGTAACTCTGACTCACCTGCACGGCATGTTTTATTCTTTTTCAACATATCCGCCGTTCAATTTTACACACTTCTATCCGTCCGCTAACTTGATAGCCTGCGCACAGTGTGCAGGCTGACCCAAGACTGCACTTTACAAAAATGTTTGAATGTCCCTTTTGTATGTTTGCAAGCCTTATTGTTGTATTTTCAAAGCCCAGTGTCTGGCCTCAATCAGAAACCATTAGACTGTACTACTTTATGTCTAAAATTGGACTACTCAGGCAGTATGATACTTGGCTTTCAGAAGAAAATTTTAAGTTCTAGGACAGTTTCTAATTGGTCCAACAGTAATTACAGTCATTAAGCTTGGAGAAAGCATAGTTAACCTGTTTTGTGCTGAGATAATGAAATAGAGGATATTTGTTTCTCTAGGTGAAAGTTATTTCTTTGGGTGAACATCATCAGTAGTATTTCCACAGGTCATGCAGCCATGAGTGAGATATTACTAATGATGCTCACTAGATGAAATGAATTTGGATCATTCGCAAAAAAAATATATTCTATTTATTTCATGCTTTAAAGCCTTTCTAGGGGTACTTAGTCAAATTCTAGTGCAGTTCTTTTCATTCATTCCCTGCGGCATAGCACATCCACACAGCAAGACACTAGACTATAACACTTGGTCAAGGGCAAGAAATGTTAGGTAAATAAAATTGTTATTCCACCTGGTTGTTGGACACACACATTTTACCTAGGTATCTAGTGCGTGGGGATGACTGTGCCGGCCTTCAGTTGAAAGAGTTAGAATATAAAATCAGTATTTTCACTGTTCGTAACCATGAAATGTCGAAAAATATTTCACCTATATTTCTTGATTAACCCATTACCATACAGTCCCTACTTTTGATGCCCCTAAGAAAGAAGCCCTTTGAAAACACTGGGAAAAGGAGAAAATGCTGATAACCAGCATTTTCGCCTTTTCCAACAGTGTTTTCCACCCTTCCCAGACCAAATTTCAAATTTCAGTCACATTTATTTCAATGTCTGCAAATGCTTTCAATTTGGACCAGTCTAAAATCTTTTCATGTGGTAAAGAGTTAACTTATGAAAAGCATGAAATAGTTGGACTTATTTGATGATGAAATTAGCCAAGATACTGCTATTACAAGGATATCTTGGCTAGAATATGTAAAAAAGTAGCCAATTCTGTAGAATCCAAGATCAGACTACATGTTCTGTACAGTCTGATCTTGGATCTACATTGTCTGTAATTGAAAGTTAAAGGCTTTAAGGTTCAACACTCTACCAATTGAAAAGATTTTGGACCTGTCCAATTTCAAAGCATTTTTGGCAATGTATGAAATTGCTAAAATGATTGGACAATTTGTCTTTTTTGAAAATATGAAAAATAGTGTGGAAAGAGGAAAAAATACTTTTACCCAGTATTTTCTTCTTTTCCAAAATACTTTGGTATACTTTTATCTTTAGAGATTATTTGGTAAAGGGTAAACAATTAATATTGATAGATATTGATCGAATTTCCATGCCTCATTGATTTGTAACATTAATGGAGCAACTACACAAATACAGACAGAGAGAAATCCAAGAGATAAAAAAAATCAGCTGACCTTCAAATACGGGTATGTCCAGAAATATCAATAATCCGATTTGTTGTCGGAATACATAAAGTTCTATTTATATCAAAGATTTTTCATTGTCTATTATTTTACCCTTGAACTTCTCATAGAATCTATAACTCCAGTAACCTGGGTATGATTGCTTATGCAGATGGTGTGGATTAGGTTGAATATGGTAAGTTCTGTTGCCATCAGCCTGTTTTGCTAAGATCTGTTCAGTTTCTCATCAACAGCATGACTACCATGAGAAAACTTGACAAAAATCTACCACAGCAACCATGGTAATCACAGTTTATCATATTTGCTAATTCCATTCACCTAGTATTTCTAGTCAAATCTTGTTTTATCCACAGTTGTCTGGAATCTGTGTGCCATGGCTGCCAGGTGCATGTTCAAAGCACAGTATAAAAGGTTTATTCTTTACTTTAAAAAAGAACATAATTTAGGTTAGTCTGAATTAGATGCCTTTGCAACTAACAAAATGTGCTGTGTTACTGATAGAAGTTTGTGGAAATGACTGAAAAGAATAAAAACAAGAAGTTATAGAAACAGCAGACAATGCACATTACCATTATTAACTTGATTTCCCATATTTTCAAAGCTTACTTCCAAAGGTCATTAAAAGATAGGTTGCTTTCTCAGATTGATTGGAGCATAACTCTTTATCAAACAGTAAAATTTTGAACTTGTCTAAAACCAAAGCATTGGCAGCTCATTTCCTCAATGAGACGATTCTAATGAGTACCCACAACATAGGGTTTGGAGGAGAAATAACAAATTTAGAATGCCATCACTTCCTCTTATCTGGAGCTCTGGAAATGTGAGAAAAAGAAAGGAAATTCTGGTTACCGGTACCTGCTTTCTTGTTTTTTTTTATTCCCCGAGTACACACAGAATGTATTTCAAATCTCGCTTCCAGTTAGACTTGGGGTTTTCAAAGCAGTACATAGTTTAATTTGGGCTTAACTCATTACCAAACGACAATATTTTAGACTGGTCCAAATTGAAAGCATTTGCAGACGACAAAATAAAAGTGACTCAAAATTTGAAATTTCTTTTGTGAAAGGTAGAAAACATTGTGGGAAAAAGAGAAAATGCTGGTTACCAGCATTTTCTCCTTTTCCCACGATGTTTTCTGAAGACTTCTTTCTCGGGGGCGTCAAAAGTAGGGATTGTGTGGTAATGGGTTAATTACAATTGCCAGCATGCTTCCAGAAACCTGTTGTGTAAAGTCAGAACACTTTTGCCAAAAATTACACATTGGTGAACTGTCAAAGTCTTTTTAATTGATAGTTCTATGCAGAAACATGCTGTTTGTATATTACAGTATACTGTTGAAATGTTTTGCAGATGATGAATGAAATGACTAGCTTGAATGTTGGAATTTGTTTCTAGAAGGGGAAATATAGTGTCGGAAAAGGGAGAAAGGCCGGTAACCAGTATTTTCTCTGTTCCAACAATGTTATTAAAATCCCTATGTCTGTACAATGGCTATGACAAGGAATTGTTTGTTAAAGGGCTAATTTATGCTATGAAAATGTTTTGAATTTGACGGTGTCTAACATTTTGTCAATTGTTTAAAAAAGAGTCTAGAAAATATTTTATGAGACTCTAGAGGTCAGTCAGAAAGCACACATTAATGAGGTCACTAAGCTTGTTTCATTAGTTCAACAATGCTTATTTCTGCAAGCTTATATTAAGAACTTGTAACCTTTTACCACACAGCAAAATTTTAGATTTGCCAATGATTCAAATGATAGTATTTGGGCTTGAGTAGGCAGAAAACAGAGTGTGTAAAGGCAAAAATGCTGGTTACCAGCATTTTCACCTTTACACACAATGTTTTCAAAAAGCTTCTTGCTCAGGAATGTTTTCAAACTATGAATTGTATTATAAAAGGATGACCTTTGTGAGAAAATGCAGGTAGCCAGCATTTCCTCCTTTTTCCACTATGTTTTTTCCCTTTTTAAAGACAAAAATCTTTTTATTAACCCACAGTGAATTTCTTGTCTTTTTATGTTTTTAGTTTGGTTAAGTCTAAAATTTTGTCACCAGTTGAGTTAACTCTTCACCACACAATCCCGAGTTTTGACGCTCTGGAAGAAAAAGCCTTTTGAAAATATTGTGGGAAAAGGAAAAAAATGCTGGTTACCAGCATTTTCTCCTTGTCCCATAATGTTTTCCACCAGCATTTTCTCCTGTTCCTGCAATGTTTTCTACCCTTCCAAACACAAATTTCATCCTTTGAACAATATTTATGCCCCCCTTTCGAAGAAAAGGGGGTATATTGCTTTGCACTTGTCGGTCGGTCCGTCGGTCCGTCGGTCCGTAGACCAAGTTTGTCCGGAGCATAACTCAAAAACTATTTAAGGTATCATCTTGAAACTTCATAGGTGGATAGATCTCATTAAGGAGAAGTGCAGTGCACAAGAACCATAACTCTGCCCATCATATTTTTGGAGTTATTGCCCTTTGTTGATTTTCATACTTAATTTTTGTCCGGAGCATAACTCAAAAACTATTTAAGGTATCATCTTGAAACTACATAGGTGGATAGATCTCATTAAGGAGAAGTGCAGTGCACAATAACAACAACTCTGCTCATCATATTTTTGGAGTTATTGCCCTTTGTTGATTTTCATACTTAATTTTTGTCCGTAGCATAACTCAAAAAGTATTTTAGGTATCACCTTGAAACTTCATAGGTGGATAGATCTCATTAAGGAGAAGTGCAGTGCACAAGTACCATAACTCTGCCCATCATATTTTTGGAGTTATTGCCCTTTGTTGATTTTCATATTTAATTTTTGTCCGTAGCATAACTCTAAAAGTATTTCAGGTATCACCTTGAAACCTTATATGTTAAAAGATCTTATTAAGGAGAAGTGCAGTGCACAAGAACCATAACTCTGCCTATCATATTTTTGGAGTTATTGCTCTTTGTTGATTTTCATAGTTAATTTTTGTCCAGAGCATAACTCAAAAAGTATTTCAGGTATCATCTTGAAACTACATAGGTGGATAGATCTCATTAAGGAGAAGTGCAGTGCACAAGAACAACAACTCTGCCCATCATATTTATGGAGTTATTGCCCTTTGTTGATTTTCATACTTAATTTTTGTCCGGAGCATAACTCTAAAAGTGTTTCAGGTATTATCCTAAAACCTCATAGGTGGATAGATTATACTAAGGAGAAGTGCAGTGCACAAGTACCATAACTCTGCCCATCATATTTTTGGAGTTATTGCCCTTTGTTGATTTTCATAGTTAATTTTTGTCTGGAGCATAACTCAAAAAGTATTTCAGGTATCACCTTGAAACCTTATAGGTGGATTAACCTTATTAAGGAGAAGTGCAGTGCACAAGAACCATAACTCTGCCCATTATATTTTTGGAGCTTTTGCCCTTTGTTGATTTTCATACTTAATTTTTGTCCAGAGCATAACTCAAAAGGTTTTTCAGGTATCATCTTGAAACCATATATGTGGATAGATCTTATTCAGGAGAAGTGCATTGCACAAGAACCATAACTCTGCCCATTATATTTTTGCAATTACTGCCCTTTGTTGATTTTCATACTTATTTTTTTTCCGGAGCATAACTCAAAAAGTATGTGAGGTAAAATCATGAAACTTTAAAAGTTGATAGTTCACTTAAATGGGAAGTACAGTGCCCAAGAATTGTTAATTTATCATTAATAATTTTTGAGTAATTACCCTTTGTTCGTTTTTACATTTTGAACGTAAGAGTTTATAATCACATTGGATGCCATTAGGGGGGGCATACATGTTTTACAAACATCTCTTGTTATTTTGTCGTGTGCAAATGCTTTGACTTTGGACCAGCCTGAAATTTTGTCATTTGGTGAAGAGTTAAATCCTTTACTTTCACAGAACATCACTTAATTCATATAACTTCAATATAGACATCTTCACAAGCCAAGGTTGATGATTCCCTACACTACTCTACCCTTGGCAGATCGAACTTGATTTTTACATTCTCCCAATACGCTTTTTCATTGGATGCAGTCATCTCTAACTGCAACAAATGAAATCGCTGGTAGCATTTCATCTTTGATAAAAATAGAACAAGGTGGCTACCTTTCGAATAGAAGGTAAACATGGAAACCCAAGTGGATGTCTGCTTATCACTTCATGTGTATTTGTAAGCGGTTTGTAAAACAATATTTCATTGGCTTTTTGAAATATGATGTAAAGGGGGGTAATAATCAGCATCCCATAGAGGCCGCATTGCAGGAATCTCGAAATCAGGCTCAATTAGCCAAGGTAAGATCCACATAGTGATAGTAACCTTGGCTCGCGAAGGTGCAATATAGATAGCTTGCATTGATTGTCTAGTCAGAGTTTAAGATTGCCCAGAAAAGAGAGAAGAAATAAACCAAGAATGGGGATTGATTTGTTGGTATTTAGTATTTACTGCAGACGCGCCAAGCAACACTGATTATGCTCTGTCTGTTGAATTTATCCGAGAAGATTGGCACTTGTAGATTCTTCTGAATTCTTATTATCTGAATATGTGTGTTGCATTATGGTAATTCATTGCCTTGGCTTTGTGTCTTTATTTCAACCATGATTTTTATTTGAGCCCGCTCTACTTTAAAATCCTTCAATCTCATTAACCCATTACCACACAATCCCTACTTTTGACGCCCGAAAAAGAAGCTCTTTGAAAACACTGTGGGAAAAGCAGAAAATGCTGGTAACCAGCATTTTCTCCTTTTCCCACAGTGTTTTCTACCCTTCCCAGAACACATTTCAATTTTTTCACTCACCTTTATTTTGTCGTCTGCAAATGCTTTCTAAAATTTTCTCATGTGGTAAAGAATTAATATAAAATCCCAGATCATTGTTTAAGACTATTCTTCTTTTTTCGCAATGTTTTCAAAAGCAGTTTTGCAAAAAATTATGAAATTACTGGATTGCCATGTATCTGTTCACCATACGATTTGGATTTTAACCCTTTACCCCTCATTGCCAACTTTGGACGACCCTGGAAAAGAAACCTTTTGAAAAAATTGTGGGAAAAGGAGAAAATACTGATAACCAGCATTTTCTCCTTTTTCCACAATGTTTTCTACCCTCTCAAAGACAATTTGCACAGTTTAAGCTGCACTGAAATTGTCGTCTGTAAATGCTTTGAATTTGGACCAGTCTAAACTTTTGTTGTTTGGTAGAGTTAAACAACCTAGGGTGTCTTTTGTAGCTTAGTGACAAGATGTGGGACTTGTGACCTTGAAATCAGAGAACTAAGGCTCACTGCATGAATTGGACCTTTTTGGGAGTGTCCTTGAGCAAGACACTTCAGAACCTTAGCTTAGTTCTGTTGAAATTCAGGAAGTATGTGAGCTGTCACTGTGATATGACTGAAACAATGTTGAAAGGGGCAAAAACAATGTTCAGTCAATCAATTAATTTAACAAGCCAGAGAGGACAGTTTCGAATTCAGTCATAATGTTAAAAGAGAATGATTACTTTTGACCAGCATTTTCTACTTTTCCACAATGTGTTCTACCCTTTCAGATAAACGCAGTTAATTTGTATCAGTTTTCGATTTATTTTGTCTTTAGTGGTATGAGAAATCTTAACACATTATCATATTTGTCCAATTCTAAAAAAGACTTAAAGACAACAAATTGAAACAAATGGCCAATTTGTTTCAGTTATTTTGATGTAGCATATATACTATGTCATATACTTAAACCGAATGTAGGTAAAAATGTCAGAGGTAAAAATGCCATAGGAAAAAATGTCATAGGTAAAAATGTCATAGGTAAAAATGTCAGAGTCAAAGTGGTAAATATGCCATAGGTAAAAATGTCATAGGTAAAAATGTCAGATGTATTTATTGTAGTATAAATATATGGGGTTAGCTCAGTTGGTCAAGGCTTACCAAGTTCGAAATCTTATCAGGGCTCACTTATTTCTGGCCTCTGAATCATCTGAGATAGCAGTCAGTCAAAATCAAGATTGGTATATTGACTAACAGAAGAACTAAGATCACACACTATTGTCAAAGATACTTTTTCACAAATGTTTTTACCAATCTTTGCAATTAAGTCAAAAACTGAAATTTGTTTCCAGCAGGGCAGAAACAGTGCGGGAAAAGGAGACAATGCTGGTTACCAGCATTTTCTCATTTTCGCATGTTTTTTTAGTCTCCTATTTCAGGGTCGTTAAAACTAGGGGTTGTTTGGTGAAGGGTTAAACAGCATTCTAACATGACACGCGACTTTGGCTCTATAAACACAGTGCAAGGAAAACGTGGTAAAATCTGTGACAATCCATGTAGAGTGACGTCATCCTATATCGAGTGACGTCATTCATTGAGTGAGTTATTCGATGGAACATAATCTTCATCCGCGTTTTTACTCTCAGTTTGAATTTGTTTTCCTTTCATTAAGAATTGGCCATGTTAGAATCGAAATAATCTTCTTTCCATCGTGGTATATCGTTCAATAAACCACGTTGTGAGTTATGAGGCGCAATGAATAACCCACTCGGGCTATCGCCCTCGTGGATTATTTATTGTGCCTCATAACTCACAACTGTGGTTTATTGAACGATATACCACGATAGAATGAAGATTATTTCTTAATTAACATGTAATGTTATCATTGTTGAATGAAACAAAAAATTATTTCACAGTATAGCATGGATACAATGAAGGTAAATAAATATATTATAAATAAATGTAAAGGACATCTGGTATATTATCAAATCTACAAAGAATGGCTTTACTTCAATGGATCTGGTGAGAGGCACATATCATGTACTTAGTATCTCTGACATTTTTACCTATGGTATATTTACCACTTTGACATTTTTACCTATGACATTTTTACCTGTGGCATTTTTACCTCTGACATTTTTACCGCACACCACTTAGACCACCCAATCCCAAATTTAAACAACCTTAATGAAGAGGGCATTTGAAAACATTGTTGGAAAGGAGAAATGCTAATTGTTTGCAGAACCCAGATCAAGAACATACTATTGGAGAGGCCAACACTCTACACCTTTGTACCCTAAGCATCACTGTCCCCAAGACACCACTGTCCCACTCACACACTGTCACCCACACTGCACTGTCCCCCATATTCTGCTGTCTGTCCCACATGCTGTTGTCCCAAACATACCATTGTCCTACAAACAGTGTGCTATCCAACACACCCCTGTCTCTCACACACTGCTGTGCTGAACATGCTGCATACAGCTGTCCCACACACTCTCCCACATATCTCTCCCCAACTTACTCGCAGCTGTCCCATACATACCATTGTCCCCATTTGCTGCTGTCACACACACACACATGTACTGTTGCAACATGGCTGTCCCCCGCGCTCCACTGTCCTCAATGTTCCCCCATGTTATTCTAAATTCTAAAGTTTTGAAAGTCAAACAACAAAAAAATGTGATATAATATTTGGGATGCCATTTCAGAACTTTACAGGGTTTCTCTTATGCATACTGAATTATAGGAGGAAAAGTAATAGTCATTGATTACTGCTCAGATTCATCACCAGTCTAAAAGCTTACAACTGGGCCCTTGAGTGTAAGTAAACATACACAGTAACATTGTTTACTTATATTAAAATTCAAAGCACTGGGTATGCTTGAATTCATAAAGTGCTGGAATTGACTAAACTTGCATTGATATGCACTGTGTAGATCTAGATCAGTCTGCACAGAGTGTGACCAAAACTATCTTGAAACTGCACTACTTTAGCTTATTTTAGCTCACCTGAACACAGCGTGCCCAAGGGGAACTTTTAGGTTGTCTGTCGTCAATTTCTTAAAACACCTTTTCCCCCTAACCCACTGGGCAGATATAGACCAAACTTGGCTGAAGTGTTCCTTGCAAGGACCTCTTTAAAAATGTTTACAAAATTTGATTCCATCTAAAACTCTGGTTGCAATGGCAACCAAATGGAGTTTTCTAAGAATTTTTTAAAAATCTTCCTCTCTGTAACCGGAGGGCAGATTTTGAAATAATTTCACAGAAATGTTCCATGGGTGACTCTGTTCAAAATTGGATGGCGAAATTTTGATCCATCAAGAAACATGGCTCTGGTGAATGGGGGCTACTTGCACGATAGGGATATGAAGAAATTCTTGAAAATTCTTTTTCTGTGAAACTGCTGGTCAGATTTTGAAATAATTTCACAGAAATGTTTCTACGGTGACCCTTTTCAAAATTGGTTTGAAAAATTTTTATCCTTGTAGATACATGGCTCTGGTGATTGGGAGCTACATGCGCCATACCGAAATAAAGAAATTCTGAAAGATTCTTCATCTCTGAAACAGCTGGTCAGATTTTGCAATAATTTCACAGAGATGTTCCTTGGGTGACCTCTTTAAAAAAAAATCATGAAACTTTGATCCATCAAGAAACATGGTTCTGGTGCCTAAGGGGTACTTGCGGCCATGAAGAAATTCTTAAAAATTCTTCTTCTCTGGAATGGTTGGTCAGATTTTGGAATAATTTTACAAAAATGTTCCTTTGGTGACCCTTTTCGCAAAGTCTTCTAGAAATTTTGATCCATTCAGAGACATGGTTCTAATGGCTGTGCGTTATTTACACTATATGTACATGAAGAAACTTCTTGTCGGAAATCTCTGGTCAGATTTTGAAATAATTTCACAAGAATGTTGGTCAGGTGACTTTTTTCAAAAAGTATTCACAAAATTGTGATTTGTCAAGAAACATGGCTCTGGTGGTTACGGCTATTTTGCACTATAGGGACATGAAGAGGAATTTCTCAATTCTTCTTCTTTAGAACGCCTGGTTAGATTTTTATATAATTGTTCCTAATGTGACCCTTTTCAAAAATTGTTAGGGAAATGTTTATCCATCGCAAAACAACAGCTTCTTGTTGGTACCTGCATGTGTTTTTTTTGTTCGACTTATGTTTTTAGTCACTACTGAGTATGTGCTCTTCTTCAAGGAATTATCTTTGGGTGATCTGTCCTAAAATTTATTTGCAGAATTCTAATTCATCAAAATCATGGCTGTAGTGATGATTGTAGGGATGGGGTCAGATTTAGAAGTGACTTTTACATGACTGTGACATTTTCAAAATTCTTTGGCAAAATAATGATTTTGTTAACAAAGTTTCAATACCTCAAAAAACCTCAAACATTCAAATGAACAATCCAGTGCCATGTTGTCCTTCTTGTTTCTGATTCATTTTCATAACTCTGATGCCCTAGGTAATAAGTTGCTTTTGTACTTTTTGAAAATCAAGATCAGACTATAAAACTCCGTTTTCCAATTCTGACTTGCATTTTGGGAGTAAATATGTGGGAATCTCGAACCTTGCAATCAGAATAATGTCATCTTTCCAAGGCAAGGACCCTATTCTTTGTGATCAGCTACGTTGGAACTCGCTTTGGTAGCCAGGTCCAATTAGCATTACATAGGCATAATACCTGGGTGTCCTCACATATTGGCACATCGCTTTATACCTAGGACCCAGCACATTCCTTGGTACCTAGTATAGGCACCAACAATGCTGCCAAAATCAAGATTGGTATATTGACTAACAGAAGAACTAAGATCACACACTATTGTCAAAGATACTTTTTCACAAATGTTTTTACCAAGCTTTGCAATTAAGTCAAAAACTGAAATTTGTTTCCAGCAGGGCAGAAACAGTGCGGGAAAAGGAGACAATGCTGGTCCTGCCTGCAGTACCCAGAACAGCATTTCTGGAGTAGCATTGTAACTCTTTACCACACAATTCCAAGTTTTGACAACCCTGAAGAAGAAGTCTTTTTAAAACATTATGGGAAAAGGAGAGAACGCTGGTAACCACAGTGTTTTCTACTCTGACAGTTCTCTCCATTTTGAGCCACATTAAAATTGCTATCTGCCATTGCTTTGCTTTTAAATAACACATACAGTATCAGAAATTAATCAGGAAAGACACTAAAATTTAGCCTTTGCCATACCATTCAGGCTTCAACTCTTTTCCAAATGACAAAATTTAAGACTTGTCCCAGTTTTTGTTGACAACAGAATAGATAAGACTCAAAATAAATAAGTTGTTTGTGGAAGAATAAAAATCATTGTGGAAAAAGGATAAAATACTGGTTACCAGCATTTTCTCATCTTCCAAAAATGTTTTCAAAAGGCTTCCACCCAAAGGTCATAAACCAATCCTCTCAAAAAACACTTTTCATCATTTTAACTCTTTACCAAATGACAAAATTTTAGACAGGTTGAAATTGAAAGCATTAGCGAATGACATAATGAATGTGACTAAAGAACTGAAATTTTTTTTAGGAAGGAAAGAAAACATTGTGGGAAAAGGAGAAAATGCTGGTTACCAGCATTTTCTCCTTTTCCAACAATATTTTCAAAAGGCTTCCATCTTGGGTTGGTAAAAACCAGGGATTGTTTGGGAAAGGGTTAAAAACAGATTTGTCTAAACTGCAACTGCTTTCACCTCAGACAATGCTAGATTTTTGTCATGTGGTAGACACTGTGCATATCTGTAAAATTAATTACAGTATCTGGAGCCTGGTTTACCCATGGGTATTTGTATTGGACAGGTAAATGATCTGTGAATGAAATGGGATATGACTTATGGGAATATTTGCTTGCAATTAAAAAGTTGATCATGGTAAATTATGTAAACCTACAAGGCAAATAGAATACAATTTGCTTTTTAGGGATTGAATTTATGTGATTAAAATTGTGCAGTCATGAATGAAATATGGAATTTAGACGACTGAAGTAGATTTTAACCATTGTAACAAAAGCAGAATTTTTTATTTCTCTCCTTTTTATTTTTGTTTGAAGGGCTATAAAGTTACTATACCCTTAATCAAACAACAAAATTTGTCTGTGCTTGTTGGCATCAGTGGGGTCGGAAATAGTGTGAGAAAATGAGAATGTGCCATAGTTACCAGCATTTTCTCCTTTTCCAAAGTTTTCAAAAGCCCTCTTTCACAGGGTTGTTAAAAGTGGGAATTGTCTGTTAAAGGATTAACCCATACCCCACAATCCCCCCCACAAAACCTCAGTGAAGACCATGATCAAAAAGCTAAATGTATACTCATATTTGTAGCCTGATCTTGTGCTACCTTCCTCACAAATTAAGTTAACCCTTTCCCAAACAATCCCTGGTTTTTACAAACCTTAAATTGAAGCCTTTTGAAAACATTGTGGGAAAAGGAGAAAATGCTGGTAACCAGCATTTTCTCCTTTTCCCACAATGTTTTCCATCCTGCTGGAAACAAATTTCAATTTTCCAATTATCTTTATTTTGTCGTCTGCAAATGCATTGTACCTGCTCAACTTTTATTGCCGTCCTACCCGTCCTGTAACTGGACGGACTGACAGTGCATTTAAAACAAGATGGACATATTACAAACAGAAATGCTGCACATTCATTCTATTGGGCCCTTGTTGCCATGAGGTGCCATTGGGCATCAATTGGCCGTAATGTTATGTGTATTTGCAAACACTAGAATTACCGGATTTGCTCTGACTGTAACACATTTTACCATTTTCATTAGGACAGGGTAAAACCTTCAAGTATTTAGTTTGGAATGATTGAGGCCTTATGCCAATTTTTAGGTAAAAATTATATATATATTCTACCCAGACCACATCTCTTTTAACCATTTTGTTTAGATGGAGTATTTAACATTCTAAGATCTAGTTTGGTCTTACAGAGGTTCGTCGCAAGGAATTATGGGCTAGCACAGATAACTGTCCAAGAAAATGATTTTCGGTTTTGACGGGTTACTTCTGCACCATGGTGCTTTGTACAACAGACAATAAATATCTGAATATGAAAAGAAACGTCATAAAAATTTCATTCACGAGGAATGTACTGAATCTGAGGCCCATAACCATGGCCAGGGTAGGTGCATTTTAACTCTACCAAACGACAAAATATTGGACTTGTCCAAATTGAAAGCATTTGCAGAGGACAAAATAAATGTGAATTAAAAGTTGACATTTGATTTTGGAAGGGTCACTAAACATTGTGGGAAAAGGAGAAAATGCTGGTTACCAGCATTTTCTCCTTTTCCCACAGTGTTTTCAAAAGGCTTCCTTTGTTACGGTCATTAAAAGTCAGGATTGTTTGGTGATGGGTTAATATTTTCTTATCCTGATTGACTTGATACTAAAGGCATTCCTGATAAAACTGGTGGTAAAGCCAAGGTTTCAAGGCTGACTTTTCAGGCTAACTGGCCTATGGATAATAGCAAAAAGAAACAATTAACTTACTAGTTGGGAAAATCCACAAGTTCGTTACACATGATAATATATCCTGCACCAAACTGTTGGAAATCCAATACATGTATTTACGGTGTTGTCAGACACCTAGGGAAACCTTCCTTATGTTTAATATAGATTTTGGTTGTGCAGGGCAGTTATGTTCAGTGAGTTCATAACTTGGATTCAGAATCTTTTCTGACAAATTGAAATTTTTCAAAGGCTAAAATATATTTCATCTGCAAGATCAAGAGACGGCTCAGTCGTAATCTAGAATTCTGCAGTGGACAGTGTAGATCAGCAGAGGTCAGACTGTAATGTTCTGTGCAGTCAGATCTTCAAAGTTTCTGGTGTCGTCTATTGTATAAAAAGTATTAAATCATCCAGTGTCGTTATCCTACTGAGGCAGATGGTTTTTGACAACATCATTGTAAAAGAAGTAATTTATGCTGGTATCCAGGATTTCCTCCTTTTTCCATCATGTTTCCTACCCTTTCGGAGACAAGTCTAGTAATTGGAGCCTTACCAATATTTTTGGGGTCATTTTCAGATGTCACAATAAACAAGTCTACAATATTATGGTAATTGTTGCTCTTTACCAAGTGAAAAAATTTTAGACGTAGATGAATTGAAAGTATTTCAAGTTGACATTAAGCCTTTACCACACAAGGATGAAAGCTTTTGAAAACAAGGTGGAACGAGGAGAAAATGCTGGTAACCAGCATTTGTTCTATACCTACCATGTTTTCTACTTAATCAGACATCTTCAGCTGCCTTTTCTCATTTTTGAAATTGTCATCTGCAGACGCTTTCAATTTCGGTAAGCCTAAGGTTTGTCGTGTGGGAAAGGGTTAGATATGACTCAAATGTTATTGTTTGGTTTACTTAACTCATTACCACACGAGAAAATTTTGGACTGGTCCAAATTGAAGGCATTTGCAGATGACAAAATAAAAGTGACTGAAAATTTGAAATATGTTTTGTGAAGGGTAGAAAACATTGTGGGAAAAGGAGAAAATGCTGGTTACCAGCATTTTCTCATTTTCCCACAATGTTTTCTAAAGGCTTCTTTCTCAGGGGCGTCAAAAGTAGGGATTGAGTGGTAATGGGTTAAAAGGGTACAGAACAATCTGGAAAAAGAAGCAAATGCTGATAAAGTATGTTTTGAGAAACCGTCTTCCTCAGGGTCTTCTTTGTTGGAATGTTTGGTTACCCTTTGCTTCACAACATAATTTTAAACCTGTACATATTAAATATTAAACCTGTACATATTAAAAGCATTTAGCTCTTTATTGCTCAGTGCCTACTTATAATGACCATGGGAATGAAACCTTTAGAAAACATTGTGAGAAAAGGAGAAGGTTACCAGCATTTTCTCCTTTTCTCACAATGTTTTCTAACCTATCAAAGAAAGATTGCACCATTTGAGCCGGATTGAAATTGCCGTCTGCAAATGCTTTCAAATTGGAGAAGGCTAACATTTTGTCGTTTGGTAAAGGGTTAAAGACAATTTGGTGAATATGGCTCATTAATAATAGGATTTGTCTCGGAAAGGGTAGAAAACATTGGACATTGAGAAGAAATGTAGGTCACCAATGCTTTCAGAAGCCATCTTTCTCAGGGTCTTTCTCCCATGAATGTTTGGTTGGTTGCATGGTTGGTTGGTTGTATTGGGGTATAACACCTCCTTAACAGCTAAGGTCATATCATGGCAGTTTGTGACACATACATGTTTCCTGGCTTTCTCATACCAGTACTGACACAACTTTTTTTCCAAAGCCACCGACTACTTTTCTCACATGGCACTTCAGCAGAGGTGAGAGGCGAAAATACACCGGAAAGAAAGTTCACCTCAACCGCGTATCGAACTCACAACTACCAGGTCATGAGTCCAACACGATCACAACTGAGCCACACGGGCGGGCCATGAATGTTTGGTAAAGGGTTGTAAGAGTAGATGGCATTTATGTGAATTGCTTTGTCTCGAAAACAATGCTTTTGGCACTTGCATGTCCTGTTGTAAGTGTTGTTCTGCTGTGGAAAAAATATTGAGCTATGCTCTGGCAAAATTTGGCTTATTGCATCTCTTTGCTGCATTATTTCAGGCATGTCGTCACATACTGATGTATCCCTAAAAATCATTTTGTCTGACAACAGTCTGAATCATGAGGTAGAGTAACTGTTGTTGTCTGGCATACGATATATAAAAATGACTTATACCAAAAAATTTCGGTCAAAGTCAGCCGGCTGGAACTGCACAGGCTGACCTGAGTTGATATATTTTGCAGATGCATTAACCCTTTCCCACACAATCATGATTTTTGACGACCCTTGGACAGAAGCCTTTTGAAAACATTGTGGGAAAAGGAGAAAATGCTGGTAACCAGCATTTTCTCCTTTTTCCACAATGTTTTCTACCCTGTCAATAAACAATTGCACCAATTGAGCCACATTGAAATAGTTCTCTGCAAATGCTTTCTATTTGGACAGAACTGAAATTACGATGTCTGGCAAAGGGTTAAGCCTCCTTTTCACAGAGCATGAGCCTCATGTTTTTGTTTTCTCAGAACAAGCATGCTCTTGGCATATTTCTACTGTATCTGTAGGGTGATCTTGTCTTCTGCAGCAGCTGAAGTGATAAATGATAGATCTAGTGGGGAAAAAAAAAAGAATTTTCCCTGGAAAAAATGTTTTGCAGATACCTGTGTTTTTCAGGTTAGTGGAATTCATTTTCATTTTTATTGCTTTGGAAAAAAAATGCTGTACAAAAAATAAAAACAGGATGGGGGATATGAGGGTATAAGGATGTTTGTGTGATAATGAGGTCGACTTAAAACAAAATCAGCTTGATATCAAACCAAAGACAAAGCAATGTTAATTCATTAACAGAGAAAGCTTGTATATCTGAAAGTGGTACAAATGAAGTGCAACTCTTTGACTGGATAGAAAACATTATGGAAAAGGTACAAAATGCTGTTTACCACCCTTTTCAATTTTTTCCAGAAATGTTTTCAAAAGACTTCCACCATAAGGTCAATAAAACCCGAAATTAGCTGCAGCAGTACTTGGAATGCATCTAGGTGCACTTGCCATAGTCATGTGGTTAAAAATGGTGTTAAAAACATTGTTTAGATGCTAAAATAAAGTTGATAGGATAACATATTTGAGGAGGAAATGCAATATCTGTATTACTCCCTTGATTTCTCAGAGGAACTTTAACCCTTTACTCCATAGATACTCATTTCTACGCATTACTTGTAGGAGCCTTTTGAAAACATTGTGGCAAAAGGTGAAATTGCTCATGACGAGCAATTTCACCTTTTGCCACAATGTTTTTTATTCTATCAAAAGGTGTCATATACACATAAGAAACAGCTTCAGCCTTACTGTTATTTAGGGTTAATTAGAGATACCATAGAAATGCCTTATAGGGTAAAGGGTTAAATAGATAGAGCTCCAAGGCAGGCTCAGAATTATTCTTACGCTGTAAAAGTCTAGGGTTGAGCTTTTTTCCTGTCAGAGCCTTTTTATCAAAGACAGTCATAGTAACCCTTCAGCAAACAATCATAATTTTAACTTTTACCACACAATCCCAACTTTTATCAACCCTGAGGAAGGAAGGTTTTGAAAACATTGTGGGAAAAGGAGAAAATGCTGGTAACCATTATTTTCTCCTTTTTCCACAATGTTTTCTACCTTTTCAAAATCAAATTTCAGTATTTTAGTCACCGTTATTTGTCATTTTTCAATTTGCACTTGCTCTAGTCCAAAATTTTGTTATTTGGTAAAGAGTTAACCCTTTACCACAAAATCCCGACTTTTAACAACCCTGAGAAAGAAGCCTTTTGAAAACATTGTGGGAAAAGAAGAAAATTTTGGTAACCAGCATTTTCTCATTTTCCCACAAAATTTCCTTCCCTTCCCAAAAGAAATTTCAAATTTTCAGTCGTCATCTGCAAATGCTTTCAGTTTGGACCAGTCTAAAATTTTGTCATTTGGTAAGGAGTTAAATGACGTTGAGAATAAAATGAAGGTTTTGAAAGCATTCTAGTAAAGAAAAAAGAGAAAATGCTGTAATCAACTTTTTCACATTCTCTGACAATGTTTCTGATCCAATCAAAGACAGACCCTACCTTCAAGTCATACATATATACCATATTAAACCTTTACCCCACAAGACATTTCTATGGTATCTCTAATTGACCCTAAATAACAGCAAGGATGAAGCAGTTTATTATGTGTATATGACACTTTTTGATAGTGTAGAAAACATTGTGGCAAAAGGTGAAATTGCTCGTCACGAGCAATTTCACCTTTTGCCACATTGTTTTCCAAAGGCTCCTACAAGCAATGCGTATCTATGGAATAAAGGGTTAAATTTTTTTGCCTTAAATTGCTTTCAATTCGGAAAAGTCTCAAATTTTATGTTTTTTTGATCTGGGAAAGAATTATTTTCTAGAATTTCTCAAAGGAATTTTAAATGTGAACAAATAGAGCTGCAAGGCAGGCAGAGATGATTGTCTAAATGAGTTGAAATTTTTTGTCAAAAATTGTTACCAGACTCAAAATTTCAGGCTTTAATGTCTAAATTCAAAGTGTTAGATATCTTGTTTGTTTGATTGATCAATTGATCAGTTAGTTGGTTGGTTAATTGATTGTGTCACTTGGTTTATAGATCAGATGATCAATGGTTTGATTTGGTTGATAGTATGTGTTTAGCACCGTCTTCAACATTATTTCACTCATATTGTGTCAGCAAATTCACCTAATAATGCTTTCCCAGTACTTTGCACAATGCCCTGCCAAAGCCACTGGTTACCAAATCCAAGCAATTTCAGGTATCAAATTAACTCTTTACCAAACGACAAAATTTTAGACAGGTCCAGAGTGAAAGCATTTGCAGACGACAAATAAATGTTACTGAAAATTTACAATTTGTGTTGTGAAGATTAGAAAAACATTGTGGACAAAGGAGCAAATGCTGGTTACCAGAATTTTCACCTTTTCCCACAATGCTTTCAGAGGGCTTCTGTCTCAGTGTCGAGAAAATGCTGGAATTTTCTATAATTACTGTTGTCTTTTGAAAGGTCAGACAACTTTGTTGTTAAAGGATAAAATGCTTGCTACATCTATCTTCTCCTTTTCCAACAATGTCTTCTTGAGCCTTTTCCTAGGAGTGACTTGTTAATGGGACTGTATGGCAAAGGGTTTAATGATATGAAGCAAGCTAAAGCAAGCTGGTAATATGTTCTGTAAAAATGGCAACATCTTGCTCTGCATAGACAACATCACTGGCAGTTTAACCCTTTCCCAAACAATCCCTGGTTTTCACAACACTAAGAAAGAAGCCTTCTGAAAACATTGTTGGGAAAGGAGAGCATTTTCTCATTTTCCTACAATGTTTTCTTCCCTTCCCTAAACAAATTCCAATTTTTCAGTCATATTAATTTTGCTGTCTGCAAATCCTTCTAATTTGGACTGGTCTAAAAAATTTGTTGTTTGGTAAAGAGTTAAGCAGATTTATGCTTTTAAATCCTTACACAACAATAAAATATTTTAGTTTAAATTCTATTGGGAGAGGCCTTTTAAAAAGATTATGAGAAAAAATGTCTTCTGCCCTTCCAAAGACAAAGTTTATCAATTGATCCATATTTCTTTGTAGTCTGCAAATGCCCACAGATTAGACTAGTCTTAAATTGTTGATGTGTGGTAAAGGATTAATCAGATTATCCTTTCATGAATGTTATGCATTTTTTTTTCACAAAGTGTTTTCTATTTTATAAAAGACAAGTGCCGTCATTTTGTTCTACCTGATGAAAAACAGGTGCCATATTATTTATTTCATGATAGACAAGTGCCATGCTTTCAGTCACATTTAATTTTTGTACTTAATTACTCTAAAACTAGATGATCAAATATCATGACATACACAATATTCAATCTAGTATAATTACAATTTTTTTTTGCTTAAATTAACAAACGACAAAATTTTAGGCTTGTCTAAATCAAAAGCATTTGCAGATGGCAAAATAAAAGTGACTGAAAATTTGAAATTTGTTTTGTGGAGAGTAGAAAACATTGCGGGAAAAGGAAAAAAATGATGGTTACCAGCATTTTCTCCTTTTCCCACAATGTTTACTAAAGGCTTCTTTCTCAGGGTCATCAAAAGAAGGGATTGTGTGGTCATGGATTAACTAATTACCAAATGACACTTTTTTTTTTTTTAAATCACCAAACGACAAAACTTTAAGCTTGTCTAAATCGAAAGCATTTGCAGACCACAAAATAAAAGTGACTGAAAATTTGAAATTTGTTTTGTGAAGAGTAGAAAACATTGTGGGAAAAGGAGAAAATGCTGGTTACCAGCATTTTCTCCTTTTCCCAAAATGTTTTCTAAAGGCTTCTTTAGTATGGATTGTGTGGTAATGGGATAAGGAGATGTACAGATTTCCCATTGTCTGCGCATGTCATATTCTTCAAAGATTCGACTGTCTTATATGACGCATCACTAGCCCCAAAAGCGGGCTGACTGTAATATTAGGCTCTATAAAGAAGTAACGTAGAAAATAGCTTTTATCAAAAGGTTTGAGGAGAAATGAGACCTGCTTTAGCTCCAGTTTTCTCTAGACTGCTGATCATAGCTGAGTGAATTGCATGAGGTAGCGTTTTATTGAGTAAACGTTTATTTTAGTTTTAAATTCAAAGTAACGGTTGTCGCGTAGGAAAGTGGTTCAGTTCTGTACCCAGGATGCCCAAATTAGATAGATGAGTATTTATAGAATGCCTTCTAGCGGGAGATAATGACGGATTTCCTTTTGTAATTTAGTGGGGTTATCAAATATCCTGAAATTACTTGTGACTTATCAGTCAGAATCAGCTAAAATGTGGATAATTTGTTGGTAAAAGATAATTTTTTTAACTGACTGTAAACTACTGAATAGAGCATTCAGAACATTTAAATGATTATGCATTAACTCCTTACCATACAATCCCAATTTTTAACGACCTTGACAAAGAAGCCTCTTGAAAACATGGTAGGAAAAAGAGAAAATGCTGGTTACCAGTATTTTCTCCTTTTCCCACAATGTTTTCTACCCTTCCCAAACCAAATTTCAATTTTTCAGTCACATTTATTTTGTGGTCTGCAAATGCTTTCAAATTGGACCGGTTTAAATTTTGTTCATGTGGTAAAGAGTTGAAGACTCGGATATTTCACCCTGTGGTTCTTTTTTTGACTGAGAACATTTTTTTATTCAGACTGATCAGAACACTATAGAAAGATAGCAGATTTCCTCCTTCCATTCATTGCACAGGATTCATTCAGAAATTCTCAAAGGAAATAAAAGAAGCTGGAACATCCTTGAATAATTGATGACTTGAATTGAGAAACTGTCAATATAACACACTATGATTAGTGAGGCTTTGTCATCATCTTGGCAAATGAAGATATATAACAAAACCATTGGAATTTCATAAACAATAAATTTCTGCTGCACAGCCACTAAGTAACTGATAGGTTACTAGTATTTGCATTTCAGCAGAATCGTACTCACGTGTAGCTCTAGTGTTTTGAACATAAAAGACCTGGTCATAGCCATGTTGATATCTGCATCATTTGTATCTGTTTTCATGAGTCTTGCCTTTTTTGCACTTCACATGTCAATTTTTTACCAAAATTTAATAATCATGTGATTTAATCTTTTACCAAACAACAAAATTTTGAACAGGACCAAATTGAAAGCATATGAAGTTGACAAATGAATATTACTAAAATGATGACTTGTGTCTTTGACAGGATGGAAAACAGTGTTGGAAAATGGAGAAAGTACTAGTTACAAGCATTTTCTCCTTTTCCCTCAATGTTTTAGAAAACCTATTCTTACAGGGTCATTAAAATTCGGTATTATGTAAGGGTAAAGTCCCTGTAGAAGAAAATGTTTGAAAAAATTGTTGGAAATATTTTCCAGATATAATGTAAACTTGGAAAAAAAAACAGTTTGTACATTTTTTACACCAAGTAATCAATTATGTTGAGAACCTAGTGATAAATTTGTCTTTTATTTATTTCTATTTTATCAGAATAATAATGAGATTCAAATAAGAATTGGTACCGGTATTTACTTTTTCAGGTGCCATTTTGCACTCCATGGCAACAAGAAAGATAACCCAAGCAGATGTAGGCTATAAAGGAACCCAACTCAAAATGACTTTAATGCTGGAAGGCGGACAAAGATTTGTTTTTAAACCAAAATGGTTAGTAAATCTTGCTGATTTGTTGCATTCATCATTCATGTTGAGCCATGATTTGGTGCTCACCAGCTAGAGAGAAAAAACAGTGTTAAAACTTGTAAGTGTGTAGAATGGCAGTGTAAACACATCTTCACGAGCCAAGGTTATGATCACTACGTGAATCTTACCTTTGCAGATCAAGCCTGATTACGAGATTCCCGCAATGCGCCCCCCTATTGGATGCTGCTTATTATCTCCCTTTACATCATATTTCTTATAGCCAGTGAAATGTCATTTTACAAACCACTTACGAATACAATAATTCAACATGAAGCAATGACCATAAACATACTTCGACATTCCATGCTCAGGTGCTGGGGTATAGCCTAAAACATCTGATAATTGATTGGTCACATTGAAACTTAATTCTGTAATGGTATTATTATCATCAATCCTTGGAAAGAAATTAGCCAAGCCAGGCATGATAACCAGGGAGTGAACCCACAACCTTCCATTGTCAAGTCCTTCAGGCCACTAACTGAGCTTCCGGAGCTTTGTAATCTGAATCAATAGGACATGGGATTGTGTAATTAAGAGTTAATGGTAAAGACAACAGCATTTTCTCCATTTCCCACAGTGTCCTCTACCCTTTCTCAGACTTTTACTGTACCCTTTTGACCTATATATTACATGGCGCCTGCATAATACTTTCAATTTGGACAAATCCTAAATTGTGTCATTTGGTAAAAGGTTAATATGGGATCATGTTGACTTATTGATTTATATTAATATTTCACCTAGCTTCAAGCCTTTAGATTCATGCATATTTAACTCTTTACAACACAATCCTGATTTTGAAAGGCCCTGAGAAAGTAGACCCTTGCAAATGGTTTTCGAATAGGAAAAAAATTAATGCTATTGCTATCTGGAATTTCCTCCTCTTTCCACAACATTTTCTTCTACTTTCAAGAGCATATCCCATTAATGTGGACAAGGGTCAAGTCCAAATGTTTTGAATTTAGAGAACTCTAACATTTTATTGTCTGGTAAAGAGTTCAAATTTTCTCTTGTAACAATATGAGAAGGCCGGAATGGATAGAAAACAATCTGGGAAAAGGGGAAAATGCTGGTGACCAGCATTTTCTTCTTTTCCCTCAGTGCTTACAAATGTGTCCCACAGAACAGTTAGAACTCGGAGTAAATGTCAGGCAAAGAAAGTGTCAGAGGATAATTGGTATTGTCAAGTAATTTAATTACTCTCAGAGCTTTGATTGATTGCCAGGTAGGCCAATTTCATCTTCCTAGTAACCCACTTCTGTTGGTCTTGATCAATTTTCATTCAGTATATTTTAACCATGCTCTGGCAAAAGGGGGGTTGATGCAAGATACCAATCAAGCCATCACAAAATTATTGATCCTTAACCCTTTCCCAAACAAGCCCTTGTTTTTACGTGTCTGCAGTACAAGTCTTTTGAAAACATTGTGGGAAAAGGAGAAATTGCTCGTAACAAGCAATTTCTCCTTTTCTCACAGTGTTTTCTACCCATTTGGAGAACTTTCTGCCATTTTTATCGAATTTGAAATTGTCGTCTGCAAACTCTTTGAATTTGTAAGAGTCGAAAAATTTGTCGTTTGGGAAAGGGTTAAAACTCTTTTGTTGTGTGGTATAGAGTTAATCATACTTGTCTTACATGACTGTAGATTGTAAAACCTACCAGTTCTCACCAAGGACCCTAAGAAAGAAGCCTTTTGAAAACAATGTAGGAAAAGAAGAAAATGCTGGTAACCAGCATTTTCTCCTTTTCCCACAATGTTTTCTAGCCTTCCCAAAACAAACTTCAATTTATTTGCCACATTTATTTTGTCGTCTGCAAGTGCTTTCAATTTGGACAAGTCTGAAATTTTGGCGTCTGGTAAAGACTTAATTATTCTCAATATTTGCTATCTAGAAACTGTCACCATCACTCTTGCCATGATACGGGTAGTTTCAAAGGGTGAACATGCACATCATGGCATTTGAAAATGGAAGCTTCTAAAGAGAATTCTCGAATACCAAGCAATGTGTCATTTTACCACACAATCCTTAATTTTATCAACACTGAAAGAAAAGGCTATGCATGCGCGGATCCAGATATCTTTCTCAGGGGGGTTCCCATGAAAAACGCACTCGTCTTATTATATGATACTTTGATTTCCAGATTTCAGTGGATGTAAGCCGTTTACAAGAAAAGTCGACGTTTCCAGTTCTAACCATGAGGAGGTCTCCATTCAGAACCTTTTTTTTTAATTTATGACTGTAATTTACATAAATGCTGTGCAATATCAAACCAGTACCATTTCACGAATCCGATAACCACATTTTTGCCAAAATTCCAGGGTCCCCCGGTCCCCCCCCTCTGGATCCACCCATGCTATGTGTATCAAAACAGTATGGGAAAAAGGAGAAAATGCTGCAAATAAGTATTTTTTCAATTTCCCACCATGTTTACTACTTTGTGTAGGACAAATGTTGTCATTTTGGGGGCCATTAAAGGTGGTCCTTCAGATTTTGAGACTAAAATTTTACAAAAATTTTAAAAAAGCATCCTTATACTTCCAAAGTCTTACTATTTTCATTCATAAAACCCCTGTAGTCGAAACCCATCCGACAACAAGAGAAATTAGAGACTTATTACGGCCCAGGTTGACAACGACGGGAAACACATTCTATTTTTACATGAGCAACTCGCACATTTATATACTGGAAATACACGTGCAAAGCTTCAAAAATAGCGTCCGAAGAAGATATTATGAAAAATGATTACATGTTTGTCGTGTAATGGAATTTAAGCGTCATTAGTCACGTGCCAGTCACTTAGCATTCCCACAATGCTTCTTTTTATTTTTGGCGCGAAATCTAAAAATAGCTTAAGAGGCTATATAGCCTTTTGTAATTTTATGACTCTTAAGTATTGATGATTTGTATTGTTTCTTCATATAAATTTCAGTGATATATATATTTTTTAATTTGGTGTGATGTGAAAATTCTAAATACCCACCTTTAACTTGTTGTCTGCAACAACTTTCAAGTCTGATTATCACCATTTGCTAAAAAGCGGCTGATATGGATCAGTGTAAAGTAGTTTAATTATTCACCATCCTACAAAACTTCACACTTTTCTCTATTGCAAGCTTTTATACATGTGAAATTAACTCTTTATGAAATAACACATTATTGTGGACTGGTTCAAATTCGAAGTATTTTGCTGACGACAAATTAGATATTCACAAATTGTGAGATTTAAGTTTGATGGGACAGAAAACATTATTATACTGCAAAGAAATTTCTCGTGATCTGATTGGTTAACATGCTGGGAACATATACATCATGTATCCCGGCAAAAACTACGTAAAGCCAGTTCTCCTTTTGAGTGCCCCGTAAACATCACTGCAAGTGCAACACAACATCCAAAATGGTGGCATCGATCAATCCCTAGACTGCACATTTATGCACCAAACTGCACGTTTCAGTGACATCAGTTTTCATTGAATTAGGGCATTAAGAAGGGTATTTCTATTTGGTCAGCATACTCGATCCGTGAGATTATGAAACAGGAAAACTTCATTTCGCTTAACACGCTTTAAAAGGGTAAAACTCTGCAGTATAATAAATTCGTTGTATGGTCAGGTGGCAGGGGACTTGGAAACTTGTTACGGCTGTTTCGAATTCTGTTGCCACCTCGCCTTCGGCTCGGGGCGACATGATTCACCAGAGCCGTGAACAAGTTTCCAAGTCCCCTGCCACCTGACCATACTACTCATACTGTTTTGAAAGGAGAAAATACTGGTTACCAACAATTTTTCCTGTACCCTATATATTTTCAAAAGCTTTTTTCCTTCAGGTCGTTTAAATTCAAGTTTCTTTGGTAAGGCTTAAATATGGTTCAGATGGTGAGATTTGCCTTTGAAAGGATGAAAAACAATTTGGGGAAAGGAGGAAATGCTGGTTTTACTTCTTTGCCCTCAAGTTTTACAAGGGGGCATTTCTATTAACCCTTTACTCCATAGATACTCATTTCTACGCATTGCTTGTAGGAGCCTTTGGAAAACATTGTGACAAAAGGTGAAATTGCTTGTGACAAGCAATTTCACCTTTTGTCACAATGTTTTCTATGCTATTAAAAGGTTTCATATACACATAAGAAACGGCTTCATCCTTGTTGTTATCTAGTGTCATTTAGAGATACCATAGAAATGCCTTATGGGGTGAAGGGTTAAGAAAAGATAATACTGAATATACAAATGCAAATCATATTGAAAACTGAGAAATTGATTTTTTGAGGACTGCTTGACGTGAGCTGAGGGCTGGTACTAGAAGTTTAATTAAACACATTGCCTCGTGCGGATAACTTTGTTTTTACTGGTAGCACGCCACTGTAAAGTAATTTGTGAAAAGAGAAAATTCAATTTCTTGCAATGTTTCTTTTTCGTTGAATATGTTTTGCCAAAATATTTGTCATGCATTTTGATTAATTGCATTTTTTTGCACAACTTTACTAGGATATTTTGTTACTCTTTGTCAGTGACAGTATTTCAGACCTGTCAAAGGTTAAAACATTTCCAGAAACAAGTTAAATGTAGCTTGGTCGATAGCATTCATCTTTGAAATGTACCTTAGGTCTTTGGAAGGCTGAAAAATATTGTGGGGGGAAAAGAAGAAAAAGCTGAGTTTTCAAAAGCTTGTTTTTCTAGGGTTGTTCGAACTCTAACTTTTTAAACTTTGACAAGTTAAAGTTGCTGTTGTGAATTGGGTTCAGGAGTGCAGCAGGATAGGGTTTTGAGCACTAATCAATAGTTTCCTGATAGGAAACCAACAGTTAGCATTTTTGGAAGTCGATTACGTCAGTAATCGGTCTTCCTATGTGAACGCTCAGGCATTTGGGAAATCACCCAACAACACCAATATTCAACCAGCGAAAAAAAAGTTCTATGAAATTCAAGCATTTAAACATATAAAACGATTGAATTTCAGATAAAAAATGAAATAAGTCAAACTATTGCACTAAACAAATATTTTCTTTGAACTGTTATGACATTTCAATGAATAATTATCAAATCTTAATATTTGTTAATACGCAGATCCTATATTTTTTTATATGAATGCGGATGAATCTAGCCATTCGGCATTACTCAGGTGTTGAGAGGGTGTCGCACCACTGCGAGACTGTACTTCCGGTTCGTAGTAGTCCCAAGTGAAAATTTGCAGTAGCACTTTTGTTGCACTGTTGTATGGAGCTAAGATGGCTTGGTGGTATATAATTTAGATTTGCTTCAAATATAGGCATTGGGGGACCACTTAGATGTATTTTTATTGTATATTGAGTGGACTATTTTGTGTCACTGGAGGATCAAAAAATTGGGGTCATGGCGGTAAACAGGTGTTTTTGAGAGGGAAAATTATAGGGTACCCGTTGTTTTTTAGATTTAGCGTAAAACGCATCGGTTGACATGTTGTTTTTAATGCATTTTTTCGAAGGACTATGGACGTACTTTAGACAGCAAGAGACGGGAAAGCAAAATTTTTGCCATTAACGTCCAAAATCAGTTAAGTTGCGCCAATGACTTAATTTCCAGTCACAGTCAAATGAAAAGATAATTTAGGCCCTTCAGTCTACTTTTGTATGTTACACATAGTCCAAATGATATTGCCAAAAATATAAATGTACAACTCCCAAGATCTGAACACTTTGAATTTGAAAATTTGAAGCTGATTGTAGACATATACTAACAAAAAGCCATGTCACAAACAAAAGGTTATATCAACGGAAAATATTGCACAAACATAAACCACATAGTATGTATAAGGTACAGTTCATTTTATTCGTAAATGCCAAACAATGAGGCACAAAGTCGAAATAAAGCTTGCAATTTGTTAGTTCTTTTGATATTTTTGTCTGTTTACTGTCCCTTAAATCATAGTGAATTACGTTACACAAAGTAACACCACTGCATTAAAATGAAATACGAAAGGTAGAGCACAAAACTTATCTTTTCTCTTTCTATAAGCATCATATTTAACAGCTAAAATAATGTTTCCGGTTTACCGTAAAAGAAAAACAAACAGCACTTTATTCAAACTAGAATTTTCAATTTTTCACATTTTTAGTGAATTACGTTACACATGTTTTCTAAGATACTAAACGTGGGAAAGGAAATTAAACACCATTATGGGTAGACCATGTCCGCCTTTCTGATATGTCAAGATATCATTTCTCTGTGTTAAGTAATCAGGATTCAAGTTGCATTTTAGACGCGTGTGTGAATTACGTTACAGTGAATTACGATACACTGAATGTAGGATTATCTGAACAAAACACCAAACTGTTCAAATACACGAGTTAATTACGGTGTAAAAACTGACCTCATAGTTACGTCATATGTAAAGGTCATTTACTGGTGCTGTTTATCTTTTTTGACCTTGGTGGATGTGAATACTTTATTGCACAGTAAGGATTATCGGTTTATATCATTTAATTAGTGTGTATCCCTGCTCATAGCATGTGTGATGTTGGATTTTTAAGATTGACATTTGTATTCTTCTATCTTGTCTGAATTAAAGAAATTAAAAGAGATATATTTGAATGTAATGTATGAATTATATGATAACGTAATTCACAAAAACTGTAACGTAATTCACTTTCTTTCACTAATGACCAAGAATACTTTGTATCGTCCATGGTTGATGCAAAAAAATCCTTCAAGTGGCCCGGTAAGCCAGACACAATCTGGATAACAGCCGGCGCTATATTAATGGCTGTGACCGAACCAATTCGCATTGGAAAAACATATTCAAATTCCGACAGGAAGAAATTAACACCATTGAGCAGTTGTTTGGCCTATAAAAAGTAAACAATAATTGACGAGAGACAATTTGTGTTACACTGAGTTTCTTTAATTCTTTATCAGACAATCACGACTTTTAACGACCCTGACAAAGAGGCTTTTTGAACACAGTCCTGGAAAAGGAGAAAATGCTGGTAACCAGCATTTTCTCCCTTTCCCACGCTGTTTTCTACTCTTCCCATAACCAAATTCATTTTATAAGTCAGATTCATTTTGTTGTCTGCAGTCTTTCAAATTGGACTGGTCTTAAATTTTGTTGTTTGGTAAAGAGTTAACCCTTTCCCAAACAAGCCCTAGTTTTTACGTGTCTGCAGTAACGTGTTACAAGTATTTTGAAAAATTGTTGGAAAAGGAGAAATTGCTCGTAACGAGCAATTTCTCCTTCTCCCGTAGTGTTTTCTACCCTTTTATAGACCATTCTGCCATTTTTATCAAATTTGAAATTATCGTCTGCAAACGCTTTCAGTTTGGAGAAGTCTAAAATTTGTTAAGGGTTAAAAGTAATTTGATTTATTTTCCAAATAAATAAGTCACTGAAGTATAAGTGAATTACGTTATAGCTTTGACTTGAATTACATTACAACATTTTCATCATATAGTGAACAATCAGTATTCATGTTTGGTTATAATTTATAACTGGAACATTCTATAGCCTATTAGGAAATAGTAGACTTTTGCATTTTATTCGCTTTTTATTCCCTGCACATAGTACATTTTGTAGTGTTTGTAAAGTTGTGTCTAAACCTGATGCAAATTGCTGCTGTTGAATCTCAAAAATGTTATTATTCATTTCTTACAGTTTTAAAGGTCCATTTATTTTCAGTTTGCTACAGTATTCTTACAGGATTTGATTTTTTTTAGTTTCATAAAAGGAGGTTCATTTTTTAAATATTAGTTCATTTTAATTTTCTTCTATATGTGAATTACGTTGCAAGTTACCACTCCATAGTACAAGCCGACAACAGTAAAATAGTTGCTTTCATCCATACCAAGTAAGCATTCATATAATGCAGGATAACATAGCTTCCTAATAAGCTATAAATAATCGTCAATTTCTTTCACACAGATCCACGACAATTCCCTTATTTCTTAGAACTCGATGCGATTAAGATTTGCAACCAAAGATTTCATCACATGTTCAAATCAAAGAGATACTGCTTTCTCATTATGCAATATATGACCAAAATTTGACACTTGTTCATTTTAAAGACACATATGCAGTGTTCAGATTTACACATGAAAGTAATATATCGTATCATGTTCATAGTAGATATTAATTTTATCAAGTCACGGTTTTGTAACGTAATTCACGGCTGTTTTTGACCCACTTCTAATGGGTCTGATTTTTGTGCTTAAAAAATCCAATGCATACACTTTAAGTATCAAATCTGTATGTCAAAAGGTTGAAAGCCTACAAAAAACGAGGTTGAATCAAATTCTGTGTTCCAAATATTATGGCCGAAATTACAGTGTAAATGGCGCAACTTAACTGATTTTGGACGTTAAGCGATCTGTGAGGCTTCAAAGATGGCCAATTTCACTCTATTTTCAATATGGCCAAAAACCGCAGGTGTGACACCGGAGCCATCAAATCGGCCGAGATGTTACGATTACCAATCGGGCACTATTTTATGAATGATATGTCACTCATGTTCACATAAAAAATAGCTTTCGTTAAAAAGTATCATTAATACTCTTACCAAAAAAATTATTGGTTTGTTACACGTTTATTTTTCAAGGCATTTACATTTTCAACAAAAATTTGCTTGAATGTCTGAAGTGTTGAATAGCTAGTAACCTAATTTATTCATACGCGGAACGTGACTTTCATCCACACCACAGAGCTCTTTGAAACGGCGGCGAGTGAAACGCAAGGCAAGCAAGTCACAATTTGATCTGAACAAACCCAAGGCTGCAAAGGTAAAGTTCAATGTATTTTTTTTTAAATGTGTTTTTGTTTTAAACGTGAAGAACATGACGTCCTTCCTTAAGTATTGTTTAGAAACGAAGTAGGTCAGTGGTTGTTTATAAAGATTACAGTCGCCATTTTTGATTGATTGTAAGCTCGTGAAAGCTTTACGCCTGCGTTTCAGAAGGCTACCTTAGTAAATAAATCTGAATGATTTGTATTCCATTTGCTGCCATAACTAGTTGAATGTATTGCTCTTCGTCGAAGAAGAATATTTAACGAATCCCAAATGTCAACAGTCCTTACAGTGACTGGAAAATTCGACCGATAACAATTTCGTCCCATTACAATTTCGGCCCATTCTCCTAACGTGAGTTTACATGGTTTGCATTTGTGTAATAAATCTTACACCTTTATAATCTTTTAAACTTACCTTTCAGCACTAGGATTTTGCAGCCCTAAGGTGAAAGTATATTGAAATGTTGGAAAAATATAAAATGGTGATCTATTCTTCCCCTTTCATATAGTTAATTTTGACTTTAATGCTGTCAACCTGGATCTAACATATATATGCATTTAAATCTTTAAATTGGCTCAGTCAAAAGTATTGCAGCTTTTGTACTTTCACTTAAAGGTGGCCCTTCAGATTTTTGGATGAAATTAATACAAAAATATTAAAATTCATCCTGATACTCCCAGGACCTTTTAACTTCCATTCATAAAACCCCAGTAGTCGAAAACCATCCGACAACAAGAGAAATTAGAGATTTACTACGGCCCAGGTCAACACTGACGGGAACCATGGTCTATTTTTAGATGAGCAACTTGCTCATTCACTTACAGGAAATACACAAATGATGCTTCAAACACAGCGACTGAAGAAGAAGAAGAAGTTTATGGAAAATAACATGTTTGTTACATTATGGAATTTAAGAGTCATTAGTCACGTGCCAGTCACTTTACATTCCCACAATGCTTCTTTTGATTTTTGGCGCGAAATCTAGAAATACGTTAAGAGGCTACGTAGCCTTTTAAGGGAATACCATAAAAAAATGTATACAAAAAGTGTCATGGTATTGAAGTTTTTGAAGTTAATTGACATAATATTTAGTAGATTCATTCAATTTAGCTGGCAAGTATCTTGCAAAATTGATACCTGTTTCTGTAGAGAAAAGGGTTAAACATTAATATTGAAAAAAAAAAAAACTAAATGAATGTGCATGCAAAACCGAACAAAAGAAAGCTTTTGAAAACATTGTGGGAAAAGGAGAAAATACATCCTCGGATACCCCGGGTTCCCTATTTGCTACGCTACATCAACCCCTGGGACAATTAGTTGAATTTCCTTCGCTTTACCGCTGGCCGAATGCTGGCTTTTCATTGGTTCCATCATCATTTTGTGATGGGCGAGTGTACTGTACGCTATGACGTTTCGTATCGATTTTCGGCGGCACGCTTTACCGCTGGCCGAATGCTGGCTTTTCATTGGTTCTATCATCATTTTGTGATGGGCGAGTGTACTGTACGGTATGACGTTTAGTATCAATTTTCGGCGGCTGATTCAAAGTTTTATTAGTCAATTGTCCCAGGGTCGATGTAGCGTAGCAAATAGGGAGACCCTGGGGTATCCGAGGATGGAGAAAATACTGGTAACCAATGTTTTCTTCTTTTCCCATAATGTGTTCTTATCCTTTACTGACAAATCTTATTACTTGTGCCACATTTACTATGTCTCTTGGAATTTCTTTCAATTTTGATCAGTCTGAATTTTGTTGTGTGGTAAAGAGTCAAATCTGATATAAAAGATTTTTGGAAATTGTGTTTGCATAGGTAAAAAGGCTGTATGTGTGCTTAACCTATTACCACACAGTCCCTACTTTTGATGCCTCTGAGAAAGAAGCCTTTTGAAAACACTGTAGGAAAAGGAGAAAATGCTGGTAACCAGCGTTTTCTCCTTTTCCCACAGTGTTTTCTACCCTTCCAAGAACAAGTTTCAATTTTTCAGTCACCTTTATTTTGTAGTCTGCAAATGCTTTAGATTTGAACAAGTGTAAAATTTTGTCATTTGGAAATGAGTTGACTCTTTCCCAAACAACAAAATTTAAGAGTGGTCCAAATTGAAAGCCATGCTGATGACATAATAAATGTGGCTCAAAAATTGAAATTTGTTTAGTAGGGAAGAATAGAAAACATTGTGAGAAAAGGAGATAATGATGGTTACTCACACTTTCTACTTTTTCTACAATATTTTCAAAAGGCTTCTTTCTCAGGATCGTTGAAAGTCAGGATTGTTTGGTAGTCTTAAGAGTTAAAGGTAACCAGTGGCACTGTTGAGTTGATACAGAATGCAAACCATTTTAGATATGTCTGTTCGGACTACTTTAGCTTTTAACAATTGCCACAGTCAGGGAGATTTGTCTCAAATGATTATGATCCTTGATTGAACATTAAAACCAATATTTTTTCATCTACAAAAGATGTGAAGCATTCTTTAACCTTTTACCACTCAGTGATGAGTTTTGACACCCCAAGGAAAGAAGCCTCCTTTTCCCTCAATATTTTCTACTATGTCATAAGAACAATTGCAGCATTTGATTCAGATAATGAGATTGAAATTGTTGTCTGCAACTGCTTTCAATTTGGACAAGGCTAGAATGTTGTCAATGGGTAAAGGGGTTAGACCTGGTTTGTATGTGTTGGCATGATGCTTTCAAGTGGGATAAAGCAGTTAAGCTAAAGAAATGCGGGCTGAGCTTAACGGGAAGTCTTAACCCCTATCTTGCCTATTGCAACATTGGTCATATTTGCTAATAGTGTAGACCAATGATCAACCTACATAGCCATTCAGTCTGATGTTGGTCTGCACTGTTGGCAAATTTTACAGTGACTGAAATTCGGAAGCAAATCTGGAATAGTCTATTCTGGGAAATCAGCAGCATAAGAGGTAAAATTGACCCTTGAAAAGATTTTTGAAAAACGTTTTTGTTAAAGAAAATATTGCTCCACAGTAAGGTGGGTAATTTTAGACAATCAAGGCCCTCTTCAATTCTTTGGACAATAACTTGATGTTGCATCAATCTACAATATGCATCTTTGATAAAAGAAGAATGTTAAGTTAAATACTGTTCAGATTTTTGTATGGCTACCATTTGGTTATATTTCTTTGTATCTGTTTTAGGAAGAGATTGTGAAGATTGTGCAGGTCAGAGGGACAGACATCCAGGTCAAGACAGTTAAGATCTCAAGATGGCACAGATGACTTAAAGGTGTCACTCTGGAGGGAGTGGAGGGAGATGAGTTCAAAGAACCTAATGGGTCAATACATACAGCTAACAATATTTGTTGTCAATACATACAGAGACGAAATGTCAGTGTCAACCAAAACAAAGACTGAAATTAAGGTATTAAATCCACTCTAGTCTTCCCAGGTTATCCCTAGTGCTCATGGTGAACAGTTGTGATGGGTTGGTATTTTGACTATTGTGTGTCTGTTCACCATTAGCACAAGCACATTTACATGTTGCTCCTGAAGTTCTATTTGACAAAGCCCAGAAAAGCAATGTCACAAACTGGCTCTCAGTATCTTAAACAGAATCACTAAGATGTAAAAGGATAATTAAACTTCCGACAGTATTGTCCTCAAGTTAACCCATTACCACCCAATCCCTACTTTTGACGACCTTTGGAAACAAGCCTTTTGAAAACATTGTGGGAAAAGGAGAAAATGCTGGCAAGTCGCATTTTCTCCTTTTCCCACAATATTTTCTACCCCTCACAACACAAAGTTCAAATTTTCATTCACTTTTATTTTTGGTCTGCAAATGCTTTCAATTTGGACAAGCCTAAAATATTGTCATTTGGGTAATGAGTTAATCTCTTTCAGACCTTGCATGGCCCAACGTAAGATCTGGAAAAAGATTTATCTTATGCCGTTTGTTTACTAACATGTTGGGACATTCTTATTGGTGTATCAGCATTGATGATAATTCAACATTCTTTTTCAGGAGACTGAAATAGGGCTATCTTGACTCACTTGTTTCCTCAGTCATTTGCTATTGAAAATAATAGAACCACTGTGATTCTCTAAAATTCTCAAAGTAACTTTGACTCAAATTATATACATGTACATGTATTTCCATTATCACCAGAAATTCTAATTTCTATGGGCATAGATCAAGAAAAGTGCAGAGATACTGCAGAAAATCCTTACATTGCTAATGCATATTGCAGCTGATTATTAGGAAACATAGTTAACCCATTACCACAGAATCCCTACTATTGACGACCCTAAGAAAGAAGCTTTTAGAAAACAGTATGGGAAAAGGAGAAAATGCTGGTAACGAGCATTCTCACAATGTTGCAGACAACATAATAAATCTTCAAATTAGTAAACTTGTATCAAAAGGGTAGAAATTATTGTGTAAAACTAAGAAAATGCAGGTTACTTTTATTTTCTTCTTTTCTCACGTTTTCATAGCTTTTTTTCTTTTAAAGTGACCTAAAATGCAGGAATGAATGGTAATTGTTAAAAACTTCTCTTCACCGTTACAGAAAAATCAGGCCTGTGGAGCGATACAGGCGCTCAAGCGCCTCTAGTTTATAGACTTGAGGTAGAATGCTTTTGGAAACATTTTGGGTATACGAGAAAGTGCTTGTAATGCATATTTACTCCATTGGTCACCATGTTTTCTTTCTTCAAAAGGCTACTGCACACTTTGAGCAAAAGTTCATTTCTTGTTTGCAAATCTTTTCAAGACTAAATTTTTTTTATGTAGATAGAGTGATAGATTGATATTTTACATGCACATCGTCTGGCTAGTCAGGTTTTTGTGTATATATTTTCACTTGATTACTTTTTGGTACATGTTCATTATATTTTTGCCACTACCTTTATGTTTACATGCTGTATCTTACTATATTTGCCTGTTCTTTAACCAATTAACCCTTTACCAAATCATCCCTGGTTTTCACGACCCTGAGATAGAAGACTTTTGAAAACATTGTTGGAAAAGGAGAAAATGCTGGTTACCAGTAATTTCTCCTTTTTCCACAGTGTTTTCCGCCTTGCCTGAAAGAAAACTTTAATTTTTGAGTTGCCTTTATTTTGTTCTCTGCAAGTGCTTTCAATTTAGACCAGTCTAAAATTTTGTTGTTTAATAAATAGTTACACGTACTAGCAGACAAAAATTAAATTGTCCCAGATTTCAGCAGACAATTTCAAAAAACGGCCAAAAAAGTGGAAAAGGTACTGAAAGGATAAATATAAACATTACTGGAAAGAGACACTATTTGGATTACATGAAGAAAGCATTGTGTTGCAATGTACCAGTGTTTATCTGTAGATTCCTTTGACATAGTGTGCAAGTTGTTGGCTAAATACATGTACTCATGTTTTCTTTTTAAAAATCATCATCAAGTATAAGATTTTGAGCTTTTTTTACTTTCATTTATTTGCAACTCAAAGCAGCAGCAGAGATGAAAATGCTTGTCGCAAGCATTTTTACCTTTGGACACAGTGTTTTCAAAAATATACCGAACAACTTTAAAAATCAGGCTAGTTGGCTATGGGTTAAGTTTTGATTCAAGGGCCATTTATTTCTCTTTATACAAGTTGTATGGTCCCTAAATTTGTCTTAGAAGTATTCTCTGCATTAAACAAATTTAACAGTATGAGAATATACTCTAGCTGAAGTATTAAAATATACTTTCAATGTTCATCATACTACAAGGGCATACAATTAAAAAAAAAATATCAGAAAGATCTTTACAAGCTATTACTACTTATTTTGATGTTTCGAAAATATAAGAAAAATACGAGATTTTTGTTTTGGTCCCTTGAAATATTATGCAATAAAAGCCACATTTTCTTTTTTATGCAGTTCAAAGTTAAACTTCCTAGTCTTTTTGCAAGCCTTTTTGACAGGTCTGAATTGAGACAAAGCACTGGGATAAGAATGTAACACTTAGTATTCAATTGTTTTCTACTTTTGCCACAATATTTTCAAGCTGCTTCTCTCCAAGAGTAGTCAAAAGTCGTCATTGTGTGCGAAAGGGTATTGACATGTCCTGCTTGAGATTGAGGTGTTTATTCACAAATATACTGTTTACTTGTTTCAACTACCTATACATAATATTCATTTTGTTGTGGTACTCGATTCATGTTACTAGAAGATGATACTTCTTTCAAATTAAATTGAAAAAAAAAGAAGCTTTGTTTCTGTTCTTCTTTTTGTTTAACTGTTTCATCTTAAATAGTATTGAGTTTCGTTGACTATTTCACTCTGCACATGATGAGAAACTTTTGGTCACATCCAAATTGAACGCACCTTCAGACCAGGGGGAACGATTTCTTCATTTACTCAATCTAATTCTAAAATCGACTTCCATGAGTACTTTCAGTACTTTGATTTACCCTGTTTCCTGTACCATGCAACATTGTTCAACTCTGTACCACATAATCCACAAAGTCCCGAAGCTAGAAAGAGAAGGCTTTTTGAATTATAGTTGAAAAAGGAGAAAATGCTAGTAACCAGCTTTTTCACCTTTTCCAGTAATCTTTTGAATTTTATCGGGGACAGAAATTATCATTTATGCTGTATATAATCTGTTGCCTGCAAATGTACCATGCAATGTTGTTCACCTCTGTACCACATAGGCCTGAGTCCAGAAGCTTGAAAGAGAAGGCTTTTGAAAACATTGTTAAAAAAGGAGAAAATGCTGGTAATTAGCATTTTCTTCTTTTCCGACAATGTTTTCAACTTTGTCATGATTATACAGAAATCATCATTTTAGCTGTATTTAATATGACGTCTGCAAATGCTTTCAATTTCATCCCATCCAAACTTTCGTCATTTGGCGAAGAGTGAACTCTTTACCAGACCACAAAATTTGTTAGTCTTCCAAATTCATAGCACTTTGCAGACTACAAACTGAATCTAGCTTAAATTATCATTTCTGTCTTCGATGTGGTAAAAGTCATTGTGGAAAATGGGAAAGGGCTGGTTAATCCTTAACTCTGAGTTAACAACACAATCCCAACTTTCAATGACTGAGAAAGAAGCCTTTTGAAAACATTGTGGGTAAAGGAGAAAATGCTGGTAACCAGCATTTTCTCCTTTTCCCAGGCGACAATGGGTTCTACCTTTCACAAATTAAATTTCAAATTTTCAGCCACAATTATTTTGTCATCTGCAAATACTTTCAATTTGACTGGTCTAAAATTTTGTTGTTTGGTAATGAGTTAATTCTTTACCAAAAAATTAATGTTTGTCTACCCAGACTGAGGAAGATGGCTGTTAAAAATTAAATGGGAAAGGAGGAGTTATGATGTACTTACAGGTTTTTTTTTTTAGTTTTCCAAGATCTCATATTTTTCAGGTTCTCAAGATCTCACATTTTTTAACCCATTACCACACGATCCCTACTTTTGACGACCCTGAGAGAAAAGCCTGTAGAAAACAATATGAGAAAAGGAGAAAATGCTGGTAACCAGCATTTTCTGCTGGTAACCAGCATTTTCTCCTTTTCCCACATTTTTTCTAATTTTCCAAAAACAAATGTCAAATTTTCATTCACTTTTATTTTGTCATCTGCAAATGCTTTTGGTAATGGACAAGCCTAAATTGTTGTGTCGTTTGGTAATGAGTTAAGGTTTTCAAGATATATCTCTTTTTTTTTTCAGGTTTTCAAGATCTCACATTTATCATATCTTTTTTTCAGGTTTTCAAGATCTCATATCATCACTGGAGAGCCATATGCTGGGGAGGATAGACACAATGGGGAGATTGCTGCTTTTCATCTTGGAAGGTAAACTGAATATTTCGTGAGCTAAACAGACAAACTTAAAATTTTAGATCGAGAAAAGAAAATACAAATAACAGCCTCTGACATTGTATCTTTTTGGCTAGAGTTTCTTACTGTAGATGACTGTGTAGGTCATAGATCAGGCTACTAAAGTTTATACAGTCTGATCATGATCTACACTGGCTACATGCAGCTATAATTGTGTAGGTTTCCTAAGAGTAAACAATTAACTGATTACCTTTTGTAACATACTTGCAGCAGATAAAATTCAAATATAGCAATGGAAGTGAGGTAAACTGCATTTGCTTTATACCAAAGGACAAAATGTCACATCCACTTTGTAAGCTGTTGCAGAAGACAAAATAAATATGATTGAAAGCTTGAAATGCTTTTGGAAAGGGTAGAAAACATTATTGGATAGGAGAAAATGCTGGTTACCAGCATTTTCTCCTTTTCCCACAATGTTTACACTAGGCTATTTTCTCATGGTCATTAAAAATCTCAAAAGTGTGGTAAAGAATTAGATTAAACATTATTGCTTGTTTATTAGCTGTGAAAATAGACTTGACAGGATAGTAATTCAACAGGTACAGTTCAATCTTAGATTGAGGTGACGAAGGTAATTTGGACATCATGGCAAGTAGCTTTTTTCAGAGAATAATGGATAATTTATAAATACAATATAGGTCATTTCAAACAAATAATACCAGGATAGGAAATGCTTTTTTCTCAATGTTTGAGATGGCAAAAGAGTAGACAGTTTGTGTGCCCATAAAGTAAAGGATCAATAAAGTACTATTATGATTAATGTTCTTGGCTAGATTTACAAGGAATAATTTCTGAACTGACTCGATGCCACTTAGATGAAAAATAAACTGATCAGTTTATATCAAAGGTTAGTCACAACCTGCCAGGGCAATGTTTACAGCCAATAATCCTGTTTTATATGGCTGTTCTGGTCTGTTCAGAAAAATAAGCTTTTGAAAACTATGTAAAATGGAGAAAATGCTGGTAAACAGCTTTCCCTGCCTTTCTCACAAAGTTTTCTTCTCTTTCAAAGACAATATTGTTGTATGGAAAAAAAATAAACTAAAAGACAGATCTGATGTTTTGAGAAACATGTAATATTTTGCCTACAAACCCTTCCAATCTGGACAATGCTGAAAATTTTATAACCTCATAAAGAGCTAAGTTTATAGCCCTCTAAGGACTGATATCTTTCAGTTTTTATCCAACAGGATCCTTGAGTTCAGACGTACACCATTGGTTGTTGGGCGAGTGGTTGACATGGCAACAGAGATTAAACCTGTAGCTGAAGACCGACTGAAAAATACCTTTTACAAACGAGACAGTAACTTCTGTTTCTATGGCAAATGTTACTATTGTAAGGTGGGTTCCATTTTCTCTTACACATATACCTAAATAATATACATCATCAGTCATTGTGCAAGTGGTTGACATGGAAACAGAGATTGAACTTGTAGATGTGCACATATAAAAAATAACGTTTACAAACAAGACAATATCTTTTGCATCTTTGGCTAATTTTATTAGTGTGATGTGGGTTTCCCTTTGTGTAATACATAGTGATATGCCATTGGCCATTGGGCAAGGGGTTGGCATGGCAACTGATACTAAACATGTAGCTGTGGACAGACTGAAAAATACCTTTTACAAACGAGACTGTAACTTATGTTCCTAAGGCAAATGTTAATATTGTAAGGTGGGTTCCCCTTTATGTAATACCTATTTATTCACCATTGGTCAATTTGCAAGTGGTTAACATGGCAATAAGGATTGAATCAGTGTCTGCTTGCTTTATTTTTATATAAATTTCCAAACAATAGCTTCATCTTTTTACCAGCAGTAAATAGAAAACTTGGAATTTAATAGCAACTGACAGTAGATCTAAACTGTTCATTAACTTCACCTGACATTTGCTACAGGTTGTGTTAGGGTAATTATTATTAAAGGCATTTGAAGTGCTTAAAATTAAAAGTTGGTTTAAAGGTTTGGATTTGTCACAAAGGGTAGAAAACATTATGGGAAATGGAGAAAATGCTGGTTACCAGCATTTTTGCCTTTTCCCACAATGTTTTTAAATGTGTCTATCTCAGTCATAAAAATACAGGATGAATAGGCAAATGGCTGAATATTCTATTTTACTTTCAGGGTGAGGAGACAGGTGTATGTGGAGAAGGTACAAGACTTGAAGGAGCTATGGTGTTATGGTTACCAGAAATAATGAAGTTGAAAAAGTTTAAACATCCATGGAGGCGTACTTACAGAAATAATACTTTAGCTAAGTAGGTTTTTTTAGATACAAAAACTATACTCTAACTAAGGCTTGCTTTCTCACAAAAATAAATGCATTGGTGTTAAATGACAATTGCAACATTATTTCATTCATATCACTGCAACAGCTGACATATTCATGTATTTCCCGGGTTTTACCAGTACTGGGCTAGGGCTTTGAAGTGTCTTGCCCTAGGATACCCCAAAGAAAAACCCAGTAGATTCAGTGCCTCGAACCAGGTTACGAATATCATACTTTACCACTGAGCCGCGTAGGACCCCACAAAAATGATACTTTAACATTAAAAGAAATCGCTTTAGATCAGAGGTGTTTATTTTGTCTAAAGAAGACAGACTTTAACTCTTTGCAACACAATCCCAACTTTTAGCGACCCTGTGAAAGAAGCCTCTTGAAAACATTGTGTGAAAAGGGTAACCAGCATTTTCTCCTATTTCCACAATGTTTTCTTCCCATTTCCAAACCAAATTTCATTTTTTCAGTCACATTTATGTTGTTGTCTGCAAATGCTTTCAATTTGGACCAATCAAAAATTTTGTTGTTTGGTAAAGAGGTATGTCATCATTTCTTAACTCTTTACCACACGAGAAAATTTTAGACTGGTCCAAATTGAAAGCATTTGCAGACGACAAAATAAAGGTGACTGAAAAATTGAGATTTGTTCTGGGAAGGGTAGAAAACACTGTGGGAAAAGGAGAAAATGCTGGTTACCAGCATTTTCTCCCTTTTCCCACAGTGTTTTCAAAAGGCTTCTTTCCTGGGGGCGTCAAAAGTAGGGATTGTGTGGTAATGGGTTAACTCTCCCCCAGAAAAATATCGGAAATCAGGTTTGTTTACTTACAAAATCAAGAATCAAAAAGATTTTAGATCATATTTGTATACCTGCCCACAAAATGTACCCTGGTTCAGGTTCGTTTGCTTACAAAATGCTACGTATCTAGGTAGGATTTACTCACAAAAAAAATAAGACTTTAGGTTGTTTTCAGTTTGTTTACTGTACAAAAAAGACACCTTAACCAAGTAGGCACATGTATGTTGAGCTGCAAAAATAATACTTAACTCATTACCAAATGACAAAATTTTAGGTTTGTCCAAATTGACAGCATTTACAGACGACAAAATAAAAGTGACTGAAAATTTGAAATTTGTTTTGTCAAGGGTAGAAAACATTGTGGGAAAAAGAGAAAATGCTGGTTACCAGCATTTTCTCCTTTTCCCACAATGTTTTCTAAAGGCTTCTTTCTCAGAGGCATCAAAAGTAGGGATTGTGTGGTAATGGGTTAAGCTAAGTAGGTTTGTTTACTTACAAATATAACACTTTAGATCAGGACTGTTTACTTACAGAAATAAAACTTCTGCTGAGTTGATTTGTTTGTCTGAAAAAAAAAACCCAAACAAAATAGGCCTATTATAACAAAGATGGCACTTAACTCATTACCAAACGACAATATTTTAGGCTTGTCCAAATTGAAAGCATTTGCAGACGACAAAATAAAGGTGACTGAAAATTTGAAATTTGTTTCAAGCAGGGTAGAAAACATTGTGGGAAAAGGAGAAAATGCTGGTTACCAGCATTTTCTCCTTTTCCCACCATGTTTTCAAAAGGCTTCTTTTCCAGGGGCGTCAAAAGTAGGGATTGTGTGGTAATGGGTTAAGATAAGCAGGCTTTCTTGGCTTTTCTTGTTTGTATGTGTGTAAGATAGGCTGTTGTACATGTTTAGGGCTGCAGACTAAGATGGTGTAAGGATTTTAGTGTGAAAATCTGTTGCTAAAAAGCTGTAGAATAGAGGACTTACAAGTAGAATTTATGTGTGTATATGTCATGTATTCTTAAACTCATTACCACACAATCCCTGCTTTTGACGACCCTGAGAAAAAAGCCTTTAGAAAACTTTGTGGGAAGAGGAGAAAATGCTGGTAACCAGCATTTTCTCCTTTTCCCACAATGTTTTCTACCCTTCACAAAGCAAATTTCAAATTTGCAGTCACTTTTATTATGTCGACTGCAAATGCTTTCGATTTGGACAAGCCAGAAATTTTGTTGTTTGGTAATGAGTTATAGAAACACACCGTTGGTCTTTATTTAGAGTGCATTGTCAGAAGGGGCCATTCATTCATCCTATACAAGACAACCAAGTTTTAGACTTGTCCATTTTCAAAGGATTTTCTGACTTTAAAATAATCATAGCTCTTTTGATTACATTTATCTTTGAAAAGCTAAAAAACATGGAATACCATACTAATTGCCGCTCTTTCCTCAGCGTCAATGAAACTTCGGATTGTGTGATAAATGGTAAAGAGGATATTTGTTTTTGTTGTTGTTTTTTTTTATTTCAGTGAAAGATCAAAACTTGTAAATACTGTGTAGGATATTTGTTTTGTTTTTTCTTTCGGTGGAAGAAAGAAATTTGTATAAAGTGCAAGGAAACTACGGTTACTGTCTCCACCTTCAGTATAAAAGTTACGGAAATACTTACAGTCAATTGGTCATAACTGTGAATTATCAAACCTTATAATCCGCTGTTATTTCTTGATAAATTACTGAAAAGCATTAATGGCATTTAACTGCAGGTGGGAAAAAGATGACAAATATTGTCAGAACACCATACTTACTGAGGAACTCTTCAACACAGGACCAAGGCTCATGGATATTGTAGATGCATGCGTACTGGACTACCTTATTGGAAATGCTGACCGACACTTGTACGAAACCCTAACTGACGATAAAACTGCAATGATGTTGTTACTGGACAATGGCAAAAGGTGATTGATTGTATGTTCATTGCACTGTGTTTAGTGTTTTCAACATAATTTCAGTTATATTGCAGTAACTTGTTCACCTGTCCATGCTTTCCATGCAGTTTCTTTTATCAGTGCTTCAGACAATATTCTACACAAGCCTCCAGCTCTTTTCCCAGAAAGGAAAAAAGTAAGATTGTGCCACTTTGCAAACCCTTTACTTTTTAGCACATGACAAAAATGTGGCCTTGTCCAAATTAACCCTTTACCCCATAGGGCATTTCTATGGTATCTCTAATTGACTCTAAATAACAGCAAGGATAAAGCCATTTTTCATGGGTATATGACACCTTTTGATAGCATAGAAAACATTGTGACAAAAGGTGAAATTGCTCGTCACGAGCAATTTCACCTTTTGCCACAATGTTTTCAGAAGGCTCCTACAAGAATGCGTTGAAATGAGTATCTATGGAGTAAAGGGTTAAAAGCATTTACAGAGGACAACTTAAATTTGGCTCAACTGATGTAGTTTCCTTTTGATAGGGTGGAAAATATTTGTGGGAAAAGTAGAAAATGCTGGTTATTTAGAAACTACAACAATGGACTTGCAAAAATAATGGACTAAGTATTAATTATGTGGGCATTGATTATCTGCAATATAGAATGATAAGGAATGAAGAGAATTTTGTTTTTTTTCTCACGGATCTACATGAAACAAGCATGAAGTAATGGGGACATTACTATTAGTTGTTTACCAGACAACAAAATTTTAACCTTGTCCAAGTTGAAAGCATTTGCAGACAACAACTTCACGTTGGCTCAAATGGTGCAACTTTTATTTGATAGCATAGAAAAAAATTGTTTGAAAAAGGGAAAATGCTGGTTACCAACATTTTTTTTCCCACAATGTTTTAGGAAGGTTTCATTCCCAGTGTCATGTAAAGTTGGCATTATGCAGTTAAAAAGGTTAGCTGTTAAAATCTAAATACTAGTCTGTGTAAAGAAATCCAAAGAATCTTTTTCCTAAGAGTGCACTTGTAAAGGGGAAGGTAATTTTTCCTTTTTTTTTCAGTATAAGAAAGTGCTTTCTTTTTTTTTCTTTTCAGTTTTGGAAATCCACATTTAGATGTGAGAAGCATTCTAGCACCCCTATATCAATGTTGTAGGTTAGTATAACAATATTATCTCCCTTTCTCCCACAGTGCTTTCTTCCTTTTCAAAGACAAATTCAATCTTTTCAGGTACATTTCAGAATGATTGGCCTACTAGTAACCAATTATCACACAGTCTTGAGTTTTAACCACCCTGACTTGGAAAGAAAGAAGCTGTGTCAAAATGATGTGAGAAAGCAGGAAAATACTGCACAAGTGCACTTACTTTGGTGATATAATCTGAGCTATTAAAACACCATTAAACTTTTTTTACAAACAACAAATGAGAAAGAAACCCCTTGAAAATGTTGTAGGAAAAGAAAAAAATATCAGCTCACTATTTTTGAAATGCTGCCATTTCAAAGTGTTTAGAAAGTCGGAAACTATCGGGGTAATTGATTTAGTTACTGGTAATAGTTTTGGTAATTGGTTACCAGCATTTTCTCCTTTTTCCTCAATGTTTTTAGAAGGCTTCTTTCTCATGGTCATTAAGGTTCGGGATTGTATTTTTAAAGGGCTTAGAAGGTTATTGCCCTTTTAACTCTTTACCACACGAGAAAATTTTAGACTGGTCCAAATTGAAAGCATTTGCAGACGACAAAATAAAGGTGACTGAAAAATTGAAATTTGTTCTGTGAAGGGTAGAAAACACTGTGGGAAAAGAAGAAAATGCTGGTTACCAGCATTTTCTCCTTTTCCCACAGTGTTTTCAAAAGGCTTCTTTCTCAGGGGCGTCAAAAGTAGGGATTGTGTGGTAATGGGTTAATTCCTTCCCTGATCCAGTAAAAAGTTAGGAGATTTTTTTCTGCATCATACAGTTCTAGTGGTTTCTCTTTTTTTTCCCTTTCAGAATAAGAGAGTCAACTTGGTCTCGACTGCTCATACTTCAAGATGGTGTTCTAAGTTCAGTATTGGGCACCATCCTGGCTCAGGATCCGATAGCCCCAATTTTAACAGATCTCCATCTCAGGGCATTAGATCGTAGATTAAGACATATATTAACTACTATAAAAGCATGTATTGCCAAATATGGTATTAATACTGTGATGATCAAAGACAGATGACCGCAGCTGATGAAAGATCCTTGTCTTTATTTTACTGGCTTCTTTCTTAACCCTTTACTTCATAGATACTCATTTCTACGCATTGCTTGCCGGAGCCTTTGGAAAACATTGTGGCAAAAGGTGAAATTGCTTGTGACGAGCAATTTCACCTTTTGCCACAATGTTTTCTCTGCTATCAAAAAGTGTCATATACACATAAGAAATGGCTTCATCCTTGCTGTTATTAAGGGTCAACTAGAGATACCATAGAAATGCCTTATGGGGTAAAGGGTTAACACTTTACCACACAGCCAAATTTCAGACTTGTCCAAATTTGAAGGCCCACTAAAGGCCAAAATATCAAAGCAGTTGTCATTATACATTTAAATAAAAACATACCATGTAAAAAAGTATGGAAAATATTTTGGAGATGATAGTCTCTTATCATGCGGTCGGGCTTTATGTTAGTTGCTGGCAGAAAAGAGAATTTTAAAATCAGGCAAAAAGTAAACAAAAGACACAGCTATATGGCAGATTTTAACCTAGCTTTAGCCCTTTCCCAAACGACAAATTTTAGACTCTTCGAAACTGAAAGAGTTTGCAGACGACAATTTCAAATTTGATAAAAATGACAGAAAGTTCTCCAAATGGGTAGAAAACACTGTGGGAAAAGGAGAAATTATTTGTTACGAGCAATTTCTCCTTTTCCAACAGTGTTTTCAATAGACTTGTATTGCAGACTCGTAAAAACAAGGGCTTGTTTGGGAAAGGGTTAAAATTAATTTCTCTGTCAGCGACTAGCACTTGGACTGACAGTTAAATGACATATTGTGATCTTCACAATAATTTCCATGGTGACTTTTGTTTGTAGTATTTCAGCAAAGCCAAAGATCAACGATCAGACTGGTGGCTTTGTGAAGTCATATCAATTATAGTAGTTAACTCTTTACCAAACGACAAAATTTTGGATTGGTTCAAATTGAAAGCATTTGCAGACGACAAAACAGATAACTCAAAATTGAAATTTGATTTTGGAAAGGTAGAAAACATTGTGGGAAAAGGAGAAAATGCTGGTTACCAGCGTTTTCTCCTTTTCCTACAATGTTTTCAAAAACTGTTTTTCTTAGGGTTGTACAAAGTCCAGATTGTGTGGTAAAGGGTTAAAAGCACTTTAACTGGTTATCAAATGTGGAAATTTGAGACAAATCCTAATTGAAAGCATTTTGTAAACTAAAAAATAAGAATGACTCAAAAATTTAAAGTTGTATTGGAAAGGATTGAAAACATTGTAGGAAAAGGAGAAAATGCTGGTTACCAGCATTTTCTCCTTTTCCTACAATGTTTTCAAAAAGCTGCTATCTCAGGGTTGTTAAAAGTTGTGGTTTACGTAAAAGGCCATGGATTCCCCTTAGATCTGAAGGCATTTGAAGACAGTGATGTGTTCATTTCAACCAGCTTTTTTACACCAATTGTGTTCACAACTGTTGTCTATGCATATATATCTTTTTTGTATTCATCCCCTCCTCTAACTCTTTACCAAACTTCAAAATTTTACACTGGTCTAAATTGAGAGCATTTGCAGACGACATTTGCTGGTTATCAGCATTTTCTCCTTTTCCCACAATGTTTTCAAAAGGTTTCTTTCATGGGTCGTTTAAAGTCGGGATTGTGTGGTAAAGGGTTAAACCTATTACCAAACCACAGGCCTTTCAGGTTCCATTGATCTACCACAGAAATCTAGAATTTTCCTTGGTCGATCATTGAACACTTATAAAAGCATGCTGGGGCACCACCTGTATGTAAAATGGTATAATGAAATTTCATTAACACTGTTACTATAAATAACACATTGGCAACTGGCTCTCTTTTGTATATACAGGGTGACCCAAAAAAAATGAGACCCATGAACATGTTAATAAAAACTTTAATTTTCAGGCTACAGAAACCAAACATCACACATGTTATCTGAACTTAATGCAAGGCCTGCACACCAAGTTTCATTAGTCAGGGCTTATCACTTTCTTAATGACGTCTTTCCAAAATGTGCTCAAAGTGAGCCCCTCGGCGCTGGCGGCACACTTGAACACGACGCGCGAAATTCTCAATGACTCGAACGCACTCCTCCTTTGGAATCTCACCCCAGGACTGCCTACAGAGGCCTCTTCATTCCATTAAGTGCACTGTGTGGGTTGCAATATCTACACATGGAATCATCGGGCCATTCTGGTTTGAGGATGAGAACGAGCGTGCAGTCACTGTGAACACAGAGCGTTACCTAGGGGTCCTCCGCAAGTTTTGGGCTGTACTCGGCTGATAAAGGGGGTTTGTAAGGGAGGATAAATGGTTTCAGCAGAATGGGGCAACTCCCCACACCTCAAATGACTCGCTGAATTGGCTGTGCAAACACTTTCAGGTTCGCCTTCTCAGTCGGAGGTGTGACCCTGAATTGGCTTCACACTCGCCAGACCTGAACCCTCCGGATTTCTACCTATGGGGCTACCTCAAAGACAATGTCTATAGGAATAATTCCCAAAACATTCACGAGTTGAAGGAGGCCATAACTGCTAAGATTCATGAGATTCCAAAGAAGGAGTGCGTTCAAGTCATTGAGAATTTCGCGTGTCGTGTTCAAGTGTACCGCCAGCGCCGAGGGGCTCATTTTGCGCACATTATGGAAAGACGTCATTAAACAGAAAGTGATAAGCCCTGACTAATGAAACTTGGTGTGCAGGCCTTGCGTTAAGTTGAGATAACATGTGTGATGTTTGGTTTCTGTAGCCTGAAAATTAAAGTTTTTATTAACATGTTCATGGGTCTCATTTTTTTGGGGTCACCCTGTACAATATAGATGCAGTTGCCAGTGTGCTATTTATAGTAACAGTGGCCTTTAAAGGTGGCCCTTCAGATCCTGGGACAAAGAATTTACAAAAATGCAAAAAAAATCATCCTTATACTCCCAAAGCCTTTGAATTTTCATTTACGAAACCCCAGTGATCGAAAACCGCCCGACAACATGAGAAATTAGGGATTTAATAAGGCCCAGGTTGACACCAACGGGAGACACATTCTATTTTTAGATGATCATTTCGCTCATTTACATACAGGAATACACAGACAAAGTTTAAAACATAGCATCCGAAGAAGACATTATGGAAAAGAATTATTATATGTTTGTTATGTAATGGAATTTAAGCGTTATGAGTCAAATGCCAGTCACTTGACATTCCCAAAATGCTTTATTGATTTTTGGCGTGAAATCTAAAAATACCTAAAGGGGCTACATAGCCTTATAGGGGAACACCATCAAAAAAATTGTTTTTTTTTAACATAAATACAGGGTATGTACATACATGTATTAGCCTGTGGAGAAATGAAGAGCGATCATGGCCATCATGTTTCTAGTCTAGTCACCATCATGCTGTATATATACTAATCTTGTTTATCAAAGGAAGGTTTTTTAGCCATTTACCACACATTTCAGAGTTTTAAATCATTACCAAATAGCAAAATGTTAGACTGGTCCAAAATGAAAGTATTTGTAGACGACAAAATAAATATGACTGAAAATTTGTTTTGGGAAGGAAAGAAAACACTGTGGGAAAAGGAGAAAATGCTGGTTACCAGCTTTTTCTCCTTTTCCCTCTGTGTTTTCTGAAGGCTTCTTTCTCAGGGTCGTTAAAAGTCGGGATTGTGTGGTAAAGAGTTAAGCACCATATAATAAGGCCTTTGAAATACTGTGAGAGAAGAAGGCAGGCATCATTTTCTCCTTTTCCCACTATGTTTTCCTCCCTTTCAAATAGCATCATTTGATACACTCCTAGTTTGTTGTCTACAAAAGCTTCTGAATTGGACAATATTAAAATTTGTATTGTAAAGGGTTAATACATGTGAAACTGCAATACTGTCGAAAATAGCACAGAATCACTTTATACTGATTGAATAAATCGAGTTATAGGACGATTCCATATAAGAAAATCCCTCAGAAACAATTTTGCAGTTGAATGCATTGACTCCATCATTTCTAAGTAAGCATTAACGACGAAATCTAAGCTTTGTAAATTAATACTTTTGAAAACTTTCTGGGATAAACTTGCTGGAAAAAGGAGAAAAAGCTTATGATGTGATCTGCTATAATAAGACAAAAAATTGTTTGCAGGGTGTAGCGTGCACCTGTTACTTTTATCTGAAATATCTATGATATAAATTTATTGTATCAAATAACTACTCTCTAGCAGTTTGTCTCTTTCTCAAATGTTTTGAAATGACTGTTGAAGCATAGCTGTTTCCTTTGTGATTAAATTGCCAGTAGACAACATTTTTAAAACATTTTTTTATAAAAGGTTGTAGATCTACATGTATTTAGTATTTGTATTTGGGCAAATCTTTCTTAAAACATAAAGAAGTTATCCATTGTTCAGAGCGATAGAAATAAATTTTGCAGAGTTTGTTTCACATAGATGTGAAATAAATACATTTAAACCAGAAATATCTTTGAATGCTAACAACTTTACGAGTATTAATAAATTTTTACAAGCATGGCTTTTGTTATGATATTCATGTATGATTATTTTTATGCAATAAAGATAATTTTATTTTAGCAGACTGAATTTTTATTTTGTATCTCCCAGAGCATTTTTTGCATTTCTTATAATTCATGGACCCTTCTTGAAAACCAGCATTTTCTCCTTTCACCCAATGATTTCCTAAATTTCCCTGCCCATAATTGTTCAAGCCTGAGATTGTGTGGTGAAGGCATATGGTTAGCTAATAATAATTATTATATATTGATCAGTCATAATGTAGAGTCTGATCTAAGCATACACTGTCAGGAAAATCAATCAAAAATGTCTTCATTATCTTTGTATATATATATACAATGTAAACAGGTCTACTTTGTGACTAACAAAGCGCTCATTTTCCTAAAGACAACGAGTGAGAAGACCGATGCCTACCTGTTGTTAAAAAGATGTCTCAATACTGATTTAATTTTTTTTCCCCTCGCGAAAGGAGTGGTGAAAAATCTTTAACGAAAAACAAATATGTTGTATATTCGCATAATTATTCACTTTTCTTGTGGATGTATAAAACAACAGATCGTTGTTGGATTAACTGTCTACCAGGCGGTACGAAATGGTAATATGATATATGGTATGAAATGGTTATGGTACGAAATGACTGTATACCTTTCGCCCCCAAGACGTTTCCCCCTCTGGTCGTTTCGCCTCTATTTTTCTACCAGACGACAATACATGTATTGTAGCCTAGTTCAAATTGAAAGCATTTATAGACAATTTCAATGTGTCTCAAGTGGTGCCATGTTTCTTAGACAGTGTAGATAACATTGTGGGAAAAGGAGAAAATGCTGGTAACCAGCATTTTCTCCTTTTCCCACAATGTTTTCAAAACCCCTTTTTTACCAGGGTCGTTAAAAGTAGGCATTGTGCGGTTAAGGGTAAAGAGAAGACCTTTGTGAGTTACATAGGAGTTTGAACTGTGCTATAAATAGAATATTCATCACTGTACATTACAAGCCCATGTTGCACCACGTTGCGCGACCTGAATCGCACTACCTTTTGGGATTTCATTGAATGATGTGAAAATTTCAGTAAATTATGAAATTTAGATGAAAGAGAAGGAAAATTGGAAAAAGAAATATTTTAGCAAACGGAGAACTTGCTCATTTTTATCATTTCTTCCCGTTATTATGAACCCTCCTATATATAAATATATCTACATGTAGTAGATCCAATTACAAAGGCATCAAACGCCTCACAAGTTCTATGGTTTGATTGATTGCATAGCGTTTAACGCTTTTTCATTATTTCAACCTCTTTCAATTTTCTCGAGGCAACCGGTACACCTATCCATAAGTTTTTTAGCACCAGCGCTTCGCCGCACCATTTCAAAGCCACAAGATCGGATTAGGAAGTAAAAAAAAAGTCATTGAGCTTTCCTTATTCTTACTCTTTACAAGTAACATAATTTTAGACTAGTCCAGACTTGAATTATAGCCTATGCAGGCGACTAAATAAAGGTAATTCAAAATTTGTTAATTGTTTTTGAGAGGGTGCAAAACATTGCTAGAAAGGGAGAAAATGCTGGTAATCAGCATTTTCTTCTTTTCCCATAAAATTTTTCAGAAGGTTTCCTTCTAACGGTCGTAAAAACTATGGATTATTTGGTAAAGGGTGATGCAACCTAAAACAATTCATTACCGAATTGAAAGCAATCGAAGGCGATAATTAGGCCTATTTCGAATAGCCTTTTGGTCAATTCAAAAGGTTGGTCTTAAAATTGATGGGGTACAGAACACTGACCCTTTACCACACAATCCCGACTTTCAACACCTCAGTGAAAGAAGCCTTTTGAAAACATTGTGGGAAAAAAAGAAAATGCTGGTAACCAGCATTTTCTCCTTTTCCTACAATGTTTACTTCCCTTCCTAAAACGAATTTCGAATCTTTAGTCACATTTATTTTGTCGTCTGCAGATGCTTTTATCTTGGACCAATCTAAAATGTCGTTTGGCAAAGAGTTATTTTTAGGGAGATAATGCCACTTAAAAGCTATTCTTCCTGTACCAACGATGTTTTTCCACAGACTTTTTATTTTTCTTTTCAGTAACCGGATGGTTTGGCAAATACTTAACTCATCAGTCGACATTTTTCAGTAGTCGCGAGATAAAGGTTAGGCGAATACATACAATCTGATGAGAAAATCGCTGATAAAAACTGGCCGACATTTAATTTAATATGTATCCACAAGGTTGCAGACGACATTTTCAATAGCCCGCTAGATCTTTTGAAAATACTGTGATAAAAGGCATTTTCTTTTACATTAATAGAGAGAAAATATATAGACACAAAGTGACTATTCTAAATAAGCTCTTGCAATATTGTGCAATGATTCAGCTCGTCCATCATAAAGTTGCCTTTTTATAAACATGAAGTTTTCTAGACTGAAACCAGAACCGAACGAAGAATTTATTACGAGGGGATTAAACACAACTAAACTATAGCAGAATAAAATGTCGTTTAAGCCAATTTCCAGCTTCGAGCGGTGACAAATGAAGAAGTTGGAAAAGAACGAATTACCAGGGCAGCGAACGTTTAGAGTATATGGCGCTCTTGATGCTATTTTTAGATGTGACATATATTGCATGACTGATATAACGTTATAAATATGAATGGTCGAGATACTTCTATCACTTCACGGGATGTAAAAGGGAGATTGTCATTATACTGTCTCAAGAGAAGATCTTTTTCAAATTTCAATTTATAATTTTGAACAAAGCGATAATATATGAGGGGAAGAGGTAGAGGGCGTGGCAGGGCCGGTCGTGGAAGAGGCAGAGGTGGACGCAGGGGAGGTAAGTACTATCAGCTTACATACAGTTGTGCAATGCTTCTCTTTCTTCTTTTCTCTGAACTCCCGCTGCTTTTCCATGTGAATCTCAGAGTTCCTGTTCACAAAACCTTAAAAATGTCCCTGTCTGATCCATATATTCTTTGCGCTCCGTAGATTTTTTTTTTCCTACTCGAGACAATTCGAAAATTTCAACCTGAATTGGAAATATTTGCAGACGACAAATTAAACTTTGGTCAAACCACGGGAATTAGACATTCTATAATAAAATTTTATAAACAGACAGAATGTCAAATTCCTATGGTCAAATGATGACATTAATTCTTAAAAGGGTGGCAAACATTTTGGAGAAAAGGAGAAATGCTGGTCTCCCTCGACATTTTCAAAAGCTTATTTCTCCATATTTTCGTATAATTTGATATCTTCATTGCTAAAAACGGCTGTAACAGTTTTTCTTTTCCCAGAATGTCTCTGTAAAATGGAACATAAAGATAGTCTGCGTGTTTTATGCAACCTGATATACACTATAAAAGCAACTATAGATCTAGTACCAAAAAACTGTGGCTTGGCTAGGAGTACAAGTTTCACTCAGTTTATTTGAGTAAAACTTACTATTATGACAAAAATCTTTGTCAACAGAAGGGATTCAGGATTAGACTGCATAGAATATGCAGCCTGATCCACAAGATCGCAGCCTGATACACAAGATCGTATCCTGATCCACAAGATTGCAGCCTGATCCACAAGATCGTAGCCTGATCCACAAGATCGCAGCCTGATCCACAATATCACAGTCTGATCCACAATATCTTATGGTGGCCGTAACCCTCGACAAGGAAAAAAATAGGACTTGACCAAATTGTAAGCATTTGCAGATTATAAATGTGGCTAAAATAATAAATTGAGTCCTAAACTCTTTACCACACGAGAGAATTTTAGACTGGTCCAAATCGAAAGCATTTGCAGACGACAAAATAAAGGTGACTGAGAAATTGAAATTTGTTCTAGGAAGGGCAGAAAACACTGTGGGAAAAGGAGAAAATGCTGGTTACCAGCATTTTCTTCTTTTCCCACTGTGTTTTCAAAAGGCTTCTTTCGCAGAGGTGTCAAAAGTAGGGATTGTGTGGTAATGGGTTAACCCTTTCCCAAACAATCCCTGGTTTTCACAGCCATGAAAAAGTTACCTTTTGAAAACATTGTTGGAAAAGGAGAAAATGCTGGTTGCCAGCATTTTCTCCTTTTCCCACAATGTTTTCCAAAGCCTTCTTTATCAGGGTCATTAAACTTCAGGTTGTATGGTAAACAGTTAAAAATGCTGTAAATTTACAAAAAGTAAATCATTTCAGCCCATACCAGCATGCAGAGACTACACAGCCTAACTTATGGGCCAGTATTTCTTGTCAATACATGTACACAAATTAACCCTATCCTAGATAAGCCCTGCTTTATACGTCTCTGAGGTTGAAGGAGTTTGAAAACACTGTGGAAAAAGGAGAAAATGCTCATAACATGCATTTTCTCCCTTTTTCCACAATGTTTTCTTCGCTTACAGATAAAGATAGCCACTCTATAAAATTTTGTCATCTGCAAATTCTTTCAATTTCAGCAGACCAAAATTACCTCATCTGATAAAAAGTTAAACCCCTTTTTCAGAGGTCATCTCTCTCTTTCTTTTTACAGGTGGGCGGTCAGGAAACAGACAAGCAAGGGAAAATTATGATGACATCACAAACAACAGAGAGCTTGATGTCAATAAGAATGTGACAGACTATTTTCTTGGTAATGCCAGTGTAGACGAGCATTATGAAGCTCAAGCGAAAAACAAAGATAGGTATACTGCTGGAATGGTGGTGCTGAAAAAGAATGGTGTGGAGGTGGCACAAAGTAAGTGTTTTCTTTTTAACTCCATATCTAGACTGGTATCAGTCTGTTAACCCTTTACCACACAGTGATGACTTTTAATGAGCCTGGGTAAGAAGCCTTTTGAAAATATTGTAGGAAAAGGAGAAAATGCTGGTGACCAGCATTTTCTCCTTTACCCACAATGTTTTCCACCATTTCAAAGAAAATTTGCACAATTTGAGCCACATTAAAATTATCATCTGCAAATGCTGTTAGCTTGAGCAAGGCTAAAAATTTGTCATCTGGTACAGAGTTGATGCATCTGCGAAAGTATCGATCCAGATCAGCCAGTGCAGTCTGCCCTGGCTGACCCAGGCCAAAATTTTTTGCTATTTAATGCGACTCAAATTGTGCAACTTTTCTTTGAAAGGGTGGAAAACATTGTGAGGAAAGGAGAAAATGCTGGTCACCAGTATTTTCTCTTTTTCCCACAATATTTTCTGCTCTATTAAAGAGCAATTGCAACATTTGATCCAGATTGAAATTGTCTTCTGCAAATGCTTTCAATTTGGAAAAAACTAGAATTGTGTTGTCTGGTAAAAGGTTGAATTAGTCAAAAACTTTGTCATTTGGTTAAGAGTTAATGCTTTTCAGCTCAGACCAGAACTGCTTATGGTGTTAGATGTGTATTGTAGTGACAGTTTTCTGAAGAATTTTTGTTGTATGTACAGGTAATTAATTTGTTTCTTACATGTCATCAAACATAACATGACCTTTGGATCATTACCTACATGTAAATGTCAATCTCTTATGTTTCTGTTTTACAATCTATACCACTAAACCAGGGGTTCTGTGTGGCACAGTGTAGGACTGGTAACCTGCAGGTGCCAGGTTTGAGCCTTGCAAAAAGCACTGGATTTTTTTGTGGGAGTGTCTCTAGTCACTGCAGAGCACAAGTCTAGCAGTGGTGAAACAAAGGACATGCACAAATATGTCAGCTGTCACGATGGTACGACTGAAATAATACTGAAGGTGGTGTCAAATCTGTTTAATCAATTAAATTGTTACCAAACAACAAAATCTTTGACTGGTCCAAATTGAAAGTATTTGCAGATGACAAAATATACGTAACCCAAAGATTGAAATTTGTTACCAACAAGGTAGAAAAAATTGTGGGAAAAGGAGAAAATGCTGGTTACCAGCATTTTCTCCTTTTCCGACAATGTTTTCAGAAGGCTTCTATCTCAGGGTTGTAAAAACTCAGGGACTGTTTGGTAAAGGGTTAACCAATTGATCCATCTTTCAGATGCCCGAATCAGAGCTCTTGCAGCGGCCTGGGCAAGGCAAGATCATGGCTTTGCAGCAACACTTCTTCAAGACAGAGATTATTTTGGAGTTAATGAGGTCCTAAAGGCACTTTCATTGTTAGATTCTGGGCGACAGATTAGGGTTTTAGAGAAGAAATTGAAGCGCTTGCAGGTTGGATCCGGGAAAGTCAAAGCAAAGACTCTTGGGAAACTGAAGTCAGATATAGATAATCTGACAAAGAATAAACCGTCGGTAAGTTTAACTATCATTAGATTTAATTCATTACCAAGCAATATTTTAGGCTTGTCTAAATCGAAAGCAATTGCAGACAACAAAATAAAAGTGACTGAAAGTTAGAAATTTGTTTTGTGAAGCATGTGAAGCTGGTTACAAGCATTTTCTCCTTTTACCTCAATATTTTCTAAGTGGAAGTTAAGCAATGTGCATCAGGTTAGTGAGTGGATGGGTGACCAGGTTGTTGCATGTTACATTTGGTATCAGAAGTGGGATTAATGACATCTGCCGGACTGGAGTTGACTTCCCCATGCACATTTCCCTGTTTTTTTTTTTGTATATACATGCTTGTATATCAGTCTCGGGGTTGAGACTTCTCAAAATGGGAAGTAATGTCAGGGAGAGAGGTTAGATATATCAGCACTTGAAACCTGCCTTGCTGTTGAGCTAGCTTTTACAGTGATGTTTGGTGTATTTTTCTCCATGGAAGTTAAGCAATATGCAGTAGGTTAGTGCCTGGATGGGTGACCAGGTTGCTGCATGTTACACTATCCATCCAAAAATAATTTCCAATTTTTTATTTTCACTTAATTTGTCACTGCTAATGCTGTCAATATGGACATGTCTAGAATTTATTGTTTTGTAAAGGGTTAACCCATAAAGTGCCTTTTACAACTATTGTTTGAGTGTAAATTTTTGCACCGGGGAAATTTCTGCGATTATGCAAATTTGAAAAATTCTCAAACTTTTCTGTTAGTGTATTTTCCCACAAGTATACCAACAAATAACGAGTTTCTTGAATTCGCGTACGCACAATGTCCATAATCAATCATTTGTAAATTTTTCGACACACATGTATATACACGTATACAGTATTTTCACAACTACGGTTGCTTTTGATTCTGGTGTATTAATTTGTATGGCCTCCTGCAATGTTAGTTTTCATGAAGAGTACCAGTACTGTTACTGAAATCAAAGTACTGGCACTCAAATGATTGACTGACTTTTGACTAAAAATCAGCCAGATAACTTAATGTTATTATCAATTCTTTTTACTATCATATGCAGCATGGATCCGCAAGTGGTGCTGTGTGTAAATATGTGAAGAGATGGGCACGACAGTTTACTAAAGATGAGCTGGAGTTCTACGCTCTGCACTTTCCCAAAGAACCCTGGCAAAAGTTAGCTGATATCTGCCATTTACATCCGACAGAGGTAACTAATTTCTCCATGTAAAGCTCTCTGCATGCACTGCCACTTTCATTCACTGTCAATAGGAGGTGTAACTCGTTACCAAACAACAAAATTTTAGACTTGTCCAAAGTGAAAGCATTTACAGACAACAAAATAAACATGACTCAAAAACTGAAACTTTACTGAAAAAGAGTAGAAAACATTGTGGGAAGAAGAGAAAATGCTGGTTACTAGCATTTACTCCTTTTCCAACAATGTTTCCAGAAGGCTTCTTCTCCTGGGTTGTAAAAATCAGGGATTGTTTGGAAAAGGTTGAATTGACAGAAATATAGACCGGTCCACATTGAAAGCATTTGCAGACTTCATAACAAATGCTGCTTATAATTATCGAGATACATGTATTTGTTCTTGATGGGTTAGAAAACTTTGTGGGAAAAGGAGAAAATGCAGGTAACCAGCATTTTCTCCTTTTCCCACAATGTTTTCAAAAGCCATCCTTGTCACCGCAGGCCACACAGACTGATTTGATGGAAACTTTTTTGGCTACCTGTAATTTTTATGAATGTCTAAGGACCATTCTACCACAAGATTCAGACAATTGTTAGACTAAACAGATTTTATGCATTGGTAATTATGTGAGGACTTGCTCAGCTCCTTTTGCCAGAGCATGGCTTATATATTTATATATAATGACAGACAGACATTTGAACAGACAGGAAGATGGTGAAAGGATCAATGGTGGGAGAGAGGGACAGTTCTACTTTCCACACTTTCCAACAGAACAAAGATATGTGCCATTTTTTATATCAAACATACTGGCACATATATAGGTGAAACATTGAAACATTGGATTTTACTTTTTTTTATGATATTGTGAGAGAGAGAGAGAGAGAGAGAGAGAGAGAGAGAGCAAGCGAGCTTTTTGTAGCTACTATCTAGATTGAAAAGTGATGAACACTATTTCTCTTTTTGTAGGATTTCCCTGACCTGCCATGGTTTCTGCCTTTCTGTTTTGGAGGTAGTGCACCAGAGGGATCCATGGTTGAAAAATGTCGAGAACTAACAGCGGAAAATGTAAACGACCTTCTTGTAGAATATCCAATACCATATGCCCATTTAAAAAGCCACGTTAATTGTTTAACGGAAGAATCTAAGGCAAGAGTGGCAGCCAATGAGCATAAACTGGACACAGTACTTTGGTAAGTTTTTAGTTTCCATTATCACAATATCTCTCTAGTTCTTTACCACATAATGATGACTTTTACCAATTTCTTGAAAGATGACTTTAGAAAACATTGTGTCAAAAGGAGAAAATGCTGGTAAACAGCATTTTCTCCTTTTCACACAATGTTTTCTGCCCTATTGAAGGTAACTTCCACAATTTCAGCCATTTTTATTTTGGCAGCTGCACATACTTTTGGTTTGGATGTGTCGAAAAGTTTGTCTTATGGAAAAAGGTAAACTCTTGAACACACGACACAATATTGGACTCTACCAAACTGAAAGCTTTGCAGGAAAAAAGAATGTAGCTGAAATGGTGATATCTGTCTTTGATAAGGTAGAAAACATTGAGAGAACAGTAGAAAATGATGTTTACCAGTATTTCTTCATTTTCCCACAATGCTTTCAAAAGCTGTCTTTTGAAAGGTTGTTAGAACTTAACTGTGTTGTAAAGGGCTTACTCTTTACAAAATGATTAACTCTTTACGATCCCAACTTTTAATGGCCCTGTAGTAATATACCCGCAGAAAACATTGTGGGAAAAAGAGAAAATGCTAGTAACCAGCATTTTCTCCTTTTTCCACAATATTTTCTACTCTATCAAAGTCAGGAATCGCCATATTAACAAGATTTAATTTGTTGTCTGCAAATGTTTTGAATTTGGTCCAGTCCAAAAATTTGTCGTTTGCTAAAGAGTTAAATTCTGGACTTCGCGAATTGAAATGGTTGGCATGTTTACATGTTTTGTGCAGTCCGATCTTGATCTACGCTGGCTACAAAATAAGAGTTAATTGATATTTTGATCTTCCCATCCAGCAAGGTAGAAAATATTGTGGGAAAAGGAGAAAATAATGGTTACCAGTATTTTCTCCTTTCCTGCAATGTTTTCAAAAGGCTTCTGGCTCATTGTCGTCGAAACCAGGGATTGTTTGGTGAAGGATTAAAGAGTCCATTAATATTTTAATCTACCCATTCAGGTGGTATGAAGACCTCAGATGTGGAGAAGTGGACAAGGTCATTTCGGAACGTGTGGAAGCAGGAAGCGAGGTGACACTGTCTAATGGCAAGCTTCTGGAGCGTCTATTAACCATGAAAATGTATCGTGAAAACATTCCATTGTCATTGTCGTACCCGTTTGAGTACCAGTCAACAGAACCAGATGAGACAAAAGCACCCTTTTACAAGGATCTAGTATCATTGGCACAGACAAAAATTAATGATATAAGGTATTGTTAAAACCTTTTTGATTAGGTCATAATGTAATGAAATCTCTTCTTTTTTTTTCAATGCAATGACAGCTATTTTAATGGCCACCTCTATCAGGCAGCCGCTTGTATTAAACTACAGGTCTCTTAACTCTTTAAACTCTTTACCATAAAACAAAATTATAGACTTGTCCAAATTGAAAGCATTTGCAGATGACAAAATAAACCTGACTCAAATATAAAACTTGACTTAAGAAGAATAGAAAACATTGTGGGAAGAAGACAAAATGCTGGTTACCAGTATTTTCTCCTTCTCCCACAAAGTTCTCAGAAGGCTTCCTCTTCTGGGTCGTAAAAACCAGAGATTGTTTAAGTAAAGGGTCAAAGAACACTACATGTACATTTTGGACTTGCCCATATTGAAAGCATTTCCACACAACCAATAATATGTGGCTCATAGGATAGGATTTCTCTCTGAAACGGTAGCAAACACTGTGGGAAAGGGAGAAAATTTTGGTTACCAGCTTGTTTTCAAGAGCTCAAATCTGTGCTAGCTGCCATTTGTATTATGCAGAGACTTGCACTGAATAACCATTATCTTTACTCTAAGCAGACAACAAAATTTTAGGCTTGCCCATCTTGAAAGTAGTTGACAATATATTTAATGTAGATGAAATGACAAATTTAGCCTTTGTAGGTGACATCATAGAAAAAAAAACAGATATAACTAGTTATCAGTATTAATTCCTTTTCCAACAATGGTTTCAAAAGCCTTTTTCCCTAATACTCTGAATTATTAGGAAGAGGGTCAAGTTCCAATTGTGAGTATGTTAACCCTTTCCCCAACAAGCCCTGATTTTTACGTGTCTGCAGTTAAAGTCTTTGGAAAACACTATGGGAAAAGGAGAAATTGCTCGTAATGAGCAATTTCTTCTTTTCCCACAGTGTTTTCTACCCTTTTTCAGAATTTTCTGCCAATTTCTCTAAAATTGTAGTCTGCAAACTCTTTCAGTTTGGAAGAGTCCAAACTTTGTTGTTTGGGAAAGGGTTAAACAACCTCTTGCTCTAAGAGACCATTATTGACTGGTCCCTTTGCTGATTACAAAATGATAATATCTTCTTACCAGACAACAAAATGTTAGATGTTTCCATATTGAAAGCATTGCAACAACCTATTGTTACAGAAATTATGAACATTTTCTTAGAAAGGGTAGAAAACATTATGGGAAAATGGAGAAGCTATTATATTTTGTGTATTCAATATGATTATAAGACGAGCTAGAATTTAAGCCAATTGATTTTTTTTGCAGTTTATCCCTTGAAGCCCCAATCGTTGTACTTGGTGATGCATCCTACTCCATGGACGTTGCCATAAGAACCAGTACCATCATTGCAGGATTACTGACTGCGATGACGTCAGCAAAACTTGTGTTCTTTGATGACGAATACAGACCAGCACCTTACTTGCCAAAAACAATCGAAGAGGTAAGGTTTCATCTGTTTTTGATTAGGTTTCACTTTATAAATATCTTCATAATTTGGTAAAACAAAAACTTACACTAGCACTTACAAGGGACAAAATTTATTAAATGTCTCTAAAACAATGGGAATTCTCTTTCAAAGGGTAAAAAACATTGAAGAAAAAGGAAAAAATGCTGGCTACTAGCATACTTTTTACTCCTTTTTCCACAATGTTTTCAAAGGCTTTGATCGTGTGGGTTGTCAGTGATTGTTTGGTAAACAGTTAACCCTTTACCACACAATGACTACTTTTGACAACCCTGAGGTAAAAGCCTTTTGAAAACATTGTGGGGAAAAGGAGAAAATGCTGGTAACCAGCATTTTCTCCTTTTCCAACAATGTTTTCTACCCTCCCCATAGCAAATTTCAACTTTTCAGTCACATTTATTTTGTCGTCTGCAAATGCTTTCAATTTGGACCAGTATATAAATGTGTCGTTCGGTAAAGAGTTACCGTAATACTTCAGAACTTTCTGTTGACTTTCTCCTACAAGGATTATATGACCCTTTTGGATGAATGAAAAGAGGCAAATGTTTTTGGACATTTTCAGAAAATTCATGGCCAAAATCAAAGAAATGTGGGATTATGGAAAACCCTGGTATTTCACACAACACTCTTTTAAATCCACTGGCTACTTTCTCAAATAACTCTTTAGAAAAGGAAAAAAGAAAAATTGAGACTAGTCCAAACTGATGGCATTTAACTCTTTACCAAACAGCATAATTTAAGATGAGTCCAAATTTGAAGCATTTGCAGTCAACAAAATTAATGTGATTCAAAAATTGAAATTTGTTTTAGGAAGGGAAGAAAACGTTCTGGGGAAAGGAGAAAATGCTGGTTACCAGCATTTTCTCTTTTTTCTCACAATGTTTTCTTAAGGCTCCTTTCTCAGGGTTGTGATAACCAGGTTCCGTTTTCACCAACCAATATTAACATCATTTCTTAAGCTTATTCTTCAAAAATTCTATCAGTGTGAATGTAACAGAACTTCTGATTGGCTAAACCAAATGGTTAACTCCTTACCACACGATCCCTACTTTTAACGACCCCTAGAAAGAGGCCTTTTGAAAATATTGTGGGAAAAGGAGAAAATGCTGGTAACCAGCATTTTCTCCTTTTCCCACAATGTTTTCTACTCTTCACAAAACAATTCAAAAATTTTCAGTCACTTTTATTTTGTTATCTGCAAATGCTTTCGATTTGGACAAGCCCAAAATATTGTTGTTTGGTAATGAGTTAAGCCAATCAGAGGCTTTGTTACTTTCACAGTCAGGAAATCTTGAGGAATAAGACAAAGAACACTCTTAGGAATGGTCGGTGAATACAGCCCCAGGAACCGTTTGGGAAAGTTTTAAAAATGTCATGAGACTCAAATATTGAAATTTGTTGTTTGATAGGGTATCATAAATGAGCCATGCTCTTGCAACAGGGGGCTTATTGCATCACCACAATGCATTAAATTATACCAAGGAACCCTTTACATTATAATGGATATATAATGGCCACTTTTTGAAAGAAATGTCTGAATCATAAAGTAGACTTGTCCTAGGCCATACAAAAAATTGACCTATAGCAAAAAGTTTAGGTGTGGGCTGACCTGGATTGATATTTTTTTCTGATGCTTAAGCCCCCTATTCACAGATCATAGTTCAATTGCATTTCTTGTTCATTAACAGGTGTTACAGCTAGCCGTTGACACAAGGCTTGGTGGCGGGACCAGCCCGGTGAACAGTTTACTTCCATTTTATGAGAAGAAGGAAGTAGTAAAGACATTTATTATAGTGACCGATGAGGAGGAAAATGGTACATATGAACACATGTGGTGAGTTGGTTCTCTTTGACCTTTTTTGACCCTTGAAGGGCCTAGCAGGGCCAGAATTCACCCCTTAACCTGCTGAATAACTTAATTATCTACCAAACAATAAAACTTTGGACAAGTCCGAATTGAAAGCATTTGCAGACGACAAATTAAAGGAGGCTCAAAGGATGTAAGTAATCCTGGATAGGGTAGAAAACATTGTGGGAAAAGGAGAAAATGCTGGTTACCAGCATTTTCTCCTTTTCCCACAATGTTTTCAAAAGGCTTCTTTCACAAGGTCGTTAAAAGTCGGGATTGTGTTGTAAAGGGTTAAATGAAACTTTCAAGCTGATAGTAAAATGCATTTACAAAGTTAGATTTAGGGAAAGAGTATCTCTTTACTGGACAGTGTAGTTCAAGATCAGACTGCACATCCTTGTCTTGATCTATACTGGCCACCAAAGTAGAGTACAGCGGTCTAAGGCTTTGTACCATTCTTAGTCCAATTTTGAAGAATATTCTCGATTTCAAAGTAATATAATCCTTGCTTGATTGGCCAACCGAAAATGGTTTAGCCAATCAGAATTGTTACTTTCTAAATATAAAGTAAGACTAAGACTGGACCTTGATATTAGCATATTAGCCAGCATTTCCTCCTTTTCTTTCAATGTTTTCTACTTTTGAAAGAAGAATCTGATCAAGTGAGCAATATTTAATTTGTCATCTGCAGATGCTTTCCGTTTTGACAAGTCTAACATTTGTACTTTTGTATCTTTCTGTTTCAGGTTTGATGATTTATTTCAAAAGTATTACGATGAGGTTTACCCTGCCAATTTAGTGTTTGTGTCCTTCTTAGCTAATCAGCACAGCCAAGGTGAAATGGTTAGCAAGTTGAAAAATAGGTCATTCAATCCATTACAGTTTAAATTAAATGGCTCCAGGCCTGATCTTACAAAACTGGATAAGCTGTTTGGAATGTTAAATGCAGAATCATCGACATTTGTGGACGAATTAACTGAAATTGAAAGAAGGGTCAAAGAAGATGGATTACAGAAAGTGTTTGAATCATTACATTTGTGACCCTAGAGTGCTTGTTTTATGTGGAGTGCACTTTGTGACCCTGGAGACAAGCATTCCTATTTTGAGGAACTGTGCCACCTCTATAATGTAATATATAATTCTTACACATTGCATTCTACTAGTGACGAAGTTCGTCAAGAAATGAACACCTGGGTGTCGGAGTGTTCATTTTTTTATGGAGTACACTTTGTGACCCTGCAGTGTTCATTTTTTTCGCAGAGTACACATGTGACCCTGGAATGTTAATTTCTTACATAGTAGGCTTCAAAGTGCCAAGATTATGATAACAAACTTGTTACAGACAACAAAATTTTAGATTCACCTGAATTGAGAGCATTTATAGACAACAAACATAATTTTATTCATTGATGTTGTTTTACTGTGAAGATAAAACATCGTAAGAAAAAGCAAAAATGCTGGAAAAATACTAGTATTTTCTCCTTTTTCAACAATGTTCTCAAAAGCTTCCTGTCTCAGTGTCAAGAGATCAAAACTTTGTTGAAAAAAGAGAAATGATGGTAACCAAACTTTTTTCCTTTTCCCACAAGGTTTTGGGGAAGGGAAAAGGAAAGGGGGCGGGGAGGCAGTAGGGATGTGTTAAAGTAAAGAATTAAATTGCACATTCTCTGCATCACATGTGAAACATATTCATGCAAACGTCTGGTAAATTCAACAGAAGATGCCTTTGTTTACTTTTCTAGATATAAGTGGAAAGATACATAAAGTAAATACAAATACTGACTCGTATATTGTTTTGAATAGCCTCTCTAAAGGGGAGGGGGGAAGAAATAATTAACTCTTATCCAAACTAAAACATTTTAAATTATTCATATGAAAAGCATTTACAGACGATTAGTTTTAACCCTTGCCCAAACAATCCCTGGTTTTTGCAGGTCTGGAATCGTATCCTTTTGAAAACATTGTGGGAAAAGGAGAAAATGCTGGTAACCAGCATTTTCTCCTTTTCCCACAATGTTTTCTACCCTATCATAGACAGAAATCATTTTTTTTAGCAAAAGTTGAATTGTCATCTGCAAATGATTTCAGTTTGGTCTAGTCCAAAAGTTTGTCATTTGGGAAAGGGTTAATATAGTTTAAATGATGGGATTCGTCCCGTGAAAGCATAGAAAACTTTGTATGAAAAGAACACTGGGGTGTTCAGCATTTCCTCTTTTCCACTCGATTTATGTCTCGGACCTTCTAGTTTCAGCAAAGATTTTCAAAAATTTTGCTATTTTTTTCCTTCTGTTGTTATGGCAACCAGAGCTGAGGGTGGAATTCAATCTCTTGAACAAGTTTGGTAAAACTTTACCAAAGGAACATCCTTACAAAGTTTCATCAAGATTGGCCCAAGGGTTTAGGAAGAGAAGATGTTTAATGGAGTTCTGGACAAACGGACAGATGTACGCCGGACAATGACCGATCACAAATCCTCACCTTAGCACTAAGTGAGCCAAAAGAAAGGGAGAAATATTGTTAAATATTAACCCGTAAATCAACCTCCTAAGCAAATTAATATGGCTCCTTTGTTAAAGGGAGATTACTGGTGCCTAAGTTTGCATCGTTTGTGTATTGATGGTCTCCCTTTGATCTTTAAAGAGGAGTCAGGAGTAACGTCCCATAACGTAAGGATGCATGATGGGCAAGGCCGTCGGAAGCGGTCCGGCCGGTCCAAATTTTCGGCCGAAAATGAAAAAATGGCCAGATCAATTTTCGGAAAAAAAAATGTGCAATATTAACCTCAAAAAATGCGCCAGAATGCACCAGAGAGCGTCTTATTTTCAAAATTTTTCCGGAGGAGCATGCCCCCGGACCCCCCTAGCATGGCTTAAATGCGTAATATAAACCTCAAAAATTGCGCCAGAATGCACCAGGGAGCATCTTATTTTTCAAATTATTTCCGAGGGAGCATGCCCCCCCCCCCCCCAGCATGGCTTAAATGCGTAATATAAAACTAAAAAAATGCGCCAGAATGCACCAGGGAGCGTCTTATTTTTCAAATTCTTTCCGGGGGAGCATGCCCCTCGGACCACCCCCTCCCCCTAGCATGGCTTAAATGCGTAATATAAACCTCAAAAAGTGCGCCAGAATGCACCAGAGAGCGTCTTATTTTCAAAGTTTTTCTGAGGGAGCATGCCCCCCCCCCCCCCGGACCCCCCTAGCATAGCTTCGCGACTTTGTTGCTCGCCATACTGGCCGGACCAAATGAAATTTCCTTCCGACGGGCCTGATGATTGGTAGATAGAGAAGCCATGTAAATACATTGAATTCAATTAATTTTATAACTGGATACTATGGTTTTGATATGTCTTTGGCCGTCAGGGTCTAATTCCCAACATTACAATGAATTTTTCTACCTGAAAATATTCATGCACAATCAAATGAGTAGCGTGCACTCATGGGACGAATAAGCCCAGGGACGAACTGGTTTTAGAACGAACAACAAGTGGATAGAAGACAAAACTTGTGCATATCATTGCGCCAGTAGAAGGTTATGAAAAGATGAAGCTATTTTCATTCAAAAAGAAGTATTTCAACGATCGATGGCATTTTGCTGTTTATTTCAATGCGCCATTTCCAATTATATATCTGAGTGCTTTTGAAAAAAACAATTTGTCTAGAAAAAATGTGTTTAGTTGGGTTTATTTCCTTCGGTTTTGCTCAAAATACCATACAGGATCTTCAGAATTCAATGTTTAACATTTATTATTAATCTCATAGTGGCATTGTCTTCGACAAATACCACAAAAACCAACGGGTGTCAGATTCTTTTTATCACATTACTGATTAACAAGAATTATAGTCCAAAATTTTTTAAACCAGAGGCATACATGTATCATGTGTAGTGAAATTTACATGAAGCCTGTGCACTTACTTTGACATTACGAACGAAAATAGTTCCGAAGAAACTTGCATAATATTGATTTTTGTTTTAGTCTAACAGAGATTAAATTAACAACTTTATCATGAAAAGATGAAAAGAACTTTGACCACTAATTTCCTTCAGTAACCTTGATCAGCAATGGTTTAGAAATGAAGCGTATGATTACAGTGTTGACCAAATACAGCACTGTATGATCTTATCTCACACATGTGTGAGACAAGAAAATTCTTAATGGCTGTATAGCATTGCAAACAAGGAGAGTTATGTGATAAATACATGACATTGTACTCTCTGGGTTTCGCCTATGGCACTGAAAGGATTAAATACAGTATACGGATACTGGTAATCCAGCTATGAAACACTGCAAGAACACGACTCATTAACACAAGATGCCTTAACTTTTTTAGCTTTTTCGCCGAGGCTGTCTATTTTAGTTTTTACTTTAAAACAATGAATCATATGTTCCTGGTCAGATATGACCAGTTTTGCTGTCTCGGTGTCGGTCTCCAGTACACTGGGCGATATCAACCCGTAATCCTCAGACTGTAGCCTACCCATAAAGCTTCCTCTTTCGGATAAAACATCAACAGAGTGGGTAAATCTCCGTGCAACAATAGCATAACAGTTAAACACAGCAATGTCTCCTGCGCCGTATACGATTTTTTCCCATTTTAATTTACCATCTGGTCGGAAACATTTCACAAGTCCGGCATCCTCGTCGCTTACATACAGTAATCTTGTCCTTGGACATCCTGCGAGTCTCCGTGGACTTTTAAAGTCACAAGCACCGGTCATCAATGGTATATACCCTCCTGTGATACAGCAATCGTCGACAAAGCAGATATGAAGATTTTGGTCATTAACGTCCCATAACAAGACAGCTAACTCCTCACCAAGGGAGGTAATTCCATAACATTTCATGGTGATATTGATACTTGGTTTTAGTTCCATACTTTGAAGGTCTACTACGTCGATACAAAGCTGATTTGGATTTGTCATATACAGTAGATTATCTAACACAGCCAGATCAAACACTGACTGGGCTGGCAGAGTAGTTTTGATGGTTAAGTCTGGATTGTAGACCAAGACTTCTGATAAACCTGCAGTTCAAACAGATTTTACTGTATAAAGCAAACTGTGCAAGAAATATTGGTTCATGTTTCTAAAAATTCTACAACTATTTAAGTATGGCTAATAGAAAAGTATCATTGTCTTCGTCGTTATGCTGAAAATAAAATGTTTCCTTAGTTACTGGAAATATTTACTTCCAACTCGGGCTAGTAGTTGAATATAAAAAAAAAAGGGGGTGTGGGGGACGACTCAGGGCAGATGGACTGGTAATCCTCTAAAGGATTTAACCCTTAACCAAATAATCCCTGTTTTTTACGACCCTGAGATAGAAGCTTTTTGAAAAAATTGTGGGAAACGGAGAAAATGCTGGTAACCAGCATCTTTTGTGTTTTCTGCCCTGATGGAAACAAATTTCAATTTTTGGATTACGTTTATTTTGTCATCTGCAAGTGCTTTCAATTTGGACCGGTCCAGAATTTTGTTGTTTGGTAAAGAGTTAAGGATTTAAAATTTTGTCACCCAGTAAAGAGTTCACGGTGCTTGATCCTTAGTGGTTTACAGGAACTGATGTTAGTGCTTAGAAAACCGTTTTTGTGCTCAACTCAGCTGATCTCGAAATTTCTAAATTCTATAAAAGTAATTTGTTAAGCCTGAACTATACAGTTATTCTTAGTTCCTGTCATTTAAATAAAAGTCTTTATTTCAAGCTTTCATGCTGTCTTTAATCATAAATGTGACTCAAGTTTGGGCACGAACTCAATTGAGCATTTACATGTGTATACTCAAGTTAAATAAGCACGGGCACAGATATTGAATGGACAACTTTTATTATATTCCTATCAGTGAATTACTTTAATTGCACTAAGTAGTGATGATATAGAGGATATTTGGGGGGGTTTTTTCGGTCAAAGATCGAAATTTATTTCATCGAGTGGACACCATCGGTAATATTTTCACGAGTGGCGCAGCCACGAGTGAAAATATTACCGATGGTGTTCACGAGATGAAATAATTTTCGATCTTTCACCGAAAAAAACAAATGTTTTATTTATTTCATGCTTTTAACCCTTTCTGAGAGGAGCTTTATCAAAATCCAGTACAGTTCTCTTTCTTTATTCCCCGTGGCGTACCCTTCCCGCATAGCAACACATTACAATATTACGTCAAGCGCGAGAAATGTAAGGTATATGACGTCATATTACCCATCTGGTTGTTAGGCACGCGCAATTTACCTAGGCAACAAGAACGTGAAAATCGGTATTTTCATTGGTTGTACCAGTGTACGATCGAAAAATATTTTCACTGCTATTTCTCGATATCCTACCGGAAAGCATAAAATAAAAGCAATTCCCAGCCTGCAAAAATTATGGGACCAATATGGGCCCCATGTCGGATTTAAGATGGGCCCTACATGGGCTGCCGATGTGGGACTGAGCTGGTTTTTGCAACAGGATTCCACGAGGGACCCACAAGGGCAAACATATATGGGTCATATATGGGAATTATATGGGTCCAATATGGGCTTTGTTTTCAACCTATACTGGACCCATATGGTTCCTAAATTTGTTATAAGGGCTGGATATGGGAACCATATAGGCCCAATATAGGCTATGTTATAACCTTTACTGGACCCATATGATACCCAAATTTCCATTATAGGGGCAGGATATGGGAACCATATAGGCCCATTGTTACTGGATGCTCTCTATAAACGGGTCATGCTCTCTATAAACGGGTTATGTGGGAATAATGTGGGTCCGATATGGGTGATGTTGTTACCCACACTGGACCTTTATGGTGCTCTGATCTCTATTATAAGGCCAGAATATGGGAATCATGTGGGTCCAATTTTATTATTTGTACGTCCTGTAGATCTTGCATGGGAATTCTATGGGTTCTCGTTTGGTACTGATATACTAGTAAATAGAAAAGGCTGCATAGGAATTTGTGGGTCTGATTTCTGGTTAATGTATGAGATTGGCCTTGTTAGCCATAAAAAGATTTTAGATATTTTCAGATTGAGAGCAAGCAGCTAAGTGATCACAGTTGCTCACCTTAAGCATTTTATGCTGTGGTGAGGTAAAATTCATAAGTTATATGTCCACTTCAATGGATTCAAAAACAGAGGGGAGTTGATTGACTAATATGCTCCTCTAAGTAGAATGCATAATTATGAACTTAATTGCTTAAAATGACCTAATATCTAGGTCCAACTATCATAAACCAGTGTACAATAACAAGAATTGTATTTTCAAGACAAATAATTTCAGTATTTGTTTTTGTATTTTAATTTGAAATTGCAATGGCACAAGCGTACAAAAATATAGTACAAAACAGCAACAGTTATAAAACAAAAAACAATCATAATACTGCTTTGAAATAAAATATGGATTACAAAATGATATGTGGATTACATATTTTACATATGTATATAGTCCAAAACAATAAGTTATAAAACAAAAAACAATCATAATACTGCTTTGAAATGATATGTGGATTACAAAATGATATGTGGTACTGAAGTGGTACGGACAAATCGTTGCTTGCAGTGTAACTTAACCCTTTCCCAAACAATCCCAGTTTTCAAAATGCCTGAGGAAAAAGGCTTTTGAAGAAATTTGGAGCAGGAAGGAGAAAATGCTAATGACCAATGTGTCCCTTTCCCTTAACTCTTCACCACACGAGAAAATTTTAGACTGGTCCATATTGAAAGCATTTGCAGACAACAAAATAAAGGCGACAGAAAAATTGAAATTTGTTCAGGGAAGGGTAGAAAACACTGTGGGAAAAAGAGAAAATGCTGGTTACCAGCATTTTCTCCTTTTCCCACAGTGTTTTTAAAAGGCTTCTTTCTCAGGGGCGTCAAAAGTAGGGATTGTGTGGTAATGGGTTAATGCTTTCTACCCACTCAAAGACAAAAATATCTATCACTGATGGCAAATGTTTTCAATATGCACATTTTAAATTTTGTCATCTAGTATAGGGTCAAGCTATTCTAAAAAACAAGTACACATTATGACATTTACATGTAAGCTAAATTACAAAATAACACCATAGCAAAATTACACAGTAAACATTGACTAGTAAGTGTCCCATTATTATGACTAAAAGTAAGACTGACTCTATTTAATAGCACGTTCATCAGCCAAGGTATCCCGTTTCTGAAAAATTTATATACATGTATCTAGTATAGATTTAACCCATTACCAAACGACAATATTTTAGACTGGTCCAGATTGAAAGCATTTGCAGACGACAAAATAAAAGTGACTGAAAATTTGAAATTTGTTTTGTGAAAAGTAGAAAACATTGTGGGAAAAGGAGAAAATGCTGGATACCAGCATTTTCTCCTTTTCCCACTATGTTTTCTAAAGGCTTCTTTCTTAGGGGCGTCAAAAGTAGGGCTTGTGTGGTAATGGGTTAAACAAATCTTCAACCTAATAACAAAATCAAGAGTCCATTAAGTCATTGCCAAACGACAATATTTTAGGTTTGTCCGAATCGAAAGCATTTGCAGACGACAATATAAGTGACTGGAAATTTGAAATTTGATTTGTGAATAGTACAAAACATTGTGGGAACAGGAGGAAATGCTGGTAACCAGCATTTTCTCCTTCTCCCACAATGTTTTCTAAAGGCTTCTTTCTCAGGGCGTCAAAAGTAGGGATTGTGTGGTAATGGGTTAAGGACACTATGGTACATACTACCCAGATGCACTGCCACTAAGTACATATAGAACAAAGAAATGCTGTACTCCAGCTCAAATACTATGACAAAAAGGTGATATGACTACAAGAGTAAATACTGTGACTAGAATTATTGAAATTGCACAATCAATGAATAATCTCCAGATGGTAATATCAGATTACAGACAAATCAAACATGTTTGTCATACTATTTCTTTTTTCGGTTGTCAGGAGAAACATTTAGTACTGCAAAATAACATTTATGTGTAACTTTTGGTTGTGAAAATCAGTACTTGACTACTTGTCAGGTTTGCATTTCTGCATGCATAACTATTACACAGGTGATGAGGACCAGAGAATAATACAGGCCGGCCACCTCTAAATCTGATTGAATGCAGATATTGTGGCAAGTCTAGATATCATTCTCTAGCCCCTAACTTCTGTGTTATAAACTGTTTATAACATTCATATATAGTTTTTTAATATTCTTTGTGATGTAATATTATTATTTATGTAAAACAACTTATGGATATTATGAAGCATAAAAGTAAATAAAAACAGTTGAGTAATAGTGTGGTTATCTCATAAATGTGAAAAGTAAAAAGGTTATTTGAACCCCTTCAAATGGCTCGAAGAAGGCTTTATGAAAATAAACTTCCTGAGAACAAACTTAAAATTAAATCTAACAAAATTATTGACCATTACTTTTTTAAAATTACTATTAACCCATTACCAAACGACAATATTTTAGACTGGTCCAAATTGAAAGCATTTGCAGACATCAAAATAAAAGTGACTGAAAATATGAAACTTGTTTTGTGAAGGGTAAAAAACATTGTAGGAAAAGGAGACCGGTTACCAGCATTTTATCCTTTTCCCACAATGTTTTCTAAAGGCTTCTTTCTCAGGGGTGTCAAAAGTAGGGATTGTGTGGTAATGGGTTAAGTAGTTATCTGTCTGCTAGAGTCACAAAATGTCAGAATTGTCAAAAAATCAAAGCATCTGCAGATAAAGAAAGTTTAGTTTTACTCAAAGAACATGTGTGTGTGTGTTTTTTTGTTAAATAGAAAACATTGTGCCTACCAGCATTTTATTCTTGTCCGACAATGCCTACTTACTCCTGGTCATTTGAAAATTTTACGATTAAACGGTTAATATGAACTGTTGTCTATACTGATGAAGAACTTTATGTTGGTTGGAAAATTGAAAAATTAAATTCTTGACATGCCCTTTCCACGTTAAAAATCAATTTGCATCTGCAAGATTTTCAGGTGGTATCCTCGTTCTCTCTTCCCGGCCCCCATCTCTGTCACGCGCACCACTTAACCACTTTTTCACTGCCCCCTCCATGTCACTCTTAGTTGAATAATGTGTTGCCGAGTTCACACGCAGACATCCTGTAAGTCCATAAAATATGTAATTTGAAAAATGCTGTTTGCAGCATTTAAAAACATTGCACTAATATCACTGCAAGAGCTATTGGTAATTTAATGGTGTTTTGCACTGCTTTCAGCATTATTTTTGTTATATTCGGTCAACAGCTCACAACTTTATGTATTTCCAGGGTTTCACCAGTACTAGGCTAAGGGCTCTGCAGTGTCTTGCCCAAGGACACTCCAACAAAAAACCCAGTGGATCTAGTGTGGTCAAATCCCGAGCCTCCAGGTCAAGAGCCCTGCACTTTATTACTGAGCCAAGTGTAGCCAACTAGTAGGCAGCTACTGAAAGTTTTGATTTCGAAACTGTTTACCAAATGGCAAACTTTTAGACTTGTCAAAATTCAAACCGTTGCAAACAAAAAATTAAATGTGGCATGCATAACTGAAAGTTGGATCTAAAGGGTAGAAAACCTTCTGGGGAAAAAGGAGAAAATCTTGCTAATAAAGACATGTTGAAAATAGTTATTTACTTAGCATTTTATGAAATATTTTTCCTCCTCTCACATTGTGTTATTATTATTACTATCACAATGTAAAAGTTAATATGTCTTTTCAATGTTGAATATAATTCAAATATTAAAACAAAAGAAGAAAAAGTGAGCTAACTTCAGCTATATGTCAATACATTTATGTACATAGGAAAGGGAGAGGAAATCCTTAATACATGACCATACCAGTTAAGTAGTAAGTTCCTGATTACTGTTGTGAACCACGAGCAGGTTTTTAGTAGAATCCTACAGGTACATGCTAAACTATAACTCAATTTAATACAGAAACAAAATTCAACTCACTGAAAATAATGGAGGTCAATCCAAGGTCTTCAAATTTCTGTTTTCCTTTTTTGCCCTTGAAATTGTACTTCCTGGCAAGGTCAGTGACAAGGACTATCTTTAGAATTCTTTCTACTGTTTCTTTGACAGTACTCCCACCATATTCAGCTAGGTACCTAACCTACAAGAGCATTTATTCTTATAATAAAAGTAAACAAAACATGTTTCCATTATACCCTTAACCAGCAGAAAAATGGGACCAATCCACTAGGGGAAAAAAGCAAAGCCAGAACTCTTGTCCCATTAGACAAATCATGAAAGTTTGAGAAGCACAAGTTCTTATGGTAGAAATGGCATTAAAGGTACAAAACCTGTATTCAACAAACATTTTTAAAACATTTTTTTTTAGTCTTATTCTCAAGAGGTTCCTGCATACCTGCTTCTTAAAGTGTGAGACTGCTAGACTGGTGCATTACTGGAAGCACTGGGTTTTTTATGGGGGTGTCCTTGGGCAACACACTTCAGGGGCTAAGCCTAGTATTGGTGATACATACGAAACAATTGAGTAGGCAATCTGCTCCTGTGATATGACTGAAATAATACTGAAGTGGTGTAAAACACCATTCAATCAATATTGTAAAGAATTTTTTTTTTTAAATTCTGATAAGTAACATTACACAAGTTGTGTTACTTCTAAAATCTGGAATTTGAACTCGCAATGAAATTGAAAATGATTGGTGACAAAATACTCACAACTGCTGTTGCTGATTTATTGTCCAATATGGAGCCCTCAAACTGTGCCACATCTTCAAGGGTCTTCAGAGGAAATGATACACCCTCAGGGAGTTCACTGGGTGCCTGTTCCTGGAACTGAACAGATCTACTGACCAGTATATGGAGCAGCCGTGTCTGCTCTCTCATCTGTTCCTGCAGCTGTTCCAGCATTCGGAACATTCTAACATCTCGAACTGAAACAGCAATGAACCAATCATGACTTAAAGGAGAGATACAATATCAGTGTTACTTTGCACAACACTATCAATAGATGGACTAGTTTTACATTTAGACATTTACTTAGCTCTCCAGTGTTACAATCATAACAATTTTCATTACTGACTTAAGATTCAGTGAAAATTGTTTGTAAAGAGTCACTTAAGTGCCTAGTTTGCAAACAATCTACTGGTAGTGTGATTTCAAAAGCCAAGCTGATCTAAATATTTCCCTGTAAAAAGACAAATTTTATTTCTGTGATCAATGATAGGAAACTTAGGGATACACCCTTACAGCTAGATAAAAACACATGGAATGCATATTCTATCCATCATAATCTGGTGCATGACCTAGAAAAACAAGAGTACTACATGTCCGGGCAACACTTGACTGTAAGTGCTTTTCAGTGAAAACTGGAAAGGTGCATATTTGTGTCAGAAATATTTTGATAGTTACCTAACCTTTTATACCAGTTTCCCTTTGAAACCCTGGAAAGTTGTGAATAAGTTGTACAGCTAAATATATACAGCTACTGGTGATATTGACAAAAAAATACTACACAAAACACTGAACTCAAACAAACCTTCTTCTACTCTACTTGTTCTTGAGTTCCTCAAACCTGTGGGTGGCGTTATTTCTATATGAGGAGGTGGCACGGGAAGCTGATAGGAAGTGGCCAGAGTTGGACTTGTTTCTGATTCCTGGCTTCTAGAGGGAATTTTCTTTGATGCTTGGGTTTGATATTCCTGGTCACTGTCCTCTGAACTTTCATCAGACAGTAGCCGTCTTGGTATGCTGAAACAGAAATCCTATCAGTAAAAATTTATTTACAGAATATGTAATGTTTCAGATGTATCTATAAAATGTCTTTTGCATTATGTAAGGGATACTAAGTGTTTTATGAAGGATTAGAAAAAAGTGGAGTATTGGTCTGCATAATTAGTAAATTTGACAAGTTTATTGCTCATTGGTGATAGGACTAAATTCGGTTGCAATGTGTATCATCAATTCTTAACATAAACCTGTCTAGATAGGAATCAAACAAGTGACATCTGGGTTTCAAGTCCTATACATTACCAACATATGAGCTATTGGACTTTGCTAAAACTGTGTTGTTATACTAAAGCGGTGTTGTAAACAGATAGATGTACATTTAAGTCTTTATGTTATGCTAAATGTTGGATAAATGAAGACTAAATAAATGGCTTCAAAATGTCAGAATGAGAAATATTACTTCTTTTGTCGTTTTGCTGGTGGTTCATCATCTGACTGAAGATCAGATGTAAGTTCAGATCTGTTAAGTTTTTCTCTGGCTCTTTCTAAAGAACCTAAAACAAAAAAAAATGAGTAAAAATATTCGATAATACATGGAAACAAGATAAATATATTCATTAATTGCAGTAACCAAAACTGTCTGATTCTCAGATTTATTACAGTCTGGTATGAGCAAATACAGCTGACCTAGGGGCAGTCTGATCATAGTCAACAGCACTAAGAAAGTTTAGACTTTTTTGACCCTTAGGCCAAAATTTTAGCCTTTTCTAATTTAAAGCATTTGTAGACATTATCACTTGAGTGTGGCTCAAATGGTACATTTTTTCTCTGATAGGGTGGAAAATATTGTGGAAAAAGGATAAAACGTTGGTTGCCAATCTTGTTACAATCTGTAGTTATGAGGTTTAAGAAGTAAACCGACGACAATATACTACCCATTCATTACCCATTTATATTTTGTCTTTGACAAAAATTTGTGTTACTATACTGATAAGCTGATAAAAGTTGCAAACTAACAGATGTAAAAATACTAAGGTACGAGTTGACTCGGGTATGAGTTAACTCGGCTACGAGTTGACCAAAATGGGTACGAGTTGACTTAGGTACGAGTTGACCAGTTACCCATCCACCCGAGTTTAAAACCCCCTTTGCTTTACAGTTTGAAATTACCGGTTATAATTAGAAGCTTGCAAAGTTTATTAGATAAAAACAATTAGGAGCGTACAGATATCAAACTTTGCAGTACAAAATCGAACGAAAGTAAACCTGACGCGAAACCATGTGACAATGGGATTTATTTTCTCTCGGTTCTAATCAACAAGATGATTGATATGGGAAAATATACCTCAGAGAGTACAAATTTTAAAGAATAAAGTAGATACTTAAGATGCCTGTGACCAGCAAGAATTGTGCTTGAAAGTTAAGACTTTTTCTATGAATTCGCATTCGACAGTTTAAGATTCAATTTTCCCTCTCAGCAACAAACGATTTTGTGGTCCATGATTTTGTGTTTACATCATGTGATCGTGCGCGATGTTTTTTATTTATTTTTTCTTATTCACGTTTTATTTTACCTAAAATTTCTCCTAATATCTTTGAAATTGAGAAATATATACTGTGTAATTGTTCACGATTTAAAGGAAAGAAATCGGTGATAATTGTAGAAAAAAATCTCCCATACCGAACTTCATCGGTAATTTCCGTCTCCTTCCGTCATCGCTGTGAGTAAACGGGATTCAAATGGGACCCATGTAAATGTCGTGTAATGGGATTAGGGTGAAAATCATCGCTGAATCGTCTTCTTCTTTCGAGAAAATGATGCGCCGGGTAAGATAAATGTCGGTGGTTTTAATTTTCGTCACATGACAGGCATGTACGGGAATTGAAATAATGTGGGCCCTATGTGGTTTCTAGAAGGGCTGAAATTCCCGCAAAGGGCCCACATGGGTCCCACATAGTTATTGAGCCCAGAATTTGCCCACATGGGGCCCAGTTAGTCATGCTTGCTGGGTTGGTTGTATGTAATATAAACTATGACAGATTTTTAATATCACACACAACCACTTAATTATCCATTTTATTATAGTCCTAATCTACCCATTTATTCCAGTAATTATCAAAAATTGTACAATATGTGCATCATAGAGAAAAAGTAGTTCCAGCCAACATTCTAAAAATATATCGTCACTATGTATAGTGATGATACCATATTTATCAGCACAAATGGTGTTATTCATCGTGAAATCCCAGTAATCCACTGATAAGAATATAATAGAAATTGATCGCTAAGCAGACACTAAAATGTTTAACCCTTTCCCAAACAAACCCTTGTTTTTACGCCTCTGCAGTACAAGTCTTTTGAAAACACTGTGGGAAAAGGAGAAATTGCTCGTAACGAGCAATTTCTCCTTTTCCAACAGTGTTCTCTACCCATTTGGAGAACTTTCTGCCGTTTTATCAAATTTGAAATTGTCCTCTGCTAACTCTTTAAGTTTGGAAGAGTCTAAAATTTGTCGTTTGGGATAGGGTTAACATGTCCAACTAAATTTAGATCCTGTGCAGATGACAAATTAAATGTAGCTCAAATGTTGGATTTCGGCTGAGAGCGGAAGACATCATTGTGGGAAAAGGGGAAATGCTGATTCTCAAAAGCATTCTCCTTCATGGTGGTTTAATCCTATACCAAACAATCTCGGAATGTTACGACGTAGAGGAAGAAGCCTTCTGAAAACATTGTAAGAAAAGGAGAAAATGCTGGTAACAAGTATTTTCTCCTTTTCCCACAATGTTTTCTACCCTGCTGGAGACAGATTTCAATTTTTGAAATACATTTATTTTTTTACGTCTGTAAAGTGCTTTCAATTTGGACCAGTCTAAACTTATGTCATTTTGGTAGAGTTAATCACGGGATTGCGAGATGCAGAGTAAAATCAAGACCATACTACATGTATACAGTCATTCCTTCCCAAAGTTCGAAGCCTAAAATCTTACCCTGATCGTAGACAACTATGTCAGTATTATATAGTGTAATTGCTGTAATTCTACTCTCTTTAATAGTATTGTCATCCACAGGATCGTCATTAGCGTTCCCGCTTGACGTAGCTTCAGTGTTATCCTGATAGAAATCTTCGTCTATGTCGTTTGTTTCATCAGACAGATCTTCTTCCGTTACTTTAAGTCCCTTGACGTAACGAAACCCCTTTTTCGTACGCTTATAGGGATCGAGGCCTTTTTTGAGGAAATATGACTTAGAATATGTAGAAAGCTGCCATTCTAGAACCCATTGTTTTGTTATCTCTTGCTCTGCAAAGAACATAAAAGGAAAACATGTTGATAAAGATAAACGTTTTTTTTTTTTATTAAACGTAACTCTTTTATGGTTCTATGCAAAGAGAAATAATGACCAAAATTTGGGTCATTAATAGACCAATAGGAGCCCGAAGAACAAGCATGTCGACATTTTTTCAGCAATAGCAAAGTACTACTTATTCTTTTAAGACTATCACAAAGAAGTAGGTAAAATGCCAGCTTGTACATCTACGCCGAAAAATTTGTGCAGTGAAATCAGTTTTCAGAGACAGTGGAGGGGAAGTAAAGAAAATGGTACCGTACAGCATGTTGTCTTTTATAGTTTAAACATATTTATTTTAGTGAAAACCGTTCCGGTTCTCAAGCTGAAGCCAAGCTAAAAAAAAACCAACAACAACAAATGAGCCACGTTCTGGCAAAAGGGATACTGATGCATCTCCCTGTTTCATTTAACCAAGCAGTCCATGATATAGGCCTAGTTATGGGTCCGTAAAGTCCATGTTGTGACCGTCTTACCACCAAATAAATCCAGAGTTCAAATAGCCATTTTACATATAGAAAATATACGACAAGCAAAACGTTTCGACCTATCTGCAGTCCGCAGACAGCGGAGTCGACCTAGATCGATACTTTTTGCTGATGCATGAAACCCCCTTTACACAGAGCATGGCTCAAATAAAACTCAAAATCTGTGATATATCAGAAACCTTTTTGCTCCACCATGTAGGTGTAGGAGTCGGAATCGTCCGATTCATTTTCGTTCTTTTCTTCCACTGGTTTCGAGAAATCGGCAGATATTTGTTCGGCCCATTCCTTTCGAGGAATCGAGTAATCTGGAACCTTCAACAAGAACAATTACATAATCAAAGCGTTGAGCGCTGAAGTGGTATTTGTCAAGGAATCCGTTGTGTTGAATAAATAATTTGAAAGAAAAAGAGAAATATTATTCAATTATTGGCTTGAAAGTCAGTCTACTAAGCAAATTAATACCTGTTTTGGTTGAAGGGAGAGTACTCATGACAATGTTTCGATTATTTGTGTATTGATGGTCTCCATTTGATCATTAGGAGGAGTCAGGAATAAAATCCTTTGGCAGTAGGATGCATGATGGATAGAGAGGAAAACCACGTGAATATATCGAATGAAATTACGTTCTTATCTAGAAACTATAATTTTGAAATATTGTTAGCCGTTAACATTTGATTCCCAACATTGCACTCATTTATTTCGATCTGTAAATATTCATGCGCAATCAAATGGAGTGGCGTGCAATCATTGGACAAACAAGCCATAGGACGAACTAGTTTTGGAATGAAAAAGCACAGGACCAAGCGGTCGGTAGACAATTTTGTATCATTGCGCCAATAGAAGGCTATGAGCAAGTGAAGCTATTTTCAATCAAAAGTTAGTATTTCCACAATCGATGGCCTCACCCAGTCTATTTTAACATGCCATTTTCAGAAACATATCTGAATGCTACCGAAAAACTCATTTGCCCGAGAAAATTTGAGTTTAACTGGGTTTATTTCCTTGGCTTTGCACAAAATACGGTACATGGTCTTCAAAGTTCAGTATTGAACTAAAAGTGGTATAGTCTTCGACAAATACCACAAAATTATATGAGCTATGCTCTTTGAAAAAGGGCCGGATTTCATGCATCCGCAAAATGTTTCAACTCAGGACTGCGCGGACTGAGAAGGCTGACCCGAATATAAACTGTTTTTTAGTTTTGGACAGTTTTCTGTATGTCTAAGGACAATTCTACGTCAGTATTGAGTTTTTCGTTAGATAAAACGAAACTTAATGGATGCATAATCATGTGGTGCCTTGCTTTGTCTACAGCATCGTGGAGATGCATTACACCCTCTTTCTTAGATTATGGCATATTTGTATTAGCTATTAAATTGTATAAAACTATTATGTGGAGAAACTTTACTTAGTGAACGTTGTTGAAAACGTTATATGTCAGCAAAGACCATTTTGATCCTATTATTCTCCATTTCTCCATCATTTTCCTTTCTTTTATCAATATCTTATCAAATACTTAAATCCAAACACTGTCTTCGGGTAGAAAACGGATACTAGTATCGATAAATCGTCTTGGATTTATAGGGATCTCGTGGGCACTAGTTCGAGTATTTAAACTGTCACTGCTAATGTCACGTTGGATAGCTTTTGCAGACGGCGAAGATCCAGATCAGGCTGCGCCAAAAGTGCTGTCTGATTTTGGATCTTCCAGTCAGCCGCCTTATGAAAATCTTTGACAGAAATCAGACTCAAACGCAACGAAAGTATACTCGAGGACAGGTTGAATCCATTTAATCGTCAGCAACACAGCCAAAAACAGAGGAGTTTACTCTCCATGAATATAAAATAGGCACAAAGTTTTAAAGGCATTTCAATAAAGGCAAAGACAGGAAAATAAAAACTTTTCTTTTGATAGGAATAAGTACTTTTGGAAAAGAAGCGATTGTCCTTTTCTACATTGTAAGAAGGTACATATAAAAAGAACAGACATGTAGTATTTCAAAGATGGTAAATGACATGGGATAAAACACACGAACAAAGAAGGAGGGAAGGGAGGAAGGAAGGAAAGGGTTAAACAAACAAAATATAAATTGATTATGGTTTTTAACATCGGTTTCATCATTATTTCAGTTATATAACGGCAACCAATGCACCTAACAATGCTTTCTTGGAGTTCTCTTAACCAGTGCACCACACGATATACTATCCAAGCTACTGACTGCTATCTCCCTATTAACTGGCATCGCTGAAGCAATGGCCAAGGGTGAGGGAGGAATGAATCCTGTCTCATGACTTTCACCAATCCTCTGAAAGAAACTGGCCTGGCGATCGAGCCAGCAAGCCCTGTTCTATGAACTAAAGAGTACAAACCCTGACGAAAAATCCACACAAGATACACATAAATCCTCTGTCTTGGTCCGGATCTGGCAGCGCCTTGTCGATGGCATACTGCAAACAGCGCTTGCAAAACGTGTGGTAACATGGCAACGTTCGTGCGTCTACAAACTCATTTAGACATACAGGACAATAATCGACAACTGTCCGTGGTGTTTTGGGCTTGGGTTTCGGCACGAGAAGAGTTCGATAGTCCTCGGATAGATGTGTCTGATTTAAGTAACTTATTTTTGTAGTCCCCGTTGTCATTCTGGTCAGTCTCGAAGAATTCCAACCCTTTACTTCATGTTCTGTGGCGTCTGATTTTTATCCAAACCATCAATAAAAAACAATTTTCTTCTAAATCTCTGAAAGGGCTACTTACATTTAAACAGTGCTCTAAAGCTGTGCTTTAGCCGGGCTAAATGCATCTGCGAAAAGTACTGATTCAGGTCAGCCTGCACAGTCCGTGCAGGCTGACCTTGGCCGAAACTTTTCGTTAATGGTCAGTTATCTGTATGCCCAAGGACCAGTCTACCTCAATATTATGTCAGTTATTCAAAAGAGTGGCTATTATGAATCTGTGATAATGTGATAGTTTGATTGGTATACTGCATCACGGAGATGCATTAACCCATTATCACACAATCCCTTCATCTGGCGACCCTGAGAAAGAAGCCTTTAGAAAACATTGTTGGAAAAGGAGAAAATGTTGGTTACCAGCATTTTCTCCTTTTCCCACAATGTTTTCTACTTTTCCCAAAATAATTTTTATAGCTAATTTTATTTTGTCGTCTGCAAATGCTTTCAATTTGGACCAGTCTACAATTTCGTCGTTCGGTAAAGAGTTAAGCCCCCTTTTGCCAGAGCATGGCTCATTTGAATTTTCCTCTCCTCAGATACATGAGAGCCATTTTCTGGCAAAAGGGGTATTAATGCATTTCCTTGGTGCCTAATACCAAGCATATCACTACATAATTATGGATAAAATAGTCTACGTTGTCCAGCATAGGAAAGACTGATCCTTTAACACGCAGAACATTGACCGATAGCAAAAAAGTTTCGATACCGGTCAGCCTGCGCGAACTTTTTGCAGATGCATTTAGATTAAATCCCCTTTTCACAGAGCACTGCTCGTATTCTTGTTCACATACATCAAGCGAGAAACACAACTCTTTTCAATATATCCCATAAAAGGAATTTATTAAATAATTTCCTAAAGTACTGTACAGAAAAGTGTAACAAAGAGACAGCGGTCAGCTAAAAAAAACTAACACATACATGTAAAAACATTCTTTTCATTTCACCTACTATCCAATGAATGACTGTTTAACCCTTATTCTTATATATAAAGAAAGCGGTGCATTTTTGCTTGTAACGAAGGAGCACGACAGTACAATTCAGGTGTTTTTACCATATAACGTTACTCTCGCGAAAAACGTCATGTAAACCTCGATCGTTATCTTCTATGTCTCCAAATCACGATAAGTTGTGGGTTTTTTTTTTCCTTGTTTTGCAAATACATCCATGTATAATGAACCATTATTTGAAAGAGGAGCCATTCCATGTCACTATTATTTTAAGCAGACCCAAATTAATAAGTATGAGTATACATGTATAATTATTATGTTAATTATTCACCCTTTTACCGAACGACCCAGTTTTTGACGGGTGTTTGAAATTGGAAAATTGGGGAGAAAATAAAAAAAAAGTCTAGTAAAGGACATTTTATCTTTTTTCTACAATGAATTCCCGGCCTTTTAGAGACCTACCCAATCATTTGAGCAGTCTAATTTGTCATCTGCAAATGTTTTTACAAGTTAAGAAAATAAAACTCCGGTGAAAAAAATTAAAAACAATTGAAACATTGTATTGTGAAATTCGACCGGAACCGCTCTATTTCACTCTACTGGTATCAAGTTATAAACCCTTTTTTCTCATTTAGAGACATTTTCATGTCCTTTCAGAGGAATGAACTTTTTTTTTAAAAATATCTATATACGATGAGTATATGTCGTAGTCCAAACTGGAATCTGGGCAGATATGGAATCTGCTTAGTCCAAATTGGAATTCTGTCAAGACCAAATTAGGTTTCCAGTTTGGCTAGGCAGCTCCACAATCTGCCTAAACCAAGCTGGAATATTTTCTCATTAATACAGTGCGACTACATATAAAGCATTTTAGTTAATTTAAACCACAAAATAAAAAAGTTTTAATGAGAAATTCAGAGAAAGAATAAATTCTGAGCGTTTTGCACTAAAAGAAAATGTGGAACATAGAGCAATTGTGGAAAAAAAAATAAATGATTTGCTTTAACACCTCTCAGTTGTAAACATATGTGGATCAATATGATTAAAAAAGGTTGGAAAAAAATCTAACGTGTATTTTAGTCTACACAAAATTATAATTAGGCCTAGGCAGATTCCGGAAATTCCGAGATTGCCTAGATTCCAATCTGGCCTACGACATGTACATATGCTAGTTGAAGGGTATGATGCTCCTTAGAATCCAAATCTACAATCTCAACACGAGAACCACACAGAAAATTATGACCACATGAATCTAATATTTTTACTATCTTTACTATTGTCTAGTATTATTATTATTTTAATTAATCTTCATAGAATAAGATATGACAAAGAAAACCAAAGTCAAATATTTGGCTTGGTTAGGCCGGAATCGTACATTTAGAGCCCATGTACATAAGATCCCCGGTTAAGTTGATGTGATTGCTTCATATTTTAATTCACATTCAGGATTGCCGATAAGAGACATATGTTCCCTCTTTATCATGCCTTGCCTTAATTCAGACTATATAAGTAATCTGGTGCCTAACCATTATCTAAATACAAGGTATAGTAGTAGATCTAGCGTTGCTTTCACATTCTGAAATATTTTAAGACGATTAGTGAACCGCGACGATTCTGACCAAACCCCGAAATCCCGGGATGTCCCGACCCGAGGTATACCGATAGTATACCGGACTGAATTGGCTGTAAACCGGAACACGTCTTCATGTGCGAAAAATATTGCACAACATTCATGACGAAGAGCAAGTTTTTCTTTTGATTTTCAAGAAATTATTTTCTTTGTTCATTAAAGCTCTTAACCTGCAATTATGCCGAAAGCCAAACGAAATAAGAAGAAAGACGATGATTGGTTCGACGACGAATCGGAAAAGATACTGGAGGAAAAAATGAAAAATATGTCGACTGAAGACAACGTGAACGGAGTGTCAGAAGGAAAGAAAAGCAAAAAGGTTACTGACTATTCAAATATTTATTTGTCTCATATATTCATCTCACAAATCGCCAACAATAAGATCTGATAGAAAGTATGATTTCATTCCAAATACAAACGATTTCAAATGGTGATTTGGCAACTATGGTGTAAAGAATCACCGGATCAGACTCATTAACCGGATTAAGCTGATACCCATCGAATCCTCTTTAAACTCATTACCAAACGAAAAGTTGTAGGTTTGTCCAAATCGAAAGCATTTGCAGACGACAAAGTAAATGTTTCTGAAAATTTGAAATTTGTTTTGTAAAGGATAGAAAACATTGTGGGAAAAGGAGAAAATGCTGGTTACTAGCATTTTCTCCTTTTCCCATAATGTTTTCTAAAGGTTTCTTTCCCAGGGTGCATCAAAAGTAGAATTGTGTGGTAATGGGTTAAGAGGCTTTAACTGTAGCATGAAAAGAGCAATATATGGTACGGTATCATATATTGCTCTTTACCAAATGAAAATTTTTAGGACCAGTTCAAATTGAGAGCATCTGTAGACAAATATTTCCTTAGCTGAAATGATGGTAATTGTCAGTGAAATTGTAGAAAACCATGTGGAAAAAGAAGCCAGCATTTTTTCCCTTTCCTACAAGATGTTCAAAAGGCTCCCTCTGCAGGTACTTTTAAAGAACACACAGTCTATTTGTGGCAGCTACTGCTTCACAGCATCAGCACAATCACAGGAATTTGACATTCTATATATGATTAAATATGAAAAAAATACTTCCCTGTATATAAAGAAACACAAGGTATGCTTGCAACGCCTTTATTACCAGTGACAACAAAAATATCCCCTTCCCATCCAAAAGCACTGAAGAAACGAAGATTGATCACAGTTTCCATTACCCCAGTAACAGATAACACAAAAATGTGATATCCCAGATATGAAAACTAGGGTGCTTAGAAAAGTTTTTGAAAATAAAAGTTATAGTTTGTACAATTTTCCAAAATATTATTGTTACTGCAGTACCATAGCAGACTCCCTTTGTAGAACCTGTAATCAATATGGTAGCTTGACCTAGATATTTTTGTCTGAAAAAAAGGGCTTTATCTTTGATAGTGCACATTTATAACTTTACATGCAACAGTTTATCACAGTAATGGAAAATAATACATGTGAGTTCTCTATCTTGTTGTAAATTTTCGGCAAAATTAAGTCCCATGGTACCAGTCCAGTGGGACCATCCTACCAGCATTTTTTTCTTTTGCCACAATGATTAAAAAGCATTCTTTCAGAGGTCTTCAAATTCGTGACGGTGTAGTTAATGGTTGAATGAGCTTAATAGCTTTTTGGTGTACATTCAATTGCTGTTGTTATCTTAATTCACAGAAAGACAAGAAATCTAAGCTCCAACAACTAGCAGAATTTCTGGATGCCTCTGATGAAGAGGAAAAGCAACCAGAACCTGAGCCAGAGGTAAATATTGTTGCAACAAGGGTTTTCTTTAAGCTTTGATTTCTATTAGCCTTGGACTGCCAAATTAAAACAGTTCCAAAATCCAAATGTTTACTTTATTTTATTCTTTTATACCATGCCAAACAATATTTTAGACTTAAGTCACTTAACCTAATGGAAAGCAGTTACTGACCACAAATGTAACTCGGATAATGGAATTATCTGTGATACTATAGAAAACATAGGGGAAAAGCCATACTACTTGGATTATTCCCAAATGACAAATTTTAGACCCTTCCAAAAATGAAAGAGTTTGCAGAGGACAATTTCAACTTTCAATACGATGACAGAAAATTATCCGAATGGGCAGAAAACACTGTGGGAAAAAGAGAAATTGCTCGTTGTGAGTAATTTCTCCTTTTCTCACAGTGTTTTCAAAAGACTTGTACTGCAGACACGTAAAAACAAGGGCTTGTTTGGGAAAGAAATAAAGGTGGGATGCCTTGGGAAAGGATTAACCATTATAAAGAATCAGATGACCTCAGTATTAGACAGTCAAGGGAACTTTCTGGCTAACTCCCCTCCAGACAAAATAACTTTGGGCCTGTCCAAGTTGGAAGCATTTGCAGGCAAATTAGATCATTAGAAAGGATTGGGTTTGTCTCATATTTGCGTGTAAAGGAATAAAAAACAGATAAGAAATTAGTATGTGTTTCAGGTTGAAAAGAAGCAGAAGAAAAAAGGAGGGAAAAAGGCCAAGGAACCAGTACGAGAACCAACCCCTGAGCCTGAAGATGAAGGGGAACCAGAAGAACAACAGGTAGTGGAAGAAGAAGAGGAAGAAATGGACAGAGACATGGCTGGAAACATGGGATCTGAAAATGAACAAGAGAAAGGTGGGTCAAGTTAGTTTTGAAAATTTTTGTTAGTGTTCATGAGAAATTCATTTTTGGTTTGCTCAAATATACATGTATTACAAGCTGATGACAACTTTTCTTGTCTTGCTTACCATTCTGAGTATTGAAAACATATCTATATACAGAGCTCTAGGTAGAGGGAGCAATTTTGATTTCAAAATTGAAAATATTAACTATTTTCCACAAAACCCTTTGTTGTGGATACTCATTAGAATCGTCTCGTCGAGACCATTCTAATGAGTACTCACAACATAGGGTTTCGAAGAGAAATAATGACTTTGCAATAACATTACTCACAGTTATCTGGAGCTCTGTATATAGTTTGCAAAAAGGAACATTACTGATTACGCAAAGTTCTGCCAGAGACTATCAGGAGAGGAGGCAATTGTCCCAATTTCTTTTAGAAAACAGGACATTTCAAAATAAGAGAAAAGATAAACTCAGACTAAGTATGAAATACATTTTAAAGGCACACAGTTTCACATGTGTGCATTATAGTGAAACATGTTACCAAGTCAATGGGACAATGTCCCAGAATCTCTGCTTTGGGAGAAGACTTCTTGAATTAGCAGTTTCCTCTTTTTTTTTTGACTCTTTACCACACAAGGAAATTTTAGACTGGTACAAATTGAAAGCACTTGCAGACGACAAAAGAAAGGTGACTGAAAAATTGAAATTTGTTCTAAGAAGGGTAGAAAACACTGTGGGAAAAAGAGAAAATGCTGGTTACCAGCATTTTCTCCTTTTCCCACAGTGTTTTCAACAGGCTTCTTTCTCAGGGGCGTCAAAAGTAGGGATTGAGTGGTAATGGGTTAAAAGTGTTTTAACATAAATTGTCTTATTGCATGTTAAATTTTGTATATTTTTCAATGGTGTTTTGCAGCTGATTTGTTGTATGCTAATGTTTAAAGTGGAGATAAATGTAATGTTTTGTTGTCTGGTAAAGGTTGTAAATAGAGAAATGATATTTTTGAAATTCAAGTAATTTTAGTTAATTGTAAATGTCAATATATGAAGCACATATGCATTCATTTTGGAGGCGTCTTAACACTTAGTTGTTTGGAAAAGAGCTTAACACAGGTCTCTGTACATTTTGTCTCAGAAACGAAGGAGGATGAAACTGTAAAGCCAAAACTAAGCAAGAAAGAGTTGAAGAAAATAAAGAAACAGGTATAGGAACAAACAGTTTTTTTTTTCAAAAAGAATCTGTTAACCCATTACCAGTCGACAATATTTTAGACTGGTCCAAATTGAAAGCACTTGCAGACGACAAAATAAAAGTGACTGAAAATTGGAAATTTGTTTTGTGAAGAGTAGAAAACATTGTGGGAAAAGGAGAAAATGCTGGTTACCAGCATTTTCTCCTTTTCCCACAATGTTTTCTAAAGGCTTCTTTCTCATGGGCGTCAAAAGTAGGGATTGTGTGGTAATGGGTTAAGCTGTTCTTTCAAGCATGAAAGTTTGCAACAAATGCATAGCTGATATACAAACTGCATCTGGTGGGATTCGAACCCATGTGGACAAATATCCTCCTTTTTCAAGGTTTAACCCATTACCCCATAGAGCATTTCTGTGGTATCTCTAATTGACCCTAAATAACAGCAAGGATGAAGCCGTTTCTCACGTGTATATGACACCTTTTGATAGCAAGGAAAACATTGTGACAAAAGGTGAAATTGCTCATCACGAGCAATTTCACCTTTTGCCACAATGTTTTCCAAAGGCTCCTACAAGCAGTGCATAGAAATGAGTATCTGTGGAGTAAAGGGTTAAAAGAGCAATACCATAACCTCTGAGCTAAAGAGATATCTTCTTAAAGCAGTTGTTAGGCATTGTATTTAAATCAGGACGAAGCCATGCATGAAGGAGCGGTCTCCTGTTATACTCCTCTCTTGAAGTTTTCATTTATTGATGACTCTAAGCTTTATTAGGCGGAGAGTCCGTTTTTGGACAACAAATGGGATTAATGGCTCAGTGGCCAGTCGTGGATGAGCCCCCATCGTACAAACACGAAATTTCGCAACAAATGCATGATAGTTGAAATACAAACCACATGTGGCGGGATTGGAACCCATGCAGACATATATCCTTGTTTTTTGAGGGTTCAAAAGACCAATACCATAACCACTGGGCTAAAGAGATATCTCTGTAACTCAATTGTTAGGTATTGTATTTAAATCAGGACAAAGCCATGCATGAAGGAGTGGTCTCCTGTAACACTGTCAACTAAAATGATATGGAGTTCATTTAAACAAAATGTTGTTGTTAATATTGAATTCTCACTTATATGATGTTAAATATTGAATTCTCACTTTTAACATGCAGTATTGGATTGTAGAAATCAGATAAGGATAGTTGGCTTTTGGAGAATCTTTCGTCTGTTAGGAACTCTCTTGGCTGATGTTGTGAAAATCAAGGTTCAAAACCTGTAGGCTTTAACCCATTACCACACGACAAAATTTTAGACTGGTTCAAATTGAAAGCATTTGCAGACGACAAAATAAAGGTGACTGAAAAATAGAAATTTGTTCTGGAAAGGGTAGAAAACACTGTGGGAAAAGGAGAAAATGCTGGTTACCAGCATTTTCTCCTTTTCCCACAGTGTTTTCAAAAGGCTTCATTATCAGGGGCGTCAAAAGTAGGGATTGAGTGGTAATGGGTTAAGTTTTTCCCTCTTTCAGTGATAAAGAGCAACATTTCAGGAATAAGGAATCTGCAAATGTTTTCAAATTCAACCCAACTGAAACTTTGTAACCTAGACTGGTTCACATTGAAAGTATTTCAGGATGGCATAGCAATTGTGGCACAAGTAATGGAATTTATATGTGACAGGCTAGAAAACATTGTGGAAAAAGGAGAAAATGCTAGTTACCAGCATTTTTTCCTTTTTCCTGCAATGTTTTCAAAAGGTTTGTTTTTCTTGGTCTTTAAAACTTGGGATTGTTTAATAAAGGGTTGAAGGATATTTCTGTTACAGATGGAGTACAAGAAACAACTAGAGGAGCTGGACCCCAACAGTACCCATCAGTTTTCTGTCTCACAGGCAGAAAAATCATCTAAAGCAGCCCAGTTACAAAACCAACTGGATATTAAGGTTGGTATCAGAATATGACTTGTCATTTTTTGTATGATATTCAAAACAAACAATCATTCATTACAGAGTACCCAGCACATCTAGTGCAATTCTGGTGTCTCCCTAATAAGGCTTTGCACAACATTCTTTACAAAGCACATGGTTCTGTCCCACGTAAGCAATATAGAAACAATATTTGGAGTAGAGAGAAAAATTAATTTTGTTGCAATTGCTATATAAATCCCCAGAAACCATGTGGCCAAGGCGATTTTCAAGCACATAATTCTTTGATGACAAGCCAGGCTCGTTTCTGAGTGAAGCTCTTGCACACAGGCAAGGTACTACACTACTCAGCTTTGCAATATCAAAATTTGGAATGCATGTTGAATGAGGTGAGCTGCAGCCTTGCTAGAAGCCAAAGTGGGGAAAGCAGCATGAAAGAGCATGGAATAAGGGCTGAAAGTGTACTTGAAACCATTACTTTACCATTTACAAAGACCAGAGCTCCAGATTGAGGGAGTAACTTTGATTTCAAGATTGAAAAGTATTAACTTTAACCCATTACCACACAATCCCTACTTTTGACGCCTCTGAGAAAGAAGCCTTTAGAAAACATTGTGGGAAAAGGAGAAAATGCTGGTAACCAGCATTTTCTCCTTTTCCCACAATGTTTTCTACCCTTCACAAAACAAATTTCAAATTTTCAGTCAGTTTTATTTTGTCGTCTGCAAATGCTTTTAATTTGTATCAGTCTAAAATAATGGGTTAAAGATTGAAAAGAATTAATTTTTCTCCACTGAACCCAATGTTATTGGAGTCGTCTCATCAAGACAATTCCAATGAGCACACACAACATTTGGTTTGGAAGAGAAATATTGAATTTAAAATAGCATCACTTTCTGTTATCTGGAGATCTGCTAATACTCTTACATGTTGCTTCTCAGGTTGAGAATTTCTCCATATCAGCACGAGGTAAAGACCTGTTTGTGAATGCCAACCTGTATATAACAGCTGGAAGACGATACGGTCTTGTTGGACCTAATGGGTAAATATTTTATCTCATTGCCATACTTTAAATCTCAGGAATCTGAGGGTTTGGCAATCATTATTGTGACCTCAAAAATTCATATATGTGCTTTTTTTTTTTTATTCATTTGAAGGGGGTTACATGACCCCTAACTCAGACAGTCAAGGAAAACCCCTGAAACCAGTGCTGGAACTGCAGGTGGCCAGCAGGATATTTTGATACAGTTATGTACCTTATTCAGAATGGATGTTTTTTCTTGAAAAGCAAAGCAGCTTAGTAATGGTCCTTATTCAGCAAGGAAAAAGTGAACATTGTAAAGCAATGATATGCTGTGAATATTTGTAACTTTTCTTTAGCATTATAATCATTTAACCCATTACCACACAATCCCTACTTTTGATGCCCCTGAGAAAGAAGCCTTTTGAAAACACTGTAGGAAAAGGAGAAAATGCTGGTAACCAGCATTTTCTCCTTTTCCCACAGTGTTTTCTACCCTTCCCAGAACAAATTTCAATTTTTCAGTCACCTTTATTTTGTCGTCTGGAAATGCTTTCAATTTGGACAAGTCTATAATATTGTTGTGTGGTAATGGGCTAATCATTTTTCCAAAGTGTTTTTAAAGGTTTTACTGTCAGGGTTGTCTAAACTGGGAAGGGGTTCAAACAAGTAGTGGATACGGTATCTGCCTCATGATTTAGTAGTATCTGGTCCAACACCAGATTGAGAAAGCCTTCTTTTATGGTAATTTTTTGCCTCTTACCTCAAATGCATTTGAGACCACAGGCTGAGAAAGATACTTCTGTCAATACTTGTGTGAGAAAGCCAAGAAACACATGGAAAGATGCACTGACTGTGATAATATGACTTAACCCGTTATCAAACGACAATATTTTAGACTGGTCCAAATTGAAGGCATTTGCAGACGACAAAATAAAAGTGACTGAAAATTTGAAATTTGTTTTGTGAAGGTTAGAAAACATTGTGGGAAAAGGAGAAAATGCTGGTTACCAGCATTTTCTCCTTTTCCCACAATGTTTTCATAAGGCTTCTTTCTCACGGGCATCAAAAGTAGGGATTGTGTGGTAATGGTTTAACACTGTTTAAAGGGCATTCAATTCAAATACAAACAGATAAACTAAGAGAACATATTATGGTGTTTATTTTTTCAGACATGGAAAAACAACACTGTTGAAGCATATGGCTAATAGAGCCTTAAATATTCCACCAAATATTGATGTTCTGTACTGTGAACAAGGTAAGGTATCATTTGAAAATCAATCACGAGGGTGGGGGGGGGTCTGATACGGTAACAGACAAAAAGGAAATAGGCAGTTTCATCCTTTTACCACAGTGTTTTCAGGCATGAAGGTATTAACTTGAACTTCAGGTTCAATTCCCATTTTCCATGGATAAAGCTACAATTCCCATTTTCCATGGATAAAGCTACAAATTATTACAGAGAAAGAAGCCTTTCGAAAACATAGTGGGAAAAGGAGAAAATGCTGATTACCAGCATTCTCTCCTTTTCCCACAATGTTTTCTAACCTTCACTAAACAAATTTCAAATTTTCAGTCTCTTTTTATCGTGTCGTCTGCAAATGCTTTCGATTTGGACAAGCTTGAAATAGTGTTGTTTGGTAATGAGTTAAATACCAAAAAATTGTCTCTCCAAATGACTCAAAGGAAGAAGCCTGTTGAAAATATTTGGAGAAAAGGAGAGAGAAAATGTTGATTACCAGCATTTTATTCCTTCTAAGAAGATCTTCAACCATTTCAAAGACTGAAATAAAAATGTAGCTGTTTTAGCTACTTTGAAACTGTAGTCTTCAACTGCTTTCAATTTGGTGAAGTCACAATCCAGAGTTTTAACGACCCTGGAGAAAAAGCTTTTGAAAACAATGTGGGAAAAGGAGAAAATGCTGATAACCAGCATTTTCTCCTTTTCCCATAATGTTCACTACCCTTTCATGGACAAGCTCAATTACTTGAGCAACATTTGATTTGTCTGCTTTCAATTTGGTCAAGTCTTCGACTGTTAGTCTTATGAGGTAGTGATAATTAGAGTTACTTTCCCTTGATGTAAAAATTTCGGCATTTTCTTACAAGCCTCTTTGAAGTGTATAACTGTGGCAATATTTAGCTCATGTTCGATAGTGTTAACATATTTTTGTTGTCTATGGTATTATAGAGGTGGTAGCAGACGACACTCCATCAATAGAATCTGTGCTAAAAGCGGATACAAAAAGAACAGCTCTTTTAGAGGAAGAGAAAAAATTGACAAAAGAGGCAGAGGCTGGAATCACCAAAAACAGTGAGAGATTGAAAGAGGTTAGCAACAGTTACTGTTTATTTTTCTTTTAGCACCAAACTCTATGCAAAACTATGTTTTTTTTGTTCCTGTTTGTTTGGGTTTTTTGTTTTTTTTTTGTTTTTGTCTTCTACTATTGAACTCTACATACAAAACTATCATTTTTCTTTTTTAAGTCAGGGTTCGACATTAAGGCACGTCCGAACGACATTGTCTGGCAAAAAATCGGTTTGGGCTAGAAGAGACTGCGTCCAGCTAGCCCGAATGGTCTAGTGCAAAAATCGAGACAATAAATTGAGTATCAGTTTGAATGCTTGGCATAAGTGACAAAAATCGACCTAACATGTCATTCCTCGAAAAAGATCGCTTACATAATATGTGATTTTGTCCAACAAGCGACAATTTAGAGACAAATTCTACAGGAAGCCCATCGCGCGTGCGCGGTAGCAGGGTTCGCTCTGGGTCTAAAAAAATTGTCGCCAGCTCTTTCGCCAAATGAAAAAAGTTGGGGCCAATCTGGGGACAGTTGGGGCCAAATTTTCAGGAGTTGGGGCCAGATGAGTATCATAATGAAGCATGCTGGACAAAATTTTAGACTGGTCGGAATTATAAGGAGTTGCAGTCCATTCATAATGTATAATGTATGTTAAGGGGTAGATAACTTTGTTATAAAATGAGAATTATCTATGAAAAAGAAAAAGTAGCACTTTCTCAGGGTCATCTGAATAAGGTTTTTCAAATTTTTTTTTGTGTGTTTGATAATTGATTCTTTCTTCATGACAGAGCAGCCAGTGGTGAACGTGTTTGTTTACTGACATTGTAGACATATTTTACATAGCATAACTTTTTTGCAAGCATCGTATTTGAGAAAGCTAGAAAATTCAGGGTCAGAAAGCCAATAGTTTCTTAAATAATCGTTTTGCAACTTTCGAAGGCGTGCCGAGTTGGTTAGATACACTTTCATTATAGGAGGCATCGGCTTTACTTTTTCTCACAGACATTAATGCAGCGATCCATTTTTACATAGAAAGAAAGAGCTAAAAAGTTACCTATCTATAACCTATCAAATTGACAGCATTTGCAGCAGGCAAATACCGGTAGATAACCGCTCAAAGTCTGTAACTAATGTTTAAAGATACATGTATATAAAAAAAAAAATATAGTCTGTCAAATGTAGAAAAGCTTGCTTCCAGCATTTTCTCATATTGCCACGATGTTTTCAACTTTCTGTTGATAAGTTTGACCCAGTTTCAGAGTGCAAGAGACATCGAAAATACAGATGTCTGATTAGCGTTTGTCTTTGATTAATATCGGATAAATCGTAAATAAAACCATCATTCAACAACTAAATCTAACACCTGATTTACTTTCAAAGCCTTGCAGATTTGCGGTTCGCAGCCCAATCAAGGAAATACTATAAAATCAACAGAATACTTAACTCTTTTTAGAATCAAAGACATTAACTTTTTTTTAACATTTTATCTTAAAGTTAGTGTCAAAGAATATATTCGATTTCATCCAAACGCTGTTGCAGTGACGAGCTACCATTTTGAAGTTGAATCATGTGACTTCGCTAAATTCGCCGAAAACCTTGTAACGTGATACTACATTGGCGCCAAATTAGTCACATGATTTGAAAATATTGCCACATGATCTAAATGATCTAAGTACGTCATCATATCTGTTCGTTTGGAAAACCGCGAGTAGAGTCTAATAACTAATTAGAAGTAAATGGTTATAAGCAAGTAGGTACCGATTCCATGGTTTTTAAAACTGGGATATTTCAATCCATTTAAAACTTTGGAAATAAAAGTTAACGAAGATTGATCGATATCCGGGGTAGTACTTTCACTTTCATATAGGTAGTTACTAAATTTAGCAAACCGTGTTTCAAAAATAGAGGTCCGACAAACACCGATAGGCGGCGCTGATATTTGTCAATAATATGGGATTATCCCATGGTGTTGTAAAGTTAATTAACAATGACTTGTCAATCAGACTCTCGGTATGTTGTAAACTAATTAAACTCGCTGATTGGGCACTAACTGTAAATCGGGTACGGCACACGCTGATATGGTAGATTACACACAGGACGTTTTGTTAATATACGCGAGGCAACTTCCCGATTTTTTTCAGTCGACTTGGACTTCGCTTTTCTTGGCGAAATGAGCGAAGTTTTTTGAAATCCGGCGACTTCTTCGCCCACTCAACCGAGCCTATAACTCGCTTAGCTGGCAAACGCTTACGACAATGAATTTCAAAAGAATTTCTTTTTGGGGCCAGCTTGTAAAAAGTTGTCGCCACGCATTTTCGCCAAATGAAAAAATCTTGCGCCAAATTTTAATTTTTGTCGCAAATGGCGACAATGGCGATCGGCAGCGCGAACCCTGGCGGTAGTCAATATTTTCAGTGGAAAAACCAAATCAAACCGAAAATAACTTTCGTAGACCGGTGTCTACAGGCTATTTTTTCGTCAAGAATATGTCTTAAGTTTAACATGATTTTTGTAATTTCGTCATATTTGGTTTTTAAGCAAGAATTTCCTATGTCAGCTCTTTTTCTTGGATTACCGTAGTTTCATTTTGACGACAACCGAAAATGAGTCGCCAAGATGTTTACATAGACAACGGAGCAGACGAGTGGGGAAAATGCCAAGTTTGCATCACTTCAAAATAAGATCTTATAATATAAAGTTAAAAACAAATGGATCGAAACAAACCTCAAACATATTGTTGCGTAAATCATGTAATAGACTTGAAATTCACATTTTGGTTACACGCGGGATCTCGCATAAGGAAAAACACGTAAAAGAATCCATTATCCACTTAACTTGTTCAAAATGACGGGTTTTGAAGTTACTTGCTACCCTTATTGATAATTTTTGTCAAATCATGTGGAAAAACCTGTCCATAAAGTAACATGCATGAAAAAATGCTCGATGCAAAAAGCACGGAAACCCATGACACAACACAATGTTCCTTTTGACATTGTCCTATAAGAGTCACTTCAGACTGTCTTTTCAGCATTTTCATGACTTTAAACAGTAAATTTCCACAGATATCTTAGTATAATATACTTTTGTGGTGCAAAACATCATTAAATTGATTACTTTACTTCTAGTTTGGAAACAATATTGTCATACCCCCTAATTTTGAAATCTTACCCCCCATATTCATAGCTCAGGGGGTAAGTGTACCCTTCAAGTAAAAAGCCAGTGGGAAGACTGAGATAAGAATAGATCTACATCACACAAAAAGATATCATTTAAGACCTTGACTGAATGCTGGATTTGTGCTGTTGGTTTCTTTTTGATCCAGAGGAAAATGTCATGTTTTCTCTGACAGTTTAATAAACTGAAGATCTACTCAATGATCTGATAACATAAATCACAATGGTTTTGTCCTTGTAAACTCATATTCTGTTATTTTGAGCCTAAGTTAGACTAGAATGTGTGTCTAATACTGCTTTCAAAATGGGTAAGGCTATTTTTTTCCTCTGTATTTGTATTTAAAATAATCTAACGGAGAGGCATTGTCCATTGTCACAATTATGTTATATTAACAAGGAAATAAACCATAGAATTTGATAGAATTTGACCTATTTCATACTTTTCTTCATTCTGCAAAAATGGTCTAGTAGAAATCTGAAGGGGTCTAGTAAAAATTTCAAATTACTGGTCCACTGGTCTAGTTGAAAAAAAAATGTTAATGTCGAACCCTGTAAGTACCCTGGGATCAAAGGCTTTTGAAAACATGTTTTAAAAAAAAAAAAGAAAATACTTTGAACTTTAGATTTTGCTGTTTCATGACATGTTAAGGTGAAAGGTATTTAGAGTCACTTGAAAGCTTTTCCAGATAACAAAAATAATGAATGAAATAATAGGCTTACCATTTAAAGAGTTGAAACATTGTAGAAGAGTTAACTTTAACTGCATAGGTCTTTTCTTGTGACCATACCACAGTTTCCTTTATATGCTCTAAGAGGAAAGCTGTTAATCCAGTTGAGTTGTGATGGTGATTTGTCAGTTAGGCCAGGTAGAATTAGGTGAAGAAGCAACTAAATCAGCTATCAAAATATCTTTTGCTGACCAGTTCAGGACCAAGCTATTTTTCCAGCATCCCAATGCCCTTTGAATGAAAATATTTTCATGCCAATTGCGCATATCTCACTAGAAATTTTTTCACATCCTTAATTTATTTAGAGTTTTACTTTTTATATTGTTCTTTCATGAACTGTGGTAATAACTTTAACTTGGTATTGAGAATTTCATCTATTCACAATATTAACAGATGATTAATCTATGAACCTTTAGAAACATTCCCTTGGTTGATTAAGTTTGGGCACATGTATGATAATTATGGATGGCACACATAAAAGGTGATTCAGGGTCTAATAAATTCTTTTTTGGAAAAATTGCTTTTTTAATAGGGGAGGCCTGTTTGTAAAAAAATTGTTGGGGTACTTAGAAATTACTATAAGTAACAGGCCAAAGGTCCATTTGAATTAAAAGCAGATGAAGAACCTTACAATCCATTTTAACTTCAGGTGTATGAAGAATTAAGAGCCATAGGAGCTGATGCAGCTGAACCCAAAGCCCGAAGAATCCTAGCTGGTTTGGGCTTTACCATTGGGATGATGAACAGACCCACAAAAAGTTTGTCTGGAGGCTGGAGAATGAGAGTGTCATTGGCAAGGTACTGTTAAACTTTTACGCAACAATCTTTTAATTTAACAACCTATTGAAAACAATCTTGAAAAAGGAGAAAATGTTGATAACTAGCATTTTCTTTATGCTCCGGAAAGGTGGTATAATGTGCTGGAAGGGTCGTATTATGTTATGGCCCAGTTGTCCATCGATACGTCCGTCAATTAGCAATTTCTTGTGTGCCCAACTCCTCCTACAGTTAGTTTTGGTGGGAATAAGTTCAGACTTACCTCAATAAATCTCTATGATGTGTAGTTGTGGGTGCGACTTTTAAAATTTGGATATCTGCAGGCCTTCTAGATTTATCACTCATTTTGCTAATAAGCCCCTTTTGGTATATATGCGCCGCTTTGCAAAGCTCTTGTTCCACAATGTTTTCTACACGTTTATGGAGAATCCCATTTATTAAAGCCAGATTTCAGAATGTCATCAGCAAATACTTTTTAATTTTGACAAGTCTGAAATTTTTTCCTTTGATAATAGTTTATACCTGCACTAGGGTTTACTGACATGATCTGTATATTGTTTTGTAAAATTTAGGTACATCAATGCTTACAGCATGAAACGTCAAATACTGCTCAAACAATGGTATTTTTCTTTGAAATGGTGCTAGTAGTGTGGGATGAGAAAAGGAAAAAATGCAGGTCATTGGCATTTTCCTTCATTTTCCCTACATTTTAAAAATCGTCTTCCTCAGGATTTTGCTCTTACACAAGATTAATGGTTTAACCCTTTCCCACACAATGACCACTTTTGACGACCCTTGGAAAGAAGCCTTTTGGAAACATTGTGGCAAAAGGAGAAAATGCTGGTAACCAGCATTTTCTCCTTTTCCCACAATGTTTTTTACCCTATCAATAAACAATGGCACCATTTGAGCCACATTGAAATTGTCGTCTGCAAATGCTTTCAATTTGGACAGGGCTAAAATTTTGTTGTCTGGTAAAGGGTTAAGGTTGTACATCTGTAAAATGCCAGCTTTCTCAAGGTTGATAAAACATGGGCTTTAATTCAAAACCAAGGACAAAATTTTAGATTCATTTAAAGCATTTGCAGCAGACATATCAAATCAGATGGTGTTTCTGTTTGTCTTGGAAATGGTGGAAAACATTGTGGGAAAAGGAGAAAATGCTGTTAACCAGTATTGTCTCATTTTCCAATAATGTTTACAAAAATTTCCTTCCTCATTGCTATGTAATTGTTTGTGAAGCATGATGTCAGAGAAGGTTGTGGTCACATTTTTTTTTTTTCAGGGCCCTGTTTATAGAGCCCACATTACTGATGCTTGATGAACCTACAAATCACTTGGATTTGAATGCTGTTATTTGGTTGGACAAGTAAGTTTTGGGCTGTGTTAATTTTCTACCTGATTGTAGATTCTTCCACATTTTAAGCTTTGTGAGACAAAAGACCAGTGTAATGAAGTTATCTTTGAAAGGGTAGAAAACAGTGTGAGAAAAGGAGAAAACGCTGCTACAAGACTCTTCAAGTAGCACTTCTGAAACCCAGGGCACATGTGAGTAAGTGAGCTGTAGCAAGGATATGACTTAACTCTTAACCAAACAACAAAATTTTAGACTGGTCCTCATTGAAAGCACTTGCAGATGACAAAAGAAACTCAGAAATTTAAATTTGTTTCCAGCAGGGTAGAAAACATTGTGGGAAAAGGAGAAAATGCTGGTTACCAGCATTTTCTCCTTTTTCCACGCTTTCAAAAGGCTTCTCTCTTAAAGTCATAAAAACAAGGGATTGTTTAGTAATGGGTTTAAACAATTACCACACAATCCCTACTTTTGATGCCCCTGAGAAAGAAGCCTTTTGAAAACACTGTAGGGAAAGGGAGAAAATGTTGGTAACCAGCATTTTCTCCTTTTCGGGCAGTGTTTTCTACCCTTCCCAGAACAAATTTCAATTTTTTAGTCACCTTTATTTTGTCATCTGCAAATGCTTTCCATTTGGACCAGTCTAAAATTTTCTCATGTGGTAAAGACTTAAGGGGTTTGAAATACATCTAATCACTTGTTTATGTACACAGTTCCTGAAAATCAGCCAAATAGTACACATGTAATTGCTTCCTACAGTTACTCTGTTGATTTTAAGCTATGTAAAAAAAGAAAACCATTTTGTTCCAGAAGTTTGTCCATTATTTGGTGGTACATATATCAGTTGTTGACAAAAAATAATCAGTAGGGTGGTAGAATAAATAATGAGATTTTTGTATTTTTTCTCTATAAAGCTACCTTCAGGGATGGAAGAAGACTTTGCTAGTAGTATCACATGACCAGAGTTTCCTTGACAATGTGTGTACAGACATTATACACTTAGATCAACAGAAGCTCTTCTACTATAGAGGAAATTATGGTAAGGATTATTCAACCCTTTCGCAAACGACAAATTTTAGACTCTTCCAAACTGAAAGAGTTTGCAAACGATAGTTTTAACTTCCATAACAATGGCAGAAAATTATCCAAACGGGCAGAAAACACTGTGGGAAAAGGAGAAATTGCTCGTTATGAGCAATTTCTCCTTTTCCCATAGTGTTTTCAAAAGACTTGTACTGCAGACACGTAAAAACAAGGGCTTGTTTGGGAAAGGGTTAATTACAGAGTCACACTACAATCTAGGGTACTTGATGACTCTGGGATAAACACTTTACCAAACAATAATGATTTTAAGACCTTGAAGAAGAAAGCCTTTGAAAACAGTGAGGGAGAAAGAGAGAAAGTCACATTAATTTATGATTTGTCAGTATCTTTTTCAATCCAATTTCAAATCAGTCAAAATATGCTGTTACGTTGTACAGGAATATACCACTGCATGTGCAGTGAGGGTACGGCAGTGAAAATATCATGTTATCATCCACTACCATGTTGTGTAAATTCCATGGAATGAAATGTATCTTTGGTCCATAGAATGTCATGTATATGGGAGTAAACAATTTTACTTTCTTTTCATGCAGCAAACTTCAAAAAAATGTTTGTACAAAAAAGAAAAGAACAATTGAAGGCCTTTGAAAAACAGGAAAAGCAGCTAAAGGAGATGAAAGCGTCAGGGAAATCAACAAAGCAGGCTGTGAGTTGTATTGTTATAGAATTCATCATAGATGTTTGTAGTGTTAATTCATTACCAAATGAGGTAATTTTGGTCTGCTGAAATTAAAAAATTTGCAGACAACAAATATGGAGTGGCCAAAAAGGTAGTATTTTATCTGTAAGGGAAGAAAACACTGTGGAAAAGGAAAAAAAGCTTGTTATAAGCATTTTTTTTTCTTTTTCCTTAGTGTTTTCAAATGCCTTCAACCTCAGAGCCATAAAAACCAGGGCTTATCTTGTAAAGGATTAATTATTAATAGTTGTGTATGTATGAGCTGTCGAGCTTTTATGGTTGATAATGAATATGTCGCTTAGTTGTACTAAAAATTAGAAGTACAAAATTTCATTCTAACTTGACAAGTACAGAGCACCATCAACCTATGTAATGTATACTTAACTTTTAAATTGTCATCTGCAATGGTTTCAATTTGGACCATGCTACAAATTTTGTTTGGTAACTTGTAAAAAAGCAACTTTAGATGGTTCCTGATTACCATACTGTTTCAGGGTGCGCCTTTGTCAGGATGCTTACGTAATTTTTTTTCCTTATAGGAATCCAAAGCCAAGGAAGTTTTGACAAGAAAAGCTCAGAAAAATCGCAGTAAACAGGAAATATTTGTTGAAGAGGATAAAAAGACAGAATTGTTGACAAAACCCAAAGATTATTTGGTCAAGTTCACATTCCCAAATCCTACACCTCTCAATCCCCCCATTCTGGGAATATCAAGTGAGTTGTTATAGGTTGAAATAATGATGTAAATTTTTTTTTTTAGTTTAAATACATTTATTTTAAATTGAGTGAGACACTGATGTTCTCAAAACTTTTTTTTTTTAAATATTTTCTTGTCGTGTGAGGGTTGGGGAGCTATCCCTCTTCACATCTTACAAAGTAATACAATTCATGGTCATACAGTTAGGGACAAAGAAACAAAAACAGATAATAAACATGAGGAAAAAAAGTAAATAAGAATAGGCATAGAGTATGTGTAAGCAAAAAGCGAATCTTCCCAGGTTTAGAGAAAAAAAAATTTAAACCTCTTGAATTATTCATAAAACTAGTAAAGTTTACAATGATTTGTAAATTGGTTACTTTGTGCAGATGAATTTGCAAGAAATGGCATTATTGTTGTCGTCTTCATTAGAAAGGATTTAAATAAAAGAATTGTGAGAGAATCAGATGTTGAAGTATTTGACTGAGTTTGAAAAAAATCTAAGTACATAAAGATTACTTAGTTTGAAAACTCCTAGAGAAGGCACTTAGCGCATTTACTCTTTTAAAAAAAAGACAAATTTTTGGACTGGACCAAATTCAAAGCATTTGCAGACAACAAGTTACGTCTTGTTAATATGATGATTTCAGATTTTAAAACATTGTGGGAAAAGGAGAAAATGCTGGGTACCAGCATTTTCTCCTTTTCTCACAATGATTTCTCATCTCTTCGATACAAATTTAAAATTTTTAGACACTTTTATTTTGACATCTGCAAATGCCTTCAATTTGGACCAGTCTAAAATTTTGTTGTTAAGTAAAGAGTTGAACCAACATTTCAGAATGAATTACTCATTTAATATTAAAATATAGCTTCTAATGAAACGCTTGTTAAATCCAATATTGCTTCTAATTAAGAATTTATTGAATCTAATGATAGGTTCTGTTGAAGACCTTTTCAAAAACATGTTAGGTTCTTATGGAGAACTTAATTAAATGTAAAAAAAATGTTGGTTATTTAGTTATTCCGAAACTCTATTAATCATATTCTCTGATTCAGTTCTTTAACCATGTGCCAAACAATCCCATGTACCCTGAGGAAAACACCCTTTGAAAACATAGTGAAAAAGGAGACAATGCATGTATCTATACCCTTTTCCACATTTTCTTTCATTGAGACACAAATCAATTCAATCAGAATTGAGTTGGTACAACCAGATATTTTCAGTGTTGAACATTCTTCAACTTTGTGATATAATAAGGAGTTGATGAAGTTTCTTTCACCCCGAAAACATATGCTTTATTTCCTTTTCAGACTGTAACTTTAGATATGGTGATGGCCCATACCTATTCAAAAAATTGGACTTTGGTATTGATATGAATTCTCGAGGTAAATCTACATTGATTTCCCCCCCCCCCCCCCCCTTCCTCCCTCTTTTTTTTTTTTTTTTTTTTTTTTTTGGACACAAAGTAAAGGTGATAAAAGTCGCTTTTTATACAAATTGAGAAAGTAGATTGATTTACATAGTAATTTTGAAAAACATAGAACAAGTTTTTACCCAAGGTTTGGTAAATAATTTTTTAATAACGTTAAGACACATGTACTTTTTTTCTTATTTCTTTATTGAAATTTGTTGTGTTTGTTTTGAAGTAGTCGGTGAAACTGTTTGTGTCTTTTGGAATTTCACACCATTTTGATTTATTCAGATTGCAAAATACTTCTATTTACATTGAAGGAGCTGGCACATCTTAGTGAGGGAGCAAATTGAACCTTAATTTTCTTCCATTTTTATTACAGTTGCCATTGTTGGTCCAAATGGTGTTGGTAAAAGTACATTCTTAAAGCTGTTGACAGGTGTATTAGAGCCTGTGAGTATTGCTTTAGTCTTCTCTGAAAGTCCTGTTTAAATGATATCAAGGAAAGAGGCTTTCACACTCGGGAAAAAATGCTTGTAACCAGAATTTTCTCCTTTTTTCACAGTATTTCCTTCCCTTTCAGAGACAAAATTCGTTATCTGAGTCGCATTTATATAGTAGTCTCCATGGGCTGTCATTTTGGATTAAATACTGCTCTTGTATTACATAGTATAGAGTTTATCTTTTTTGAGCTTAAAGAAACAGACACTTTTCCATTTGGACTTAAGTCTCAAATATTGCAATGTTTAGACAAAATTTTGTTGACAGGGTAGATCAAGATATGACTGCACATTTTGTATTCTGATCTTGAGCCACACTATTAGCAAGTGTAAGTTCAGCTGTTAATAGTTTCTTGATGAAATATAAGGGTATTTGTGACAAGAAAAAGGTAGACAATACTTAAAATTGATTACATGATGGAACCTGTCCAGCTATATCTGTTACTCATTTTTTTTTTCATTTGAATTATACTAATTACTTGACCAACAGATATATGTTTTAACCCTTTACTCCATACTCATTTCTACGTGTTGTTTGTAGGAGCCTTTGGAAAACACTGTGGCAAAAGGTGAATTGCTCATGATGAGCAATTTCACCTTTTGTCACAATATTTTCTATGCAAACAAAAGGTGTCATATACACATAAGAAATGGCTTCATCCTTGCTGTTAATTAGGGTCAATTAGAGATATCACAGAAATGCCTTATGGGGTAAAGTTTTAATGAGTCTCAGAAGAAAGATTTTGGATACAGGTTAGAAAAAGAAGAAAATGAATTGGCATTTTATCCATTTTCCAGAATTTTTCTGTATCTTTCCAGGACAAATTCTAGTATATGAGGTCCATTTGTCCACAGTAAATGCTTCCAGTTCAGAACAGAAAAAAAATCTTGTTTACTCTTTACCACACAATCCTGACTTTTAGTGACTCCAAGAAAGGAGCTTTTGAAAACATTGTAGGAAAAGGAGGAAATGCTGGTAACCAGCATTTTCTCCTTTTCCTACAATGCTTTCTACTTTTCCCAAATCAAATTTCAATTTTTGAGCCATACTTATGTTTTCTGCAAATGCTTTCAATTTGGATTGGGCTATGATTTCGTTGTTTGGTAAAGAGTTAAAGTGTATTTTGTGTGTTTTTCGTGCCACTGATTTGTTTTTTTAGTCTTTTCTTTCTCTTTTCAAAATGAAGATATATACATTTATTTCATTGTTTTTGTATTCAGTTGTCATTTATCATTCTCTCTTACAGACTCAGGGTGAAGTACAGAAAAATCATAGATTGGTAAGTTTTGTTTTTAGCAGTAGCAGACAGTTCTTCTTCCTGGAATGTTTTCAAAGCAAAACTTCATGAAACAACCTTTTCAAGCCCATGGCTGCTTTCTGATATACTTGAAGTCAAAACTAACAATACTGATCAGAGAGAATGACTTTTCAACTAATTTTGTGAAGAATCTAGGCCAAGTCAAGATTTTCTACTTGAATTTTCAACCCACAACCCGCCTATTTCTAGCTCTGAGCAATACCACATAGACATTTTACGTCTGAGAAAGTCATTTATATCCTAGTACAGATTGTGTTATATTACTTATAATTATGCACCACCACATGCAGTTAAGGATTGAGATGTAATGGAATGATTTAATCCCACTTTGTCCTTGTCTCACATTGTATTTCTGCCTTGCAAATAATGTGTCAAGTTAATCAACCTTAGTTTGTCATCTTTAAATTTGTTAAAAGTAAAGATTTAGATGAATTGATCAGTAGTAATCTTTTTTTTTTCCCATAAAATAGAGAATTGGTAAATATGATCAACATTCAGCAGATCAACTCAACCCAGACGAGAGTCCTGTGGAACATTTACAGGTAGGTGTGTAAACTCAAGCAGAAGAGTACTTTATGAAAAGAGTGTGGCAAAAGGAGAAATTCCCTATCATGAGTGACTTAACCCTTTGCCTCACAGTTATTCCAAAAATGTGATGGAGTAATGCTATATGAAAAGAGGGGTTAACGGATCTGTAAAGGGTATCCACCCATTTCAGGCTGTCCAGACTCTGGAACTAGCTCAAATTTGAAAGCATTCACAGACAAAAGAAATAGGTATGACTCAATGATCAAAACCTGATTTTTTTTAAGTGTAGAAAACAGTGGGGGAAAAGGAGAAAATGCTGGTTACCAGCATTTTCTCATTTTCCCACAAAGTTTTCAAAAGCCTTCTTTTTCTCACGGCTGTTTAAGCTTGAAACTGTGCAGTCAAGGGATAAGGGTTAAGTCAAGGGTTAATCCAAAAACCATTTTCTATGGAAAATGTGTAAGTCTTTACCAAGTGACAAAGTTTTAGACTAGTCCAAAGTGAAACCATTTGCAGATGACAAGATTAACATGACTCAAATATTGAAATTTGTTTCCAGTAGTGTAGAGAACAAACCTTTTTTGCCAGTCGTAAATCTGCATGTCCAAGGACCACTTGACTACATGATTTAGTCATTTGTAAGACAGAATGGATTATAATTATGATCTGTAATTACATGTATGTGATGAGTAGCTTTGTAAAATGTATCACAAAGATGCATTAACCTGTCTTAGCTATACCTTTCTCACATCAAACAACTCAATACTGTAATGCTGTTACAAAGAGACTTTAGAATAAAAACATCTCTACTAGTTACTGCTCCTTAACCTTTAGGAAGATGTTTCACTATTTTACGGAAGACATAGTGAATGCGCCACGTGGTCCTCTATCAAGCAACACTGAGTACGACTTATCTGCAAGTGAGTCTCTGGTAGAATGACTTTAACATTCACCCATACCGCATGGTTTGCCCCGTGCACAGCCGAAATAAATGTATTTCGAGCAAGTATCTGTAAGACATCTATTTCTTGCTTTACTTTGTGCTGCGAGAAAACAATATTTCCCAAACGAGCCCTGGTTTTTATGTGTCTGCAGTAAATGTCTTTTGAAAACACTGTGGGAGCAATTTCCCCTTTTTCCACAGCGTTTTCTACCCTTTTTGAGAACTTTCTGCCGTTTTCTCCAAATCTAAAATTGTCATCTGCAAGGTCTTTTGGTTTGGAAGAGTCCAAAATTTGTCGTTTGCTAAAGGGTTAAACCTCCATTTCCAGAGCACCACTCATTTATGTATTATATTATGTCTTTGGACCTGTTAGGATGCTGTTAGCCTTTTACACAACAATCCAGCGTTTCAAGTGCCCACAGCTGAGATACTTTTAAACATTGCAGGAAAAGTTTTCTACCATGTCAGTAAACTTCAGGATATTTATTTTGTATCAGTTTTGAACTGAAGTTTTCAGAATTTATGTTTCAAAGAGTCTACTATTCATCATTTGAAAAAGTCTGCCTTTAGTCTTTTATCTCTTTAGTCTGCCCTGTACAGGTAATTTTTGATCATTATGTATTTCAGAGAAATTTCAATTTGCCTTACCAAGACTCCAGAAAGATGTTGGGTAGTTTTGGGCTTTCTAGTCACGCCCACACAATAAAGAACAGAGATTTGTCAGGGGGGCAGAAAGCTCGGGTTGCATTGGCTGATTTGTCTTGTCGACAACCTGATGTCCTAATATTGGTAGGTCATGTTTTTATTTTCTTTAACCCATAACCCCATCATCCATACTTAAAAGAAATCTGAGAAAGAAAGCTCTTGCTGGAAAAGGGAAAAAATCTGGTTGGCCAGGATTTTTTCCTTTTTACACAATGTTTTCTCCCTTTCCCAAATCAAATTTCTATTTTTGAGTCACATTTGTTTTGTGGTCTGGAAATGCTTTCAATTTTGACTAGTCTAAAATTTTTATGGTTGGTAAAGAGTAAACATGTTTGAATGGGTGCACATTTTGCAGTCAGACCACTTGTGTAGACATTGTCGTAATGGACAGATTTCAAATTACAAGCAATATCCCTTTTTGCCACTGTTCTTACTTATATTCATGTAAGACAAAGCCTGGATTACACTGACTGATTTATTATGGTGACAGTTAGATGTCGTGATACTTTTACATTATGTTCCTGTGTTTTTGCCAGTTTTTGCATAGGTGCTCATTTTGCCTTGAGACCACTTTTTTTATATATATTACAAAAAAAGTTTCAAATACATGTAGAAATTTATGTCACTCAAAGCTTAGCTAACTGATTTATCATGTCATCAACCTGAAATCCTAATACTTTAGCATTGCTCAGTAAAAAGAGGGCTTTATGAATCTGAAAAAAGTATCAACCCTGGTAAGCTGCACAGGCTGACCTGGTTCAAAACTCTGCTTGAGCACAATTTTCTGCTTGTCAAAGAAACAGTCTACCTCAAGATTCAGTTGTTTGTTTGACACATTGAATTTCTTGCATCTGTAACAATGTGACGTCTTGCTTAGTTTGATACATCATGCTTCAACTCATTACCAAACAACAATATTTTAGGCTTGTTCAAATTGAAAGCATTTGCATACGACAAAATAAAAGCAACTGAAAATTTGAAATTTGTTTTGTGAAGGGTAGAAAACATTGTGGGAAAAGGAGAAAATGCTGGTTACCAGCATTTTCTCCTTTTCCCACAATGTTTTCTAAAGGTTTCTTTCTCAGGGGCGTCAAAAGTAGGGATTGTGTGGTAATGGGTTAAACACTTTTACCATAGTACTGCTCATTTGCATTGTAAGTTGTGCTGTTTTGTTTGTTTATATAGGTTTTCATTTCACTATCCGAATACTTTTGAAAACATTGTTGCAAATCAGAAGATTCTGGTAATCAACAGATACTCCTTTTGCTGCTTATGTTCATGAAAGACTAAAAGCTTTTGCAGTAGAGGCTGGTTTGTCACATTGACAACCAGATGGTCTTTAAATTATGCCCCCGCAAAACAAATGTTTTCAGGGGTATACTGGAATCAGCCTGTCTGTCCGAGTGTCCGTCCGTCTGTGTGTCTATCTGTGTACAGAATATTTGTAATTGGCAAAGCATTGGTGGGGGTATTAAGTCACATTCAGTGACAGCTCTAGTTAGTTTTGTATGCTCATGTTTAAAGGTTCTCGTTTTCCTATTCCATATTTGAACAACCTAAAGGGAAAAATCATTGTCACACAGAGAGAAATTAATGGTTACCAGTATTTTACATTTTTTCCCATCATTGTTTTCTGCTGTGTGAACCTTTTATCCCTTGTCATTTGTAATTTTCCAATACTGTACCCTGTGCTTGACAACTCAAAAAATGTGTCATGTGGCTAAAGGTGAAAGACAACTCCATCATTTGAAACCCATTTACTTGGTTGTCTGCAAATGCTTTCAAAATTCTTAAGTTTATATATTAGCATATGGTAAAGAGCTTTGGCTAAATACCTCATTTTATATTTGGTACTATCGCAGGATGAACCTACCAACAATTTAGACATTGAATCTATAGATGCTCTGGCAGATGCTATCAATGCTTACTCTGGAGGTATGTTAGTTTTCTTTTTAGCTCACATGAGCACAAGTTAGTTATTTAACCCTTTACCACACAATGCCGACTTTTGACGCCCCTGAAAAAGAAGCCTTTTGAAAACCTTGTGGGAAAAAGTGAAAATGTTGGTAACCAGCATTTTCATCTTTTCCCACAATGTTTTCTAACCTACAATAGAAAAATTGCACTATTTGAGCCACTTTGAAATTGCTGTCTGCAAATACTTTCAATTCAGACAAGGCCAAAATTTTGTCGTCTGGTAAAGGATTAAAATGTTAATCCAGATAATGTCTTGGACATGTGTGGAAAGAAATTGGTCACCATGACTGATCTTAGAAAAACCATGTGTCAGTTACTCATAGAAATTGGTTAGAATGTTTGACTTGTCGGGATCTCATACCAATATAAAAATTGGTTTAGGTCACTGGGTCAAATTTGAAAAAAAAGCATGTGTGCAACTTAAAGGCCATATTCCTGTCAAATTCTCTGAAATGTCAATGAATATTACACATACAACATTTGAATTGAGACAAACCATAATTCCAGTTATCCACACAGAGTGTATTTCATGGTGTGATATACATCATTTTATCTCTCCTATCCGAGCCCTGGTAGCTCACTTGGTAGCTTTCAGGACTTGAGATTTTAGAGTTTGATTAATACTGTGTAATACAGATTTAGCCCTTTGCCACACAATCCTGATTTTTAACAACCCTAATGAAAAAAAGCTTTTGAGAACCTTGTGAGAAAAAAGAAAATGCCGGTAATCAACATTTTCTCCTTTTCCCACGTTTTCTACAGCTTAAGAAAAAAATTTATTCATTTGAAAACATTTAATTCGCTACCTGCAAATGCTTTCAAATTGGACAGGTCTAATTTTTTCCTCATCTGGTAAAGGGTAAAGTGTAAATCTTTATTCTCCCTACAGGTGTGATTATAGTGAGTCACGACGAGAGGCTTATACGAGAGACAGACTGTGTATTATGGGTAGTGGAAGAAAAGACAATAAATGAAGTTGATGGAGATTTCGATGATTATAGACGTGAACTACTGGAACAGCTCGGTGAAACTGTGATGACTCCAGGAAATGCCGGGGCTAACTGATGAAAGACTTCTGTGTAGAAACTCATTTTTCTTTCTGTAACAGGATGAATGATAGAGTCACAACATGTTTCCAAGATGTTCAGTATTCTATCTGTCAAAAACATCACAATTTAGTGGCTGTTTTCAGGGAAATCATCTTGATGTCTATCGAACCTTTACGAAATGGCAAAACTTTGGACTAGCTCAAATTTGAAACCATTTGCAGACAAAAGATATAGATATGACTCCATGATCAGAACTTTAATTTTTAAGTGTAGAAAACATTGTGCGAAAAGGAGAAAATGCTGGTAACCAGCATTTTCTCCTTTTCCCACAATGTTTTCAAAAGCCTTCTTTTTCTCGGAGTTGTTTAAGCTCATGATTGTGCGGTCAAGGGTTAATGTAAAAACAATCTTCAAACTACAAACTTTGAATGGGAATTGTGTAACTCTTTACCACACAACAAAATTTTAGACTTATCCAAATTGGAAGCATTTGCAGACGATAAAATTAACCTAACTCAAAACTTGAAATTTGTTTCCAGCAGGGTAGAAAAAATGTGGGAAAAGGAGAAAATGCTGGTTACAAGCATTTTCTTCTTTTCCCACATTGTTTTCAAAAGGCTTCTATCTCAGGTCATAAAACCAGGGATTTTTTGGGAAAGTGTTAAAACATAGATAGAATATAACTATCACCCACTTTTATTTTTACTCCAATTTTGTTCTACCCTTCTAAAATAGTTCATTATATGCAATTTCAAATAATAAATAGACTTAATGATCCAATGGCTGAAGTGATGGGATTGTCTTTTAAAGAAAACTTGACATGGAAGAAGGTAACCAGCACTTCCTGCTACTACCATAACGTTTTCAAGTCAAAACCCTGTGATAAAGGGCTAAATAGCTTTCCTTACCAGCAATGGATATATTGAAATGAAATTACTGCAACAAGGAAACTGCATTTTTTGATGCCTACAATAAAATTTTTCAAAGGGTACTGGCAAACAGTTTTTGTTTGGTCTATCCATCTGTCAATCAATCTATATTATGTTTGTCTGTTGGTGAAGTTTTTATGTCCAGGCCAAAGCCTTTTTTTCCTATCCCACGATTTCCAAACAACTTGGCATAAATGTTTGACACAAGGAAATGATGTATCATGACAAATAGTCATGGCCATAGGTCAAAGATCAAGGTCACAACAAGCCCATGTGTTGGGGAACTGGGGGTTAGTGTTTGTGCTTGGCCTGTAACATTTTAAATTATGAATGAATTTCAGTAAAATTGATACTGATGATGCTTCATCCACGTATGGCCTGCAACACAAGAAAAGGGACTTTTGGACATTTGTGTAAAGTTTCATCTCCAGTTAGCCTGCGCAATGCACGCAGGCTAATCTGAGACAGAATTTTTTTACTTCATTAGATTTTGTGCCACAGTAGACATGTGCAAAACAGAAAACTACGTAAAAACGGAAAGTGTCATTTCGGATTACCTAGAGCAGACTGAGGAGGCTGATCCGATACAACAATGCACAGAGATGTCTGAATGTCCCTTTTCATGTGTTTGCAGGCCATATACTTGGTACAGATAACTGTCCCCAAAGGCGATGTTACTTTTTGACTGGTCACCTCTGGGTACAGAGACAGTCAAGACAAAATCAGTTGAAAGCTTCACGCAGATTTTGTGTGCTAGTTTGAACTCTTATAGTTTCCCAAATAGAGCACAAATCTAGGATTTAAATAAGCCTGTGGCTTACATATTCAATATTCCTTCATTTGAAATACAAATAATTTCAATTTAAATGCTGATCGTAAGAAAAAAAACGTGCATTTCATCAGTTACTGGAGTTGTTTATGTTCCCAAAAACATACAAAAGGCGGCCAGGCATGATACATTTTGTCTGTAATTTTTTAGAGATAAACATGTTATATATGACTTCTACAAGCCTTGAATGGTTTAACAATTTGTTTATGGTCATGTTTATTACTAAAAGTCAATTGCATTTCGCTGCAATACAGATAAAACTGATGAAACAGAAAGTCAGTACAGCGCTCAATATTTGCTACCTGAAAATTTAGGATGGGCTTGAGACGGTACAGTGTATAGTAAATGTCCAAATATTCAAGATCACTGGGGCGTCTCATTATTGAGACTAGCCATGTACTATATCCTTGGGTCAAAGATTTCTCCAAATTTAAGGCAACTACAGACAATTAATTACAGGAATTATGGAATTTGTTACGGAAAGGGTAGAGGACATTGTGGTTACTAGCATTTCTGCTGTCCCTCCACAATGTTTTTTATGCCTTTTCTCTTCAGTTTGTTAACCCATTACCACACAATCCCTACTTTTGATGACCCTCAGAAAGAACCCTTTAGAAAAAATTGGGGGAAGAGGAGAAAATGCTGGTAACCAGCATTTTTCTCCTTTTCCCATTATGTTTTCTACCTTTCACAAAATAAGTTTCAAATTTTCAGTCACTTTTATTTTGTGGTCTGCAAATGCTTTCGATTTGGACAAACCTAAAATTTTTTCTTTTGGTAATGACTTGAAACCAGGGATTGTTTGGCAAATGGTTAAAAAGAAAACAATTTTTTAAAAATGAAAACAATATTTATGCATTTGAGGAAAAAAAAAAAAATAAAACAGGAAAAGAGAAAAAAAGACTTTGCTACTTGTGTTTATTTATTTTTTCCCTTGTCCTGAATATGCATAGAGCCTATGTTTTAGGTATTTAACAGAATTATCTAAATGAGGCAAGTTTGATGGGTAATCTTGAATCAGCAAAGAAGCAACACGATGACAGTTAATGGTTATCACAGTACAAGTAACAGACTTGTACGGGATAAAACGGAAGTATAACACATGAGGGGGGAAAACATATGATGAACAGAAGTGTACTGAACACCAACACATGAGGAAAGAACAGGTCTCGTGGCATGCAGAGGATATAAATAGTCAGATGCATCCAAAGTCATTTGGACATCTGTGTCTGTTTTGTCCACAAACTTTCACTGGACAGAATGGTCATTACTAGACAATAAGTAGATTCACCAGAATAGAAACAGCATAAAAAGAGATTATAAAACAGTTTTGTATTTGTTACTCGTTTGTGTTACTTGTGTGTTAACTTGGTGTGACCAAACCTTAAAAAGTTCACTCTACAAAGTTTTTTAATTTGTTTTGCTTTTTCTAACGTGATTTCAGTTAAATTATGCTTTGCACCTACCCATGATTTCCTTAGTTTCTTTTACCAGTGCTTTGTACAGCATTCTGGCTAACCTGCTGGCTGCTTTCCCATGTAAACAATGTTGAAAAAAGTATGCAGTGATGAGAGGGGAATGAATCATGTTGAAGTACCTATCAACAAGTCTTGGAAAGAAACCTACTGACCTTGAAACTGAACTAGCAACTTCTACTAGCTTTCTAGCCCTTTATGTTACTGACTGGGCTGTTGGATACACATCACAATTAACCCTTTACCACAAAATCCCCAATTTTAATGAGCCTGAGATAAGAGGCAGTTGAAAACATTGTGGGAAAAAAGGAGAAAATGATGGTTACTAGCGTTTTTCCCTTTTATCCACAATTTTTTCCACCCTTCGCTAAACAAATTTCCCTCTGAGAGCTACACTGAATTAGTCGTCTGCAAATGTTTTCAGTTTGGATTGGTCTACAGTTTTGTGATTTGAGAGAGTTAAGAAAGTCATCACTCACAGCATGTAACATTGAACTACAGACAACTTTGGCCATTCTGTGATAAAAAAATTATCCACAAGAATTTACAAAAGGACAAAATCTGAGACTATATTAAGAGACCTTAAAGCAAATAAAATGTAGCCAAAATGGTGAGATTTGTCCATTGAAAGGAAAGAAGATGATATTAAAAAGGCAGGAAATGCATTTTCCCCTTTTCCCACAATATTTTCAAAGAATTTCTATGATAGGTTTATTGAATGATTGAACTGTTTAGTTAACGTTATCACAATCCTTCATTAATGCTTGTCAACTTAATAGATATCCTTTAACCCTTTACCACACAATCCCAAATGTTAATGACGTTTAGAAAGAAGCCTTTTGAAAATGATGGAAAAGGAGAAAATGCTGCAATGCTTTCTACCATTCCCAAAACTTATTTCAAATTTTCAGTAGCTTTCATTTTTGCTGTCTGCAAATGCTTTCAATTTGGACCAGTCTAAATTTTGTCATTTGGTTGACGGTTAAACCTTGAAGGCTTCCGTCACAACTTAAGTTACCTATGAGGCTAATTAGATCAAGATCAGACTTTGCAAAAGGTGCAATATGATCTTTGATCTATACTACACATATTACTGCTACTGATTGACAGTATTTCTCCATTTGCCTCAATCTTTTCAAAAGCCTTTTTTCTGCAAGATCGTTAAAACTGGGGATGTCAAGCGAAGAGTCAAAAATTTGAATGCCACAACGATGATTACCTTGAACAGCCCTTTCAGTACTTTGATTGGCAATTATTTTGCTTTTGCATCGGCCCCCACCCCCACTTCTTCCAGTGTTAATTCCACTTCGTAATTGAAAAAGAAAAGAAAAAAATACAACATTATTTTACGTGTATATATTACAGTTGTAAAAAATAATAAAAATAATCTCGCCTGTTTAATTAATTTATGCTTACAAGTGTCCTTTTCCTGACAGTATAAATTTAGCACACTTTAATATGCAGACGACATTTACCTACAAACCATATCGTTTTATACATTGAGGTATCGAACGAAATGCGACGTTGTGATTGGTTCATAAAATGCAAATATAGCGTTTCATCTCGTCAGATAAAAGTGCCGCTCGAGCTTTACTCATTAAGTGTGACATAGCCGGATTTTTTTTAATATTACGGTAAATAATTTGTGAAAGTTATGTGTCACGTGCCGAAATAACCGTGGAATAATGCATCAGGATTAACGGCGGATTTATCATGTCTGGAAAGAGAAATAATTTGGGTATTTCCTACCCAAGTAAGGTGGTTGGATGGCTGAATATTTGGGGTAAGCCAAAATATTTTTAATTTAATGTCTAGATTTTCGATCCACGTTTTTCTATTACTTTTTTTAATTACCAGCATGCTTTCGCAACCGCTCACACTGTGAATGCTGGGATAGGTGCAGATCTTGCGATTGAGTTTCGCAAATTCGAAGTTGTTCCCGCCATTTTGATTTAAGCACATGCGAGCAGAACCAAAATAAATTCTGGACCCTGTTTTACGAAGGTAGTAAGGAACACTTTTTTTCATAACTTTTACGTAAATATATTACGTTGGACGAGGTACAAATAACTATCATCAACAATCATGTCATCTTGTATCTCGACCAAACAACAGGCATTTAGATAAGTCCATATTCATTGCATTTGTGGATAACAAATGAAAGTGGATGGAATGATCAAATTTATGTATTAAAGGTGGCCCTTCAGATTTTGGGACGAAAAGTTTACAAAAATGCAAAAAAAACATCCTTATACTCCCATAGCCTTTTAATTTGCGTTCATAAAACCCCACTAGTCAAAAACCACCCGATATCACGAGAAATTAGAGATTTAGTACAGACCAGCTTTACACCAATGGGAGACACATTCTATTTTTAGATTATCAATTCTCTCATTTAAATACAGGAAAACACCGACAAAGTTTCAAACATCTGTCCGAAGAAGACATTATGTAAAATAATTATTACATGTTTGTTATGTAATGGAATTTAAGCGTTATTAGTCACTTGACATTCCCATAATGCTTTATTGACTTTTAGTGCGAAATCTAAAAATAGCTTCAGAGGCTACGTAGCCTTTTAAGGGAATATCATCAAAAAAGATTTTTTTTTATGATTTTATGATTCTTAATTATGGTTGATTTGTATTGTTTTTTCATATTAATTTCAATGATGTACAGTGTTTCTTTTACATTTCAAGATGAATGAGTCCTTTACCACTGAAATCATAAAATCAATGAGTCCCAGTATGTAAAAATTAAACAATTTCAAAATTTTTATGAGTCCCTGGCAATTTGTATGAGTCCAGGATTCGGGACTCACAGGTAAAAAAATCAGTGGATGTATATTTTTTTTTTAATTTGATGTGATGTGAAAATTTTAAATACCCACCTTTAAATGTTGAGACATGGTAGGAAAATAAGAAAATGCAAGTTACAAGCATTTTCCCCTTTTTCCAGCTATATTTCAAACCTTTCTTTCTCCAGCTGTTAAAACGTTTGATTTTGTGTTTAAAAGTTAAACAACCTTAAGAAAGATAGCTTTTTGAAAATGTGGTGGGAAGTGACATAAATGCTGTGTACCAGGATTGCTTTCCCTTTCCCGCCATGTTTTCTGCCTTTCAAACAAACTCCACCTTTAAATGTTGAGACACGGTAGGTAAATGAGAAAATGCAAGTTACAAGCATTTTCCCCTTTTTCCAGCTATATTTTCAAACCCTTCTTTCTCCAGCTGTTAAAACGTTTGATTTTGTGTTTAAAAGTTCCCTTCCCACCATATTTTCTGCCTTTCAAACAAATTCCATGGTTAGAGCTATATCTTCGCTATTGTCTTCCAGTGCTTTAGATTTCGTTAACTTATAGAAATTTTTGTCACTTTCCTTTACCACACAATAATGACTTTTAACACCCCTGAAAGAGAAGGCTTTTGAAAACATTGTGGGGAAAGGAGGTTACCAGCATTTTCTCCTTTTCCTACAATGTTTTCTTCCCTCTCAAAGAAAAATCGTTTCATATGAGCCACATTGAAACTCTCATCAGCAAATGCTTTCAATCTTGTAATGTGGTAAAGGGTTAAAGAGTTATTGTGCAACATGGAGTGGTAGGAAACTCAACATGTTAAAACTAATACAGCAATATAGCTGGAAAAACAGAAAATGACCTTTCTGTTTTCAAGGTCAAAGAAATCCATTTGTTAGACTGATAAAAAATTCAAGAATAATTCATGACGGTCAAAACAAACAGGATATTTACATTTCTCGACGGAGTTCCCAATAAACTCATGAGCCAAGTGACGGGTATTTTTTGTTTGAATACAAAATTTGTGCGACAGCATACGATAAGATTAGGATAGATTGAGGGAATTTTTATATTAAAATTAATGTTACCAAAAAACAAAATTGCTTACATGTCCAATTTGAAAACATTTGCAAACAATACAACTGCTTTAACCCTTTACCAAACAATCCCTGATTTTTACGACCCTGAGATAGAAGACTTTGAAAACATTGTGGGAAAAGGAGAAAATGCTGGCAAGCAGCATTTTCTCCTTTTTTCCACAATGTTTTCAAAAGGCTTCTGTCTCATAATTGTGAAAACCAGGGATTGTTTGGTAAAGGGTTAAAACTTGGGATTGTTTACAATTTAAACAATGAAATTATCATGATGAGAGCCTAGTAATACGGTTAACTCTTTGCCAAACAACATTATTTTAGACCAGTCCAGATTGGAAATATTTGCAGGCAACAAAATTAATGTGACTCACAAAATTGAAATGTAATTGCCTGGAAGGGTAGAAAACATTGCTGGAAAAGAAGAAAATGCTGGTTACCAGCATTTTCTTCTTTTCCCACAATGTTTTCAGGTCTTTTTCTCAGGCTTGTGAGAACATGGCATTGTTTGGTAAAGAGTTAACCAAGTTAGTGTGGGTTTCTAAGCAAAGTTTTCTATTTAACTCGTTACCAAATGACCAAATTTTAGACCTATCCAAATTGAGAGCATTTGCAGATGACAATTCCAAATTGGCTAAAATGATGCAATTTTGTTTTGCTAGGGGAGAAAACTTTGTTGGAAAAGAAGAAAAAAATGATTACCAGCATTTTCTCTTAATCTCCCACAATGTTTTTTAAAGGCTTCTTTCTCAGGGTCATCAAAAGTAGGGATTGTGTGGTAATGAGCTATGCAGGACCGTAGTAAAACTCTGATTAAATAATTAAAAGCAAATGAAAAACATTGTTGCAAAATGAGCAATTATTCATGAGCAACTTTTCACCCATTGCTAGTTGTTTTTTTTTTTCTTAAAGCTGTACAACAACAAAAGTCATGTGTAGCATCCTGCTGTTTAATGATTCTGGCCTAACATGATATAGCAGCGTGGTTTCAGTATATATATCCACAAAAAGTGAAAAAAGATAATCCTTTGGTAAGAAATCAATTACCTCACATGTAGAAACTGTAACAGATGGTTAACTCTTATCCAGACGACAAATTTTTACACTTGTTCAAATTGAAAGCGATTGCAGACAACAAGACAAATGCGACTCAAAACTTGAGACTGATTTTTGGAAAGGAGGAAAACAGTATGGGAAATGGAGAAAATACTGCTTACCAGCATTTTCTCCTTTTCCCCCCCCAGTGTTTTCAATGGCTTCCTTTTTTTAGGGTCATTAAAAGTTGGGATTGTGAGGCGCAGATTAAACTATTAACAAGATGACAAAATTTTGGACTTGTCCAAGTTGAATGCTTAAGCAAACGACATTATAATTTTGCCTAAAATACAGGATTTGTCTGTGGTAAGGGAGAAAAAAACTGTGGAAAAAAGGAGAAAATTCTGGTAACCAGCATTTTCACCTTTTTTCCACAAGCCTCAAAGTTGTTTCGATTTTTGGTACCAAGAGAATTGTTTAGCAAAGGATGAAAGGTATTATCTTCAACCTTGGCTTTGTATAACTCTTTACCAAACAACAAAAGTGTAGACCTGTCCAAATTGAAAGCATTCGCAGACGACCACCTCAGTACGGCTCAGAAATTGAAATCTGTCTTGGGAAGGATAGAAAACATTGTAGGAAAAGGAGAAAATGCTGGTTACCAGCATTTTCTCCTTTTCCTACAATGTTTTCAGAAGGCTTCTTTCTCAGGGTCGTTAAAAGTTGGGATTGTGTGGTAAAGAGATAAACCCATTGCAATACATGTTTTTTTTTTAACTCTTTATCAGTCCTGATAGTGGTCAGTGGTTAGCCTGGTGGTTGCTAGTTTGATACCTGGTTGAGGCAAACCTTCTTTTAGATAATTTTTTTGCCTCTTGCTTCTGAAAAATAAGAGTAAAGAAATCAGTGACTTCTGTAAAAAGTTGTGTCTCAAATGGTGAGAGAAATCTTTGAAACACATGTGTAGGTGCACTGACCACCTGATATGACCTAAGCTCTTAACTCTTTACCACACAGTCCCGACTTTTAACGACCCTCAGAGAGAAGCCTTTTGAAAACATTTTGGGAAAAGGAGAAAATGCTGGTAACCAGCATTTTCTCCTTTTCCCGGTATGTTTTCTACCCTGCTGGAAACAAATTTCACTTTTTGAGTTTTGTCTATTTTGTCGTCTGCAAATGCTTTCAATTTGGACCAGTCTAAAATTTTGTCGTTTGGTAAAGAGTTAAAGAAGAGTTAAAATTCCAATATAATCAAGCATTTAAATCCTTACCAAACAGTTTTGCCTATTTCTTACCAAGGATTGTTAATAATTGTAGTTACTGTGACAGAATTCATCTTCTCTAAATGCTGAACATTGTTTCGATTGTGGTTATGTAGGAAAGCAGCCTGGGTCTTGGAAAGAATATTGTGCAGAGTAATAATATAAGGAACTCCATGGATAGAAAGCATGGATAGGTGGACTAGCCATAGTGATATAACAAAAATAATGCTTTAAATGGCATCAACCCTTTCCCAAACAAGCCCTGATTTTTACGTGTCTGCAGTAAAAGTCTTTTGAAAACAATGTGGGAAAAGGAGAAATTGCTCATAATGAGCAATTTCTCCTTTTCCCACAGTGTTTTCTACCCTTTTTGAGAACTTTCTGCCATTTTCTCCAAATCTAAAATTGTCGTCTGCAAACTCTTGGGGTTTGGAAGGGTCCAAAATTTATCGTTTTGGAAAGGGTTAAACATCATACAATCAAAAATCCTTGACTGGCTTTGTTGTGGCAACTCTAGTATCTAAATTTTTCCAATCTGTAATGGTTTCTCAGAAAGAAGGAAAATCCAAATTAGGGGTCTTGCATGAAATTGAGAGTTTGAAATACATTTGTCTCACTTATTGGGTAAATTTTCCTTATTTCTGCAAGTCCATTGGGAAATAATTATTGCTTCCTCTTGGAATAATCCTTGGCAAAAAAGTGCCTCTGTAACACAGATACTTGTTTTTGGATAAAAGTTTCCTGCTCTATACAATCAAATATATGAGCAATACTTTATGACAAGGAGGTCTAATGCATCAGTAAAAGTATTGACCCAGATCAGTCTGTATTCCGGGTAGGCTGACCTGAGTCTAGAGCTTTTTCTGCATGTTGATAGACCAGTCTACCATATGATTTAAGTGATATCTAACTCTTTACCAAACAACAAAATTTCAGACTGGTCCAAATTCAAAGCACTTGCAGATGACAAAATAAACATAAATCAGAAATTGAAACTTGTTTCCAGGGGGGATTGATGATAGTCATGGTGACAGTCAGCACTTGGCTTGGTACTGGTAAAAGTTTAGTCTCCAGGAAAGCATGGATAGGTGCAATGGCCGCCATGATATAACTGAAATAATGTTGAAAACAGCATTAAACACCAAAGAAATTCCGAATTCTTAATTGTCTCTTCTGCCACTTTGCATTCATACTACATTTAGACACATATTATTTGTATACTGGTTGAAAGCGTTTGAAAATACTTTTGTCATTTTTTGCAAAAATTTATCTACTGTCTGGTGTATAAAACAATGAATGAATCAATATCAACTCTTTACCAAACCAAAATTTTGGACCAGATCAAATTGAAAACATTTGTAGACAACTAATTAACTGTAGTTAAAATAATGATTTCTGTCCTAGACAGGGTAGAAATCATTGTGGGAAAAGGACAAAAATGCTGTTTACCAGCATTTTGACCTTTTCCCATGATGTTTTTACGACTTCTTTCTCAAGGTTGTTAAAACTCGGTATTGTTGGGTAAAGGGTTAATCCCTAGGCTGGGAACTTGGGAGGCATGAGTCAGGGACCTTTTTGTGGATAGTGTGGATGAAGATCAGATTGCACAGAGCCTCTTTGATCTATACTGTACAGTATGGAAAGTTGTTTCCCAAACATACCCTTGAAATAGCAAAAATTTGAATTTATACTATTGGCTTGAAAATTTTATTTCATTTATTCAGCAAGATAAGGGTTTAGAGAGTTATATAAAGGTAAAGACTTTGATATTAAAATTTTTGTTGTATTTGGAGGATATAAATGTTTCTGACAGGCATGGCTTTTGAAAGAAAAAGCTGAACAAAAGATGAAAAGGATCAGAAATAACTGTTACATGTATTCAAAACACCTTGATTATGCACTGAGACACAAACATGAGTCAAGAAAAAGTAAATATTTGTCATTCTGTCATAGACTTTGATATTTTTGTCACTATTGAATGATAGCTAACTTGCCAAACCTAAAGATAAGAAAGTTACTGTATGTAGGGATTTAAAGGTGGCCCTTCAGATTTTGGGACGAAAATTGTACAAAAATGCAAAAAAACCCCAACCTCATACTCCAAAAGCCTTTCAGTTTTCATTCATAAAACCACAGTAGTGGAACACCATCCGACAACACGAGAAATTAGAGATTTACTACAGCCCAGGTCGACACCGACGGGAGACACATTCTATTTTTAGATGATCAATTTGCTCATTTACATACAGGACTACACAGACGAAGTTTCAAACATAGCATCTGAAAAAGACATTATGGAAAATAATTATTACATAATTGTTATGTAATGGAATTTAAGTGTTATGAGTCACGTGCCATTCCAAAAATCCTTTATTGATTTTTGGCGCGAAATCTAAATATACCTTAAGAGGCTACGTAGCCTTTTAAGGGAACACCACCAAACTGTTTTTTTTGTAATTTATGAATCTAAATTATTGATGATTTGTAATAATTTTTTTCATATTAATTTCAGTGATATTTATATTTTTTTTAATTTGGTGAGATGTAAAAATTCTAAATACCCACCTTTAAAAGAGGGTATTCACTTTTTTTATAATCATACCATGTGTCAATTTTTTTTTTTTGTGACTTTACCTGCAAATACTTGGCAAACAACCCATACATCAGGAAAGGAAAATATAAGATTCTTTTTTGCATATGTTGATGGTGTTGGATTGCATTCACATAGCTACCAGGACATCATAAGGCCGAAAAAAAAAAATGGTTTGTTTAGGGTAACGTCTCCAAAAATGTTAGGTAGGGTAGGGGCAAAATTTTTTTTTTTTATTATCATTTTTTTTTTAATACCCCCCTCCCACCCCAAGCATTTTGAAAGTGCTTAAAATCTCAACTAAAATGAAAAAATGTAGACTTGTCCAAACCTAAGCATTTGTAGAAAACATATTTAATAAGGATCAAAAGGTGGTATTTGCTTTTGAAAATGGAAAAAAAAAACCTTAAGGAAAAAAGAGAAAATGGTAGCTACTAGCTCCGAGTCCATTTCTCATTATGTGTTCAAAAAACCTCATGTCTGTCACTAATTTTCTTATTGTGTGTTAAATGCTCAAATTCTATGTTCATTTACATAATACTTATAAATAATACTTCTATATTTGCATCTTTCCCCCACTCCCCTACCCCCACCCCCTCCCCCATTAAGTGCTGTCAACTTTTGTTTAACCCTTTTCTTAATTGAAATGTTTACAAGTATTTGCAGACGACAAAACAAATGTTACTCACAAACTGAAATTTGTTTTGGGAAGGGTAGAAAACATTATGGCAAACAAAGAGAATGATTTATAGCATTTTCTCCTTTTCCCACAATGTTTTCAAAAGTTTTTTTAAAGGTTGTTAAACGTGTGGATTGTGTGGTAAAAAGCTAAAAAGCATGAAAAAGTTGAAATATTTATTTCCAAGTTTCTAAATAGACATGAATACTAGAATGTTTCGTTTGTTTTTATATTTAATACCCTCCCCCTCCAGAACACTTTAAAGTGACTATATAACTTACTGATTTAACTGTAGAAAAGTTAGGTTAACAAAGGATGTGCATGTTTCTTTTTTTATCTAGAACACACATTCCTGACACAACTGTAAAATTACAAGTGTCCACTTTTGTTGTCTTTTAGAGTTAAAAAGTGAAACAAGAGTGCTGTCATCACAATATACGCCACCACAAGTTGCTATTTCAAGCAGCTAGCTTTAACAGACTAAAGTTTTGGAATTTCTAGCACCTGCCTGGGTAGCTCAATGGATATATTGAGCTACTTATAATCTAAAAGGTTTACGGATGGTCTGATGGGTGGAGAGACGCATGCACAACAGACTCAATGGTCATTGGCTTTGATTAAGCAATAAAAGCATGAAGTTTCATGAAATTTTGTCAAATAGCTTGAGGTACAAAGATGAAAATTTACATTTGACATGAAGCCCCCTTTTTCCATGACACAGCAATAAATTCTAAAACTCTGACAATATGCACAAGGTCAAACAATCTGTGAGATATCACCCATATCTGTTGAGATACACCCAGTAATTAGAGAGATTGGTAAAAATTAAATATAAAATGAAGACCCCTTTATCCATGACACACACATCCTTGACAATCTGCACTGGGTACACAGCAATAAATTCTAAAACTCTGACAATATGCACAAGGTCAAACAATCTGTGAGATATCACCCATATCTGTGGAGATACACCCAGTAATTAGAGAGATTGGTAAAAATTAAATATAAAATGAAGACCCCTTTATCCATGACACACACATCCTTGACAATCTGCGCTGGGTCACATGATGAGAAACATTCTGTAAAAATTTCATCCAAATCCGTCTAGAAATGTGAGAGGAGTTGCGTTCATAAGAAGTGGACGTACGAAAGGACAGATGCAATATAAATTTTACATGAAGCCCCCCTTTTCCATGACAGTGTTATAAATTAAAAAACCTTGACAGTATATGCTAGGTTACATGATCTGAGAATATTTCATCCAAATCCGTTCAAATATGTCCAATATTAATTAGAAATATAATTCAAGTATCAGTGAAAAATGAAATATAACATGAAGCCCCCTTTTCCATGATGCAGCTATGAATTGCAAACTTAAAAACCTTGACAATATGTGCTAGGTCACAAAGAAGAAGAGATGAGAAACATTGTGAAATATTATCCAAATCCGTCAAGAAGTGTTGGAGGGGTGCTGCATTTTATTCCTTATATTTTAATTTCCAATCATCTTAAGCAGAATCAGACATATTTCAAGCATTTGCAGACGACCCTATGTGTCCACTGTCCAGTATGAATTAGAAATACTGGTGAAAAATGAAATATAACATGAAGCCCCCTTTTTTCATGACGCAGCTATGAATTGCAAACCTCATAACCTTGACAATATGTGTTAGGTCACAAAGAAGAAGAGATGAGAAACATTGTGAAATTTTATCCAAATCCGTCAAGAAAATTGGGAGGAGTGCTGCTGCCCCTCAATTTAATATAGATCAGACACATTTTAACATTAGATGTTCTACTTTATTCAATATCATTCATTTTGTCCCATATATTTTCATTTCCAATCAAGATAGAAAGAAGCAGACATATTTCGAGCATTTGCAGACGACCCTTTCTCTCCTCCCTCACCCCCACCCCGTCTGCTATAGATCTATTATTTTCATTTCATAAAACATTTTTTTCCACTCACGAACAGAATTTTAGCTTCCACTTATTGTTTTAATCATAGATTTGTGTAAATTCACAGTTTGAAGTAATTATTAAATATGAGAAGATGGTTTGAAGTCCATCTGATCGGACGATGCCACGCTGATCACGGTAGTGTCATGGGTTTTCACGGTTTTTTGTCGATCTATTTTTTCGTGACAATCAATTTTTGGAGAAGTATTACTACATAATTTGACATCATTAAGTCAGTTTGAATATTAGGTAACCTTAAAATCCGTCACTTTATACTAGATAAGAGGATTAACGCCTTTCTTACTTTGTCATAAATGACTCGCCAGCTTCATTGTCGTCCGCGTGTCTTTCGCATTTTATACTGATCATGTTTAGCACATATTCTACCGATGGCGTGCAAGCTAGGTTAAATGAAGCTCTAGACGATAATTTCTGGTGTCAGATTGACATTTAGGCAGATATTTTTCAGCATCAAAGATCATTTCAAAATTCCAAATTTTAAAACCCGGGCATAGGGATCAAATGAGAAGCTTGCCGATTCGTCAAGTTTTGTCAAGACATCCGTGGACAAAACCGGCCAATTTTTTCGTGTTATTTATCCACTATGTTGAATCCAAGAGTTTGATTGATATTAGTCAAAAAACCAAGCGCTAAAAACCAGATTTCAAGTTTTGGGAGCGAGCGAGTTCCGGAACTGACTACAGTCGATTCCAGAATTTCTCAATCGATTAAGAAAAGTAAAAGTTGGAGCTGCGGCGATATCATCGACGCATCAGAACATCGTGATATTTTTGCTGGCGATAGTATATCGCGATTCTTACTCGTCGTATCGATACTTGGCGATACATTTACGTCGTGTGCAGAGTGTGTGCAATCACGTATAAATGTATGTGGTTCACGTATGAAATAAGAAAATTTCACACAGTTTTTCATTGCCTCTGCTGTATACGTACATGAACGTAAAAAAACAGCAGCCCTAATAACGATGACATTTATAAAACTTTGCAATTTGGGGAATGATTTGCAGCGAAATGTTGACAGTCACTTACTCTAGCTTAGGGTTTTCCCCGTTTTAAATATAGATGCGAATTCGGAACGTTCTAAGGTGATCATATGATTTTATTATGTTCGTACCCAAAAAGTTGAGTCTGTGTTTTGATCGGTTTGCCGCCTGTAACATTTTTGTCACTAGGATTGTAAAATAAGATAAAGCATTAACAAGGTCGTTCGGTTTAGCGGACGAATTCTGGCTGCAATTTGAGTATTTGCTAGCGAAAGATGGCTCAGTTTAAATTGTCTTTGTTCTTTACAAATCGATAATTGCAGATCGGCAACGGTCTTCCGAAGTTGACAATTGTGCGGGTTTTGGCGCTGGAAAATTGAAATGACATGTCTTTGACGCTGCAAAGTATCTGACGCAGGAATTTATGGTCTAGAGCTTCATATAACCTAGCTTTCGTGCATCCAGCAGAAATATGGGCTAAAAACGTAAACACATCAGTATAAAATGCGAACAACACGCGCATGATCATGAAGCTGGAGAGTCATTTATGACAGGGTAATAACGGTGTTAATCCTCTTATCTAGTGTAAAGTGACATATTTTCAAGTTACCTGCAATTCAAAATGACAAACTGATGTCAAATCATGTAGTAATACTTCTAAAAAACTTGAACATGAAAAAATAGATCGCCGAAAAAAACGCGAAAACCCATGACACTACAATGATCAGCGTGGCATCGTCCGATCAGAGGGACTTCAAACTATCTTCTCATCTTTAATAATTAATTAAAGCATCTTCTCATCTTCAATAATGAATTTTAACACTGTATGTATATTAGTACATGACAGATGTGTTCTATGACACAATAAGATAAAAGGCCGATTTTTTCTTATCGGAAGAAAAAAAAAATAGGGTCGGGGCTAAATCTCTAGGTAGGGTCGGGTTACCCGAAACAAACTCTTTTTTTTTTTAGGCCTAATTATAATTATGTGATATCATCAAAATAGACATGTCCTGATAGAAGATGAATACCCTGCTGTGTAAATGCCAGTTTCAACTTTTTATCAAATAATTTGAATTGATATATGTTTTGAACAATATTTAACACCGAGAACAATCTGAACAAGTGAATCCTATGCCTCGATGCGTTTTGGACAATTTCAATGAAGGAGTCAATGTAGATCAAAGATCATACTTTCTTTGAGCTAATAGGCATTTTGAGATTTATTTTTTTTTATCAACAATGTGTCAAAAAATCTGTCACTTCTGTCTTAGCCTGTGTTTATTTAGGTTGCCACAGTATTTGAAAAAAATAATTTCTTTCTATTGTGGATTATCATTCAATAGTTATGGGACACAATAAATAATACACAAGGGTGATAGCTTGAGTGGTTTATTCATTGCACCTCATAACTCACAATTTGGTATATTGAACAATAAACCATGATAGAAGATTATTTCAATTCTAACATGACCAACTCTTAATCCATTACCACACAATCCCTACTTTTGACACCCCTGAGAAAGTGTCTATCAATAAAACATGATAGAAAGAAGATTATTTCAATTCGAACATGACCAACTTTACCACACAAGAAAATTTTAGACTGGTCCAAATTGAAAGCATTTGCAGACGACAAAATAAAGGAGACTGAAAAATTGAAATTTGTTCTGGGAAGGGTAGAAAACACTGTGGGAAAAGGAGAAAATGCTGGTTACCAGCATTTTCTCCTTTTCCCACAGTGCTTTCAAAAGGCTTCTTTCTCAGGGGCGTCAAAAGTAGGGATTGTGTGGTAATGGGTTAAATCAAAGGAAAAGTTCATACTTCGGGTATGAACAACATGGATGCAGAATATTATTCCATTGAGTAACTTACTTATTTCATACAGAATTACGTCATTCTCTATAGAATGATGCCACTCTATATAGAATAACAATGATTTTACCACGGTTTCGTTGCACTGTGTTTAATATGCTGAATTCATGCATCATGTTTGAATGCTACATAATGCATTGCAAAGCACGCACATCTTTTAAAGGGAAGAAAATGTACGAGTGACATAGATCTAAATTAGATTGCATCTATAATATTTATAAATTGGAAGGAAAATTCCAAATACCCACTGACTTGTAAATATGAATTTTTCACCGTTTGAGAATGTCTAGTAAGCCGCTTCTGATCAAGCTATGACAAGGAAAACAGTTGCCAGAAAGCAGGGTTACTCAGGCTGTAGTTTTTAAACGCAGCTTGGATCACAGGATCTTTAAAATAAAGCATAACACTATTTTAACCCGTCTAGTGAGCCCTTCTGATCAAGCTATGAAAAAGAAAACAGTTGCCAGAAAGCAGGGTTACTCAGGCTGTAGTTTTTAAACGCAGCTTGGATCACAGGATCTTTAAAATAAAGCATAACACTATTTTAACCCTTTACCACACAATCCCAACTTTTAACGACCCTGAGAAATAAACGTTTAGAAAACATTATGGGAAAAGGAGAAAATGCTGGTAACCAGCATTTTCTCCATTGATCACAATGTTTTCTATCCTTCCCAATATAAATTGCAAATTTTCAGTCACTTTTATCATGTCGTCTGCAAATGCTTTTAATTTGGACCAGTCCAAAAATTTGTTGTTCGGTAAAGAGTTAAGTCTAATCATTTTTAAGGGAAATGATAACAAGTAATATAGAGAAAACTGGGATTATCATCAGTTCACAAACAATTCTTAAGAACTTTTTCTAAATTTGAATATAACACGTCTGATTAGCTAAACCAAATGCTTTACCAGTCAGAAGTTATGTTACTTTCAAATTTAGAATATTCTAGAGAAAAGGGCTGAGAATGTTCTTAAGAGTGGTTGGCAAACGTGACCCTGATTTTCTTAACATTTAAGGAGAGATTTACTATAATTCACCAAAGTGCCAGTAGTTTTTGGATGTCCACCTGTTTCTCAAAGGCAGTGGGAATTTTTACCCCAAGTTTCCAATTTCTAGAGTACATACTACCTAGGTTGTGTTCTAACTGTGCTAAAGTTGTTAAAAAGTCTTTATTTAGACACTTTGACTTATTTTATCTGTTTATCTTTCATAAAATCTGTCGACCTTTGCTCCGCCCCTCCACTTGCCTTCTATTTACAAAACCTGAAAATTGAAGAGTTTGAATATTTATTATTGACTAATCCTTTACCAGACTATCACATGTTTTTATAGTCTTGAGGTAGAAGGCTTTTCAAAATACTGGGAAATTAAGTAAATGCAGGCAAGATTGGGACCAAAGTTTTCTATTCTTTCTGAAAGACTTCAATTATTTAGTCCTCCTTTAATTTGTTGTCTGCAAAACTATCATTATGGATTGGTCTTTACTTTTCTTGACTGGGAAGAGTAACAAATGACAGGAGTGAACAAATTTCCAGTTCCTGTTGTTTGAATAAAGTTAGTTTCTATGGCAATAAAAAGTAAAAGTACACAATTTCTACCTGTTAACCCTTTCCCAAACAACAAGTTTTAGACCCTTCTAAACTGAAAGAGAGTGCAGATATAATGACAGACATTTCTCCAATAGAGTGGAAAACGCTGTTGGAAAAGGAGAAATTGCTCGTGATGTGCAATTTTTCCTTTTCCCACTGTGTTTTCCAACGACTTTTACAGCAGACAAGTAAAAACAAGGGTTTGTTTGGTAAAGGGTTACAGTAAATGGATATAGTTCTGCATGTTCTATACAGTGATCTGTATCTAAACTGTTTGTTAATTATTAAAAAACAAGCTATATGGGATAAGTTCTCTACTGATACAAGCTATTGTAAGTTTTAAACAAGTCCAAGTAACAGAAAGGTGAAATATTTGACTATAGGCCTAAAACAGCCAAAAAACAAATCAGGTGTTAAAATACGTTAGAATTTAAATCATACCATTTGAAAGTATGGAGAATATTGTGAAGATGACAATCTGTTATTATTAGGGCTGACTATTGGCCTGAAAAATGAATATCATGATATTTTTACTATCGCAGCATTAACCCATTACCACACAATCCCTACTTTTGACGACCCAGAGAAAGAAGCCTTTAGAAAACATTGTGGGAAAAAGAGAAAATGCTGGTAACCAGCATTTTCTCCTTTTTCCACAATGTTTTCTATCCTTGACAAATCAAATTTCGATTCTTCAGTCACATTTATTTTGTCGTCTGCAAATGCTTTCAACTTGGACAAGTCTATAATTTTTTTGTTTGGTAAAGAGTTAATATCACGATCCTATCACTATCGAGACAACCATATCGTGATGCATCACGATACTATCGGGCTATATGATATCTGGGCTATATAAGATCTTCCTTACTACCCAGTCCCCGGCTGTTTGCGGGACTCGACAGCAAATGTCTGATGTTTACTATGCAAAGTTGTCATGTTTCCATCGTGTTTCAGTATCGTATAACAAAATCTACATGCTACTCGCTTTTTAAAAGGAGTCTCTCCCTCTTTAAGAAATCGAAATGAGTTCAAACATTGATCTTTCCAACTTCATGATCTCAACATTAGCAGCCAACACAGACAACATTTATAAACACGTATATAGTCGCGCTCGATCAGTAAGTACGAAAAAGTCATACAAAATCAATCATGGACAATAAATAACATTTTCAGTCATTTGCCGATTATTCCAGCTATTGAGTACGTAAATATGAAAATTAACTCAAATCTAAGACAATGGTTAACAGTATTAACACACATGAAAAAGATAAGAGAATTTTTTTAATATCTTCTCCAACATATGGAATCGATCTTTAAAGATGTTTTCTACAGTTTTGTGAAAATTTAATCCTTTCATAGAATTTTCTAATTCTTTCATAAATGTTAGGTAAAATTCAATGGCAAACTCAAAAATAAAAAGAAAAAGGTATGTTGCCAAGTTAAATTTTCTGCAAAATGGCTGTTTCTATGGTAACTGTTTGTATCAAAACACCTAAAATGACTATATCTTCAAAACAGTAATACAGTGATAGAAAGTTTATCATACAATGCAAATATTATTTTCCATATTTAATATATTATTTCTTCATTCTGTATGAATGAAATAATAATCTGAATTCACTTTCTTTTTAAAAAATTATTTTTCCTATTTCTTGACTCGCCAAAATATTAGCAAAATCAACATGTAGTCTTCCAATTAATTCAAAATTTTGAAAAATTCCTTGCATAGAATTTTCTATTTTTTTTTTTGGTATATACAGTAAAATTTAATGGTAAGTACAAAAATGAGAGGAAAAAGATATGTTGATGTGTTAGATTTTTTGTAAAATGGCCATTTCCATAGTAACCATTCAGACCGATCGGCACTGTCATGTTCAGTAGACTCTAGTCTCTCAGAAAGTCAATACCACCGAAAAGTTTTCTGTATTCTGCTGATCTTTTCCATTTTAGATCTTTTTTGCAAAATATCCATTAAGTCGGTATTGTAGACTCATTCTTCGCTTCAAAGCGTATCCTATCCGAAATTCAAGGTATTGTCCGAACGATATACAAGTACCTTCTTTGAGAAGAGTTACTGTCTGTTATTGTCTCCCTTGAAATCGCCAAAGTGATGTGCAGAAATTACTACGGAAAACGTCCTAATGTCCAAATGGCGTATACTAAAGACTGAAATTGAGCATGCCTAATAGTAACAGTGAAAGTACTCAGCGTTGAATCGGTCTTAATTCACTATTTTATTCTTTCAAAAAGAACCCCAACAGCAGATTAGATCAAGCTAACGGGCTAACAATAATTTCTAATTTTGACTATCGAAACTATCAATTGTTGAACAAAATATCGGCGATTGTTATCGATATCGGACATGGCAATCAATGCATTGCTATCGGGACAGTCACAATCGCGGTGCATCAATGCATCAATGTATCGTCCAAGAGGTAGTTGCTGAAAGAGAAATTGATTTCAAACTCGGGTGAAATGTAAACAAAATGTAAACAAAAGATGGATTGACCTGGCAGTTTTTAATCCAGTTTTCAAAATTAATTTTCTCTGCCAGTAGCGAACGGGTTGATCCAACTGTAAAATAAAAAATTGTAATCTTCACAATGATTTCGATACTTTTATGTTTTCAATTTAAATGCATTTTAATACCTACTATGAAACAGGTTCCTTTATGAAATGAAAACATTATTAGAAAAGAAGACTTTGTAGCAACCAGTTGCTTCCCTGCCGTGTTTCCCTATGTTTTTCAAAGATAACAAATCTCAAGATAAAGTAATTTTAGAAAAGTCACTTGGTTCAAGCACCTAGATCATAAATATATCTTTGCAGGAGTTGCACATCAAGACCAAATTTCACAGAATGTGCAGTCTGATCCTTTTATTTGGTGATACATGTATATTCTGATCAAGTGTGCCCTGAGATTTCAAAATCCCCCAATCTGAAATTAAGGAACAGATTCAAAACATAATCAGCTATCGACCAAAGCACTATGTTTTGGACTGGTCCAAATTTAAAGCATTTGCAGATGACACATCACAAGTGGCTAAAATCAAGGTGTTTGTCTTCGATAGGGATTGAAACATGGTAGGAAATGGAGAAAATGTGGGTAACCAGCATTTTCTCCTTTTCTCACAATGTTTCCAAAAGCTTTCTTTCTCAGAGTTGTTAAAAGTTGGGATTGTGTGGGAAAGGATTAAAATGGTATTGAGACTGTGTCCAACAATGTTTTAGATATATCATGATGACAAGTTTCTGACTCCTATAGTTCCTTATAGCTTTTACCTGTACTAGGCTTGGCTCTGCCATGCATTGCCTAAGGACACTGTTCATAGACTCATGAACACTGGTGAGGATCAAAGCCAGAACCTCTGGATTTCAAATCCACCACCCTAACCACCAAGCCATGCAGGAACCGGAGTTGAATATTGACTCAATAGAAATTGCCCCGGCATTTTTCATATCGATGTCACTCGCCTCACCTCTTATCAGTCTCAACAAATAAACACTGGCTTTAAAAACAGTGTTAAATCTACATTTATCCAGGTTCTTATCCCTTTAGCAAACAATTAAGAGTTTGAACATCCTTTGAGAAAAAGGCTTTTGAAAACGTGGAAAATGGAGGAAATCATATGGTAACACACATTAAAAATATCCTTTTCCAACAATGTTCTCTACTTTGAAAAAAAAAAAATTACACCCTATTTGTTTGCCACATGCAACTTCAGCTTTCAGTTTGAATAGGTCTAAAATTTTATCTAGTGGCTTAGAATTGATCCTTTTTTGCATAAATATGACTTTTTATGCAACTGCAGTTAACTGATAAGCTTTCTACATGAACAAAACTAAGACTTTGTCACTGATCCCTCATCTGGGTCTACACTGTGGAAAAACACTTTGTAACTGTTTATCACACAATCCCTACTTTTAACGACCCCGAGAGAGAAGCCTACTGAAAACATTTTTGGAAAAGGAGAAAATGCTGGTAACAAGCATTATCTCCTTTTCCCAAAATGTTTTCTACCCTTCCCATATCAAAGTTTCGGTTTTTCAGTCACATTCATTTTGTGGTCTGCAAAATGCTTTCCACTTGGACCAGTCTAAAATTTTGTTGTTTAGTAAAGAGTTAGAGGATAATTTTAATTTAATTGAGAGTTAATGGATCTGAGGGCTGACTCTTTGCCAGACAAAAAATTTTAGACATGTCCTATTGAAAGTATGTTACAGGTGGAAAAATTAAATGTGGCTCAAATGATGAAATTTGTCTTTGAAAGAGAGGAAAAACAAGGTTGGAACAGGTGAAAATACTTATCACCAACATTTTCTTTGTCAAGAGGTTTTCTAAAACCTTCTTCTGCAGGGACATTTTAGATTGTTTGGCAAAAGGTTAAAAAAAACATTGTTGGAAAGGAGACTATGCTTTTTTACCTTTTCAACGGGGTGAAAAGCGGCTTTTGGAAACAGTGTGGAGTAAACACTCATTACCAGCATTTTCTCCTTTTCCTCACAATTTTTTCTAATACAAATCCCAACATTTGAGGCAAAATTAATTTTCTGTCCACAAAATTAATGCTATCAATTTTGACAAGTCTAAATATCTATTTTTTTGTTAACCCATTCCCACAAAATGCAGACTTTTAACAACGCTATAACAAGAAGCATTTTGAAAAACAAGTATGTTAAAAGAAAAAATGCTGGCAAGCGGTAATCTCCATTTCCCACAATGTTTTCTATCCTATCAAAGAAAATTCCACCATTTGGATTACATTTAAGTTGCTGTCTGCAAATGCTTTGAATTCGCAAAAGTCCACATTTTGGTCATGTGGTAAAGAATTAATCTTTACCAGAGATTCAAATTTTAGACGTGTCCAAAGTGAAAGCGTTTGCAGAAGACACTTTCAATGAGGTTAAGATAATGCATTTTTTCTGTGGTAGGGTAGAAAACATTGTGGGAAAATGCTGGTCTCTGTTTACCATAATGTTTCCGAAAGGCTTTTTTCCCAGGGTCATTAAAAGTCAGGATTGTGCTGTGAGGGGTTAAAGAGCTAAAGAGTCATAAGGGTTGCAAAGTGATCTTGGGTAAAAAATATTAGTTTCTGTCTCTTTCTGTATCTATTGAACTCCCATTATTATTTTTGCTATGCTGTGTTACATTCCATTGATTTTCATTTATCATATGTAAAAAAATATACACTATCTTAATTATTATCTGAGGTTAACTCTTTACCAATCAACAAAATTTTAGACTTCTTCAAATTGAAGGCATTTGCAGACAACAAAATAAATGAGACTCAAAAATTGAATTTTGTGCAGGGAAGGGTAGGAACCATTGTGGGAAAAGGAGAAAATGCTGGTCACCAGCATTTTTTCCTTTTCCCACAATGTTTTATAAAGGCTTCTGTCTCAGGGTCGTTAAAAGTTGGGATTGTGTTGTAAGGGTTAATTATTTAAGTTCAAGCTCTAGAACCCTTCTTGTCAATGCCATTTTCACAAGAGGAGACTTAAATTTAACCAAATGACAAAATTTTGGATTTACCCATATTGAAAGTATTTGAAAATGACAAATGTGAATCAAAAACTGAAATTTTATTTGTGAAGGATAGAAACGTTATGGGAAAAGGAGAAAATGCTCGGTACCAGCATTTCTCAGGGTTGTTAAAGGTGGCGCTTCAGATTCTATGAGAAAAATTGTACAAAAGTACAAAAAATCATCCTTATACTCTCAAAGCCCTATAATTTTCTTTCATAAAATCCCAGTAGTCAAAAACCATCCAACAACAAGAGAAATTAGAGATTCACTACAGCCCAGGTCGACACCGACGGGAAACACGATCTATTTTTACATGAGCAACTTGTTCATTTATTCACCAGAAATACACATACGAAGCTTCAAACATAGTGTCCGAAGAAGACATTATGGAAAATAATTACATGTTTGTTATGTAGTGGAATTTAATCATTAGTCTTGTGCCAGTCACTTAACATTCCCACAATGCTTTTTAGCTCACCTTTGCACAAAGTGCTAAAGGTGAGCTATTGTGATCGCCCAATGTCCGGCGTCCGGCGTCTGTCAACAATTTCTTTAAACATCTTCTCCTCCTAAACCACTGGGCCAATCTTCATGAAAGTTGGCAGGAATGTTCCTTGGGTGAAGCTCTACCAAAATTGTTCAAAGAATTTAATTCCACCCATAACTCTGGTTGCCATGGCAACAAATTAAAAAAGAAAAAAACAAAATCTTTGAAAATCTTCTTCTCTGCAACTAGAAGGCGTACAGCTTTGATATTTGGTATATAGCATCTCCTAATGGACCTCTACCAAGTTTGTTCAAATTATGCCCCTAGGGTCAAAACTGGCCCCGCCCCGGGGGATAACGCGTTTGAGGGTGTTTGAGCATAAGAACAAAGAAGGAAAACTTTAAAAATCTTCTCCTCTGAAACTTGAAGGCGTAGAGCTTTGATATTTGGTATGTAGCATCTCCTAGTGGACCTCTACCAAGTTTGTTCAAATTATATCCCTGGGGTCAAAACTGGCCCCACCCCAGGGTCACAAGTTTGAGCATAGGAACAAAGAAGGAAAACTTTAAAAATCTTCTCCTCTGAAACTTGAAGGTGTAGAGCTTTGATATTTGGTATGTAGCATCTCCTAGTGGACCTCTACCAAGTTTGTTCAAACTATATCCCAGGGGTCAAAACTGGCCCCACCCCAGGGGTCACAAGTTTGAGCATAGGAACAAAGAAGGAAAACTTTAAAAATCTTCTCCTCTGAAACTAGAAGGTGTAGAGTTTTGATATTTGGTATGTGGCATCTCCTAGTGGATCTCTAGCAAATTTGTTCAAATTATGTCCCTGGGGTCAAAACTGGCCCCACCTCGGGGGTCACAAATTTGAGCATAGGAATAAAGAAGGAAAACTTTAAAATTCTTTTCCTCAGAAACTAGAAAACATAGAGCTTTGATATTTGGTACATGTATGTTGCATCTCGTAGTGGATCTCTACCAAGTTTATTCAAAGGATGTCCCTGGGGTCAAAACTGGTCCCACCCCAGGCGTAACTAGTTTGAGCATAGGAACAAAGAAGGAAAACTTAAAAATTCTTCTCCTCTGAAACTAGATGGCTTAGAGCTTTGATATTTGGTATGTGGCATCTTCGAGTGGACCTCTACCAAGTTTGTTTAAATCATGCCCGTGGGGTCAAAACTGGCTCCGCCCCGGGGGTCACAAGTTCGAACATAGGAACAAAGAAAGAAAATTTTAAAATTCTTCTTTTCTTAAACTAGAAGGCATAGAGCTATGATATTTTGCATGTAGCAATTCCTAGTGGACCTCTGCCAAGTTTGTTCATATTATGCCCTTGGGGTCAAAACTGGCCCTGCCCCAGGGGGTCACAGGTTGGAACATAGCAACAAAGAAGGAAATCTTTAGAAATCTTCTCTGAAACTTGAGGGTGCAGAACTTTGATATTTGGTATGCAGAATCTTCTAGAGGACCTCTACCAAGTTTGGTCATATGATGTCCCTGGCGTCAAAAATGGCCATGCCCGGAGGTCACAGGTTGGAACATAGGTACAAAGAAGGAAAATTTTAATTTCTTTTTCTCTTAAATGGGAAGGTGTAGAGCTTTGATATTTGGTATGTAGCATCTTTGAGTGGACCTCTACCAAGTTTGTTCCAAGGATGCTGCTTTGGTTAAAACTGATCCAGCCCTGAGGACCACAAGTTCGAACATAGGACAAAGAAGGAAAATTTGAAATTCTTCTTTGAAACTGGAAGGTGTAGAGCTTTGATATTTCATTGCCCTATGTCCGGCGTCTGTCTTTCTATAAACATCTTCTTCTCCTAACCCACTGGGCCAATCTTGATGAAACTTGGCAGGGATGTTCCTTGGGTGAAGCTTTACCAAAGTTGCTCAAAGAATTGAATTTCACTCATAAGCTGTAGTCTAAGGTGAGCGTTCCAGGGCCAATGGCCCTCTTGTTTGATTTTTGGCATGAAATCTAAAAATAGCTTAAGAGGCTACTTGGCCTTTTAAGGGAATACCATCAAATTTTTTTTTTGTAATTTTATTATTCTTAATTATTGATGATTTGTATTGTTTTTTCATATGAATTTCAGTGACGAATATATTTTTTTATTTGGTGTGATGTGAAAATTCTAAATACCCAACTTTAAAGGTTGGGATTGTGTGGTAAAGAGTTAACTAGTGTTGCCAGTTTATTCTCCTTTTCCCACAAACTTTTCCACCTTTTGCGAAAGAAGTCTGAGCCTTTCAGCTACAATGAATTTTATGACTGCAAATTGCTAGGGGAGACCACTCCTTCATACACTGGCTTTGTCTTGATTTAAATGCAATATCTAATAACTGCTTTAGGGAGATATCGCTTAGGCTCAGTGATTATGGTATTGGTCTTTTAAACCACGTAAAACGAGGATCTTGTCTGCCGTGGGTTTGAATCCTGCCAAATGCAGTTTGCATTTTAGCTATAGTTTTGTTGCAAACTTTCATGTTCATAAGATGGGGGCTCATCCAGGATTTGCCATTCACCCATTAATCCCATTTGTTGCCCCAAAACAGACTTTACTGCCGTATAAGGCTTTGAGTCATCAATATTGATGACTTTAAGAGGGGTTGTGTTACAGGAGACCACTCCTTCATACATGGCTTCGTCCCAATTTAAATACAATACGTAACAACTGCGTTAGATAGACATCTCTTTAGCTCAGTGGTTATTGTATCTGTCTTTTAAACCTCACAAAAGGAACTTGTCCGCCGTGGGTTCGTATCCCAGATGTTGTTTGTATTTCAGCTATGCATTTGTTGCGAACTTTCATGTTTGTAAGAAAATGATTAGACAAGTCTAAGATTTGTATATGCCCAAAGGGTCGTATTATGTTTTGTGCCAGTCATCCGCCCATCCGTTAGCAATTTCTTGTGTGCACAACTACAGTTTCCATCGGAATAAGTTCACACTTACCACAATGAATATCTATGATTTGTAGTTGTGCATGTGAGTCTTTACATATGGGTCACTTTAAGCTTTCTAGAGTTATCTGCCCTTGAATTCTGAAATAAAAAATTTCTTGTGTGGCTATCTTCTACAATTTCTATCGGAATAACCTAAAATTCACCACAATGAATCTTGTGTAGTTGTGCATGTGACTCTTTACATTTGGATCTCTTCTAGGCCTTCTAGAGTTATCTTCCTTTGATTTATGGAAAAATAACTAACTTTTCTGATGGTTTTCTTCTCATGGATTTCATCACAATAACTTGAAACGTTCCAAAATGTATTTTTTTCATGTCTTGTACATACCCCATTTTTTTTCTCACTCAAATCATTCCAGAATTATATGCCCTTGAACTTGTACATTGAAAACTTCTTGTATGGTAGAGGGATAATTAGTTTTTTTTTGTTTTCAATAAATGATTACAGATGATCAAGACTTGTTTTCCATGTTATGCAGAATAACTATTGTCTTATAAGTGATACTAAACTGTCCTGTGTCTTGTTATTTTATGATGCATCAATCATTCTGAACCATTTCACTGACAAGCCCCTTTGGGCCTATCTGCAAAACTCCTGTTTCATTTGTTAAGGAGTTCATTCTTTACAACACATTACTCCATGTTTTAACGACCCTGAAAGCAGAAGCTTTTGGAAACATTGTGGCAATGTTAGCATTTTTCTCCTTTTCCAGCAATGTTTTCAACTCTGTCAAAGACAGAATTAACCACCTGAGCTACATATAATTCATTGCGTGCATGTGGTTTCAATTTGGTTCAATCAGAAATTTAGTTGTTTGGTCAGGGGTTAACGACGTACATGACAAATGTTTGCACGCATCCTAATGTGCATGTATTTTTGCCATGGATATTGAATCAAAAGTGCACATTTGCGTTTTTGCACATAATAGACATACTATTTGTGCACTGAAACAAGTAGCACTTTCTTCGGGTAGTATTTTGTGAAGGAAAAAAAATGAATCTTTGAACTGTCAATGAGAAATGATTAAAATGCTGCTGACACACCTGACAAGGAAACAAAGGCATGAAATTTAAATATGTAGAAGAATAGCTGTTTCTATTTCGAAAATTGTTGGAAAAGGAGAAATCACTCTTGTTGAGCAATTTCTCCTTTTCTCACCATGTCTGTTGAGCTTTTATCAAATTTTTCCCTTGAAAAAATAAGTTGTACAGTGACCTTCAACCATGTTTTCTGACAAAATAAGTATGACAGGTGCCATTTTTGTGAGCTTTTGTGATTGCCCAATGTCCGTTGTCTGTCATCCACAATTTCTTAAGCATCTTCTCCTCCTACACCACTGGGACAATCTAGACGAAACTTGGCAGGAATGTTCCTTGGGTGAAGTGCTACTAAGGTTTTTCAAGAGATTGAATTCCACCCGTAACTCTGGTTGCCATGGCAACCAAAAGGAAAAAAAAAAATAGCAAAATCTTTGAAAATCTTCTCTGAAACCAGAAGGGATAGAGCTTTGATGTTTGGTATGTAGCATCTCCTAGTGGACCTCTACCAAGATTGTTCATATGATGCCCCTAGGGTCAAAACTGGCCCCGCCCCAGAGGCCACAAGTTTGAAACATAGGAACAAAGAAGGAAAACTTTAAAATTCTTCTTCTCTGGTACTCGAAGATGCAGAGCTTTGATATTTGGTATGTAGCATCTCCTAGTGGACCTCTACCAAGATTGTTCATATGATGTTCCTGGGATCAAAACTGGCCCCACCCCATGGGGGTCACAAGTTTAAAACATAGGAACAAAGAAGGAAAACTTTAAAATTCTTCTTCTCTGATACTCGAAGATGCAGAGCTTTGATATTTGATAAGTAGCATCTCCTAGTAGACTTCTACAAAGTTTATTTATATGATGTCCCTGGGGTCAAAACTTGCCCCGCCCCAGGGGTCACAATTTTGAAACATAGGAACAAAGAAGGAAAACTTTAAAATTCTTCTTCTCTGAAACTAGAAGGTGTAGAGCTTTGATATTTGGTATGTATCATCTCCTAGTGGATTTCTACAACGTTTCATAATATGATGCCCATGGGGTCAAAACTTACCCCGCCCCAGGGGTCACAAGTTAGAAACATAGGAACAAAGAGGGAAAACTTTAAGATTCATCTTCTCTGAAACTAGAACGTGTAGAGCTTTGATATTTTGTAAGTAGCATTTCCTAGTGGTCCTCTACCAAGTTTTTTCTTAAGGTGCCCCTGGGGTCAAAACTGGCCCCACCCAGGGGGTCACAAGTTTGAACATGGGAATAAAATAGGAAAACTTAAAAATTATTTTTCTCTGAAACAAGAAGGAGTAGAGCTTGGACATTTGGTATGTAGCATCTGCTAAATACTGTAAGCGTGGAAATTTTAAGGAAATTCTGTCGGATAGAAAGTATGTATGTTTTAAAGATTAAAATTAGGAAAATTTCTCAGAAACGAGCATGGGTACCCACATCTTTTTTTTCCTGTAATCTCCTAGAGACATGATGAGCTTTGCATGGCTAAAGTTTAAAAAAAATGTTAAAAGAAATTGTCATATACATCCTTTAACAAACATGATCCTGAAGTCCTGTGACTGGAATATTATGATGCCATTAACCCATTACCACTCAATCCCTACTTTTGACGCCCCTGAGAAAGAAGCCTTTTGAAAACCCTGTGGGAAAAGGAGAAAATGCTGGTAACCAGCATTTTCTCCTTTTCCCACAGTGTTTTCTTCCCTTCCCAGAACAAATTTCAATTTTTCAGTCACTTTTATTTTGTCGTCTGCAAATGCTTTCAATTTGGACCAGTCTAAATTTTTCTCGTGTGGTAATGGGTTAAAACAAGAGGTGTTATTGCTTCCTCCCTGCCTTTATATAAAGTTGAATTAATACCTTACCACACAATCTCAACTTTTATCAACCCTGACAGAAAAGGCTTATGAAAACATTGGGAAAAGGAGAAAATGCTGGTAACCAATATTTTCTGGTTTCACCCACAATGTTTTTTACCCTTCCCAAAATGAATTTCAAATTTTAGGTCATGTTTAGTTTGTCTTCTGTACATGCTTTCAACTTCGACAAGTCTGAAACTCTGTCATTTGGTAAAGAGTTAAATATTTTACTGCACCAATATTATATGCATGGTTTACTTTCATGCAAGAGACAGCGTTTGAAAACATGGTAGTATAAAAGGAGCAAAAATTACTATATGGCTTGATACATGCAAAAAGTGGCATTCACGTAAAGTGTAGTCTCAGATCAGTCTGCGCAGGATAATCCGAGACAGCATTTTACAACTTTATTAGATTGCGCTACAGCAGACTTGGGCAAAACAGAAAATTACATAAAAATGAAATGTGTCGCAGGGTCCAAAAATTTCTTACTTGTCCTCCTGCCATTTTGCACTTGTCCTGCAGTTACAGAAAGAAGGATGATAGTAAGGATGAGGGTATGAGTGGATTGTTTGGACCCTTGTGTCGTCTCCGCAGGCTGATCTGAGACAACATTTTACACAAATATATGAATGCCCCTTTTCGTGTGTTGCAAGCCATATGTTGCTCCCTTTCACACTCTGCTTTGCATTATTATCAAAGATTCAAACTGTCAAAAGGTATGGGGGATAGGAGGGTTGATGGTGTTAAAATGATAAAATTTCTAGCTGATTGACCTAAAGACCATAAAATAAGTTATGGATGGATATTAAACCATAGCTTTTCCTCATACCTTTATTTTAGACTTTACGAAATTGAATCCTTTATTTCTGGGACAAATTCTACAGATTTCTAGATAACTTAAAGTTCTTCTATAGATTTGAAAACAATGTTTGAAAAAGGAAAAATTGCCTGAATCAAGCAAATTCTACTCTTCCTAAATTTTTCCCTGCGCCATTTTTGTCCTGGTCACTGACTACTTTTCTCACATACATCAGAGATCAGAAACATCAAATCGCTGAAAAGAAAGTTTGCCTAAACTGGATATTGAGCCTACAACCACCAGGTCATAAGTCAGATACGCTTACCACTGGGTGATCCGTCCAGGCTTTCTGCTCTTGATCTATAGTGGCAATTAAAATTTTGAAAGGTGCTCTTTGGGTTACATTGAAGATTGGGGCCCAAAATTTAGTCTAGTCCAATTTGAACAGCATTTGCAGACATCAAAATAAAGGTGGATCACATGATGAAGCTTGACCTTGATAAATTAGAAAACATTTTGAAAAAAGAAAATGCTGGTTTATACCAGCATTTTCTCCTATTTCCTCAATGTTTTTGAAAACACTCTTCATCAGGGTGCTAAAAAGTCTGGATTGTGTGGTAAAGGGTTCAGAAGGTTCTTGGTCTTATTCCTAGGAATTCTCTAAATTTGAAGTAACACAAGTTCTGATTGGCTAACCATTTGATTGTATGTTAACCCTTTCCCAAACGACAAAGTTTTGGACTAGACCTAATTGAAAGCATTTGCAGACGACAATTCAACTCTTGCTGAAAAGATTATTTCAGTCTATGATAGGGTAGAAAACATTGTGGGAAAAGGAGAAAATGCTGGTTACCAGCATTTTCTCCTTTTCCCACAGTGTTTTCAAAAGGCTACTATTCCAGACCTGTAAAAACCAGGGATTGTTTAGGAAAGGGTTAAACTCTAACAAAATATGAGACAAGTCTGACAGGGAAGTGTTTGCAGAAAAGACATAAAAAGGGCATAAACTCTTTACCACACAATCCTGACTTTTGAGCAACCCTGATAAAGAAAGCTAGGGAAAGGAGAAAATGCTGGTAACCAAGTGCTTTCAATTTGGCCTAGTCTTAAATTATGTTGTTTGGTAAAGAGTTAATCTTTTACCACATAATTCCGAGTTAACGATCCTAAAGAGGAAGGCTTTTGAAAACATTGTTGGAAAAGGTGAAAATGCCAGTAGCCAGCATTTTCTCCTTTTCCAACAATGTTTTTTCTGCCATTTGAAATAGAAATTGCCTGTTTTAGATAAAATCTTAACTGGTTTCTGCAATTGCTTTCAATTTGGACAATACTAAAATTTTGATGTTTGGTTAAGACTTAGCCCTTTATCCCATAAGGTATTTCTATGGTATCTCTAATTGACCGTAAATAACAGTAAGGATGAAGCAGTTTCTTATATGTATATGACATCCTTTGATAGCATAGCAAACATTGTGACAAAAGATGAAATTGCCCGTCACAAGCAATTTCACCTTTTGCCACAATGTTTTCTAAAGGCTCTCATAAGCAATGCAAAGAAATGAGTATCTATGGAGTAAAGGGTTAAAAAGACAGAGTTTGCCTTTGAAAGGATTGAACAAAGTCTGTAACAAAGAAACAAATAAACAAATGCATGGCAGAAATAAAGGGAACTGGTAGGATTCAAACCATTGAATGCCAGGATGAAAGGCCTAAACCCTAACCATTGAGCTTAAGAGATATCTCCCCAATGCAGTTGTTAAGAATTAAATTTAAACGGTGATGAAGCCATTTAAGGAATGGTCTCCCGTAACATATGAAAAGGAGAAAATGCTGCTCACAGTGCCTTTCTCCTTTTCCAGCAATATTTTGAAAAGCCTTCTTTTCACAGTAACAATCATTTGATAAAGGTTAACTATTAACTTTGTGACAAATTTTTCCCAAATCCAAATTCAAAGCATCTACTGGTGACAACATTACATAATACACAACTGGAGGAATTAAGTCTTTAACCCATTACCACACAATCCCTACTTATGACAACCCTGAGAAAAAAACCTGTAGAAAACATTGTGGGAAAAGGAGAAAATGCTGGTTACCAGCATTTTCTCTTTTTCCTACAAGGTTTTCTTCCCTTCACAAAAAAATTTCAAATTTTCATTCGCTTTTGTCATCTGCAAATGCTTTCGATTGGGACAAGCCTAAAATTTTGTCATTTGGTAATGAGTTAATTAGGAAACATTGTCTCCTTTTCCATCAATATTTTTAACATGTTTTTTTTTCCACCAGGTTCATTGAAAGTTGAGATCTAATGATAAAGGGTAACTCGGCATATCTATTGATAAAAAGAGATCTTCAAGCAGGAAATGAGCATGAAAATGTTAATGAATATTCATGACTTGATGTCTGAGGATTTGTCATATGACTGGACATCAGATTGACCTGCTAGATGACAGCGAGTTAGCCCTTTACCACGCAACAGAATTCTATACTTCTCCAAACTATTTCAGAGGACAAATTACATGTAGAGCTAACAATTATATTTGTCTCTAAAAGTTAAGAAAACAGTGTGAGAAAAAGAGAAAATGCTGGTACAGTCAACTCTTGTTATCTTGAATCTCTGGGGACAAAAAAAAAAATAGTTTGACATAACAGGAGTTTGATATAAGAATTTGAGGACCGACTTCGAAAACCTGGAGTAAACATAAAATAAGAACGGGGATAAATTATCGCGTGGATTTGTGTAACAAACCCCGGAAATTCAAAGGTCCCTCGCTGGTTTGCTTGAGCATAGCAAAGGCATAATTAAGTTGCATTTCTGATGACATTTATGTGCGTTCAACAAATAAATAGGCCACGATTGTGCAGACCGGCTTAAAACATGAAAGACCGACTTAAAACAAGAGTGATTACCAAGAGAGACAAACTAAGAAGCCTCACTGTTCAGTGTATTTTTCACGAACTGCTGCAACAAATTTATTTGCACCTTTTATAATCCGATATCTATTGAATCAGTTAAGATAATGAAGTATCGTGTAAATTTGGCACCTTATTATGTACAAACAATAGCTGATATATGGGTGAAAATATGATCCGATGTGCAGATTGGTCTCCAAATTACTTTGACAAAACAGATTTGGGGATGCTACCGGTTCGAGATAAAAACTAAAATCAATATGAAATAAAGAGGCCCAAAGTTCGGACATTGCTTCGACTTCGACATAGCAGGAGTTTTGAGATAAGCGATTTCGACATAATGAGAGTCGACTGTAATTACCATTTTTGCCTCGTCCCACAATATTTCATAAGCTCGAACTCCTCCACTTAAAAAGGATTTTGTTGAAAAGGATTAAAAGTCGTCATTGTGTGGTAAAGGGTTAAAAGGTCAAATTTGCTTTTGAAAGGGAAGAAAATATTGATGGAAAAGGAGCAAATACTAGTTCCTCCATTTTCAACATACAGTAGAAACTGTTGTCCAAGGCTTCTGTCTTCATGGGTTGTTGAAACTGAGGAACTTTAAGTGAAGGCTTGATTAGTACTTTCAGCCTGTCCACTTTTACATGTGCATGTCATAATCTAATCTTTTTTAAGTTTTGACAACACCAGCGCCCATGTTCACAAAAAACTTTGGTCTTATCATTTCGCTCACATCAGTTAACTCTTTCCCAAATGACAATATTTCAGACTGGTCAGAGTTGAAGGCACTTGCAGACAACAAAATTTGTATGGCACAAATGATTGGATTTGAATCCAATTGTCTGAAAAACATTGTGGGAAAAGGAGAAAATGCTGGTTACCTTCAATGTCTTCAAAAGACCTATTTCATATGGTTGGGTGGTAAAGGGTTAACAGACTCGCTTTTTGACTTGAGTTCAGCAATTTTTAGACATGTTTTTCTCCTTTTATCACAGTTAAAGATGCACCTTTACAGCCTGAGAGTCAACAAACGCTGTTAAAACTTTACAGTGTGTAGAATCTAGATAGCTGTGTAAATGAAGATAAAAAATCAATATATGGTGTATGGGATATAGAGACACCATGGATTTCTCTCTGATTTAAACCACAAACCATGGTTGTTATGTACATGGCTAGCCTCAACAGAATGAAATGAATTTTCTATCTGTTGTAATCTGTGAAACCTTGCAACTTTCAGGGGCAACATTTGGAAAGAAGTTACAAGAATGATTATACAAGAGTTACACAAGTTACAAGAATGATTATAATTTCATGAAATAGAGATAAAATTGGTGACAAAACTGGATGAAAAAGAATAAAGATGCATTTTAAAGTGACATTCGTAAATCTTGAGCTGGCATAACTTCCCTGATCCAACTGGGATCCAACTCAAGCAAACTAAAGGACTTGAGTCTGTCAGTTGAGAAAAATTTATTATTTTGCTGCGTTGAGTCTGAAACAGTAACTGTTGTGTCAACTCTGGACTCCGGACATAATAAAGAGTTTTATTAACGTCCATAACACTTACAGAAACCGGGCTCTGCTGATCAGTGTAAACCAGGAATTATAGTAGTATGTCCCTGTTTTCTGTTTAAAAACAGTTGAAACAAGACCTAATGACCCTGTATAATTTGACAATGATGAATCCTCAGGTAATTAACTGGTTACCTTAGGCTGTCAAAATTTGCATAACTGACCATAAAACATTGACCAGAAGAGTGTAAGATCAGAGATAACCATGCTGCATTGTCAGATTTTGATATCTTCCTGACTCTTCTCAAAAATGCAAAATTTTAGGCTCATCCTGACAGATCTCAAGATAAAGGGAGACATTTTTATTTCAAACTTGAAAATATTACCTGTTCTCCACTAAACCATATACAGCCGAACCTGTGACCACTGAAGGGAAATCTTAAAAGCGGTCTCTTACAGCAGGTGGTCTCTTATTGCAGGACTGCAATTTAGACTTAAAATTTCTAAGATCTAAGATTACTCTTAATATGCCACTATACAGCATTTGAATTTATTTAGCTCTTTACCAAACGACAAAATATTAGTCTGGTCCAAATTGAAAGCACTTGCAGACAACAAAATAAATATAACTCAAAAATAGAACTTTGTTTCCAGCAGGGTAGAAAACATCATGGAAAAAGGAGAAAATGCTGGTTGCCAGCATTTTCTCTTTTTCCCACAATCTTTTCAAAAGGCTTCTATCTCAGGGTCATAAAACCTAGGGATTGTTTGGTAAAGGGTTAAGATAGTGGGAGAGATTTTGATTTCAAACTTGAAAATATTAACTATTCTCCACTAAACCATATGTTGTGGGTACACATTGGAATTTTCCAAATGAGACAATTTTAATGAGTACCCACAACATAGGGTGTCAAAGAGAACAAGTGAATTTAGAATATCATCACCCCCTCTTATCTGGAGCTTTGATCATCCAAGATCAAGGAATTTGCAAATGACAAATTTAAAACATGATTCAGATGATGATTCATGTTTGATCAGGTAAAGTATTATGGTAAAAGGAGAAAAATTTGGCTACCAGTATTTTATCCTTTTCCCATGATGTTTTCAAAGACCTTTTTACCCTTTTAGTTAAAATATGGTATTATTTGGTAAAGGGTTAACTGTTTACCACACATTCCTTGGGTTCAACAAACCTCAGAGGAAGAAGGATTTTGAAAACATTGTGGAAAAAGGAGAAAATGCTGGATACCAGCATTTTCTCCTGTTCCCACAATCTTTTCAAAAGGTAAAATCTTGAGGGTTTTGTGCTGAACAGTTAGTACAAGTCAAGTGCATGTGAATACAATAATCCAGGGAATGGGATATTATTGCTCTTATTATAGTTGAGGTACGCTATGTGGGAAAAGGAGAAAATGCTTGTTACCAGCATTTTCCCCTTTTCCCACAATGTTTTCTTATTGCTTCTTTCTCAGAGGCATTAAAAATTGTCATTGTGTGGTAAAGGGTTAAACCACAATAATCTTTGCCATTGACTTGGTGCTGTCTCGGACAGGAATGCATGATCAATGCAGTCTGATATTGATCTTAACTGCTTTGCTCGTACAAACCCCTTGGGCTTTATGACGGTGTAGACTGACATTAAAATACGCCCCCTCACCTGCAGTCAAATGACAAACTGCATAATCTATTTTCATATGCTGCACAAAGATCATCTTTCTTAAAAGCAAATTCGACACTTAGTTTTCATTATTCCTTCATCTCCACAAAACATATTTGCAGCAGACGTCTTTGAAAAGATTCTACTAAAATAGGCATAATCTACATAAATTATGGTTTCAGCATATAGATCCATGTCAAAACAGTGAAAAAAATTGTTCATGTAGTTTCCTCTTTGCCAGAATGATTTTAAATGTCCAGAATAATTTTGAATGTCGTCAACCACAATTGAAAAACATGTGGTTTTTTTGCAAGCGCAGAGGTACTAGTCTCTTCATGCATCAAAGCTTTTGGATGAACCACTTTGAAAGCGTTTTAAGACAACTTCTAAAATGTGGTTGACATAAGGTAAAGCTTATCTGGAAGGGTAGGAGACATTTTCACCTAATCCACAATGTTTTTCCTCTGGGCTGTTCAAACTAAGGAGGATTGTTTGATGGAGGGTCAACCTTCACCAAATTATCTATTGACTCACAGGAGGAAAGATTTTGAAAACATCATTTGAAAAAAAAAAGATGCTGGTTACCAGCATTTTCTCTTTTTTCCCAAAATGTTTCTATCCCATTCATAGACAAATCCAATCATTTAGGCCATTTTCTAATAGCAAGTGGTTGCAGTCTGGTCTTGATCCACACTGTCTTTGAAAGTACTTAACTCTTTACCACACGACAAAATTTTAGACTGGTTCAAATTGAAAGCATTTGCAGACGACAAAATAAAAGTGACTGAAAAATTAAAATTTGTTCTGGGAAGGGTGGAAAACACTGTAGGAAAAGGAGAAAATGCTGGTTACCAGCATTTTCTCCTTTTCCTACAGTGTTTTCAAAGGGCTTCTTTCTCAGGGGCGTCAAAAGTAGGGATTGTGTGGTAATGGGTTAATGTTGTTTATGATACGAGCACAGCATGACCTCTGCTGCAGTTGCTTTTCAGAAAAAATTCTAAGCCCCAAAAGGGGGCATAACTGTATCAATAATACTTTGATGATTATCTTCCCTTGTTGTTTGGGTTTTTCTATTGATAGTTAACAACTGGTCCAAGTTTGAAGTAAATATCTTTTGCAATGAGTTGAATGACAGAAATATAATAATATGTATAAGTTTATGCCCAACAACACAGACAACCCCAGGTATGACAATATCTCGATTTTTTTCTTTGGAAAATAGCTTAGGTAATTACAGAAATGAAAGAGTAATGATAATTATGCATGAAAAAGCAATGTCAGACAGTAGTTAATGTTAATTAGTCCTCATGAATATTGATTAGGTATGATCATCTACAGTGATGAACATTTCCTGTCGGAAAGTGAACCCTGTGCAAAGTTCTCGACCTTTTCACTAATACTTTCATCATGTAAGATAGATATTTATTTCATGCTTTCGGGTAGGATATCGAGAAGTAGCAGTGAAAATATTTTTTGATATTCCCAGTGATCGGGAAACCCCTGCGCCATGCGCCATTGGCGCATAAAAACCAAAAATGTCTCATTCAAAATCCTAGAAATGCGCCAAACTGTCCCATAGAAATACAGAAGTTGCGCCTATATATTTTTTTAAAATCTTCTAAAACTAAAGCAAAAGAAAAGTGGAGTAAAATATGCTCGTACTTTGTGAATATTATTATTGATTGTATGCGTTAGAATCTAATTTTAACATCGCTATTCCGGAATGTTACTTGATAGTACATTGATAAAGTGCGACTTTATATCCGAGATATTGTGATTGAATCATCGGGACAGAGCCATAAATTAAACTGCTCATTGCAGGAAGTCCTTGTATCTATCACTTAGTGGTGGGCCGATGATCAACTATAATCGAAAGTCATTTGGTTTTGGCTTCTGATTCCGATAATCGATTGAGAAATCCCGGAATCGATTGTAGTCGGTTCTTGAACTCGCTTGGTGCCTAAACTTGAATTCTTGGTTTTGTGACTATTATTAATGACAGTCTTCGATTTAACAGTGGATAACAAACATCAAAATTGACCCCGAAAAAAGGGAAGAAATTTTTGTCCATGGACTATTTGACACAACTTGACAACTCGGCACGCTTCTCATTTAATCACTGAGCCCGGGTTTTGAGACTTCGAAATTTGAAATGACCTGTCTCTGACGATGAAAAATATCTGCCAAAATGTCAATATGACGCATGAAATTATCGTCTAGAGCTTCATATAACCTAGCTTGCGCGCACCCAGCAGAAAATTTGGTTAAACATGATCAGTATAAAATGCGAAGGACACACAGATGATAATGAGGCTGTCGAGTCATTTATGACAGAGTTACAAAGGTGTTATTCCTCTTATCTAGTGTAAAGTGACAGATTTTAAGGTTACTTGCTATTTAAACTGACACACTGATGTCAAATCATGTAGCAATACTTCTCCAAAAATTAATTGTCACGAAGAAATAGATCGCCAAAAAAGCGTGAAAACCCATGACACTATAATGAGCGGCTTTGCATCGTCCGATCATGGGGACCCCAAACTATCTTCTCATTAATAATAATGAATTTATATAGTGAATTTATACAAATCTCTGAATTAAACAATAAATGAAAGCCAAATTTCTGTTCATGAGTGAAAAAAAATGTTGTTTTATGAAATGAAAATATAGATCTATAGCAGAAGGATGATAAAGAAGCTGGCGAGTCATTTATGACAGAATAACAAAGGTGTTTTTCCTCTTATCTAGTGTAAAGTGACAGATTTTTAAGTTACTTGCTATTTAAACTGACTAACTGATGTCAAATCATGTAGCAATACTTTTCCAAAAGTTAACTGTCAAGAAAAAATAGATCGCCAAAAAAGCGTGAAAACCCATGACACTACAAAGAGCAGCGTGGCATCGTCCGATCAGGGGGACTTCAGACTATCTTCTCATCTTTAGTAATGAATTTATACAGTGAATTTACACAAATCTCGGAATAAAACAATAATTGGAAGCTAAATTTCCGGGTTCATGAGTGAAAAAATGTTGTTTTATGAAATAGAAATACAGATCTATGGCAGATGGGTGGGGGAGGGGGTTGAATTCGTCGTCTGCAAGTGCTTGAAATACGTCTGATTATTTTTTTTTTTTTTAAACTCATTGGAAATTAAAATATATGGAAAAAATGAACAGTATTGATTATTCATGTGTTAAAACAATAAAACAGAATAAAGTGTTTTACTTGAAATCTTTATAATGTCTCATCTGAAAATAAAAATGTCTCATTACTTTTGAAAATGTCTCATTGATTTTCAAAAACAGGAGACATTGTCTCATTGAAATAAATTCTTTCCCGATCACTGTATTCCAGGGGTACTACCAGTGAAAATACCAATTTACATATTCTAGATGCCCAGGTAAATTGCGTGTGGCTCACAACCAAATGGAAATATGATGTCATTTACCTTAAATTTCTCGCACTTAATGTAATACATATTGTAATGCATTGCTATGTGGGAGGAGTACGCAACAGGGAAAAGAACTGTACTGGTTTTTGATAAAGCTCCTCCTGGAAAGGGTCAAAAGCATAAAATAAATAGAATATTTGTTTTTTCTTTCGGTGAAAGATCGAAATTTATTTCATCGAGTGAACACCAATGGGTAATATTTTCACTTGTGGTTGTACCACTTTTGAAAATATTACCAATTGTGTTCACCCAATGAAATAAATTTTGATCTTTCACCGAAAAAAAAAATATCCTCGAATTTATTTTATGCTTTTCAGTAGTTTAATGAGAAACAACCGTGAAATATTGATTTATATTTCATGGTTATGACAAGTGAAAAATATGGATTTTATTTTCCAACTCTTCTATTAACCAAGTTACCAGATGACAAAATTTTAGCCTTGTCCAAATTGAAAGCAATTTCAGATATCAATTTCAGTATGGCTCAAATGGTGAAATCTTTCTTCGATAGAGTAGAAAACATTGTGGGAAAAGGAGAAAATGCTGCTTTGCAGCATTTTCTTCTTTTCTCACAAAGTTTTCAAAAGGCTTCTTTTCCAGGGGCATCAAAAGTCAGCATTGTGTGGTAAAGGGTTAAAGGCAGACTTAGTAGTTCCTGCACAGAAGTTACCTAAGTAACCTAGGTAAACGGCACATGCCATTCAACTCGGAATGAAATATGGCACAACTTCCCCTACATTTCCATGCTTCATGTAGTATTTACATGTTGTTAAGAAGGGGGGGATACGCCACTGGAAATGACCGAAAACTGGATTTTGTGATAAGTACCTCCCTAATTATAAGAAAAGAAGTTGGAGGCATGAAGTAAATAGAATATTTGTTTTTTTGGTGAAAGATTGAAATTTATTTCACAAAGTGAACATCTTCGGTCATGAAAATACTTCCAATGATTTCCACTTGATGAAATAATTTGCGTTCTTTCACAAAAAAAACGCAAAATATCCTCTACATCTTTGCAGTAGAATATAACTTAGAATATTGTGACGAATGAAGAAGTAAGTTAATCCTTTATCACACAATATCCAGTTTTAACAACCCTGAAGGCTTCTTTCCCAAGGTTGTTAAAACCAGGGCTTGTTTGGTAAAGAGTTAGTGGATCAAACTTACATCCTTACATTTTTTCTTTCAGACGTGGAGGGAGAGAATGTTCAGTGCTACCTGACAGATGGTAGGAAAGCTGTTCCAGTGTTTGAACCTTTCTTTTGTGTCCTGCGGCAAGATTTAAAAACTTTCACCTGTCATCGATCTGAAGAGGTAATGAGAATTATTGTAACATGATGATTTTCACACCGTTTGCTTCCTCTTTTTTTAGTGCAGACCTGTTTGCAAAATTAAATCTGTAACCCTTTACCTCACAACTTGTAGCCTTTACAAATATGAGGATAAAGGCTTGAGGAAAACATTGTAAGAAAAGGAGAAAATAATGGTTACCAGCATTTTCTCATCAGACCACAATGTTTTCTACCCAGCCAAAGAACTTTGATTCTTTTGTATCACTTTCTCTTTTATCTTCTACAATTCTGATGCTTTCAGTTTGGAAGTCCAAACTGGGTCCCAGTAGTTCAGTCAGTAGAGTACAGGACTAGAGAACAGGGGGTCATTGGTTTGATACCCAGCTAAGCCAATTTCTTCACAGAATTAACCCAATACCACACAATCCCTCCTTTTGACTCCCCTGAGAAAGAAGCCTTTTGAAAACACTGTGGGAAAAGGAGAAAATGCTGGTAACCAGCATTTTCTCCTTTTCCCACAGTGTTCTCTACCCTTCCCAGAACAAATTTCATTTTTTCAGTCACCTTTATTTTGTCGTCTGCAAATGCTTTCAATTTGGACCAGTCTAAAATTTTCTCGTGTGGTAAAGAATTAATGATAGTCATTGCAACAGGATTCATTCCTCTCTCGCTGCTGACCATTGTAACGACAATGGTTACGTGGAAGAGCAGCCAGTGGCTTGAAAAGAATATTGTGTGGAGTACCTGTGAAAGAAACTCTAGGGAAGTATGGATAGGTGCACTGGCAACAGAAATAATGTTGAAGATGGCTTAAATCACTATACAGTCAATCAGTCAAGATTTGTCTTGTGGCAGAGAGTTATACATCAATATTAAAGGGATGTAACTTGGTTAGAGTAATTTCAATAAATTTCAAGGTTATCTCCCATGTCATCTTTTCAATGGTTATAAGCACCATGGGAAAAGTACAAAAATCCTGCTAATTATCATTCTCTTCTTTTCCCACAATGTTTCCCACTTTTCAGATCTTTACCAAACAACACAATTTTTGACTTGACCATTAAACATTTACAGAAGACATCAAATGAAGCTCAAATGAGGATTTCTGTCTTTGATTGGGGTAGAAAACACTGTGGGAAAAGGAGAAAATGTGGTTGCCAGCATTTTCTCCCTTTCTCACAGCATTTTCAAAAGCCTTTTTTCAGGCTCGCAAAAACACTGGACTGATCTTATTTTGTAGAACAATGTTAGGATGTTGAGGACAACTCTGGATTCTTCTGTATAACAGAAACTTACAGCATTATGCAGAGGGCAACTTGAATGTAGTTGAAATGATGAAATTGTCTTTGAATAGATATGAAATACAGTTTGAAAAGGAGAAAATGCTGGTTACTAGAATTTTCTCATAGTGTTTTCCAGAGAATTCTTTCCAAAGGGCCTTTAACTATCTAGAAACGATCTAGAAAGTATTTTTGGAAAAAGAGAAACTGATGGTTATCACCATTTTCTCCATTTCCAGCATTTTCTCCTTTTCCCAATATGTTTCTGAAAGCCTTTTTCCTCAGACTTGTCTCAACTCGTGATTGTCTAGTAATGGATTAAGCAGCATGGTTGAAAAAAAAAATTTTTTTTTCTTCATCTGATCATTGCAGGAAGTGGATGATATACCGGGGCTGGTAAATTTAAAAGTTCATAGATTGGATGGTGGAAAATTTCAGTTTGACAGACGCTGGGGGTATGAAGCCCTGCATACCATCAAGGAAAATCTTGCTCAACATTGTGCAATGAGTAAGTTTTTCTTATGTTTTTTGTGCACCTGATCCGTATTCACTAACCAATCTTAAAAATATTCTCAGTCTTATTCTTCAAGATGTTCTAAGTTTGAAAGTAACACAACTCCTGATTGGCTAAACCGAATGGTTTAGCCAATCAGGCATTGTGTTATTTTCAAAGTTTGAAATTCTGGAAAACAAGACAAAGAAAGTTCTTAAGAATGGTTGGTGAATAGGGACCCTGCTCCTTTCAAACTGAGCACTGGTAGCTTGAGAGACTTGAGAACAGGGGTTGCTGGATGAATGCCCAGCTAGACCAACTTTTTTCCGTGGGTTTGTGAGTCATTGCCGTAGGATTCGATTGTCTGTTGCAGCTGGCCATTTTGTCAACAATGGTTGTGTGAAAAAGAACCCAGTGGCTTGGAAAGAATATTTTATGGTAGGTTTTATGGAGCAATGGTAGACAAAACTCCATGAAAGCATGAATAGGTGCACTAGCGGCCACAATATTAAATGAAATAATATTGAATCTATAATCAGATCGCAGATTTTCATTCTCCGATAATCGGTGTCTCTATTCATCCAGAAAAGCTTAGAGGTGGCCATAATTTTCTATTGTACATGACTGTAGTCATATTTGATGTTTAGAGGGTTAATTCTTCTAGCACTGAACCAGGATTTCATTCCTTAGGTGAACAGTATAGATCCAAGACTAGTCTGCATAGAATGTGCAGTCTGAATTTGGATCAAAACTGTCTGCTACTATGCAAGATATTCTTTCAAGTACAGTTTTGAAATTGGACTATCAAGAACTTTGATACTGATTAAGTTTGTGTCGGATTTTGCATGAAAAAGGTTTATAACTTGTGGCATTAAAAGTTATTAGCTTTATAACTAAAATACATGAACTTGTCTAGTTTATCCTCTATCAAACAATCCCTGGTTTTTACAACCTATTGGAAGAAGCCTTCTGAAAACATTGTTGGAAAAGGTAACCAGCATTTGCTCCTTTTCCCACAATGTTTTCTACTCTTTTAAAGACAAGTTTCAGTTTTTGAGTCACATTTATTTTGTCATCTGTAAATGCTTCCATTTTGGACAAGTCTAAAATTTTGTTGTTTGGTAAAGAGTTAACTCATTACCAAACGACAATATTTTAAACTGGTTCAAATTGACAACATTTGCAGACGACAAAATAAAGGTGACTGAAAAATTGAAATTTGTTCTGGAAAGGGTAGAAAACACTGCGGGAAAAGGAGAAAATGCTGGTTACCAGCATTTTCTCCTTTTCCTACAGTGTTTTTCAAAAGGCTTCTTTCTCAGGGGCGTCAAAAGTAGGGATTGTGCGGTAATGGGTTAATATAGGTGAAATAGAAAGGGCACATCATATTAGCCTGTGGTATTTTATAGGGAGGTGGTCAATTAAAAAAAACATGGGTTTTATGGTGGTAGCAGCATTGACCCCCGTGGTGCTGAATCTTGTTTTAGCCCTGTATAACACAAGCCTGAATTTCGACAGCCTGGGGAAAAAAATAGGTTTTGGAGAACATGCTGGGAAAAGGAGAAAATGCTGGTTACCGGCAATTCCCATCTTCCACACAATTGTTCTAGCCAAATTTGTACAAACTTCTTTGAGCTTTTTTGAACCACCAGTAGTTCAAAGAATGATGATTTAAGTAAACTTTGTAGTGCTAAATAAATGAAAGGCCTTCAGTTCTAAAGATTCAAATTCTACATGTAAAAAGTTGTTTTTGCTAGAATAGCAAAAAAAACCAGACAGGGTAGATCTAGGATCAGTCATCAATCTGTGCAATCTGATCTTAATCTAGTTTGTCCCCTTGATCAAATGCCAAAATTTTTGACTTGTCCAAATTCAAAGTGATGGAATAATTCTTAACTTAAAAAGATCCCATCTTCATGAGCCAAGGTTACGATCACTACGTGGATCTTACCTTGGTGGATTGAGCCTGATTTTGAGATTCCTGTGATGGGCCCTCTATTGGATGCTGGTTTTTACCCCCCTTTACATCATATTTCTAAAAGCCAATGTAATATCGTTTTACAAACCGCTTACGAATACACATGAACTGATAAGCAGACATCCACGAGGGTTTCCATGTTTACCTTCTATTCAAAAGACGTTGTTCTATTTTTATCAAAGATGAAATGCTACCAGCGATTTCATTCATTGCAGTTAGAGCTGGCTGCATCCAATGAAAAAGTGTATCAGGTGAATGCAAAAATCAAGCTTGATCCGCCAAGGGTAGAGTAACAGTAGTGAATCGTCAGTCTTGGCTTGCGAAGATGAAATGACCCTAAAGTAGAGAACTTTTGAAGAATTGTATGCGGTATGATCAGAATCTACACTATCTACAAACACAACTCAATCGTGTTAAAGGATCAATTTTCCAAGAATTATATCAAGTTTAATGTCCGCTGCAAGATTTCATGAAATGAAAACCCCAAGAATTCCCTGTTTCCAACTTGTTTTTCATGGCTGGTTGGCTATCGGAAAAAGTTTATCAGTGATCATGTAGAGTAAAACTGATTGCCTGATAAGAGGGGCTTGTTTTTTTGCTAATTTTTTTTTTACCCTTTTCCCTGATTTCATATTTCAAGACTTTTAGCAGGTAACCTTTAAAATATTGTGACAAAAAGATATTACTTTTGTTAAATCCTTTTTCCATTTGGCATAATATTGTCAGTCACTGTCTTTATGTTAGGATCATGATAATCAGTTCTGTCATAAAAAATCTTTTCTTGAACTCATTGTTAGATGCCAGAAATTTTAGACTGTTCCAATGGAAAGCATCTGCTGATAATAAATTTTACTCAAGCAATGAAATTTGTTTTCAAAAAGGAAGAAAACATAGAAGGAAAAAGAGCAAATGCTGGTTTCCTACACTGTTTTCAAAATGTCTTTTTCTTTGAGTCAGTGCAAATCCTGGATTGTATTGTAAAGGGTAACAGCTACTTTTTATCTGCTGAAAAAGATGTTCTCTTTCTTTAATTCTATAGCATACATCGAAATTCTAGACTTGCTCAAAATGAAAGCTTTTGCAGACCACAAAATAAATGTGACTCAAAAACAGAAATTTATTATTGGAAGGGATGAAAACATTGTGGGAAAAGGAGAAAATGCTGGTCAAAAAACATTAGGGGAATAGGAGAAAATACTAATTACCAATATTGTTTCCTTTTCCTGCAATGTTTTCTAACCTGTCAGAGACATATCCAATCATTTGATCAAGTAATTTATCCCCAAAAAATCCTTTATTTTTGGACAAATCTGGAATTTGCTGTTTGGTAAAGGTTTAACTCATTACCACATAAACTTCACTTCTACCAGTATCACAAAGGAAGCAGTAAGGAAAAAGGAGAAAATGCTGGTAACCAGCAATTTCTTCTTTTTTCCCAGATTTTCTAACGGTCTCGGAGCAATTTTTATTTTTAGCCATATTCAGTTTGTCATCTGCAAAATTAATGCTCTCAGTTTGGACAACTCTAAAATTCATTCTGTGTGATAGAGGATTAAACCCATTACCACACAATCCCTACTTTTGATGACCATCAGAAAGAAACCTTTCGAAAACAATGTTGGAAAAAGAGAAAATGCTGGTAACCAGCATTTTCTCCTTTTCCCGCAATGTTTTCTACCTTTCACAAATCAAATTTCAAATATTCAGTCATTTTTATTTTGTCGTCTGCAAATGCTTTCGATTTGGACAAGCCTAAAATATTGTTGTTTGGTAATGATCGAGTTAAACACTCATTTCACAGAGAATGGCTCATTTCTACAAAGCTTTACCTGATATAACTCTTGAAAAGGATAGTACTGAAGTCAGATCTTTATCATATCATTACCAACTTAACCCTGGTAGGTTAAAACAATTTCATCTTGTCTTAACCCTGTACCATACTGCCGTGAGTTTTAACAACCCTGAGGAAAAAGCCTTTTAACCCTTTACCCCATAGGGCATTTCTATGGTATCTCTAACTGACCCTAAATAACAGCAAGGATGAAGCCATTTCTTATGTGTATATGACATCTTTTGATACCATAGAAAACATTGTGACAAAAGGTGAAATTGCTCGTCACGAGCAATTTCACCTTTTGTCACAATGTTTTCCGAAGGGTCCTACAAGCAATGCGTAGAAATGAGCATCTATGGAGTAAAGGGTTAAACACATTGTGGGAAAAGGAGAAAATGCAGGTAACCTTCTCTTTTTCCCAAAATGTTTTCAACCCTTCCTAAGACAAATTTCGGTTTTGGAGTCATATTCGGCATTTGAAAAAAAGTTCAATTTGGAAAAAGATAAAAATTTTGTTGTGTGGTAAAGAGATTACTCAGTACTGAACAAAATATTTTAAGACTTGTCCGAATAGAAGCTGGCAAATTAAAGGTGTAAAAGCTCAAAGAGTAGGATTTATTTCTATAGGACAGAAAACAAATAATGGATTTGCCCAAAAATGGTAGAAAGCCTTGAGGTACATTAAGGAGAAACTCCTGGTCAATAAACATTAATTTTGTTAATTCTTATGCAAGGCTGACACTCGCACGACTTTTGGCCATGATTTTGTTGTGGCAAGTCTTGCCATTTTGGGGCACAAACTGGGAGGCTCTCGCACTGTTCATGACTAGTTCATGCATAGTTCACAACAAGTTCACGAATAGGTCATGAATGCATGCCCATCAGTGTCTACATTGACACGAACTGGCATTACGAGTTCACGCATAGTTTGCACACAGTTCCGCATTGGCATGATGAATTTGCGCAATTCAGATGGTGTAATGCCGACTTGGCCTCCCCAACCCCTGGTCATTTTTGGATTGGCTGTGGAAGAGACATCATGCTGAATACCAGAGACACAATCAGTTTGCAGAGAAGAGAAGATGCCTATACCTGGCAGCTGCTCTAGCCATTGTTGAAGAGCAGCAGAAAAGGCTGGAAGAGGCAGTCTAGAGCAAAAAAAGGCAACCCCACCTTGAAGAAAGACACAAAGAAAAGTGGGGGTCAGGGAATGGTTGACCAGAAGGCACAGTTTGGACAGTATGACAGTCTACTGACTGAACTCCACAAAGAAGATCAAAGAGGCTACAAAAATTACTTCAGAATCACACCTGACCTGTTCCAAGAGATGGTTGAGAAGTTAACCCCTCGCCTCCAGAAGTACTCCACCTTCATGAGGGAAGCGCTTCAAGTTGGACTCAAGCTGGCTGCCACCCTCCGCTTCCTAGCCACTGGAAATTCCTATCCAAGTCTGTAGTAATTAGCTTCAGGGTTGAAGCAAGTACCATCTGCAAGTTCATACCCGAGGTGTGTAAAGCCATCATCATGGTCTACAAGGACAAAGTGCTGCGTTGCCCCAAAACTGAAGAGGAGTGGAAGGAAGTTGTTGCCAGGTTCAGCTCCAGATGGAAGTACCACAACTGTCTGGGGGCTGCGGACGGCAAGCCATGAAGAAGCCACCCAATGCTGGCACTTACTACAAGGGTTTCCACAGTATTGTACTGATGGCAGTGGCAGATGCTATCATGAACTACTTGTGAACATGTCGTGAACTACTAGTGAACTCGGTGTGAGCTGTTCTTGAACTATGCGTGGCAGTTCTTGACAATCGTGGCATGGCGCACAGTGGCACACATCGTCCCATTTGTCGTGACCAAAATTTTGAAAATTTCAAAATTCTTGTACCAACATGGCACGCAATCAGGACGGGTTTACGCACACTTCACGCCAGTTTATGACTAGTCGTGCCAATGCGTGTCACAGAACCGTGCAAGTGTCAACCTTGCTTTACAAAGAAATTTTCAAATCTGTTTTTCCAAGTGTTTAGACATGATCTATTCTTTCTGTACAGTTTAAATGACATTGAGGTTGAAGGCTTTTAAAACAACTATTGGAAAAGGAGAAAATGCAGGTTACCTTTCACCTTTCCCCCATTGTGTTCTATCCTTCCAAATGCAATTTTTTAAAAATCCAATGCATTTGCAGTTGATGCATGATATGATACTTAAATGATCCTTAAATGATGGAAATGCTTTTAATTGGAAAAAACCTTGTGGCAGTGGAGAAAAAGCTGGTAACCTGCATTTTCTCCTTTTTCTGTAATGATTTTAACATAACAAAGTCATGACAAAAACACTGTCTTCATGTATGTGTTCATGGGTATTTCAAGAGATTTAAGATATCACGTAGAGGTTTGGGAAATAAATAATCAAACATTTTTCAATCAAAATTCAGTTCTTAAATGCAATAAATAAAATGCATTCTATATACACTGTACTTAACAAGCAAAAGTATTCAGTCATTACGTCAGTAAGATGCTTGGTTGAAAATAGTCCCAGTTAGCAGATGCACACTTGGTAGTCATGTGATCCTCAGAATTTAAAAAAAAGATATGGCACCCTGTTAGCCGGTTGAAATTATGAAAGGTGACAGGATAGAATAAATTATACACTTGTCCAAATCAAGAGCATTTGCAGATGGCAAAAAATGCTGAATGAATGGAATTTCCCATGAAAGGGTAGAAAACAACATGGAAAAAGGAGAAAATCTTGATAACCTTAGTTCATCAACATTGCTTTCAAAAACCCTCTTCTGGAGAGCTGTTGAAACATAGAATTGTTTGGGAAAAAATTTAAAATGCTTCATTAATAAAATTTAATCAACCCTTTTGCAAATGATCAAATTTTAGAATGGTCCAAATTGACAGCATTTAGCAGACAACAAAATTATCATCTTTGGCTGAAATGATGGTAATTGGTCTGTGAATGTATAGAAAACCTTGTGGGAAAAGGAGAAAATGCTGGTTACCAGCATTTTTTCCTTTGCCCATAAAGTTTTAAAAAGGCTATTTCCGAAGGCTTTTTAAAACTCAGGACTATGTTGTAAAGGGATAAATGAATGTGTATGAACTTACCTGTTTCAAAGGGAAAAAACCAAGTTATATAATTTGAATGATTTACTTAACTCATTACCAAATGACAAAATTTTGGACTGGTCTAAATTGAAAGTGTTAGCTGACGACAAAATAAAAGTGACTGGAAATTTGAAATTTGTTACATGAAGGGTAGAAAACACTGTGAGAAAAGAAGAAAATGCTGGTTACCATCATTTTCTCCTTTTCCTACAGTGTTTTCAAAAGTCTTCTTTCACAGGGGTGTTAAAAGTCAGGATTGAGTGGTAAAGGGTTAACTCATTACCAAATGAGAAAATTTTGGACTAGTCTACATTGAAAGTGTTTGCAGACGACGAAATTAAAGTGACTGGAAATTTGAAATTTGTTACATGTAGGGTAGAAAACATTGTGAGAAAAGAAGAAAATGCTGGTTACCAGCATTTTCTCCATTTCCCACAAAAGTAGGGATTGTGTGGTAATGGGTTAAGAAAAATTAGACGTGTGGATCCATATGGTAGAATACACATTTTTGGAAAAGGAGAAAATCCTGGTTAAATTGTATGTTCTGGACAGTCTGATTTGGGTATAATTATGCCATCCACAAAAGTCCCAGTGGTTGCCTTTTGATGAAAGAATAAATCCAAAACCTATCCTTTTACCCTCATAGAGGATCCCAGAAATATCAAGGTTCAATATTGAAGGCTTAGTCATAAATAGATGACACCCATTATCATATTAAATAATTGAATCCTTTTAAAAAGATAATTAAGTTATTTAGTTTAAAGTGCATTTTTAAATTAGTTGATTTATCCATTGTGCTGTATGTTTTATTCTGGATGATTTTTCCAATATTTTACGCTAGTGGTGAAATGGTTTACCAATATACCGATTAACCGCGGTTTGTTCAAAGAAAAAACCGAAACCGGTACGATTTTTACTGTATCGGTATTTCTTCAATATGTCAACTTCTCGTAATTGCATTAGAAAGTCCGGTTTTCCCAAAAATTTGGTCAGAAATCGATCGTTTTTCAACAATCTGAAACATTTACGAAAGCGGAAGTTGTTTATTTTTTCTACAGGCGGTGTCACCGGTGTTAAGGTAAAATTATGACCACCTCAAATTCGCCGCGGGTACGAACTCCAAATAACCGTCGACCGTATTACTGATTTTGGACCAACAGAGTTTGTTATTTATTTCCTATAACTTTGCTCACACTTATTTCGCGTTTTTTCTGCAGGTAGATAAGCGGAAAAGTATTTGTGTTTAACAGAGTAAGTTAGTGCATTGCACTGTCTTCTCTGTTGAGCTCCCAAAGTTCGGTATAGTAGCCCTGACTGGTTTCTACATAAACAAGTGCGCCCTCTGAGCGAGTGTTCAGTATTGCTTGTGACTTTTTGTCAGCACAGAGGGCTTCTCTGGGTGCTGACAAGGTTGACATGCTAATATTTTTGAAAAAGAACATGACTTGAAATGTCACTGAGTCATTTACTTGTTTCTATGGATAATTCTTAATTTCTTTGTCATTTCAGTCTAGTCTGTGTTAAAGACTAGTCAATTTTTTTAGCATATGCAACCCTAACAGTGACTTCAAGTGTTAAGATATGCTAAATGTCAGCATATAGAGCGTATTGCAATACGTATTGCAATACGGGTCAGCCGTATTGCAATATATTGCAATACGCTTTTTACCGTATTGTTTCACCCCAATTTTACGCGTAACTCTTTCCCAAACAAGCCCTGGTTGTTACATGTCTGCAGTAAAAGTCTTTTGAAAACACTGTGCGAAAAGGAGAAATTGCTCGTAACGAGCAATTTCTCCTTTTCCCACAGTGTTTTCTACACTTTTCAAGAACTTTCTACCATTTTTTCCAACTATAAGATTGTCATCTGCAAACTCTTTCGGTTTGGAAGAGTCTAAAATTTGTTGTTTGGGAAAGGATTAATCCTACACCAGATGACATTAAATTCTAGACTTGTCCAAATTGAAAGCAGTTGCAGACAACAAGTCAAGTATAGCCAATATGAAATAATTTGTCGCGGAAAGGGTCGGAAACGTTATAGGAAAAGATCATGAAAAACTCGAAATAATGTTGACATGGCGTTACACACCAAACAGCAAAACAAAAGCAGGAAATTTAAAGCTGTAGATGCAATGCAGTTTCCCCTTTGAAAATTATTACGGGAAAAGGAATAATGGCTCCTAATGAGCAAATTCTCCTTTTCCCACTATGTCTACAAAGCTTTTACCCTATTTTTCCTTGAAAAAAATAACTTCCACAGTGACCATCACCCCTGTTTTCTGACAATAAGCACCGATAGATACCATTTTTATATTTTCTTTACAGTAGTGTTTATAATTTTAAATACTATAATCATTGTGGATATTTTAAGAAAAATCTGTCTGTTAGAAAGTATGTATTTATCAGTATTAAAGATTAACCCTTTTTCTGCCAAATTATCTGCCTTTGTACATCAATGGTCTATGTATAACATGCCAATTTGTACATTTACTGTGCTCAAAACCAGATTTATGTATATTTTTTTGTGCAAAATTTAATGAATTTTCGTTAATATGATGTATAATTGTATATTCTTGTGTTAATTTTCCTTGACAACTGAATATAAAAATGTCCTAATTCCAACTTAAGCTGAATTTCTTAACTGTATATACCTAGCTTTTTTGAAGGCAAATTTCTCTGAAATGAGCATGGTGACCCATAATTTTTTTTTATTGTAACTTCATAGACATAATGAGCCTTGTGTGTGCAAAGTTTTTAAAAAATCTGCCCAATAGGAAAGTGTTAGAAAAGTTGGAAAAGTGGCCTGTTTTTAAAAGTGGTCTGTTTCAGTTGTTTTGCAGGAGGCAATGAGTTGAAAATGAATTTTCTGACTCATGAATGGTTGGGTGACTTAGTGTGTTCATAATGGACTTTGAAGTATTTGATTTCAGGAGCCATTCTCAAATTTCTGTCTTGTCTTTATGTACTCACGCTTCACCAGACAGGCCATTTTTTGTTTTGACTATTAGTTTGAAGACTTTTGAAAACATCATGAGAAAAGGAGAGAATGCGGGGTAACCAGCATTTTTCCCTTTTCCACAATGTTCTTTTTTCTGATGTGTCACAGCCTCTTACTTCTGATATTTTAGTCATGTTTAATTTGTCACCTGCAAATGCTTTGAATATGGGCAATTTCATACAAGTAGTTATGTAGTATAGAGTTAACTGCTTCCTTCATGCAATTGTATTTCATACACCAAAAAAACACTTTGTGATAACCAGAAAAAATTGTTACAAGAAATCGTAATTATGATCATGTTTCTTTAATTTGTTTGTACTTTTCTGGATTGACTCCAAAAAGATAATCACAATATGTTTTGTTTTAGTTATGAACTGTCAGGTTTCTTTGATTCTTAATTGCAGATTGGGATGTGTCGTAGAAAATCTGTTCTAACCTGCACGGCTTTGTTTAAAATTTAACGGTCATAATATCAAGTTTACCACCGTATAAAACAAATAATCACCCATTTGATGTTTATGTGCGACAGAAGGACCTTGACGGCTGTTATTTTGTGCTGTTAGTTATCTCAGTTTTGTATCTTAATTGTATAATGTAATTTTGTGTCTGGATTTAAAAACAGAAAATTGGACGTTTATTGAGTAACCAGTTAGAAATATGTTAGGACCAGGTAAGATACCTTTTCTATGAGTGTTATGCAAAAATTATGACTTTTTCTACCCCTGCTGTTACATGTGGTTAGCCCAGTTCTGTCATTGTCATGCTTTTGATGCAGCCCTTTTCCAAACAATCTTTTACTTTAATGACCCTGATAAAGAAAACTTTTGCAAACAGTGTGGAAAAAGGAAAAGTGGTGGTACTGTGATTCATCTGTATTTATAAACATGTGCCCGACTCATTTTTTTGAATTATTTGAAAGAGGAAATAACTTGTAGCATGGAAACAACTTCCTGTTATTTCTGGTGCAATATTCAACCATCACTGACCATTGCCATGTCAAGTCACAAATTGTAGAATGGCATTCACTCCTGTTTACTTCTAGCTCAGTAGCATAACGCCACTTATCTGTAGCATGGAATCTTCTCCCACTTTTTTTCTGCCGCCATATGACCAATCGTCACTTTTTCTAAGTAACTTGTTTCATGGAAACAACTTCATGCTATTTCTGGTGCAATATTTAACCATCACTGACGATTGCCATGTCAAGTCACAAATTGTAGAATGGAATTCACTCCTGTTTACTTCTGGCTCAGTAGCATAGCACCACTAAATCTGTAGCATGGAATCTACTCCCACTTTTTTCTGCCGCCCTATGGCCAATTGTCACTTATCTGTGGCATATTTCCTTGTGCACTTACCTGCAGCATGAAATCCACTCATAGTTATTTTGCATAACACACAATGTCCAGCCATTACTTACTATCACTTAGGTTGTTGCATGGAATCCACATCTACTTATTTCTGACCTGCTGGCTGATCATCACTTATTTTTTGCATGGAACTTCTTATTAATGGCACAATGGCCAGTTGTCACTTATCTGTAATATCCACTATTACTAGTTTTTGTCACTTCTGCCATATAGCAGAATTTTAGACCTATCCACATTGAAACCATTTTGCAGATGATAATTTTATAGTGGCACAAATCAGACATTATGTCTTTCATAGAGTAGAAAACCTTTTGGGAAAAGGAGAAAATGCTGGTTACCAGTAAGTTCTCCTTTTCCCACAAGGTTTTCAAAAGGCTCCTTCCCAAGGGTCATTAAAAGTTGCCATTGTGTGATAAAGGATTAATTGTTGCATGGAACCCATAGATTGCCAGTTGTCACTTATCTGTGGTACTGAATCAAATTCTGCTTATTTCTGGCACAAGTGAATATCACCACTTATCTGTAGGATATCATCCAGGACCACTTATCTGTTAAAAAAAATTGCCAACACCAGTTGATCTGTATCATTTCATTGTTTTTGTTGTAGTTTCACTTTTTCACTTTTTCTTGGTCTGCTCTATTTATGAAGAGCATCTGGTTCATTCCAAATATTGTTTTTATTTTACATTCCAAAACTGAGTAATCTGATTTGATGTATAGAGAGTTTGATTTAGAATGAAATAAGGGTTTAGATAGAACAATGATTACCCATAGGTCAACTTACTAAGACCTTTAATATTGACCCTGCAAAGGGTAGCAGACAATATTGAGTATACAGTTTAATGGCTAATGTTTTGGAATATGACCTGGTGTTTGCAGGTTGGATACTTGGTTGAGGCCAACTTTTTTTACAGCAATTCTTCTCCTCTCAGCTCTGATGCAAGTCAGAAAAATAGTGACTTGGAAAGAAAGTTGATTCTGTACTGGTGTGAGAAAGACATGAGCAGGTGCTCTGACTGCCGTCATTTTTACGTAAGCTTAAAAAAAAAAAAAGGCGTTAACCTCCAACTCAAATAAAACAAAATTGCAGGTATGGAAATAAGAGGGAAATCAACCTAATTTTAGATTGTTCTTGCCTAGCATGTCTTACAAAAAGAGAAAGCTGGCAATGACATGAATAACTTTTTGTAAGAGAAATGAAAAACATGTAAGAGGAGCTTACTAGTGTACAGTGATAACATTTCTTTTAGTATATGGTTGGAACTGACTGGATTTTTTTTGCAAGGTTTTTCAGAAAATCTAATCAAGGTTAATTCTCATTTTGCATGCAAAGATAAAAACTGAAACATGTAGAAAACAAGAAAAATTGGTAACAAAGTCTTACAAATTTTCTGTAAGTTCTGGTTCCATTGGTTATCGAATAGCTGTTATGCATAACAAGGGAAACAATGCATTCTGCAACCAGAAGAATAACACTTGCCCTGATTGGTCAGGTGGCATTGCTGAGTTATAATTTCGAAGATTATGGGTTCAAATTCCATCAGCAGAAATTTTTCTTACAGTATTTGTTTCTTTTAACTTTTTACCAAGCAAGAAAATTTTGGACTTAGCAAAATATAAAGAATTCACAGAAGACAAAATTTATGTTGGTCAAATGATAATTTCTGTCTTTAATAGGGTAGAAAACATTGTTTTAAAAACAGTATTTTCTGTGTGTTCAAAAGTCTTCTTGTCCATGGTTGTTAAAACTCAATCAGGACTGTGTGGTTTCTGTTTATGTATTGTTTTATATATAGCAAGCCCTCTTCCATAAATCCAAAACAGAGAATCAAATGATACAAAAAATAAATGTCACTAGCAAACAACTCATCTCCTACAATATTTCTAATAATGTATACAAAAATGAATAATTCAGCTGATAGTTTAAATTGGTTCACCTATTCTATATAAAATGTTAAATAGATACAGTCTGTGATAGTGGGTCAGCCATTTCAATAAGTGCAGTAGAGCATTATGGTATGTGAATTGTGGATTGTGATTGGTCGATGGAGGGGATGAATGAAATTTGCTGCGGCGGAATTTTAAACTCTTTAAATGGTTTCGTTAAGCTTGTGGACTGTGTGCTAAGTATTGTGTGTGATATATGGATTTCACTGTGTTGCTTTAAGTGTTTACTGAAAAACAAACAACAGAGTTATTGACTTGATGGAATCTAAAGAGTTTGTAGAAAGAAAATTAATATTAGCAAATTGTGGAAATGATTTCTGAGAGGGTAGAAAACATTGTAGGAGAAGGAGAAAATGCTGGTTACCAGTATTTTCTCCTTTTCGAACAATGTGTTGATAAAGCTTCTTTCCCAGGATGGTTAAAACTCCGGATTTTGAGGTAAAGGATTAAGTAGAATTCATGTTGATGATCCATATTTTCAAATTCAATACTAGAAATTGACTCCACAAAATAGATTTCAATAAGTATGTTGTACCCATTAGTGCCTTTCATAATTGCAAATGCCTTTAAGGCCAGCGTGGATCAAGATCACACTGCAAAAAACATGCAGTTTGATCTTTGATCTACATTGTTCACTTTCCTGCCATATTCTGGACAAACACAACCTTGAAATTGCATTGGTGTTCTTAAAACTCAGGATTGTGTGGTAAAGGGTTAACAGAGAGTTGTAGGGTGCTAAGATTAGACTACACACAACATGCATTCTGATCATGGGCTGCACTTTCCATGATCTCATGGTCATAATTATAGGGAAGGGTTTCAATAAACAAGAGATTCAAATCATTCACAATTACTTGTGAGACAGGTGGCTTCTGCTGGAAATGTAGATACAGATCAGGCTACACAAAAAATAGTCTTATATTGTATTAACATGGTGAAACCCAGAAAATACATGAATATCTGATGTATATCTGTGATATGACTGAAATAATGTTCAAAGTGGACTGAAACACATCTTCACGAGCCAAGTTTATGATCACTACATGGATCTTACCTTGGCTGATTGAGCCGGATTTTTAGATTCCTGCGATGCACCCTCTATTGGATGCTGGTTATTACCTACCTTTACATCATATTTCTAAAAGCAAATGAAATATCGTTTTACAAACCGCTTACGAATACACATGAAGCGATAAGCAGACATCCACGTGGGTTTCCATGTTTACCTTCTATTCGAAAGGTAGCGACCTTGTTCTATTTTTATCAAAGATGAAATGCCAAGAGCGTTTTCATAAGTTGCACCTAGAGCTGGCTGCATCCAATGAAAAAGCGTATCGGGTCAATGTAAAAATCAAGCTTGATCCGCCAAGGGTAGAGTAACGTAGTGAATTATCAGCCTTGGCTTGCGAAGATGACTAAAACACTAAAACAGTCCCTGTTTTGATGACCCTGTAGAAGAGGCCTTTCCAAAATATTGTGGGAAAAGGAGAATATGGTGGTCAAACATTTTCTCCTTTTTCCATAATGTTTTCTCCCCTGTCAAGGCAAAATTGTACCATTTGAACCAAGTTGAAATTGTTGTCTGGAAATGCTTTCAATTTGGACAAGGCTAACATTTTGTCATCTTGGCCTGTATTCACCAACCATTCTTAGGAATGTTCTATGTCTTGTTCTCCAGAATTTTCTACGTTTATAAGTAACACAACTCCTGATTAGCTAAACCATTTGGTTTAGAAAATCAGAAGTTGTGTTACTTACAAATGTAGAAAACCTTAGAGAATTTTTTAGACTGAGAATATCCTCAAGAATGGTCGGTGAATACAGGCCCTGGTAAAGGGTCTACTCCAGTACTGCAGAATAACCTCAAGAATTTCAATTTAGTAATGAGGCACAAGCAGAAAGAAATTTCAGGGTCGCTATCAACCAGAATATCTCGGCACAGTGTTAAGTACTGATCAAAGATCAGACTGCATGTTGTGTGCAGTCTGATCTTCATTTACACTGGCCACAAAGGCATTTTTTCTGTGAAAAGGTCTCTAAGGATGAAGTGAGTACACTCCGGTATCAGGCACTGTAATTAAGAGGTTGATACTTTCTCCACTTTTATAGAATTATTTTTTTTTTATGTAGATTCTTTATTAACTCTTTACCACACGAGAAAATTTTAGACCGGTCCAAATTGAATGCATTTGCAGACGACAAAATAAAGGTGACTGAAAAATTGAAATTTGTTCTGGGAAGGGTAGAAAACACTGTGGGAAAAGGAGAAAATGCTGGTTACCAGCATTTTCTCCTTTTCCCACAGTGTTTTCAAAAGGCTTCTTTCTCAGGGTCGTCAAAAGTAGGGATTGTGTGGTAATGGGTTAAAACATTGTGACGAAATACAAAATATTACTTAAAACTAGCCATTTTCTTCTTTTTCCACAATGCTGTATGGTTCTACCTAGATTTAAGTTTTGTTCTTATTTCTGTTAGATCTATTTAAAAAAAAAAAAGATTCTGATGGTGTGAGAGAGCCTACAGGTTTTTTCTTATGAGGGTGTTGGTTCAAGGAGTGCTTGCATTCCAAGTTTCATTACTCAACTTTTTATCAAAAGTAAAAACAGAAAATGCTTAGGATGAAAGGCTGATCTGCTGGCTTACAATGATTAACCCTTTACTCCATAGATACTCATTTCTACACATTGCTTGTAGGAGTCTTTGGAAAACATTGTAGCAAAAGGTGAAATTGCTCGTGACGAGCAATTTCACCTTTTGCCACAATGTTTTCTATGCTATCAAAAGGTGTCATATACAGATAAAAAACAGCTTCATCCTTGCTGTTATTTAGGGTCAATTAGAGATACCATAGAAATGCCTTATGGGGTAAAGGGTTAATGAAATTGATGTAGGTATTTTCAATAAAAAAACATTGAATTTCAGGACATGTTATGCCTGCCGCATCAGTCTTGAAAATCTTAATTCTGCATGTAAGTAAGAGCAAGATCTGACTGTGAATTTGTGAAGCCTGATCTTGTCCTTCACATTCTATAAAACCAAGGTCAGTTCCCTAGTATTGTACATGCTTTAGAAGATAAGGTGCTTGCCGTTCATTATTTCCCGCTAGATGGCATTCTACAAATACTCATCTATTTTGGGCATCCTTAGTACTGACCCGGACTACTTTTTCAAACTAAAAATAGCATTTACTACATAAAACGGTGAAACTACCTGGTATGGTTCATTCTGCTATGATCAGCAGTTTAGAGAAATCTGGAGCTAAAACTATCATAGACTGAAATCATCTTTTCAGCAAGAGTTGAATTGTCGTCTGCAAATGCTTTCAATTTGGTCTAGTCCAAAAGTTTGTCGCTTGGGAAAGGATTAGCTAGAAATACCTTAAAAATTATATGTGTGTGAATTTTTCAAGCATATAGGCAAGGTCCTTTATAGTAATTTGTGTATAATTTTGTTGCAATGATGGCTCCGGTTTTGATAGCAAGTGAGCAATATAGGGTCATTGAGCTCTCTTGGTTTGAAATTCAAAGCCCTGTATCATGACCGCATCATTTTGAAATCATCCAGGAGTTTTTGAAAATCAGGGCACATCTCAAAGTCATGACCAAACATTATTTCCAGAGGCAGACTGATCATGATTGTGAATCTATGAGATCCAGCTGCTTTTGTCTGTATACTGTTTACAATTATGAAGGATGAACAACTAAAAGTACCACTTTATAAACATAGCTGTCAATGACTTACTTTCTGTAGCTGTGCTCGACACTCTGACCTAATAACCTTTGAAGGGCCCTTCACAACTGTTGTTTCTTTTGCACACAGTGTAGATAGAGATCAGATTATTGCGTTGTCTGCACATGTTGTATTCTTCGAAGCCTGTCTTTTATGACGCAAAACCCATTTTCCCAATACCTGGGAAAATAAGGGCCTATACTGAAGCTAGTAGCTTATTGCCCAAGCATGTAGGGGCTGTTTTCATAAAAATGGCCGATGCGGATGCATAGGTTACATGCTAGCTGTCCATAGCTGAATAAATCACACCAGGTAGCATTTTATTGAGTAAATGTTTATTTCATTTGAAATTCAAAGTAACGGCTGTGGTTTTGAAAAATCAGACTGGCTGTTGTTTTGAAAAATCAGTTATCTTCTGTACCCAGAAAGCCCAAATTAAATAGATGTGTATTTGTAGAATCCCAATTAGCAGGAGATAATGCAGACTATTGCACTTTACATTTTCTGATCGACTATATTTGGCTTTACATTTAATGATCAATTGTAAGCAAATCCAGAGATTCATAATGTTGCAGTGTTAATCCTGATCAGACTTAAAGAAATATGATATTTGATCTTTGATTTGCATTGCCTATTTGTTCTTGAAATCTTAACCCTTTACCAAATGACAAACTTATAGACTGGTCCAAATGAAAGCATTTGCAGACAACAAAATAAATGTGACTGAAGAATCGAAATTTTATCTTGGGAAGGTAGAAAACAATTTGTGGAAAAAGGAGAAAATGCTGGTTACCAGCATTTTCTCCTTTTCCCACAATGTTTTTAAAAGGCTTCTACCTCAGGATCATCAGAAGTAGGGATTGTGTGGTAATGGGCTAAATGAATAACAAAATTGATAATTATGAATTTAGTCACTTCAGGAGAAAGAAGTTTACATTTGGCAATCCTATAATATTACAGCTTTACTAAAAAGTCTTTTTTAAAGAAAAGCATTTTGAAAAAAAGGAGAAAATGCTGGTAAAGGGTTGATTAATTGATTGGTTGCATGGTGTATATCACTGTTTTCAACATTATTTCAGTTATATTGTGTCAGCGAGTGCACCCATCCTCCAGATGCCTTAATGGAGTCTCTTTTACTAGTACTTTGCACTATTTTCTTTCCAAGCCAATGGCTGCATTCCTGGTAATGGGCAGTTTTCTTGTTTTCTCACAATGTTTTACACTTTTGAAGACCCATACCTTTATTTCAGTAACATTTAATCCAGTCTGCTAGTGCTTTTAATATGGACAGGTGTACATTGTCTTTTTTCTGGTGGAAAAAGTTAACTCTTTACCAGACAACAAAATTATACATTGCTCCTAATTGGAATCATGATGAAGTATTTGAGATTTAAAATATTTAATTCATACTTGAGAAAGGAAAACATTCTGGAAATGGAGAAAATGCTGGTTACCAGCATTTTCTCCTTTTCCCACAATGTTTTCAAAGGCCCTGTTTTTCAGAATTGTTAAGACTTGGGATTACTTGCAAAAGGATTAACAGAGACAGGCCCAGGTGTATCAAGGAAGGAGATTTGTGTACAAGAATAACAATATATAAAAGGGAAATTTGACAGATACCACAACCAGCAACAATCTAAACAATGAAGCATGTTTACCTGTTGTCTGCTTACATCAGATCATTCCTCTTGGATGATTCTTGAAGCCCACCTTTTCCTTCATTATCATCATACGGCCCTGCTTCACTCATTACTGCCTGCCCAGGTGGCTCAGTGGTGAGCGTGTCAGACTCATGACTTAGTGGTTGTGAGTTCGATACCCCGGTTGGGACAAACTTTCTTTCCGCCTCTCATCTCTGCTGAAGCATGTGAGAAAAGTAGTTGATGGCTTTGGAAAGAAAGTTGTGGTATTAGAAAGTGAGGAAATAGGTGTGCCATGTGTATCACTGACGGCCATGATATGACCTTAGCCGTTAAAGCGGCATTAAACCCCAATACAACCAACTAACCAAAATTGACTCATGACCGAAAGTTTTGGATTTATGACCTGGGGAGCCCTGGGTTCATTCCTTACTGACGGGCCACAACCAATCAATATTCAGTGAATAGGAACCCAAATCACTTTCTTGCATGATTATTTCAGCAGACCCTTTCCTTGGGTTCATGGTTGTGAGGTAGAGCATCAGCCATGTAACCATTATGTCCCAAGTTTGATACCTCGGTGGCGCAAGTACTGGTGTAGTTCCCAGGAAGCAGAATGGAGAGAGATTAGTATAAGTTGAAAGAACTTGTTTCTGAGTTGATGTAAAATAAATATGTTTAAGTTAAATCATGCATAAGCTTTGTGGGGTACTGTGTGGATCAGTAATAAAGGTTTGGGAGTCCGAACCTTTGTTCCTCTCTCAAAGCTCCAAAACCAGCTAGAGTCAAAACAACCTGTTTCCTCCTTACATAGCTTTCAAGAATTGGAACTTGGAGTTCACTGATTTAAATATCCAGCTTGCTGATTTCTTTCTGAGGATTAATGAGCACTGTGATGGCCAAGAAAACATTGTTAGAAAAGAAGAAAATGCTGTTCCCGTTCAGCCGAGCTTAGTGGGTTGTGTGCAGGACTTGAGATGAGGGAGTCATGGGTTTTATTCCTGGCTTGAGAAATCTCTTTCAGTGGATTGATGATAGTACTTGCGACAGGATTCATTCCTCTCCCACCGTTTACCATTATTTTGATAATAGATATTTGGAAAGTAGCTAGTGGCTTGGAAAGAATATTGTGCAGAGTACTGGTAAAAGAAACGCCAGGAAAACATGGATAGGTGCATTGGCCACCACAATATACCAGAAGTAATGTTGAAAAGGATGTTAAAGAGATACAATAACAATAAGAAGCATTTAGACATTTGATTCGTAAATGAGAGATTTGCAGTGAATCTTCTCATAGGAATTACCTTAGACAAGGCACTGCAGATCATTTACCTACTACTGGTGAGACCCAGGTAACACATAAAGGAGCTTTGCCATGATAAGACCTTATCAAGTTGAACAGCAATCATAAAACAGAAGGCCTACAAAAACATTGTGGGAAAAGGAGAAAATGCTGGTACCCAGTATTTTCTCCTTTTCCCTCATTGTTTTCTTCCTGTAAAAATGTTTAAAAACTACCTGATCAAGGTCAAAAATAATCATCTGGGCTCGTATTCACCAACCAATCTTGAGAATATTCTTAGTCCTATTCTCCAAGGTTTTCTAAATTTGTAAGTTTGTAAGTAAAACAACTTCTGATTGGCTACACCATTCGGTGTAGCCAATCAGAAGTTGTGTTTCTTACAGATGTAGAAAACTCTGGAGAATAAGACAAAGAATCTTCTGAAGAGTGGTTTGCGAGTACGGACTCTGAGCTACAACTAATTTGTCATCTGCCAAATGCTTTCAATTTTGAACCAGTCTAAAATTTTGCTGTTTGGTGTTAGTATTACTGACAGAGAATGTCCATGTTCATTTATGTAGCAGAGCATTTAGGGGGCAACAATAAAACAGTCAGTGGTTTTTACCGATAACTACAGATACATTATTGTGATATATAATGCCTGTCTGGGGAATAATACAATTGTTGGGATTTATTGCAGTCGGGAAAAATAAGTCCGATATATTTGGAGATTCTGGAATAATTATGTTGCTTTGACATTTTGTGGATGTGTTAGGAAAAAAAAGTGTGACTAAGTGTGATGGCTATTTTATGATTTTTGTGAGATTATTCAAGTGCATTTGTTTGCCTGGTTGATTTTTTGTTTGATATTGGTTTGATATTACTGATATTTCTTTGGAGATGTTTTTTCACAAGTATAAAAAATACAGTGTTGGTAAGTAAAAAAAGTATTTTTATTTTCTTTGATAAGTTTTCTTTTAGGTTTCTTTATATCATTTTACCCGAACAAGTATTTTTATAAACTATGGCTTTCAAAGTCTTTACCACACTATTCTAAGTTTCAAAAACCATGAAGCAGAAGCCTTTTAAAATCATTGTGGGAAAAGCAGAAAATACTGCTTTACCCAGAATTTTTTATACTTGTTCTCATGCAAACTCCACCAATAAATTCAAATTCATTTTTTTTTTTCTTCATGTGGTCATGGGTTCAATTTTGATCAATCTGAAAGAATTAACTTTTAAGTACTACAGTACAAAATTTTAGACTGGTCAAACTTTATTTTTTTACCATACAATCCCGACTTTTAACGAACCTTGGAAAGAAACCTTTTGAAAACATTTTGGGAAAAGGAGAAAATGCTGGTAACCAGCATTTTCTCCTTTTCCCACAATGTTTTCTATCCTTCCCAAAACTACCAAAAATTTCAAACATTCAGTCAGATTAATTTTGTTGTCTGCAAATGCTTTCAATTTGGACCAGTCTGTAATTTTGTCGTTTGGTAAAGAGTTAAAGGATTTACCAATGATGAAAGTGTGGCAAAAATAATTGGATATATGTCTCTGAAAGGTTCCAAAACATTGTGGGAAATGGAGAAAATGCTAGTTATCCCTTTACCGCACAATGGTGACTTTTGATGACCTTGTGGTAGAAGCCTTTTGAAAACATTGTGGGAAAAGGAGAAAATGTTGGTAACCAGTGTAACTTATATTTTCTCCCTTTCCCAAATAAAATTTCAATTTTTCAGTCACATGTATTTTGTCGTCAGCAAATGCTTTCAATTATGACTTGTCTATAAATTAATGTCAATTAGTAAAGAGTTAACTGCATTCTCTCCTTTTCCTACAATGTTTTCATAAAACATCTTATTCAGGGTCTATTTATAAATGTTTGGATTGTGTGGTTTTGATCTATTGCCCCATTATAGTGTGAAACATATAATGTTGAAAAAGTGCTTATAAAATGTATGTCATTCGGCAAAGAAATCAAAATTGAATACATGCATGTACATGTATGAATACAATGTAGAAAAATGAGAATATTCATAATGCATATGTTAATGGACATTTATTTCTTTTTCCATGTCTTGTATATTAGCTTTCTAACAATAATGACATATTGGCATATTTATGTTGAAGTCATGAAGAACCCTTAACCCTTTACTCTATAGATACACATTTCTACCCATCGCTTGTAGGAGCCTTTGGAAAACATTGTTGCAAAAGGTGAAATTGCTCGTGACGAGCAATTTCACCTTTTGCCACAGTGTTTTCTATGCTATCAAAAGGTGTAATATACACATAAGAAACAGCTTCATCCTTGCTGTTATTTAGGGTCAGTTAGAGATACCATAGAAATGCCTTATAGGGTAAAGGGTTAAGGATGTCAAATCTCATTTTGTCCTCTTCACACAGTGTTTTCAAATGCCTTTTTCACACGGTTGTTATAACACAGGATTGTTTTTAATGTGCTAAGGATGAAGAAATAGATAGTATGTTGGGTTTCTGGTGTCAAAATTGTGGGTCTGAAGAATTTCATTTCTGTCACACATATGGTACAAAATTAATTTTTTGCTTCAATAACTTTAATCTTAACTTACAAAGGCCCTGCTAAATTGCTTTTTTGAACTGTCTAGATCTAGATCAGACCATAAAGAATGTACTGTCTGATCATAAATCTGTAGTTTATAATATTTGGATAGAACTGCTTTAACTCTTTACCAAACGACAAAATTTTAGACGGGTCCAAATTGAAAGCATTTGCAGACGACAAAATAAAAGTGACTGAAAATTTCCAATTTGTTTTGTGAAGGGTAGAAATATTGTGGAAAAAGGAGAAAATGCTGGTTACCAGCATTTTCTCCTTTTCCCACAATATTTTGTGATTACTTCTTTCTCGGGCTTGTCAAAAGTAGGGACTGAGTGCTAATGGGTCAAAATTTCTGCAAGGTGGTGTTGTCTGATCTGACATAAAAGTATGAGCTATGCTCTGTAAATAGAGGGCTTAATGCTTAGACCCAGGCCAGCCTGCACAGTCCATGCAGATTGACCTTGGGTAAAGTAGTTCCCATTAATTAACGGTAAATTTTCTGCATGCCTAAGGCCCATTCTATCCCAGGATTGAGCCAGTTGGTAGAAACACTTGATTTTATGGGTTGATAATTACATAATGACCTCCATGGTGTGATGCATGGCTGGGATGTAACAACTCTTTTATCAAACTTCAAAATTGTAGACATTTCCAAATTGATAGCATTTGCTGACGACAAGATAAATATGGCTGAAAAAGTGAAATTTGTTTTGGGAAGGGTAGAAAACATTGTGGGAAAAGGAGAAAATGCTGGTTACCAGCATTTTCTCCTTTTCCCACAATGTTTTCAACAGGCTTCTTTCTCATGGTCTTCAGAAGTAGGGATTGTGTGATAAAGAGTTAAACCCTGTTTTGCTAGAACATGACTCCTATGTAAATTGACTTAGCCAGCTAAGAATTAATGAAACTGTCTAGGGCAAATAAATCAAACCTAAATCTTTTATAGTGCCGAACTAGGATTTAATTATTTATGTGTACAGTACAGATGAAGATCAGATTACACAGAACATGCAGTCGGAACTTGGTTGAATGCTAGCTTTTTGCTTCTTTGCTATTGTTATATGCCCGAAGGGTCGTATTTTGTTATACCCCTGTCGTCCGTCCGTCCGTTTGTTAGCAATTTCTTGTGTGCGCAACTCCTCCTACACTTTCCATCAGAATTATTTGAAACTTGCCACAATGAATCTCTATGATGTCTAGTTGTGCACCTGGGTCTTAAAATTTGGATCGCTGTTTGCGTTCTAAAATTATCTGCCCCTGATTTCTGAAATAAACAACTTTTCACTTTGAATTTTTTTCAGGCTATAACTTCCATACTATAAAAGTTATCAACTTGAAACTACATACACTGATAGAACACATTATGGAGAAGTGCAGTGCACATGAACCATAACTCTGCCACCTGTATTTTTTTAGTTATTGCCCTTTGTTAATTTTCAGTTTGAATCTTTGTCATAACTTCCAAACTATAAAAGCTATTAACATGGAACTTCATACACTGATAGAACCAGTTATGGAGAAGTGCACTGCACATGAATCATAACTCTACCATCTTTATTTTTTGACTTATTGCCCTTTGTTAATTTTCAGTTTGAATTTCTGTAAAGACCTAACTTCCAAACTTAAAAATCCATCATCTTGAAACTTCAAAGACTAATAGAACACATTATGAAGAAGTGCATTGCACAAGAACTATAACTCTGCTATCCTTCTTTTTGAGTTATTGTCCTTTTCACTTTGAATTTTCATCTGGGCCATAATTTCTAAGATATAAAAGATCTTTTGTTTTCTTGAACCTTCAAAAACTGATAGAACACCATGTGGAGAAGAGCAATTCACAAAATTTGTAACTTTGCCACCCTTATTTTTTTAGTTATTGCCCTTTAATATTTTTCACATATCATGGAGAATAACTACTCTTCATTCATGGCCCATCCGTCAATGCAACTCATTTCACTGACAAGCCCCTTCAGGGGTATATGCGCCCCTCTGCCAAGCTCTCGTTTATATTTCTATTTCAGCATCAGATATACTTGTAAACCAAACCTCTTTTTGAAGGCTGAAAATGCAACCCATCACTTCTCATACAGGACCTTGATCAAGGCACTACAGATCCAAGATCAGATTGTGCACATTCTGATTCTAATTCTTTACCATATTGCCAAACTTTAGCGCAGTATGGTGTCCGTAGTTGTGGGGTAGAGCATCGGCCTCGTAACCATAAGGTCTTGAGTTTGATAGTAAAAGTTTTAAGATGTACTAAGAACTTGTTTTTCAATCGATGTAAAATAGATAGATCTATGTTTAAACTAAACTAAACCAAACTTTAGACTTTGCAAATACTTTCAATTTGGATGACAAGTCAGTACAAGTTATGGGAATTGTCTGTGAAAGATTAGAAAACATTGTAGGAAAGGATGAAAATGCTACCAGCATTTTCTCCTTTTCTCATTATAGTTTCAAAAGCTTTCTTTCCCAGGGTCCTTAAAACTAGGACTTGTGTGGTAAAGGGTTAAAGCTCCTGAGTTTGCTTGTGGCTATGAAAGGTTTAAACACAACAGAATTTTGAGGCAAGAATAAGTTAGCTCAATTAAACAGTTTTTTGTGGCATTGTGTGGGTTTTTACGCCCATTTTTACAGCATTTCATTCATATCATGAAGACAGTTTATTTATATACCTGTCTTGTGCACTTATTCATGAAGCATTTTAAACTAGTTATAACCTTAATTCAGAAACTAACACAATTTCTTATTGGATGAACCATTTGGTTCAGCCAATAAGAAGTTGTATTACTTTGAAATTTTGAAAAAAATCTTGAGAATAAGAATACAATTCAGAACCGTTGGTGAATACTGGTATTAAATTTCACAAGCTCCAGGCTAAGAATATATACAGTGGCTTGCCATGAAAAGATTTTCCAACAGTTACTAGACTTAATCCATTACCACACAATCCCTACTTTTGACAACCCTAAGAAAGAAGCCTTTAGAAAACATTGTGGGAAAAGGAGAAAATGCTGGTAACCAGCATTTTCTCCTTTTCCCATAATGTTTTCTACCCTTCACACAAAAAATTTCAAATTTTCTGTCACTTTTATATTGTCGTCTGCAAATGCTTTTCATTTGGACAAGCTTAAAATATTGTCCTTTGGTAATGAGTAAAAGACCAGTGGCTCCACCAGGCACAAAACCATTAGTTTAAACATATTTATTTTACATCGATTGAGAAACAAGTCCTTACAACTTAAACAAATCTCTCTGGATTCTGCTTCCTGGAAACTACACCAATACTCGCACCAAATGTGTGGGCCAATGAAAAACCCCAAAGTTGACCTGCTTCCGGGTATCGAACTCAGGACCTTAAGGTTATGAGGCCGACGCTCTACCGCACAACCTTGGACACCACAGTGAACCATTTTCTAGTTACAAATCTGAAGCTTTTACAACCATACCACAGAGGATGTTTTTTTGTGTGTGTTAATTCTTCGTTGGGTTTAAATGGTCTCTGCATTTTGTAAAAGAATCCATAGGGAAATAAGCAGGAAAAGTTGAGATAGGGCTAGTGGGAATGAGTAAATTTGTAATAATTTTTAACTTTGCAGTTTTCGAAGAAAATGTTGAAGTGTTTGTTGCAATTGTCTGCTGCATCAGCAATGTTGTGTGAAAACTCTTTACCAAACGACAAAATTTTGGACTAGTCCAAATTGAAAGCCTTTGCAGACGTTACAAAACAAATATGACACAAGAATTGAAATTTAATTTGTGAAGGGTAGAAAACATTGTGGGAAAAAGAGAAAATGCTGTCTCTGTTTTCTACAGTGTTTTCAAAAGCTATCTTTCTCAGGATAATTAAAAGTCCAGTTTGAGTTGTAATTTAGAGTAAATCATTATTCATAGAACAAAATTTCAAACAACAAATGGAAGGTAGTTCATGGATGATTTCTGTCTTTAAACTTTGTACGGAACAATGCTGACTCTTTAGTGCCCTTTGAAAAAGCCTTTTAAAGACATTGAGGGATTATAGGAGGAAATGCCGGTAAATGGCATTTTCTCCTTTTCCCAAAATGTTTTCTACCATATCAAAGGAAAAGTGCACCATTTAAGCCACATTGAAATTGTCATTTGAAAAATAATAATTTCAATTTGGTCAAGGCTAAAATTTTGACAACTGGTGAAGGGTTAACCCTTTACCACACAATCCCGACTTTTAACGACCCTGAGAAAGAGGCCTCTTGAAAACATTGTGGGAAAAGGAGAAAATGCTGTTAACCAGCATTTTCTTCTTTTCCTACACTGTTTTTTCCCTTTCAAAGGCCCTCATTTGAATAAAATTCTTATGTTTGTCTTCTGCAAATGCTTTCAATTTGGACATGTCTGAAATTTTGTTCTTTGGAGTTAAGTGGCATATTTGAGGCATCAAAATTTTATTTGGTTTGGAGTCAACTCATTACCTAGTGAATAAGTAAAAGTGACCGCAAATTTGAAATGTGTTTTATAAAGGGTAGAAAACATTGTTGGGGAAGAGGTTTATTTCTGAGAGTCATCAAAAAAAGTAGGGATTGTGTGGAATGGGTTAAGTCAGATATTTGGAGAAGCATTTTTATATTGGTTTTTATTCGAAGGCAGGACTGGAATCTTTTGTTATGCAGGCTGAAATTATGTTTACAGAAAATGTCTTGTTTGATCAATAATATTTCATGTAAGTGTCTGGCAGTTTCCTGTTCCTTTTTGACATTTTTTATTTGCTGGACTGGTGCTTTTGCACTTTAGAGGAACAATACACTGGCAGGTGAACTATTGCCATGATGGTACGAAAGAGCCTGTTGCCAGCCTTCTGAAATCTGATTGGTTGAATGCTGTAGTTACAACACTAGTTCAGTCATACTTATCATGACAATTGCCCACATCACTATGTCTTGGGTTTCACCCGCTCTTGGCTCCGAAATGTCTTACACATGGACAGTACCAGAAATGTTCTTTCTCAGTTTTGTTGACTCTTTACTAAACGACAAAATTGTGGACTGGTCCAAATTGTAAGAATTTGCAGATGACAAAATAAATGTGACACAAAAATTGAAATTTGTTTTGGGAGGGGTAGGAAACATTATAGGAAAAGGTTACCAGCATTTTCTCCTTTTCCTAGTGTTTTCAAAAGGCTTCTTTCTCAGGGTCTTAAAAGTCTGGATTGAGTTATAAAGGATTAAAACTGGTGACAGTGTGGTAAATTTAGGGCTATAAAGGTGTTTTTCTGCTAAAGTGGCATTCAGAAGGTGATGCATTGACTCTTACGAAATGATTCTGTGTGTCAATGGTATTATGGAAAATGGCTTTTGAAAACATTTTGGAAAAAGGAGAAGTGCTGGAACTCGGCCTTTTCTTAGGATGTTTTTTCCCTTTTCAAAGAAAAGTCCTACCATTCAAGACATGTCTAATTTGTCATTTGCAAATGCTTTCAATTTGGACCATTCTGTAATGTTTCATCTAGCAAAGGATCAACATGTTGTGATGCAGACCACAGCACAGGTCCACCATGCTCTAGGCCATTAGCCCAAACACTCAGTAGCGGCAACAATAACCTCGAAAATGCATTTTGGCTTATTTCTTTCTGAGGGAGGCACTAAACACCACAAACCATCACAAAACACAACAAAACACCACAAACCACCACCAGACACACCACAGACCACAACAAACCACCGCAAAACCCAATTTTGTTGTAAGCTATACATGATAAAAGAATGCTCAGACTATAACTGATGAAGAAAATTGTGGATGAAATTGAGGGAGTGCAAAAATAGCTTTCAAAGGGCTGTTTGTGGCAGATATACCATTTTGGCATTCAAGCAATTTCACTCACATTTCCTCTCAAGTTAGGGTCTGTATAACTTATCATGTATAACTTATGATATAGTTGGGCTTTGAGGTGGGCTTTAATGGTCTACATGGTGTGTTTTGTGGTGGTTTGCGGTAGTTTGTGGTGTTTTGAGTGCCACCCTTTCTGAGGATTGACAATAGTCATTGCAACTGGTTTCACTCACCTCTCACTGCTGACCATTGGCAAGATGATTTGTTATGTGGGAAAGCAGCCAGTTGTGCAAAGTACTGATAAACTGTAGGATTTAAGCATGTATTAGTGCACAGTGACCAGTTTGGTATGAATGAAATTATATTGAAAATATCAAATACTACACAAAACAAATAAAATGATGCTCAAGGTACTAAAAGAAAGAAAATTTTTGTAAAACATAAAATTTTGGTTTTTCAATAACGTAGCATTTCATGTTTGTTTTTATTTCTTTCCCCTGAATGTTTTGCTCTTCTGCTAATGATGTAAAAGGTATGTCTATGTGGCACAGCTTCAAGCTTTTGGTTCTCTTTCATTATTTCAAAAAGACAAAGAGTTAAAAATAGCTGATAAATCTAGGAGTTTCTCATGAAAAATTAACAAAACTAATGAACCCTTTTACGCTTTATGAAACAGTCCCAAGTTTTAACCATCCTTAGAATGAAGGAGGCCTTTTGAAAACTTTGTGTGAAAAGGAAAATTGCTGGTAACCAGCTTTTTTGTCCTTTCACACAATGTTTCCTAATCTAACAAGGATAAATTAATGCTGCCATTTGAGCCATTTATTTGTCATCTGCAAAATTTTATGCTTTCAATTTGAACAAGTCTAAAATTGTTGTTTGGTAAAGAGTTAACTCTTTACCAAAGGCAAAAGATTTAAAAGAGTTCAGATTGAAAGCATAAATAATGTAGATGACAAAATAAATATGATTGAAAATTTGAAGGTTGTTTTGGGAAGGGAAGAAAACTTTGTGGGAAAAGGAGATCGTGCTGTTTACCAGCATGTTCTCCCTTTTCTGCAAGGTTTTTGAGGGAAATTTCTCTTGAATAAGTACTTGCTCAGATTTGCACAATGTTTTGCACACTGATGAAATAGCCTTGGAATAACATTCTATGAAATGAGACATCTAATTTTGTGTTAGGTTTGTAATAGTTTTTGGTAAGAATGAATTTAAGCCTTATGACAATATTAGTTCATCTTTTGTCAAACAAAGAAAAGTTCTAAGTGTTGTAGGAATAGGTCTTGTTCTCTTCTTTTTACCTACCATTTCAAAAATGAAAGCTCTGCAAATGCTTTCAATTTTGAAATATCAAAAGCTTCTTGTGCTATTTTCACTCATGAAATAAGGATCAATCTTCACAATTTCATGGCTTTCTTTTTGTCACAATATTGTAAGAAAAATATTGTTAAGACAATACAAGAGAGAGCAATCATTATCATCTAAATGTTATTGGAAAGGGCTTTGGTCTTGATGTACACTATGTGCAAAAGGGACTAAACTCTGCCAAACTAGTCTTGTTCTGAATTCAAATAAGCCATCATCTCAGTAAAAAGGATCTGCACTGGAAAGGCAATTCAAGTTGTGCATGACGTGCAAAGGATGAACCAGATAGCCAATTCAAAAATAAGAAACCAAACACACACCTGATTTATTTAAACTGCCAGAAATTGAAGTTTCATTTGTCATTAAAGCCTCTTTAATTGCAGAATCCAATGTTTCACTTATTATCTGCATTGGATGAAAATTGTTCTACAGATTCTGAAGTAGATTGTGCTCTTTTTAGCTACAGTATCTTCTTAAATCTTTACAAAACAGTTCCATATTTCAACAACCTAGCGGAAATAACACTTTTGAGAACATGGCAGGAAAAGGAGAAAATGCTTGTCACTGGTGTTTTCTCCTTTTCAAGGTTTTCTCAAGGTTTTTTCTCTCACAAAGACAATTTTTATCATCTTAACTCTTAACTCATTACCACACGGCAATATTTCTAAGGTTTCTCCAAATCGAAAGCATTTGTAGATGACAAAATAAAAGGAAGTAAGTATTTGAAATTTGTTTTGTGAAGGGTAGAAAAGATTGTGGGAAAAGGAGAAAATGCTGATAACCAGCATTTGCTCCTTTTTCCACAATGTTTTCAAAAGGCTTCTTTCTTGGGGTCGTTAAAAAAGCCGGGATTGTGTGGTAAAGAATTAACCAAACGATAAAATTTTAGACTTGACCAAATTGAAAGCACTTGCAGGCAACAAAAATGTATTTTTTACTCAAAAATTGAAATTTGTTTCCAGCAGGGTAGAAAACATTGTGCTAAAAGGAGAAAATGCTGGTTACCAGCATTGTCTTTTTTTCCCATAATGTTTTGAGAAGGCGTCTTTTGCAGGGTTATAGAAACCAGGGATTGTTTGGTGAAAGGTTAAAACCACTTTCATTTGCCATTTGCAAATGCTTCAGTTTCAATGAGATTTAAAATGAGTTTATTTTGGAGTGGGGAGAAAAAAGGATTAACTCTTTACCACACAATCCCGACTTTCAACGACCCTGAGAAAGAAGTCTATAGAAAACATTGTGTGAAAAGGAGAAAATGCTGGTAACCAGCATTTTCTCCTTTTCCCACAATGTTTTCTACCATTTCCAAATCAAATTTCAGTGTTTGATTCACAATTATTTTGTCATCTGCAAATGCTTTCAATTTGGACTTGTCCAAAATTTTGACATTTGGTAAAGGGTTAATAGTTCTTGTATTTGATTCCAATAATGATAACATGAGTCAGCTTTTTTTTCATGAATGCTGCAAAAATCTGGGAAATTTGGAGCTCAAGAAAAAAAAATAGAAGTTGTTTTAGGAGAAAAGTCCCAGGAGTGATTATTTCTCTGATTTTTATAATTTTCCTGGGCATTTCTAAAACCAATTTCTTAAATTTTCATTTTTTTTTTTTAATTTTAAATTTTTAACATTGTACCCAAAAAATGACCCTGATGAAGAAAAGTTTAAAGATGCAGGTTCTAAGCTGTATTTGTCAGAATGTCTAGCGGTTAGAAGTGGACAGTAAGATCAGATTGCACTTTCTTACTAAATTAACAACTTAGAAACAGCATTGTAAAGAAAGGAAAATCACCACTTATTCAGATTTAACCCATTACCGCACAATCCCTACTTTTAATTACCTTCAGGAAGAAGCGTTTAGAAAACATTGTGGGAAAAGGAGAAAAAGCTGATAACCAGCATTTTCTCCTTTTCCCACAATGGTTTCTACTCTTCACAAAACAAATTTCAAATTTTCAGTCACTTTTATTTTGTCCTTTGCAAATCCTTTCGATTTGGGCTAATCTGACATATTGTCATTCGGTATTGAGTTAACCCTTTCCCAAACAAACCCTGTTTTTTTACGTGTCTGCAGTACAAGTCTTTTAAAAACACTGTGGGAAAAGGAGAAATTGCTCGTAACGAGCAATTTCTCCTTTTTCCACAGTGTTTTCCTCCCATTTGGAGAACTTTCTACCATTTTCATCGAGTTTGAAATTGTCGTCTGCAAACCCTTTCAATTTGGAAGAGTCTAAAATTTGTTGTTTGGGAAAGGGTAAAATATCTAAATTCATATGGCATTCTGTGTCATGTTGAATAATTATCCTCTTGTTGCAGTGATTTCAAAATTGGACCACTGCAGGACAAACGGAAGTACATGAAGTCTACAAGAACTGAAGTTTTAACCCTTTAACCCTTTCCCAAACAATCCCTGGTTTTTACGGGTCTGGAATATTAGCCTTTTGAAAACATTGTGGGAAAAGGAGAAAATGCTGGTAACCAGCATTTTTTCCTTTTCCCACAATGTTTTCTACCCTATCATAAACAGAAATCATCTTTTCAGCAAGAGTTGAATTGTCGTCTGCAAATGCTTTCAATTTGGTCTAGTCCAAAAGTTTGTCGTTTGGGAAAGGGTGAACTGTAACACAATCCTGAGTTTCAACAGCCATGAGGGAAAAGGCTTTTGAAAACATTATGAGATAGAGAGAAAATGCTGGTAACCAGCATATTCTCCTTAACCCTTTACCAAACAATCCCTGGTTTTTACGACCCTGAGATAGAAGCCTTTTGAAAACATTGTGGGGAAAGGAGAAAATGCTGGTAACCAGCATTTTCTCCTTTCCCCACAATGTTTTCTACCCTGCTGGAAACAAATTGCAATTTTTGAGTTATGTTTATTTTGTAGTCTGCAGGTGCTTTCAATTTGGACCAGTCTAAAATTCCGTTGTTTGGTAAAGGGTTAACCCACAATGTTTTTTTCTGTCGGACAAATTCCATCATTATTGCAATATCTAATTTGTTGTGTGGGATGCTTTTCCATTTGGACTGGTCTAAAATTTCGTTGTTTGAAAAAAAACACTTTTACTAAACAATCCCTGATTTTTATGACCCAGAGGAACAAGCCGTCTGAAAACATTTTTGGAAAAGGAGAAAATGCTGGTTACAAGCATTTTTCCTTTTCCGACAACATTTTCTATCCTTCACAAGACAAACTTAAATTTTTCAGTCTCTTTTATTTAGTTAATTGCCTGCAAATGCTTTCGATTTGGACAAACCTAAAATTTTGTCGTTTGGCAAAGAATTATACTCAACTTCTCTGGCTCAACTTGTTTGTCCTTGAAGAACTTGTTTAGACAGAAGTAGGTTGAAAATTATTTCCTGAACTCTTTACCAAATGACGAAATTTACCACTTGTCCAAATTTGAAAGCATTTGCAGATGACAAATTAACTCTTTACCACACAATGATGACTTTTGACGAGCCTGAGGTTGAAGCCTTTAGAAAACATTTTGGGAAAAGAAGAAAATGCTGGTAACCAAATCAAATTTTGATTATTCAGTCACATTTATTTTGTTGTATGCAAATGCTTTCAATTTGGACCAGCCAATAAATTTGTCGTTTGGTAAAGAGTTAAAGGTGGCTCAAATTTTGAAAATTGTCCTCGATAGAGGAAGAAAACATTGTGGAAAAAAGAGAAAATGATGGTGACCAGTAATTTTTTTACTTTTCTACAATATTTTTCGCCCTTCCAAAGATCTATTTCATCCTTTGAATTCAAGTAACTTCTCATTTGCTAAAAAAGGCTTTTAAAATTAGAGGTATAAAAATTTGTTTAAGATTAGCCTATCACCATGCAAACATGATTCTTCATTTCCCTTGGATATTTATTTTTTATTGTGGTAAAAGGAGTAATTTATTTTCAACAGAATTTTGCCTCTTTTCCGTCAATGATTTCTGTAGTATTATAAGTCAAACAGTATCTTAATTTCTGATACTGCTTTTGATATCAGGTTGTCCACTTCAGTGTTCTCAAAGTGTGCTCATTATAATTGGTTACAATTTTTAACTCTGTACCAAACCACAAAAATTTAGACTGGTCCAAATTGAAAGCATTTGCAGACGACAAATCAAAGGTTGCAGAAAATTAGGAAATTTTTCTTTGAAAGGTTAGAAAGGTTAGAAAACATTGTGGGAAAAGGAGAAAATGCTGGTTACCAGCATTTTCTCCTTTTCCCACAATGTTTTCAAAAGTCTTTTTTCATGGGGTGGTTAAAAGTCTGGATTATATTGTAAAGGGTAACACTCAAAGAGCGCCAAATAAACCCAACGGACACTTAACCCTTTACCTCACAATCTATACTTTTGACGACCCTGAGATAGAAGCCTTTTGGAAACATTATGGTAAAAGGAGAAAATGCTGGTAACCAGCATTCTTTCCTTTTCTCACAATGTTTTCTACCTTGCTGGAAACAAGTTGCAATTTTTGAGTAACGTCTAATTTGTCATCTGCAAGTGCTTTTAATTTGGCTTAACAAGTGTAAAATTTTGTTGTTTGGGAAAGGGTTAAGCTATGCTCTGACAAAAGAGGGTTTAATGTATCACTGGTAAAAGAAGTCATCACTTAATCCTTTACAACACAATCTATACTTTTGAAAACCTGAGATAGGAAACACGATGGAAAAAGGAGAAAATGCTGGTAACCAGCATTTCCTCCTTTTCCCACAATGTTTTCTACCCTTCACAAAACAATTTTCAAATTTTCAGTCACTTTTGATTTTGTCATCTGCAAATGCTTTCGATTGGGACAAGCCTAAAATATTTTCGTTTGGTATTGAGTTAATGATGGGTCCATAGGATACAGTTATTCTTAAAGAATCCAATGGATCTGGAGAGATAAAAAGGTCGTTCTGAAACGTAGAAAATTTACCCCAGTATTGCACAAAGTTTTGACCCACTGTCAGCCTGAGCAGTCCGCACATTGATACTTTTTGCAGATGCATTCAGTCCCCCTTTTCCCAGAGCATGGCTCATTTTTCGTTCTTGTAATAATACCCTAGTAAGTGCAGTTTTAACTGAACTGTTGACAAGATATATGACTCTTTTCAGGGCCAAATATATGAAATTAATCCTTATTAGTGCCTGAAAATAGAATCCACCAAGACAGGTTTTGTCTCATGGGCTTGACTAAACAAGAGGGCAGAATAGATCCAGGATCAGAATGCACAGAATATGCAGTCTGATCTTGATCCATGCCATCCGCAAAAGTAGAGCTGGGTATCGCCAAGAAAAATGTATCGCGATACTATCGCGATACCAGACAGGCGATACGATACAATATCACGATACTTAATTGGTCCAGATTAACTTAATGACAGTCTATTAAAAGAGAGACTGTTTTCATGTGATATGCGCAAACAAGATTTTATAAATAGATCTACATGTTCACAGTTATAAGCTCTTCAAAGACTTTAGGAACCTTTTCTCAAACTGTGCAACCATTTTTGGCAAAATCAATCCAAATGTTTGCTAAAACAAGTAGGTATGTGAGATACCATCGAACTGGTCCAATTCCTGTACAAAATCTATCAGATCGGTAGTGCTGGGCAATCAGGTTGAAATCACAAATGATTATTGTTTTGTAATCTGAAGAGCACACCAACTAGTTATCTGTTGTACAATCGGTGTCTCCATTTAACTGAGAATGCCTTTTGGTAGCATGGACCAACACGGGAAGTAACTCTAATTGTGTTATCGTTCTTGCGCCAAAAAAATGGTGCAAAATTATTGCCCTTTTAGGGGGGTTGAATTACGCCAATTTTCGGTATTTTTTGCTTAATTTTTCCAGAAGAAAGGCTTGTGGGACTGTAGCCAAGACATTTATGAACACGTGCACCCAACTCTCAGACCTGAACGATCTTTCTTTGACTTGGAAAAAAAACATTGAAAAATGAAAATTTGTTTTTTGCAAAGAAAGAGAAGGTGCACGCATGTAAAACCTACTATTTCTTGTTTATTCATCATTTTTCTGATAAAATCAGTCAAGAATACTTCTTAAAATGGTTGTGAAATGTGTTTTTACAGCTGTTTTCTGAGATAGGTCAAGCTGATCGAGAAACCGGAAGTGACTTTTTCAAAATGGCCGCCCCCATTTTTCCTCATTAGAAAATCGTTAGAGTTCCTATTTTCTGTTGTAAATCACAATTTAGTCATTGAAATCTGTCATTCTGAGAACAGAATCCATTTTAAGTCATTAATTAGTCGCATATGGCATTTTTTCAGTGTTTATTTACTGTTAGATTGCTTCTGGCTTGTTCGTCCCAAAACCATTTCGTCCCTTGGCTTGATCATCCCATGGTTTTTTGCTTGGGCTTGTTTTCTAATCATCCACAAATAACTTTGAATTTTCAATCACATTTATGTTGCTCTATTCAATGATAACAATTTGGACTTGTCCAAAATTTTGTCATTTTATAAAGAGTTAAAATGCTTGCAGTTCTATTGTCATTTTCTTCGGAAAACTGTTTTTCAACACATTTTTAGTGAAATTTGCGAATTTGAACACTAGATAAAGCCTGAGAATGGATTGTTTTCTTCAACAAAAAGTGGAATACTGTAGACATTATTCATATTTTAACTCTTTAACACACATTCCCAACTTTAACAGAATAAACCTGTTCAAAACATTGAGGGAAAAGTAGAATATGCTGGTAACCAGCATTTTCTCCTTTTACCACAATATTTTTTACCCTTTCCAAACAGATTTCAACATTTTGGTTGCATTTATTTTGTTGTCTGCTTATGTTTTCAATTTTACCAGTCTAGGATTTTGTTGTTTGGTAAAGAGTTAAATGAGCTAAAGGCCTGAAATTTCCTGTTCTCTCATATTTGAATTATGATTTGTAAAGTAGAATTTGTAAAAGCCCCCTTTTTCACAATACTGAATACTGTGATTGGTGCAAGGCGAGCAAACTTTGAAATAATAATAATAAAAAAGATTGCCATGTGAAGTATTAATCATCTTAGTGCAAGTCCCATCCAATTTAGTGAAAAAATGAATTTTGCCACCTTACCCACTCCCGTGCAGTGATATGCTTAGGTAAGCAATAAAAAAATATATGTACATTTCCTCTAATTTCAAAAACTGTGACAGAGCCACCAAAGAAGAAAAAGAAGAGAGATGGGGAGGAAATAGATTATTAATAGTTTAAACTGTTAACAGTTCAATGATGATATTATGATTTCCATCAACTCTATGTGTTTTCTGTGCAAATTTGGTGCTCGGTGCACATGTTAAAAAAATTAATAAAAAATTAGATTGAAGTACAGGCATTACTTCTTTGGTTTTCTTTGTAGAGGATTGGTAGTAGGACTGGTTGATGCAGAAAGAAAAATAATTTATTTGGATTTGACTTATTTTATAAGGTTGAGGTAAAATTTACGACTTTTCCCATAGAAATAATTTGGGTGTTTTTCAATGTATTGCAACAGGCCATACTAAAAAATTCGTAAAAAAAAAAGTACTGGTCCGATAAGGAAAAAGTTGAGTGTTTTGAACTTCTCAAACCTTAGTCCTGGTATGTGGAAAGTTTCAGATTTCTATTTCAAAATCCAAAAAATCATTGTTCCACCCTACTTTTGGCTTTAAATACCATGACAGTTTGTCTACATGATATTAAGTTTATAAGGATGCTTTGTTTTGTACTTCAAAAATCAATGGTTTTGCAGTACCATTTAGAGTTTTTGCTTTATTCAATATCATTCATTTTGGTCCTCTATTTTCAATTTTCAAAAGTTTAAAAAAAAAAATTAGACATATTTCAAGCATTTGCAGACTCCCCCCACCACGTAGTTCTGTATTTTCATTTCCTAAAACAACAATTTCTTCACTCATGAACAGCATTTTAGCCTCAACTTACTGTTTTATTCATAGATTTGTGTAAATCCACTGTTTAACTTCACTATTAAAAATGAGAAGATAGTTTTAAGTCCATCTGATCGGACGATGCCATGCTGATCATTGTAGTGTCATGGGTTTTCACGGTTTTTTTGGCGATCGATTTTTTCATGACAAATAAATTTTGGAGAAGTATTACTACATGATTTGACATCAGTTTGTCATTTTGAATAGCAGGAAACTTTAAAATCGGTCCTTTTACACTAGATCAGAGGATTAACACCTTTATTACGTTGTCATAAATAACTCGCCAGCTTCATGATCATGCGCGTGTCTTTTGCATTTATACTGATCGTGTTTAGCCCATATTTCTGCCTAATGCATTAAAACTAGGTTATTTGAAGCTCTAGACCATAACTTAATGCGTCAGATTGACAATTAGGCAGATATTTTTCAGCCTCAAAGACATCAAGTCAATTTCCCAGCGTCAAAACCCGCACTATAGTCAACTTCGGAAGACAGTTGCCGATCCGCATCTCATTCATTTGTTATTTAAAAAGAATAAAGACAATTCAAACTGTGCTATCTTTCGCTAGCAAATAATCAAATTGCAGCTTATATTCGTCCCCTAAATCAAATGACCTTGTTAATTAATGCTTTATTTTATTTTACAGTCCTTGTAAAACGGGTAAGGAGGCAAACCAATCAAAACGCAGCCGCAACTTTTTGGACACGAAGAAAATATGATAACCTTAGAACGTTCCGAATTAGCATCTATATTTAAAACCTGGAAAACCCTAAGCATGAGCGAGTGACTGTAAACATTTCGCTTCAAATTATTCTCCAAATTGCAAAGTTTTATGAATTTCATTGTGTCTAGGGCGAGTTCTTTAACGTTCTTGTATTTATAGCAGAGACAAACTGTGCGTATTTTTTTTCCTATTTTATACATGAATCATTTACATTGACACGTGATCTCACAAACAGTGCACACGACACGACGTAAATGTATCGCCAAGTATCGATACAACGAGTTAGTATCGCGATATACTATCGCCAGCAAAAATATCACGATGCACCGATGCATCGATGATATCGCCCCAGCTCTACGCAAAAGTCCTTCTTGCTTCTTGTGGCGCTGAAATGGGTCATGCAAAGCATGCAGTATATACCAAAGGTGGACGACATAAACTAAGTCTTTAAGATGTTTTATACAGTTAAGCCTGCAGTGTTGACCAAAGGTTAGACTGCATCTTTTGTGCAGTCTAATATTGATCTACACAGACCACAACAAGTAGAGTCTTTAAGAGTCTCTTGTATTTAGACACCCATCAAATCTCTGGACTCTTTCATTATAGCAAGATATTAAATAACAGAGATAGCTTGTTTTGTTGAATAGTTTGTTGAATAGAAAGAATACCCTGATCTGAGAGAAATAATGTTGAAAACAGTGTGTAATACTTGGCAAATGCTTCAACCTGTTTCATGACGGCAGAATATTGAATAAGAGAAATATCTGGCCTAGGTGAATAAGTCAGTTAAGATCAACCTAGCCTGTATCAAGAATGACAGTTATAGCTCACTATTAGTGTTTTCCTATGTTTTTAACGACCAATTCATGACTTATCATTTATTTCTGGCCAACACATTTGTCTTCCAACCTGTATTATTGCAATGACAGTGCAATTAACATTATTGCACCCTTTACCTCCCAACAAAACTTTTGAATGACCAAATTGAAAGCATTTGCAGACGAAAACTTGAATGTATCTCAAGTGATAGTTTCTGTCTTTGATAGGGTAAAAAGTATTGTGGGAAAAGGAGAAAATGTTGGTCACCAGCACTATCTCCTTTTCCCACAATATTTTCAAGAGTCCTTCTCTATCAGGATTGTTAAACTTGAGGATTATGTTTTAACTCATTACCAAACGACAATATTTTAGATTGGTCCAAATTGAAAACATTTGCAGACGACAAAATAAAAGTGACTGAAAATTTGAAATTTGTTTTGTGAAGGGTAGAAAACAGTGTGGGAAAAGGAGAAAATGCTGGTTACCAGCATTTTCTCCTTTTCCCACAATGTTTTCTGAATGGTTCGTTCTCAGGGGCGTCAAAAATAGGGATTGTGCGGTAATGGGTTAAAGGGTTATCTCTTTACCAAATAATCTTATGTCTTTGTGACCCTGAAGAAAAAGCCTCTTAAAAAACCTTTTTTGAAAAAAAAAAAGAGAAAATGGTGGTCACCAGCATTTACTCCTTTTCCAAAAAAGTTTTCTAAAGCTTGCATCTTCTGCAGGGGTCATTAACTCTTTACCAAACAAAAATATTTTAGCCTTAGTCCAAATTAAGAGCATTTTCAGAAGACAATTTCAGCATGGCTCAAATGGTGTAATTTTTCATTGATTAAGCAGAAAACATTGTGGGAAAAGGAGATGCTGGTTACCAGCATTTTCTTCTTTTCCCACAATGTATTCAAAAGGCTTCTTTTCTAGGAGCGTCAAGAGTCAGCATTGTGTGGTTAACCCTTTCCCAAACAAGCCCTGGTTTTTACGTGTCTGCAGTAAAAGTCTTTTGAAAACACTGCGGGAAAAGGAGAAATTGCTCGTAACGAGCAATTTCTCCTTTTCCCCCAGGGTTTTCTACCCTTTTTGAGAACTTTCTGCCATTTTCTCAAAATCTAGATTTGTTGTCTGCAAACTCTTTCAGTATGGAAGAGTCCAAAATTTGTCGTTTGGTAAAGGGTTACGAGATAACTCTGCACCATATGTTAAAATTTTAGTCTTAGCAATCACTCGATTCAAAGTATCTGTAAACGACAAAATAAATGTTTTTCAAATAATAATTATATCTGATAAAGTAGAAAGCATAGTGGAAAAAGGAGAAAATGCTAAATGCCAGCATTTTGTTCTTTTTCCCCCACAATATTTTGTAAAGCCTTCTCTTTGAGTATTGTTAAAACTTGGGGCTGATCCTGAGGAAGAGGCATTTGGAAAATATTTTGGGAAAAGGTGAAAAATGCTGGTTACCAGCACTTTCTCGGCATCCAGTAATGTTTTTAACTCTTTACCAAACAATAAAATTTTAGACTTATCCAAATTGAAAGAAGACAAATGAAACTCATAAATTGAAATTTGTTTCCAGGAGGATGGAAAATATTGTGGAAAAACGAGAGAATGCTGGTGGCAGGCATCTTTTCCTTTTCCCACAGCATTTTCAAAAGGCTACTATCTTAGGTAATTATAACCAGGTATTGTTTGGTAAAGGATTAACTCTTTACCACATAATCCCGACTTTTGACGACCCTGAGAAAGAAAGCCTTTGAAAGAATTGTGGGAAAAGGAGAAAAACCAGCATTTTCCCCACTATCTTAGGTAATTATAACCAGGCAATTTTTGGTAAAGGGTTAAATCTTTACCATACAATCCCGACAATTGACGACCCTGAGAAAGAATTAATAAAGCCTTTGAAAACATTGTTGGAAAAGGAGAACATGCTGGTTGTTCTCCTTTTCCCACAATATTTTCTACCCTTTCCAAATCAAAATTCAGTTTTTGATTCACATTTATTTTGTCGTCTCCGAGTGCTTTCAATTTGGACTAGTCCGAAATCTTGTCATTTGGTAAAGAGTTAAAGCCTGCATCTTCCCTAGCATACTTAACATTAACTCATTTGCAAACGACAATATTATAGACTTGTCCAAATTGAAAGCATTTGCAGACAACAAAATAAAAATGACTGGAAGTTTGAAATTTGTTTTGTGAAGGGTAGAAAACATTGACGGAAAAGGAGAAAATGCTGATTACCAGCATTTTCTCCTTTTCCCACAATGTTTTCTAAAGGCTTCTTTCTCAGGGTCGTCAAAAGTAGGGATTGTGTGGTAATGGGTTAAACTGTGATTGTTAGATGCATGTTTATTTTATTTCTGTTTATTTTCAGTATCCACAGAGAGACTATACAGAAGCAAATTGGAATGTGCCTTTAATGAGAGTCTCCCAGGTAAACAATACTCTTTTCTATCCCTTTACCAAATGACAAAATTTTAGACTGGGCCAAATTTAAAGCACTTGCAGATGACAAAAGAAACGTAGCTCAAAAATTGAAATTTGTTTCCAGCCGGGTAGGAAAAGGAGAAAATGCTGGTTACCAGCTTTTTTTAACTCATTACCAAATGACAAATTTTTGGACTGGACCAAATTCAAAGCATCTGCAGACAACAAATTAAATCTTGGTCATATGATGATTTCTGACTTTGATAGGGTAAAAAGTATTTTGGGAAAAGGAGTAAATGCTGGTTACCAGCATTTTCTCCTTTTCCCACAATGTTTTCTAGAGGCTTCTTTCTCAGGGTCGTTAAAAGTTGAGATTGTGTAGTAAAGAGTTAAAAAGACTTTCTTCTGCAGAATGTTTTTTACCTTTCAAGAACAAATCATGCAGAAGATTGCTTTTGATATTTTCAACAGAAAGGAGATGTCATTTCAATTTTCTTTTCTGTGGTTTTGTAAGTCTCTCTAAGTCCACCTCATACCAACACACCCACACCTATTGTATTGATTGATTTATCAGTGCTTAAAATTCCCCAAAATGTTAAAAAGCAATCAGTATTTATCAAGGTGACTGTTTACATGTATGTGTCATAGATAGTGGTCAGTCATTTAACTCTCTACCAAATTACAAAAATTTAAACTGGTCCAAAACAAGACAGCTTACCGCTGTTCATTGTTCAACTGGATGCGACAGATCAAAGATCAGACTGCAAGTTCTGTTTAGTCTGACACCGTCCAACAACACGTTGAAATCCGCCATCTTACTAAACGCGATGTGACCATAAATTTCGTGGGGTAAAACTGTAGTAAATGTATACAACCCTCTTGCTTCGAATGACTTACAGGTTACGTCATCTAGATCTACCCCAAATAAAAAAAATTACTGCAAACGCGTGTGTACCGGTGACAGTCATAAAATCACGTTGAAGGACGGCTTGAATTATATTTGGGTTGTTCATTAGATTTGGTGATGACAAGATGGCGGATTTCAACGTGTTGTTGGACGGTGTCAGACTAAACAGAACTTGCAGTCTGATCTTTGATCTGTCTCATCCAGTTGAACAATGACTGAACTCGTATTAAAAAGCAAATTTTCGAAGTCGCACAAGACTGAACTTAGATCTATACAATTTTGACCCTTCACGCATGTTCTAAAAATAGATGCAAATTTGTCGGTGTTAACTATTTCGGACACACTTTAGGACATCAAGGTAAAAGGCGTCATTTCATTTATAATACACGAATCGAGCTCTAAACAACAGATCTGTTTCCTTCTGTCACAATATACCGGCGAATATGCGGTATGCCGTCTTGTTTTCCTAAGTGATCCCAGAGATAAGGGAAAGGGTGGCTTCGGTAGCCGGAGCAATTTCAAAGCAGACAATTCTGAAAATGTCGTCATATCTTACACGGCTTAAAATTTGACTGGAAACTGTGACTACGGGATTAAATGATAACGATGTAAATTGTAAATAATTACACATGTTTTAATTGATAGACTCGAGACCGGCGGTCACTTTATCAGATAAGTGTCATAAACTTTACACCCTTTACACTCGATATGATACCTGCATACTTCTCATCGATCGATTCCCGTCTTATATTATTTCATATCAACGAAATTATATGAATCCACAGTAAGTACTGTGAACAGCAGCCAATCTGTGTACAGCAGCCAATTTGGGCTCATCCCTTGACTGGCTGCTGTACACAGATTTGACTGTACTTAATATTTAGCAAACAAAATGTCATAGATTGCCCCTTTTTTGGACAACTTAAGCATACCATTATTCGTAAAGGAGCTTTTGCTTCTTGCAAGCAAATTTTTTTCTTTTTCCGCAATGTTTTCAGTACTTTGTTCATTTACAATGTTTCAATTGTATGATTTCACTTTAATCTAAAATATTAATCTGCTTATCAAATAAAATGAAAAATTTGAAGTTGATTAAGAAAAACCTAAATGTTGTTGCATCAAAGTTAATGTTTTTGACGTAAAAAATCTCCTTATTGGACAGTGTGGATCCAAGATCAGACTGCTCCTTCTGTGCAGTCTGATCTTGATCTAAACTGTCTGCAAAAGGCCCTCAAGTCTGGCTTAGCAGCCTCAGAATTAAACAAAATGAACTTATCTTAACCCTTGAACAGCTTTATAATTCAAATGGATAAACTATACTCAGCACAAAAGATTTGGATTTTGCAATTTCAAATCTCTTTATGTCTGAATATCTGGCATAAACACAGACAATGTGGATCCACCATCAGACGCCATATTACAAGCAGTTTGATCATTATCTACAATGAACACACAACCAAATTATTTTAGGTTTAGCACAGAAAATTCCCCAAGTCATTAGAAAGCAGTCAAAGTTGTTCAGTACCTCCTTATTTGAATTTAAGTGGATTGTGGTCAGTCAGCAAATGGGCCATGTAAACCACAGTCCTTTCAGTGGATTTACAATGAAGAAATTCCTTTCATTCTATATCTATTTTAATTTTTAAATGCTGAAAGGGTAGTGGTTGTGGTTGTTTTGATTTTCTAGCAACTATAGAAACGTTTTTCATTTTGTTTTGGAATTCAACAGCATTTAACCCATTACCACACAGTAATATTTTAGATCTATCCAAAATGAAAGCATTTGCTGACGCCAATTTCAAAGTGGCTTAAATGGTGCAATTTTGCTTTGATAGGGAAGAAAACTTTGTGGGAAAAGGAGAAAATGCTGATTACCAGCATTTTCTCCTTTTCCCACAATGTTTTCTAAAGACTTCTTTCCCAGGATCGTCAAAAGTAGCCATTGTGTGGTATTGGGTTAAACAGATGTGGTCATATCATGGCAGTCAGTGACATACTTACGTGTTTCTTGGCTTTCTCACATCAGTATTGATTCAACTTTCTTCCAAAGCTACAGACTGGTAACCAGCATTTTCTCCTCTTCTCACAATGTTTTCTACCCTTCCAAAAGCAATCTTTGAAATTGGAGTCACATCTATTTTGTGACCTGCATATAATTTCAAGTTGGACTGGTTATAAATTTTGGCATTTGGTAAAAAGTTAACAGTTGAGATTTCATTTTATCTGGAGCCCAAAGGGGGATAAGCCCAGCCCACAGTGTTTGATTTCAAAACACATTTCCTTACCCTTATGAGTAGCAAATCATTCCAACAGATATTAATATTTTAGTCTGAAAGTGGGAACAAAAAAATTGTAGTTTCAAGCTGTTAATCAGGGTCCTGTGTGCCTCAGTGTGGGACTCCTATCCAAGAGGTCCCAGGTTCAAGCCCCATTGGATCCACTGGGCACTTTGTTGGAGTGTCCTTGGGCAAGACGCTTCAGAGCCCTAGCCTAGTACTGGTAAAACCCAGGCAGTGCATGAATATGTGAGCTATTGTCATGATATGACTGAAATTATGTTGAAAGCGAAGTAAAACACCATCCAGATAGACTATTACTCAAGCTGTAAATCAAGATCAGACTGCCCAGAATAAGCAGTCAGTGTTTTTGTCCAACATTACCCCTTTACCTCACTGTAAAACGTTAGACTTGTCCAAATCCAAAATAATTGCAGACCACAAATGTGGCTCAACTGATTGATTGATTGTATGGTGTTTAGTGCTGTTTTCAACATTATCTCAGTGTTGTTGCTGCGGCCAGTGCACCTATCCTTGCTTTACTGATGTCTCTGTTATTAGTACTGGGCACAGTTTTCTTTACAAGCCTCTGGCTGCTTTCCCACATAACTATCATTGAAACAGTGATCAGCAGTGAGAGAGGAATGAATCCTGTTGCAATGACTGTCATCAACCCTTGGCCAAACCAGGGATCAAACCCACAGCCCCTTGTAATCCAGTCGTACACACTACCGTCTGAGCTATTGGGGCTCGGCCATTGTGGTTCAAATTGTAGAAGTTGTCTTTGACAGGGAAGAAAACATTGTGGGAAAAGGAGAACATGCTGGTTACCTTAATCTAGACCACACAATCCTTAACCCATTCCCAAACAATCCTTGGTTTTCACGAGTCTGGAATAGTAACCTTTTGAAAACATTGCGGGAAAAGGAGAAAATGCTGGTGACCAGCATTTTCTCCTTTTCCCACAATGTTTCTTACCCTATCATAGACAGAAATAATCTTTTCAGCAAGAGTTGAATTGTCATCTGCAAATGCTTTCAATTTGGTCTAGTCCAAAAGTTTGTCGTTTGGGAAAGGGTTAACTTGAAGAAACCTTAAGAAAGAGGACTTTTTAAAAAACATTCTGGGACAAAGAGAAAAATGTTGGTACACTATTTAGAACAATAACAAAGGTTGTGATTTAATCCTTTACCTCACAGTGCTGAGTTTTAATGACCCTGAAGGAGAAGCCCTCTGAAAACATAGTGAGAAAAAGGAGAAAATGCTGGTAACCAGCATTTTCTCCTTTTCCTACAATGTTTTCTACCTTATCAAAGATACCTTCCACTTTTATTACCACATAGTTATTAATAAAGTGTACTTTGTAATTTATGCTTTGAGTTTAAATGATGGTAAAATTTTGCAATGTGGTAAAGGTGAAGGTTTAAAAAAAATCAAATAAATTATTTTATGTCAGATAGTGATCAAGATTACAGCAAAAGGCCATTGTTCTGTATTTTATGTCAGATAGTGATTAAGATTAGACAGCAAAAGCCATTAGACTTGTTTGAGGCTCAATGGTTTAATTCTAAATGAACAGTTCTCTGCAAAAAGGGGGTTTAACCCTTATCCTGCTTAATAGCTACAATTGAATTTTCAATTCGAGATCAATAACCCAAATTTTGCTGTTTTAAAGTTGAGTTTTTGGCAATTGTATCTTCTGATCGGACAGTATTGATCAAAGATCAGACTGCATATTTTGTGCAGTCTGATCTTGATCTACACAGTCTGCATAAGGTCAGTGAGGCACGCTTAGCAGCCAAAGGGTTAACTCTACCAAATAACAAAATTTTAGCCTAGTCCAAATTGAAACCATTTGTAGAGGACAATTTCAATGTACCTTAACCCTTTAGTCCATAGATACTCATTTCTATGCATTGCTTGTAGGAGCCTTTAGAAAACATTGTGGCAAAAGGTGAAATTGCTCGTGTCTAGCAATTTCACCTTTTGCCACAATGTTTTCTACACTATCAAAAGGTGTCGAATACACATAAGAAACGCTTCATCCCTGCTGTTATTTAGGGTCAGTTAGAGATACCATAGAAAGAGTTAAATGGCATCGTATTTCTTTTGATAAGGTGGAAAACATTGTGGGGAAAAAACAGAAAATGCTGGTTACCAGCATTTCCTCCTATTTCCCCACAAGGTTTTTAAAGGGCTATTTCCGTACATTTGTTAAAACTTTGGATTGTAGGGTAAAGAGTAAATGCATTTCCTCGATGCATGAAACAAAATGAATCTTTAAACAATTATTGATCCATAAAACCCATTTTGTAAAATATGGCCAGCTGAATTGTTTGGTAGAATGGTCCTTAGAGTTGCAGAAAATAGAATTAAAGCAAAAAAGCTTTGACCCAGGTCAGCCTGTGCCAATCGCACAGACTGACTTGGGTCAAAGCATTTTGCGAAAGCATTAAACCACCTTTTGCAGGAGCATGGGTCACATAAGATTTTCTGATATATTTCTGTGCTGAGATGCTTGTTTAATTACCGTATCAGCTTTCATTGAAACCTTAACTCTTTACCAAAGGACAAAATACTAAACTGGTCCAAATTGAAAACACTTGTAGACGACAAAATTAATGTGACTGAAAAGTAAAAAATTTGTTTTTGAAAAGTAGAAAACATTGTGGGAAAGGGAAAAAATGCTGGTTACGAGCTCGCATTTTCTCCTTTTCCCACATTGTTTTCAGGAGGTCTTTCCTCTGGTATGTAAAAACCAGGGATTGTTTAGTATAGGATTAAAGAACAATTCCATGAGTCAACTCTTTACCATACAGTCCCAAGTTTTAATGACCCAATTGCAAGAAGCCTTTTTAAAAACATTGTGGGAAAAAGCAAAAGTGCTGGTAACCAACATTTTCTCCAATTTCTAACACATTTCAGGGAGAACTCATTCTTTCAGTTTGGTCTAGTCCAAAATTTTGTCCTTTGGTAAAGAGTTTAAGTCTTTACCACACAATCCCGACTTTTAATGACCCTGAGACACAAGCCTTTTGAAAATATAGTAGGAAAAGGAGAAAATGCTGGTAACCAGCATTTTTTTCCTTTTCCCGCAATGTTTTTCAACCTTCCCAAACCAAAATTCACTTTTTAAGTCAAATTTATTTTTCCGTCTGCAAATACTTTCAATTTGGACCAGTCGAAAAATTTTGTCATTTGGTAAAGAGTTAATATGCAGAGCCAGCTTTTTTTGAAGAAGAAATATGTAAGTGCAAGGACATGGTTTTCATCAAAATGTATGGAAAACATTATGGAAAAAGGAGAATTTGCTTGTTTCTCTCAATATCTCAACATCCCTTCACGTAATGAGAGGCCAGTAGCAACTGATTTTAAAATTTCCCAGTATCGAGGAGTGAATTCAAGGGAGGTAACTTTGTTAAATCAATTGTTTGACAATTGAATAGTTATTCCAACTTTGTTTCTGGTTTATTTTTCAGATTTAACCCACAGCTATGACGCTGCCTTATTTCCAAAGAGAAAACATGTTTTCAAGAAATTCTTTCGTAAGTAAATTGTCTTTCTTTCATTCTAATTGTCTAAACCTGTATGATTATAATATCATCATTAAGTTTGATGAACAATTTTAATGCCATTCAAAGCAGTGTAACACTCTTTGTGGCATTAACCCTTATCCTGCTGAATAACTTAACCCTTTACTCCATAGATACTCATTTCTACGCATTGTTTGTTGGAGCCTTTGGAAAAACATTGTAGCAAAAGGTGAAATTGCTCGTGACGAGCAATTTCACCTTTTGCCACAATGTTTTCTATGCTATCAAAACGTGTCATATACACATAAGAAACAGCTTCATCCTTGCTGTTATCTAGGGTCAGTTAGAGATACCATAGAAATGCCTTATGGGGTAAAGGGTTAATTCATTACCAAACTTTGAAATTTTGGACCAAAGTATTATTTGCAGATGACCATATGAATGCAACTGAAAAACAGAACTTTGTTTTGGGAAGGGTTGAAAAAGGAGAAAATGCTGGTTACCAGCATTTTTTCCGTTTCCCACAGCGTTTTCGAGGGGTTTCTTTCTCAGGGTCGTTAAAATTCAGGATTATGTGGTAAATGGTACACTCAAAATGATAGAAGGAAACCTTAATGTTGCTATATCAGTTATATTTTGGGGAGAAAAATCAACTCATCAGATAGTGTTGATCCAAGATTAGACTGTACATTCTGTGCAGTCTGATCTTGATCTACACTGCTTGCTAAAAGTCCTTGAGTCATACACTTAGTAGCATACAGGTTAAAAAGGATCATATTCATCTATTTCTAAACAATCCTGAGTTTAAAGATCCTAAAGGAGAAGGCTTTTGAAAGAATTGTGGATTAAGGAGAAATGCTGAGTTACCATTATTTTTCCTCCTTTTCCCACAGTGTTTTCTATCCTGTCAGTGATAAATCCCATCAGTAGAGCCACGCTCATAATTTGTGTTCTGCAGAATGCTGTTATAGGTGACAATTCTACCAAGTGTAGGCGTTAGGATACCTTTGTAGCAAACAACAAAAAATTAGACTGGTCCAAATTGAAAGCATTTGCAGACAAAAAAATAGATGTGACTCAAAAGTCGAAATTTGATTTTGGAAGGGTAGAAAACCATTTTAGGAAAAGGAGAAAATGCTGGTTGCCGGCATTTTCTCCTTTTCCTACAACCTTTTCAAAGGCTTTCTCTTATCAGGGTTGTTAAAAGTTGGGATTGTGTGGTAAAGAGCATTAATGTGTGCAAGTAGGAAATGCCTACTTAGTTTTAACTATACAAATATAACTGTTTTATGCCGCTGTGGTTGATGGCCTTTGAAAACACTGTGGGAAAAGGAGCAACAGCTTGTAAGAAGCAATTGCTCCATTTCTCACAATGTTTTCAAAACCATCTTTAGCCATCCTGAAAAAATGTTTTACCTTTTATGTCAGTTGTCATGGTTTTGTGTGTTCGTACAGAGATAGGATGTACAGTAAAGGGATAAGTTGAACCAGTGACCTTTAGGGGAATTTCAAACTTCCTCTCACAAATTTAAAGTCATAAACAGTGCAATTTCTGACTTGTAACAGTCTTTTAAAGAGAGCTCTTTCATAGAAAAAATATTTTATAATAAAACTTCAAAACAAATACACTGATTCAATCTTCCCAATATCTGATTCCTGTATTTAAAATAAAGGGCAAATAACAAGACATATCTGTAAAATTATTATAGTTGTGCACCTTGTGTATTAATTCATTACCGAACGACAAAATTTTAGGTTTGTCCAAATCATAAGCATTTGCAGACAGACAAAGTAAATGAGACAGAAAATTGGAAATGTAGTTTGTTAAGGGTAGAAAAAACTATGGGGAAAAGGAGAAAATGCTGGTTACCAGCATTTTCTCCTTTTCCCACGATGCTTTTTACAGGCTTCTTTCTCAGGGATTGTGTGATAATGGGTTAAAATGACTCAAATGCAGGGCCAGTCATTGCCTGGAGACTGCAATTTCTTGTCGATAGAAATGAAAAGTGTCATTTTGTTTACTATGAAAACGAAGTGTTTTTGATTTGATCACAATATTATGAGAAATAAAAAATTGTGCTTTATAAGTTATGCTTTTTGAAAAGGTTTTATTTGATAAATCTGTGAAAGTATCAACACATGTCAGCCTGCACAGTCCATGTAGGCTGACCTGATAGATCAAAATTTTGCTGTAGGTAAATTTTCTTCATATCAAAGTATGATCACTTTGCTTCATCATTCGGCCAGATTTGTGATGATTTGAGACAACTTGGTACTGTTACGTGCAATGGCCTGGTCACCTAACCAGGCACTTACCTGATACATGTTTCTCAATTATCACATAGAGAAATACACCAGACTACATTGCTCTAAAAGCTAACTCAACAAGCACGGTAGGTTTGAAGTGCTTGTATCGTATATCTAACCTCTCTGTGTGACGTTATTCTTTCTCTTTGAGAAGTCTTGACCCTGATATTTACAGCCAATAGAACCAGGGGAAGTTACATGGTAAGGTAACTCCAGTTAGGCAGTTGTCATAATCCCTCCTCTGCCTCCAAGTGTAATGGCGCAAGGACCTTGGCAACCATCCAGGCACAAACCACAACGCTGTTGCTTTACTTGCATTGAGAGAGGTGCACCAAACCGCATCCTTGTTTACAGCAAGGCAGGTTTGAAGTACTTGTTATATTAATTCTTAACCTCTCTACGTGACACTTTAACCATGTCACTTAACCCTTTACTCCATAAATACTCATTTCTACGCAGTGCTTGTAGGAGACTTTGGAAAACATTGTAGCAAAAGGTGAAATTCCTCGTCACGAGCAATTTCACCTTTTGCCACAATGTTTTCTATGTTATCAAAAGGTATCATATACACATAAAAAACGGCTTGATTCTTGCTGTTATTTAGGGCCAATTAGAGATACCATAGAGATGCCTTGTGGGGTAAAGGGTTATCTTGTACAGAGAGAATTTATAATGCACCAAACAACATCGCTGTTAAAACTAGCTCAACTGCAAGGCAGGTTTTAAGTGCTTATATATCTAACTTCTCTCCCTGACAGTACAGTGCATTACGTAACACTATTATCAAACAGTCCCAATTAATAATGATCCCTGTGGAAAACGGATTTTTGAAAACATAGTGTGAAAAGGGGAAAATGCGTTTTTTCCTTTTCTCACTATGTTTTCTACTTTCTTGCATACAAATTTCATTATTGGTGTAATGGGTAAAAAAAGTGGAAAAGGAAATCCTATTAGCAAACTGAGCACACCTACAGTAAGGAAAACTTAACCCAATGGCTTGAGTGGCATTTTAGACTACACTAAATGTGAAGTTTGATCTTTCACCTAAAATATCTTGTAGGTTCAGTGAATATAATTGCTACTTTGTTACCTATTCTGTCCAAAACAACATTGAAATAACAATAGTTATACTGTTTTTTCCCTCATGGAAATGCGGCATTTTATCACGTAATTACCACACAACAAAATTTTAGACTGGTTCAAATTTAAAACATTTGCAGATGTCAAAATAAAGGTGAAAGAAAAATTGAAATTTGTTCTGGGAAGTGTAGAAAATACTGTGGGAAAAGGAGAAAATGCTGGTTACCAGCATCTTCTCCTTATCCTACAGTGTTTTCAAAAGTAGGGCGTCAAAAGTAGGGATTGTGTGGTAATGGGTTAAGCACTAGCCAAGCCAAGGACACTTAACGCTTAGTCGGTAGCATACAGGACATGAGAACAGGAGGTTGCGTGTTTGATCCCCGACTCAACCATTCTCTTTACGAGGATTGATGATAGTCATTGTGACTACACTCTTTATCACTGCTGACACTTGTCTTGGCGACAGTTATATTGGACAGCAGAGAAACTGGTTTTGAATGAATATTGTGTGCGGTACTGGTTATAAAAAAACTCAAAGAGAGCATGAATAGGTGCACTGGCCACCGTAATACAACGGAAATAATGTTGAAAACACCATTAACTCGTTACCAAATGACAAAATTGTAGGCTTGTCCAGATCAAAAGCATTTTTAGGTAACAAACTAAAAGTGAAAATGAAGTCTGATCTTTCAGCTAAAGTATCCTGTAGATCCAGAGAATATTATGCTACTTTATTACCTATTCTGTCCAAAACAACATTGAAATAGTAATAGTTATACTGTTTTTTTCTCTCATGGAAATTGCGTTATTTTATCGTTTAACCCATTACCACGCAATCCCTACTTTTGACGCCCCTGAGAAAGAAGCCTTTTGAAAACACTGTGGGAAAAGGAGAAAATGCTGGTAACCAGCATTTTCTCCTTTTCCCACAGTGTTTTCTACCCTTCCCAGAACAAATTTCTATTTTTCATTCACCTTTATTTTGTTGTCTGCGAATGCTTTCAATTCGGACAAACCTAAAATATTGTCGTTTGATAATGAGTTAAGCACTAGCCAAGCCTCATCAAATTTGGTAAAGGGTTAAGCCATTACCAAAAAATCCTTTATTTACATGAGTTTGAACAGGAAGGTTTTTGAAAACCAGCACGTGTTCCTTTTTCGGCAATTCTTTTTACCACAACAGAGACCGAAATTATCTTTTAGCTTCATTTAATTTGTTATCTACAAATGCTTTAACCTATTACCACACAATTCCGACTTTTGATGACCCTGAGAAAGAAGCCCTTAGAAAACATTGTGGGAAAAGGAGAAAATGCTGGTAACAGCATTTTCTCCTTTTCCCACAATGTTTTCTACCCTTCACAAAACAAATTTCAAATTTTCAGTCACTTTTATTTTGTCGTCTGCAAATGCTTTCAATTTAGACAAGTCTAAAATATTGCTGTTTGGTAATGAATTAAAGATACGTACATCTACACTTATTTTCGGCGAATTTTTAACCCATTTCATCTTCATTTAATGAAAGATAGTCATTCTTGTATCTATACTACTCACACTTTGATAGGGATCACTTACATATTTCTGTATGGGTTTAAATGTTACAACAGTTTTGCATAAACTTTTTACTATACTGTAAAATTCTAGATTTGTCCAAGTTGAAAGCATTTGCTGTCCAAAAACTATATGCAATGTGCACTACACTGTCTGTCATGGGGTAGAAAACATTGTTGGAAAAGGAGAAAATGCTGGATACCAACATTTTATCCTTTTCCAACAATGTTTTTCAAAGGCTTCTTTCTCAGTGTCTTTAAAAGTTGGCATTGTGAGGTAAAGGCTTAAAGATCCATTTCCACTGGTCATTTTATTGATCAGTGTAGCAATGTAACATATTGTAAAACCAAACATGATACATGCCACATATAGAATTAGGCTGAATCTTTTAGGGTGATCCCTAGCAAATTTTGAGTAGTATACATGCCAAATGAAAGCAAGATTGCAGAGATTATGACTGATAGAAAATGCATTTTGTGTCCTTGAGTGATTTATTTTTTACACCACTACTGTCAGCAGCTGCTGTGTCTATGCATCTGACTGAATTCTGAACCACTCTACACCTTATCAAGCCCGCCCGGGTGGCTCAGTGGTGAGCGTGTCGGACTCATGACCTGGTGGTTGTGAGTTCGATACCCGGTTGAGGCGAACTTTCTTTCCAGCGTATTTTCGCCTCTCACCTCTGCTGAAGCATGTGAGAAAAGTAGTCGGTGGCTTTGGAAAGAAAGTAGTGTAAGTACCGGTGTGAGAAAGCCAGGAAACACATGTGCGTCACCGACCGCCATGATATGACCTTAGCTGTTAAAGTGGCATTAAACCCCAAAACAACCAACCAACCAACACCTTATCAAATTTTAACCAGTTTTAGCAGCGTTTTTCTAGCTTGCTGTGAAGATGTATCTTCTAAAAAGATCACGGCTAAATTTTGTTGTCTGATAAAGAGTTAACCCTTTACTCTATAGATACTCATTTCTATGCATTGCTTGTAGAAGGCTTTTGAAAACATTGTGGCAAAAGGTGAAATTGCTCGTGACGAGCAATTTCACCTTTTGCCACAATGTTTTCTATTCTATCAATAGTTGTCATATACACATAAGAAACGGCCTCATCCTACCTGTTATCTAGGGTCAATTAGAGATACCATAGAAATGCCGTATGGGGTAAAGGGTTAAGCTTCTTTTTACAACCAATAATGCTACTGGGGATAGGTCCTTTGAAGTGTGAAAGATTTTATATACAAACAAACTTAATTGGTTTTTTATGAGTATTTTCTGTCATTAAGCAGGACAGGCATCATCATTACTTATGATCTAAGCTGTCACCTTTTCTTTTTACCATTTTAACCCTTATAAAACAATAAGATTTGGGATTGGTCCAAATTGGAACTATTTGCACACAACAAAGTACATGTAACATATTCTTCGAAGATTCTACCTGTCTTTTATGATGCATCACTGGCCGCAAAAGCGGGCAGACTGTAATATTACGCTGTATAAAGTAGCAATGGAGAAAATACTTAACTTAAAAATGAAATAAAAAATTTAATGTTTCTGGAGTGGAAGAAAATATTGTTGGAAAAGGAGAAAATGCTGGCCATCAACATTTTCTCCTTTTGTGACAATAGTTTCAACAGCTTTCTTTCTCAGAGTAAGTGAACCTTGGAGTTGTATGGTAGTTGGTTAACTCTTTACAGCACGAGAAAATTTCAGACCAGTCCAATTTGAAAGCATTTGCAGATAACAAAATAAAGTAACTGAAAAATTAAAATTTGGTTTGGGAAGGGTAGAAAATACAGTGGGAAAAGCAGAAAATGCTGGTTGCCAGCATTTTCTTCTTTTCCCACTGTTTTCAAAAAGCTTCTTTCTCATTGTCGTTAAATGTAGCAATTGTGCGGTAGAGTCCACAAAAGTTTAGACTTTAACGTCAAAATAGAAACGACTGGCACAGGACAAAGTGAATTAGGCTCATATGATAAGTTTTAGTCTCAAAAGTTAGAAAACAAAAAATAATAAGATTTGTGTTTAGCTCTTAACCCATTACCAAACAACAAAATTTTAGACGGGTCCAAATTGAAAGCATTTGCAGACGACAAAATAAAAGCAACTGAAAATTTGAAATTTGTTTTCTGAAGGATAGAAAACATTGTGGGAAAAGGAGAAAATGCTGGTTATCAAGGGCGACAAATTAGGGATTTTGTGGTAATGGGTTAACCAAAAGGCAGCATTTAACACTTGCCAAATGGAAAGTATTTGCAGACGACAAAATAAATTTGATGCAAAAACTGAAATTTCTTTTGGAAAGTGTAAAAAATATTGTGGGAAAGGAGAAAATGCGGGTTACCTCCTTTTCCCACAATGTTTTGTGTTTTTTTTTGTATAGAAAATTCCTATCGTTTGAGCCACATAGAATTTGTCACATGTAAATGCTTTTGAATATGGAAAAGTAAATATGTTTAACTCTTTACCAGATACCATCCCGACTTTGAACGACCCTGAGAAAGAAGCCTAATAGAAAACATTGTTGGAAAAGGAGAAAATGCTGGTGACCAGCATTTTCTCCTTTTCCAACAATATTTTCCACCCTATCAAAGTCAGAAATCATCCCATTAACAAGAGTTAATTTGTTGTGTGCAGATGCTTTGAATCTGGACCAGTCCAAAAAATTGTTGTTTGCTAATGAGTTAAACTGTCTTGTCCCATAGTGCCACTTGGATATTTGAAAAACCTTGAGCTTCAGGGAATAGCTTGACAAATAATGAAATTGGATTCATGTGCATTTTGCTAAAAATGCCACTGTTTTTCAGTAGTTTTGAAGTTGTTTGTGTGTATAATTCAATGAAGTGAAAAAGTCGCAGTGATTTATGACTGTGGTAGCTATGAGTTCACTTTCATGGCTTTTGGCTGTTTCCTCTTCACTCTTCACCATACATTCACGGTTTCTGACAACCCTGAAAGGAGAGAGCTTTTGAAAACATTGCGGGAAAAGGAGAAAATAGGGGTAGCCAGCATTTTCTCCTTATCCAACAAGTGTTTTTCTACTCTATGAAAGACAAATTTCATGTTTCTATTTAAAGTTAATTTGTTGCCTGGAAATACTTTGGATTTTGGACAAGGCTAAAATTTTGTCATTTGTTACAGGGTGAACCCTTTACCACAGGATCCCAAGTTTTAACAACCCTGGGGGAGAAGACTTTTGAAAAAAATAGTGGGAAAAGGAGAAAATGCTGGTAACCAGCATTTTCTCTTTTTTCCACTATTTTTCTACCCTGTCAAAGATGAATTCCATGGTTTCAGCCAAATTTAATTCAGCATATGTAAATGCTTTCGATTTGGAAAGATCTAAAGTTTGTCATTTCGGAAAGGATAATGGGTGCAGGAAGTCACAAATTACACTCCAGACCACTTGATTTTGATTTGAACAACAAGACCAAATCTCCATCTGTATCATATTTTTTCACTTTCTGTCGACAAATCATGAATCAGATTATGTGGGACTGCAATACATTGTGGATCAAATTGTGCTGGGCTTACGTGCTTTTTTACATGCTTTTAGTTATTAACCCATTACCAAACGACAATATTTTAGACTGGTCCAAATTGAAAGTATTTGCAGACGACAAAATAAAAGTGACTGAAAATTTGAAATTTGTTTGTGATGGGTAGAAAACATTGTGGGAAAAGGAGAAAATGCTGGTTACCAGCATTTTCTCCTTTTCCCACAATGTTTTCTAAAGGCTTCTTTCTCAGGGGTGTCAAAAGTAGGGATTGTGTGGTAATGGGTTAAGGTGTTTGTAAATAAATTTTGGGATGACTAACCATTTTGTAATTCTGGATATTGTTTATGGAAATTTTGTATAACTTTCTTTTACTTTACTTGGAGGAGTATTTCCTAAAATGTTAAGGAAAAGCTGCAGAGTTATTACCGAATGTATTATTTCACTTTTAGGATTCTAACAAGGTGTGGATATAATGATGGTCATCTTATAGAGGATTGGTGATAGTCATTGCAACAGAATTTATTCCACTTTAACCCATTACCACACAATGCCTACTTTTGATGCCCCTGAAAAAGAAGACTTTTGAAAACACTGTAGGAAAAGGAGAAAATGCTGGTAACCAGCATTTTCTCCTTTTCCCACAGTGTTTTCTACCCTTCCCAGAATAAATTTCATTTTTTCAGTCACTTTTAGTTTGTTCTCTGCAAATGCTTTGAATTTGAACCAGTCTAAAATTTTGTCGTTTGGTAAAGAGTTAACAGTTACTGATGATCATTGTTTTAGCGATTGTTATAGGAAAAAGCAGCCAGTAGCTTTGGAAGAATATTGTTACTCCAAAAAAGTAGTTGCTCTGATTTTAGTTAAGTTATGTTAAAAACGGTGTTAAGCAACAAAAAACAAGCAAACAAGTGCATGGAATGTTCAGGAAACAATGAAATTCAGACCAGTCCAAACTGAAAACATACATAGAAGGTTTAAAAAAAATGTGTCCCAATTGATGTTATACTAAACTGAGAAAGAAGGCTTTTGAGAATACTATAGGAAAAGGAGAAAATGCTGGTAGTGGTAACCAGTATTTTCTCCTTTTCCCACGATGTTTTCTACTCTTTCATTGACAAAAATCATCATTTACATTACTTCCATTTGATTTGTTGTCTGCAAACACTTTCATTTTGGTCTAATCCAAATTTGTACTGTTTGGGAAAGAGTGAAGTGAAAATGTCATCCGTAAAATACTTTCAGTTTAGGCCAGTCTAAAATGTGTCTCTCTGGTCAATAGTTAAATTAGTAACAAAGGTATTACTCAGCAAGTTATTTTGCACTTATATTTCATGTATTTTGATTGTACTTTTAAGAAAAAAGTGCACTTTTCAGTAAAATTCCAAGTAAGAAGTAAGTAACCATGTACTTTAAGAATAAAAGTGATTTTTCAGTAAAATTTCGAATAAGAAGTAAGTAACCAAGTAAGGATCCTTGATTACATTTCAAAAATACTGCATTACCTGCAATCTGAACAGTTTATCTTGTCAAACTGTATCATTCCCAAAGAAATGAAGGTGCCGCAAGAGTTTTAATTTGGAAAAAAAAGACAAAGACACTTTTAATTTGACCAAAAAAACCCCACTTAGTTAGTCACTTTTGTTGATGTGAAAAATTGTTGAATATGGATACGCCAACCTCTAATGTCTCGAGGTCACCTTCCCTGAAGAAACGACACAGATTCACCTACAGCATACGAAGAACATTTAAGCGGAAGAAGAGGAAAAGAGCATGTTAGTTGACTTTTACTACATATTTTCTTTCTGTTTAAAAGTTTTAGATCATTGTCAAGGAAAGAATTTTTTTAAAATGCAAGAGCATGAAAAGGTCATGCTCGTGAACATGTTAATGCATTGAACATTGCCAGTATACCCATGCATATACTGTTTTGTTATGAAGCAGACTACCTTTAAAAAGACTGTGTTGAAATAAGTCACACTAAATTTTGTTCATGTATTTTAACCCATTATAACACAATCCCTACTTTTGACGCCCCTGAGAAAGAAGCCTTTAGAAAACATTGTGGGAAAGGAGAAAATGCTGGTGACTAGCATTTTCTGCTTTTCCCACAATATTTTCTACTCTTAGCAAAACAAATTTCAAATTTTCAGTCACTTTTATTTTGTCATCTGCAAATGCTTTCGTTTTGGACAAGCCTAGAATTTTTGTCATGTGGTAAAGAGTTAACCGATTACCACACAATCCCTACTTTTGACGCCCCTGAGAAAGAAGCCTTTTGAAAACACTATGGGAAAAGGAGAAAGTGCTGGTAACAAGCATTTTCTCCTTTTCCCACAGTGTTTTCTACCCTTCCCAGAGCAAATTTCTATTTTTTGCCACCTTTATTTGCTTGTCTGCATATGCTTTCATTTTGGACCAGTCTAAAATTTTCTCATGTGGTAAAGAGTTAAGGTATATAATTGTCATTAAAGTCTGAAGTGGTTGTCCATTTTCTGAAAGAACTTAGTCTAGTTGTTTAAAAATTGCATGTTGATAATTTTCCAGTTGCAAACCAGGTGCCATGAATGTTGGGTCATAGTCATCCTGGTGCCCTGATTCAATGGCCATTGCCATCCTAGTGCCCTAAATATGTGGCCCTTAACTCTTTCCCTAAAACAAGCCCTGGTTTTTACGTGTCTGCAGGACAAGTCTTTAGAAAACACTGTAGGAAAAGGAGAAATTGCTTGTAACAAGCAATTTCTCCTTTTCCCACAGTGCTTTAGAATGTAGGATTGTGACTACCATTGTTCCAAGGAAGTAGGGCTGTTACTTTAGTTGTGTCATCATTGTTACATTGCCACAAATACAGGGCAGTAACTACCTTTTTGTCATAGATGTACAGTTGTTACTTCCTCTCTTCCATGAATGCAGAGTTTTGAATACCTTTGTGCCTTGAGTATAGGATACCTTCATGCCCTAAATAATACCTTCGTTCCCAGAATTCTAGGTTGATACTACCTTTCTGCCTTAAATACTGATCTTTGTGCCCAGACTGCAGGGTTGTTACTACCTTTGTGCTCTGAGTGCAGAATTATTACCACTTTTGTGCCCAGAATGCAAATTTGGTACTACCTTTGTGATCTGAAATTTGAGTTAGTTATGCCAAGAATGCAGGGTTTTACCACTGTTGTGCCCAGAATGTAGGGTTGTTCCTACATTTGTGCCCAGAATGTAGTTGAGATGCTACTACCCCTGTGCCCTTGATGCAGTTGTTGCTACCTTTGTGACTTGAATGTAGAGATGTTACCACCATTGTGCTCTGAAGTTAGGGTTGATACTACCTTTGTGCCCTGAATTTAGGGTTTTTAGCTCCACTGGCCGAAGGCCAGCGAGCTATTGTCATGGCGTTGTGTCCGTCGTGCGTCCGTCCGTCCGTCCGTCCGTCCGTTCGTCCGTTCGTCCGTGCGTGCGTCCGTAAACTTTTTCTTTAAAAAACTTCTCCTCAGAAACTATTGACTGGATCTTTACCAAATTTCACAGGAATGTTCCTTAGGTGGTCCTCTTTCAAATTCCTTCAAATAATTCTGTTCCATGAATAATGCTGGTTGCCATGGCAACCAAAGTAAAAAACCTTTAAAAATCTTCTCCTCCCAAACCGCTAATTGGATAGCATTATTTTTTTGCAGGAATGTTCCTTAGGTAGAGGTCTACAGAATTCCTTAAAAAAAAAAAGATCCGTCAAAAAACATGGCTTTTATGGCAGACTCATTTTCCTTTTATGGTATAAAGTAAAATTTTTGAAAAATTCCTTCTCTCAAACTACTTGTTTTGATTTCATTGTTGTATTGAAGGTAAGTTCCAATGGTGGTAAGTCTTTACCATACAATCCTGACTTTTAAGGACCCTAAAGAAGAAGTCTTTGGAAAACAGTCTTGGAAAAGGAGAAAATGCTGGTAATCAGCATTTTCTCCTTTTCCCTCAGTGTTTTCTACTCTATCAAAGAGAGAAATCATTTCATCAATGTTTAATTTGTTATCTTCAAATGCTTTCAGTTTGGTCACATCCCAAATTTTGTTGTTTGGTAAAGAGTTAAAGATGGTTGCTTTACATAATCTATAATCCTTTTCATATAAAACAAGGGAAACTCTGCACTTTGATAAGTTCTGGTAAAGGTTTGTTGACCTACTGGTGACCTGGTACAAGGAGGGACAGGGCTTTACTGTTGTGATAGGCATTTTGTTATCAAATCAAACTGATCCCTGACAAAGAAGACTTTAGAAAACATTGTGGGAAAAAGAGAAAATGCTGGTAGCCTTTTCCCACAATGTTATCTACCCTTCACAAAACAACTTTCAAATTTTCAGTAACTTTTATTTTTTCATCTACAAATGCTTTCCATTTGGACAACCCTAAAATGTTGTCATTTGGTAATGAGTTAATTATAACCAGAAGACAAAATTTTTATAACTGGCCATAATTGAAAGATATTACAGACGACATAATAAATCTTCAAATTAGTAAAACTTGTATCAAAAAGGGTAGAAATTATTGTGTAAAACTGAGAAAATGCAGGTAACTTTTATTTTCTTCTTTTCTCACAATGATTTTCATAGCTTTTTTTTCTTTAGTGACCAAAAATGCAGGAATGAATGGTTATAGTTAAAAACTTCTCTTCGCCGTTACAGAAAAATCAGGCCTGTGGAGCGATACAGGCGCTCAAGCACCTCTAGTTACTGCCTTGTGCCCTGAATGAAGAGATGTTACCACCTTTGTGCCCTGAATGTAGGTTTGTTTCTACATTTATGCTCTGAAAGTAGAGATGTAGCTACCTTAGTGCTCTGAATTTAGGGTTGTTACTACATTTGTGCGATGAATGTAGAGATGGTACTACCTTTGTGCCCTAAATTTAGGGTTGTTTCTACCTTTGTGCCCTGAATTTAGGGTTGTTTCTACCTTAATGTGTCCTGAATTTAGGGTCTTTACTGCCTTGTGCCCTGAATGCAGAATTATTGCTACCTTTGTGTCTTGAATGTAGAGATGTTGCTACCGTTGTGCCCTGAATTAAGTTTTGTTTCTACCTTTTAGCCCTGAATGTCGGGCGTATACTGCCTAGTGCCCTGAATGTAGAGATGTTACCACCTTTGTGTGCTGAATATAGGGTTGTTGCTACCTATGTGCCCTGAATTTAGGGTTGTTATTAAATTTGTGCCTTAAATGTAGGGGTATTACTACCTTTGTGCCCTGAATGTAGAGATGTTACCACCTTTGTGCTCTGAATGTAGAGATGTTTCCACCTTTGTGCTCTGAATGTAGAGATGTTACTACCTATGCGCTCTGAATGTTTATCATAAATATTCTTTTGCCATAAAGTAGGGCCATCTGACAGTAACCACTCTGGTGTCCTTAACATATGGGGCACAATTCTTTTTTGTCCTCAAATTAAACAGGCCAATAAGTGATTATCAAACAGGAAATTTCACAGTCAAGTGAGATAGGATGTGGTGACAATAACCATTTTTAGGGTTTTGTGTATTTTGTTATCTTACCAGCCCAGCCATAACATAAACCAGGATTAATCCATATAGCTTGCTGACCCTACAGTCCTGAATATTGACAACCGAGACAAAGAAAGCTTTTGAAAAAAAACAATAAAGGAAAGGAGAAATTGTTGTCTACTGCCTCTTTCTAGATTTTGGTCAAACTGTATCTTCATGCTGTGGAACTGAATATGTTGTGGACAGTGTAAGATTAAGACCTGTGATTAACTCTGTCCATTACTTCATTCTAGGTCATAGCCAAACTGTCTTACTTATGTCATAGTGAATTATGAATGTGTTGTGGACAAAATAGAGAAAGATCAGACTTTATCTTTCAACTACGCGAATATCCATGCAATATGACCCATGATATATTTTTTTTTGATATACCACGGTTATTTTTAGAACAATGATATACCACGGATATTTATAGCACATGCCGGAACTACTTTCGACCTAAAACATGACCTCTTGTTGACATTTTGTCATTACACAAATCCAAGCAAGACAACAGTCGCTAGAAAAAAAAATCTATAGAACAAAAACAGTACTTTTGTTGTCTTTATTTGAATTAAACAAATACAGAATATGTCACACTGCAGGTCTGGTGTAGTTCTGTAGGCAGGTAAAATGCTGACAGTCTTCCAAAATCTTTAAATGTTTACTAAAACTTCTTCCATAACTCCATGCCTTATTTCAGCTAAAATTTTGAGTTGTCTTGCACTGAAATTAGAAAAAAGAAATTATAAATTGAATGCCTAATTATGGGAAAGAAAATCAGCAGAGTAACCCTTTACATCATAATTATGTCTTTTTCACAGTAAGCAGACTTTTACAGTAGAAAGCATTGCAGTAATGGAAAATGGTCTTGTTATGAGCACATTTTCTTGATTTTCTGAATGAAGATTTACAGAATAGCACAGTGACTATGAGAATGGCAAATCTACTCGAGGGGAGAGTTTCCCTGATATTCTATATGTTGGCATATTTGATTTTCTTTCTCATACTTACTTCAAAACAATTTATCCCTTTAGCACACAATTCCAAATTATCCATCATAGGGAAGAAAGGTTTTTAAACAGTACAAGGAGGAGGATGAAAAATTTTTGTTTTATGCACATTTTATCCATTTCCCACATTGTTTTCAATACATCAAGAGAAAAAATACGTAATGTAACTCTTTACAAAAATTATACAACAGTCCAAATTGAAATCATTTGCAGATGACAAATCAAATTCAACGCGCATCTTGAAATTAGTTTTGAAACGTGTAGAAAATATCGTGGAAACGGGATAAAATATGGTCGAACATTTTGGCAAACACAAGCAGCGGTGACACGTACCTTTCACCGGCTGTCAGGTCTTGAAAATCACTGTCCCCCACCCAGTAATAGCGTGTCTCAAATCTCCACAGCCCAATCTCAGCTTTCCAATCAATTCGCATTTGCAAATGAAGCTACAATCCATAAAAATCCAGTGTGTGAAGGCCAAGTAACTCCACCCGCCATACCCGAACAGCTGCATATTCCAAACTTGAATAGGCCTATCTCCACTAGGAATAGCGATGTGACAACTCCAATGTTCTACGGAACCGTCTGAAACGTCGGCACATTAAATGTGTATCCATATCATAATCTTATCTGATCGATAGAATTGTCAAAAACTCTATGTAATTTTCTCCTGCGTTTAAAATTCAATGGTTTGTACTACACGACTGTTTGAGAGTACACAAACAGTTTGCCGGTTACCCGTGACATATTTTTTTAAGCAACGGCTTATCAAACGTATTTCTGGTCAAACGGACACTTGATTTCTGTTACAATATTGACAAAAATTCAATTTCTGTCGGTTTGTTTTTTTGAAAACGTTTGACTGGGTACAAAAACGAAGAAACATCTTGAACTTCTTTCTTTGTGCAGGCTTGTACGTTTATGAGTAAATTGTTTGTGTATTAGATTAAAAGCGCGTGCTGTATCATTAGCTAATTTGCATATAGCGATAAATTCGTGTTTTTTCTTGTTGAATAATAAACAGGAATAACAAAAACCGACCAATCAGACGTTGAAAGATAAATAGAATACGTACCTAGTGTTGTAGAATATCAAAAATATCTAACTCGGTTGTGACAATTGATAATTGTCTCGCCAAGGCTCGACAATTATCAATTCTCCCAACCTCGTTAGATATTTTTGATATTCTACAACACTAGGTACGTATTCTCTATGTACAGAACAAGTCCAGCATTCTGATCTATGATTTACACTGTCCATTGCTTCATTCTAGGCTATGGCAAAACTGTCACTTCCTGTTGCAGTGGAAATGTATTTATATTGAAAGGTAATTACTGATTGGGCAGTAAAACAATAACTGTTTAACTTTTAACAACATGCATGGTCAAGACTTAATGACCCTTAACTCTTTACCACACGACAAAATTTTAGACTGGTTCAAATTGAAAGCATTTGCAAACAACAAAACCAAAGTGACTGAAAAATTGAAATGTGATCTGGAAAGGGTAGAAAAAACTGTAGGAAAAGGAGAAAATGCTGGTTACCAGCATTTTCTCCTTTTCCTACAGTGTTTTCAAAAGGCTTCTTTCTCAGGAGCGTCAAAAGTTATAGGGATTGTGTGGTAATGGGTTAAAGGAAATAGCCCTTTAGGAACCTTGTGGAAAAGGAAAAATGCTAGTAACCAGTATTTTGCCATTTTCCAAAAGGATTTCAACATTTTTTCAGCCGATTACATTTAATGTTCAGCTAAATTTGATAAGTAACCTGCAATTCTTTCACTTGAGTCAAGTCAAAAGATTTAATGTTTGTTTGACAGTTAAACGTAACAATTAAGACCAAATGTAAACAAAGCAAGTATTTAAAAGCATTTGAATTTTTATCACACCATTTACATGTATGGAAGATAAAAGTCTGTCATTATACGATAGGTCCAATTGTAATCGCTGACAGAGAAATATTAATTTCAAAACTTGGTGAAAACCTGCCAGATAGCTGTGTCTTCTGGTTACTTTTTGCCTGCATGATTTTGAAATTCTGTTTCCTTCAGGCAATTCATATATGGCACAACCAAACAATAATAGACTGGTCATCTACACAATATTTTCCACTCTTTTAAATAATATGATGTAAGCGTATTATGACACCTGCTTTAATTTCTTCAATAATTAGAATTTATAATAAATTTAATAATTACAGTTCAGCTGAATTTTATGTTAGTCGCAAATGCTCTAAATTTTGTCAGGTTTAAATCTTTATGGTTAAACAAAAAATTTGATATATTTCCATATAAAACGGATGTGGTTAGTCATCATAATTATTAAGTACCTAGAAATGTCCTTACCAAGTAACACAATTGTATACTCTGATTCATATGTGACCCTTAACATGTTGAATTAATGAAATGGGCCTGTTTCAATTGGAAAATTATCCAAAATGTTGCTATTCCAAGGATACTTTGGCCAGAATATGTAACGAGAGAGAAGAGTGGACAGTGTAGATCCAAGATCAGACTGCACATTCTGTGCAGTCTGATCTTGATCTGCACTGTCAACAATAACAGCTTGAATTGCTTCCAGCGCTTTATTGCTTACAGTCTTTATCAGATGACAAAAGTTTACTTTCTTCCAATTTTAATGCATTCATTGATGACATTATATGATTGAATTGCTCATGAATTAAATAATATGATATTTTTCTTTATACGGATAGAAATCTTGTGGAAAAGAAGAAAATACTGGTTACCAGCATTTTCTCCTGTTATGACAATGTTCGCAGACTGTTTCTTTCTCAGGGTCATTTAATGAACCTTTACCAGACGACAAAATTTTAGCCCTGTCCAAGTGAAAGCATTATCTCCTGCTAGATGGCATTTCTATAAATACTCATGTATCTAATTTGGGCATCCTGGGTACAGAACCGAACCACTAATCAATATGATTTTCAAAAGAACAAATCTACAGTTGACTGTATTTTCATATTACATGAAATTATATCGAAAACATAAGAAGAAACTATTTGCAGCATTTCTTGGCAGGGAAAAGATGTATGATGAAATTTCAAGAACACTACTATGGAAAAGGCTTTTAGACTCAACCGCTAGTAATAAATTTGATGTAGTTGCATGCTTTTCTGTTGACAGGTCAAAAATCACGTTATACTGCAAAGTGTGTATTTAGTTAACCTTTTACCCCATAAGGCATTTCTATGGTATCTCTAATTGACCCTAAATAACAGCAAGGATGAAGCCGTTTCTTATGTGTATATTACACCTGCTGATAGTGTAGAAAACATTGTGGCAAAAGGTGAAATTGCTCGTGACAAGCAATTTCACCTTTTGCCATAAGTTTTCCAAAGGCTCTTATAAGCAGTGCGTAGAAATGAGTATCTATGGAGTAAAGGGTTAAACCTCTGGAGCTTTTAAACCCTCTCAGCACCATTGCGTTTTACAGGAGGCATAGATCTAAATCAGACTGCACAGATTACATAGTCTGATCTTAGACCTATACCATCTGCTTGTTGATGAACCATTAGCTACTGCAGTGAGAAGCACACAGGACTGGAGACTAGGGGTCACTAGTTTGAATCTTTGGCCATTTTATTTCTTGAGGATTTATGATAGTCATTGAAACAGGATTCGTTCCTTATTCACTACTGATTAGTCTAACAACAGTGGTTATTTGGGAAAGTAGCCTGTATCTCAAAAGGATATTGAAAAAGAGAAGGAAACATAAGGAAAAATAGGAAATGATGGTTACCACCATTTTCTCCTTTTCTCTCGGTGTTTTCAAATGGGGCCCCCCACCCCCCTTTTCTCAGGGTTATTAAAACTCAGGATATGTAGTAAAGGTTCAAGCAGCATTTCTCTCTGAAGGGAAAGAGAGAATGATTTTAGTAGAATTGTATCAAGTATTGCAAAAAACATTGTGGTGAAAGGAAATCCTCACTTTACTCATAACATTGGTGGAAAGTTAATGTTTTGAGTCATTTCCTGGCCTCAAACTATGGATAGTTGACCACTTTGGCTTATGTATCTTTGATGCAAAAACTGTGTACCTCTTCAATTATTCATTCTGAGTTAGGTGCTTAATCCTTTCCCAAAAGACAAATTTTAGACTCTTCCGAACTGAAAGAGTTTGCAGAAGACAATTTCAGATTTGACAAAAATGGAAAAACATTCTTCAAACAGGTAGAAAACAATGTGGGAAAAGGAGAAATTGCTCGTTACGAGCAATTTCTCCTTTTCCCACAGTGTTTTCAAAAGGCTTGCACTGCAGACACGTAAAAACCAGGGCTTGTTTGGGAAAGGGTTAAATACTTAACCCTTTACAACGCAGCAAAATTTTAAACCCATCCAAATTGAAACCATTTCCAGACAACAATTTTATGGTGACTCAAATGACACAGTTTTTCTTTGACAGGGTAGAAAACTTTGTGGGAAAAGGAGAAAATGCTGGTGACCAGCATTTTCTCTTTTTCCCACAACATTTTCTAAAGGCTTCTTTCCCAGGCTGGGTCATCAAAAAGTCGTCATTGTGTGGTAAAGGGTTAAATGGTGAACTACATAGTCTTGAAAATACATAACTTTTTACCACACAATCCTGACCCTTGAAGAGCCTGAGAAAGAAAGCCTTTGAAAACATTGTGGGAAAAGGAGAAAATGTTGGTTACCATCATTTTCTCCTTTTCCCACAATGTTTTCTTTCCTTTCCAAATCAAATTTCAATTTTTGATTCACATTTATTTTGTTGTCTGCAAATGCTTTCAATTTGAACTAGTCCAAAATTTTTCGGTTTGGGAAACAGATTACCCCTAGGCTGCTAAGTGCGCCTCACTGACCTTTTGCAGACAGTGTAGATTAACCCTTTCCCAAACAAGCCCTGGTTTTTACGTGTCTGCAGTAAAAGTCTTTTGAAAACACTGTGGGAAAAGGAGAAATTGCTCGTAACGAGCAATTTCTCCTTTTCCCACAGTGTTTTCTACCCTTTTTGAGAACTTTCTGCCATTTTCTCAAAATCTAACATTGTCGTCTGCAAACTCTTTCAGTTTGGAAGAGTCCAAAATTTGTCGTTTGGGAAAGGGTTAAGATCTTTGATCTGCACTGTCCCATCAGGAGATATTTTTCTCCAAAACGTTACTTTGGGATTCTGCTACAGGCTTAAAAGTTTTATTTTACTTATTTAGTAGGAAAAGGGTTAACTCTTTACCACACGATCTCGACTTTTAACGACGCTGAGAAAGAAAGCCTTTGAAAACATTGTGAGAAAAGGAGAAAATGCTGGTAAACAGCATTTTCTCCTTTTCCCACAATGTCTTCTACCTTTTCCGAATCAAATTTCATCATTTGATTCACATTCATTTGTTGTCTGCACATGCTTTCAATTTGGATTGGGCGCAAAATTTTTTCGTTTATTAGAGAGTTAATCCATCAAATCCCAAATAAACAGATATTTTCAATGTAAAAATAAGACCCAGATAATTGCAATTTCACAGTTGCCTTTTTCTGAAGTGTTAAAATGAAGCAAAAAGAGCAAAGATCAGACTCATCATCCTTTGCTGTCTGATCTTTTAGCTACACTGGCTGCAAAGATGACCTTAGTTGTGAAAGGAGCTTCAGATGTTATAAGTGTTGACCCCAAACTGTTTGTATGTTGTTCATTGTTATATTCAACTTTGTATCAGGGGACTTGTGTGGCTCAGTAATAAAACATTTCTAGGATTTGCGCCTGGAGGCTATAGGCTGGGCCTGACTATATTCACAGGATTATTGGGAATGTCCTTGGGTAACATACTACAGAGTCCAAGCTTATTATTGGTGAAATCAGGAAATATATCAAGTGAGGTGGGGCCATGATATGAATAAAATAATGTTGAAAGCAGCATAATACCAATCAATCAATCAATCAATCAATCAGCTTTCAGCCAGCAGAGCTTATGTCATGGCGTGATTTCCATCGCCCGTCCGTCCATCTGTCTAGCCGTCTATCCATCCGTCCGTCTGTCCATCCATTAGTCTTTTTCTTGTTTACGCGATAAAGTCTGCATTTGTTGCCCGATTTTCATGAAACTTGCACAGTTTGTGTATCTCATCAATAGCTTTAACCCAATTGATTTTGAGAAAAATCCAACGAACAGTATGGGAAAAGTAGCCATTTCAAGTTGAAAATTTCAAATTCTTGTTTACACGATAAAGTCTGCATTTGTCGCCTGATTTTCGTGAAACTTGCACACTTTGTTTATTTCATCAATACCTTCAATCCTATTGATTTTGAAAAAAATCCAACAAACAGTGTGGGAAAAGTAGCCATTTCAAGTTGAAAATTTCAAATTCTTGTTTATGTGATGAAGTCTGCATTTGTTGCCTGATTTTTGTGAAACTTGCACAGTTTGTTTATCTCATCAATACCTTCAACCCTAATGATTTTGAAAAAAATCCAACAAACAGTATTGGAAAAGTAGCAATTTCAAGTTGGAAATTTCAAATTCTTGTTTACACGATCAAGTCTACATTTGTTGGCTGATTTTCGTGAAACTTGCACAGTTTGTGTATCTCATCAATAGCTTCAACCCTATCTATTTTGAAATAAATCCAACAAACAATATGGGAAAAGAAACCATTTCAAGTTGAAAATTACCAGTTTTTGTTTTCATGACAAAGTGTGCATTTCTTGCTTTTATCTCACCGTTTTAACCCATTACCAGACAACAAAATATATTGTCCAGTTTGAAAATATTTGCAGATGACAAATTCAGTGTGGCTCAAACAGTGCAATCATTTTTTAATTGAAAAGCAAATATTTCGGGAAAACAAGAAAATGCTGGATATCAGCATTTTCTCCTTTTCCCAAAATGTTTCCAAATGGTTTTTTTCCACAGAGTTGTGAAAAGTTGTCATTGTGTGGTAAAGGGTTAAGTTTTTATCACATTCCTATGTCTTATGAATGACCTTGAGAAAAAAGGCTTTTGAAAACATTACCAGCAAGTTTTTCAAAAGCTTTTAGTTAAAAATACCATGATCGAAATTAATATATTAATAATATATCTCTGTATCAACCCAGGCAGTGTTTACTATTGGCAGCTGTAGGGCCTTTAACTTATTCAAATTGAAAATGAATTTGATGGCTATGTGCTATTTTTAGCAGATCAAGTTGAACAAGATGTGGTAAATTTGTGTTATCTTTATTATAAATATCTCTTAATAAGGTCTTTATCTTTCAACTCTTTACTGTAAATACTTAATTTTTTCGCATAAAACATTGCCACAAACGGAGAAAATACTCATAATGAGCAATTCCAAATATGTTAGAAGCTTTTCCAATGATTTTGTGTAACAATACTGAATGAAATGGTTTAAATTCTTTCCTTGTATTGTGAATCATATTGGAAACAAAAAAAACAACGAACCACACTACCTAGAGCCCTTGAGAAAGAGGGCTTGTGAAAATTTTGTGAGAAGAGGGGAAAATGCTGGTAACCAGCATTTTCTCCTTTTCCCACAATGATTTCTGGCATTTCCCAGCACAAATCTTGTAATTTTGGCGAAATTTCATTTGTTGTCTTAAGGTGTTTAGGGTTCAAACAAAACCAAAATTTTTCCTTCCGGTAAAGGGTAATGAGTAAAGTGTATACCTTTGTAATCAGCTATGATAAGGGTGGATATTTTGATATTGTCACATGTCATCAATCGGGTTAATCAAGAGGTAGCAGTGTTTAGTGTTAAAGTAACCATTTTATACTTGGATTTCTTTGTTCGGGATACCAATAGTGCGTCTCATGTAAGTAATTTAAAGGTTCATTGAAATTTCTAGAACCAAACCTGTATAAGTCGTCAACGGATGACAAAGTTTAACTCTTTACCAATCAACAAAATTTTGTACCGGTCCAAGTTGAAAGCAGTTACAGAGGACAAAATTAAAGTGACTCAAAACTTGAAATTTGTTTTGAGAAGGGTAGAAAACATTGTGGAAAAGGAAAAAATGCTGGTATATAGCATTTTCTCCTTTTCCCACGATGTTTTCAAATGCTTTCTCTCAGGGTCGTTAAAAGTTGGGATTGTGTGGTAAAGAGTTAAAGCCTTCTCTGATTAACTCATTACCAAACGACAAAATTATAGGTTTGTTCAAATTGAAAGCATTTGCAGACGACAAAATTTGAAATTTGTTTTGTGAAGGGTAAAAATCATTGTGGGAAAAGGAGAAAATGCTGGTAAACAGCATTTTCTCCTTTTTATACGCCCATCGAAGACGGGACATATGGGATCACCCGTGCCGGGCGGGCGGGCAGCGTCCAGTTCTTTGTCCGGAGCATATCTCCAAAACTATACAAGCTAGGGTTATGAAATTTCATGGGTTGATAGATCTCATCGAGGGGGAGTGCAGTGCACAGGAATCATAACTCTTGCTTGCTTAAATTTTGAGTTATTGCCCTTTGTTGTGTTCATACTTGAATTTTGTCCATAGCATATCTCCAAAACTATGCAAGTTAGGGCTATGAAATTTCATGGGTGGATAGAACTCATCGAGGGGGAGTGCAGTGCACAGGAATCATAACTATTGCTCACTTAATTTTTGAGTTATTGCCCTTTGTTGTTTTTCGTACTTGAATTTTGTCTGGAGCATATCTCCAAAAGTATACTAGCTAGGGTTATGAAATTTCATGGGTGGATAGATCTCAATCAGGGGGAGTGCAGTGCACAGGAATCATAAACTCTTGCTCACTTAATTTTTGAGTTATTGCCCTTTGTTGTGTTCATACTTGAATTTTGTCCAGAGCATATCTCCAAAACTATGCAAGCTAGGGTTATGAAATTTCATGGGTGGATAGAACTCATCGAGGGGGAGTGCAATGCACAGGAATCATAACTCTTGCTCTCTTAATTTTTGAGTTATTGCCCTTTGTTGTTTTTCATACTTGAATTTTGTCCGGAGCATATCTCCAAAAGTATACTAGCTAGGGTTATGAAATTTTATGGGTGGATAATTCTCATTGAGGGGGAGTGCAGTGCACAGGAGTCATAACTCTTGCTCACTTAATTTTTGAGTTATTGCCCTTTGTTGTTTTTCATACTTGAATTTTGTCCATAGCATATCTCCAAAAGTATACTACCTAGGGTTATGAAATTTTATGGGTGGATAGATCTCATCGAGGGAGAGTGCAGTGCACAAGAATCATAACCCTTGCTAGCTTAATTTTTGAGTCAATGCCCATTTTTGTTTTTCATACTTGAATTTTGTCCGGAGCATATCTTCAAAACTTTAGTAGCTAGGGTTATGAAATTTCATGGGTGGATAGATCTCACCAAGGGGGAGTGCAGTGCACAAAAATCGTAACTCTTGCTTGCGTAATTTTTGAGTTTTTGCCCTTTGTCGTTTTTTATACTTGAATTTTGTCCGGTGAATATCTCCAAAGTATACTAGCTACGGTTATGAAATTTCATGGGTGGATAGATCTCATCGAAGGGGAGTGCAATGCATAGGAATCATAACTCTTGCTTGCTTAATTTTTGAGTTATTGCCCTTTGTCGTTTTTCATACTTGAATTTTGTCCGGAGCAGATCTCGAAAACTACTAGCTAGGGTTATGAAATTTCATGGGTGGATAGATCTCATCGATGGGGAGTGCAGTGCACAGGAATCACAACTCTTGCTCACTTAATTTTTGAGTTATTGCCCTTTGTTGTTTTTCATACTTGAATTTTGTCCGGTGCATGCCCCAGCTTTACAACTTGGGGTAAGACGGGCGTATCTTGCGACAATTTGCCGCTCTTGTTCAACAATGTTTTCTAAAGGCTTCTTTCTCGGGGTCGTCAAAAGTAGGATTGTGTGGTAATGAGTTAACCTTTTGGCTGCCAAGAGCGACTCACTGACTTTTTGTGGACAGTGTAGATCAAGATCAGACTGCAGAGAACATGCAGTCTGATCTAGGATCAACACTGTCTGATAAGCCGGTATCATTCCCCGAAATGTACAGTTGAATTAACAATATTTTGGCATTTACTATCGAATTGAAAATTTCATTTTAGTTATTTAGCAGGATAAGGGTTAAAAGGATCTGCAGATGATAAATTAATCCCTTACCAAACAATCCCTAGTTTTGACTAATTAAATATTGCTCAAATGATGAGATTTGTTTCTCGAGAAAGGTTAGGAAACATTGTTGGAAAAGGAGAAAATGCTGGTTGCCGCATTTTCTCCTTTTCCCACAATGTTTTCAAAAGCCTAGTCTACTAGGGTTCTTAAAAGTCTAAATTGTGTGGTAAAGGATTAACTTTCTTTGAACAGTGTTTTCTATTCTTTCACTGCCAACTCTCATAAGTCCAGCCATATTCAAATCGTCATCTGCAAATGCTTTCAATTTGGACACATCCAGATTTTTGTCATTTCATATAGCATTATGCCTAGGTCACAAATAAAACAGGCGCCAAATGATTTCTTCCTACTTTGCAGATTCAAAGATTAAGAGACATTGTGTATGCGCATCGTGTATGTGCCATACAATTTTTAGACATTTTTCTCAAGCAGTCACAAAATCAAACGGGCACCAGTTTCTTTGGAAATGCCATGCATGCTCTTTTCAGTCCAGAATTTATAGCCTGTGATAGCCTATGCAGATGGAAAAAAGCATGGCTTGCATTAGGAGTTTGTCTACAAAAGAAGATAGAAAGCATTGTTGGAAATGGACAAAATTCTGCTTAACCATTCTGCTCATCCCACAGTGTTTTCAAAAACCATATTCCTTTGCAATTTACTAAACAACAAAATTTTGTCATCTACCAAATTTGCATTAATTTTGCAGACAAAGCTCAATTGAGAATTTTTGTTTTAGAAAAGAAAGAAAACATTGTCAAAAGAACAGTAAATTCTGGTTACCAGCATTTTCTCCTTGTTCCACAATGTTTTCCAAAGGCTTTTCCTGAAGTCACTAAAACTTGGGATTGTGTTAAAGTTATGAACACTCAGAATAATTGTTTACTAAAGGGATGAGTGGTCTGCCGGTAAAGGCAAACATTGTTACTGGCAGAGGGTACAAAAATATGCTGTATCATGCCACTTGACTGAAGTCCACAAAATGCCCCTCAAAGCATGCCATCTGGCCCTATAATATTATCCTTTTCAACTCTTTCCCAAACAATCTGATTTAATTGAGGACCTGGGATAAAGCTTTTTAAAATGTTGTAGAAAAAAAGGAGAAGATGCCACATTTTGATCTTTTTTTCCCACACTGTTTTCTACTCTTTTAAAGACAAATCACTTGAATTTAGCCTGTCATTGGCATTTATGCCTTTAATATAATTAAGTCTAAGCTGTTTTAGTCATAGAAAAGGATGACCCTTCACCACAGGATCTGGAACTTTAACAACCTGGAAATAAAGCTTCTGAAACATCACAGGAAAAGAAGGAAATTGGATTGGAAAACATTACTAGAAAAGTAACAATTGCTTCAGTACTGCCGGAGCATCAACCCATCCATAAGGTTTTGGAAAGAAATAAAGGCTATGTACTTTATCAACCTGATGAAAACCTTTGGCTCTTTTTTCATGTGTGTAACTTGTTACTACACAACAAAATTTTACACTGGTCCAAATTGAAAGCAATTGCAGATGACATTATAAACACGACTGAAAAATTGAAACTTGACCTTAGAAAGAGTAGAAAACTTTGTGTGAAAAGGAGAAAATGCTGGTTACCAGCATTTTCTCCTTTTTCCACAATGTTTTCAGAAGACCTCTTCCTCTGGTTTGTAAAAACCAGGGATTGTTTGGTAAAGGGTTAACTCTTTACCACACAACAAAAATGCTGACTTGTCTGAATTGTAAGCATTTTCAGCGGACAATTTCAAATGTGACTCAAATCATGTGTATGTCCTTGATAGGGTGGAAAACATTGTGTGGAAAGGAGAAAATGCTGGTTTCCAGCATTTTCTCTTTTTCCCACCATGTTTCAAAAGGCTTCTTTCCCAGGTTTGTTAAAAGCGGGGATTGTTTGGTGAAGGGTTAACTCTTACCACGCTAAATGAGTAAAATGAAATTTTCAGTTCTATAGGGAATGATATTTTTTTATTGGACAATGTAGATCCATGATCACACTGTACATTCTGTGCAGTTTGATTTTAATCTACAATATCCACAAAAAATCAGTAAGTCGGGCTTAGCACCATAAAGGTTAATTAATAAATGCAATAATAAATACAATTCATGGCAGGTGAATGGATTCTGTTGTTGCAATGACTTTTATCAAACATTGCTTGAAAAAAGAAAATTGAACTTTCAACCTTTGTTATGCTAGCCCCATTCTCATTAAGCAATACAACAACCTAGGCTGGGCACTGTGGAAAGGGAAATGTTTACTGAAAAGTTACCCAGGTTCTGATGATCATCATTGATTATTGTGAATTATTGATAGAAAGATTAAATGGTGAGTGCACATGGCTGTATAGCTCAATAGCAATATTTGTATTAAATTACTGGGAGTCAATAGCAGTTAATTTATCGAATAAATTCGATTTAGAGGCCAAAAAGTTCAACCCTTTAGAGCACAATGAATAAAGTTAAGTGCATTTGCCAGCCCTTAAGAGCACAATGAATAAAGTTAAGTGCATTTGCAGACAGATTTAAATCTTTACAGAACGACAAAATTTTGGACTAGTCCAAATTTAAAGCAATTACAGACGACAACAAGAGGGCCAAGATGGCCCTGGACCGCTCACCTGAATTTTTGAGATGACCATAGTCTATTTTTTTTTTTTTTTGAGGTATTGAAACATTGGAACCAAATTTATAATTTTGCCAAGCAATTTTCAAAAGGTCACCTGTAAAAGTCATTTCGAAATCTGACCATCAGTTTCAAAAAGAAGAATTTTTAAGAATTCTTCATTTCTGTATAAGAGCAAGTAGCCCCCATCCACGAGAGCCATGTTTCTTGATGGATCAAAATTTACGAACAAGTTTTGAAAAGGGTCACCCAAGGAACATCTCTCTGAAATTATTTCAAAATCGACCAGGGGTTTCAGCGAAGAGAGAATTTTAAAGAATTTCATCATGTCCGTATAGTGCAAGTAGCCCCCAATCACAAGAGCCATGTTTCTTGATGGATCAAAATTATATGTACAGCTTTTGGAAAGGGTCACCCAAGGAACATCTCTGTCAGATTATTCAGAGAAGAAGAATTTTCAAGAATTTCTTCATTTCCATATAGTGCAAGTAGCCCCCATTCACTAGAGCCATGTTCCTTGGCCAATCAAAATTTCGCAAACAATTTTAGAAAAGGGTCACCCAAGGAACATCTCTGTGAAATTATTTCAAAATCTGTCCAGGCATTTCAGAGAAGAAGAATTTTTAAGAATTTCTTCATTTCTGTATAGTGCAAGTAGCCCCCATTCACCAGAGCCATGTTTCTTGACGGATCAAAATTTCGCGAACAATTTTTGAAAAGGGTCACTCAAGCAACAAGTCTGTGAAATTATTTCAAAATCTAACCAGCTGTTTCAGAGAAGAAGAATTTTTAAAGAATTTCTTCATTTCTGTATAGTGCAAGTAGCCCCCATTCACCAGAGCCATGTTTCTTGACCAATCAAAATTTCGTGAACAATTTTTTAAAAGGGTCACCCAAGGAACAACTCTGTGAAATTATTTCAAAATCTGACCAGCGGTTTCAGAGAAGAAGATTTTTTAAGAATTCCTTCATTTCTGTATAGTGCAAGAAGCCCCCATTCACCAGAGCCACATTTTTTGACGGATCAAAATTTCACGAACAATTTTTGAAAAGGGTCACCCAAGGAACATATCTGTGAAATTATTTCAAAATCCTACCAGCGGTTTCAGAGGAGAAGATTTTTAAAGAATTCCTTCATTTCTGTATAGTGCAAGAAGCCCCCATTCACCAGAGCCATGTTTCTTGACCAATCAAAATTTCGCGAACAATTTTTGAAAAGGGTCACCCAAGGAACAACTCTGTGAAATTATTTTAAAATCTGACCAGCGGTTTCAGAGAAGATGATTTTTTAAGAATTCCGTCATTTCTGTATAGTGCAAGAAGCCCCCATTCACCAGAGCCACATTTTTTGACGGATCAAAATTTCACGAACAATTTTTGAAAAGGGTCACCCAAGGAACATATCTGTGAAATTATTTCAAAATCCAACCAGCGGTTTCAGAGGAGAAGATTTTTAAAGAATTCCTTCATTTCTGTATAGTGCAAGAAGCCCCCATTCACCAGAGCCACATTTTTTGACGAATCAAAATTTCACGAACAATTTTTGAAAAGGGTCACCCAAGGAACATATCTGTGAAATTATTTCAAAATCCGACCAGCGGTTTCAGAGGAGAAGATTTTTAAAGAATTTGCTAAAAAATTCCATTTGGTTGCCATGGCAACCAGAGTTTTTGATGGAATCAAATTCTGTGAACAATTTTTAAAGAGGACCTCCCAAGGAACATTCCTGCCAAGTTTGGTCCAAATCCGCCCAGCGGTTTAGGAGGAGTTGATGTTTAAAGAATTGTTGACGACGCACGACGGACGACGGACGACGCACGACGCACGACGGACGACGGACGACGGACACCGGGTGATCCTAAAAGCTCCCCTTGAGCACGTTGTGCTCAGGTGAGCTAAAAAAATGTAAACCAAAAATTGAAATTTTGAAAGGGTAGAAAACATTGTGGGAAGGTGAGAAAATGCTAGTTACCAGCATTTTCTCCTTTTCCCACAATGTTTTCAAAGACTTTCTTTTTCAGGGTCGCTAAAAGCCGGGATGTTGTGGTACAGAGTTAAAACAAGATGGTACTGTCTATAACATACAGTTAGATCTTAATTTAATACTGTCCAGTATATTATAAGATGTTGGCAAAAAAGCAACCAGTAAATGCAAAAAAAAATAATTGCAGAATTAAAATCTTATAATTATGAGTTAGCTTAAAGGTAGTCTATGCCAGATACCCAAAATTCAGACTTGTCCAACCAGAAAGTATTCGAATGCAGCAAATGAAATATGGCTCGATCAATGGTACTTGACTGACAGGAAGGAGAACATGGAGAAAAAAGGAGAAAAGGCTGAATACCAGAATTTTATTCACTTTTTCCACAATGTTTTATACAGCTTTTATCCTTAGGGTAACTTAGGATTATGTTACAAAGCTTTAACTCTTCACCCAACTGTAAAATTTGTCCAAAGGAAAATCATTACTTTGCAAATGATGTATCAAATGTGGTTGAAATAAAAGAATTTATCTATAAAATAGATCACATTATTGAATAAGAAGAAAATACTGGTTTACAGCATCGTGTCCAATTCTGATAGAGTTTCCAAAAGACTTTTTTTCTCACATTCAGTAGGGATTAATTGGTGAAGGGTTAAAGTTTTTACACTGTTTGAACTTTACAGACCTTATTTCAAAATGACAGAGCAGAAAAGTTATTTTATTTCAATAGTTTGGAACCCCCTATAATTCTTTTGTCTGTCAGCAAACTCCTTTTAACTCATTACCACATGATCCCAACTTTTAATGACCCCTAGCAACCAGCATTTTCTCCTTTTCCCGCAATGTTTTCTTCTCTATGAAAGACAATTTCCATCATTTGAGCTATGTTTTAATTTTTGTCTTCAAATCCTTTTAGTTTAGACAAGTTTATTATTTGCCTATGTGGTAAAGAGTTAAAAACATTGTGAAAAAAGAGGAAATTGTTGTGTCTCTCATTGTTAGATGCATTGATGAACAAAGCTTTATTCGATGATGCTCATCTATGTTATAAGCATTAAGGTGAAGTTACTTTTATTAAATTAAGCAATTTTAGACAAATCCAAATTGACAGCATTTGCAGACAAAATCAGTAAGACTCAGAAATTGAAAGTTGTACTGCAAGGAAAGAAAATATTTTGGGAAAAAAAAGAAAATGCTGTTATTAACATTTTCTCCTTCCCACACAAAGTTTTCAAAAGGCTTTTATCTCAGGATCATTAACAGTTGTGATTGTGTGGTAAAGGGTTAGGCTAAGTTGTATAAGATGATAAGATGCTATCAACAGCCTTAAAAAAAAAAAATCGACATTTGAAAGGGAGATAATTATAATAGTTCTTGTAATGTCTTAAAGAATTTCTGTATTATCTACCTTAGATAATTTCTATTCATTTACTACCCACTGGAGCAATATCAATTGCAGTTTCAATCGGTCGTTCTTAACCATTGCTTGTAGTTTGATCTTGATCTGTGCTGTCTGTATATGCATCTACAGTATCTGTTAACTGTGAGACTGCTACATGAATGAAACAAATACTGAGGAGGAAAGCTTTTGAAATGATTGTATGAAAAGAAAAAAATGCCAGTTACCAGCATTCTCTCCTTTTCCCAGAATATTTTAAAGCTTTAATACAAACTTAAGACCTGAATTAAAAGCCATTTAAGTTATAATTAGTTGTCTGCAAATGTTTCAGATTTGAACAAGTCTTAAAGGTGGCCCTTCAGATTTTGGGAAGAAAATTTTACAAAAATGCAAAAAAATCATCCTTATACTCCCATAGCCTTTTAATTTGCATTCATAAAACCCCCGTAGTCGAAAACCATCTGATAACACGAGAAATTAGAGATTTATTACGGACCAGGTTGATACCAACGGGAGACACGTTCTATTTTTAGATTATCAATTCTCTCATTTAAATACAGGAAAACACAGACAAAGTTTCAAACATCCGTCCGAAAAAGACATTATGGAGAATGATTATTACATGTTCGTTATATAACGGAATTTAAGCGTCATTAGTCATGTGCCAGTCACTTGACATTCCCACGATGCGTTATTGATTTTTGGCGCGAAATCTAAAAATAGCTTAAGAGGCTATGTAGCCTTTTAAGGGAATACCATAAAAAAAATTTTTTTTTTAAATTTTATGATTCTTAATTATTGATGATTTGTATTGTTTTTTCATATAAATTTCAATGATATATATATTTTTTAATTTGGTGTGATGTGAAAATTCTAAATACCCACCTTTAAACTTTTGTAGGAATCCATGAACATTTTCCATTCTGTAGAAAAGGTACAAATGTTGTAAATGATGGTAGAGAAGACAAAATTAGATATTTTAAAATGTATAGGATACTTACGATATTTTTTATTTAATCAAAAAATTTATAACAAGAAATAATCTTTTAACCCTTTACCACACAACAAAATTTTAAAGGGGTCCAAATTAAGTGCACTTGCAGACAACAAAATAAACGTAGCTGAAAAATTGAAATTGGTTTCCAGCAGGGTAAAAAACATTGTGGGAAATGGATAAAATGCTTCGTCTTTTCCCACAATTTTTTTAAAGGGATTCTATCTCAGGAGTGTAAAAACCAGGGATTGTTTGGTTAACCCTTTCCCAAACAATCCCTGGTTTTTACGGGTCTGGAATAGTACCCTTTTGAAAACATTGTGGGAAAAGGAGAAAATGCTGGTAACCAGCAGTTTCTCCATTTCCCACAATGTTTTCTACCCTATCACAGACAGAAATCATCTTTTCAGCAAGATTTGAATTGTCGCCTGCAAATGCTTTCAATTTAGTCTAGTCCAAAAGTTTGTCGTTTGGGAAAGGGTTAAGGGTTAACTGTTCTCATCAGCATAATAATAACAGTTTACTCTTTACCGCTTGACAAAGCATTAGACATGTCCAAAATTGAAAACACTTGCAGACAACAAATTGAATGTATCTTTTCCATTTGTTAAAATATTACCGATGATGCTTATTCAATGAAAAAATTATAATTTTATCCTGCACAGAAAAAAGAATCAGAAACCCTTTATTTGCAGTGCTACATAAATGAAATAGATTTTCTCAGTCAGTCCAAAAGATTCAGGCTTTAACCCTTTACCCCATAAGGCATTTCTATGGTATCTCTAATTGACCCTAAATAACAGCAAGGATGAAGCCGTTTCTTATGTGTATATGACATCTTTTGATAGCATAGAAAACATTGTGGTAAAAGGTGAAATTGCTCGTGACGAGCAATTTCACCTTTTGCCACAATGTTTCCAAAGGCTCCTACAAACAATGCGTAGAAATGAGTATCTGTGGAGTAAAGGGTTAAAAGTTCAATTTGTCAGAATATCAGGTGAAGAACTTGACAGTGCAGATCTAAGATCAGACTGCATGTTCAGTGTGGTTAAGTCTGGTACAGTGCAACAAGCATTTATAATAAGATTGTTGTTTCTGTGGCTGTTTTAACTTACCAAATGACAAGATTTTTTTTTACATGCCCCTATTTCATGCATTTGCAGACAACAAATTAAAAGTGGGCTCAAATGATGAAAGTGTGGTGTCCATGGTCCTGAGGAAGAGCTTCGTCCTCATAACCTAATGTTCCTGAGTTTGATACCCGGGCGCGGGTGTCAACTTTGGGATTTTTCATTGGCCCACACATTCGGCACAAGTACTGGTGTAATTTCCAGGAAGCAGAATCAAGAGAGATTAGTATAAGTTGTAAGAACTTGTTTCTCAATTGATGTAAATTAAATATGACTAAAAAAAAATGATGAAAGTGGTCCTTGATAGGGTAGAAAATATTGTTGGAAAACAATTCCCAACAATGCTGTCCAAAGTTTTTTTCCTCAGGGTCATTAAAAGTCATGATAGTTTAGTAGGGAGTTAGATTTTTTCACAGAAACAGAATATGAAGTACAAAATCAAGCAAGGGAAAGTTAAAGAGTTTAGTTACTTTTTTAGCTCACCTGAGCACAACGTGCTCAAGGGGAGCTTTTAGGATCACCCGGTGTCCGTCGTCCGTCGTGCGTTGTGCGTCGTCAACAATTCTTTAAACATCAACTCCTCCTAAACCGCTGGGCGGATTTGGACCAAACTTGGCAGGAATGTTCCTTGGGAGGTCCTCTTTAAAATTTGTTCACAAAATTTGATTCCATCAAAAACTCTGGTTGCCATGGCAACCAAATGGAATTTCTTAGCAAATTCTTTAAAAATCTTCTCCTCTGAAACCGCTGGTCGGATTTTGAAATAATTTCACAGATATGTTCCTTGGGTGACCCTTTTCAAAAATTGTTCGTGAAATTTTGATTCGTCAAAAAATGTGGCTCTGGTGAATGGGGGCTTCTTGCACAATACAGAAATGAAGGAATTCTTTAAAAATCTTCTCCTCTGAAACCGCTGGTCGGATTTTGAAATAATTTCACAGATATGTTCCTTGGGTGACCCTTTTCAAAAATTGTTCGTGAAATTTTGATCCGTCATAAAATGTGGCTCTGGTGAATGGGGGCTTCTTGCTCTATACAGAAATGAAGGAATTCTTTAAAAATCTTCTCCTCTGAAACCGCTGGTCAGATTTTGAAATAATTTCACAGATATGTTCCTTGGGTGACCCTTTTCAAAAATTGTTCGTGAAATTTTGATCCGTCATAAATTGTGGCTCTGGTGAATTGGGGCTTCTTGCACTATACAGAAATGAAGGAATTCTTAAAAAATCTTCTTCTCTGAAAGCGCTGGTCAGATTTTGAAATAATTTCACAGAGTTGTTCCTTGGGTGACCCTTTTCAAAAATTGTTCGCGAAATTTTGATTGGTCAAGAAACATGGCTCTGGTGAATGGGGGCTTCTTGCACTATACAGAAATGAAGAAATTCTTAAATATTCTTCTTCTCTGAAACAGCTGGTTAGATTTTGAAATAATTTCACAGACTTGTTCCTTGGGTGACCCTTTTCAAAAATTGTTCGCGAAATTTTGATTGGTCAAGAAACATGGCTCTGGTGAATGGGGGCTACTTGCACTATACAGAAATGAAGAAATTCTTGAAAATTCTTCTTCTCTGAAATGGCTGGACAGTTTTTGAAATAATTTCACAGAGATGTTCCTTGGGTGACCCTTTACTAAAATTGTTCGCGAAATTTTGATTGGCCAAGAAACATGGCTCTAGTGAATGGGGGCTACTTGCTCTATATGGAAATGAAGAAATTCTTGATAATTCTTCTTCTCTGAAACCCGTGGTCAGATTTTAAAATAATCTGACAGAGATGTTCCTTGGGTGACCCTTTCCAAAAGCTGTACATATAATTTTGATCTGTCAAGAAACATGGCTCTTGTGATTGGGGGCTACTTGCACTATACGGACATGATGAAATTCTTTAAAATTCTCTCTTCGCTGAAACCCCTGGTCAGATTTTGAAATAATTTCAGAGAGATGTTCCTTGGGTGACCCTTTTCAAAACTTGTTGGTAAATTTTGATCCATCGAGAAACATGGCTCTCGTGGAAGGGGGCTACTTGCTCTTATACAGAAATGAAGAATTCTTAAAAATTCTTTTTGAAACTGATGGTCAGATTTCGAAATGACTTTTACAGGTGACCTTTTGAAAATTGCTTGGCAAAATTATAAATTTGGTTCCAATGTTTCAATACCTCAAAAAAAAAAAAAATAGACTATGGTCATCTCAAAAATTCAGGTGAGCGATCCCGGGCCATCTTGGCCCTCTTGTTTAAATTTTCCTTACCAAAATCATATATTCTTGTGCTTTCCTTTTATATGTTGTTGAGAATATGAAACAGAGAGACAACTAGACAAAAATGACTGAAAGACAGAAGGTAATGATAAATCATGTGTGCATTTCATCCTGGTTGAAGACAATGTTATCTTCATGGAGTCATCCTGAAAGGGACTCCCCCTACAATCATTCACAGAGATAGGTTAATTGTTTCAGTTCGGAATAAATAAACTCGACCTCTGCAAAATTCGCTGTCTTCATCTTTGGTGCTGATTGGTGCTGACATGGTTAAAGAATTTCAAAGAAGTGAATAGCCAGAGAGAAATGATTGTTGGGATGGATGATAGAGAGACAGATGGATAAGTACGCTAAAAGAGTCAGAACAGCAGAGGGGAATTGCAGCTTTGCGGTGACCCTATTTTGTCTTCTTAATACCGCTCCAGCCAAACCAGGTATAGCCAAGTGGTTACTGTATCTGACTCGTGACCTGCTGATTGCGAGTTTGATACCAGGCTGAAGCAAAGTTGGTTTAGCCATTCAGAACTTTATTACTTTCCAAATTTAAAATAAGATTTAGGATGGAACTATGAATGATTGGTGTATATATAGTACCAACACTTATTATTATGACAGTTACTAATATCATAGGGAAAGTTTGAGGGAAGGGTTGTGTGTCTAGTTTCAATACAGCTGGGATATATCTCCTGTTGATGATCAGAAATGATAGAAGGAAGTGTTGATGGACAAGGCTTATCTAAACCCATGTAGCACTGGGTACACTTAGGTTGTGGTTTCAAACATCATAGATCAAGATTAGATTTCAGAGTATACTGTCTGTTCTTGATTTAACTGATAAGATTAGCTTTAAAACATTAAGATAGATTTCTTGAAATTTTGAAAATTTTGCTCTTTTTTTTTTTGCCTTATGTCTACATTTTCGACCTGTCCATAGCATCTGAAGAGTCCAAAGTTAGTGGTTGGATAAAGGGAGATAACAAGATTAAGATACGTGTAATAGATACTCATGACACCTCTATACACAGATAAACCCTCTTTTCCGTTATCCAGAAAACTTTTTGCCAGCAGCTTCAGCAATTTGACTCTTTCATGAAACAGCATTATTTTTAGGCAAGTTGAAAGCATTAGCAGATATGGTTGATTCTTGATGCCAAAATCTATTATTGTAGTAGTAATGGTATTGGAGAAAATACTATTGCAATACAACTGATATTGCCTATTAGTGTTTCAATACCATTGCAATGCTAATGGATGAATTTCAAGGGATGAGTTTCACCAAATTACATTTTCAAACCATGTTTCATACTGATACTTTATCCAAGTAAGTCTACCAGTCTGAGTACATATTTTTGTGCATGGATAGGTGCACTGGCCGCCGTAATATAACTGTAATAATTTTGCATATGCATTAAACACCATACCATAAGTCAAGGCTTTTGAAAACACTTGGCAGAAAGGAGAAACAATTTTATTTTTTTCCTTTTAACCCTGTACAAAACGACAAAATTTTAGTCTTGTCCATACTGAAAACATTTGCAGATAGCAATTTCAAGGTGCCTCAAATAGTGCAGGTTTTCAGTGAAAGGGTGGAAAAAATTGTGGAAAAAGGAGAAAATACTGCTTACTAGCATTTTCTCCTTTTCCCACAATATTTTCAAAAGGCTTCTTTCCAAGGGTTGTTAAAAGTTGGTATTTTGTGGTAAAGGGTGAATATTTTTTTTTTCACCCTTATAGACAAATTCAAAGCACTTACAGATGACAAAATAAACATAATTTAAGAAAATAAATGTTTCTAGCAGGGAAGAATACATCTTGGGAAAAGCAGAAAATGCTGGTTACCAGCATTTTCATCTTTTCCCTTATGGATGAGACGTTAAACCTAGGTCCCCTGTTACAGTGCTATACACAAAGCATGTTAAAGAACCTGGCGAAACTTCATCTTCGCAAGCCAAGGGTGACTATCCGCAATGATACTCTACCCTTGGCAGATCAAGCTTCATTTCGACATTCTCCCTGATATGCATTTTCATTGGTTGCAGCTAGCTCTAACTGCACGAATCAAATGGCTGGTAGCATTTCAACTTTGATAAAAATAGAACAAGGTTGCGACCTTTTGAATGAAAATAGAAGGTAAACATCGATACCGCCTTGAGAGGTGCAGGATCTGTAATGATTTTAAACAAAAAAACATAGAGGAACAATATTTACAAAAAGTTTCAGTGTACCAGTCAATTATTGGGAGGTTTTAGCCTATGTCTATTCCAGCACCTGACAATGGAATGTCGAAATATGTTTGTTGTTACTGCTTCATGTTGAATTATTGTATTTGTAAGCGGTTTGTAAAACAATATTTCATTGGCTATCAGAAATATGATGTAAAGGGAGATAATAATTAGCACCCACTAGGGGGCATATCGCAGAAATCTCGAAAGTGGCCTCGATCCGGCATGATAAGATCCCATAGTGATCGTAACCTTGGCTTGCAAAGATGCCTGTAACAATACAAACAGTCTTCATGGGGCGTCTCTCATATGGGAAACCGGTGGCAATAATAAATAAATGCAAATTCAAGTAATCAAGTCATCACATGATTATGGATCCATAAAATAGTTACATTTTACATAACAATACACCTAAAGTATGAGATAAAGTGGTCCTTGGATATACAGAAAATTGACAGCAAAAGTTTTGGCCAAGATCAGGCTGTGCCTACTGCACAGGCTGACAATTCGATAGGTGAGTGCAACACTATTCTAAGTACCTGCCTCTACATTGTACAGGCACTTAGAATAGTGTTTGCACTCACCCATCGAATTGCATTGATTCTTTTTGTGAATGCATTAAGCCCCCATTTTCACAGAATAAGGCTCATTTTCTTAATGTTCTAAGAGAAATCACATCCTTTAACCCATTATCATACAATGATGACTTTTGACCACCTTTGGAAAGAAGCCTTTTTGAAAACATTGTGGAAAAAGGAGAAAATGCTGGTAACCAGCATTTTCTCCTTTTTCCCACAATGTTTTCTACCCTTCATAAACATAATTTCAGTTTTTCAGTCACATATATTTTTCCATCTGCAAATGCTTTCAATTTGGACAGTGCTAAAATTTTGTCGTCTGGTAAAGAGTTCAGCCATGATGCAGGAAAGAATTTCGTAAAGGAGCAACATTGTATACTGACAGTCTTTTCATGCTTTATTGCGTCACATTATCCATCAGTGGACTGTTTGAAATTTTACATCTTCAAAGCAATAAAAATTGTGGAAATGAATATTGTGTAAATGTGTAAATATCTTTTTAAACGTAGGAAGTGAGATCAAGAAAATTGTGTTTTTGATGGATGGATAGATAGATGTAAAATTTGGTATTCAGTTTAAATGTGGTGTTTACCCCATGGCAGTTAAGCCTAACTCACTGACCATATGCAGACAGTGTAGATCAAGATCAGACTGCACAAAACATTCAGTCTGATCTTTGATCTAAACTGTCTGCAAAGGAGACATTGATCTCAAAATCATAACTTTGAAATAACGGTATTAATTTTTGTGTGTTTTTTTTTACTATCAAATTGAAATCTTTATTTTAGTTATTTAGCAGGATAAGGGTTAAAAGTCTTGTTGGCCATATTTGCTTGCAGCGCTGTGAATGTCATAATAAATAATTATAATATAAATTATGATATTATTTCAGACATTCCAATATTAAATTTTGCATCTGATAATAATAGATTAACTCTTTACCAAACAACAAAATTTTGGACCCAACAAAATTTTTGACTCGACCAAATTGAAATCATTTGCATACAGCAAAATAAATGTGCCTCAAAAATCGAAATCTGATTTGGGAAGGGTGGAAAACAATGTGGGAAACCAGAAAATGCTGGTTACCGGCATTTTCTCCATTTCGGACTATTTTTTCTAAAGCTATCTTTTGCAGGGTCGTTAAAAGTCAGGATTGTGTGGTAAAGAGTTAATTAAGTTTTGCTTAACAAAGTTTTAGGTCTGAAAAGAATAAGAAACATAGTGTGTAAAAGAGAAATTACCTGTTACAAGCAATTTCTCCTTTTTCACTGTTTTCAAAATCCTTATGGGCTGTGAGAAAAGCACTTTCCATTAAGGAGACATCTGTGCGAGCCAAGGTTACAATCACTACATGGATCTTACCTTGGCTGATTGAGCTCAATTTTGAGATTCCTACGATGCGCCCTCTATTGGATGCTGGTTATTACCCCCCTTTACATCATATTTCTGAAATCCAATGAAATATAGTTTTACAAACTGCTTACGAATACAATTATTCAACATGAAGCGATAAGCAGACATCCATGTGTTTACCTTCTATTCGAAAGGTCGCGACTTTATTCTATTTGCATCAAAGATGAAATGCTACGAGCGATTTCATTTGTTGCAGTTAGAGCTGGCTGCATCCAATGAAAAAGCGTATTGGGGGGAATGTAAAAATCAAGCTCGATCAGCCAAGGGTAGAGTAGCGTAGTGTCAATCATCAGCCTTGGCTTGCAAAGATGTTAAGGAGATATCTTCTCCCAAAAATATGTTTGATATAACAAAACATGGGTTTATAAAATCTGCTTGAAGATTCCATTTCCCTAGCAGGATAAGTGTTAACTCTATACCATATGACAAAATTTCAGGCTAGTCCAAACTGAACGTATTTGCAGATGACAATTTATGTGCCGCAAATGATTGGGTTTGTTCTTGAGAGGTTAGAAAACATTGTGGGAAAAGAGAAAATGCTGTTTAACAGCATTTTCTTCTTTGTCCCACAATGTTTTCATAATTCTTCTTTCCCAGGATCGTTAAAACTTGAGATAATGTTATACAGGGTTAACTCTTTGCCAAACAACAAAATTTGGTCTGGTCCAAATTGAATGCATTTGCAGACGAAAAAATGGATGTGACTAAAAAACTGAAATTTGCATTGAGAAGGGTAGAAAATATTGTGGGAAATGGAGAAATTGCTGTTTACCAGCATTTTCTCCTTTTCCCACAATGTTTTCATAATTCTTATTTCCCAGGATCATTAAAACTTTGGATTGTGCAATAAGGGTTAACCCTTTCCCAAACAATCCCTGGTTTTTACGGGTCAGGAATAGAAGCCTTTTGAAAACATTGCAGGAAAAGGAGAAAATGCAGGTAACCAGCATTTTCTCCTTTTCCTACAATGTTTTCTACCCTATCATATAGAAAAATCATCTTTTTAGCAACTGTTTATTTGTCATCTGCAAAATGCTTTGAATTTGGTGTGGTTCAAAATTTGCCATTTGGGAAAGGGTTAACTTCATTACCACATGACAATATATTAGGCTTGTCTAAATCGAAAGCATATGCAGACAACAAAATAAAAGTGACTGAAAATTTTAAATTTTTTTTGTGAAGGGTAGAAAACATTGTGGGAAAAGGAGAAAATGCTGGTTACCAGCATTTTCTCCTTTTCCAACAATGTTTTCTATAGGCTTCTTTTTCAGGGTCGTCAAAAGTAGGGATTGTGTGGTAAAGGGTTAAGGAAAGCCTTTGTTTACGACTCTACCCACTGGCCACAATCTTTTATAGCATCGGATACCATTTAGAAGGCTGAGAAACAAACAAATCATCCATATTCTAATGGGATAATCTTTTACATCTTGCTTTCATATAATCCTGTACCGAACAGGCCTGTGTTTTTTTGCAACACACCATACACTAAGACTTTTGAAAAGATTGTGGGAAAAGAAGAAAAAGCTGGTAACCAGCATCTTCTTCTGTACCAACAGTGTTTTAAAAAGCAACAAAAACCGTTATGGGCTAAAATTATATTATGGGATCAGCAAATGCTTCTTATTTGGGCTTGTCTAAACTTTTGAAGTCTGGTGAAATGTTGATCCCTTTTCATCATTACTTTGCAAATATATGCTATAATGTCTGGATTTTGGCTAAGCACAGTAGTGCAGCCATGCAGCCAATAAAAAGCAGGACTCTAAATCAGGGGCTCCCAGGTTCAAATCTCCACCTCGCCTTATTCATTTTCAAGGATTGATGACATTCATTGTGATAGAATTCTCTTTGACACCACTGATCATTGTGTCTATGACGCTATGGGAAAGCAGCCAGTGACTTGAGAAGAATTTTGTGTGAAGGACATATAAAATATAAACCAAGAAAGATTTGAGAGTGTCACTGGCTTCTGTAATATAACCAAAGTAATGTTGAAAATGGTATCAAATACCATACATTCGTTCATCCTTTGGATATTAATATGTTATGTAGTCCAACCCATTGCCACACAATCCTGCATTTTTAACAACCCTTGGAATAAAGCTTTGGAAAAAAAAAACTTTGGGAAAATGAGATATAATGGTGGTTGCTAGCATTTTCTCATTTTCCCCAAAATGCTTTTTCTCCACCTCCTACTATGTTTTTCAGTGGCTTCTATCTAGTCATAAATGCTCTGGATTGGTTGATAAAGGGTAAAAAAGAAATAGGTGAGAAACACCTGGAAAGTGGTCTTGCTGTTGTTATATTGTTGTTGTTTCCTCAGAAGTGACTGGACTTTGTTAGGTGCAATAATATATACAGGATTTCCTGGAAGTTAATGGCTGATTCTCCTATAGAGTGCTGAGTTAATGAAAATGGACCTTTTAAACTCTTTACCATACAGTCATTAGTTTAAATGGCCATGATGAAGAATCATTTGAAAACATTGTGGAAAAAGGAGAAAATGCTTGTCACCAGCATTTTCTCCTTTTCCCAAAATATTTTTTCAACTATGCAAAAGAAAAAAAAAATCCCATAATTTTTGTCAAATTTAAGTTGTTGTTTATTAATGCTAACAATGTGGACAGGCTTTCCTATTTGTCGTTTTAGTGAAGCGTTTAACCCTTTACTCCATAGATACTCATTTCTACACATTGCTCGTAGGAGCCTTTGGAAAACATTGTGGCAAAAGGTGAAATTGCTCGTCACGAGCAATTTCACCTTTTGCCACAATGTTTTCAATGCTATCAAAAGGTGTCATATACACATAAAAAACAGCTTCATCCTTGCTGCTATTTAGGGTCAATTAGAGATACCATAGAAATGCCTTATGAGGTAAAGGGTTTAAAAAAAAAATCCTATCTTCTCATTAAAACTAGGGATTTTTTGGTAAAAGGTTCATGCAAGAAAAAGAAGCTGCAATATTGCTATTTCAAGGTTGTTTCAGCCAAAAACTTACAATGTACATCCAAGATCAGACTGCACATTTTGTGCAGTCTGATATAGGTCTACATTGTCTGCAATAAAGTTGTGTTTAGTGTTCTAGGATTCAAAAGCTATCATGAATTGTTATGTGCGATTGGTGGGAAAAAAAATACACATAATTTTGTCTGTATTATATTCTGCAGGCTTTTTATGTCGTGCAAATGATCACTTTTGAGTTACTTGCAACGCATAAACTGCTTACTTGGAGCAATCCCTCCTTTTGTCACACTGTTTTTATGTTGACTAAAGTGTCAAACCTTAATTTGTCTGGATTGTCTATATTTTACATGGGCATGTTTTACAAATGTCAGCCAGAACTTTTGGTTCCAGGGGGTGAATTGGAAAGTGATTGACAAAAAGGGCGTATTACACAAATCAATAACTAGATATGATGCATTTTGACAGGAATTTTGGTCAAAACATATATAGGCTTTTCTGAAAATTGCAGACACACATGATTACATGGAATATAATGGTCGAGGAAGGTGATTTACTATGGAAAATAATTCATTTATTTTATGCAGTGTGTGGGATAGGTTGTGATGTTCATAGGATACAGACAGAATTCAAACATTTTGAACTTTTAGATTAGACCGAATCATTAACAATCATGATAATATTTTGGTCAAATATCTAGATTTGTAATTGACAGTGTAAATTTGAATTACAAATCAATCCAGCATGCTCTCTAATTTAAACTTAATAATTTTCACTCCATTTTGCTAATGACATGCTGAAAGTAAAATGCTTGCAGTGCTTTCTGTTGTACCAAAACATTAACACTGTGCTGTACACTGATTTTATATACATGTACATGTCTGCAAACATTAGGAATTTTTTCGTCTTTTGATGCTATAATTTCACTTCTTTTAAAATCAAAATCATTTTAATTTGTCTGTATTGGCAAAGTTGAAGTTTAAACCAATTTTAACTCTTTATTACATAGTAATTTTTGTAGGCTGGTCCAAATGAGAGCATGGCAGGAAAAGAAGAAAATGCTGTTTAGCAACTCTTCCTGTTTTCCCACAAAGTTTTCTTCAGCTTTCTCTCTCAGGCTTGTTAAAATGCATAGTAAAGGGCCATAGGAGATATTTGCATTTAATTAGGGAATCCAGAAAGCAATCAAGAAAAATATACCTTTTTCTTGTAGTTAATGCATTTTTTTACTTAAAAGTTTTCTCTCACAATATTTCTTCTGCTTTGGGACATAATGATGAACAAGAGTCTTTCTATTGTTATTTATTGATTGTTACAGATGTGGAAAAGGTTTCTGTGTGCTCAAATACAGTAAAAATGTAACATGTTGCTTGAAATTATGGGCACATTGTAAGCTGTATCCTGTAATATAAGGTATTGTAACTCCAAGTGTGATACAACAGTTAGTAAAAAAGAAATGAGATTGTATATTGTACATAATTATTCGTCAGGGGAACATTTACAATAAAATATAGCCGTAATATTTTATTTTGATATAGTTATGAATTTGATAGAGTTATGAATTTGTGTTGATGATGTTTTATGGTGTTGTCACCGAGCCAAATTAGAGCTCTCAGTGATTGGTGTTATTGTCCAACTCTTGAATGTGGAATAGAAATTAATGTTTTATCTGCAGCAGACAATTTTACGAACAAACTGGAAGTATCTGAAGGAATTACAGCGTAACTCTACCAAATGACAGAATTTTAGACTTGTACATATTGAAAGCATCTACAGACAACATAAATGTGACACAAATATTTAACTTTTTACCAAAGGACAGAATTTTAGACTGGTCCATTTTGAAAGCATTTGCAGACAAGTCAAATGTGAATCAAAAATTAAAATTGGTTTTTGGGAAGGTTAGAAAAGTCATGTGAAAAGGAGAGTATGCTGGTTAATTTCTTCTTTTCCTGTAATATTTTCAAAAGCTTGCCCTCTCAGGGTCGATTCTGTAGCAAAGAGTTAAATCTGCTTTTGGAATGATAGAATACATAGTGGGAAAAGGAGAAAATGCTGGTTACCAGCATTTTCTCCTTTCCCCACAATGTTTTCAAAGGCTTTCTTTCTCATGTGATGACACTGTGGCAAAAGGAGAAATTGCTTATAGCAGCTGTGTTTCAGAAGATAAGGTAGTAGACTGGATATACAGTGTAGTGACTTGTTCCCTAGTTTTTGTTTCAATGTATTGATAATCCAAGGATATATTTGATATTTAATTAAAAACAAAGTTGAGTGTTTTCAAGATTCAGCATACAAATTTCATCAGGTGTCAACCATGTTGCTCATTCGATTGTTCAAAAGGCTGTTTTTCAGTAAGTTTTGGTTTTTATTTACATGTTTTTATTTACCAATCTCTTTTATGGATAACCCCTGGCCTTAAACCTACTGTCCCCCACATTAAATGTTTACACTCTCTTTGTAAATATGTAACTCAAAGGGGAATTCCATACATCAATTAGATGAAAAATGATTGCATAGTAATGTAGAATGACCACTTTTCATGAAGAAAATGTCATAAATGCGAAAAGTATCAACCCTGTTCAGCCAGTGCAAATCCGCACAGACTGACCTGGGTTGCTACTTATCACAGTTTTCAGAGGCTCCATTTTTGCATGATGGGTCACAAATAAGGAGGTCGTTTTTTCCAATCTATCAATATTGGAGATTGTAGCTTCATTTATTCTCAATGTGACCCACATCCATATTGCAATGCCTCCCACGCCCAACACCCAATAGGGTTTCTCAACCATCGTATTGCTGTCAACATTATTCTGGGAAAAACATGTAGTTAAAAAACTTTAGGCTCCATCATAACTGATTGAAAAATTATTTGCAAACAGCGTATCATATTGTTTACTTTAAAAAGCTTGTAACTACAGCTTGGAACAAGCTGTAGTTACTCAGGTTTTTGAAGTAAACCCATGATATTCAGCTTGGTTCCAGTGAATCTGAATTTTTCCTGGAAAAAGTAGAAAGTCAGTATTCAGCATTTACTCCTTTTCCAGCATAGTTTTTATAAGCTTCCTTTATCAGGATCATACTAAACTTGAGTTCATTAAAACTGCTACATTCTGGTTTGCTTTGCAGCTAGTTAGCATTTTGATCCAGTTGGCCTTTAACCCTTTACTCCATAGATACTCATTTCTATGCATTGCTTGTAGGAGCCTTTGGAAAATATTGTGGCAAAAAGTGAAATTGCTTGTGATGAGCAATTTCACCTTTTGCCACAATGTTTGCCACACTATCAAAAGGTGTCATATACATATAAGAAACAGCTTCATCCTTGCTGTTATTTAGGGTCAATTAGAGATACCTTAGAAATGCTTTATGGGGTAAAGGGTTAAATGCTCTTATACATATTTCTAACAATAATTTTAAAGGGACAATATTCTAGAGTTTGACCCAGAATTATAGGTTGTATGAGGATCTATATTCTATGAGAAAATCAGTTGGTTGCACGGACTTGTACATTTAAATGTGAAAAAAAAAAGATGCTGAATAAGAGAATGCCTCTGATACAGGTAACCAGCATTTTCTCTCTTTCCCACAAAGTTTTCTACCCTATAAAAAATAAAATGCGTCATTTGACCTAAATTATCTTCTATATTTATGTTTTCATTTTGGATTGGTCTGAAATTTTGCTGTGTGGTAAAGAATGAAGTGTTGCTAAAATTGTTATTTCTGCATTTTGAAAAGAATTACAAAACATTACCCGCATTTTCTCCTATTCCAGCCATGTTTTCAAAGGCCCTTTCTTACAGAGTTGTTAAAACCTATAACTGTGTGGATTGTACGAGTATGCTATGGAGTTAACCAACGTTCATTGTTAGATTATTAAATGGATTCTCTCACAAATGCTCAAAAAGTAGATATTACAATTCTTGTCAATTTACACAGCAAGAAAGCAGACAGTGGTGATCCAAGATCAGCCTGTACAGTCTGATGTTGATCTGCGCCATTTCTATAAGCAACTTAATTACTAAAGATAATTGGTTCCAGTTCAATTTTTCTTCTTTGCACATTAACTCTTTACCAAGGCAAAATTTTAGACTGGTCCAAAATCAAAACATTAATTTTGCATATGACAAATATGGCCCAGAATTTGAAAATTGACTTTAGAAGAGTAGAAAACATTGAGGGAAAAGGAGAAAATGCTGGTTACCAGCATTTTCTCCTTTCCTCACAATTTTTTCAGAGAGCTTCTTCCATTGGGTTGTAAAAACCAGGGATTGTTTCATAAAGGGTTAAATATATTGTTGGCTTACATACATAAAATCAAAAACTAAGCAATTTGTCAATGACTCACTACGATACACAACAATGAATGTACAAGGCCAGCCACATCATTCACAAACATTATTCTATTGATCACTGCACAAATTGTAATTGCAAAAGGCAGACAATTGCAAACCAAAGACCATGAATTTCACTCCGTCATGCTTTCACATGTTGCCCTGTGGCTCCTTAGAGAACACTCAGACTTGTCGTATCTGTCTGTTTTGAAGCTTGTTCAGCATTTCATTCATATTCCAGCTACCACTGATTAATTAGATGGGTTTTGATTTACAGAAAAAATTATTGTTATAGATTCAGACAAGGGCAATCCAATTCTAGAAGCGTCATGTATTACATTACTGGTATCAATGTATTGAACCTCCATGCAGATAGTTCCTGTTATTGCCTTGGCCAAAAATGGCTAAGCCACAAGTCTTGGTCAAAATACTTTCCATCAGTGGTCAGTGTTGGCATTTTTATGTCATCAGCAAGTCCTATGGACTCGGTGCCTATCAGAAAACTGAGTCCCATCTTACCCCCATGGAATCCCATTCTTCTGCCTGTGGGCAGGATTTCAGAAACAACCCTTTGGATTTTCTTATTTCAGTTGCATGGTAATTTCCTTCCGAAGAAGCATGCATAGTCAATGCTGATCTTTGAAAGTCTGTGAATTTATCAGTAAGCATTTTTTTGTTCTGAAATCTAGGCAAAATCAACATTTCATAACAATACCTCATAACAAGAAACCAGACAAATCATTTCTTTTACAAGCAATGGCAAGTTAAAATAAATGCTGGTCTTTCATCTAGGACTGTTCAAAAAGAGAGTATAATTCAAAAAACAAACAAGACTTACCTGTAGGTTGATGTTTGTTTGGAATTCTATGTAGTCATATAACTATTGAAGGGATCAAATGAGATGTGCAGTGACCGTGAAGCATTTCGTCAGTATTCAACGCTGTTTAGCAAGGGTTATTTGTCATCAGTATTGAAGGATCAACTTTCAATCCTTGCCATAACATGTTTTGTTTTAAAATAAACAAGGGTGTGGCGGGTGGGCATTTGATCCCTTCAATAGTTATATGACTACATAGAATTCCAAACAAACATCAACCTACAGGTAAGTCTTGTTTGTTTTTTGAATTCTGTTACGTCATACTATTTCCGGTATCAAATGAGACTTCAAAGCAAAAGACAAATATCTCTTGCTAGCACTATATAAGTATACATAAGAAGCACTATGTAGAACTTCTTTGTGGCAACAGAAAACAAACCAATGAACTAGATTAGAAACAATTTAAAAGCCTACTTGGAGTACCTTTTACTGCAATGCTCTTGTCTGAAAGGCCTCTGTATGACTGTTCCCTGTGTCTACTGGCTTATCATAGAATCTTGAAAAAGTAGTAGCATTCGACCATCCTGCTACTTTCATAATTTCTGTTAATGGAAGTCCTGAGTGTTTCACTTTTGATGATATTGCTGATCTTGTACTGTGTGATGTATACTTTTCAATGTCAATTCCTGAATTCCTTAAAACACATTTTATCCATCTACTTATTGTTGTTGAAACAACACGCTTATATGGTTTTACATAACTGATGAAGAGATTTTTCTCTAAACCTCTTAAAGAACTTGTGCGATGAATGTAGTGACTAAGTGTCTTATATACACAAATATCGCTGTCTTGCGTATACATGTGGAACTGTACAAAAGGATTTACTTTTCCTTTTCTACATTGTTTCAATAACCCACTATAGAACATAACAATACTTTTGGAATCTTTCTTCATTCCTTGTAATGACAATAATGAAATAGATTGCGTACGACTTGCCTGAGTCAGAGCAACCAACATTACTAACTTGTAAGTCAATAATTTTAATGATAAATCTTCCACTGGTGACAACGTCTTCAGGTAACGCAGAACAATATTCACATCCCAAGTTTCCAGGTATTTTGGCTGTGATGGACGCAAATTAAATACCCCAGTCATAAAACGAGTTACCAAAGGATGACTCCCTACAGTATAACCATCTTGCTTATTACAAAGGTTAGACAAGGAACTTCTTGCAGAGTTTAAACTTTCATAACTAAGTCCTGATTCATACAACTCAGTAAGAAACTCTATTACAAATTCAATAGGGGTTTGAAATGTATCAATTTTCCTTTCATCACAGAATGAAATCCATCGGTTAATGTATGTGGAATACTGCTTCTTAGTGGATTGTCTCCAGGACGCCATGATGATGTCAATAGATTTTTCTGATAGTTTTTTACTTTCATAGGATTTCCTGATATACGACACAGCATTAGATGTAGTTTGTTCAGTAGAGGATGTTTTTTCTCTGTTAAAGGTAATCTCAGAGTGTTCTGGCCTACTTTGATGATAAAAGGATCGTGGGTTAACATCTCCAAAATAGTTGTGTAGAAGTTCTGTGTCACCCAAAAAGGAGCCACCAGTAAGACATCTGCCTGATCCTGTCGAGTCTTCTGAAGAAGTCGACCTAACAAACTGAAAGGAGGAAAAGCATATATGTATTTTCTTTCCCAACTTATTGAAAAAGCATTTATAGCTTCTGCATCTGGATCAGGTTTCCATGAAACAAATCTATCTAACTGTTTATTTAATCTAGAGGCAAACATGTCTACCTCCGGCAAACCAAAAATACTAACCAACTCATTAAAAATAGATTCATTCAGTTTCCACTCAACATTCTCATTGAAATTTCTTGATAGAAAATCTGCTTGATTCTCTACACCAGGTATATGAGTGGATGATAGCCAAATTTCTCTGTCTTTACACCAAAGCCACATTTCTCTTGCAAGATCATTCAAATTTTTTATCTTACCCCCCATACTACAAATGTATGAAACTGTACTGGAATTATCAGACAGAATTTGAACATGTACACTAGATTTTTCCTTGCAGAATGCTTTAACAGCTAAGTATGCAGCCAGCAATTCTAAATAATTGATATGATTCTGGATCTCAAAGTCATTCCAACGGCCACCTATCTTGATATTTTTGCAAATGGCACCCCATCCAAAAGCACTTGCATCAGTAGTGATTATGATGTCTGGATTTCCATGACAAATTTTTCGTTCTTGTGTGTAGAGATCATGCATCCACCAGGAAAGATCATCTCTCATTTCAGGTGTAATTGCCATATACGAGTCATAATCACCACAGACTTGTTTTACAGCCTGAATTTTTTCATGTTCAATGATCCTGTAATGTAAAGGACCAAATTCAACTGCCGAAAAGGAAGAAACCATGAGACCCAATACATGTGCAACCTGGCGTATTCTAGCTCTTTTTGCCATAAAGAGCTCTGTACATGCTTTAACTATTTTTTCTATCTTATTGTTAGGTAACGTGACAATCATTTTTTCTGAATCAATATCATTACCGAGGAAGGTAATCTTTTTTGTTGATACAAGAACTGATTTCTTTTCATAAATCAAAAAACCAAGATTTGACATAAGACTCACAGTATCAAAAATATTATTTGCACAGTCTGACTGTGTATCAGCCATTAACAGAGAATCATCAATGTATCCAGAATTTTTATGACCAAGCATGCGCAAAGATGCATATACAGGTTTCATCAATTTTGTAAATTGCCTTGGTGCACAAGAAATTCCATTGGGAAGAGCTCGGTACTGGTAGATTTTATTTTTGTGTGAAAATCTAAGCTTTTTTCTATCTTCTTTTGCAATAGGTACACTATAATAGCCATGGCGAATATCAGTACTAGCAAAATACATATCTGGCTTGACTAATTTTATGACCGATTCAAAAGTATCCATTTTAAAGTGATGGTATTGTACATGCTCATTCAATTCTCTTAGATTTAAAATCATTCTATATTCGCCATTGCGTTTTGGGATTACAAAAATTGGAGAAATATATTCCTCTGGATGATGATCAACTTCTTCAATGACTGCCATATCTAATAAATTCTGGATTTCATCATCAATGACTTTTTCTTCATGCACAGTAAATTTATTTTTAGGGCAATGGGAGTTAACAGGGTTTTCACCTTGTTCAAATTCAATGTGGCAATGCTGGACTATGTCTAAAACATTTTCATCTGAAGTTATTCTTCTCCAATTTTCAATGTAATCAGATATTCTACCAGCATAAAAAACAGGTGTACTGACCTCTACTTTTTCTGTGGTTTGGGGTTTTTTGTTGGTCCAGAACTGTCTGGTCTATTCATAGGGCCACCTCTACCACGGCCTCGAAAACCACGCCCTCGTGCAGGGTAAGGAGAAAAACCACGTTTTCCACGACTCTGGCCTCTGGCAAAAGCACCTCGTCCAGGATACTTCCCAATCTTATTCATAGTGTTTATTTCACGCACATTGTTGTTAACATCAGTATCATTACCATACAGTAGATCAGTGTATGGTAAAGAGGCAGAGGCTAAGTAATGGTACTTGGAGTCCAGGTCGGACTTATGCAGATCTTTCCTCTTGGTATTTATCATCTTATTAGCATGACCGAGTAGAGCTATAGCTGTGGTCCCTAATTCAACATGCTCGGAATCTGATGAACTAAGTTTTTCCAAAAGTTTAACAATATTAGTGGCTGCTTTCAACATAACACCCTGTATTGCTGTAAGTCTAGTGTCCTCAGCTTGAGTAAAGCTTTTCAGAAGACGCCATATTCCTTGATTAACCCTGGTCTTAACAAGAGCATCACAATTCTCAGGACGATGAATTTGTTTACATAATTCATCTAAATTTTCCTCTGACAGTCCATTCCTAAATGAGTTATTTACCAAACTTGCCAGATCAGGATGTACATCAACATCCAAAGGTTCTGTCTGCTGAAATTTGTATGACATCTTTTTGAATATGGAATTTTGTAATGGTTCAATAGGAGACTCCTGGTCGCCCTGTTCAGGATAAGAACAGTCGGTCTCGTCATCATAATTGTACTCAGATTCATCAACTTGAGAATCATCTGCATAGCTACAAGGGTCATTCCATTGTGACATCAAAAAGTCAATACTTTGATTCTGTTTGTCAATACGCTCACTCTGGGCATTTAAATTGGCATTAAGTTCTCGCAAAATACCCACGAGCTCCCGCATGGGCGGATTTTGGGCCTCTTTGGTCGACATTTTCGTGCCCGTCGAAGAAGTGGTACTTGTCGAGGCATTAGAAGGACCAGGTTTTGCTATAGGTGCCTTCGAAGAAGTTGTTGTAAACTTCTTTCCTCCAGAAGCGGCCGAAACCGCACTGTCTTTTGACAGCTGTACTTCCTTGTCAGCCATATTGTCCACGTGGCCGAAAAGTGGCCGAAGTCACAAAGAGGCAGTCGTGAAATTACGACAACAAAATTCTGCGAACAGAATAAATAATAAGCTACCAAGATAGCTTAAAAAGGTTTGAATATATGTTCCAAAGAATATATTCAACCAAAAATGAACTGACGAATAGAAAAGAATTCGTCACGGTAGTGTTGTATATAGAGAGAAGCCGAGACCGGTCTTCACTCCTCAAGGTACAACAGCGCACTGACGAAATGCTTCACGGTCACTGCACATCTCATTTGATACCGGAAATAGTATGACGTAACAGAATTATTTTTCTCTTTGCTAGGGTAGCTATATTAGACTGCAACAAACTCAGATGCTTTGCGATTATGATCACAATTACTTAAATAAAATGTTGCCACTCATGTAACTTTTTTGCCTTTTTATACGCTCGTCGAAGACGGGAAGTATTATGGGATCACCCGTGGCGCGCGGGCGGGCGTCCGGGCGGGTGGGCGGCGTCCAGTTCTTTGTGCTGAGCATATCTCCAAAACTATTCTAGCTAGGGTTATGAAATTTCATAGGTGGATAGATCTCATGGAGGGGGAGTGCAGTGACCAGGAATCATAACTCTTGCTTGCTTAATTTTTGAGTTATTACCCTTTGTTGTTTTTCATACTTGAATTTTGTCCGGAGCATATCTCCAAAACTATTCTAGCTAGGGTTATGAAATTACATGGGTGGATAGATCTCACTGAGGGGGAGTGCAGTGCTCAGGAATCATAACTCTTGCATGCTTAATTTTTGAGTTATTGCCCTTTGTTGTTTTTCATACTTGAATTTTGTCCGGAGCATATCTCCAAAACTATACTAGCTAGGGTTATGAAATTACATGGGTGGATAGATCTCATCAAGGGGGAGTGCAGTGCTTAGGAATCATAACTCTTGCATGGTTAATTTTTTAGTTATTGCCCTTTGTTGTTTTTCATACTTGAATTTTGTCGGGTGAATATCTCCAAAACTATACTAGCTAGGGTTATGAAATTTCATGGGTGGATAGATCTCATCAACGGGGAGTGCAGTGCTCAGGAATCATAACTCTTGCTTGCTTAATTTTTGAGTTATTTCCCTTTTTTTTTTTCATACTTGAATTTTGTCCGGAGCATATCTCCAAAACTATACTAGCTAGGTTTATGAAATTTCATGTGTGGATAGATCTCATCAGGGGGGATTGCAGTGCCCAGGAATCATAACTCTTGTTTGCTTAATTTTTGAGTTATGGCCCTTTGTTGTTTTTCATACTTTAATTTTGTCCGGTGTATGCTCCAGCTTTACAACTTGGGGTAAAACGGGCATATCTTGCGACAATTTACCACTCTTGTTCTTGCAATGTTTTGAACCACTCGCAGACAAGTTACATCATTTGACCTACATTTTATGTTATCTTCTGCCAATGGTCTCAATTTGGTCGAGTCTAAAAAAAACAATTTTGTTATTTGTTAAAGACATTTAATTCTCCATTTTCTATTATAAAGATACAGTTTTCATATAACAGGATGATTGACACTGTAACAAGGTCTCTATCAAGATCATTGATGGATAGTTCAGTTTACTCTTTGCCAAATGATAAAATTTTAGACTAATCCAAAATGAAATTCTTTGCAAAAGACAAAATATATGTGACCAAAGAATTGAAACTTGGTTTAGGAAGGGAAGAAAACATTGTGGTAAAAAGGAGAAAATGCTGATCCCTAACATTTTCTCCTTTTCCCTCAGTGTTTTCAAAAGGCTTCTTTGTCAGGGTTGTCAAAAGTTGGGATTGTGTCGTAAAGGGTTAAATTTTCTGAATTTCTATAGTAAAGATCTTTTACATACAACAGGATGACAGACACTATGTATCAAGATGTCCATCAAATATTTATGAACACCAATAAATATCATTGATGGATAATTCAGTTAATTGGCTCACCTGGGTATCGTTAACTCTGCACTTCATTTAGCACCTTCTGCAGTTACTCTAGAACAAACACACATGGGAAGAATTGCCACATCACAAAAATTTCAGACTGGTTCAAATCATAATTATTTGTAGATAACAATTTAACTACAGCTGAAATGACTATTTCTGTCTTAATTAACCCTTTACCAGACAATGACGACTTTTAACGACCCTGAGGAAGAAGCCTTTTGAAAACATTGTGGGAAAAGGAGAAAATGCTGGTAACCACCATTTTCTCCTGTTCCCACAATGTTTTCTACCCTATCAAAGCAAAATTGCACCATTTGAGCTACTCTGAAATTGTTGTCTGCAAATGCTTTCAATTTGGATAGGTCTAAAATTTTGCCATGTGGTAAAGGGTTAAGCCTTGGTCACGGATGAGTAGCGGATAAAAAATCATTTTATCCGTTCTTGTCCGTTTTATGTCCGTTTCTCATCCGGTGAACCCGCTATTTGTATGGCAATGTCTAGTGATGTCTGTTCCATCCAGTCGGAAGTTTTGAGCATGTTAAAAAATTCCACCAGATAAAACGGACAGAGAAATTACACACTGTGGATGCATCTGACTATTTATAGCCTCGGTATGTCACATGACCGATACATTCCTTGTACGTTGGTGTTCAGTATATTTCCATTTATAGTATGATGGAAGAACATTTTTTTCTGGTTCTCATGCATTGCATTTCCCCTTTATCCGGTACAACTCTGTTATTCTTACGTTGATATCCATTTTAAACCATTTTTTTTCCAGTACATATCCAGTAAACTTGTGTTTTTCAGTTTCATGCATGGCACTCGTGCGATCATAATGTGGCTTCTTTGTTCCACACACCAGTAACATAATTTTGTCACCTGATAACCAAATTTTGCATGTTTTTGTCTGCAAATTTCCAGTCACTTTTTTTTGTTGTCGGCAAATGCTTTCGATTTGGACAAGCCAAAGATATTGTTGTTTGGTAATGAGTTCAGGTCATTCAAGATAAAGTATGCCTTGGCAGATTTAACCCATTACCATACAATCCCTACTTTTGACGCCTTTAGAAAGAAGCCTTTTGAAAACACTGTGGGAAAAGGAGAAAATGCTGGTAACCAGCAATTTCTCCTTTTCCCACAGTGTTTTCTACCCTTCCCAGAACAAATTTCAATTTTTCAGTCACCTTTGTTTTGTCGTCTGCAAAATGCTTTCAATTTGGACCAGTCTAAATTTTTCTTGTGTGGTAATGACTTAAACAATGGACAAAGGGAAATAACTAATATTATTGATATAGAATTTTGTATCCATTTTTATCTCTCCTTGATTATCATTGCTTTTGATTCCCTGAAAGCCCTTTTGATGTTCGCCAGACAACAAAATTTCAGACTTTCAAAATGAAAGCATCTGCAGACAACAAATCTGAAAGTGATACAAATTAACTGAAGTTCTTTGACAGGGTAGAAAAACACACTGTATTAACTCTTTACCTCACAATTCCGACTTTTAACGACCCAGAGAATGAAAGCCTTTGAAAACATTGTGGGAAAAGGAGAAAATGCTGGTAACCAACATTTTCTACTTTTCCCACAATGTTTTCTACCCTTTTCAAATCATATTTCAATTTTTGATACACATTTATTTTGTCGTCTGCAAATGCTTTCAATTTAGACAAGTACAAAATTTTGTTGTGTGGTAAAGAGTTAAACATAGACAGTGCTGGATACAAGGATTTTCTATATTTCTGTGAATGTTTTCAAAAAGCCTTTAGCCTTTTAAGACACAATGACAACTTTAAACGACCCTGTTGTAGCAAGCCTTTGAAAACATTGTGGGTAAAGGAGAAAATGCTGGGAACCAGCATTTTCTCCTTTTCCCACCAAGTTTTCTACTCTTGAAATGGAAACTTGAGCCATTTGAGCCACTATGAAATTGTTGTCTGCAAAATTAATGCTTTCAATTTGGACTGGTCCAAAATTTTGCCATGTGGTAAAGGATTAACCCGGGCTTAAAACTCAGTTTTGTGTGCATTTCAACATTTCAGCATTTGCATTTGTACTTACTTGATTATTTGACACATAGGTATTGAAACCACAATGTCCTGACTAGGTTCTTACTTATCCTCTCATAGAATCATCCTTTCTAGTTTGTTGTGGCAATACTGTAAACAAGGCCTTCAGTAAGAGCTAAATTCATGAGTAATATCAAAATTTGTGGCCTGAACTTGAGAGAATTTCGTGTGAGATAATTAGCAAAAATGACAAAATTCTCATTGTCCTTTTAAAATTTCTGTGGTAAAGATAGTGTGATAAAAGATTAACTCATTACCATACAACTAAATTTTAGACTTGTCAAAATTGAAAGCAAAATTGCACAGGACAAAATAAGTGTGACTCAAAAGTTTAACCCATTACCACAAAATCCCTATTTCTGAGAAAGAAGCTTTTTGAAAACACTGTAGGAAAAGAAGAAAATGCTGGTAACCAGCATTTTCTCCTTTTCCTACAGTGTTTTCTACCCTTCCCAGAACAAATTTCAATTTTTCAGTCACCTTTATTTTATAGTCTGCAAATGCTTTCAATTTGAACTGGTCTAAAATTTTGTTGTTTGGTATTACGAGTTAAACATGACTTTAGAAGAGAAGAAAAAAATATTGTAGGAAAAGGAGAAAATGCTTGTTACCAGCATTTTCTCCATTTCCCACCATGTTTTCAAAACGCTTTTTCTTCTTCTTGAGTCGTAAAAATCAGGGATTATTTAGTAAAGGGTTAAATAACTTTATGGACAGAGTAGATCCAAGATCAGGTTGCATATCTTTGGAGAAACTACAGGAAAGCATGGACTATGGCAATAATTTTAGAATGGCATTAAACACCAATCAATCAGTCAATTAATAAATTGCTTTACAGCAGACAAGCTTAAGAATTCAGGTTTATGCATGTTTAAAGGATTTACAGATGACAGATTGAATGTAGCTCATATTATGTTGTTGTTTTTTTTATAGTAGGGTTCATTGTGAAAAAAAGGAGAAAATGCTAGTTAGTTAGTTATCTTCTCCTTTTCCCACATTGTTTTCAAGGGGCTTCTGGGTGGTAAGGTTTGAGACTCTTATTGTGGAGGTCCATAGTTCAAGTTGCACTGAATCTACTATGTTTTTCATGGGAGTGTCCTTGGGCAAGAAACTTCAGAGCCCCAGCCTAGTTTTTGTAAAACCAAGGAAATGCAAGAATATTAAATTTGAGCTGTTTCTGTGATATGGCTGAAATAATGATAAAAGTGATCTAAAATACCACTCAATCAATGGTTGTTTTCAAAAGCCTTTTTTCTCTATCCCATGTAAAGCTAAAGACTGTTTGTTAAAGGGCTAAGAGGTGAAAGTTAACAGGGAAGTTATTTGGCTGATCAAGTTGTTTGAGATCAATAGCAGAGTGAAGCTGTTCTAACTGCCAACTACTTGAGACAAAATCAGCAACACTTCACAAGCTTCCCTTTAGGGAAGTTTTCACTCCCTTGTTTTAGCTCTCACACTACTTCCTTTGATATGCAGCTCTGGATAAAATTGAAATGAAAATTTCAAATTAGCCTTTCGCTTTCAATGAGAGACAGTTCTTTTTGCTAAGCTGTAACTTGATCGATTGACATTTTGTCTCTCTCAAACGATTGAAAATATCCAGATTGAAAACATTTGCAGACAAATTAAATTTCACTGAAAGTATGGATTTTTTTCTTTGAAAGAGTAAAAAAATTTTAAGAGAAGGAAAATCTCCAGAAAGAAAATTTCTGAAAACATTGTAGGAGCAGGACAATATAACCGCATTTTACTCCTTTTTTTATGGGGTAATATATTTTTGCCTTGACTGATCACAATTCTTGAGCCATGTTTAAGGCAAATTGCTTAACCCTTACCCTGAGATAGAAGCCTTTGGAAAACATTGTGGGAAAAGGAGAAAAGGCTGGTAACCAGCATTTTCTCCTTTTCCCACAATGTTTTTAAAAGGCTTCTTTCTCAGGGTCGTAAAAACCAGGTATTGTTTGGGAAAAAGAGAATAATGGTCAAAACTGATATTCCTTAATATGATAGTTTGGTCAAGATCATACTGCATGGAGTCATCAGTCTGATCTTAGATTTACTCTGTCCTTTTCTTTGATGGCTGTCTCACAGAAACAGTCAAGAAGTTCCCATATTATATGCAGCTTTAACTCTTTGCCAAATTACAGAACCATACTAGAATGGCATTAGTAGATGACAAAAATGTGATTGAAAATTTGAAATTTGTTTTCGAAAAAAGTCTGGATTGTGTATTGATACTTTCTTTGGATGTCAGTTTTATTGAAGTAGCACGCCAAGGGTTAAGTCTTTACCTCACATTGCACACTTCAAGTAACCATGGGAAAGAAGCCTTTTGAAACATTATGGGAAAAGGAGAAAAATACTGGTAACCACACAACAAAATAATAGACTGATCCAAATTGAAAGCATTTGCAGATGACAATTTAAATGTGATTCAAATAGCTAATAGCTTGATAGATTAGAAAACATTGTGGGAAAAGGAGAAAATGCTGGTAACCAGCATTTTCTCCTTTTCCCACAATGTTTTCAAAAGGCTTCTTTCTCAGGGTCGTTAAAGGTCGGGATTATGTGGTTAAGAGTTAAAGCCATATTGAAATTGTTGTCTGCAAATGGTTCTAATTTGGACAAGGCAAAAATTTTGTCTTCTGGTAAAGAGTTATAGAGTTTGATATCAATGAACTAGAAAGTGTGGGTGAACAGAAAAGGGAAGGCAAACAGAATTTCTGGGAACGAATGAGTCAGTCAATCCTCGGATGCTTTCCTCTTGCAGGATATCGGACAGTTTTTTTCAAATTTATCTATATAAGCAAAGTGCACAGTGCTGGATCCCCTGTCTCATGTGATAGGTCAATAATGGAAAAAAGTGATGAATATGGGGAACCGTTATGTTTCCATAGAGATTTATATCTTTCGGTTATTTGTTATGGTGGTGCTATTATAGGAGTGAAATGGAAATATGGAATATATTAAATGTTAATGGATAAATGTTTTTACCATTTATGGAATGGACGATTTTTATGACAGTCTTTGCCATAAATAGATAATTTCATTTGTTTTTGTGGTAAAATGATACTGAGTGTTTCAATATTTTTGCAGAAGCTGCAGCTTCTCATCAGATGTATTTTGTCTTTTACTTTCTAAGGAAAAAAATAGCCATATTCAGAGCTCCAAATAGAAGGAGTGATTTTTATTTTAAAAAATGTATATAGTATCCATTATCCACTAAACCCTATGTTGTGGGTACTCATTAGAATCGTCTCATCGAGACGATTCTAATGAGTACCCACAACATAGGGTTTAGAAGAGAAATAATGTATTTAGAATACCATCACTCCCTCATATCTGCAGCTCTGTGTGTTGTACGTAATACAGACGTGCTCTGTAAAAATATGGTTGAATGCATCGATGTACAAAAAGTATTGACCAACTTGTAAGCTCTACAGAGAGGCTTACATAGGTGGAAACTTTTTACTTATTGCAAGTTTTCTGCATGTCAGGAGATCATTCTACCTCATGGCATAGTGAGTTGTTAGACACAATGGATTTTATAGACCCATAATTATGTGATGACTTGCTTGGTATTAAATGCATCACACATTATGCATCAACTCTTTACCACACGAGAAAATTTTAGACTGGTCCAATTTTGAAGCATTTGCAGATGATAAAGTAAAGGTGACTAAAAATTAGAAATTTTTTCTGGGTAGAAAACACTGTGGGAAAAGGAGAAAATGCTGGTTCTCCTTTTCCCATAGTGTTTTCAGAAGGCTTCTTTCTCAGGGATGTCAAAAGTAGGGATTTGTGTGGTATAATGGGTTAACTCAATAAGGTATGACAAAATTTTGGTCACATCCAGATTGAAAGCACTTGCAGACTACATATCAAATGTTGGACTAGGTTTTGCTCTGTAATTTTTTTATAGTAAAAGATAAATACTTGCACTTTGTCACCATATTGCAATCGACTGTAAGAATTGTTTTTGTGAAGCAATATTGAGTTATGTTAGAGAGTTGTTCATAAATGCTGTGGATTACCTTAGTTTCTGGTCATACCCAAATGTTGCCATTATTTATAAGGCAAGCATCTATGTATTTCATTGAGAGTGTGGACCAAGACTAGCCTGCATTTACATGCAGTCTGGTCTTATCTACATTCTCAGACTTTTTGTTTGTGGTTTATCTTAATATGTTCATATATATGGTTTATGTTAAGAATGAGGACCAAGACTAGCCTTCATTTACATGCAGTCTGATCCTATCTACATTCTAGACTTTTTGATAGTGGTTTATCTTATCTTATCTCCAGATATGGTTTATGTTATCAAATCTTATAAGATTTGTGGTTTATGTCATCTATTCTCCAATTATAGTTTATATACTCGAATTATAGACCGGTTTATGATGTCATCTTGTCTCAGTTTTATATTTTATGACATCTAGTAATGCATCTGTGCAGGGGTGTGGAATTCCTACGTCCGACTCGTCCGACTCGTGTAAATTTGACGTCGGACAAGTGGCTTTTTGCAATCTACTCGTCCGCGGACAAGTAGAAAATGAGGGGTAATTTGGAAGAAAAAATCATTATTAAATAACATTATCCTTGTGAAACAGATATGTTCTCTCTACAAGAACAAGAACATTTTTAAATTGAATTATGATAAACTATTCCCTGATATCTGGAATCAGAAAAAAGCCCGAATATTTGGCTGACTCTGACTTTATCCCCTACGCAGGCTTTTTTTACTGCGCTGCAGTGCGGCCGAAATGTTGTGGTTTCTTGGCTCCATTTGGTTTGTTTAATGGAGGCAACAATAACCGAATCGAGTTAGTCTATTTTTTTCGCACATGATTACACCGCACATAGACTAGATGCAGTTGTCATTCAATCTCTATCATTCAAAATTAAATTCTTTTTTGTCGTTTGCAAGAACTTACAGTTGACAAAAGAAAAGTTGTCTAAATTTAACACTGTGGAACACATTCTTACTCGGTCGCAGTATTTGAAAGAAAACCAAACAAGCTGTATCCATGTAAAACATGTCAAGAACCGGGAAACATTACAAACAGTTTGTTAAAAGGGCTGTAGATGATAAAAGCCAGCGCAGCCGTGTTACTTTCGGCGTGAAATTTCGGCGTGAAATTCTTTGCAGATTGATCTGCAGGTAATCAACTATCCTCTTTCTGAGTCTCAATCTGAAGTGTTGGACATCGCCGATCTCCCGTTGTCTGAAAACTAGACCGTTATCATCACTGTGCATCATGCAAACTCTACATCTCCAGACACAATATAACCAAACCACAGATAGTTATTCCCTTGTATCATTATGACGGCTGGTAAGCAGTTCTGCAGAAGTATTACATTCGGTACCCATGGGTGTATAACAGTAGTGTTAATAAGGGGCTGTAAGTGCAAACACTGAGATATTTGGTCATGGTTTAAGCAGCTATAGTGTAATTGTTGAATCTTTCTCAATTATTAAATTCTTGCACCTTTCTATTTACTGCACCTATGTACAGTGCCATTATTTTGTTAAATTGATGTACCTTGAAAGTCAGTCTGATTTTTCATAATCATCATTAAAAAGCAAATTCAAATAGTGAAAAGATCATAATTATCTACAAACTACATTCAATTAGGTCTTTGAATGCTATATAAAATTGTTTTGTTTTGGACAAGTAAGCTTCTCTGACGGACAAGTAGATTTTTTAGATTTACTTGTCCATGGACAAGTAGAAAATTTGAATATTTCCACACCCCTGCATCTGTGGCTTATGTCATCAAGTCTTTATTTATGGTTAATGTTACCTAAATTCCATTTGTGGTTTATATCATTGACACACAAACTGTAGTTTATGTCATCTATTCTACATAGAATGGCACTTTATTTATTTGGAGTTTATCTGTGATAAACCATGGATACATAGGTTAACTCTTTACCAAACAACAAAGTTTTAGACTGGTCCAAATTGAAAGCACTTTAAGACCATGAAATAAACATAACTCAAAAAGTGAAATTTGTTTCCAGCAGGGTAGAAAACATTGTGGGAAAAGCAGAAAATGCTGGTCACCACAATGTTTCCCACAATGTTTTCAAAAGGCTCTATCTCCGGGTTGTAAAAACCAGGAATTGTTTGGGAAAGGGTTAACACCTTACTGAGTTACCAAATTTAAGAATTATCAATGCTACCACCTTTCACAGATGACAAAAGAAGCTTTGTTCAAGCAATGTGCCTCATTAATAATGTACAAAACATTGTATGAAAAGGACAAAATGCTGGTTTTTCCCATGATGTTCATAGTGGGGTGGCCTTTTACAATGAAGTCATTGTTTTAGTTGATGTCTTCTGTAGCTACCAGTATAAATATTTTCATTTATTGAGTGCTATTAGGGGTAAAATGCAGCAAAAAAAAATATCACATTTAATGAATTCTCTGATGTAAAGGCTCAAACCATTACCGCACAATCCCTACTTTTGACGACCGCAAGAAAGAAGCCTTTGCAAAACTGGTAACCAGCATTTCCTCCTTTTCCCACAATGTTTTCTACCGCTCACAAAACAAATTTCCAATTTTTAGTCACTTTTGTTTTGTCATCTGCAAATGCTTTTGATTTGGACAAACCTAAAACTTTATCGTTTGGTAATGAGATAATGTCTTCTGCTGCTACCAGTATAATTATTTTAATTCATGTGAAGTGCTGTTCGGGATAAAATGCAGCAAAAAAGTTAACTCTTTACCAAAACGACAAAATTATAGACTGGTCCAAATTGAAAGCATTTGCTGCATATGGCAAACTAAATGTGGCTGAAAAATTGAAATTTGATTTGGGAAGGGTAGAAAACAGTTGTGGGAAAAGGAGAAAATGCTGGTTACCAGCATTTTCTCCTTTTCCCTCAATGTTTTCAAAGGTTTTCTCTCTCCGGGTCATCAAAAGTTGGGATTGTGTGGTAAAGGGTTAAATCACACTAGATGAATTCGCTGGTGTAGAAGCTTTAAAAATGGATATGAATCATGGATTTGTAGAACCAGGATGGTGGTCATATTCAAACAGCAAATCTTTCCCCCATCAAAAGTTGGATGAGGAATTGCTACTTGCAGAAAGTTAATTAAAATATCTGACATTTTGGAATGATTGATATGCATTTGTTGCATTCTCACAGGAGCTTGCAATTTCAAGATAAAAGCTTCTGCATGACACTGATCAGCTGATCTTGAATTGTTGCCATGAAATATTGTAGGAGTAATTACTTTTGGACCTCTAATTGTAAGTTGAATGAATGGACTTTTTGATGGATTCAGACTACAGCAGTTTCTTGTTGCCCTGAGGGGTGTACTCAACAGTTTAACACTGTTTTCAACATTATTCCAGTTATATTGAGGTGGCTAGTGCACCTATCCAAGCTTTCCTAGAGTCTCTTTTTCCAGTATTTCGCACAGTATTTTTTCAAGGCAGCTGGCTGCTTTTCCAGATAACCATTGTCAAAAAAATTGTTAGTGGTTGGAGAGGAGTAAATCCTGTTGCAAAGACAATCATCAATCCTCACTAACCGCCGATTATTGTTTCAACAATGGTTATGTGGGAATGCAGCTAGTGCAATGGAAAGGATATTGTGCCGAGTACTGGTAAAAGAAACTCCTAGAAAACATGGGTGGGTGCACTTGCCAGAGGAAAATACTCTAGATAATGTTGAAAATGGTGTTACACACCATACAGTCAATCAATTAATCAGTCAGTGTAATGCTTGAAATTGAATTGTCATCTTGTGATGCTTTTAGTTTGGAAGAATCTATAACTTGCTACTTGGATAGGAGTTTATCGAGTCCAGCATTTATACAAAGTTGAAGCTTGGTCTGATGAATGTCCTCGACAAACCCGATGATCCCTCATTTCCATAAAATGACAGTGACACAATCCCAGTGCAGTTCAATTCCGTTTTGTTCTATTTCTGTTGGATCGAGGACAAGATTCAGAGGCCCCTTGATGATTGTAAGGATTCCGTTTTGGATTCCAGTGAGTCATCAAAGCCGATCTGGATATTTTCTGGGACAATAAATTCGTGTCTTTAATCCTTTACCATATAATTCAGATTTTTAACTCTTCTGAAGTACAGTCTTTTAACCCTTTCCCAAACAACAGATTTTAGACTCTTCCAAACTCGAAGAGTTTGCAGACGACAATTTCAAATTTGATAAAAATGGCAGAAAGTTCTCCAAATGGGTAAAAAACACTGTGGGAAAAAGAGAAATTGCTCGTTACGAGGAATTTCTCCTTTTCCCACAGTGTTTTCAAAAGACTTGTACTGCAGACATGTAAAAACAAGGGCTTGTTTGGGAAATGGTTAAGTGAATTTGTTTTGTGAAGGATAGAAAACGTTGTGGGAAAAGAAGAAAATGCTGGTAACCAGCATTTTCTTCTTTTCCCACAATGTTTTCTATCCATTGAAAAACATGTTTTCATGCTTTGAGTGGATTTATATTTATGTTGTCTGCAAATGCTTTGAATTTGGACCAAGTTTTAATTTGTTTTTTTATAAAGTGTTAACCCATGGATCACTGAATAAATGAAATGGTTTCATACAGTTTTGAATGGTGACCATGTTACTATTGGAATTTCAAACCTGCATTTTCGGCCACAATATGGTATTGAATATCAAATAGTATAGATCTAAGATGGGGTTTTACTATTGGATTGAATTTCTTTTGTTTTAACCCATTATCACTCAATTACTATTGGATTGAATTTCTTTTGTTTTAACCCATTATCACTCAATCCCTACTTTTGACGCCCCTGAAAAAGAAGCCTTTTAAAAACATTGCGGGAAAAAGGAGAACATTCTGGTTAACAGCATTTTCTCCTTTTCCCACCATGTTTTCTACCTAATCAATTAACAATTGCTCCATTTGAGCCACACTGAAATTGTTGTCTGCAAATGCTTTCAATTTATACAGAGCTGAAATTTTGTCATGTGGTAAAAGGTTAATTAGCAGGATCAAGGTTGATGCATGAAGATATTTTCTACATCATAGCTCAGGAGGCAGGTCATTGCTGATGATGGCTTTGAAGGTCATGGGTTAAAGTTCCATCTGAAGCAATTTTTTGTCAACTTTTTTCATTGTTGTTTTTCACCAACTGCGCATTAGTAGTCATGTCCTTGTGATTTTTCACAGAAAACATTAGTTTTTTCACTCATACAAAATTCTGGTAAAAATCTGCTTTAATATTCCTTTAAGGATTATAGATACCCTTAACCCTTTCCCAAACAGTCCCTGGTTTTTACGGGTCAGGAATAGAAGCCTTTTGAAATTATTATGGGAAAAGGAGAAAATGCTGGTAACCAGCATTTTCTCCTTTTCCCACAATGTTTTCTACCCTATCTTATAGAAAAATTATCTTTTTAGCAACTGTTAAGTTGTCATCTGCAAAATGCTTTCAATTTGGTCTGGTCAAAAATTTGTCGTTTGCGAAAGGGTTAATTGGGATTCTTGTAACATCACCTTTTATCGTACAATTCGATCCCATGAACCATTATCTATTGGCTGAATCTGTGTGTTTTTTGCTATGAAAGGCGATTGTACAGGAACTGGCATCGGTGTGTCCTATCCTTAATAATAACTCTATACCAAATGACAAAATTTTAGACTGGTCCAAACTGAAAGCATTTGCAGATGACAAGATAAAAATGACTGCAAATTTGAACATTGTTTTAGGAAGGGAAGAAAACATTGTTGGAAAAAGGGAAAATGCTGGTTACCAGCATTTTCTTCTTTTCCCACAATGTTTTCAGAAGGCTTCTTTCTCAGGGTCGTTATAAGTTGTGTGGTAAAGAATTAAGTCTCGAGTTATTCCAACATGGCAGCTGTGCATGTCTTGTGAAGCACTATAGAACACTGGCCTGGTTCTCCTTTGCATTGACAGACATTGGTCTCTTTGCCCTTGATCTACATATCCTTATACCATACTACTTGATTTTATTCATGAAAAACAACGAGATCAGCCAAATTAGTTCCTGTTGGGGGAAAAACATCCTTTTATTCAAATTGAACGATGCCGTAATTGATTTCTAGTCTAGCTTTATTAGCTAATCCAGTCGGCAGATGGTCGTATACGATACTGATTTCCACTCTTCAACAGACGACAACACTTTTAGACTCCTCCAAAATGAAATTTAACCCTTTACTCCATAGATACTCATTTCTACACACTGCTTGTAGGAGCCTTTGGAAAACATTGTGGCAAAAGGTGAAATTGCTCGTGACGAGCAATTTCACCTTTTGTCACAATGTTTTCTATGCTATCAAAAGGTGTCATATACGCATAAGAAACAGCTTCATCCTTGCAATTATTTAGGGTCAGTTAGAGGTACCATAGAAATGCCTCATGGGGTAAAGGGTTAAGCATTTTCAGATGACAAAATAAGTGTGGTTCAAGCAGCCAAATTTATCTTTGATAGACTAGAAAACATTGTTGAAAAAGCAAATATTATGCTGAATACTAGCATTTCCTCATTTTCTCATAATTTTTCAAAACTATTCTGTTTTAGAGACATGAAAACATAATTATTGATTAACCCTTTACCTCACGATGACGACTTTGAACGACCCTAAGGAAGAGGCCTTTTGAAAACTTTGTTGCTGCATTTTCTCCATTTCCCACAAAGTTTTTTCCTCTATGAAAGAAAAATTGCATCATTTGGGTAACTTTGAAATTATCGCTTGCAAATGCTTTTGAGATGGATAGGTTTGGAATTCTGCTGTGTGGTAAAGGGTTAATTGGATAATAGTTTACACTGCTTTCAACATTATTTCAGTCATGTGACAATCATATTCCTATATCCTGAGTTTTGCTGGTACTAGGCAAGCACTCTGATGCTCAAGAAAAAACAATGCTTCCAGTGAGGCTCAAAAAAAGGGCCTCCAGGTTACGAGTCCTCCCATTTACCACTGAGCTGGGCAATAATTCTTTTATAAAAGGTGGACCAAAGTACAAAATAATCTTTTATATATTTTTTTTTAAATGAAATACTAAAATCATGCAAAATCTGGGAATTGAAAAGGTAAATGAGCCTTTTGTATCTGAAATGACAGGCCTCTATCACATTAACTCTATGCTTTTATTTCTGTAACCAGTTGAAATTGTAGGGGGTCAATCAGAGCCAAGTACTCTCTGAAATTGGAAATCATAATTGGTGTGCTTTGTACAGGAGACAATGTATTTCTTCCTGTTTGCATTTCTCTTATTACCAAATTGTTATAACATGTATTTTATTATACAGAAACTCTTTTGCAAGTTGTTCAAACATTTTTCTGTTTCATATTCTGTCACTAGAACAAATTTTATTGATACATCAAAATTCAAAGCATTTGCCGACGACAATCAATTACGCTCAAATGATGGATTATTAAAGTCTTTGATGAGAGAAAACATTGTGGGAAAAGGAGAAAATGCTGTTTACCAGCATTTTCTCTTTTTCCCACAATGTTTTCATATGTATATTCTTTATTCAAGCTTTAACCCATTACCACACAATCCAAACTTTTGACGCCCCTGAGACAGATGCCTGTAGAAAACATTGTGCGAAAAGGAGAAAATGCTGGTAACCAGCATTTTCTCCTTTTCCCACAATGTTTTCTACTCTTTGCAACACAAATTTCAAATTTTCAGACACTTTATTATGTTGTCTGCAAATGCTTTTGATTTGGACGAGCCTAAAATAGTGTCGTTTGGTAATGAGTTAAACAGTAATTGTTACAATGTTTCTAGCCATGATGATACATATGAGCCATGCTCTGTGAAAAGGGGGCTTAATACATCTGCGAAAAGTAACGACCCAGGTCAGCCTGCACACTCTGCGCAGGCTGACCGGGATGAAACTTTTCACTACTGGTCAATTTTTTATTTGTCAAATGATTGGTCTACCTCATGATATTGTTGGTTGTTTAAGAAAGTGATTATTGTGGACCAATGATTATGTGATTACTTGCTTGGTATTCCCCATCATGGTGATGCATTAAGTCCCCTTTTGCCAGAGTGTGGCTCAAGTAGTTATGACGGTATAAACATCATCAACAGATTATCTTTAACCCTTAACCCATTACCACACAATCCCTACTTTTGACGCCCCTGAGAAAGAAGCCTTTAGAAAACATCGTGGGAAAAGGAGAAAATGCTGGTAACCAGTGATACAAAAAAATTTCAGTCTGATAGTATAAACCCAAAAGGCGCCATTTTAGTGTTGTCTTTGGAAGGAAAAAAATCTACTTATTTGAAAGTGTTGACCACAAAAATCAGTGTTTTCAAAAGGCCTTGTAACACAGGATTGTTAAAACTCAGAAATGTATGGTAGCAGACAGATGTGCTCATTACATGCAATGTGAAATTCAGAGGCTTGATTCTGTACCAAAAATGCTGGGCGAAAATGCCAGCAAATGAGCGGAATGACCATTTTTTGTGATATATAATATTGATTTTGGCAAGCTGTATTATTTTTTATACAATAAGTCATTTAGATGGCTGGAAAATGGCACCATTTACCAGACATGAAGCTGTACATAATATATGACCATCAGGGACATAGCTAGCCCAATATGCAGAATAGACAAAAAGATATGCAGCAGGTATTAGCTTAAGCCATTGTCACACAATACCGACTTTTAACGACCCTTAGAAAGAAGCCTTTTGTAAACATTTTGGCAAAAAGGAGAAAATGCTGCTAACCTATCAAAGTACACTTGAACCATTTGAGCCAGACTGAATTTGTCTACTACAAATGCTTTCAATTTGGACAAGGCTAAAATTTTGTCTCTTTGTAAACGATTAAAGACAAAATATGGACTGGAGATACAAGGAAAGTTTAGGGGGCCTAAATCTCCAGAAAATTTCATTATTTCCTCCTTTTCCCCCAGTGTTTGCAAAAGTCCCTTTCCTTGGGATCATTAAAAAGTGCCTTTATCTGTGGTAGAGAGGCAAAACCTCTGTGGTCTTCAAATGAAATGATATTACTTATCTAGACAACATTTGGGTAACAGACTAAGTACAAAGTGAAATCCTTATATCTGCAGATGACCTAACATTTGAGGCGCATATTATTTTCAGAAGGGCAGAAGTTATGGGGAACAAGAAGATGTTGGAAAGCAGCAGTTGATAATTTTCCAACAAAGTTTCAAAAGCCATGATCCATAGTGTCCTTTTATCATAGGATTGTTTGGTAAGACCTGTCAAAGAGATATCTGTGTTTAGGGTTTCCTGACCCTACCTTGAAAATGCTGCCAATCAGGACTATGCTTACTATTGCTTCAATTTAAAAATCAAAGTACTGATAGTACTGAAGGCCAGGAAATTCAGAATACGAAACAACACAAGAGGTCAATTTTAATTAATACAAACCGGTAGACGGACAGGGATACAAGCGGATTCCACTAAGCCCCTGAAATTCTTGGTTTTAACAGGAAATTTTGAACTGATACTAGAAAGCACCAGCCAGAAACTAGTTAAGCCAGAGCTACATGTAGGCATGTGCTCACAGTTATGGGGTGCTTGATAATGGCTTAGAATACTTAGTAATTTGTCATGCTTGTAAACAATCCCAAGTCAAAATTGAACTATTCAATCGGTGCAATGCCAACTGTGGTTATCTAAATTTTCTGAGACATGTGATGGCTTGTAGTCCTGAATGACGTTATTTTTTACATTTATGACGCAAGAACATATTTATTTTTATTGATTTCAATGAAAATACATGTAAGATAGATATCAATGTAAAATGTTATGAATAATAAAGATTGGAGTGATATGGCAGTTGGTCATGTTGTCTCTACCCTCCACAAGTCGACGAAATTTTGAACTGGTCATATTTGAAGGAAGTTGTAGATGAAAATCCAAAGTAGTTCTTCGTGTATATTGAAAAGTAAGATTTTGGGGAAACTGGGAGGAATTTGTTGTTACAAGCAAATTCTCTTTTAGCCAAAATGTTTTCTCAAAATACTGTGAAAAGGTTGGATTGTTTAGGGAAAACGATTACGCTCAGTTTACCTATTTTTACTTGCCTATTTTACGGACAAGTCATAGTGACTTGAGCTTCGATACTTATATCTACATAACAAAAAAAGATGTTAATCCTAATTCATAATCGTTGTCCAAGGACAACTTGTGTCAAGCCCGGGAACACTTGACTCTCAAGCTTGACCTAGACCCTAGACCTGAATAAATATTTCAAAGGGAACTTCTACTCATGATGGAGAACAATGCATTAAGCTAATTTATATCGGAATCTATCCAAAAATGTAGGAGTTATGGTTCGGACAAAAAACTGTCCTTCTATGTGGCCTTGATCTTGAACCAACTTGAACAGATGTTTCAAATTCGTGATGGAGGTCAATTGTGCCAAATTATTTTGAAATCTTTCCACAATTGTAGAAGTTATGGACCGGAAATATTCGGATGCACACAAGCCCTAGTGAACACTAGAAATAGGTGTGTCAGAGATACTGATGCCTCTGCTAAATGGTATTGGTCACAGTTATGTCATAGGACACTAGTAGAGAGAGAGATAAAAAAAAAACCATACATTAAATGACAGACGAACGACTACAGAAAAAAATTATAAGCATATATTTAGTTTCAAATCAAAGTCAATCAAAGGCATATTTTTAACAATCACACAGGTGTAATTATTTGTAATAGGTGTAAAAGGTGTGAAATACATCCTATCAGTGTGAAATAGGAAATATAAACAATGGCAAAGCTACCAAATAACTCTTGGATAAAGGTAACTAATACACATAATGTACATACTAAAGACAACGAACTTTCAAAAATATTTTTATAAACAACTTGATTAACGATATGGATGAAATTTGAAGTTGGGGTCGATTTTTCTTAGATTTTATTTGGGGACGATTTCACCAAAGAAGTCGTCTCCAGGGGACGATTTCTCCGAAGTGATAAACATAACACGAGCCAAGCAGTTTGGGACGATTTCTCCAGGGGCTGATTTCTCCAGCATTCCGCTGAAGTCCTAGATTTAGTCGATATACATAAGAAAAAGTGATAAACATAACACGGGCCAATATTCTATATGTAGTTTGCTTTATTTACAATTGCATTTTAGCGGAGACACGTTTTGTGACACATGATTATGTTCAAATGTCAATACAACGTTATATAGACAATCTCTGAGCAGAGTTGTCGTTTGTTACTCTCACCATACATGAATGTGAATGATCCAGAGTGCAAGAGACAGCATTATAGATATTAACCATATATAGCGCGTAGGAATACATGTAACTGCTGGATAAAGCTAAGTTTTATTACGCCTAGGTCAGTGTTAATGACAAAAACGGGATAAAAAACACACACTTGTCAGTTATTAAAGGGTCGTAATACCCTTGCAATTCCATGGCATTTTGCAGATGAAACTTTGAGGAAAGGAATGCATACACACCGTGTGATAAGCAATCTCTGTATATACATGGGAAACTAGTTGTTTTGGCAGACTCAGCGATATAGAGTGGACACACCGTCAAACATTTTTGTCTGAAAAGGCAGCTTACGATCCCTATAGGCAAGGGAATCCCTTGAGAGGGATTCCCTGGCCTAAAAATCTATCGGGTGTGATTTAAAAATGGTGAAAATAGTGATTCTCATAATACCACACAATCCCTACTTTTGATGCCCCTGAGAAAGAAGCCTTTAGAAAACATCTTGGGAAAAGGAGAAAATGGTGGTAACCAGCATTTTCTCCTTTTCCAACAATGTTTTCTACCCTTCACAAAACAAATTTCAAATTTTCAGTCACTTTTATTCTGTCATCTGCAAATGCTTTCGATTTGGACAAGCCTAAAATATTGTTGTTTGGTAATGAGTTAAAGTAGAAAACTGATGTGATTGTGGGAAAAGGAGAAATTGCTGGTGAGCCATCTCCAGACGATAAGTTGAAATTTAGTGTTACTCCTGAAATAAAATTTGGTTTCGAAGAGGAAAGAAAGAATGTGGTAAAAGAAGAAATCACTGGTTACCAGCATTTTCTCCCTTTTCCATGATGTCTTTTTAAGGCTTCCAGTGTTGCATCCAGGAATTCTGTCAAGAGGGGGAGATCCCCCATAGAATTTTCAAAATGGGGGAAGTAAAAACTTTTGGGGGTGGGTGATAGAAAATTAAGTATACACAAAGTATGTATTTATCTGGTCAATTTCCTTTTTTGAATGGGAATGAATAGTGTCTTTCAAGGGCTGATAGGATTTTTGCTAGGTCTATATTTTTATGGCCAACAGGGGAGGGTGATGCCTATCAGGTTGATCTTACCTTATTTCTAACCCAAAACATTATAGATTCTCATTCTTGATTGATGATGTACATCTATAGATGAACACATCAATTTTTGTTCACGATTATGATACATCCTCGGTGGAAAGTCATAATCTGGGGCCGAACAGATATAAGTTTATTCCCCGCAGTTTTCACTCAATTCTTTTCATAATATCATCGTATGAACCATCGGCGTCGGCAACAGAACCAATGAAAGTTTTTAACAGGTTTCCTTTCGGCGGAATACATGACAAATCGCAAGTTTAAAATTGCCGGGTTCTTCAATTCGTCAGCATTATGAAAGTAAACATTCAATGCGCATGCGTATATATATTGTTTCCCTATTGTTTCCCTGCTTCCATAGAAACTTCACTATGAAATCGGAAACCACCTGGAACAGTCTACATGTAAGGAAGCATTGTCGGACTTCCGATTATTTTATTGAAATGACTTGAAACCGGACCCGACTTTTTAAATTTCTCTTTTATGCATGCAGCTGTGTCTTCATTTTGCGGGAGTTACACCGATATTGCGCAATTGCTCCCCCATCACATTCACGGAATTGTGCGACGGCAAAAAATAAAGCGTGAATCCCGCAATCGCGAAGCCTGGATGCAACACTGGGCTTCTTTCTTAGGGTTGTCAAAATAGGGATTGTGTTGAAGTATGTTAACTCTTTACCACATAAGAAAGACATGTATTTTATTGCGCAATTGCTCCCCCATCACATTCACGGAATTGCGTGACGGCAAAAAATAAAGTGTGAATCCCGCAATCGCGCAGCCTGGATGCAACACTGGGTTTCTTTCTTAGGGTTGTCAAAAGTAGTGATTGTGTTGAAGTATGTTAACTCTTTACCACATAAGAAAGACATGTATTTTATTTATTTAGAGCATTTGGTAAGGGCAAATTCTATAATGATATAGCTCTAATGATGGGATTGGTATTTCAAAACTAGAAAACGTTGTGAGAAAAGGGTCTTCTAAAGAAAAAAACTGATATGATTGTGGGAAAAGGAAAAGTTGGTTGTAAGTAGCATTTTCTTTTCTCACTTTTTCAAAAGCCTTCTCCCTGGGGGTTGATATAATAGGGGGTCTTTTGTAAAGGGTGGAGAGATTTTTCATTTACTAAGTTTTAGGATGTTTTATTGAAATAGGAAGTGGTTTTGGGGCAAGTTAACCCTTTACCATACAATCCTGTGTTTTAACGCTACAAGAAAGAAGGCGTTTGAAAACATTGTATGAAAAGGAGAAAATACTGGTGACTAACATTTGCTCCTTTACGCAAAATATTTTCTTCCCTGACAAGGAGGGATCTATTCGTTGAGTCATCTTTTATTTGTTGATGGCTAATTGTTTTAACTCTGACTAGTCTAGAATTTTGTCATATGGTAAAGAGTTAGTCCCTTTTACCAATATGCCTGATTTTTTTTTTCCCTAAGGAAGATATCTATAAGAAACACCGTGGAATAAAACAAATGTTATTGTCATCACTAACCATTTTCTCACATTGTTATCAACCTTTCAAAGAAGAAAAATTTTGTTTTAGCCACAACTTAATTTGTCATTTGTAAATGCGTTCAGTATGAAAGAGTCTAAAATTATGTCAGCCTTGTGGATAGTTAACCCATTACCACACACTTTCTCTACTTTTTCACAATCCTGAGAAAGAAGCTCCTAGAAAACATTGTGGGAATAGGAGAAAATGCTGGTAACCAGCATTTTCTCCTTTTCCCACAATGTTTTCTACCCTTCACAAAACAAATTCAAATTTTCAGTCACTTTTATTTTGTCATCTGCAAATGCTTTCGATTTGGACAAGTCTAAAATATTGTTGTTTGGTAATGAGTTAATCCTTGTACATAACTATTAAAAGATGCACACTGTTGATCAGTGAAAGATTTGGCTGAAAGTATGGAATTTATATAGTTCAAGGAATAGAAAACATAGTGGAAAAAGGAGAAAATGCTGGGTACCAGCATTTTCTCCTGTTTCCTGGAATGTTTTCAAAAACCTCAGGAGTTTCAGTTTGAGTTTGTGGTCATGAAATAATGGGAGTCTGCAGTAAAGGGTTAAATTTATATTTCTATATTTTTTTGGTAGACATCTTTAATGGGTGGGCCACATCATATTTCTGTCCAACAGCTTTGTACATGGATGAAGATTTCTGTATTCTTATTATCTCAGAAAATTTGGAATATTATTTGTGGGTTTGAGTGCGGAATTAATTTGTGATTGATGTACCATTGAATCAAATTTCACTGAGAAACCAGTTGGATCTTTTTTATTCTGGGGTCTTGAGTTTTAACTCTTTACCAAACGACAAAGTTTTAGACAGGTCCAAATTGAAAGCATTTGCAGGTGACAAAATAAACTTAACTCAAATGTTGAAATTCGTTTCCAGTAAGGTAGAAAACATTGTGGGAAAAGGAGAAAATGCTGGTTACCAGCATTTTATCCTTTTCCCACTTTGTTTTCGAAAGGCGTCTATCTCAGGGTCGTAAAAACCAGGGATTGTTAGGTACAGGGTTAACTCTTTTCTCACTGTAGACAACAGAAGAATAAGTTTTGGTGGACAATGTGGATTAAGATCAGGCTGCAGAAAATGTGCAGTCTGATTTCTTGCCCACCATGTCCACTGCTTTATGCTAGAATATGGCATAACTTTCGTTTGATCACTCAATTTTGAAGCGGAATGGTATCTATTTATAGAATCAGCCTGTCTGTCCATGTGTCTGTCCATTTGTCCGCTCCTGTGTCCGTCCGTGTACAAATAATTGCCTGTTTGTGTCAAAGGGGGTAGTAAGTCACACTCGGTGACAGCTCTAGTTAGTTCTGGAAACGCTGAATTAATCAATTTGTTTGGATAATTATGAAAGAGTTGATAGACATTTAGTTCCTGGTGTTTTTCACAAATCTTTTCTGTTACAAATAGAGGATGGTGGAAGGACCACTTTTGAAAATTGTATTTTTTTTTCTTCTGCGTCTGACTATCTCAAAAATATCAATTTTTGAGTCACACATTTTGTTGTCTGCAAGTGCTTTCATTTTTGCAGACAATGAAATTTGTTGCCTGGTTATGAGATAAACAACTATTAACTCTTTACCGCACAACAAAATTTTAGACTGGTTCAAATTGAAAGCATTTGCAGATGACAAAATAAAGATGACTGAAAAATTGAAATTTGTTCTGGGAAGGGTAAAAAACACTGTGGGAAAAGGAGAAAATGCTGGTTACCAGCATTTTCTCCTTTTCCTACTGTGTTTTCAAAAGGCTTCTTTCTCAAGGGTGTCAAAAGTAGGGATTGTGTGGTAATTGGTTAACCAAAAAAAAGTCCTCACCTCTTGACTTTCACATTACCTTCCAAGAACTGCAAAGCAAGCTATAGATTCGGACATGCAATCCCTCCGTATAAGAAGCCAAAATGCTGTGAGGCATGGATGCAAGGGAAGATATTTATGAGAAAAAACAACCTTAGAGATATTGAAATAGAGATTGATGTTGTCTGCTTTCTATCCAATATGGCAAGAATAATTTCTTTCCTTTTCAGGAAAATGCTAAAACTTGTTAACTTGGTACATCCTGTCCTTGACTTGTGTGTCTCTTGCGATTGACCATTTCCGATTGATTGATTGATTGATTAAGTTAACTGATTGATTGACTGTTGCTTTAACTCTTTACCAGATGATCCCGGGTGTTCATAACCTTGAAGAAGAAGGCTTTTCAAAACATTGTAGGAAAAGGAGAAAATGCTGGTAACCAGCATTTCCTCCATTTCCTACAATGTTTTTAACCCTGCCAGAGACAAAATATGGATTTAACCCTTGCCCAAACAAGCCCTGGTTTTTACGTTTCTGCAGTAAAAGTCTTTTGAAAACACTGTGGGAAAAGGAGAAATTGCTCGTAACGAGCAATTTCTCCTTTCCCTACAGTGTTTTCTACCAATTTTAAGAACTTTCTGGCATTTTCTCCAAATCTTAAATTGTCGTCTGCAACTCTTTTGGTTTGGAAGAGTCCAATATTTGTCTTTTGGGAAAGGGTTAAGCCACAGTTGATAAGTTGCCATTAAATGCTTTTAATTTCAACTTGTCTAAAAACTTGTTGAGCAGTTACAAGTTAAAAATTTGAAAATGATTGATCAGAATGTACACAGAAAAAGATGTGAGAAGTAAATTTATTCCTTTTAATGAGAAATCAGGCTTCCGTCCTCTTGAAGTTTTCGGGGCTCGTTAACATTCGGATGTGAAGCAAATATAAGGATATTTGATGTGGATGGTGACATTCTGAAAAATTGATGCTTGATCGATGAGAAGAGGGGTTATTAGCCTAATTATATTTCTGTTAGTTCTCAGTTATTTGGATACATTTCGTGTGAACATTTTATTGTGGGATTATGAAGGAAGTCTGTTTTGGATAAATGTGAAGTTGATACCAGAAAGGATGCTGCACAAAAAAAGAGAATATAAGATCAAAATGAACAGTCAATCAATCAGTTAATTTATCAGTGAATATTATCAATTAATTAACCCATTACCACACAATCCCTACTTTTGACGCCCCCAGAGAAAGAAGACTTTTGAAAACACTGTAGGAAAAGGAGAAAATGCTGGTAACCAGCATTTTCTCCTTTTCCCACAGTGTTTTCTACCCTTCCCAGAACAAATGTAAATTTTTCAGTCACCTTTATTTTGTCGTCTGCAAATGCTTTCAATTTGGACCAGTCTGAAATTTTGTCGTCTGGTAATGGGTTAACACTTAGGCTGCTAAGCAAGATATAATGACCTTTTTTGGACTGTGTAGATTAAGATCAGACTGCATATAAAGTGCAGTCTGATCTTGGATCTGCACTGTTTAATTAGGAGATACTTTTCCTCAAAAGTATAACTTTCGAAAAAGAATATTTGGGTTTTAACTATCCATTTGAAAGTTTTCTTTATCTCGTTACCAAACAGCAAAATTTTAGACTTGCCCAAATTGAAAGAATATGCAGATGACATTAAAATTTGTCTGAAAAATTGTGGGAAAATGGAGAAAATACAAGGTTTTCAAAAGCCTTTAACTTCAGGGTCATTAAAAATTGGTATGGTAAGGGGTTAAGTTATCTAGCAGGATAAGGGCCGGTTCATGGTGTTGTAAGGTGCAGCAACATGTTATTCAAGTTGCATGACAGGAATTTTTAATGTAGTTAAATTTAACTCTTCACCAAACAACAATATTTTAGGCTTGTCCAAATCGAAAGCATCTGCAGACAAAATAAAAGTGACTAGAAATTTGAACTTTGTTTTCAAAAGACTTCTTTCTCAGGGTCGTCAAAAGTAGGGATTGTGTGGTAATGGGTTAAATGAAATTAAAGACAGGAAATTTAACCCTTAACTCTTTATCAAACAACCCAATTTGGGACTGAACCAAATTGAGATGCATTTGCAGAAGACACAGTGGTTTAACTCTTTACCAAGCGACTAAATTTTAGACTGGTCCAAATTGAAAGCATTTCCAGACGACAAAATGAATGTGACTAAAGAATTGAATTTTGTTTTAGGAAAGGGAAGAAAACATTGTGGGATAAGGAGAAAGTGCTGGTTTACAACATTTTCTCCTTTTCCCACAATATTTTCAAAAGACTTCTTTCACAGGGGTGTGAAAAGTTGGGATTGTGTGGTAAAGGGTTGAATGATGATTTCTGTCTTTGAAGGGCAGAAAACGTTGAGGGATTACGAGAAAATACTGGTTATCCACAATTTCTCCTTTTCGCACAATGTTTTCAAATTTATTAGCCTTCATATCCAGGGTCTTGAAAACAAGGAATGATTTAGTAAAAGTTGAGCAAACAATTCGGAACTGAAAGAACTTGTGGATGAAGGCTTTCAGTACAATTATGGAGAAAAAACGAGAAATGCTGGTAACTAGCATTTTAGCCTTTTAAGGCAATGTTTTCTAGCTTTTGGAAGAGAAATCTTGCCATTTTAGCTACATTTGATTGGTTTTGAACAAATCTAAAATTTTGTTTTATGGTAAAGAGTTAATTAAAGCAAAAGTGAATTCTTTCAGGGAAAATGTTGAATGCCAGTTTAGACAATTTAGGGCAGAAAAAATATTGGCAGAAATGGGGAATCTCATTCAGCAAACAAACAAGGCATTAGCCACAAAAGGAGAAGTTAAGGGCAAAACAGAGAATTCCTAGCCATTAACAATCCCTAAAACTCACATTGGTTAACATTTTACTACACAATTGTAATTCTTAGCTCACCTAAGCACAAAGTGTTCATGGTGAGCTATTGTGATCGTGCGGCGTCCTTCATCTGTCGTGAACATTATACCTTGCGTATCCTCTAGAGGCCACATTTTCAGTCTGATATTTATGAAACTTGGTCAGAATGTTTGTCTAAAAAAAAATCTTGGACGAGATTGAAAATGGATCATGTCTTGTCTAAATCTAGGTCACTAGGTCAAACCTTAGAAAAATATTGTGTACACTCTAGAGTCCACATTGTCTAATACCCAAGAAAGTTGTTCAGAATATTGGTCTTGATGATATCTCAAATAAGTTTTATAATGGGTCTTGTTGGGTCAAAAACTAGGTCACCAGGTCAAATCTTAGAAAAACCTTCTGTACGCTTAAGAGGTCACATTTTCCACCCAACACTCTTGGAAAGTGGTCAGAATTTGATTTTAAAAGATGGGTTATGTCGGGTCTAAAACTAGGTCAGCAAGTAAAATCTTTGAAAAAACTTATGAAGGCTCTAGAGTCCACATTTTCAGAACAACACTCTTAAAAGTAGATCAGAATGTGTCTTGATAATATCTCAGACAAGTTTGAAAAGTAGACTCATGGGGTCAAAAACTAGGTCACTAGATCAAATCTTAGAAAAACCTTGTGTACGCTCTTAAGACCACATTTTCAGTCCAACACTCTTGAAGAAGTAAAAATTGTCAGAACCTAGCTGTCTATAGATTGGCATTTTCTCCTTCACCATCAATGTTGTCTAGCCAGACCATTGTTTCAATGATGGCTTGTTACAATGATGGCTATGTGAGAAAGTAGCCAGGGGCATGGAAATAATAGTCACAGAAACTCCAGGAAAGCAAGATACACTAGCTGTCATTATAAACTTAAATAATGTTGAAAACGGTGTAGAATGCCATCTAATCTATCATTTAAATAATGTTGAAAATGGTGTTGAATGCCATCTAATCGATCACTTAAACCTTTTAATATTTCATCTGCAAATGCCTCAGATTTGGACTAGTCTTACATTTTGCTGTATTGCAAATGGATAACTCTTGCCCACACCAAAACATTTTTGACTTGTCCAAATTGTAAGCACTTTCAGACAACAAAATTTGGTATTTGGTTGTTTTTTGCTAAGGGTAGAAAACACTGTTGGAAAAGGAGAAAATGCTGGTTACCAGCATTTTCTTCTTTTTCCAGCCGTGTTTTCAAAAATTTACTTTCTCGTTTTAAAATTGCCAGGGATAGTGTGACATGCAAAGGGTAAAATAAGATTGGTAGTCAAAGGGTTGAAAATTTGTTACTAAAATAGATCAAACAATAAAGCCTTTAATGTTGGAATGCAGTCCATTGTCTTTTTATTGACAGAAGTAAGCTGGCAACATGCATAGAGGAGTGGTTTGTCAAAAAATTCCCAATTGTTCTTTTTATGTCTAGTCACTACATTTTCAGGGGAAATCTTTTCTTCCATTTTGTGTCTATGTTACTTGATCCTTTTTTCATAAGATTTTAGGGGTCCTCTGTGGCACAGTGATGAAGAGTAGGATCTATATCATGCAAGCCTCAGGTTCAATTCTCACTGGATCCACTGAGTTTTTTATGAGGTGGACGATTCATATCTGGAGCTTCTGGTTTTAGTTGTCAGTTGAAGGGCTGGGACATAGGTGGGGAGTGTCATTAGGTAACACTTCTAAGCCCTACCCTAGCACTGGTGAAGCCCAGGAGATTGAGCTGTCACAGTGTTAAGAATAAAATAGTGTTTACGATGGTTTAAAACACCACTCATTCAAAACAATCATTACAATTCAACATTTGGTGCATTTTGGTCTGCCCCTACACTACCCATGGTCTTCTGTAGCACAGAACTATGCTAATGTTGACTTCTCTATGTCCATTGATCATGTAAATCTTAATTTTCATCTGTAACAAGACTAAGTGCCTCCACAAAGTCCTGAATTTAAACAACCCTTAGGAAAAAGTCTTTTGAAAGCATTGATGGCAGAGGAGAAAATGCTGGTAACCAGCATTTTCTCCTTTTCCCACAATGCTTTCTTTCCCATCAAGGACAAATATCATTATTCAGCTACATTTATATTGTTGTATGCAAATGCTTTCAATTTGGTCTTGTCCAAAATGATGTCATTTTGTAAAGATTTTTAAAATTCAACATAATTGTAAAAGTAGAAAAAAGTCTTGTTGTTATGTGGAGTGTTCGGATGACAAAAAGGCAGTATTCAACACCTATTTATGTTATTTATTTTCAAATTGTGGGTTTTGGGTGTCCCTGACTTGGCATAAATTGTTGATATTGTTCATTTATTGGATTTGCATTGTGAAACTGGAGCGCTGTTTGGTTTCATTCAAGATTTTGTGCAGTGTGTTTTGCAGTATTTTCAGTGTCAAAGTTGTGCTTCGATAAAGGACAGATAAAGAGAGAATTTTTCACAGTTTGACTTCTTTTTTTTTTTACTAAATTACCATAAGTCTTGCAGCAGATCAGTGTTGAAATATTGTGGCAAAAGTAGAAATTATAGTCAATAGTTTATCCCTTTCAATAAAACTTTGATATATCAATGTTTATGCAAATTTACTCCAAAGTGTGCAATTTGAATCATTACCATACAACAATTTTAGACGTATCCAATCTGAAAGTACTTGCAGATAATAAAAAATAAACTTGACTCAAATGTTGAAACTTGACTTTGAAAGAGTAGAAAACACTGTGGGAAAAGGAGAAAGTGCTGGTTAACAGTATTGTCTCCTTTTCCAGTAGCGTTTTTAGAAGGCTTCTTCCTCAGAGTTGTTAAATTTTCCTAAAGGATTGTTTGGTAAAGCTTTAACCCATTACCACACAATCCCTACTTTTGACCCCCCTGAGAAAGAAGCCTTCAGAAAACATTGTGGGAAAAGGAGAAAATGCTGGTAACCAGCATTTTCTCCTTTTCCCACAATGTTTTCTACCCTTCACAAAACAAATTTCAAATTTTCAGTCACTTTTATTTTGTCGTCTGCAAATGCTTTCGATTTGGACAAGCCTAAAATGTTGTTGTTTGGTAATGAGTTAAATATTTCTAAAGTGAGTGCATTTGCCAACAACATTATTAAGTGTGGCTCAAATGACGAGAATTGGCTTTGAAAGGGTAGCAAACAGTGTGAGAAATGGAGACAATACTGGTAACCAGTACTACTTTTTTTTTCCATAGTGTTTTCTACAGCTATTTACCTACAAGTATTTTCTTCCTTTTTCACAGTGTCTTCTAACGCCTATCAAAAAATATTTGTGTTCAGGGTTTCCCCACCCAGCCTAGTAAATGCTGCAGAGCCCTTTTTATGCATAGATTGAAAAAAGAGAAGAATCTTTTGTATGCATAGATTGAACAAAAAGAACAACAATCTTTTGGATGTGATTGTGGTTCATGATCCATGTAAAGAGTTTTCTGGAAAAAAATCCCCCCCCCCTCCCATACACACACACACACACATACAATGTGTTTTGGAACCAAACCCTAAAAACACAGATATTTTTTTGTTCGGTCTAATTAGAAAATCTGTCTCAAAGAGGGTGGTTGAACTATAGGATTGATTGCTGAAGGATTGAATGATCCTTGAAGTTTCAAAAGCTCAGAGACAATTCTGTGGTCTGATTGTCTGAAAATTTCCATTTCATTTTAACCCTTTATCCTACAATCCCAGGCTTTAACGACCTGTGAAAGAATTTAAGCTCTTTGAAAACACCATGAGAAATGGAGAAAATGCTGGTAACCAGCTTTTTCTCCATTTCCCATAATGTTTTCTGCCCTTCCAAAAATAAATTCTGATTTTTGAGTTACTTAATTTGTTATCTGCAAATACTTTTATTTTAAACAAGTTGTAAACCTTATTGTCTGGTTGAGAGTTGATTTAGACCTTACAGAATTATCAACCCTTTACAGAATGATAGGAATTTAACACATGGCTAATTTGAAAGTATTTGCAGACTACAAATTATATGTGGCCCCAATAGTGGGATCTGTCTTTCATAGGGTAGCAAACATTATGAGAAAAGGAGATAATGCTGCATTTTCTCCTCTGAGTTTAAACATTGATTGTACATCAAATGAGAAACAAGTTCTTACAATTTTTACTTATCTCTCGCAATTTCCATCTTTTCTCGCAATGTTTTCAAAAGCTTTTTTTTTTCTGGGTCGTCAAAACTTCAGATTATTTGGTACTTGTTATCCCATACAAAAGTGAAGAAACAGACTTTTTTTTCAAACAGGAAAGTGAAAGACTCTTATTGTAATTTAACCCTTTCCCAAACGACAGACTTTTTACTTTTCCAAACTGAAAGAGTTTGCAGACAACAATTTTAGATTTGATGAAAATGGAAGAAAGTTCTTCTAAAGGGTAGAAAACACTGTGGGAAAAGGAGAAAATGCTCATTACGAGCAATTTTCCTTTTCCCACAGTGTTTTCAAAAGACTTGTTCTGCAGACACGTAAAAACCAGGGCTTGTTTGGGAAAGGGTTAAGGGGCTTCTACTACTATACATCTTGCCATAGGAAAGGATATTGACTAAAGATTGGACTGCATATATTTTGCAGTCTGATCTTTGATCTACAGGTTCTGAAAAAGTACCTGAAATTATGTGGCAGGTTCTTAAAGGGTTAAAATTCTTTTATTTTTAGAAAGTAATTACATTATTTTACCATTCTAGGCACAAAAGAAATAAGATACTTTGAACAGTAACAATTATTGTTTGTTCTCCATTCAGGAAATGAGCTGCTGTCGGCAGAATCTGTCTGTCAATCGCAAGTTGAAAGGGATTATGGGAAGTTTATTTTACTTTTCATTAATTCTCAGGTTGTTATGTTTCATGTTGTTACGCTATCAGTTTTAAAATCTCCTGGGTCAGTACTCACCAACCATTCTTAAGAACATTCTTAGTCTAATTCTACAGAATTTTGTCAAATTGAAAGTAACAGAACTTATGACTGGCAAAACCAAATATTTAGCCAATCAGAAGTTCTGTTACTTTCATAGTCAGGAAATCTTGCAGAATAAGACCAAGGTGGTTCTTAAGAATGGTTGGTGTATACATGTTCTGAATTCTTATCAATACAATCCCAAGTTTTAATGACCATAAGGGAAAAGCCTTTTGTAAACATTGAGGGGAAAAGGAGAAAAATGTTATGCTATCTTATATATTATATGCTATGATATATACCTAGTAAGAGAATTTTAAAATCTCCTGCAACTGTTGAACACACACAGTTGTTAGTTTTGATAACCAGAGAACGAACATTTCTGAAACACTGTGAGAAAAAGGAAAAAATGTACCCAGCATTTCCTCATTTTTGTCAAGCCCACTTGCAATCTGTGATACATAGTTGTCACAGTATTGCCAGTGCATATGTTTGTCTGCCTGTGTGACTGTCCAGTCAGATATTTGTTTACATTTATTTCATTTCAAAATAATTTGGTACCAGGTGCATCTCAAACATTAATTTTGGTCAGGTAGGTCCAAGGTCAAGGTCACACTTGAAAGTCATTCACCGAAGGCAGGCTGGACATGTGTCCCTTTTGCAATCTTCTAGTTCTACAATGTGTTCTACCCTTCCAAAGATGAATTCCACCATTTGAGCCACATTCCTACTATTTGTTGCAAATGCTTCCAGTTTAGACTTGTTTACCGTTTACTGTGCATGTTTTTTGCTATTCTTAGTATGTAGACTTGTCCAACTTGAAATGGCAGATTCTTACGAAATCGACAAGTTTAGAAGTTTTGTGTATGGCATTGGGTAAACCCCTTACTTAACAAGTATCTAATGATCCTTAACTCTTTACCAAAATGACAAAATTTTAGACCGGTTCAAATTGAAAGCATATGCAGATGACAGTATGCACATAAATCAAACACGGAAACTTGTTTCGAGAAATGTAGAAAACACTGTGGAAAAAGGAGAAAATGCTGGTTACCAGCATTATCCCCTTTTCCCACAATGTTTGTAAAAGGCTTCTATCTCAGGGTCATAAAAACCAGGGATTGTTTGGGAAAGGGTTAAGAGAAAGTCTTTTGAAAATTTTGTTGGAAAAGGAGAAAATGGTGGTTAGTAGTAGTTTCTCCTTTGCCCACAATGTTTCCAAAAGCCATTTTCTAAAGGAAATCAAAACACATGATTGTGTGACATAGGGATAAACTATTTCTAGACTTGAACTGGCCAATTTAAAACTTCTTCAGTGCCTTAGCCTGATAATGGTACTGTTGTGAATGACATAAAATTAAGTTCAGATTGCTTTGAAGGTGCAGTCTGATCTTGGGTCATTACTGTCCCCTTGCTTTGTCAAGCCTATATTAGATAGAAAACTCTCTAAGTGGCAGTAAATTGTATTTTCGTTTGTTGACAGAGGTCAAGTTTATGTTTTTTGCATTGAAAGAGTTACAGAACATGTAGTACTCAAATTAAGTATAATCATAGCCTTTGTAATCCTGTTTAAATCTGTCACCACTCAATCCAGAGTTTTAATGACTCCGAGAAAGAAAACTTTTGAAAACATTGTAGGAAAAGGAGAAAATGCTGGTAACCAGCATTTTCTCCTTTGCCCACAATGTTTTCTGTACTTTTACTCACAAATTTCATCATTAAGCCACATATTATTAATTTCTCGTCTGCAAATGCTTTGAAATTGGACATATTCAGAATTTTGTTGTTTGATAAAGGGTTAAACCTTTATCACTCCTGGCCGAGTTAACTACCATGAGAAAGGAAACTATTGGTAAATTGTGGGAATACCAAATACAATGCTAAATGGTAAAAAAAAAAAACCCAGATTATGATTAGCTTTTTCTCCCTTTCCCAAAGAGTGTTCAATTCAATCTAAGGCGAGTGTCGTCACTTGAGACATGTTGAATTTAGACATGTCTGCATATATATTAACTGTTTACCAAACTTAAATATTTTAGATTATCCAAATTGAAAGCATTTGCGGAAGACAAAATTAATTGGACTAAAAATTTGAAATATGACTCTGGAAGAGTAGAAAATATTATGGGAAAAGGAGAAAATGCTGTTAACCAGTTTTCTCCTTTTCCCGAAGGCAGACCTACCCTACGGTTGTTAAAACCAGGGATTGTTTAGTAAAGGGTAAATTTTGTTGAATGATAGAGTTACCAGTAATCCCTTCCCTCTTTTGAGAAGTTTCGTTTTTGCTTGAAATAAGATAAATACAGAGAAAAGAAAATTACAGCACTTGCCAGTAATAAATGTTTTTGATTGTAATAAGATCCATATTACAATGCTCTTGAGTGAAAGTCTTTGCAATTTTGAATTGTGAATTTATAGGTGTCTTTTAACAAATTTAGAACTTTGAAAGGAAAAGATGAATTTCGTTTTGTCAATGGTAATGGAGTTGAAATGAGTGTCAAAAAATAGTTAATTCAATTAAGTTGTTAAAACCTAAGATTTGGGCTTAAAGGAACTTGGTTGGCTTTTTAACTGTTGTGAGTGATTTTGGAATTATTTATTGACAGTGTTTCTGTTTTGTTTAACAGGAAATTGTGTTGTGTTGATCCTGATAACCCATATTTAATATTTCTGAACAGAAACTAATGCTAAATTGTCCTAAAGTAAAAAAACAAATCATGATTTTCTCATTCAGACAATAGCAATGAGGGATCACAACCTTGGCTTTTCAAGAGATTAAAATAAAAAGAAAAAAATATTATAGAACTCCTACAATATTTCCTGTTTGGTAGTTTCATTTCTAAATTTGTTACAGTTGATCGGTATACTTAACTGATTTTATCTGATTATTACTTCACTGATTTTATGAGTTTTAATATAAGACCTCGATGAACTAGCTTTTTGAAAGCATTGTGGAAAAAGAAGAAAATACTGTAAACAGTATTTTCTCCTTTCCTTACAATGTTTTCTACCCTTCCCCCCCCCCAAAAAAAAAAATTAAGTTTTTGATCCATGCTAAAAGGCTATTTTGTCATCTCTGAATGCTTTCAATTTGGACTAGTCAACAATTTTGTTGTTTGGAAAATGAGCTAACTGGTTTTATCACACAGTGCAGAGATTTATAGACCTTAAGGAAATAGCTTTTTGAAAACATTGTGGTAAAAGAAGAAAATGCTGGTTAGAGCATTTTCTTCTTTTCCCACAATGTTTTATACACTTTTACAGATAATTACTGGTATTTCAACCAAATTTATTGTTTGTCGCCAAATATTTCATGTTTTACCTGTCTAAAATTGTGTTGTTTGACGAATAGTCAGATCAGGACAGTTGAAGATTTCTAAAGAGGGAATATGTATGGCATTAAAAGCCAAAAAGAACAACTTGCAGGAAGCGATAATTATGACTGATACAAGGAACTTGTGTTTTTCAAAGTGAAAAGTTTTTCGATCAATTTATTCAAAGTATGATACAGTTGTTGATAAATAGTGTAGAAACAGTTGATCTTCTGTGAACATGAAGAAAATAAATTGTTTGTGTGGGTGTCTGTACACATGTCGGGAAAACCGACGTGGCAGAAAAAGGTTAAAACTTGTGAAAGATCTCTCGAGTATCGGAGAGGATTTCGAGACCGATGCTGCGACAGATACAACTGTCGTTGAAGTAACATACAGTGAAGGAGGTACAGTTTTGCGTGAACTTTGTCTGCTTTGTTCAGCTTACTTTGCCAAAACTGACTTGAGGCTAGTTTATTCCTATCAAACAATCCCTGATTTTTACGACCCAGAGGAAGAAGCCTTCTGAAAACACTGTGGGAAAAGGCGAAAATGCTGGTCGCCAGCATTTTCTCCTTTTCTCACAACGTTTTCTACCCTTCCCAAATCAAATTTCAATTTTTGATTCACATTTATTTTGTCGTCTGCAAATGCTTTCAATTTGGACTAGTCTACAATTTTGTCATTTGGTACAGAGTTAAAAGACATACCATATTTCACCTACTTAATGCCCTCTCCCTAACAGTAGAGCTCTCCCCCTTACTTCAATACTGATATCTCCCAATCAACCAGAACACCATGTTTTTCCTAGGATTTGTTAACCCTTAACCACATGACAAGATTTTAGACCTTACCCAATTGAAAGTTTTTGCTGTTGACAATTTCAGTATGGCTCATATGAAATGATTTTTCTTTGAAAGGGAAGAATACATTGTGGGAAAAGGAGAAAATGCTGGTCACCAGCATTTTCTCCTTTTCCCACAATGTTTTCAAAAGCCTTCTCTTTTTCAGTGGTGTTAAAAGTTGTCATTGTGTGGTAAAGGGTTAATGCAGCACACTTACTCTACTGGATAACAGCAATTTAATTGCAGGAAATTGGCAATGGAATGAGAGTGCTTTGCATGGCACCCAAGGCTGTTAAATAGGTGAAATACGGTATATCCCTACATGGGCAAGCAAGTCATTGAGTCTTTGCCCATGTTTTGTTTTTTAGTAAACCACTTTTATGACAGAATCTCCTATGAGAAAAATGGTGCTGATTTGTGAACTAGCTCCAATATTTCTCAATCTCAGGAACATTTCACCTTCCAAACCGTAGTTTTGAAAAATTGAAAAAGGTTTCGGTCTTTACCTCTTAACCAAATTAAAAAAATATGGAGTCATCCAAATTAAAAGCAGTCATAGATAATGATACAGATGTAGCTTGAGTTATGCTTTTTGGCTGTGAAAGTGTAAAAAACAATGAGGGAAAAGGAGAAAATGCTGGATACCAGCATTTTCTGCTTTTCCCTCAATGTTTTCAAATGCTTTCTTTGTTTAGTTCATAAAAACTGGGGTAGCCTGGTAAAAGGTTATCATCAAGTCATTCCTTTTTAACAATCATTGTTTCTGCAAAGCATTCAATCTCTTCTTTCAGATACTTCTTATGAGAAGCTGGTCGGAGATAAAGACATCCGGAGAGGAAGTGTGCCTGCAGTTCCTGCTGCTGTTGATGAAGATTCCGTAATGATGGATACCACACCATCCACACCCTCGAGATTCACAGTAAGAATATTCTGTCTTTCTCTTTGAATGACCCTGAGGAAGACTGAGCTCTTAACCCTTTACCCCATAAGGCATTTCTAAGGTATCTCTAATTGACTCTAACTAACAGTAAGGATGAAGCCATATGTGTATATGACACCTTTTGATAGTGTAGAAAACATTGTGGCAAAAGTTGAAATTGCTCGTCACGAGCAATTTCACCTTTTGCCACAAGGTTTTCCAAGGGCTCCTACAAGCAATGTGTAGAAATGAGTATCTGTGGAGTAAAGGGTTAGACAAAATATATGTAAAAAAGGAGAAAATGCCAGTAACCAGAGGCCCGCTGGGTTGCTCAGTGGTGAGCATGTCTGACTCATGACCTGGTGGTTGTGAGTTTGATACCTGGTTGAGGGGAACTTTCTTTCCGGCGTATTTTCGCCTCTCACCTCTGCTGAAGCATGTGAGAAAAGTAGTTGGTGGCTTTGGAAAGAAAGTTGTGTTAGTACTGGTGCGAGAAATCCAGGAAACACATGTGTGTCACCGACTGCCATGATATGACCTTAGCTGTTAAAGTGGCGTTAAACCCAAATACAGCCAACCAGTAACCAGCATTTTTCCACACAGGGTATACCACCATCTAAAAACAAATTTCAGTTCTGAGCCAATTTATTTTGTTGTCTGCAAATGATTTTAAATTGGATGAGTCTGAAAATCTTTTGTTTGGTAAAGAGTTAGTTTTCACCCTAAATCTATTTGCAATTTAACATGCAAATGAATGTGTTCAAAGGTTTACCAGACAAAAAATTTAGGTTAACCCTTCCTTTAACAAACAATCACATATTTTAAGGACTCTAAGGGTGAAGCCTTTTGAAAACATTGTGGGTAAAGGAGAACGTGTGGGTAAAGGAGAAAATGCTAGTAACCAGCATTTACTCCTTTTCCCACAATGTTTTCTACCTTTTACAAGATTAAAATAATCAGACTGTTGACTTCAAATACTTTCAGTTTGGACAAATCTAAATTTTATCATTTAGTAAAAAGTTAGTCTGAAATGAAAGCATAAGCAAACAAATAAAATGTGGTTTAGATAATGAAATTGTGTCTATGATGGGTAACAAAACATTGTGGAATCAGGTGAAAAAGCTAGTTCCCATAATTTTTTCTCCATACTTTCCTTCACCATCTTCCCTAGGGCCAGGAGATCACAAATTACCACACAATCCCTAGTTCTGATGACCCTGAGCAAGAAGCCTTTAGAAAACATTGTGGGAAAAGGAGAAAATACTGATGACCAGCATTTTCTCCTTTTTCCACAAGGTTTTCTACCCTTCACAAAATGAATTACAAATTTTCAGTCACTTATTTTGTTGTCTGCAAATGCTTTCGATTTGGACGAGCCTTAAATAATGTCACTTGGTATTGAGTTCTAAAGCACATTATCCATATCAGGAGGGGAGTGCTGATAGTCTTTGCTAGAAGAGCAGGCCTAGATCAGGTTGCACAAATACGTAATGCTAGCCTTTATATGCGCCTAATGCTACTCTAGTAATTAGGGTTTATTAAAATTTTGCCCTATAACTCATTACCAGACAACAATATTTTTGACTTGCCCAAATTGAAAGCATTGCAGACAACAAAATAAAAGTGACTGAAAATTTGAAATTTGTTTTGTGAAGGGTAGAAAATATTGTGGGAAAAGGAAAAAATGCTGGTTACCAGTATTTTCTCCTTTTCCCACAATGTTTTCTAAAGGTTTCTTTCTCAGGGGCATCAAAAGTATAGGGATTGTGTGGTAATGGGTTAAGATCAGTTATGTGGGTTATGAAAAGTGGTTTGTTTTGTTCATTTATTTTTCTTAATCGATTGAATGAAGGTAAAGTAAAATTACTATCAAGGGAAGTAACCTCACATTAGCTGATTGAAGTATTACAATGATTATTTCCCTTGTTTATTGAAAAATTGGCACAGCTCATAGTACTACTTTTTCTGTCCTTTTTGAAACCCTTAACCCTTTACTCCATAAAGCATTTCTATGGAATCTTTAATTGACCCTAAATAACAGCCTGGATGAAGCTGTTTCTTATGTGTATATGACACCTTTTGATAGCATGGAAAACATAGTGACAAAAGGTGAAATTGCTCGTCACGAGCAATTTCACCTTTTGCCACGATGTTTTCCAAAGGTTCCTACAAGCAATGCATAGCATTGAGTATCTATGGAGTAATGGGTTAAACCACAATATTTCCTACAATATTTTGATTCCTTCACGAATTCCATTATTTGGTTCATATAAAATTTGCCAACTGGAATTGCTTTCAATTTGGACTAGTCTGGTTGATAAACTAGAAAGAGAAATCATGTAATATTAACCCATGACCAAACAATCCCTGGTTTCAAAGACCCTAGGAAAAATGCCGTTTTGAAAACATTATGGGAAAAAAGAAAATGCTGGTGATCAGTATTTTCTCCTTTTCCCACAATGTTTTCTTCTCTATCATTGATAGATTTGGCCATTTGAGCTATCTGTAATTTGTCATTGCAAATGCTTTCAATATAGACCAGAATTTAGTTGTTTGGTAAAGAGTTATAAAAGATAAAAAGTTTAACCCTTTAGAAAACAGTCCCAGGTTTTTACGAACCTGAGACAGAAGCCCTTTGAAAACATTGTTGGAAAAGGAGGAAATGCTGGTTGCCAGCATTTTCTCCTTTTCGCACAGTGTTTTCTATCCTGCAAGAAATGGTATCAATTTTTGAGTTTTGTTTATTTTGTCATCTGCAAGTGCTTTCAATTTGGACCTGTCTAAAATTTTGTGGTTTGGTAAAGAATTGAATGTCGAGTTGTGTACTTCAACTGCGTAAGACTTGCTTAGAGACAAGTCTAATTTTTCTTCACATCTGGCTAACGAAAATGGGTATGTAGTAAATGTCATTACCTTGAAACTGTTAATTTTACTTTTATCAGATGTGAAAATTTTAGACCTGTCAAAGCATCGAATTTTGTTTCTCCTTTCCAGAATTTTCTAATCAGGAAGGGGTTCAAGTCCAACCTAAAGCGGACCAAATCTTCCACCAAGTTGGACAGAAAGAGAACTGCTGCAGCCCCCACCCCCACACCTGAAGTGGATAAGTAAGTGGTACTGCACATTTACCTTTGGGATTGTTCGGTGTTACAGGACAGAACTCCAAATTGACTCCTGACCACACACTTTTGAACTTTTAATAAACCTGAGGCAAAAGCAAAAAAACAATGTGGGAAAAGGAGAAAATGCTGGTAACCAGCATTTTCTCCTATTCCCACAATGTTTTCAACCCTTGCAAAGAAAGATTTTTATCAGTTCAACGATGTTTGAACTGTTGTGTGCTATTGCTTTCAAAATGGAATAGTTTAAGATATTGTCGCTTGGAAAAGAGTTGATTGGAGTGATTGTAAACTAAAATGAATTTTTAGTATACACCTTTGTTTTGGGTACACTCATTATAACTGTCTTTTTGAAGCAAATTTAGGCCTTTCCAGGGCGCAAATAGGGTTCAGACTTACCACACACTCCAAATCAAGAGTGCTAAATCAAAATCAGACCGCACAGGATGTGCAGGCTGATCTAAGTCTTCACTGTTTGGTACAGTGACATTTTCCATGGAAAAGAAATTGGTTGAAATTACTATATTTGCATTTTTTACTATATGTTGGAAATTTTCTTTTTTTTTTCAAGGTAGTTTTTGGGCTAAATTAAGAAGTTGTTCTCTATAAAGTAATAAAAAGAATGATTCATCTGTTCTTAAATGTTTTGCTATATTATGCACTTGTGTATTGAATGTTATAGAAGCGATGCCATCACCCCACTGTACTGAACTTGGCTTCACAGGATTTTGTGGACAGTATTGATTAAGATCAGACAGCATACAACATGATTGTAAAAGATACACTTGTTTTTACCACATTATTTTCAAAAAATAGTTTGTGAGTGGGCGTAAAACTCATATTTAGTATAGTGGAGGGTTAACAACGTAACCTTTCGACTGCAACTCGCTGATGAACGCAGTGTAAATCAAGATCAGACTGCTCAAAATGTGCAGTCTGATCTTGGATCTACACTGTCCAGTAAGGATATATTATTCCCCAATGCGTAGCTTTGAAATAGCAATGTTTGGGATTTTACAGTGAATCAAATTAAAAAATTTCATTTTAGTTATTTAGCAGAAAAGGGTTTAACTCTTTACCACACAATCCCAACTTTTAATGAGACTGAGAAAGCAATCTTTTAAAAACATTGTGGGAAAAGGAGAAAATGCTGGTTCCAAGCATTTTCTCCTTTTCCCACAATGTTTTCAACCCTTCCCAAATCAAATTTCAATTTATGATTCACACTTATTTTGTTGTCTGCCAATGCTTTCAATTTGGACAAGTCTAACAATTTTGTCGTTTAGTAAAGGGTTAAAAAGAAATTTGAGGATGTTTTCACAAATATTTCCTCTGTCATGTCAAACTCTCTTTGTAAGCAGCTCCTTTGTTGGTGAGAAGAAAAGAAAAAGGAAGAAATATGATATACTATCTTAACCTCATACCAGAGGGCAAAATTTTAACTTCTTAAGTCTTTACTATACATCCCGACTTTCAATGACCCAGAGATAGAAACCTTTTGAAAACATTGTGGGAAAAGGAGAAAATGCTGGTTACCAAACCAACTTTCCTTTTTTCAGTTGTATTTATTTTGCCGTCTGCAAATGCTTTCAATTTGGACCAGATTATGATTTTGTTTTTTGGTAAAGAATTAACAAAAGACAATTTTTTTCTATTGATCCAAATTCAGGACAATTGGAGTTAACAAATTAAATGAAGGGCACTTGATGAGATTAGGCTATGTAAATGTTGGAAATTTTTTTGGAAAAGCAGAAAATGCTTGTTACTAGAACTTTCTCTTTTTCCCCAGAGTGTTTAACCCTTTACCCCATAAGGCATTTCTATGGAATCCCTAATTGACCCTAATTAACAGCAAGGATGAAACCGTTTCTTATATGTATTTGACACCTTTTGATAGTGTAGAAAACATTGTGGCAAAAGGTGAAATTGCTCGTGACGAGCAATTTCACCTTTTGCCACAATGTTTTCCAAAGGCTCCAACTAGCAATGCGTAGAAATGAGTATCTATGGAGTAAAGGGTTAAAAAAAGAACTTGGCACCTAACTCTTTACCACACAATCCCGACTTTTAGGGACCCTGAGAAAGAAGCCTTTCAAAAACATAGTGGGAAAAGGAGAAAATGCGGGTAACCAGCATTTTCTTCTTTTTCCTACAATGTTTTCTACCCATACCAAACCAAATTTCCATTTTGCAGGCATATTTATTTCTGCAGTCTGCAAATGCTTTCAATTTGGACCAGTCTATGATTTTGTAGTTTTTTATTTGTCTAAATTTAAAGCGTTTGAAGGTGACAAATTACCGAGCAGGTGATAGATTAGTCTACGTAAATGTCGGTAACATTTTGGGAAAAGCAGAAAATGTTTGTCATTAAAACTTTCTGTTTTTCCCAGAATGTTTTTAAAACAAAACTTTTTTCTCTATTTTTACTTGGCACTTAAGCAACAGGATTTTTTGTTAAAGGTTAATTTTTTCAAAAAGTGCAATCCACTTTTAGTTCTTTGCTGGTCAATCATTAAATGGTAATTTTGTCAACATTGTATTCTCTGACTGAGAATGCCTACTTCATGTATTGATCCATTGTTTTTTTGAGATAACGAGTCAACTTTTCATTTGCTTCAATATTTTCATAAGAAATCTGCTACAGATGTTGTATTCAGAAAAAATGGGTCTGGGTCATAAAAACCAGGGATTGTTTGTCCACTGCTGACCATTGTATTAACAATGGTTATGTGGGAAAGCAGCCAGTGGCTTGGAAAGAATATTGTGCAGAGTACTTGTAAAAGAAACTCCAGGACAGCATGGATAAGTGCACTGGCCTCTGCAATATAACTAAATGTTGAAAACAGCATTAAACACAATACAATCAATCAATCAGTTGATGTCTTATGCAGACGTATGAACTTATGACCAAGCGACAAATTTGGGAAATGTCCAAAATGAAAACGTTTGCAGACCGTGAATCAAATCTTGTACAAATAACAACTGTATGGAAAACGAAAAATTCTTTTGAAAACAACTCCTGTAAAAGGCTCTTTTTTCACTGTTGTTAAAAATCGGAGTAAATTTCAACATATCTGTGCATGGGAATATTTCTTTTTTGGATAAAGACAGGGTTTTAGTCTGACAGTTCCTTTTGCAGGTCCCTGGGACTCGACTTCTATGATTATGGGAGTCCCGGCTTAAAAATTGGGAGTCCCTTGGTTGTACAAATTTGAATACTAAGACCTATTATTTGTTCCATATATTCAAATTTCCAAACGAGTTAAATGAAAAAAGAAAAGAAAAGTATTTCAAGCATCTGCAGACGACCACTCCCGTCTGCTATGGATCTATATTTTCATTTCATAAATTCTTTTTTTCACTCATGAACAGAAATATAGCTTCCAATTATTGCTTTACACAGAGATTTGTGTAAATTCACTGTTTAAATTCATTATTGCAGATGAGAAGATAGTTTTAAGTCCCCCTGATCGGACGGTGTCACGCTGCTTATTCTAGTGTCATGGGTTTTCGCGCTTTTTTAGCGATCTATTTTTTCGTGACAATTATTTTTTGGAGAAGTATTACTACATGATTGGACATCGGTTAGTCAGTTTGAATAGCAAGTAACTTAAAAATCTGTCACTTTACACTACATAAGAGGAATAACACCTTTGTTACTCTGTCACATACATGTATGATTCGCAAACTTCATTATCATCCGCGTATCCTTCGCATTTTATACTTATCGTGTTTGGCACATATTTCTGCCGGATACGTACAAGCTAGTTGATATGAAGCTCTAGACGAGAATTTCTCGCGTCATATTGACATTTAGGCAGATATTTTTCATTGTCAAAGACAAGTCATTTCTAATTTCCAAGTGTCAGAACCCGGGCTCGGGGATCAAATGAGAGACCCGAGTTGTCAAGTGTTGTCAAGACCTCCATGGACAAATAGTTCTTTCTCATTTTTCCGACCAATTTTTATGTTTGTTATCCACTATGTTTAATTGAAGATTGTGATCAATCATAGTCACAAAACCAAGAATTCAAGTTTAGGCACCAAGCGTGTTCAAGAACCGACTATAGTCGATTTCGGTATTTCTTAATCGATTATCGGAATCGCGGAACCCAAAACTAACTGACTTTCAACTATAGTCGACCATCGGCCCACCACTAGTTTGCAGACACTATTTTTAACACTGCGTCCGCACTAACAACCTTTAGAGGCTCGCTCTAAATCACAGATAGCGAGCCGGCCACTGTCGAAGATTATGAAGGTCAAAATGGATGATAATTTTCGGCGAATGCTATACATTCATTTTTTTAACAACATATCTTTACTTTTGAAAAGAATAACTGTAAAGAACAATTTTTGTTGAACTGTATCACCCATTTTCGATCAGCTTCTCAAGAATGCTGGGTTTTTACACCGTACCAATCGTCGAATCTTTACCCAATGACAACAAAATTAAAATTGCGTCCCAGGGGACGCAGTAGCGTAAGTTTTGGGAGTCCTGCTTCCCTATTTTTGCGTGCGAGATGGAGAAAATGTGCGTCCGTTAAAACCCTGTAAAGAGGTCACAATTTTACATGTCAGTCACAGGTAGGCAAATGAATTTTACAAATAGGTTAAAATTTGCTAGTTTGCTCCATCTTTGGTCACTGTTGTGCTGGTTTCAGAATTCATTTTTCTGCCTGCAGCTAACACTTGGACAAACTGCTCAATAACAGATTACCGTTCTTTCATTAATTTCCAACAATGTTTTCTAAAGGCTTCTTTCTCAGGGTCATCAAAAGTAGGGATTGTGTGGTAATCAGTTAATTACCACACTGTTTACTTTCGGCAACTAATGTAGCTTTGATTTATAATGATAACTACTTAGGCACCTTGTAGAAATAATGTGAGAAAAGTGCTATAGCCTCTACTATCATTCCCTTTTCCTACACTGTTTTCCTTATTTGAAAAGACAAAACTCAGTTTTCCTATCCTTGAAAACTTTCTCTTGCAGTTATTTGTAAATTTGAAATGAGCCAGTATAATCAGGTAAAAGACAGAAAAAAGGGAAAACAGGATGCATTTTAATTTTGAAAGATTTGAGAGTTTTTATCGCAATTACAAATCAGGATTTGATTGTACATAAGATCATGGAAAGTGGAAAGTTTTAGATTGTGGATTTAGATTTGAGCAAGTTAATAATAATTGTAAATTGAAGAATTAATCAGACATCCTGTAAAAGATTTATATTATACTTGAAAATGTCTTGCGAGTGTAGATGCAGGTAAGATTATTTGTAAGGCACTTGACAAAATGACATGACCTGTAAAACGCAAAAAAAAAATTTGGACATTTGCAGAAAATGTTGTCTTGGATCAGCCTGCGCAGTTAATGCTGGCTTATATGTAACAACACTTTCTATTTTATTATGCAGTTTTCTGTGTTGCACAAGGAATTCCCACATATTTACTCGCGAAGTGCAAGTCAGAATTAGAATATGCGAGTTGAAATTCCAAGCACTTGATTAAAAATGTGAGTGCAAATTACTGAGGAATAATTCCCAAAATTATAAAATTTCATGTGTGAATACAAATAAGCTAATTCTTTGCATTGGCCATGTCTCACGGAGAAAACCTTTTGACAGTGTCAGAGATGACACTTTATGCAAATGTCCAAATGCCCCTTTTTGTGTGATGCAGGCCATATAGAAACAATCGGTATTTTTTCCCAGAGGGTTAATTCTATACCACATGAGAATAATGCAGACTTGCCAAACATGAAAGCATATGCAGACAATATATTAAAGGTAGTTCAAATGATGATTTCTGTGTTTGATATATTACAAATGTTGTGGAAAAAGGAGAAAATGCTGGTCTTCAGCATTTTCCCCTAATTCACAAAGTTTCCAAAAGCCCTCTTGTTTACAGTTGTTTAACCCATTACCACACAATCCCTACTTTTGACGCCCCTGAGAAAGAAGCATTTTGAAAACACTGTGGGAAAAGGAGAAAATGCTGGTAACCAGCATTTTCTCCTTTTCCCACAGTGTTTTCTACTCTTCCCAGAACAAATTTCAATTTTTCAGTCACCTTTATTTTGTCGTCTGCAAATGCTTTCAATTTGAACCAGTCTAAAATTTTGTCGTGTGGTAAAGAGTTAACTCTTACACTTACTGAATAAATGAATTACATTTCCTCTGTAAGATTAACTCTTTACCAAACAGTCCCTGGTTTTTACGAATTTGAGATAGAAGCCTTTTGAAAACATTTTGGGAAACAGCATTTTCTCCTTTCCCCAAAATATTTTCTACACTTCTGGAAACAAATTTCAATATCTGAGTTACGTTTATTTTGTCATCTGCAAGTGCTTTCAATTTGGACCAGTCTAAAATTTTGTTGTTAGGTTAAGACTTAACCCTTTGTTTCATAATTCATGCTTTTAAAGACCTTAAGGCAAAAGTCTTTTGGAAACATTGTAGGAAAAGGAGAAAATGCTGGTAACCAGCATTTTCTCCTTTTCCAACAATGTTTTCTACCCTATCAAAGAGAGAGCCCATCATTTGAGTTGCATTCAAATGGCCCTCTGCAAATGCCTTCAATTTGGACAAGAATAAATTTTTCTTATGTGTTAATGAGTTAACCCTTTACCACACAATCCCAACTTTTAACAACCCTGTGAAGGAAGCCTTCTGAAAACATTGTTGGAAAAGGAGAAAATGCTGGTAACCAGCATTTTCTCCTTTTCCCACAATGTTTTCTACCCTTCCCTAGGCATATTTCAATTTTTAGCTCAACTGGCCGAAGGCCAGCGAGCTTATGTCATGGCCTGTTGTCCGTCGTGCGTGCGTCCGTCCGTCTGTCCGTCCGTGCGTTAACCTTTTCTTTAAAACATCTTCTTCTCTTAAACTACCCATCCAATTTTGATGAAACTTCACAGAAATGATCCTGCCATGGTCCTCTTTAGAATTTCTTGAAAGAATGTAATTCCTTTAAAAACTCTGGTTGCCATGGCAACAAAACTGAACAAATTTGAAAATCTTTGAAAATCTTCTTGTCTGAAACCGTAAGGCCTAGGGCTACCAAATTTGGCATGTAGCTTTATCTAGTGGACCTCTACCAAGTTTCTTCAAATTATAGCCCTGGGGTCAAAATTGGCCCCGCCCCCGGGGTCACAAGTTTTACATGGGCTTATTTAGGGAGAACTTTAAAACTCCTCTTCTACCTAGGCATAGGGCCTAGGGCTACCAAATTTGGGATATTGTTTTATCTAATGGACCTCTACCAAGAGTGTCTAAATTATAGCCCGGGGGTCAAAATTGGCCCTGCCCCGGGGGTACCAAGTTTTACATGGGCTTATATAGGGAGAACTTTAAAATTCTTCTTCCACCTAGCCATAGTGCCTAGGGCTACCAAATTTGGCATGTAGCTTTATCTAGTGGACTTCTACAGAGGGTGTCCAACTTATAGCCCAGGGGTCAAAATTGGCCCCGCCCCAGGGGGTAACAAATTTAACATGGGCTTATATAGGGAATACTTTCAAAATCTTCTCGCACCTAGCTATAAGGGCTAGGGCTATCAAGTTTTGCATGCAGCTTTATCTAGGGGGTCTCTACCAAGGGTGCCCAAATTATAGCCCTGGGGTCAAATTTAGCCCCATCACAGGGGGTCACAAGTTTTACATGGGCTTATATAGGGAAACTTTAATAATCTACTTGTACATAACCATAAGGCCTAGGGCTACCAAATTTTGCATGTCGCTTTATCTAATGGGCCTCTAACAAGAGGGCCCAAATTTTAACTTAGGGGATCAAGTTTGACCCCACCCCAGGGTTCACAAGTTTTACATTGGCTTTATAAACCTGTCTCAAGGGTCAGATATTTTTCAGGGCCTTTTATTGAGCAAACTTGTTTTACAAGGCTTTTTATTGGGCAAGATTAAAAAATCTTCGTGTTTATAACCACACATTCTAGTTTCATATTATGGTCTGAGGTCAAAATTGACTCCATCCAGGGATCACAAGTTTAACATGGGCTTCAAAATATGATCACTTCAATTTAAACATTAATCAAGGGAAGTAACTCTTTGTATGAAAGATAAAGTTTGGTACTATTTACCTCCCTTGATTATCAAACTACATTGATACATGATTGGTGCTAGACATTAAGTTTTTTGATATAAAATATTCTGTTTTCAAGTGTGATTCATTTTGATGCTAATAGTTATGCTCACATGAGGTGAATAATAAATTAAAAGTAAGGTTTCTATCATTCAGCTTATTTTTTCCAAGGACTTTACCTTTCATGCTAATGAATTAACCTGCTTGTACTGCCTGACAGTGTCCATTGTTTTTGAAGGCCCTCTTTGTCATGGTCATGAACACTTGAATTTGTGTGGTGAAGGGTTAAAAAGCCAGTGGAGCGATACAGGGCCATCATGGCCCTCTTGCTTTATTCACATTTATGTTGGCATCTGCAAATGCTTTCAATTTGGACCAGTCTTAAATTTTCTTGTGTGGTAAAGAATTAAGAGACAGTCCGTCATGTAGAACATACTGGTGGACAGTGTAAATCAGGGATCAGACTGCACATTCTGTGCTGTCTGATCTTGATCTACACTGTCCACAAAAGCTTCTTGTGTTGTCTATGGTATGGAAAGAGTTGAACATTGAGATTGTGTGGTAAAGGATTGAATATTATTGCTGAACTAGGGCCAACAAACAGACATACAAAACTTGATTTAGGAGTTAGGGAAACAAAAAGTTTGGCAAAAAGGAAAGTTCTCATTAGAAACACTTACCTTGTTTTGTACTTTCTCAGAGTCCTTTTCTTTCGATCAATAACAATGAACGAGCTAAGGAACATAGAGAAATTTGATGACAGGAAGTATCCTGTTCCCTGGAGTAGTATTGTCAACTGTTGACATCCTGTTGCATCAATAACCCTCAGTGACAACAGCAGCTATATTGTCTATGTTGTTAAGAGTATTTCCAAAGTCCTTTGCAGTAAATTTGTAAGACTGAGGTTAAGCATACTGGATGTCCCTCTTTCTGCCCAAGTTTTATTGTCAAATGTTGAATTCCTATCATCATTAATGCCCAGCGACAACATTCCCCTAACCAGAATAAAGGCTCAGTTTGAAGCCACAGAATTTTAGAATAGTCATTTTCGAAAGTATCTTCAGATAAGTCACATTGGCCAAAGGTCAAGGTCACTGGTGAACTTTGTTTGATGATCCTATCAGTGCTCTGAGTAGCAGTTTGACCTAGGACTCTGAAACTATATACAAAAATTGCTAAAGACCCACAGGGGTGCCCTCTTATTTGGGGGTCACATAAGCCAAAGTTCAAGGTCATTGGTGAACTTTCTTGATGATCATTTGAGTGCTCAAACTCAAAAGCCATTTAACTCAAGATCATGAAACTCATGGTCTAAGGAGGTGTCCTATTGTTTTTGTGTCACATGTATCAAAGGTCAAGGTCAAATGTAATCTTTGTTTTGAGAATAATTTCTGTTCTCTGATTGTGCTTCTTTTTTGACAAGGTTGGGTTGCACTTGTCTGCTTTGTGACATTTCTAGTTAATTCTAGTTAACCCTTTATCACACAATCCTGATTCTTAACGACGCTGTTAAAGAAGCTTTTTGAAAACATTGAAGCTTTTGAAAACATTGTGGGAAAAGGAGAAAATGCTGGTAGCCAGCATTTTCTTCTTTTCCCACAATGTTTTCTATCCTCCTCAATACAAATTTCAAATTTTTAGTCTCCTTTTTTTTTGTCATCTGCAAATGCCTTCAATTTGGACCAGTCTAAAATTTTGTTGTTTGGTAAATCTGCACTTTAAAGGTAGATCCAGATTTGACTGAGTTATAATTTAGGCAATTTCAAAGAATTTCATTCTTGCAAAAGCGAACACAGGTAGAATAATCATAACTCCAAAACACTGTATTTGCATTCCTCAGGCTTGGAATCTTCCTAGAAATACTTTGGCGCACTTTTCAAGAATATTTGTGGTTTTAGACCACTACGTCTTGGAGAACACAGGTCTAGACAGGAATACACAAGACAGGATCTTAGATCAAATTTTTCTTGTGGAATTTTTATTAACCCTTTATCAGTCATTCGTTTTTTTTTTAATAACTCTTAGAAAGGATTCTTCTGAAAATATTGTGGGAAATGGAGAAAATGCTGGTAATGAGTTAATAGAGAAATAATAGATTTAGATTATCATCACCTTCTCTGGAGTTCTGCGATATTGATAAATGACATCACAAGGCCAATCATCAGCACCAAGAGAGAGCCTGGCAATGATGGGATTCGAACTCTGTAACCCTTGGTTACAAACAGGATATACATTACAGTCTAAGATACAAAGTTTGGCAGGTGAAAAAATGGATACAGGTTCTATCAGTGGAAGTCGGTATAATTATCTTCTGTAATTAGCTCATTGCTTACCTTAGGTTATAATAGAGAATTTCCACCTGTTCTGTCCAGGCACTATGGGGCATCTTGTTAAACTTTTGTTATCCCCCGCCGAAAGGCGGCGGGGGATATGGTAATAGTCTCCGTCCGTCATTCCGTCACTCCGTCATTCCGTCCTTCCGTCCTTCCGTCCCACATTTTTGTCCGGAGCATATCTCCAAAAGTAAATTTTTACTTTGGATTTTTGTTCGCATATTTCTATGTAGATTCACTGGCTTTTTTTGACTGATTACCATTTGATGAATTGATCCTGTTCTGGAACAAGTGCTAGTTTATTTTTCATACTTATTATCCCCACTTATAATCCCCCTGGTGGGGGGGGGGGGTGTGGATATGGTAATAGTCTCTGTCAGTCCCTCCTTCCGTCCCCCATTTTTAACCGGAAGATAACTTAACCAGTATTTCAGATACCAACTTCATACTTTGTAAGTGGATAGATCTCGTTAAGGAGGAGTGCAGTGTACATGAATGACAACTCTGTCCTTCAAATTTTTGGAGTTATTGCCCTTTGTTATTTTTCGGGCTTAATTTTTTTTTCTCTAGCACATAACTTGAAAATTGTTTCACATATCAACTTGAAAATTTGTATGTGTCTAGATTTCAATAAGGAGAAGTGCAGTACAGAAGAATAATAACTCTAACTTTCATAATTTTTGAGTTATTTCCCCTTCTTATTTTTCAGGCTTAACTTTTGTCCAGAACATAATTGAAAAACTATTTCAGATATGAACATGTAACTTAATCGGTGGATGGATCTTACTGTGAGGAGTGCAGTGTACAAGAACGATAACTCTGGCAATATGATTTTTGAATTATTGCCCTTTGTTATTTTTTAGGCTCAATTTTTGTCCAGGACATAACTCAAAAATTATTTCAGTTAATGACATGTTTCTTCATACGTGGATAGATTTTATTGTGGGGGACTGCATTGTACAAGAATGATAACTCTGCTTTTTATGATTTTTGAGTTATTATGTAATGAAATCCTATGCCATGGAACAAGGGAGCTTAATGTATAATTTTATCATGGACCAATAACAAAAAGGCCACATGTACATGCAAAACACAATACCTCTTATACGTTTGTATCAAAAAAGGTCTTTTTCGGCGGGGGATATCATTTCAACGAAATTGCTTGTTATTAATTGAAATTTCATGCTTTTCCAATGTCCAACTTATAAACTCATATTAGAAGGATCCATGACATGTTGTCCAAAACTAGTTTAGTTGAAAGCTATTTTAGTCAAAGGCCAATCTTGCCAAGGGAACTTCCTGTTGAAGGGACTCTTTCTTGAAGTTTGTCGAATTTGGATGAAAAAAATATGTGACCAGAAACAGATACAAGAGCATTTGCCTAAAATTTTATCATAAATCCAACACTGTAACATTTAAGTTTGATAGGCCATCATCCGTGTTCCAACTGTAAGCATTTGCAAATGACAAACTCAGTGTGAAACAAATGATGGGGACTCAGATTTGGAAAGGACAGAAGACATGGTTAAAAGTGGAGAAAATGCTGGTTACCAGCATTATTTTCAAAGCCTAATCTCCCTCAGGATCGTTGAACCTCGGGGATTGTTTGGTGAAGGAATCAGGCATCAGTGGCAGATATAGAGTTAACTTCCTTTGGTGCATTTTTATGCAGACTGATTTATATTATTCTATAATGGCCTATAAATAAATAGGTTACTAGGGGCAACCAAGCCCAAAGAACAGATCACTTTCAATATATAATTTGATTTTAAAAATTTCTAGACAAATAGACTGTCTATGATGATAATGTGAAGGAAGTTGCTAATTGGCAAAACGTTCCAGCTGTGAATGAAATCTTGAGAAAAAAAGAACAGTTTTGGAGGGGCTCCAAGTTTTAAGAATATTTCCAGATTTCCTATTGGCAAAGATTCACTTTGAAAATGCTTCTCGACCCTTACATAATTGTGAGTTTAGTCTGGTGACCTTACTGGATTGTGGTCTGTATTCACAGACTCTGCTAATTTACTCCAAATTAATACTCGTAGTCTATTCTAATACTCTTAGTCCTATTCTAGATTCTTAAAGTTACACACGCTTCTGGTAGTCCTATTCATCATCATTTGTTTTTTTGAATCGGACAAAATTTCAAAACATGCTCTTCACAACATTGCCCTATGTTTCGAGAGTGACTGTGGATTGTGCATCAGAGCAATTGGCACTTTTTATACTCCCAAAGGGTTGTGCCATGTTATGATCACCTGTCCATGCCCCCATCCGTACCCTCAACTCCTGCTAGAGTTTTCATCGGAATAAGTTTAAACTTACCACAATGAATCTCTATGATGTGTAGTTGCACATGTGACTTTAAAAATTTGGACATCTGCAGGTGTTCTAGATTCTAACCCATTTCACTGACGAGGCCCTTCGGACGTAATTGCGCCACTTTGCGCAGCTCTTATTTTTCTGTATGGTTATGTGCACAGTGTATCAATATGTCATTGTTACTTTCATCTTTAGAGAATTAGACTAAAGATGTTTTTAGTAAAAGAAGGTTTGTGACTGTAGGCTGAAAGCTTCAAGCCCATTACCACTCAAATATAACTGCAATAATGTTGAAGTGGCTCTAATAACATCACAATGCATAATCATCCTCAGTGGAGCAAACATTTTGTTTAACTCTTAACCAAAAGACAAAAATTTAGTGCTGGTCCAAATTGAAAGCACTTGCAGACAACAAAATAAATGTAACTAAAAAAATGAAATTTGTTTCCACCAGGATAGAAAACATTGAGGGAAAAGGAGAAAATACTGGTTACCAGCATTTTCTCCTAAATTTTCCCACAGTGTTTTCGAAAGGCTTCTATCTCAAGGTCCTAAAAACCAGTGTTTGTTTGTTAATGGGTTGATGCTTTGCTTACGCATTATTTAGCCCTTCACCATGCAACCTTGACTTTTAAAATCCCTGAGGAAAAAGCCTTATGAAAGCATTGTAGGAAAAGGAGGAAATGCCGGTAACTAGCATTTTCTCCATTCCTCACAATGTTTTCCCCCCTTTTTCAGACAACTTCTTCAATTTTAGCCACTCTAAAGGCATCTGCATCTGCTTTGGGTTTAGCCAAGTCTTAAACTTTTTGTGTGGTAAAGGATTTATGTTTTATGCTTCATTTAAATGCATTTTAGATGTAGACTAGCAGCTTTATTCATGTGTAGAATAAATGAGGTTGGTTTGCCCCATGTGCAAGGTTTAGGCTTTACCATACCTTGCCCAAGGGAAGTCCTATTTAACCAATGCCACAGCATGGGATCGAGCCTGAATTTTCTAATTCCAAATTGTTTTAACATTGTACCATTCATTCCTATGTGTTAACAAACCCAGAGGAGGAGGATCAATGATAGCAACTTGGGAAAAGGAGAAAAGGCTGGTTAGAAATATTTTGTCATTTCCAGTAAAGTTTTCTATCCTTTTAACTCTTTACCAAACAATCCCTGGTTTTTATGACCCTGAGATAAAAGCATTTTGCAAACATTGTGAGAAAAGGAGAAAATGCTGGTAACTAGTGTAACTCTTTACCAAACAATCCCTGTGTTTTATGACCCTGAGATAAAAGCATTTTGTAAACATTGTTGGAATAGGAGAAAGTACTTGTAACCAGCATTTTCTCCTTTTCCCACAATGTTTGTTACAGTGCTGGAAACAAATTTCAATTTTTGAGTTACATTCATTCTGTTGTCTGCTAGTAACTTTTAATTTGAACCAGCCTAAAATTTTTTTGTTTGGTTAAGAGTTAAAGATAAGTTCCATGGCATTTGCAGTCTCCAATATGAACAGATCAAAAGTTTTGTCTCGTGGTAAAAGGGTAACAAGCACACCTTTTAATCAAGCCATTGGAAGAGCTTTTATTCTTTGTAGTATCATCTTTTCTGACCAAAGGTCATTGATAAATGTCAAAGGTCAAGCCATAAACATCATATTACTTTGACCAGTTCATTAATTTCACTAATAGAGTCTAATGACTTGCAGTCTTTTTTGTCAAATATCCTACATATGGCTACATAGGTGATTTTCGTGATTGGTTTAGATTAGGCACAATCATATTCTATGGAACATGCAGTCTAATCTTCACATTTTGCCTTTTTTACTTGATTCTTTTCTATTACCAAACAGTGTCTGGATTTGTGGCCAAACCATATTTGAAGCCCCTAAAAAAGCTTTCATTTATTAAGAAATGTTAAGAGTTCATACTGAAGCTGTGCTGGAAGGCCGAGTTCTCTGATTAGCTGCATGTGGACAGAGAGTGTTGTTTTGCCAAGCGCCTCAGACCTGTCCTGGATAACAGTTTGATTTACCAAGTAGCAGACACCTTTGTAGACAATTGTTTGATTTTGCCAAGCTATCAGCACCTTTGTTAGATAAGGGTTTGGTATTAATTACCAAGCAAATGAAACCTTGGCTATGTAAGGATGATTTTGTCAGATTATGGTTTGAATTTGACGAGCAACTGATACCTTTATTTGATGAGGGCTTGATTTTGCCAAGCAAGTGATAGCTTTATTTGATGAGGGCTTGATTTTGCCAAGCAAGTGATAGCTTTATTTGATGAGAGCTTGATTTTGCCAAGCAACATACCTTTATTTGTTAAGGGTTTAATTTTGCAAAGCAACATACCTTTACTGGATGAGGTTGTGATTTTGCCAAGAAACTAATATCTTTGCGAGGAGAGAATCTGATTTTGAGTAATATCTACTGCACTTAACTTGACGTAGATCGAAATCATTTACATGAATTAATATTCTTTTTTTACCCTCCATATTGCTTTGAATATGACCAGAATGGTCTCGGGAGTATTTGGTGTGGTTTAGGTCAACCAACTCTTAACTTACTAGATATGGTAATTGAAACTTTCCGGTCAGTAGTAAAACAAACCAATATTGCAATATCTCTATTATTTTTTGGGGGATATGTCTCCTCATCGGTATGTATATATCCAAGATCAGACTGCACATTTTGTTCAGTCTGACCTTAATCTACACTGACCACAAAAGTACCTTCAGTCACACTCTGTAGCCTAAGGTTGAATTGCCTGCTTGTTTATATATTTATCCTTCCAGTATATACCTAGCTTTCCAAATAATAGTAGGAGTTATTGTTATGTACATGCCCAGTTATCTTAGCTTTGTTCATGTGTGTATCTATTTTTGAATGGTTTTCCCCTGTTGCTATTTTTAGAACTGGATTCTCTCTTGTGGAATATTGTGCTGGAAGTTTCCAGGCCTTTTTACAATCTGATTACTAAGAATTATGCAACTGATTTTAACATGAATTTTCTGGAAGTTTCCCTGTTACTATAAAAGGAAAAGCTTTTTACATCTCAGTGTTCACTAGTTAATACATGATTGCCAGACTACAGTGGGGATTATCTTGTGTTTGTGTCATAATTAGTGCCTGGATTACATTCAGTTTGGATTTGGATCAGACTAGACTAAAGTGAGGATTACTTTGTGTGCTTGGATTACATTCAGTTTGGATCAGGATCAGATTGGAATTAAGACTGGAATAGTTTGTCTTCTAAATTTAACGTCTAAGGTATTGTTTTGTACTATTGTAATATTGTCACTGTTTATTTCATATTTTTGTTAATAAATTTTGTTAATTGTTATCGTTTGTTGCTGGCTTCTTCTTTCTAGTTACGCCTGACTCGTAACAGAAATTGGGGGCTCGTCCGGGATTGGAAAATAGACTAACGCATTCATTTTTCTTTTGGGATTAACCATCGATTGGAAAATAGACTAACGCATTCGTCTACTAATCAGTAATTATAATACAATTTTGCACTTGAATCCAGCAACAAACAAACATGTCTTTTGACTTAGATAAATTTACGGCTGAACCGTCTGTGGAGCTATTGAATTTAGGTAAAAAGACTGATTTGCTTAATCTTGCTAAACACTATGAATTGTCTGAAATAAAATCTTCAATGCGTAAACATGAAATTAAGAACATTTTGGTACAATATTTTGTTGATGAGGAGATTTTCAATGAAAATGCTCTTTCCCTGATAGTTGACGTTCAGTCAGTTTCAAGTTCGAAAGAACTTGAATTAAAATTTCAGATCAGACAATTAGAAATTCAGGAAAGAGAGAAGGAAAGGGAAAGGGAAAGAGAAAGGGAGAGAGAAGAAAGGGAAGAGAGAGAGAGGGAAAGAGAAAGGGAAAGAGAAGAGAGAGAGAAAGAGAGAGAATTTCAATTAAAAATGAGGGAAATAGAAATGCAAGGAAGAGCAAATCAGCCCAAGCAAAAGATTGAATACAATTTCGATGTTACAAAACATATTAGGCTTGTTCCTCCATTTCAAGAAAAAGAAGTTGATAAATACTTCCTACATTTTGAAAAAGTTGCAGAAAACTTAAATTGGCCAAAAGAGCACTGGACTTTGCTTTTGCAAAGTGTTTTGATTGGCAAAGCTCGTGAAATTTATACACAATTAGGTGTTGAACAATGTCATCATTATGAGACTGTTAAAGAACTTATTCTCAAAGGTTATGAGCTGGTCCCAGAAGCATATAGACAAAAATTTAGAAATTGTAAAAAAGATTCTAACCAGACTCATGTTGAATTTGCTAGAAACAAAGAACAGTTATTTGATAGATGGTGCTGTTCTAAGAAAATAGACCAAAATTATGATAAACTAAGACAACTTATGTTAGTTGAAGAATTCAAACGTTGTATTCAATTTGATGTTAAGACATTCTTAGACGAAAAACAAGTTGAAACTTTAGAAGAAGCAGCTCGTCTGCCTGATAATTACTACCTTACACATAAAGTTTCTTTTATTTCTAAACCAAAACCTACTTCCTCACATCCCCAAAATAAATCTATGTCTGGTAATTCATCTGGCATGCCCAGTCAATCCAATACACCCAAACCCAATTCTACTAGTGAAACCAAAAGTCAATATCCCTTATCTCGACCCACTTGTAACTATTGTAAGAAACCTGGTCACCTTGTTTCTGAATGTTTGAAATTAAAAAGGAAGTTAGAAAGTGATGAAGCCAAACCAACAGGGCTCACCACTCTTAGGCCAAGGCCACAGTCTTCTATTAAAACCAATACAATTGACATAGTCACAAAACCCAAGTCTGATTCTACTATGGAGATTTTTGAACCATTTATGTTGAATGGTTTTGTATCACTTTCAGGTGATAATTACCCACCTACCCCTATTAAAATTTTAAGAGACACAGGAGCTTCTCAATCTCTTATTTTAGCAGATATACTGCCTTTTTCTGAGAAGACTTCTTCCGGTACTAGTGTCCTTATTCAGGGTGTAGAGTGTGGAACTGTTAATATCCCTCTCCATCATATTAATTTGTCATCAGATTTGGTTACTGGGCCTGTGGTTATTGGTATTAAACCTTCCTTACCATTTAAAGGTGTCCATTTACTGCTAGGCAATGACTTAGCTGGAGATAAGGTTGTGGTTAATCCACTTGTAACTGACACACCAAATATAGGTCAAACAGATGACCCTATCGAGCAGGAAATTCCTGACTTGTATCCTTCTTGTGCAGTTACCCGAGCTATGGCTAAAAAGGCCATTTTGAAAAACTCAAACTCTGACATTGACTTGACGGATACTTTTATCGGTCAATATTTTAATAATGAGATTAAAAAGTCTCTTGATCCCAGTTTGTCTGATACTCAGACAGACTCGTCAATGTCTTGTCATTCACCGCCAAGGTCTATTGACCAAGGTCACAACACGCTGTCAAAGTCACAGCTTATCCAGGAACAGCAAACTGATCCTGAGATTTCAAAATTAATTTTTAGGGCTTTACCTGAAGATGAAATTTCACAGGTCCCAATGTGTTACTATATAAAGAATGGGATTCTTATGAGAAAATGGCGACCATTTGATGTCCCAGCTGATGATGAATGGGCTGTTTACCACCAAATTGTGGTTCCAAAGTCATATCGTCATGAAATACTAAGTATAGCCCATGAAAGTCCTATGTCAGGTCATTTAGGTATAAACAAGACCTATCACAAAATTATTACTCATTTTTATTGGCCTGGTCTCAAATCAGATGTCTCTAAATATTGTAAAACTTGCCATACATGTCAAATGGTAGGTAAACCCAACCAAACCATTCCCAAAGCTCAATTACAACCTATTCCTGCTTTTGATGAACCTTTCAGTAGGATACTTATAGATTGTGTTGGTCCTTTACCTCGAACCAAGTCAGGAAATGAGTATCTCTTAACAATTATGTGTACTTCTACACGTTTTCCTGAAGCTATTCCTTTAAGGAACATCAAAACAAAGTCAATAGTCAAAGCTCTTATAAAATTTTTCACATTTGTTGGTCTTCCAAAATCAGTTCAGTCTGATCAAGGGTCAAATTTTATGTCTGGTATATTCCAACAGGTTATGCATGATTTAGGAATCAAGCAATATAGGTCATCCGCCTATCACCCTGAAAGTCAAGGTGCTTTAGAAAGATTTCACCAGACATTAAAAAATATGATAAGGTCATATTGCTTTGACACTGAAAAAGATTGGGATGAGGGCATCCATTTGTTACTATTTGCAGCCAGAGAATCTGTACAAGAATCTCTTGGTTTCAGTCCTTTTGAATTAGTTTTTGGCCATTCTGTTCGTGGACCTTTAAAACTTTTGAAAGAGAAATTTCTCTCAAATGATGAAACACCCTTGAATTTACTGCAGTATGTTTCTGACTTCAGAAATAGACTGTCTAGGGCATGTGAGGTTGCTAGGTCTAATCTTAAAACGTCTCAGGGCAAAATGAAAGCAAGATATGACAACCATGTTATTGATAGAAAATTTAAACCAGGTGATAAAGTCCTTGCTCTTTTACCAATACCTGGCAGACCTCTACAGGCAAGATATTTTGGACCCTACACTATTGACAAAAAAAACAAGTGATTTAAACTATATAATTAATACTCCAGGAAGGCGTAAAAACAAACAAATGTGTCATGTAAATATGTTAAAGGAATACTTTGACAGAGATAGCTCTATTTCAAAACCAATTACAGTTGTAAACACTGTCCCACAAGAATCAAATGTATCTGATCTTGAAGTAAATTCTGACTTTATTGATAAATCTGATCCTGGTCCATCTAAACTTGAAAATTCGGATATTTTGAGAAACCTCGACAACAAACTTTCTCACTTGGAACCATCGCAGCAGGAAGAGCTGAAACAGTTGATACATGAATATGAACATTTATTTCCTGATATCCCCACAAGAACAGATAAAATCTATCATGATGTCATTGTGGAAGATTCTAAACCAATAAAGCAACATCCATATAGAATGAATCCTTTGAAACAGAAATACCTCCAAGATGAAGTAAAATACTTACTGGAAAATGACTTTATTGAACCTAGCCAGAGTAATTACAGTTCACCATGTATATTAGTACCTAAATCAAATGGAACTTATAGAATGTGTACTGACTATCGTAAAGTGAACTCTGTGACAAAAACAGACTCTTTTCCAATACCAAGAATTGATGACTGTATTGACAAAGTTGGAAATTCTAAATATGTCACCAAATTTGACCTGCTAAAAGGATTCTGGCAAGTTCCACTGACTGATAGAGCAAAAGAAGTATCAGCCTTTGCTACTCCAAACGGTCAGTACCAATACAAAGTTATGCCGTTTGGGATGAAAAATTCTCCTGCAACGTTTCAGCGACTTGTAAACAACGTTATATGTGGATTAGATGGCTGTGATGCATATATTGACGATGTCATCATCTACTCAGACAGTTGGAGTGACCACCTTCAAAGAATCAAGAAGTTCTTTGACAGACTCAGTAAAGCGAAACTGACTGTGAATCTTGCAAAAAACTAAATTTTGTCATGCTACTGTAACATTTCTAGGACATCTTGTGGGACAGGGTCAAGTTAAACCTTTAGAAGCTAAGGTCAATGCTATCTCTGAGTTTCCTGTGCCTAAATGTAAAAGACAGCTGATGCGATTTCTTGGTATGGCTGGCTACTATAGGAAATTTTGTAAAAATTTCTCAGGTATTGCTGAACCTTTAACAAATTTACTTAAGAAAAGCGCAAAGTTCAAATGGAATGACAAATGTCAAGATGCATTTGATCGTCTAAAAGCCATACTAAAGAGCACACCAGTTCTCTTGGCACCTGATTTTGACAAATGTTTCAAATTAGCTGTTGATGCAAGTGATGTTGGTATTGGTGCTGTTCTTTTACAAGAAGATAATAATGGTATTGATCACCCAGTTTGTTACTTTTCTAAGAAATTTAACAAACATCAGAAAAATTACTCTACCATAGAAAAAGAGTGTCTTGCTTTAATTCTGGCAATCCAGCAGTTCGAAGTTTATTTAACCTCTTCAACTTCACCAATTGTTGTATTCAGTGATCATAACCCTTTAAGTTTTCTACACAAACTTAAGAATAAGAATAAAAGATTACTGAGGTGGAGTTTATTGCTTCAAGAGTTTAATCTTGACATAAGACACATAAAAGGGAAAGATAACATTATACCAGATGCTCTTTCAAGAGTTTGAAATTCAAATAGTCATTTTCCCTAAATCATGTTCAAACTGAATTTTTAAATTGTAATTTCATTACCTTGACTATTTTCATTAGTCTGAAATAATTAATATTTGAGTTTGCCATTTCCTATGTATACTTCAGATAAAGTATCATATACATGTATGTAAATAATATTGCAAAAAAGAAAGATTTTATTTCATAAACCTTTCTTTTTCTTTTCAAGGGGGGAAGTGTTATGTACATGCCCAGTTATCTTAGCTTTGTTCATGTGTGTATCTATTTTTGAATGGTTTTCCCCTGTTGCTATTTTTAGAACTGGATTCTCTCTTGTGGAATATTGTGCTGGAAGTTTCCAGGCCTTTTTACAATCTGATTACTAAGAATTATGCAACTGATTTTAACATGAATTTTCTGGAAGTTTCCCTGTTACTATAAAAGGAAAAGCTTTTTACATCTCAGTGTTCACTAGTTAATACATGATTGCCAGACTACAGTGGGGATTATCTTGTGTTTGTGTCATAATTAGTGCCTGGATTACATTCAGTTTGGATTTGGATCAGACTAGACTAAAGTGAGGATTACTTTGTGTGCTTGGATTACATTCAGTTTGGATCAGGATCAGATTGGAATTAAGACTGGAATAGTTTGTCTTCTAAATTTAACGTCTAAGGTATTGTTTTGTACTATTGTAATATTGTCACTGTTTATTTCATATTTTTGTTAATAAATTTTGTTAATTGTTATCGTTTGTTGCTGGCTTCTTCTTTCTAGTTACGCCTGACTCGTAACATTATATTTATATATCTACTTACATATTCAGCATTTAGTTCAGGATCAGGTTAGATGACAATAAGTAGACAATAGCAACTGATACCTTGTCAGATGAAAGTTTGGTGTTGCTAAGCAACCAGTAGCTTAGTCGGATAAAGATTTCGTTTTGCAACTCTTGGCACATTTTAGCTTGATTTTGCCAAGCAACTGATACCATAGTCAGATAAAGCTTTGGTTTTGCAACTCCTGGCACATTTTAGTTTCATTTTGCCAAGCAACCGATACCTTAGTCAGATAAAGCTTTAGTTTTGCAACTCCTGGCACATTTCAGTTTCATTTTGCCAAGCAACCGATACCTTAGTCGGATAAGGCTTTAGTTTTGCAACTCCTGGCACATTTCAGTTTGATTTTGCCAAGCAACCGATACCTTAGTCGGATAAAGCTTTGGTTTTGCAACTCCTGGCACATTTTAGTTTGATTTTGCCAAGCAACCGATACCTTAGTCGGATAGAGCTTTGGTTTTGCAACTCCTGGCACATTTTAGTTTGATTTTGACAAGCAACTGACACCCTAGTCAGATAGAGCTTCGGTTTTGCAACTCCTGGCACATTTTAGTTTGATTTTGCCAAGCAACTGTTACCTTATTCGGATAGAGCTTTGGTTTTGCAACTCTTGGCACACTTTAGTTTGATTTTGACAAGCAACTGACACCCTAGTCAGATAGAGCTTCGGTTTTGCAACTCCTTGTAGATTTTAGTTTGATTTTGCCATGCAACTGATACCTTAGTCAGATAAAGATTTGGTTTTGTAAGTCCGGGCTTATTTTACTTTCATCTTGCCAAGCAACTTTCACCTGTGCCTAATGAGGTTTGCCTTACCTCATTTTGGGTATCCTTTGCAAAGGAGGATTTTCCTTCCATTAACCCTTTACCACACGATTCGGAGTTTTTACGACCCTGTAGGAGAAGGCTATTGAAAACATTGTGGGAAAAGGAGAAAATGCTGGTTACCATCATTTTCTCCTTTTCCCACAATGTTTTCTACCCTTCACAAAACAAATTTCAAATTTTCATTCACCTTTATTTTTCGTCTGCAAATGCTTTCGATTTGGACGAACCAAAAATTTTGTTGATTGCTAATGAGTTAAGGATATTAGTTGAACCTTTATGTGCACAAAAGGAATGTGAAGATCAAATCCTATAATGAGATCAAAAACAGGATAGAAAAATGTACATCCAGGTTACTTAAGATAATGTACACACTAGGGATAATTTATCCCATTTTTGAGACACCGCTTGAATACTCTTCGAAGGAAAAGTGTAATAATTATTGCTTTTTTAGATGGGTTGGCGCCTTTAGTTACGATGGCTTAAATAATCTGAGATACAACTTTTTTTTTCTTTCAAATATTTGTTTCTAGGGTTTCATGTACCAGTGGCTGGTTGGTCTAGTTTTATTATAATGCTTGGTGTTAAACCCTTGCAGATAACCCCTTACCACGAAGTCCATTGTGTTAACAATCCTGGGGTGAAAAAGCCTTTGAAAACATGGAGTAAAAAGGAGAAAATGAAAACATTGAGAAAGTAGGAGAAAATGCTTCTAAACAGCATTTTCTCCTTTTCCCATAGTCTTTGAAAGACAAATAACATTGATTTTGTTGCTTGGGTAAGTCCAGGATTTTGCCATTTGGTAACAGATCAAAGCACTAAAATAAGCTACTTAGAATTGGTCTTTCTTTTTGGGGAATTGTTCACATTTAAAGCCATCTGATACCATGTTTGCTTGACACTAGTGAGGTACCATTATGTCATGGCACATTACTATTTATTTGACTTTATGACTGATACCTAGCAGTATGGTAACAAATATTAGAGTACTTTACTGCTTGTACTTGCTTGGCATTGTTAGTTCTTTGTATGGGTATGCATACTTTTGGTTTAGAGCACTTCACAGTTGATTCTCGAGTCAGTGATATCGGTTTTGGTATGCTTTACTTCTTGTACCATTGTTGTACCTTCTGTTAAAGTGCCCATTGTTGATTTCTCATTTAAAGGCATATACTGCTTGTTGACAACACTTAATATAACTAGTAAACATTATTTATGCTGTTGGACAAAAATAGGGGTTTAACCCTTTACCAAACAATCCCTGGTTTTTACGACCCAGAGGAAGAAGCCTTCTGAAAACCTTGTGAGAAAAGGAGAAAATGCTGGTAACCAGCATTTTCTCCTTTTCACACAAAGTTTTCTACTCTTCTCAAGTCATTAGTTCCAATTTTTGAGTCATGTTTATTTTTTGCCGTCTGCCAAATGCTATCAATTTGGACAAGTCTAAATTGTGTCGTTTGGTAAAGAGTTAAACATTTACCACACAATCCCTATTTTTGACGATCCTGAGAAAGAAGCCAGTAGAAAACATTGTGGTAAAAGAAGAAAATGCAGGTAACCAGCATTTTTTCCTTTTTCCACAATATTTTTTTACCCTTCACAAAACAAATTTCAAATTTTCAGTCAGTTTTATTTTGTCGTCTGCAAATAATTTCGATTTGGGCAAACCAAAAATTTTGTCATTTGGTAATGAGTTAAAACATCTACTAGATGTTCATCATCTATAGGCTGACCTAGGAAGTTGTACAGATAATTGCCATGAAAGGCAATGTTACTTTTTGACTGGTCAGCTCTGGGTACAGAAGATCAAGACAAAACCAGCTGAAAATTACACACAGATTTTGTGTGCAAGTTTGAACTCTCATAATTTCGCAAATAGAGCACAAACCTAGGATTTAAACATACTTGTTACTTGTGTAATTAATAATCCTTCGTTTGAAATACAAATATTTTCAATTTAAACACTAAATATAAAAAGAAAACTGTGCATTTCATCTGTTACCCGAGATATTTACATACCTGAAAACACTCAAAATGGCAGCCATCACGATAAATTTCATTAGTGTTTTTTCAAAATGACTTCTACAAGCATTTTAGGTAATGAAAGGTTTAATGATTTGTCTTTGGTCATGTTAATTACTTTAACTGCATTTCGCTGCAATACAGATTAAATTGGAAAGTATAGCGCTTTATCTTTGCTACTGGAAAATCTACGATGCTCTTGAGATGGTATGGTTCACAAGAAATGTTCAAATATGGAAAAAAATCAGCATAGCATCTCATGATTGAAACTAACCTATAGGTAGATACTTAATGCAGATGGGTTAAACCTTTTCCAAGCAATCCCTGGTTTTCATGACCCTGAAAAAATAAACCCTTCGAAAACATCATGGGGAAAAAGAGAAAATGCTGGTTACCAGCATTTTCTCCTTTGCCCACAATGTTTTCTACCCTTCCCAAAGCAAATTTCAATTTTTGGGTCACATTGATTTTGTCGTCTGCAGATGCTTCCAATTTGGAAAAGCCTGAAATGCTGTAAAGAGTAAAGCTCCCTTTTCACAGAGCACAGCTCAGTTATCATTTTGGGTTTTAGTTAGATTTTGTTGAGTTTGGTGATGGATTAGCAAATTTAGTTTAATGGTTTTATGTGTGTTTTTAAATTGTAGCACATTTGTTGGCACCCTTAAAAGGACCATGAGTCTGGGACGGTTGGCACGAAAACGCACACGCTCAAAATCCACTGATTTTGAAAATCAAAAGACCCATCATCAATCACTGTAAGTCATGCTTTTGTCATATTTTTAGTTGCACCATTGTTTTGTCATAGTTTTAGTTTTTTCCATCACTTATAAACTATTTATCTCACTTTTTACCAGACAGATAAATGAAAGCTTTGCAGAGGATACATGTAATGTAGATCAGTTGTGAATTTTCCTTTGAAATGTTCAAAAGCATTGAGAAAAAATGAAAAAAAATGCTGGTTACCAGTTTTTTTTTTTCAGTTTCTAAAATGTTTTCAGAAGGATTACATTAAGGCCACAAACATTGTGTTTTTTGGAAAGAGTTTGACCACTGATCCTGACATTTATGTGTACCACACAGTCCTGAGTTTGAATGACCGTAAGAAAAAAAAGCTCTTGTAAACATTGTGAGAAAATGCTGGTGACCAATATTTTTCTCCTTTTCAGACAATATTTTCTACTGTTTCACAGCCAAATCTGGCAATCTCATCCTCATTTAAATTATCTTCTTCACATGATTACAGTCCAAAAGAGTCTAAACTTTTGTCAAGTACTAATGAGTGAACAGATAGAACAATTAAGGACTTGTCCAATTTAAAAAACAATTTCATTCCACAAATAAGTGTGACTGAAATAACTGAATCTATACTTAAAATTGTAGCAAACATTGTCTGTAAACAGGATTGTCTCATTTCCCTACACTGCTCTCAAAAGATGTTTTTCTTTGGGTCTTTAAACCGTGGAATTGTTTTTAGAAGCTCTTAATTTATCATGATGACCATCAATGTTTTTCATTTTCATTTCATTCAGTCATTTTTATGCTACTGAACAAATTTCAGCAGACCATATAGGCACATGTCTGTCTACATGTCTGTCTGTGCATGCATGCTCCCATTTCTGGTAACCAATCTGACATTTCAGAGGCTATGGGTTTTACTAATGTACCTATATTCATACAACATTCGTAAGAATGTTCTTAGCCTATAACCCATTACAACACAATTCCTACTTTTGACGCCTTTAGAAAACATTGTGGGAACAGGAGAAAATGCTGGTAACCGGCATTTTCTCCTTTTCACACAATATTTTCTACCCTTCAAAAAACAAATTTCAAATTTTCAGTCACTTTTATTTTGTCGTCTGCAAATGCTTTCGATTTGGACAAACCTAAAATTTTTTGTTTGGTAATGAGGTAATGACTGTCTGAAGGATACAGCTACAGGTCGTGGAGTCTAGCTTTTATTTAGGCAAATAATAAGTCCCTGTCAATCAGTTAGTGTTGTAATAAAAAGCAATGACCTGTTTCAGTTTCTCCTTTTATAAAGAGAGATTATTGGTTTTAATGGTCTACTGCTATGGAAAATAAATTATTCATACTTGCCACAAGGGTCGAGTTCACATTCATATAGTTCTCTCATGCAAAAAAGTTTCAATGTCCCTAATGTAATCCTATTCACATCAACTTCTACTCTTTATCAGTTGACAAAATTGGAGACTTGTCAAAATTGAAAGAATTTGCAGACCACGTATTTAATGTTGGGCAAAATGCTTGATTGTTTCGAGCAGGGTTGAAAATATTGTTGGGAAAAGGAGCAAATGCTGGTTACCAGCATTTTCTTCTTTTCTCCCATAATGTTTTCAGATGCCTTGTTCTTCATGGTTGTTATATATCTAGATTTTGAAAAGGGTTAACTGTTAAGTTATTCCACAACTGTAGTAGCTTTTTCATATAGATCAAGATCGGACTCTGTATCTGCATTTTGTATTTTCTGTTAACGTTGATCTACAATGTCCTTGATGCTGATATATCCTTACCAAAAGCAACCTTGAAATTGGTGCATTTGTATATCCTTCTTGATAGAAACCTTAAACAGAACAGAACAGAACATCGCTTATTTGACAAAAACTACATAGTTTATAGTCATATAAATATATAAATTTTTAAATCAAATGTATTTAGTCACGCGATTTCTTGCTACATGTGTTTAAAATTCCGAATGATCAAAAATAAGCTTTAAATAAGTGAAGAGTAAATAGTGAATAGGTGACATGGATATTTTCAATAATTAAGTATAAGTCTGTGGAGGGACATCTTCACAAGCCAAGGATACTAAGGTAGTACCCTTGGCCTCTCGCCTCTTTAAAAATCGAAGCTCCCGCTGCGCCATTTCATTGGATGCGATCAAAACCCATCGCGTCCAATCAAACCATTCGTAACAAGAAATCTTTCGCAAAACAGAAAACAACAATGGCGGCGCCCATCAAAAACGATTGTTGTCGTGTCAGTGACGAAAATTTGCCAAAAAAGAGTAGACGATCGATATTTAATAAGTTTTATATAGTTTACGATCAATTATGTGAAGTATTAGGACGGGTTCTACAGCCAAATGATTGCGGATTAACGTATGTCTGTTCGTCTTGTTTCTGATCTGATGATTCCGAAAGCGCAGCCATATTTGATGCATTGCCCAACAATTTTTTTATGAGCATCTTGATTGGTCAGAAATAACATCAGCAAAGGTTACGCAACTTCTGATATTCGATAGGTGGCGCAGCGGGAGTTTCGATTTTTAAAGAGGCGAGCGGCCAAGGTACATAACGAACTAAGTGGAGTTAGTATCCTTGGCTCGCGAAGATGGTGGAGGGAAAAACATAGTTTATTTGCCTCCATTAGGGTTGGATATAACTGTCTACCACATGATCCCTGGTTTTTACGCCCCTCAGATAGAAGCCTCTTGAAAACATTGTGGGAACATTGTGGTTACCAGCATTTTCTCCTTTTCCCACAATATTTTGTACCCTCCTGGAAACAAATTTCAGCTTTTGAATAATGTTTATTTTGTTGTCTGCAAATGTTTTCAATTTAGACAAGTCTAAAATTTTGTCATTTTGTAATAGGTTAACTCTTTACCAAATGACAAAATTTAAGGTTTTTCCAAATTGAAAGCATTTGCAGATGAAAAAATCAAATTGACTGAAAATTTGAAATTCATTTTGTAAAAGATAGAAAACATTGTGGGAAAAGGAGAAAATGCTGGTAACCATTTCACACATTATTTTCTAAAGGCTTCTTTCTCAGGGTAGTCAAAAGTAGAGATTGTGTCGTAATTGGGTTAACTGAGCCAAGTTCTGGCAAATGTGATTTCTATTAATCATTATACCAAGCAAGTCATCACATAATTATTGTAGATACATGAAATCTGTTTTGTCTGACAGCTGACTGATCATGAGGTAGAATGTCCTTATACATGTAGAAAATTTACAAATAGCAAAAAGTTTTGATCCCTGTCTGCCAGCGCACACAGCACACGCTGATATGGGTTGATATGTTTTTGCAGATGCACTAAGCCAATTTGTCACAGAACATGGTTCAAATGCAATGGACATTTTCATTCTGTTGAGAAGGGCACATAATGCATTTTATTGTGCATTTCTTTTTTAACCCATTACCACACAAACCCTACTTTCGACAACCCTGAGAAAGAAGCCTTTAGAAAACCTTTTCTCCTTTTCCCACAATGCTTTCTACCCTTCACAAAACAAATTTCGAATTTACGGTCACTTTTATTTTGTTGTCTGCCAATGCTTTAAATTTTAATAAACCTAAAATTTTGTCATGTAATGAGTTAAGACTGTTTAACCCATTACCACACAATCCCTACTTTTGACGCCCCTGAGAAAGAAGCCTTTAGAAAACATTGTGGGAAAAGCATTTTCTCATTTTCCCACAATGTTTTCTACCCTTCGCAAAACAATTCTCAAATTTTCAGACACTTTTATTTTGTCGTCTGCAAATGCTTCCAATTTGGACAAGTCTAGAACATTGTCGTTTGGTAATGGGTTAAATTGACCATAGTATCTATATATACACTGATAACTTTATGTATAGACCTTTGTAGAGGTAAGTTCTGGTCTTTGTGTTGTCTGATCATTATCTGTAACATCTACAAAATCAATCCATGTATAATATGGCTACAAGGGAATAGAAAAAACAACAATGAAAGAAGAGGTATCATTTCCAGTTTTACAAACCTCTCCATCAGGCATGTCATCATGCTATTTATTCATAAATTTAGCCATGATTCATGAATCCTTAATTCTTTCCCAAACAATCCCTGGTTTTTACGGGTCTGGAATAGTAGCCTTTTGAAAACATTGTGGGAAAAGGAGAAAATGCTGGTTACCAGCATTTTCTCCTTTTCCCACAATGTTTTCTACCCTATCATAGACAAAAATCATCTTTTCAACAAGAGTTGAATTGTCGTCTGCAAATGCTTTCAATTTGGTGTAGTCCAAGAATTGTCGTTTGGGAAAGGGTTAATTCTTTACCACAAAATCTCAGGTTATAGCTACCATGAGAAAAAAGCCTTCTAAAAACATTGGGAGAAAATGCTGGTGTCACAACAATTTCTTTTGTCCTTGCAATTTTTTCTAAGCTTTCACTCACAAATCCCATTATATCTGTGACAGTTATTTATTTCATGCTGTCCGGTAGGATATCGAGAAAGGGCAGTGAAAATATTTTTCGATCTTACACTGGTACCACCAGTGAAAATATTGATTTTCACGTTCTTGTCGCCTAGGTAAATTGCGCGTGCCTAACAACCAGATGGGAAATATGACGTCATATACCTTAGATTTCTCGCGCTTGACGTAACGTTGCTATGCGGGAGGGGTACGCCACGGGGAATAAAGGAAAAGAACTGTACTGAATTTTGATACAGCTCCTCCCAGAAAGGGTTAAAAGCATAAAATAAATAGAATATTTGTTTTTTGCGGTGAAAGATCGAAATTTATTTCATAGAGTGAACACCATCGGTAATATTTTCACTCATGGCTGCGCCACTCGTGAAAATATTACCGATGGTGTCCACTAGATGAAATAAATTTCGATCTTTCACCGAAAAAAAACAAATATCCTCTATGTCATCTGCAAACTGATGCTTTCATTTTGGACTAGTCTCAAATTTTGTCATTTGGTAAAGAGTAACAATCCATCATCATGAAGATCCTGTTTTGTCAACACCATTAAAAAGATCTTGAAAAGAACCAGTGGCATGAAAGCAGTCCAGTTTTGTGCTTTCAGTGTTTTCAAAACCATAAAAAGATTCATAGCCAGCCCTCTTATTCATAATAATTATATATATTATTCTCCAGAAAACAAAATTTAAGACTTGCCTAATCAGAAAGCACCAAGTCATCCAGAATGAGAATGAAATGAGGCTGATGAAATGGATTGTCTCTCAAAGGGTAGAAAACATTAGAAAAAGTCAGAAAATGCTGGTAGCCATTTCCCCACAATGATTTCAAAAGCCTTGTTCCTCAGGTTTGTTAAAACAAGGGATTGTTTGGGAAGGAGCAATTTATATTTTGATTGCTACCTAACTGAGTGCTTGCTTTTTAAACACAGTTCTTGGGGTATCTTGCACACTTTTGCTGTAGTGAAAACATAAATCGAAATCACTCAAAGTATTTGATTTTTGAACTCAACTATCCCTGCATCAGAAATCTTATATTATCCACAGCATGATGTGCATGTTGGAGGAGAGGACATTGTTATTGGCAAATGTTTTCAGTAAAATAATTCGCTAAAGGTGATTTGTCGTGACTTGTGACAGTGCTCCTGCTGTATTGATCAACAGCTGTGAGTCATCACAAAGTAGAAATACATCTGTCATGGAAGGAACATTCCAATGACATTCCAGCATGCAACAATCTTCATTGTCTGTTTATGTTTTTATTCAGAGCTCCAAATAGGAAGGAGTGATGGTAATCTAAATTTATTGTTTCTTTTTTGAAACCCTCTCATCAAGACAATTATAAGGAGTAGTTGCATCTTAGGGTTTAGTGGAGAATAAGTGTTGCTGTTTTCAATTTTGAAATCAAAATCTCTCCCTCTGTCTGGGGCTCTGTTTTCTTATATTGAATGAATGCTTGGTTCCTGACGCTGATCTCAACGCCTGAAAAATGGGGTTTAACTCTGTTCTAGGCAACAAACTGTAAGGCTCGTCCAGATTGAACTTGTTTGCAGGCAACATCAAGCATGATTTCAAATGACAACATTTAGTTTGAGATAAAAAACATTTTCTGGCAATATTTCCAACAGCCGTCTTCTTTAGTATCCTTTATACTCAGGATAATTAGTAAAGAGACAAAGTATTCCAGAGGTTTTAGGTTTGAAATCAGCTTTGCTAGATTCTATTCATGGTATTCGTTAAAGTCCTTATGGTAAGATCTATAATTATGTAACTCCACCCACCTAATTTCAGATTTGTCAAACTTGAAAGGATTGGCTTGATTAAGAAAGATTAGACAAGTCTCAAATGATTAAAATTTGTTTCAATGGGTAAAAAACATTTTTAATGGAAAAGGATACTTATCAGCATCTTCTCCTTTTCCCTTTATGTTTTTAAATCTATTTCCCCTCAGATTCGTTGATAAAAGATAGATAGTTGATTGCTTGTCACAGACTTATCAAAATCCATTTATTAACCAAAATGCCTTTAGCTCTGTACACATGTGGTGTTGGGGTTAAATAACACTCTCTCTTGTACTTGTTTCTTTCATCTTAAGTCTTTTTAATGAATTGCTTCTTCCAGAAAAGCTGAATGTTCTTGTGTAAATGTCTCTTCACCTGTCTCCAGAAGTACATGGTATGTCTGAATGTTTTGTACTGTCATTGTTAGAAGGTGAAGGTCATCTCCATGGCAACATACCATTGTCTCTGTTGTCATAAGTAGGATACTAATAATTTAGAATAATAGGTGAAAGCTAACCTCATCCAACATCTTATTTCATGCTTATATTAGGTAGTATTAATGGGTTCATGTAAATTATTCATATGCTGAAAATATTTTGAGAAGAAAGCCCTAACATCTTCCATCATTTAGCCATTTGATCACAATGTTTTAAGCTGTTTACTGTAAAAGTATGCAAAGTGTTTTTTTTACCATGACTAGGCTTTTCTGAACCAGACATTAAAACCCAAAACTTTTCCAACTTGAAGGCATACCCAGATGACAAAGTCAGTGTGGCTCAGAAATTTAGAATTTGGTAATTGAAAGGTGAGAAAACACTGCAGGAAAAGGAGAAAATGCTGGTAACCAGCATTTTCTCCTTTTCCTGCAGTGTTTTCAAAAGTTTTCTTTCTCAAAGTCGTCAAATCTTTGGATTGTGTGAGAGAGGCTGAGATCATGGTATTTTTGTAAGAAGAGTTTTATTCTATAAATTATGTGTTCGGGAACTCAACACATTGCTGATGAAAAGCTTTAACCTTGCTTATCTTTCAAAATTAAGATAACTTGGGGAAGGTAAGATGTACCTGAGGAACTTAATTTCTCATTTTATATTGAATCCAGACATGAACTTAGTACATTATTTTGTAATTTTAGCCAGTTTTTAGCTGGGCTGTTTCAGCCCCCAAAGAAGGCTTTTGGATATTGTCATGGTTGTATGGTTCTGCTGTCATCAGGGTTGAGGTGATTCAAAAGTTTTTACTATCCAAGGTCTTTACCAAAAGAACAAAATTTTCGATTCGTCCAAATCCAAAGTATTTGCAGATGACAAATTTGATTCGGCTCAATCAGTGAAACTTGTCTTTGGTAGGATAGAAAACATTTTGGGAAAAGGGAGGAAATGACATGTAAAAAACACTGGTTGAGTCCTTCGATCGCTGAAAAAACAATTTTGATTGAAAATGGCTAGCCTTCTATTGGTGCAAGGATACAGAATTTGTGTTCCAGTCGCTTGGTCCTGGGCTTTTTCCTTCTATACCAGTTCGTCCCATTGCTTGTTCATCAAATGATTACAAGCTACTCCCATTTTATTGCAAATGAATATCTATAGATTGAAATAATTGATTGTAATGTTAAGAATTAAAATGTTAACAGCTAAAGATGTTTCAAAATAATTTTTCAGGTACAAACTTGATTTTATACAATATATTCACATGGTTTTTTTCTCTCTAACCATCATGCATCCTACTGTCAAGGGATGTTCTCCTGACTCCTCCAAATTATCAAAGGGAGACCACTAATACATAAATAATCCAAACTTGTTCATGAGTAATCCCCCTTCAACTTAAAAGGTATTCATTTGCTTAGAATGGAGACTTTTAATCCAATACTTGAACTTCAGCAATTCCCTATAACCATCGTTATTGTGAATTGCGCTGTGACAAAATGGTTTCACAAGTGATGTTGACAGATGAAATTGTTTTGTCGTGCAGACAACACATGCAGAGCACTAGGTCCGGATCTGTCAGACAAGCTCTCTAATTCCATACAGTGGATTCCTTGACAAATACCACTTCAGTGTTCTCAGCACTTTGATTCGGGTTCTATTTCTTTTCTGAACTTGTCAGTTTGGCTTATTCAGTCTTCTAAGTTATAACCAGTTGCCGAACAATTCCTGGTATTGATGACCTTGAGAAAGAAGCCTTCTGAAAACGTGGGATAAAGGAGAAATTGCTGGTAACCAGCAATTTCTCCTCTTCCCACAATGTTTTTCCCTTCCCAAAACAAGTTTTTAGTCACATTAATTCTTTTGCCTGCAAATTCTTCCAATTTGGACTCATCTAAGATTATGTTGTAACGAGTTTGACTGTGTGTGTTGTAATAATCTTTAGTGTGCCATGCACTTCTGTAACTGTTTTAATGAAGAGGGAAGTTCAAGATCAGACTGTATATAGCCTGTGGACTTGTTATGGGCTGACTCCGTCCATTATTTAACAAAAACGTTACCTCACAGATGCAATTATAAGGGTCCCCCTCCCCCCTTTTTTCTAACATTTTAATGATATTAATTTTTGACCATCTATTTTTTCTCTAGGGCTTGAGATAAAAATCCATTTTGCGGGAAACCCATTTTGTAGATTATTTTTTTCTGAATTTAATCCTGACAGTTAATGGCAGGGATTCATGTAGGAGAATTCCTGTAGGAAAAATATAATGACAATGGGCATACTTGATACTTATAAGATGCTTTATCATTTACCATAATGTTTTACAAGGGTGTCAATGCCTGCAGATACAAGATTAAATGTGTTGTTAGGAAAGGAAAAAAAACTGAAGATGAAAGCACAAGTATGTAAGATTGTAAGATTTTTTCGTTTAGACCTCTTGCATACCACATTAAAAAAAAAGTGGCAAAAAGCTTGCTCTTAAGAAGTAATTTCCCCCTTTTGCCTCAATATATTAACACTTTACCACACAATCTAAGTTTTGACCACCTCAAGGCAAAAAGTTTGGTGAGCATTACTTTCTTCTTTTCCCTATATGTTCTGTAGCCTTTCAGAGGCAGAAATGACCATTTTGTTATCATTTTCTTGTCTTGTCTGCCAATTATTTACAATAATAGACAAGTCTAAAACTTTCTAGTCATGTTAACCCTTTACCAGATGACAAAATTAATTGTAGCCTCGTCCAATTTGAAAGCATTTGCAGACATAAATTTCAGTATATCTCAAATGGTGCAATTTTTCTTCTATAGGGAAGAAAATATTGTTGGAAAAGGAGAAATTGCTGGTTACCAGCATTTTCTCCTTTTCCCACAATGTTTTCAAAAGGCTTCTTTCCAAGGGTTGTTAAAAGTCGGCATTGTGCGGTAAAAGGTGAGAGAGTTCTACTAGCATGAAGGAAAAAGCATGTGTTGGTATTGAGAGAAGAGATAATCAATAGCAAATTGAAAGAAGAGAGCGGCAAGGTTACATTAGTAGAGATGTTTTTAGCTGTCTTCGAATTCCCTCAGTGCATTGCTTTGGTGAACAGTGAAATGTTGAAACATTAAATCGTAAATTGTGAAACACTGTGGCTCTTGCTTTGTGGAATTTTAAATCCCTGAATATTGGCTTTTTTGAAAGGTAAGACTGTTGTTCTGAAATCTTGTGGTCTTTGGTTAGAAATTCTAGACGCCTAGATCCAGTAGTTATACATCTATGTATACAGTTACAAACCTTGCCATCTTGTAACATTTTTGTCTCGTTTTTTAATCTCACTTTGTCATTTATTGCTTTTGTTATGACTTTCAAGAAACCACTTTTTAACACAGTTGCGGTCAATTCTCCTTTTGTCATAATCCTAGCCCTTAACCCTTTACCACACAATGATGACTTTTAACACCCCTGAGGAAGAAGCCTTTTGAAAAAATTGTGGGTAAAGGAGAAAATGCTGTTAACCAGCATTTTTTCCTTCTCCGACAAAGTGTTCTACCTTATCATAGCAGATTGTACTGTTGGAGGTGCTTTGAAATTGTTTACTGCAAAATTAATGCTTTCAATTTGGATAGGTCTAAAATTTTGCTGTGTGGTAACGGGTTAAGGCCCAGTGGATCGGACTGTTGTTTTTGCAGACAGGTTAGACAAGATGAGACTCCACTGAACATGCAGTCTGATCTAATATCTAAATTGTCCAGTGCTTCATTTCAAATTCTATAGGATATTAACTTTGGAATAACATATTTTGAATTTTACTTTCCTTATTAAAAAGGTTATTCATTAACTGACTTTACCAATCAACAAAATTTCAGGCATGTCTAACTGGAAGCATCTGCAGACAAAATGTTGCTAATATGATGATTTCTCTCTGTTGTGTGAAGAGTAGAAAACATTGTGGGAAAAGGAGAAAATGCTGGTTACCAGCATTTTCTCTTTTTCCCAAAATGTTTTCTAAAGGCTTCTTTCTCAGGGTCGTTAAAAGTAGGGATTGTGTGGTAATGGGTTAAGGGCTAAAATTTACCAAATGATCTAATTTTAGACTTGTCCAAATTGAATTCATTTAACAACAATTGAAATGTTACTCAAAACATGAAATTTGTCTGTATAGGATAGAAAAACATGGTTTTGTTACTATTTTTCTCCTTTTCCCAAAATGTTTTCAAAAGCTTTTTTTATTAGGCTTGTGAGAAGTGTAGATTATGTGGTGAAGGGTTAAACCCTGATTCCTATTTGATATCTACTGTTTGACTCTTTCATTCTCAAAATGAGTTGCCATCTATAATTTAAAATACAAGAGAGGTTTTATTGTCTCTCATTTTGAACCGGTCTAAAATTTTGTCATTTATCAGCGAAGAGCCTTTTAAATAGCTAGTTACCAGCATTTTATACTTTTCCAACAGTGCTTTCAAAAGGCTTGTTATTCAGGATAGTTTTGACTTGGAGTTGTGTTGTAAAGGATTCAAGAAATTTAAGATAAGATCTTCCTTGGATCAAGAATTTATAGAAGCACAGCATGTGTTTTAAGTGGCTTCAGGTTTTTTGGTGCCACAATACAATATTTTGTGCCAAAAAGTCAAATACAGTAAAGATCTATTCGGAAAGTTAGGTAACTCTTTTATACATGTATAACATGGCTTTAAATTCTAGATGAAGTATTAAAAATACATATGCATGTATATAAAATATGTAACGTTTTTGGTGAAAGTTTTATGAAATTTTCATAATGTTACATAATTTTACACAGATTTCAAATCAGAGGTACCTCTTTGTCATTAGGGTCATTTTAGGAATTAATGACATTCTCTCACTCGCTGTCACTGTCAAGGCATGCTTGTAAACAAAATATGGGAGTTATAGGCAGATGAACAACCACTTTGCTTCACAGAGAAAGACAGTCTACTGTGCAGTGAAAAGCTTACTCTATGGTGTGCTATGCCAAGTAATGGTGTTATTGGACTGTGAGTTAACATGACATGACATGATTAATTTTGATTGCTTACTATGCCCTTTGCATTTGTCATACATCCTCGACAACTGGCCGTGGGATGGGCATATCTTGTGACAATTTGCTGCTCTTGTTTCATTATCATTTGGCCTTGAACCACAATATTGGTATTTATCTTCATTGTAGACCTTTACTGCATAGTACTCGGGTCAGCAATATAGGACCATCATAGTCCTCTTGTTATTCTTGTCAGCTACAGTATGCTTCCAATTAGGTTAAGCCCAAAATATTGTCATCGGGCAAAGGGTTTAACGAACGACAAATTTTTGCAGATGACAATTTTAGATTTTGAGAAAATGGCAGAAAGTTCTCAGAAAGGGTAGAAAACACTGTGGGGAAAAGGAGAAATTGATTGTTATAAACAATTTCTCCTTTTCCCACAGTGCTTTCAAAAACTTTTACTGCAGACACATAAAAACCAGGGCTTGTTTTGGAAAGGGTTAAGTCATACTATGTATCCTCCAAGTAAAAATGTCAAAAGGCTATAAATGCACTTCTACTTGATTTGAATATTTTACTGTATCTGCTAAGACAAAGTCAACCATGTGATGTATACTATCAGTAAAGATCAAAGAAATGTTCAGTAATACTTCTAGAACTTTGATGTCTTTCTGATTTGTTCCTAACATGGTGTTGGTCTATTAAATAGTGTTGTACGTACCCTGGTCATTTCTACTTTGTAGATACAGTACACTCCTCGCGGATTTTGCTATTTTCGCTGTCCGCGATGTATTTAGCGCGGACCCAACGCGGCGATTTTACAACACAGGTGAACGCGGACTAACCCGGAGCGCTTTTTAAACGCGGCGATCCCTGGCGGACCGCGGCGGTCTGATTACGCAATTAAAACGACGCGATGACTCCGCCGCGATCAGACAGGTAAGTTTCTTTTCAGTGTAGCAAATGATTCAAGAATGAATGAAGTTACGCACCATTTTACTGTTTTACAAAGTCATATTACACGTATGTATCTCCACGATAATTTTTTATATCAGAAAGAAAAAAGATGATAAGCAGTCATCATTGCCAAGCAAATTATTCAACGGGCACTGAATTAATAGGTTATAGAATCGAAACACATAAATCTTTAACCACACATCATGAGTTTAAAGTGCCTTGAAGAACAAGGGTTGCGAAAACATTGTAGGAAAAAATGAATAGGCCAGCAACCAGCATTTTCTCTTATGCAATGTTTATCTACCTTGTCAAACACTCTTCGACAATATATAATACGAGTGATGTTCATATTTCCTGAACTCTTTACCAAACGACAAAATTTGTCCAAATTGAATAAAACATTTGCAGGCGAAATTTTGAATCTAACTCAAAATATAAAACGTGTTTTTTGTTAGGTGAGACCATTGCGGGAAAAGGAAGAAAATGCTGGTTTGAGGCATAATGACAGCGCCGGTGTAATGCAGAGAAATGACCCACATTACAAAATGGCCTACGGTTATTTCTCAACGTAGAAGAATTACCTATGGGTCATTTTTCTACGTCGAAAAATGACCCATGGGTCATTCCTCTTCGTCGAAAAATGACCCGTGGGTCATTTTGTAATGGAGGTCATTTTTCTGCATTACACCGGCATGTACCGTCAAGGAGAAATAGTTCACGAGCGGCTCTTAGGCCTATTAGGTCTTGACTCTTGAGCTTATTTTTTTTTTTACTACCAGCGATAACGATAACTAGCAAACAAAATGTTTATTTTTACAAAATGATAAAGTTATCTCCACATGTTCGTTACAAAATTAGATTAATGAATCTCGTAGGATTGAATACATAAAATCAAAGTCCTGGTTCCTCCGTGAGGGTTTTGGTTAAAAATCAACTCTTTACAAAGTCGCAAAAATTTCCAAAACTGAAAGCATATGCAGACGACGACTAAAAGTAGCAAACGTGGCATTTGTCTTCAATATGATAGAAAACATTCTGGGACAAGGAGGAAATGCTGGCTACGATCCCTGTTTTCTCTCCTCACAATGAAGACTTCTTCCCAATGAGTAGGTAAAATCATTGCATGTATAGTGTTGAGCACTATTCTCAACATGATTTCAGCCAACTCTAGGCTGCCAGCTAGTGCATCTGCATCTCTTTTCCACACTTTGTAAAATTATTTTTCAAGACGATGAAGACACTGATTGCTGCTCTAAACACAAATCGTAGCAAAATGTTCAGTTGTCAGAGAAGAATGAATCTTTTCGTAATGACCAATATCAATCCTCGAAACCAGTTTTGCAGATCTTGGATCCCGCGTCATAAGCCTGCATTACTAGCTAACTTTCAAGATTGGATATCACGTTCTTAAATATCATGGGAGAGGACTTGCAGATCAGCGGGAAAAGGGTTCGGTTTGTAAACTAAATTTTAGCGTGTTAACCTTTTCCCAAACGACAAAATTTTAGACTGGTCCATTTTGAAAGTACTTGCAGACGACAAAATTTATGTAACTCAAAAAGCAAAATTTGTTTCTAGCAGGGAAGAAAATATTGTGGGAAGAGGAGGAATGCTGGTTACCAGCATTTTCTCCTTTTCTCACGATGTTTTCAAAAGTTTTCTCTGTCAGGGCCGTAAAAAACAGCGATTGTTTGGCAAAGGGTTAAACTTTCAAAAGTGTTAAGGGATACAAGGGTTTAATTAACAAAAGACGCGTGCATTTTGGAAAAAAAAGATTGTCAATCCCCATATTTGGCTGATCTTGTTCTAAAGTTGGACGATAGGTAAACTCGACCTTTATCCTTTCAACAGACGACAAAATATTAAACTCATCCATATTAAAAGCATTTTTGCTGAAATAAGAGAAGTTGTCTTAAAAAGGTTGGGATACTTTGTGGGAAAATGTTGTTAACATTTTTCCTTTACCCGCTTAGCTTATTGTCTTGGGACCGTTCAGACTGGGTCTTGTGTTGTAATAGGTTAACCAGTTGGGAAAAATAATATCTGTGCAATGTAAGTGGTTGCGCTTGTCTCCATGTACATGTGATAAAATGAAGAGTATATGATAATTGTTTTCGTTCTTGAAGACTGGTATATTTATGATTACGACCTATTATCTTATTTTTTTCTACGAGACAACATTCCGTCATGTTCTAAAAAATAAAGGGTTAGGATTTCATACACAAATGACACGTGTTAACTCTTTACCAGACCTCCAGACTTTACCCATATCCAATTCTATAACATTTGCAGATTACCAAATGTAATTCAAACAACGAAACTTGTCTTTTGGGTGAAGACGTTGTCGGAAGAGAAGCAGCTGCTGATATCAGCACATTTTCTTCTCCCACTATGGTTTCTCGAGGCTCTTGAAACTTGGATCATGATTATTTGGTAAAGGGTTAACAATAAACGGACAACCCCCCGCCGGTTTTTATTGCCAAATTTGGTTGTCTGGGTGTAATATAAGCTTTAACCCTTTGTCCATACAGCAATAAATAAATGGAGCTGAAACGTATGTGTAGAAGACGACGATTATGAACTTTTCACTATTGTTTTGAGTTAGAACATGTCTTAGAATATCAGAGTAAAAAGATAAATTGCTAGTCACCTGCATTCTCCTTTTTCCTCAATGTTTTCAAAAGCCGAATAGTATTATTCAGTAAACGATTAACGCACCGATTGCAGCTTAAATTCCTTTCAGTATCGTTTACAGACGATGTAGATGAAGATCGTGCTGCACTATCTCTTACAACTATATGCACTGTGAGCTTTTCTAGCCGAGACAAGATTAAAAGCTTTAAATTCTTTGTTATTTGTATGGTGGAGTTATTTTTTGTATTATTTTAGGATAAACTAGGGTAAAGCCTGTATCAGCAATCTAGGGAGCCCAGGTAATAAGGTTTTGAAAACAATGTTGGGAAAGGAGAAAATTCTGTAAAGCAATATACCACCATTGTTCCACGATATTGTCTACTTTTCAAAGAGAAACATAATCATAATTATGATACACACTAAATTTCTCGTCTGCAAATGCATACAAATTGAACAAGTCTTAAGATTTGTCGCCTTATTCAGATGTAGGGCAAAAAGTAAACTTAAGACTTGCCAACTTTTAACCTAATTTTTGTATTAATATCCAGCGACAAACAGTTGGCACAACCAGGGATCTTATATACAAGATCCCTGGCACAACCATGCAATAACAGATTGCCATCTTCATAATTTTCACTCTTTTAAATGCATTTTAACACCAGCTTTGTTTACTTCGGCAAACGTTATCACCTACAGCACTCGAATGCAGTCAAAACAACTGGTACTCATTTAAAGTGCCTGTTACGATTTTTACAGACATCGTTGATTGAGATCAGACAACGCATCACGCAATGTCTGATCTTTAATAGATCACTGTCCGCATACTAGTGTCAGATTTATCCAAACAGCCTGATTCTACAATTTATTTATGCAACTCTTGCCTACGGTTAATGTCGATTCCATTTGAGCCATGCTCTGTGAAATATTGGTTTGTTGTGTCTACAGACAGTATCAACTCCGGTAACCCTGCACAGAACGTACAGGCTTACCTGTGTCGAAACGTTTTGCTCTTTGGTCAATTTTCAGCATGTCATTCTACCTCATGACTCGGTCGGTTGTTAAATAAAATGGATCAATGTTTTGTGATGGCTTGCTTGGTGCGTCACGGATATGCATTAGAACCATTTTTCACAGAGTATGGCTCAAGCAGTTTGCACTCAACGAGAAAATAACTCATTGTATTGTTGTTTTCGTAGGTCAGCCGATTACCAGTTCGAAGGTAGACGGCTTCATTATGATGGTTAATAAATGCATAAATTAATTTATAGTATCTGGTTATCTAAATAAATTCTGCATGTTATAAGATTCTGCAAGTTATACGTCATATTTGATTTACTCTCTCTCTCTCCTTTCAAATCACACCAGTACTCATTATAGAACTATTTTAATATGAAAAGCTACTTATAACGTGAACGGTATCATTAAAAAAATCCTGACGTGAAGTATAATATTTTAGTGTAATGGTAATTTTCTCTTTAGTTGTTACAATTTCTATTGACATATTAATTTCATATATAGGTTTTTTTTCCAAAAAATGATGATGAAATAGAAATAATATTGTGTATCTAATTGAATTCACTCCTTTGAGTAGACATTTTAACCCATTTCCTTCTTCTTTAATTGCCTGTTAAACATATTTATTTTATATCGATTGAGAAACGAGTTAATCTCTCTCGAATCTGCCTTCTGGGAACTTGAATATAATAAAAAAAAAAAGTCTTTCATATGCCTTCTGGGAACTGGAATATAATAAAAAAGTCTTTCATAATCTCAGACAGTTAAGTTCCAAGATATGAACGCATGACGTTTTCTGATCTTGGTCTTCTCTGCAAAAGCAGCTTTATGCTGAAAGGTTTGAGATGCTGAAGAGAACCCCAGTCTCATTTTCGAAAACTACCAAAGTGCCGAAAGTTAACCCATTACCACACAATCCCTACTTCTGACGCTCCCGAGAAACAAGCTTTTAGAAAACATTGTGGGAAAAGGAGAAAATGCTGTTAACCAGTATTGCCTCCTTTTCCCACAATGTTTTCTATCCTTCACAAAACAAATTTCAAATTTTCTGCCACTTTTATTTTGTCGTCTGCAAATGCTTTCGATTTGGTCAAACCTCAATTTTTTTCATTTGGTAACGAGTTAAATCTGTTGCGGTATGGCGAGATATTCTAGCCGGGATAACCTTCAAGTCCAAAAGATTACACTATGTTCAGCAAAGTTGATGGGATGGGATCCGCCAATATCTAGGCCTAATGGCAGCAAAATGACGAGAAGGAGATGTAACCGTTTTTTCGGTTTAAAAATAACTTTGGTGAAAAAAAAGGAGAAAATATTCCGAACATTTTAAGCGACATATTTCTCGACATTCGCTGCTATTCGAATATTTTTTAATTTTTATAGAAAATTAAACAGATCTATAGTTATTTTGACTTACCAAATGAAGTGGTAATCCATCATCGGAATCTAAGTTGTAAATATTTAAGAAGGGTTAGATAAGGTCGTATATAAAAGTGTCAGTCGGTTTAGTATGACACGTGCATATGGAACTAACAACTGGGACAGTACTTCACACTGCCGGAGTGCTATACCCAACATCAAAGGAATACCGAGTTAACCCTTGCTTCTCCTTTGTGTTAAGTTTGCATATGTTATTTTACCCTTTATCAAAGGACAAAAGTTTAGACTGGTCCAAATTGAATGCACTTGCAGACGGACAAAATAAATGTTACTCAAAAATTGAAATTTGTTTCTAGCAGAGTAGAAAACATTGTGGGAAAATATGAGAAATTCTGGTTACCAGCATTTTCTCCTTAGCCCACAATGTTTTCAAAATGCTTCTACCTCAGCGTCTTAAAAAAAAAGGGAATGTTTTTGTAAAGGGTTAAAAGGCAATGAAAAGAGCGGGTTTTTATTTAACCCTTTCCCAAACAAGCCCTTGTTTTTACGTGTCTGCAGTACATGTCTTTTGCAAACAATGTGGGAAAAGGAGAAATTGCTCGTAACGAGCAATTTCTCCTTTTCCCACAGTGTTTTCTGCCCGTTCAGATAATTTTCTGCCATTGTTATAAAAGTTAAAATTGTCGTCTGCAAACTCTTTCAGTTTGGAAGAGTCTAAAATTTGTCATTTGGGAAAGGGTTAAGAGAACAAGAGGATCATTTTAGTTCAGAATGTGGACCGATGTTTTGTTTTTCTGACGATCCAGCCTGCATTTTGAAAAAGCTGAATATATGTACAGTTCTATTCGTTACCCTTTGGTTTCCTTACATCCAGAGACTGAGAAAATGAGGATAAACAGTTTGATAACATACACGTACAGGGTAGCATAATTTTTTAATTGTTCTTGGGTTTCCTTTTTTTTTTCCAAATTAAATTATAGATTATGTTATGGATTTTCGGCGCTCTATGGGTTAAGTTATTAATTGGGATTCCAGTCGGAGTTTTTCCTCACACGCTTGTGAGTCACAAACAATCAAGCTGTAGTAACTTTGGTTTTCGGTGTTTGGAATCCAGCATGAAATTGCACTTTTAATCCGAAATTCGAAATTTCATATCGCTAACACCAAATATGGGATAGGCCTACAAATTTGTAACTTAGCGACTAGCTGATTAAAATGATATATAACGTTTCGTGGCATCCTAACTTAAGTAATCCCTGTTGGCAAAGCTTATATCCGCATTTAAAGGTACGAAAATGTTGCGGTCGTAATGGAAGAATTAGTTTCTGGTTCCCAAAACAGTGGGGAAAATTACAGATATTTATGTATAAAAATTTACAGTCATCCTGGCGAATTTTCCCCCGCGATCCCTCGCACAGTCGCTGCGATCCACCGCGTTTACCTCCTGCTGTGAAGTTGCCCGATATTTTCTGAGGCCGCAGTGACACGTCCGCCGCGTTTCCGCGGCCGATACCTGTACAGCAGATTTGCCGCGGACAAATTGGTCCATCGCGGCTCGCGGACTTGAGCAAAATCCGCGAGGAGTGTACTGTATTATGGGCTTTTGAACTAGAGAAAGTGCCTTTTTCTCTTGTTTTCTCCCCTCAAATTTTAACCTTCCCCAAATTGAAATATTTTACAAACGATAATTTCAAGTGTGGCTCATATTATTCTTAGATAGGGTAGAAAACATTTTGGGACAAGGAGAAAATGCTGGTTGCCACAATGTTTTCAAAGGGTCGATTAAAGTTGGCATTATATGGTAAAGGGTGAAGAGAAATTCTGATACCATATAATGATGATTGCCAATAGAAGTGACACACGACATTTTGTTGAAAGGGTGTTTGGTCAAAAACCATGTACCGTATTTTTTAAATATTGCTTACTAAAACTCCTAGATTTATTCCATGAAAAGCTCTGTTCGGGAGGAAGATTTGAGCCACAGCTTGCCTGGGTTATGGTAAGGTTCAGTATGAGAGATTCTTTTCCACAAACATAGTTTTCAAGGAAAATTGTCAAGGACCCCTTTAGAACAAATGTTTTCTGATTCTATCTTTCATCTTCATAAGACTGAATCTAACTTTCAGGGGAAAAAAGGGGGGAAGGTTTGCTTGTATAATGAAATATCATAAAACCTAACACTGATGGGAAAAACTTGTGCTCAACCATTAAACTGCAGATAGAAATAAATGTTTGTCTTTTTTGACAGACCATTAAGCCTTTACAAAACAGTCCCATGTTTTAATGATCCTGAGAAAAATGGCATTTTGAACATTGTTGGAAAATGAGAAAATGCTGGTTAACCAAATATTTCTATTTCAGAGGTTATTTTGCAGATAAGTATCTCCCTATTGGACAGTGTAGATCAAAGATCAGTCTGCATGTTTTCTGCTGTGTGATCTTGATTTATGCTGTCTGCAAATGGTGTGGGAGTCGTGCTTAGCAGCCTAAGGGTTAAGATGCAGATGATGCAGTCAATATCAGGGCTGTTCTATTTTATCCAGAATATTTAGCAAAATAGCAGACTGCATAATATCCAGGTCAGACTCTAGGATCTCTGATCTGCATAATTAACCCAGTACTCAAAATATGAATTTACGGCCCAGATAAAAAGAGCCTTGAGAGCATTGCGGGAAAAAGGAGAATTAATATGCTGAGTACCAGCAATTTTTTCTTTTCCTGCAATGCAGCGTTTCTGCACTCTCAGAGTGTTGTCTGCGCATGTCACATTCTTCAAGGATCAGACCTGTCTGCTATGATACATCACTCGCTCTTTCAGGGGATTAAAGTCATATGCGCTTATAAGTAGCAGTGGAGAAAATTGCTATTATTAGTGTGTTTGAGGAGAAATCAGGCCTGTTTTAGCTCCAGATTTCTTGAAACTAATATGATTTAGCTGATCATAGCTGAATGAGTCCCACCAAGTGGCGTTTTATTGAGTAAATGTTTTAGTTTGAAATTCAAAGTAATGGTTGTCTGTAGAAAAATAGTCCACTTCTGTACCCAGAATGCCCAAATTGATAGATGTGTATTTGTAGAATGCCATCCAGCACTTTCCCAAACACGGCGGGGAATCACGTGACACAACAACAACAACAATGACCGTTATTTGAAAAAATTCCCCAACTTCTGGTAAGAAAATCTTCAATAATTCCGTTAATACATGACCGATTGGAATTTGGTTTGAAGCAGAGAAGGCGGAAGGACTCTGATAAAAAAGTTATTGACGAGCAAACAAATTATCCAGGGTAAAAAATTTGTTTGCTCGTCAATAACTTTTTTATCAGGTGTTGTTTAAAAAATCTAACACATCAAGCAAATCCCTGGAGTCCTTCCACCTTCTCTGCTTCAAACCAAATTCCAATCGGTCATGTATTAACGGAAATTATTGAAGATTTTCTTACCTGAAGTTGGGGAATTTTTTCAAATAACGGACATTGTTGTTGTTGTGTCACGTGATTCCCCGCCGTGCCAAACAAGCCCTGGTTTTTATGTGTCTGCGGTACAAGTCTCTATAAAACATTGTGGGAAAAGGAGAAATTGCTCATAACGAGCAATTTCTCCATTTCCCACTGTGATTTTTAGCCTATCAGAAAACTTTCTGCCATTCTCATCAAATTCAAAATTGTCATCTGCAAACACTTTCAGTTTGGGACAGTCTAAAATTTGTCATTTGGGAAAGGGCTAGCGGGAGATAATGCTTTCAGAGACATAGCTCATTATTAGAATCATTTTTAATGTGCCCTCTGCAATGGCTTGTGATTGGACAAGTCTAAAATTATGTTGTTGGTTGATTAACCTTTGACCACATAATCCAGTGTTCCAATAAACTAAGGAAGAAGCCTGTTGAAAAGATTGTTGGAAAGGGGGCATTTTTTACGTTACCTACAATTTATTGAACTCTTCCAAAGACAAATTCCTGATCATTTGAACCACTTTTGAATTATCTATCTACAAATGCTTTCAGTTTCTACCTCTCTACATTCATGTCATGTGATTAACAGTTACGCTTCTTAATCCTTTACAAAATTACAAAATTTGAGACTGGTCCAAATTGGAAGCACTTGCAGACGACAAAATAAAGGTAACTCAAAAATTGAAAATTTGTTTCCAGCAGGGTAGAAAACATTGTGGGAAAAGGAGAAAATGCTTGTTTCTAGCATTTTGTCCTTTTCCCACAATTTTTTAAAAAAACTTTTCTCTCAGGGTCGTTAAAACCAGGGATTGTATGGTAAAGGGATAATAGTGGTTCTGACTGTGGCAAGAGTTAACCCTTTGGCTGCTTATCGCGTCTCGCTGACCTTTTGCGGACATTGTAGATCAAGATCAGACTGCACAGAACATGCAGTCTGATCTTGGATCTACAATGTCCGGTAAGGAGATATAATTCCCTAAAACATAACCTTGAAATAACAATATTTGGGTTATCACCATTTAATTGAAAATTTCATTTTAGTTCTATAGCAGGATAAGAGTTAAAACTCCACAGGTTAAGTTTTACTCTTTACCAAATGGCATAATTTTAGACTAGATCAAACTGGAAGCATCTGCAGATGACAAAATTCAGGTGACTCAAATATTGTATTTTGTTTTGGGCAGGGTAGAAAGCAATGTGGGAAAAGGAGAAAATAATGCTTACCAGCATTTTCTCTTTTCCCATGTTTTCAAAAGCTTTCTTTCTCAAGATGGTTATAAGTCAGGATTGTGTGATAAAAGGTTAACTAATTTCTTGGATGATTTAAGTTAATGTTAACTAGGACATGGATGGTTACCTTCCTGCTAATGAGAACGACAAACAAAAATCATGTTTGTAATTTACGCGGGTGGAGGGGTTATTCACCTACCATTCTGAAAATTGTTCTCATTGCAAATGCCAAGATCAGTTGTCATTGTGTGTCATTATGTTAGAAAGGAAGAAAAAGTTTTAAAAAAAAAGGGGGTCTATTGAAAATTCAAAAATAACCTACTGAGACTGTCTTGCATATTGTTTATTTTCCAATGGTTCAGATATGGGTGAAGTGTATTTCTACACCATAGTTTCAAAAGTTGACTGGCATAAATTTCCTGTGAATTATAAATGAAGCAGGATTGATGTTCTTGGAAATGTCTAAAGTTTGTTTAAATTATTTTTTGATAGGAAATCTGGTAGTTTTATTCAGTGCACTTCCATTTAGAAAACTATTTTTTGTCATACACCAAATTATACCACAGTCAAATAGGCACTTTGGAAATTTCCATGATAAAGAGCCTATGCTTTAATTGCTTTTGATATGAAATCTTGTTACGAACCTTGCACAGAAAAATTATTTCAAGACTGCATTCGCCAACCATTCTCAAGAACATTGCTTGTCTAATTCTCTAGAATTTTCTGAAACCAAATGATTTAGCCAATCAGAGGGTGTGTCACTTTCTAAATCCAGAGTTTGACAAAGAATGTTTGCAGTATAGGGTCCTGAGTTCACCCAACACACACTTTATAAAATTGTACAAGCTTGACTGTTGATAATCTTATGCTAAAAGCCAGTTTATGTGAGATTCCATAGTCTAAAGAGTTCAGGAGAAAAGAAAGATGTGTTCCTATTGGTAAGGGTAAGGAAGCAGCTGGGGATTTTCTCTGTATTTCATGTTTTTTGTATGTTCATTAATTGATTTGGTTTGCTGAATGATGAATGTGGCAGTGGACAGTTTCTCTGGCCTTGATGATAGGAAACCCATTTTGGTATTGGTTTTAATGGGAACGCCAGTCAGCCAGTCCGTCTGAAGGTCAGAGGGGTGAAGATACTGATCGCTGACCCCTGGACATCCCACAATATTACATGGTATTGATCAGCTTATTGGTTTTCCTGCGAGTTTCTATCTTTGTCAGTCCTTTCTCATACATGGATAGGAAGATTTATGCATCAAGACCAAACTTTAAGTGGGCATTATGACACAAGGTTAGATGGAACTCCTGTTAGCCTCTTTTGGTGTTGAAGAAATGAATTTTTTTCTAGTCCTACCGCAGTTTTCCCTTCTTACCTTGGTAAGATGACCAGAACATTTATTTTTTAACCAAACAACCCTGGTAGAGCAGATGGCTCTTGAAAACAGTAATGTAGGATGAAAGAAAACCACTGGTAACCAGTATTTTCATACAGCATTCTCTATTTCACTATTTTCCTTGTAGATTTACATTCATTCTTGAAAAAGCTCTGATGATATGAAAGTTTAGTAAGTGATACTTAAAACATGTAATCAACAGATATTTTTTGTGCCACTTGCCCATTTATTCCTTTACTTGTACAAAGAAATAGGTTACTCAAAAAGTTGTCAATGGGAAATTAATAACCCTCAACATGATAGAAGGTGCCATGTGACAGCCATGCTAATATCACAAAGCATTCTGGGATATCTGAATTAAGTTAGAAGAATCCCATCTGTCACCTCCCTACTGTAATGAACTTTTCTTTTCCCTCTCTGCTATCTGTTCGATGCCATTTTTTGCAGATAGCATATTATAAAAATGTTCTTCGGCAGATAGTGACAAGATCTGCTTTCAAGTTTGGCCTACCAGCCTTGATTGAGTATTGTATAGAATATGATAACAGTCCTCAATCACTGTCTTAGTTTTTGATTGGTTGCATCCAAGCAGAGACCATTACCCGTATCGGTGAGGTGATAGAACTAGAATTTGAACAAACCTGTTACTTATGAAGTAATTCTCCATTTCAAGTAAAATTATTTTGGGTCTAAATGTTACACATAGGAGAAAACAGCTTAATTCATCTTTAACTTGAGATGTTTACATTATACAAAATGGCTGCCAAACATCATAAATACCACTGTATTTTGATGGTCTAAAAGTTCTGTAGGGAAAGGAAATGTTTAATAATTTGTCCTTGGTCATGTGCGTCATTAAAACTCAACCACATTTGGTTACACATGTGGAATACAGGTTAAACACTCAAAAAAAAGGCAGTATCTCTTTGCACAGAAAATTCCCAATGAACTTGAGACTTAACATGCAAAATAAACATCCAAATATGGAAAAAAAGTTGAAAACAGTTGCATTATTGAGACAAGGCCTGGTGTACCTATGGCATACTTATCCTGATTCATAACGATCAAACCTGTCTTTTCTCTCCTTACGTTATTGCATTGTCTCAGCATGTCATATTCTTCGAAGATTCTACTTGTCTTTTATGACGCATCACTGGCCGCAAAAGCGGGCAGACTGTAATATTACGCTGTATAAAGTAGCAATGGAGAAAATAGCGTTTATCAATACATTTGAGGAGAAATGAGACCTGCTTTAGCTCCAGATTTCTCTAAACTGCTGATCATAGCCGAGTGTATTGTACGAGGTAGTGTTTTATTGAGTAAACGTTTATTTTAGTTTGAAATTCAAAGTAAAAGTTGTCGCGTAGGAAAGTGGTTTGGTTCTGTACCCAGGATGCCCAAATTAGATGATTATATATAGAATGCCATCTAGCGGGAGATAATGATGTTACTGCTCATTGATACCGAAGATATCGTTTGTTCCTTAAAACAAGCAAATGCATAATTTCTCTGTATACATTGTGCACTGTTATCAAAATGCAATGAATCCACAATCTGACTAACATTGATTATTTTGGAGATATTCTAGGATATTTTGAAAGAGATTCTGTCCATAATGACCTGCTGGAAATCTGTCCAGAGGTAGATTTTTGTTTAGAAACAGAAACATGTTTCATTTATGTGTTATGGAGCTGGGACTTGAAGCACTAAATGGGCCAGGGTAGATTAAGATCAGACTGCACAAAAAGTGTAGTCTCTGCTATTATCAACATTGTCGGCTTCTTTGCAAGGTATTTTGACATAAGTGGTTTTGAAATTGGAGTGCCCACATGTTAGCTCTGACTGAGAATGCCCATTTCATCTATTCAGCAATACATTTAGGGATAAATTTTTACTAAACAACAAAATTTTAGACTGGTCTAAATTGAAAGCATTTGAAAATTACAATTTAAAGATGGCTTGAATGATGAAATTTGACTCTTAATAAGGTAGAATACATTGTGGGAAAAGGAGAAATTATGCTGGTAACCTTTTCCCACTATGTTTTCAAAACCTTTCTTCCTCATTTGTTAGAAGTCAGGATTGTATTGTGTGAAGAGTTACATTATCTTCCACTGGGCTTGAAATAGTTTTTTGTTCTGAATCAGATTCAACAATCCCTTATGTGTAACTATTGTCAATTCAACATAAGTCATTGTACCTCTTTGTTGAGATGAAAGGCTGATGCTTTGATGTCTTTGGTTGAAGTATAGGCAAAAAAATGCTGGGGTCAGGCCCATTTCATGTAATTGACTTACTTGACTTTATGTTTTCCTTAAACCATTACCACACAATCCCTATTTTTGACGACCTTGAGAAAGAAGGCTTTGGAAAACATTGTGGGAAAAGGAGAAAATGCTAGTAACCAGCATTTTCTCCTTTTCCCAAAATGTTTTCTGCCCTTCACAAAACAAATTTCAAAATTTCAGTCACTTTTATTTTGTTGTCTGCAAATGCTTTCGATTTGAACAAACCTAAAATTTTGTTGTTTAGTAATGACTTAAAAAGTTTACACCTTTAATGCTGTCGGTAATATTCCGTTAATTTGTTGCTGACAGAAATCAAGATCAGACTGTTTGATCTTGGCTATACTTTGTGAGCTGCTGAGTGAAATTGAAATCAGACTTTGATCTCGGCTATACGTTGCGAGCTTCCGATTGAAATTGAGATAAGATTGTGCCAACTGAAATGGAGATAAAACTGGTTGATCTCTGCTATGCTGTGTGAGCTGCTGACTGAAATTGAGAAAAGACTGTTTGATCTCGGCTATACTTTGTGAGCTGCCAACTGAAATTGAGATCAGACTGTTTGATCTTGGCTATACCTTTTGAGCTGCCGACTGAAATTGCAGTCTGTGCTCAGATCTGCTCTGTCCATTGATTTATTCTGCATTATGACTAAACTCGCTCAATCTTTCACCAAAACTGTAGATGTAGTCTTTGAGAAAATAGAATTTATTTACTCAGTAACAAACGAGTTGAGGTACGGAGCAGGGTAAAGTGGTTGACAGTATTTCAATTGTTGACCTGTATAAGTGGGATGGTGGTCTCATCTTACCAAATACAAGAGCACACATGTATTATAACTTTTTGCCTGAAAAGGACACTTTACTTTAGACTCACAACTTTTTTCATCAATTCTGTTGCCGGGCAAAGCTTTTTATGGATCAATAGAAATTTAGACTCTAGCATTTTGCTGACAACAAAAAAGAATGATACAATAAGAAATTAAAATTTGTTTTGGGAATAGAGAAAACATTGTGGGAAAAGGAGAAAATGCTGGTTACCAGCATTTTCTCCTTTTTCCATAATGTTTTCAAAAGGTTTCTTTCCTAGGGTCATTAAAACTAGAGATTGTATTGTAAAGGGTTAACACTTTACCGAACAGCAAATTTTGTAGCTCATAATTTATGATTATTTCTATCTATAATAGAGTACAAAAAATTGTGAGAAAAGGAGATAATGCTGGAATCGAGCATTTTCTTCTTTCTCCACAGTCTAGCATTTTCTCCTTTTCCCAAAATGTTTGCAAAAGGCTTCTTTCTAAGGCTTGTTAAAACTTTGGATTTTGTAGTAAATGGTCAAGAGTATTCGGAAGGAAGGAAGGAGACTAGAATGAAGCTATTTCTATCCTTTCCTTGAGCAGACTTTATTTGAGTCATTATTGTGATCAAGCAACGATCGGACAAATTATTCAAAGATTTTGAAATGATCTAGAAAACTATGTGGAGAAAGGAGTTACTGTCGCTAATAATCAAGTATAACTGCATTGACTGAGACCTTTGATCACAGACCTGCCAAAAGCATTATTTTACAGGATAACCGGAAAAAAAGGTTTCAATGACTGGTTTTAAGTTTTTGATTTTGTTGAAGAGCATTTTCTTTTGACAGTTTTAGTATATGTATCCCAAAAATCAAGTGATGATTTATAAAAAAGCTGGAAAATATTGTGGGAAAAGGAGAAAAATGCTGGTAACCAGATTTTTTCTCCTTTTCCCATAATGTTTTCAAAAGCTTCAGGTCACTAGCATTGTGTCATTAAAATATGAGATAAGTCAGGGTAAGGGTTAAACTACACAAGTTGGTGATGTTGAAAAGTTGAAAAATAAATTAAAAAGTGGAAAATGCAAGATTACATACAAGATATACCAGTTAAAGGTGGGTATTTAGAATTTTTATATCTCACCAAAATAAAAAAATATATATATCACTGAAATTAATATGAAAAAATAATGCAAATCATCAATAATCAATATTCATAAAATTACGAAAAACAATTTTTTTTGATGGTATTCCCTTAAAAGGCTACGTAGCCTCTTAAGCTATTTTTAGATTTCGCGCCAAAAATCAATAAAGCATTGTGGGAATGTCAAGTGACTGGCACGTGACTCATAACGCTTAAATTCCCTATCGTAACAAACATGTAATAATTATTTTCCATAATGTCTTCTTCGGACACTATTTTTGAAGCTTCTGTGTATTCCTGTAAGTAAATGTGCGAATTGATCATCTAAAAATAGAATGTGTCTCCCGTTGGTGTCAATCTGGGCCATAGTAAATCTCTAATTTCTCGTGTTGTCGGACGGATTTCGAGTACTGGGGTTTTATGAATGAAAATTAAAAGGCTTTGGGAGTATAAGGATGATTTTTTTTGCACTTTTGTGAAATTTTCGTCCCAAAATCTGAAGGGCCACCTTTAATATCTGCAATCAATTTGAACCATCATCCTCTGTGAAAAGGGAGCTAAGTGCATCTGCAAAAGGTATCAAGCCGAGTCGGATTGAGCACTCAACACAGGGTGATCTAGGTTGATACTTTCTGCTATTGGTCAATTTTCTGCATGTCAAAGGACCAGTCTACCTCATGATTCAGTCAGTTGGTAGACAACAGTGCATTTTATTGATCTATTACTACAATTATGTCATGACTTGCTTTCTGCAACATACCACTCCTATGCATTGTACCCCCCTTTTTGCTACAGTGTGGCTCATTTATGTTAGTATTATGAACGTTATTGTGTGTCCAGATATGACTGTCGGTGAACATGTATTTGTTTATATTGTTTGATAAATGAAGGAGGAAAATTATGAAGTGTTGTGGAATGCGAAACTGTTGACATTTTGATAGTGAAACAGGAGATAAAACCTCTTTTCGGGCGGTAAAACTTAGCTCAGAACCTTTGTAAATTTTTAATGTGCCTTTCAGTTATAGTTGCCTTTGAGGCCAGTATAGATCAAAGATCAGACTGCACAAAACATGCAGTCTGATCTTTGATCTAAATGTCCACTTTACTAAACACTACAGACAAAAACCTCCATGATGTTGCAGAATCATTGAAACATAAAGGGTGAACTGGAAGAGTGGCATATAAACCTAGAAGACATTGGACATTTCTCCTTTTCCACAGTGTTTTCTACCCATTTAGAGAAATTTCTGCCATTTTTATTGAATTTGAAATTGTTGTCTGCAAACTCTTTGGGTTTGGAAGAGTCTAATATTTGTCGTTTGGGAAAGAGGTAATCTACCCTGGCCATATAGAGCAACTCAAGCAATTTCTTGTTTTTCACATTTTTTTTCCATAATCTTTTCTGTGGCTTCCTCTCTCAGGATGATGAAAACTTAGGATTTTTTCGTACAGGGTCAAAGTTTGATACTGTGGTGATCAAGTGTTTCAGCTACTGAGATTGGGAAGCAAAAAACCAAAATATGTGGGAAAAGTTATCTATGTTTTTTGTACAGATGACATGTGTTTATTTTACATCAGGAGTTCTGTTTATTTTTAACCCTTCAGCAGCCTAACCTGAAGCTTGTGTTGCTTTTGGTGATAGTATAAATTAAGACCAGACTGCACAGAATGTGCAGTCTGATCTTGGATCTGCACTTGACTGCTATTTTGTTGCATATTCTGGTCAAAATAACCTAAAATAGCAATGTTGCATGTTTTTTAGACTGGAAAAATTCTGTTTCCTGAACTACTACACATTAAAATTTTAACTTTAAACCATTCACAGTTGAAAAACAAAAAGTGGCTGAAAAGATTGGATTTCTTTGTAACAGGGTAAAAAAGCATTGTGAAAAAAGGAGAAAATGCTGATTACCAGCATTTTCTCCTTTTCTCACAATTTTTTAGAGCAGTCTTCAATAGGATTTGTAAAATTCAGGACTGTTCAGTAAAGGGTTCATTTGGCACAGTAAGGGTTGAGGTTATTATGTTATATTAACACAAAGAGAAATATTCGAGTGTGTGAATTTGAAAATGGAGGTTTCTAAAAATACGAGAACAATTTTAGCCATGAAAGAGACAATGAGAGAACAGCGTCATTCAGATATTATAATTAGAACACTGAATCAAAAGACCGGAACGCTAGACAAACGGTAGGAAAAATTTTGTTTATATCATGTTAATGCTATTTTGTTTTTAGAATATTTCATTTACATTTTGCTAAACTGCAATCTTTGTGACATACCCAAATTAAAAGCATAATTTAATTTTGCAGATAAATTGTGTGGGACTCAGTACTTTGGAATTGCCTCTAAATTGCTTTAAAATTATATTGTGGGAAAATGAGGAAATGTTTGTTAACTTCTTACGACACAATCCTGACTTTTAACGACCTTGAAAAAGACGCCTTTTGAAAACATTGTAGGAAAAGGAGAAAATGCTGGTAACCAGCATTTTCTCCTTTTCCCACAATGTTTTCTACCCTTCCCAAAACAACCATTACATTTTTCATGGAAACAGTTGAAAACCAGTGAATTGCCCCAAACAACAGCATTTGAAGATGACAAAGAATTGTGACTCAAAAATAGAAATAGGTTTTTGGAAGGGTAGAAAACATTATGGGAAAAGGAGAAAATGCTGGTCACCAGCATTTTTTCCTTTTCCCACAATTGGAGGCCTATTCCTCAGGATCATTTAAAGTTGGGATTACCACTCAATCCCTACTTTTGATGCCCCTGAGAAAGAAGCCTTTGAAAACACTGTGGGAAAAGGAGAAAATGCTGGTAACCAGCATTTTCTCCTTTTCCCTCAGTGTTTTCTACCCTTTCCAGAACAAATTTCTATATTTCAGTCACCTTTATTTTGTCGTCTGCAAATGCTTTCAATTTGGACCAATCCAAAATTTTCTTGTGTGGTAATGAGTTAAAGGGTTAAGTGACGTGAAGCATGGTAAATAAGGAGAAACCAGCATTTTCCACAACATTGTGAAAAGTCATCTTGCTCTGCTTACTACCCCAGTTTTGCATCTTCACGAGGCAAGGTTACGATCACTACATGGATCTTACTTTGGAGGATTGAGCCCGATTTCGAGATTCCTGCGACACGCCCCCATTGGATGCTGCTTATTATCTCCCTTTTACATCATATTTCCTATAGCCAATGAAATGTTTTACAAACTGCTTACGAATACAATAATTCAACATGAACAATAACCATAAACATACTTCGACATTCCATGGTCAGGTGCTGGGATATAGCCTTGGCTTGCGAAAATTACAAAATTGCCTTGTAAAGGTAGGAAAGAAAGATCCTTCATAGACTCATATTTATACCCCCATGCAAAACAAATGTTTTTAGGGGTATACTGGAATCAGCCTGTCTGTCACTGTATGTCTGTGTGTCCGTCCGTGTACAAAGTGCTAGTACTTTTGTGTCACGAATCCCTCCTACAGTTTTGATTCTATTGTATTATTGGAAGTTTGTTGATAAATTGATGGTAGACTGAAGTGTGTACAAGATGCAGTTTTCAGTCATCTACTCCCTATGATTCCAGGGTGATCTCCCCTTGAACTTTGAAAAGTTTTTGTTGAATTGTCTGTTTCTGTCAAAGGGCTGGTGGGGGTATTAACATGCTTTCAGTGACAGCTCTAGTTTATCCTGTTTGTGTTTTTTTTTTAGCCAAATGGTTTATCAGTAGCTCTTAGGCAGATAATTACTAGGCTAGGTCATAAAATCAAAGCATTGAAAATGCTGATGTGGCATTTTGTCAAGGAAGCCATTGCTTGGAATAAACAATTTGAAAATCGAAAATCAGCCTCCAAAGCAAATTGATGTGTATCGTTTTGGTTAAAGGGAGAGTACCGGTGCCAGATTGCATTATTTGTGTATTGGTTGTCTCTCTTTGATCATTCTGGAGGAGTCAGGGTTAACATCCATTGATGGTAGGATGCATGATGTGTAGAGAGAGAATCCATGCAAATATATCAAATTAAGTTTATGCCTGGAGACTATGATTTTAAGGTATTACGGATTCTGCATTTTATGACAAACGACCTGTTTTTGTGACAAGAATCTGGTGGGGGGTATTATTATGTTTGTCGATAGCTCTGGGTAAAACCAGGTCTGTGGCAGAAGACTGGTATCAACTTTTCAGCTGGCCATCAATCATGCACCATCTCGTAAACAAACTAAGTGTTTGGCACAACTGTGTTTTGCTCTGGCAGTGTAAATGGTGATCAGACTGCATGAATACCTTGTCTTAATTTTGCAGTATGATTGACCCAGTAATTAAGAAGTCGATTTTGCAATTGATATATAAAGCTATTTCATCCATTACATAACAGTTCTATTTTTCTATCACATACCATAGGAAGAAATCCATCTGAAAACATTGTTAGGAAAGGAGGCAAGACTGGTTAAACCAGCATTTTCTTCTTTTCCACAGTGTTTTCTACCCTGTCACAGAACTTTGATTTTAGTGTACTACTACAGAACTTGCTGTCTGCAGTGATTTTCAGTTTGAATGAGTCTAAGATTTGTCCCTTTGGAAAGGGTTAACTTTGCACCCAACTACAAAATTTTAGACTAGTCCACAGTGAAAGCATTGTCATTCAACAAGATAGATGTTGCTTTTATGGTTATGTTTGTCGATCATGGGATAGAAAACTTTGTCTGAAAAGGAGAAAATGCTGTTACCAGCATTTTCTCCTTTTTTCACAAAATTTTCAAACACCTTTTTTCCCTTGATGATTAACAATCAGGATTGTTTTTCAAGGGTTAATGGTTATGTAAGGCCTTAAAAGGAAATATATGATGGAAAGTAAGGATCAATGAAGGATCTGAGAAGGTTGACTGTTTAAAATGACAAAAAGTTGGGATCAATGAAGGAACTGAGAAGATTGACTGTTTAAAGGTCTTTTCCTGGCATGTGGTTGTTTGTTAGAGGGAAAAATTATAGTCCTAACGTGACTATTATTTCTATTCTAAAACTTGAGTGATTCATGATCAATCCTACATACCCTTTCAGCAGGAAGCCTGGTCGCTTAGTAGAGTGCAGTACTTGAAAACTAGAGGTCATGGGTTTGATCCCTGGCTCAGCCAATTTCTTTCCGAGGATTGATGAGTGTCATTGTGACAGGATTCTTTCCTCTCCCACTGCTAACCAATGTTTCCATGACGATTATGTGGGAAAGCAGTCAATGACCTGGAAAAAAAATTGTGAGGAGCACTGGTAAAAGGGGCTCCAGAAAAAAAGTTGATACGTGCACTGTCTGCCACAATATAACTTGAAGTAATGTCGAAAATGGTGTAAACCTTTCCATTTATAATCCCTGCTTTTTATGACCTATATGACCAAAGAAGCCCTTTGAAAACATTGTGGGAAAAGGAGAAAATGATGGAAACTAGCATTTTCTCCTTTTCCCACAATGTTTTATACCCTGCTGGAAATGAATTTCAATTCTTTAGTTGGGTTTATTTTGTTGTATGCAAATTGCTTTCAATTTGGACCTGTCTAAAAGTTTGTTGTTTGGTAAAGAGTTAACTTTTTACCACTGACAAAGAAAGCCTTTAAAAACATTGTTGGAAAAGAGGAAAATGCTGGTAACCAGCATATCTCCTTTCCATTCTTTCAAAATAAAATTTCAATTTTTGATTTACATTTTTTTATTGTCTGCAAAATGCTTTCAATTTGGACTTGTCTAAAATTTTGTTGTTTGGTAAAGATTTAAATACAATCAACCAATGAAGTAAAGGCGCTGTCACACTCTAGCGTAAAGAGTCAGCGTATGAGGAACGTATGGACTTTTTGGGCATACGCTGACATACGCTGAAACACGCTATGGGTACGCTGGAATACGTTTCTAGTACACCGGGGCACGTCGGTGTACGCTGATGTACGTTGACGGCCAAAAAATTTTTTGAACATGCGCAAAAATTTTCAGCGTATGCCGACGTATGAATTTTACGCTCATCATACGTTCCTCATAAGCTGAACACGCTAGAGGTATGCTGAAGGTGCGTTTCTCATAAGTCGAGTACGCTTCTCATACATTGAAATTGAATGGGTCAGGAAACCTAGCGTTAGAGGAGCGTATAATGAACGTGTGTCTGACATGTGTCTAACGAATGGCTAACGTTATAATGGTAGTTTTAACGACAGTCCAACGTACTCAACTTATGCCTAATGTGTTCTGAGCGTACAGCAAACTTATCCCATGCGTATTACATGCGTATTTCCAGCGTATTGGGGGGTGGGGGTATATAAAGTCTCACATGTCCAAAATCTGTATCAGTTTGTACCAGCAGTTCAGAGATGGAGGTTGCTGTGCTGCAACATCACCAAGATTTGTTACAGTTGGCAGTTGACCTCATACGCTGAAAAGTTGCGCGTATAAACAATTTTTCGAAATATTTGATACGGTTCTCATACGCTGGCTCTATACGCTAGAGTGTGACAGGGCCTTTACATCCTTTCAACAGCAATAGGTGAGGGCAGGAGCCTGTGCAGACAGCATAGAATGAATCTTGTTGCAATGAGTGTCACCTAAAAATGTCTGGCTTGCTGTGGCTCAAACTTGTAACCCTCCCAGGACTGCCAGCCCTGTTCATTACCAAATTTGGACAAGATTTGAAGCTGTATTGATAGTGTGATACGGTACTTAAACTTTTCCCCAATGACAATTCTTTGGAACATTCTTCATCTTTATCTCCAAGATTATCTGAATTTGAAAGTGAGAAAACTTTTGATTGGCTGAACCATTTGTTTAGCCAATCAAAAGTTTCCTTACTTTCTAATTCAGGGTCCATATTCACCAACCATTCTTGAGGATATTCCTAGTCTTATTCTCTAAGGTTTTCTATACATTTATTAGTAACACAACTTTTGATTGGCTTCATCAAATGGTTTAGCCAATCAGAAGTTGTGTTATGTACAAATGTAGAAAATTCTGGAAAATAAGATGAAGAATATTCTTAGAAAGATGTTGGTGAATATGGGTCCAGGAATTTATGTAGAAAATAACAAAGAGCGTTCTTAAAAAGGTTGCTGAATATAGAATAGACCAAGGTAGATGAATAATTATTCTGCCAGAACTGATGTACAGTTTAGAAGTTCAAAAAGATATATCATTCGATTGTATCTCTGGTTGTTATCAGATTCCTCCAAATACAAAATTTGCTGCAAATGACTCTCAAAAGATTCTTTTAAGATTAGAATAACCCACATAATTCACCCTTTGCTATACATAATGAAAGGCTTATCAAAACAGTTTGGTACAAGGATGCTGGTAACCAGCATTTTCTCCTTTTCCCACACTGTGTATGATGTCTTCTTACCTATCAGAGAGAAAATTCATTATTTGAGCAACATTTAACTCTTTAGCAAACGACATAATTTCAGAGTGGTCCAAATTGGAAGCATTTGCGGACGACAAAATTAATGTGACTCCAAAAATGAAATTTGATTTGGAAGAGAAGAAAACGTGAGAAAAGGAGGAAATGCTGGTTACCAGAATTTCCTCCTTTTCCCATGATGTTTTCAGAAGGTATCTTTCTCAGGGTCATGAAAACAAGGGATTATATGGTAAAGGGTTAATATATTGTCTTCAAATGCTTTCAGTTCTGGTAAGTTTATGCCATTTAGTAAAGAGTCAAAGGATTCCTGCTCAAATGCTAATGAGAACATTATTGCTGGAAATATTGCTTATAATGAACGATTTCTCCCTTTGCGTCAGTGTTTTGAATATAGTCTACTTCTTGACAAAAAATTATTTGTGTCTGCAGGAGAGATTGCAGAATGATGGGAGTTGGATTGGTTAAAAATGATGCATGCTGGGCCAGATTTGTCACATCTACTTTTTTGTGTCTGCAGTTTTTATGGGTTATTTCAAACGCATTTGAATAAAGATTTATGTTTTTTTTCTAGGAAATAATGCAAGGATAACCTACTTAAAAGATTGTTGAGATTGGATATGAGGAAAAAAAATACTGTTTTTCAAAATGGTTGAAAATGATTGAAGGGCTTGCCTAGGCATAATGAATGCGTCTGCACACTCATGTACAGTTTGTCTGCAAAATTGAAAATTTTTTAGAGCCAAGCACGCACAAATGTTTCACTGTAAAATTTACTTTTCCTTTCGGCAACTATTAGCCCCTCACCTCTGATGCATGTTAGGAAAGCATGTCAGTGAATTGAAAGAAAGTTGTGTTTTTTTTTTAAAGGTTTATGCTTTTTGGGGAGGAAATAATGCAAGGATAACCTCCTTAACCATATCCCAAACGATAAAGTTTGGACTCTTCCAAACCGAAAAAGTTTGCAGACGACAATTTTAGATTGTGAGAAAATGGCAGAATGTTCTCAATGTGAGAAAGCCAAGAAACATGCATAGGTGCATTGACTGCCATTATGTGACCTAAGCTGTTAAAATGATGTTAAATTCTTGTATAAACAAATAGCAGCCTTAATTAGATTGTTGAAAGATTGTTGATGAAATAAATGCACTTCCCGTGTGAAAAAACAGTTGTTGTAAATTGGCTTTTCAGCAATGTTGGTGTAGCAATCTGCTATGCTCTTAACCTTTACAGCACCCTTACAACTACAGTTGCATTTGAAGACAGTGAAGATCAAGATTAGACTGCACAAAAGGTGCACCTTATGTGCAGTCTGGTTTTTGTTCTACACCGTCAGCTTGAACATTAAAGACGCATGTAAGCACTGAATTGAATTATGTGGTGTCTGTGGTCGTGAGGTAGAGTGTCGGCCTCATAACCTAAAGATCCTGAGTTCGATACACGGGAGCGGGTGTCATCGTTGGGATTTTTCATAGGCCCACACATTCGCCGCGAGTACTGGTGTAGTTCCCAGGAAGCAGAATCGAGAGAGATTAGTATAAGTTGTAAGAACTTGTTTCTCAATCTATGTAAAAGAAATATGTTTAAACTAAACTGAATTGCAGGTATTTTGGTCTTATTTCAGGGTGAATATGTTTACAGGATATATTTGATGTTTTAATCCATTACCACACAATCCCTACTTTTGATGCCCCTGAGAAAAAAGCCTTCAGAAAACACTGTGGGAAAAGGAGAAAATGCTGGTATCCAGCATTTTCTCCTTTTCCCACAGTGTTTTCTATCCTTTCCAGAACAAATTTCAATTTTTCAGTCTCCTTCATTTTGTTGTCTGCAAATGCTTTTAATTTGGACCAGTCTAAAATTTTCTCATGTGGTAATGGGTTAAGGGCTTATCTATCTGTTGCAAGCTGATAAGCCCTTGTAAAGATTTAGATCGGGAGGGATCTGCATTTAGCCTTAGGCTCATTAGTGTGATTTACATACCTTTTGCAGGCAGTGTAGATCAAGGTCAGACTGCACAGATTGTGCAGTCTGATCTTAGATCACTGTAGGGAGAACCTTTACTCCAAGAAATTATACTACAGGATAATTATGGTTTAACCCTTTACCACACAGTCCCGACTTTTAACGACCCTGAATAAGAAGCCTTCTGAAAACATTGTGGGAAAAGGAGAAAATGCTGGTAACCAGCATTTTCTCCTTTTCCCACAATGTTTTCTGGTCATACCAAAATAAATATAAAATTTTTAGTCTCATTACTTTTGTCATCTGCATATGCTCCCAATTTGGGCCAGTCTAAACTTTTATTGTTTGGTAAAGGGTTAACTCTTTACTGCACATTGTCAACTAATGACCTTGCCTTTTGAAACATTGTGGGGAAAAAGAGAAAATGCTTGTTACCAGTATTTTCTCCTTTTTCCCACAATTTTTTCTGCCCAATCAAAGAAAAGTTGCACTATTTGAGCCACACTGAAATTTTAGTTTGCAAATATTTTCAATTTGGACACAGCTAAAATTTAGTTATTTGTTAACCCTTTACCTGATATGCCAATTTGAGGCTCTTCCATTTCAGCAGCAAATAAGATATGATGTCAAAAATACGGACAAATGAGGATACAAATATCTGATTGAGTGGAAAACATTGTGGGAAAAGGAGAAATTGCTCGTTACGAGCAATTTCTTCTTTTCCCACAGTGATTTCAAAAGCTGTCTGTTGTTGATGCGTCAAAATGAGTATCTATGGAGTAAAGGGTTAAAGGGCTAAAGATTAGTCTCAGGAGATCAGCATTTTAGGTTTGATTGTCCTTTTACCAAATTTTTCAAAATTAATCCTTTACCAGCCAGTCCAAAATTGTTTTTAAGGATCCTGAGGAAAAGAACATTTAATAACACTGTGAAAAAAGGAAAAACTGCTGATGACCAAATAAATCAATCGGCAGTTTCAGCCCAGCTGGGGTGTATTTTGAAAGAAATCCCTGTGAAGACTAGTTTGCACAAAAGATTATTGAAGAAATGTGGCTCAAATGACAAAACTTGTCTTTGAAATGGTAGAAAACATTGTGGAAAAGGGAGAAAATGCTGGTAAGCAGCATTTTCTCCCCTTTCCACTGTTTTCAAAGCCATCTTTTCACCAGGGCCGCACAGGGCATTGTGTGATAAAGACCTGAGCTTTCAACATATGCTTTCTGTAGAGCTCTAGCCTCAGATCAGTTGAAATCCTAAAGTCAATGAATTGTTGGAATAATTTGACTAATGTACATTGATGATTGATTGATTGGAATGGTCTTTTATGCCACTTTCAACATTATTTCATTGATGTGGGCAACGGCTCACATATTCAAGTTTTTCCTGGGTTTTACCATTACTGGGCCAGAGCTCTGAAGTGTCTTGTCCAAGGACACTCCCATGAAAAACACAGTGGATCCTGTGCCCACTCAAACCTAGGACCTCAAGGTAACGAGCCTCACATTTCACCACTTAGCCACACAAGGCCAAAAATACTTTTGAATGCAACATTTAACACCATACAAACAAAAACTAAATTGTAATGAAAAATATATTAATTTTTCAATGCAATTCTTTTTAGGAAAATGAAAACTGACAGAAGTAGGATAAAAAAACTTGCTTATCTTACACAATAATTTCATACAGATGGAATTCATTTCAAGATGGCATGAGGCTGGGAGAGAAGATATGACGTGCTTGATAAACTGCACCATACTAAAGTCAATATATTAAACCCTAGACTACTTAGTGCAACTCTCTGGCCTTCTGCGGACAGTGCAGATAAAGATCAGACTGCACAGAATGTACAGCATGATCCTAGATCTACAATGCCCGATATAAGGAGATATTTTCTTCAAAGAAAACTAAGCTTGAAATCACATCATTCGGGTTTTTACTACTGGCTTGAAAGTTTCATTTAACCCATTACCACACAATCCCTACTTTTGACGCCCCTGAGAAAGAAGCCTGGTAACCAGCTTTTTCTCCTTTTCCCATAATGTTTTCCTCCCTGCTGGAAATGAGTTTCAACTTTTGAGTTCCATTTCTTTTGTCATCTGCAAGTTCTTTCAAAGTGGACCAGTCTAAAATTTTGTCGTTTGGTAAAGAGGTAATTAAACCCCATTTTCACACTCATAATTACGTACTATGGTTTTGAATCCAAAGCCAGTTATAGGTTGTCCACTAGGATTTTATGATAGATTTCTTTATCATGAAATTGTGTTGACTGTAACAGTTGATGTTGAATTTTTCTCCAGTCTAAAATTTTGAAATGATGGAGGGTGCTCATGTCATTAAAAAATTTACACCACTGATAAACATTGCAGTGCAAGTTACTGAAACTTGGAGATTGTAATCAATACAGGAGCAAAAGCAAATAAGTCTACTGCCAAAGTTAAAAAATACAGGAGAAAAGCAGTGAGTTGTAAGAATTTTATATTTGCTCCAAGCTCCATTAGCATAATTAGATGGAGGTGTGTTAACTGCCATGTTGACCTATATAATGATGGGCTTATCATTCATTCATTATCATGCCATGAAACTATGTAACCCTTTACTAAAACAATAAATTTTAGACCCCCATATTGAAATTGTCTGCAGTCGACAAATTTGAAAGTGCTACAAGTGAATTTGATTTTTTTGACGGGGTGAAAAACATGGCGTTAAAAGGAGAAAATGCTGGTTACCAGCATTTTCGCCTTTTCACACAGTGTTTTCAACGGGCCTCTTCCTGAGGGTAACAAAATTATGGGATTGTTTGGTAAAGGATTAATTAGTTTGTACCTATAACATACTACATCTCCACTGTGTAGCCTGGCACTAGTTAAGGGCAATGCAGTGCATTGCCAAAGAAGTCTTCCCAACAGGCAAGTACTGTCAGCCAGTACTATCGGCTACAGTGGACTAAACTGACAACTGATACATAAAAAAGTTTGTTGATTGGTTGATTACATGGTACTTAATGTCATTTTCAACATTATTTTAGTCATATTAAGGCAGCCAATGGACCTATCCTTTCCAGCACTCTACACAACATTTTTCTCAAACCACTGGCTGCTTTCCGACAAAACTGTGATCAATGTAATGGCCAGTGGTGAGAGGGAAGTGAATCCTGTCGCAATAACTATTACCAGTATTGAAAAAGAAATTGGCCTAGCTGCGGATCGAACCACCTACCCCGTTCCCAAGTCCTGTACGCTACCGACTGAGCTACCGCAGCTCATCTCTGTGTAAGGGCAGGCTGCAGTGCTTTGGCAAAGAACTTTTCCTAACCAGCAAGCACACCATCAGGTACAGTGGGCGAAATAAAGAACCTCTAGATGCCATACCAAATTATTTTGATCTATGTCTGTTATCTTTGCCTGCATTTTCATCAAAGTTTTACAGTATGCAATGAGACCTTTGTAAGTTCAAGGAACTAGGTCACCAACCTTTGTAGACTTTTACTTGAAATATTATCTCCAAACTCTTTGGCTGATTCCTGAAAGGTCATTGGCCTTGAAAGCAAGATATCAGTGACAGAGGCACATAGTTTTATGACCCAAGAATGAAAGCTTTTATAAATATTGTAATCCGTGCTTGCAACCCAACAAAGACACTCATTTATTTTTATCCCCAAGTTTACAAATCGACTCTCAACTGAGGAGGCAAGGGGTCACAACCACCTCCATTTTGTTAAAGCCAAGGGAAAACCCTGCAAAGCTGTTTTTAGCAGAATTTTTCAAATTCATCATCAAACAAACATATAAGATGATTTTAGACTTGAAAGTATGGAAGTCCAGGGAACTTAGTAAACTATTAAATTTTGTTCTTAGCAGACACTAAGCACAGACAGGCAACACAATAACATAGTTATGAGCTACATTTTTTGTCTATAAATTGCTTTCAATATTGACTAGTTTAGCAATATTGACTAGTTTAACCCTTCACCACACAATCACAACTTTTATCAATCTTGAAAAAGAGGCCTTTTGAAAACATTGTGGAAAAAGAAGAAAATGTAGGTTATCAGCATTTTCTCCTTTTCCCACATTGTTTGCTACACCTCCCAAAGCAAGTTTTAATCATTCAATCAAATTTTTGTCATCTGCAGCTGCTTTCACTTCGAAAGTGTCTGAAATTTTGTCATTTAGTTAAGGGTTAACCCTTTACCAAACAATCCCTGGTTTCCACGACCCTGAGATAGAAGCCTTTAGAAAGCATTGTGGGAAAAAGAGAAAATGGTGGTAACCAGCATTTTCTCCTTTTTCCGCAATGTTTTCTACTCTATCAAGGGCAAATTCAGCCATTTGACCTACCTTTAATTTTGTTGTCTGCAAATTATCTCAATTTGGACCTGTCTAAAATTTTGACGTTTGGTAAAGAGTTAAGAGTGTTGTGTGGTTAAGAATCAATTCCATGCTGAATAATAGATGATTATGCAAACATCTCCTATATTACACATCTTCAAAGAATTTAGTCTCTCGTAGACTACCTATAAAACATTTATTTCTCTATTTACCATTCATAGGGTTTTTCTGCTGAGCCTAGTTATATAGAGATGCCAACCCTAAATGATACTTGGCCGGAATCTTGAAGATGTTTTACAGGAATCTTAGAACATTTTCCGGAATAACATATACATGTACTTAAAATATAATTCTGTTTGCAAATATAGACTTACCAAAGACATGGCCAAAGAGCACTACATACCCACTTCCTCCCTTTACTGGATGGCCTGAGAACTGGCCACAGATTGGTATATTTGCCGATAGATTTCTGCATGACGCAACTATTTTTGGCTGGGGCAGCCATTTTGTCAATTGCCTACGTAGTCGGGTTTACACCTAATGTACTATGAGAACATGTGGAACTTCCGTACAAAATACAGTAAACCAATCTGCCAAAGGGAATCTACTCTAAATGATCGGTAATCAGGCTACATTTCCTTGCATAAAAGCAAGTTTATTACTTTCCTTTTTCTTGGCACAATTGAAAATCATTCTTTGTCAGAATTATCGGAATTTTGATGCCTTAGCTTGTAATGGGGAAATTAGACTTAAAAATTGGTATGATTCTGCAAAAATCGGAATGGTTGGCATCTCTGCTAGTATAGCTCAGTCAGGAAAGTATCATCTTTGCGAGCCAAGGTTATGATTACTATGTGGATCTTACCTTGGCTGATTTGAGCCTGATTTCCAGATTCTTGCGATACAATGGATGCTGCTTATTATTTCCCTTTACATCGTATTTCTTATAGCCAATGAAATATCGTTTTACAAACCACTAATGAATTCAATAATTCGATATGAAACAATAACCACAAACATACTTCCATGTTCCATGGTCAGGTACTGGGATATAGCCTAAAACCTCTGATAATTGATTGGTTATACTGAAACTTTCTGTAAATATTGTTCGTCTATGTTTTTTTCGGTAATAAATCATTACAGATCCTGCACACATCCACGGAGGTATGCATGTTTACCTTCTATTTTTATCCGAAAGGTTGCAACCTTGTTCTATTTTAATCAAAGATGAAATGCTACGAGCAATTGGATTCGTTCAGTTAGGAGCTGTGTGGTAAAGAGCTTTGAATATTGTGCAAGGTACTGGTAAGAGAAAATCCAGGACAGCATAGATAGGTCTGCTGGCAGCTGCTATGTTGTGTTGGTTGTATTGGGGTTTAACCCTTTACTCCATAGATACTCATTTCTACACATTGCTTGTAGGAGCCTTTGGAAAATATTGTGGCAAAAGGTGAAATTGCTCGTCACGAGCAATTTCACCTTTTGCCACAATGTTTTCAATGCTATCAAAAGGTGTCATATACACATAAGAAACGGCATCATCCTTGCTGCTATTTAGGGTCAATTAGAGATACCATAGAAATGCCTTATGAGGTAAAGGGTTAACGCCACTTTAACGGCTATGGTCATATTATGGCGGTCGGTGACGCACATGTGTTTCCTGGCTTTCTCACACCAGTACTAACATTACTTTCTTTCCAAAGCCACCGACTACTTTTCTCACTTGCTTCAGCAGAGGTGAGAGGCAAAAATACGCCGGAAAGAAGGTTTGCCTCAACCGGTTATCAAACTCACAACCACCAGGTCATGAGTCTGACACGCTCGACACTGAGCCACCCCGGCGGGCTGCTATGTTGTGAAAATGATGGTGAAAATGGCCTTAAACATCATACAGACAAACCATCAAAAGGTTTCTGATGTGGGGAAGCTGCTTGCTACAGATAGTTAGGATGTTTACCTGTAATAGCTTGTAACTAAGGTATAAAAAGATTATGTTAACACACATACTTGTGGATGTTAATTACTTATCCTGTGTCACAACACAATGAGAACAACGCAATTCTGCTTTTCTCGGGGCTAACCATGTGAGTCAGTAACTCCCTCAGCGGTGGTTTAATTCATTACCAAATGACAATATTTTAGACTTGTCCAAATTGAAAGCATTTGCAGACGACAAAATAAAAGTGACTGAAAATTTAAGATTTGTGTTGTGAACGGTAGAAAACATTGTGGGAAAAGGAGAAAATGCTGGTTACCAGCATTTTCTCCTTTTCCCTCAATGTTTTCTAAAGGCTTCTTTCTCTGGGGGCGTCAAAAAGTAGGGATTGTGTGGTAATGGGTTAAAGTTCCCTCTGATCAGAACGAACACTGCACAGAGAATGCTGAATGATATGAATCTCTACAGTCTGCATTTTCATAATTCTAAGTAAAGAGCAGATTTCTTTTTCCTTTTCATGCATTGCAAGTCAAATATATTTGAGCAACCTTACGTATGAATACAATATAGAAAAGGAAGGGATGCTGTTAACCTTTATTTTCGTCTTTTTACCCAAAAATATTTTTTCACTCTTTCAAAGATAAATTGTATGATTATGCTACATTTTATTTTGCATGAAAAATTTATTGCTTACTCAGACAAATCTTTGTCTTTGTTGTTTGGTAAGAGCTAACCTTAGGGTTGCAATGCAAGACTCACTGAGCTATTATGGACATTATAGATCAAGCTCAGACTGCATAGAATGCAAAGAGATACCTTTTCCAAAGAAATAAATTTGAAATTGTATTATTCTGATTTTTTACTGTTGGATTGAAAGTTGCATTTTTTAAGTTGTTCAGCATAATCGTTGCTACGAGTTTACAAAACAGAAGAAAATTTCTTATCCAGGTAACTTGAGAGAGATACCCAGGTTAAAGATCCTGGCCAGGTGTGTCAGTAGGTCTGAAAACAATTAACCTGTTAGGCTTATCAGTGCTGACCACTGACACTGCTGGTCTTTCTACACATGTTTCATCCTTGGCTACATGTTTATTTAGGTGTTTACAGCCCAAATATTTGTGAGGTATCCTGTATCCTATTGTGACGTGGTACTTATAATCAAATCATACAGAAGTGATTATTTTTTCCCCATTTTCACCTATTCCTTTGGTTTCTTTAACCCTTTACCTAACATTTCCTGGTTTTTATGACCCTGAGATAGAAGCCTGTTGAAAAAAATTGGGAAAAGGAAGAGATGCTGTTAAACAGCATTTTTCTCTTTTTCCCCACAATGTTTTCTACCTTGCTGGAACAAAATTTCAATTTTTGAGTTATGTTTATTTTGTCATCTGCCAGTGCTTTCCATTTGGACCAATCTAAAATTTTGTCATTTGGTAAAGAGTTAATCCTTGACTCCTTATGACAAAAAAATATTTAAATAGATCTGTCCAGGTTGAAAGCATTTTCAGGCAAGAAAAGTCCATTTGGCTGAGGTGATGGGATTTTGGTTTGGTGGGGTAGAAAACGTGGGAAACAGAGAAAATGCTGGTTACCAGAATTTTCTCTTTTTCCCATAATGTTTTCAAAAGCTTTTTCCTCAAGGTCCGTAGTACTAGCCTACCCAAGCAATAGAGAGTATCAAAGACTCTCAGAAAGAAGGCATATGGAAACAAAATGGGAAAAGGATGAAATGATGGTTACCACCCTGTCCTATATGGTGTAACAAACTTTTTGGGGTACTTGGTAACTTTTATCCGTCTCAAATACATAATTATTTAGTAAAATCATATTCATAGACAAAGCATGTACAGTATTGCCAATAATCCAACGCTTGCTCATTTGTGTGCTTCCTCGGCTCTTCTACTTAAGGCTTGGGCTCTGTTGTACCTTGCATAAGGACATTGCAATCAACACTTTGGCTATAATTGGAGCATTCTGGGTTGCAGAAAAAAAAACTTCTTACTGCATATCAAAGTTTTGTTTGAATGAAACTAAAGTACATCTTTACCACTAGGGAGAAAAATTGCTGTTGTAATCTGTGCATTCTCGTAGCCTTCAGGGGTACAACATAGGAACGAAATGGGTTTTAACCCATTACCACACAATCCCGACTTTTGACACCCCTGAGAAAGAAGCCTTTACTAAACATTGTGGGAAAAGGAGAAAATGCTGGTAACCAGCATTTTCTCCATTTCCCACTATGTTTTCTAACCCTTTACAAAAAAAATTTCAAAATTCAGTCACTTTTATTTTGTTGTCGCCAAATGCTTTTGATTTGGACAAGCCTAAAATATTGTTGTTTGGTAATGAGTTAAAATGAAAATGATAAAAGATGTGTATAGGTACTCAGGTGCCTTTTCGGAATAATGTTGGAATACAAAAAGCATTTCATTAGCAGAAGAACTGAAATGTTGAGGACAAAAATTAACTCCTTACCAAATTTTAGGCCTGTCTTAAACTAAAGTAATTGCAGACAAAAAATTGGAAATTTGTTTTGTGAAGGGTAGAAAACATTATGGGAAAAGGAGAAAATGCTGTTTAAAAACATATTCTCCTTTTCCCACAATGTTTTCAAAAGACCTCTACCTCAGGGTTGTCAAAAGTTGTCATTGTGTGGCATAAAAGGGTTAACTTTAACGGTACAAGTCTTACAAGTCTTCGTTCAGTTTTCCAGTATGTTTTCTTTGAAATAAAAAATTATTGCTGGGTGTCAATTTCAGTTTGAGAGGGTTGTACTAGAGTGAAATTTTAGAGAGTATTTTTGCAGCTGTGGAGAAAATTACATTACCTGCAAAATGGAGTCTAATTGACTCATTTATGTACTCCTGAATGGAAGTTCTAGAGCTAGCTGATTAGACAGCCATAAAACATGCTTCAGTTAACCCATTACCACTCAATCCCTACTTTTGACGCCCCTGAGAAAGAAGCCTTTTGAAAACACTGTGGGAAAAGGAGAAAATGCTGGTAACCAGCATTTTCTCCTTTTCCCACAGTGTTTTCTACCCTTTCCAGAACAAATTTCTATTTTTCAGTCACCTTTATTTTGTCGTCTGCAAATGCTTTCAATTTGGACCAGTCCAAAATTATCTCGTGTGGTAATGAGTTAATGACTGCTATCAACAACAAGTGCAAGGTATGCAGGTTCCAATTCCATCGCTATACAAAATGTATAGCATTTATTTCTTTACCCAACAACAAAATCTTACACTTGTCCAATTCAAAAGCTGCTGCAGACGACAAAATTCAATATGGTTCTGATTGTGTAAGTTGTCCTTTAACTCTGTATCAAACAACAAATTTTTGGACTGGACTAAATTCAAAGCATCTGCAGACATCAAATTTAATCTTGGTAGTATGATGATTTCTGACTTTGATGTAGAAAATATTGTTGCAAAAATAGGAAATGGTAACCATTTTCTCCTATTCCCGCAATGCTTTCTATAGGCTTCTCTCTCAGGGTTGTTAACCCATAACAACACGATCCCTATTTTTGAAGACCCTGAGAAAGAAGCCTTTAGAAAACAATGTAGGAAAAGGAGAAAATGCTGGTAACCAGATTTTCCTCCCTTTCCTGCAATGTTTTATTCCCTTCACAAAACAAATTTCACATTTTCAGTCAATTTTTATTTTGTCGTCTGCGAATGCTTTCGATTTGGAAAAGCCTAACAATGTTGTTTGGTAACAAGTTAAAAGTCGTGATTGTCTGGCAAATAGTTAAGGGGTAAAAGGTTTTCTTCTTTTCCAACAATATTTTTTACCCTGTGCAAGACACATTCCTTCATTTGACTAAGATTTAAGTTTTTCATCTACAAAAATTAAATTCTTTCAACTTTGAAATTTTGTTGTTTGGTTAAGAGTTAACAAACTATTTTACATTTGAGTCAAAATTAGATGTTTGTTTGTCTGGTCACCATAGCGTCAGAAATAAAAAAAAATAGGTTGAATTACCAGGGATTGAGAAAAATACATAATTTGAAACTGTTTTCTTTCTCTCCTATTTCTTATTTTTGTAGGTAACAAAGAATGGAAATTACTGTTCTAAAAACCTTTTTTAACTCTTTACCAAACTACAAAATAATACATGGGTCTCAATTGAAAGCATTTGCAGATGAAAGAATAAATGTGACTAAAAATCAAAATTTGTGTTAGGAAGGGTAGGAAACATTGCGGGAAAAGGAGAAAATGCTGGTTACCAGCATTTTCTCCTTTTCCCACAATGTTTTCTAAAGGCTTCTTTCTCAGGGTTGTTAAAAGTCTGGATCGTGTGATAAAGGATTAAGCCCTTTTCCTTTATAAAAAGAAAAAGAAACAAAACTTGCAAACCAGTAGTAATCAAAGCATTGAGAATGCTGAAGTGGTATTCATCAAGGAAACCCATTGTGTGGAATTAATAGTTTGAAAGAAAAAGAGACATATTGTTCAAATATTGGCTTAAAAGTCAACCCACTAAGCAAATGAATACCTTTTCGGTTAAAGGGAGAGTGCTCATGTACCTTAAAACTATAATTTTGAAATATCTTTAGCCTTTTACATTTAATTTCCAACATTACAATCAATTACTTTGATCGTTAAATATTCATGAGCAATCACATGGAGAAGCACGCAATCATAGGACGAACAAGCCATGGAACGAATTGGTTTGGAATGAAAAAGCAGGCAAATTTGTATCATTGCGCCAATAAAAGGCTATGAGCAATAGAAGCTATTTTCAATAAAAAATAAGTATCTCAACACCCAGTGTATTTTAATATGCCATTTCAAATTACATATCTGAGTGCTACCAAAAACCTCATTTGCCTGAGAAAAAAATGAGTTTAACTGGGTTTATTTCCTTCGGCTTTGCACAAAATAAGATACATGGTTATCAGAATTCAATCTTGAACTCATGGTGGTATTGTCTTCACCAAATACCACAAAAACTGGGATAATTGTATTTCAAATTTACTTACTGGACAGAGGATATCCAAGTTCAGACTGCATTTTTCTGTGCACTCTGATATTGATCTACATTGTCTGCAAAAGGTCAGTGATTCACAAGAAGCAGCTTACAGGATAATCCGACACATTTACTTCAAACACAATTCATTGGACTTTTTTGTGCTCATTATGTGCCATTTCTTCACATGTCAGGACACTCAGTTTTAACCTTTTACCAAACAAACTTGTATAACAATTTACAACATTGTAGAAATGCTTTGAAAACATTGTGGGAAAAGGACATAATGCTGATAAGCTTCCTCCCCCATTTGTCATGTTTTCTAATTTTTCAGAGACACTATGGTTTTTAGTCGCATTTTTTTCTAAAACTGCTATGAATCCAACAGTTTTAATATTTTTGTTTGTGAAAAAGAGTAGAAGTACTCCTACGTAACCAATTACCACACAATCCCTACTTTTGATGCCCCTGACAAAGAAGCCTTTTGAAAACACTGGGGGAAAAGGAGAAAATGCTGGTAACCAGCATTTTCTTCTTTTCCTACAGTGTTTTCTACCCTTCCTAGAATAAATTTCAATTTTTCAGTCACCTTTATTCTGTCATCTGCAAATGCTTTCAATTTGGACCAGTCTAAAATTTTCCCATGTGGTAAAGAGTTAACTCATTACCAAACAACAAAATGGTAGACTGATCCAAACTGAAAACAGTTGCAGACGACAAATTTAGTTGAGCTGAAATGTAGAAAATTGTATCAGAAAGGGTAGAAACTTTGTGGGAAAAGGAGAAAATGCTGGCAACGAGCATTTTCTCCTTTTCCAACAATATTTTCAATAGGCTTTCTTCATCAGGGTCGATAGAACATGGGATTGTGTTGTAAAGAGTAAACAAGAACAATAGTATTTGCTTTAAATGCTAACTGCTTCTGTACCATGTAATGGACATTTTCAAAGAATTATGGATAGGGGAAAGTGCATTAATGCTAAACCGGGTGCTTTACCAAACGAAAAAACTTTAGACTGGTCCTAATTGAATGCGTTTGCAGACAACAAGATAAATGTGATTAAGTAATTAAAATTTGTTTTAGGAAGGGAAGAAAACATTGTGGGAAAAGGAGAAAATGCTGGTTGCCAGCATTTTCTCCTTTTCTCACGATGTTTTCAAAAGGCTTCTTTTGGGTATTAAAAGTCGGCATTGTGTGGTAAAGGGTTAATGGATATACATATATGTAAATGCATTATGCTATTGTGCCAAGCAAGTAGTGCATAATATGGGTGCACTTTGTTTCAGACAAATGTGCTTACATTGACATGCAGAATATCTTCCAATAGCAGAAAGCTTTGACTCAATTGTTGGCCTGTGTGGACAGGGTAGGCTGAACTAGGTTGATACTGTTGTCTCTGCATGTCTTATTCATCAAAGATTCAACCTGTCTGCTGTGACGCATCACAGATCCCAGACGCTAGAGAAAAGTAGGGCTTACACCGAAGCTATTACCCAAGCCTGTAGGAGCTGTTTTAATAAATGGCCTGTGCATAGGTTACATGCTAGCTTATCATAGCTGAACAAATTGCAACAGTTAGCTTTTTATTTAGTAAACATTTTTTTGGTTTGAAATTCAAAGCAACAGTTGTCATATTATGCAAGCAGCCAGGTTTTGTACCCGGCATGCCCAAATTGGATATATAGGATATTTGTTTTTTTTTTTTTCAGTGAAAGATCGAAATTTATTTCATTGAGTGGACACCATCAGTAATATTTTCATGAGTGGTGCAGCATTATTAGGAGATCATGCCTAAACCAAAGCCTATTCACACACGGGGAAGTTGTATGATCAGATTAATGGCCAAAATATTCCCATGTGTGATTATTGTCCTAAAAGATTATTGAATTGTTGCTAAATCGATAAAAATAAAAATATTTTAACCAATGGTGATCTTGAAAGTATTCAGTCATTTTCGGAAGAAACAAAGTTGACGAACAGAAACACCCATATCTTATACCAACCCTCCTGTAAGTGTTGAATGTTGAGGAATGCTCATGATGTATCTAAAATCTTTAAAACAGTCTTAAACACTCACAAAAACTAAATATGCTAATTCACAGTGACTATTAGTAGTACCAGGGGTGTGGCAAAGACTATAGCTGAGATGAAGCCCCCGTCTTAGGTCCTTTGCAGGGCTTCTTTATATTTTGCAATTTTGTTCACATGTGTCTGCCTGGATAGCTCACTGGTAAGCTTACCTGATTCATGGCCTAGCAGTTGCAAGTTTGATACCAGGGCCCATATTCACCAACCATTCTTGAGAATATTCTTAGTCTCTCCAAGGTTTTCTAAATTTGTAACATAACTTCTGATTGGCTAAACTGAATGTTTTAGCCAATCAGAAGTTGTGTTACTTACAAATGTAGAAAATTCTGGAGAATAAGACAAAGAATGGTTGGTGAATAGGGGTCCAGGTTGAGGAAAACTTCTCCAAGAGATTTTTCACCCGTCACCTCTGATGCATAATTATGAGAAAAGTAGTAAATTGGCTTGAAAAGAAACTTGTCTCAGTGCAGATGTTAGAAATCCAGGAAACACTTGCACAGATGCACTGACTGCAATGATATGACCTAAGCTGTTAAAACTTCATTGCTGCAATCAATACAAATGGCATAGCTAGAAATATTGCAAAAATAAAGCCCATATCTAAGACCTTCCCAGCGCTTCCGTGTAGTTTGGCAATTTTGTTTACCAGCTTATTCTAAAAGGCCTACTTCCAAAATTTAATGCAGGGCTCCAGGCATTCTGCCTGGACACAAAATAATGGAGACCTATTTGATAGATTGAGAAAAAAAAAACCTTGATAGATGTGGAAAACACTGAAAATGGCAATAACTAGTAATTGCTCCTTTTCATAGAATGCTTTGAAGGCATTTTACAGCAATAATTGGGTGTAAAAAGCCATGTTGATTTTGTAGCCTGAAACAGGAAAGGTGGAAGAATTATCAAATTACCTTGCATTATAATTGTAGCATAATTTTTGGCCCTTTACCAAACACTCCCTCCTTTTTATAACCCTATAGAATTTAGCTTTAAAAAAACATGGTGAGAAGAGAAAATTGCTTGTAACCAGCAATTTCTGCTTTTCCTACCGTGCTTTTCAACTACTCCATCATTTCATCTGAAATTTAGTTTGTCATCTGTACAATTATGCTATCAATATGGAAGTGTCCAGAATTTTTGTAAAGATTGTTTAATCTTTCAGACTGCTGAATTTTAGACTGATCCATGATGATAACAATATACCAAGTTAATGTGCTGTTATGTGGAGTATAGATGAAGATCAGATTGCATAATTATGTCATGTGATTTTGTCTTGGTCAGAATATTCTTTCCACTATTGGTCCTGAAGCTTGCAGTGCCTGTACTTTGGAGACTTCTCTGGTCAACAAGTAACCAGACAATAAAATGTAGAGTTCCACATTGAAAGCAGTTAACCCTTTACCACACAATGACGAGTTTTAACGCCCTTGAGGAAGAGGCTTTTATAAAACTTTGTGAGAAAAGGAGAAAATGCTGGTAACCAGCATTTTCTCCTTTTCCCACAAAGTTTTCTACCCTGTCAAAGAAATTGCATTATTTGGACCACTATGAAATTATCGTCTTCAAATGCTTTTGAGTTGGATAGGTCTAAAACTCTGCTGTGTGGTAAAGGGTTAAAGACAACACACCAATGGGACTCAGATGACACTATCTGTAGTGTATTACCTGCCTATTACCTGTGGGATAGAAAACAGTGTGGAAAAAAGTGAAAATGTTGCTTATCGGCAGTTTTCCCACAATGTTTACCAAAAAGCCTTTCGTCTCGGTGTTCTGAAAACACAGGATTGTTTTGTGGAGGGTATATAATTATATAGGACATTTCTACCTTGAATTCTTGTAGATCTTGTGATTTTAACCCTTTTCCAAACGACAAATTTTAGACTCTTCCAAACTCAAAGAGTTTGCAGACTACAATTTCAAATTTGATAAAAATGGCATAAAGTTCTCTAAATGGGTAGAAAACACTGTGGGAAAAGGAGAAATTGCTCGTTACGAGCATTTTCTCCTTTTCCCACAGTGTTTTCAAAAGACTTGTACTGAAGACACGTAAAAACAAGGGCTTGTTTGGGAAAGGGTTAAGCCAATAAAACTCAATGTACAGGTTTGATTGGGTGACAATTAGTTTGTGTTGTGAATATCGCTTGTGGTTCTATAGTACATTTGTTTGCTATTTCAGCACTAAGTAAATGAGGTTACATTTTCATGGTAAACAAAGCCATTTTAGCACACTTTCAAAGCATTTTTGACAGCAGTATCTCTCGAAGTATCGGACAGTGTAAGGATCAGAGTGCACTTTCTGTTCTCTGCAGTCTGTGTTTGGATCCACAAAAGCTTCTTGCGTGGCTTAGAATAGGATTTTAGTAATATATCAAACAGAGATCCAGAAAGAGGGAGTGATTTTGATTTCAAAATTGAAAATATTTATAATTCTCTTCTAAACTCTATGTTGTGGGTACTCATTAAAATCGTCTTATCAAGACGATTTTAATGAGTACCAGCAACATAGGGTTTGGAAAAGAAATAATGGATATAGAATGCTATAACTTTCTATTATCTGAAGGTGACCTATATATAATGATACAATGTGACACTGAAGGAGAAAAATGGATCAAATGGTGAAAGAAATTGGAATGTTACCATTTATTATGGTAGACTGTGGGTAAGAGACTTGTATTTCTTTTTTTCTATTCATAAGTTGCTGTTACTAAAACAGTTCACTACTATTTTCTCATTTGACCATCATTTCCTTGTTTTGCCTCATTGATTTCAAAAGAGGTCTGCAACAAAACAAGAAGAGTAGGCTGTAGATGTGACATACTACATTAGGTGTTTACCAGATATCAAAATTTTGGACTGGACCAAATTGAAAAAGCATATGCAGACAACATACAAAACAGACAAAATGATTATTTCTGTCTCTAAGGATTACGATCCCTAAGTCATTCGTAATTGTAGTGAAATGTCAATGTTTTCATAAAGTCTATTCGGCCAATTTTGGCAGCTTTCTTTTAACCCTATTACCAAACGACAATATTTTAGACTGGTCCAAATTGAATGCATTTGCAGATGACAAAATAAAAGTGACTAAAAATTAGAAATTTGTTTTGTGAAGGGTAGAAAACATTGTGGGAAAAGGAGAAAATGCTGGTTACCAGCATTTTCTGCTTTTCCCACAATTGTTTTCTAAAGGCTTCTGTCTCAGGTGTGTCAAAAGTAAAAAGTAGGGATTGTGTGGTAATGGGTTAATATAAAAGTTAGGGGCTGTAAGCTCACTAACTCATCGCTAAATATAGTGTAACATCAACATTTAAGGCTATTCGGCCAATTTGACAGCAGCTTCTGCCTTGTAATATGAGAACCGGGGGCAGTAGACCTTAGTAGAGTAGAAAACATAGTCAGAAAAGGAGAAAAATACTGCTTGCCAGCATTTCTACTTTGCCACAATTTTTTTTGAAGCTTTGGCTTTGGGAGTTGTTTAAACTTACACTTTTGTGGTAAAGGATCAAGTCATGAATTGCTTCTTTTCTCTTTCAAATTGAAAGCTTTTGCAGACGCAACACATCATCCAAAAGTTCGACTGTAACCTTTGAGCATCATAATTTTGAGAAGTGGTTTAATATTCACATTGATCAATTGTCCAGACAAAAAATAGTAACTGTTGACTCGTCCATATTGAAATGATTTTTAATAGCAATTTAATTAATTCCCACACAATCCCTACTTTTGACGCCCCTGAAAAAGAAGCCTTTAGAAAACATTGTAGGAAAAGGAGAAAATGCTGGTAACCAGCATTTTCCCCTTTTTCCAAAATGTTTTCTACCCTTCACAAAACAAATTTCAAATTTTCAGTCACTTTTATGTTGTCGTCTGCAATTCCTTACAATTTTGACATACCTTAATTTTGTCGTTTGGTAATGGGTTAAAGGGTTGCTTGAGTGATGGGAATTGTCTTCGAAAGGGTACAAAACTTGTTGAACAAGCAGAAAATACTGGTCACCAGGGTTGTATCCTTTTTCTTTTCTGTTTAGAAAATCCTTTCTCCTCAAGGTCATTAAGACATTAAATTTTTTGGTGAAGTTTTAAAACCAGTCATCTGTGTCAAGTAACTGTGAGAAATCAGCGAACTTTGGTAAGTCTTTATGCATTTTCAATGGTATTGATTGAGAATTTATAACAATGTTACCATTTGTTTGAGCAATTTAATCCATTTATTGTAATAAAAAGGTCTGGTTGTGAAGTAAATGATATTGTATTACCAAAAGGAAACAAAATAAGTATTGAATCATCAAACCACATGACGGAAAATAGGACAAGAAAGGGGGACGCTTGTTTCTAGCTCAGCAATTTTATTTCCAAGATTTTGTTCTGCCATACAAGTCTCTAGAGTCCTGCATGTCATAATGATGGAAGGTTAACCCATTACCACACAATCCCTACTGTTGATGACCCCTATATAGAAACCTTTTGAAAACTTTGTGGGAAAAGGAGAAAATGCTGGAAACCAGCATTTTCTCCTTTTCCAACAATGTTTTCCACCCTGCTGAAAACAAATTTCAATTTCTGAGTTATGTTTATTATGTTTTCTGCAAGTGCTTCCATTTTGGACCAGTCTAAAATTTCGTCATTTGGTAAAGGGTTAATGGTTCACAACCTGAAGGCATATAGAATTATAAGTCTCTAAAACAGAAGTAATTCTGTTCTTACTTCTAGATGAAAAATGTTAATTAGCTATTTGGAAATCTTATTGATAAAAATTCCAAAACACTATTTCAATTCAAGATCAAACTGCGTGTTAAAAGCTGCTAGATTTTTTTTATAGATCACCATTCACAAAGGCATCCTAAACATCCTCTATCCCTTTACCTCACAACCCCGAGTTTTAACGACCCTGAGGAGTAGGCCCATTGAAAACATTGTAGGAAAAGGAGAAAATGCTGGTAACCAGCATTTTCTCCTTTTCCCACAATGTTTTCAAGACTATCCGATTCAAATCCAATCATTTGTGCCATACAAATTTTGTTGTCTGCAAGTGCCGTCAATTTGGAACTGTTCAAAATTTTGTCGTTTGGTAAAGAGCTATATCCTAGGAGTTACATTTCTGCCAAAGGATTTAATAATCTCAAGGAATAAGGCATTTGGAAACATCCCTGAAAAATAATCGAATGCAACCCTTTCCCAAATGACAAAATTTTAGACTGGTCCAAATTGAAAGCACTTGCAGACGACAAAATTAGTGTTACTCAAAATGCAAAATTTGTTTCCAGCAGGGAAGAAAACATCGTGGGAAAAGGAGAAAATGCTGGTTACCAGCATTTTCTCCTTTTCCCACAATGTTTTTTAAAGGCTTCTCTCTCAAGGCTGTAAAAACCAGGGATTGTTTGGTAAAGGGTTAAATAAGCAATATAAGTGTTTCCTCTGTTCTTTCTGAATAGGTCTTTGAGGTTAAATGTTTGAATACCTGTTCTGAAGAGTTCATTCTGCCAGGGTGTGTAAGGGTTCACTTGCCAAAAACCAGGTTTTATCAGATATGAGAGAAGCACAGATGTTGGTTCAGGTTCAATCTCTTGTGCTGATATTGACTGGAGATTGGGAATATTTAATGAGTTCTTTTGTGGTAGATTGAACAATGAACATGCTCCTTGAAGGATTGATGTGGATTTATTACATGTATTTTGTTATATGAGAGTATTCCCCTTTTAATTAATGTGAAATTTATGTGAGAAAACTGCAGAAAAGGTAATGCTTTAAACTCATTACTAAACGACAAAATTTTAGGTTTGTCCATATCGAAAGCATTTGCAGACGACAAAATAAAAGTGACCCAAAATTTGAAATTTGTTTTGTGAAAAGTTACCAGCATTTTCTCCTTTTCCCACACTGTTTTCTAAAGGCTTCTTTCTCAGGGGCGTCAAAAGTAGGGATTGTGTTGTAATGGGTTATTTATATGATCAGAGCTCCAGATATAGAGGGAGTGATTTTGATTTCAAAGATGAAAATTTAAATAATTCTTCATTAAACCCTATGTTATTGGTACTCAATAGAATAGTCTCATTGAGACGATTCTAATGAGTACCCAAAACATAGGGTTTAGAAGAGAAATAATGGATCTAGAATACCATCACTCACGTTTTATCTGGACCTGATATGATACACCTTGTTTGCTTGATTTATAAATCCTTTTGGCGTTATTGGTTGAAATTTAAGCTACTTTTTATAAAAAAAAATAAGATTTAAGAATTCAGCTTTACAAAAGTTATGATGTAAATGGATATTGTGCACCAAAAGAACTACTAACCACTTGAACAGGATTTTAAATCAAACAAACTGGAAATTATTATGCAAATGGGTATCATTTACCAAAAAGGGCTCATATTTAGTCCTTGAAAAAGGATATTGTGTGTGAAGATTATGAATGAGACATGCTTTTAAGGGAGTGTTAGGGATTTAGGGAAGGATTATCAAGGTAATCTGTTATAAAGGTCATAATCCGTAAACAAACAGTGCTATATTTCATCTGTCCTAAGGATGAAGGTTTTCCGATACAGCATAGGAAAAGGAGACCGTAATCAGCATAAATTGTTCGCTCTATTCTTTCAGTGTATAAGACAAATCCAGTCATGTTTGGCACATTTGTATTGTTGTCTGCTTGTCCTTTCAATTTGGACATGTCAAAGTTTGTGGGCTGATTGAGTTTATCAGTGACCTGCTCATAGACATTTTTGTTACCTTTTTTCCAAAGCAAATACTCAAAATTATATTGTTTGATAAATGAAAAATTGCCGTGGTCAAGATTTGGAAACAAAATATTTATACAACCAGAACATAAGCAGCAGACAAGGGTACATAAATTTTTCATTAGTTTGAATGATGAGCAGAAATGAAACAAAATTTGGGGTTCATTGACTTCTTCAAAACAGAATTGTGCATAAAATTGGGTGAAATACTTATACAATTATTTGAGTCTATCTAGAGTAGTAGTGATATAAACTTGTAAGTTGTTTGTAACGTTGACATTATCCAAGAAAGTTTAATTCCATTGTACAGCTCTCACTGACAATAAAATAGAGAAACTAAATTTTATGACAGTGTCAAAGGGATTTTATTGCCAAAGAATTTGTAAGGTAAGGGATTAAAATTTAAGTCGAAAGGTTAAGAAGTGCCCTGCCATGTGTCTCATTGACCCTTTACCAGACAACAAGATTTTAGATCTGTCCGATTTGAAAGCACTTGCTGATGACAGTTTAAATGTTCCACATATGAAATTATTTTTCTTTGATAGGGAAGGAAACAATGTGGATAAAGGAGAAAATGCCAATAACCAGCATTTTCTCCTTTTCCCACAGTGTTTTCTAAGGTAAGCCTTCTCTTTCAGGGGTTTTCAAAGTCGTCATTGTGTGGGAAAGGGTTACATGGTTCGACATATTAACCCATTACCACACAATCCCTACTTTTGACGCCCCTGAGAAAGAAGCCTTTTGAAAACACTGTAGGAAAGGGAGAAAATGCTGGTAACCAGCATTTTCTCCTTTTCCCCCAGTGTTTTCTACCCTTTCCAGAACAAATTTCAATTTTTCAGTCACCTTTATTTTGTCGTCTGCAAGTGCTTTCAATTTGAACCAGTCTATAATTTTGTCGTTTGGTGATGGGTTGGGTAGGATTATTGGTAGAATGGAGCCTGGGGTGAGGGAGAAAGGCTAACATAATAAATTATATACATTTTTTCAACTCTAGCATGTTAGCTCCAAAAACTGGTAGCCCGGGCTTTGTATGATCCCTTTACCAGACAACAAAGAATGTTACATTTTTCGAAATTTAAAGCATTTTCAGACAGCAATTTAAGTTTGGCCCAAATGATAGGATTTGTTATTCATAGGGTAGAAAACATTGTAGGAAAAGGAGAAATTGCTTATTACATTTTCTCCTTTCCCATATTGTTCTCTGACCTTTCGTTGACAAATTCCAACTTTAACTGACAATAAACTTTAGTACTGGTCCATAATTCAAAGCATTTGCAGTTGACAAAATGAAGGTGGCTCAAAAAATGAAATTTGTTTTGGAAAGGGTAGAAAACATTGTGGGAAAAGGTGAAAATGCTGATCACAATGTTTTCCAAAGCTTTTTATTCAAGGTCTATAGAACTCTGAATGGTGTGGTAAAGAGTTAAGAAGGATTTTGAAAATATTGTTCAAAAAGGAGAATACAGGCATTTTCTCCTTTTCCAAAATTTTTTTTCTACCCAGTCAAGAACTAATTTCACCCTAACGGATACCTTAGTTCGTTGTCTTGTGAAAGAGTTAAATGAATCTAAGGAAAAAGCCTCCATTATGGAAAAAGGAGAAAATACTTGTAACTAACAGTTCCTCATTTCCTAGCAACATTTTCTACCCTTTCAAATACATTTCTTATAATTTGAGCTAGGTCTTCATTTTATCTGCCTTCTGCAAAAGGTTTGAGTTTGGACAAAAGTGTAAGATTATGTGTTATAAGGTAGAATAGAGTTGAAACACAGTTGAAACAATCTTTTAGATACCTTGATAATGGGAAAGTCGATATTAATCCACAGCAGGAGATACCATCAAGGAGACTGTAAATTGACTAGTATTGATTATGTACACAAACTTTGGTGTGTCTGTGTGGCTAACACACCCTGTGTATAAAGGTGACTCTATGTATGTAAGCCAATTTTCTAATACCGATTTAGTAGTCTACAGTAGACCAACTATATCAGCACAATATTGACTTAAGGTTTATATGCAAAAATTGGAAAATAGATGAGACAAAAATATTCTGTTGCTCAGTTTGTGTAAACTTCAGTGGATATGGATATGGTGAGATTTTTTTTTTTATCAAAGTAGCACACAGTGATTTGTTTCTTTGCACATGTTCCACTTGGATTGATATTTTTTTAATGTGATATTCCTATGAATTTGTGGCCTATCTCACTTGGATTTAGCAAAAAAGAGGTGGATAGCTTTGAAATAACTAGGGGTAAGTCTAAATGCTTTATTTGGAACAAAGTACTGCTATTACAGCGCTATATAGAAAAGTAGTAGTGGATAGAGTCCTGAATTTTGAAAATCCTGAGAAATCTTTTGAAAACATTGTGGGGAAAAGGGGATAATGTTGGAAACAAACATTTTTTTTTCCGTTTTCCACAATGTTGTCTTCCCCTCAAAACAAACCTTTTACAATTGTTGCCATTCAGCATATCTTGGGTGTAGTACAGATAACTGTCCCCAAAGACGATGTTACTTTTTGACTGGTCGCCTCTGGTCCGTGATTTTTCCAAGATAAACATGTAAATGACTTCTACAAGCTTTTTATGTCATGAATGGTTTAACAATTTGTTTTTTGTCATGTTTAGTACTAAAAGTTATTTGCATTTTGCTGCAATACAGATAAAACCGACGAACCAGAAAGTCAGTATAGCCTTCTATATTTGTTACCGGAAAATTTACGATGGACTTGAGATGGTACGGTGTTCAGTAAATGTCCAAATATGAAAAAGATCACTAATCTTGGGTGGTGGGAGCCCGGCTGTAACTGGTGGATTGATATGTGATCGGTACATTCATTTTCCGGAAATATGACGGTTTACCGTTATGAAAATTGTAAGGCTCCTCTAACAAAAGAAAAATCTAGTGTCAATTTTCTATTAAAATCATCTTACTACATTTCATTTGACAAGCAGTTCATACATTTCATTTTCAATGTGGTTTTATCATGTTCCAACTGAAATGTTCATCGACATGTAGACAGAATGTGAATAACTTCATCAAGGTTGTTCATGTTGTTGAACCACCGTCAGTGGTGTGCTATATATAGAATCACATAATTCTCCATTCAAATGGAAATGGCTTTAATGCGGACAAGGTTACATGTAGATACGGAATTGGCCAAGTTGTGACATGTATTGTGGCCACATTTGCAATAGTTCGCAGTCTGCAAATGCTTTCAATTTGGACGAGTCTAAAATTTTGTCATCCGGTAAACGATTAACCCTCTACCACAGAGTGCAAACTTTTAATGACATTGAGAAAGAAGTCGTTAGAGAACAATGTGGGAAAAGGAGAAAATGCTGCTTACCAGCATTTTCTTCTTTTACCACAGTTTTCTACCCTATCAAATGAGAAAATGGTATTATTTGAACAACATTGAAATTGTCATCTGCTAATGCTTTCAGTGTGGACAAGTCTCAAGTTCTGTAAAGTGGTAAAGAGTTAATTCTGGTTTTAAAATCAATTACCAACTAGCAATTTGAACTTCAACAGCTGTTAGATTTGCACATCAAGAATGTTTAAGTTTTTGTCATGGTCAGTTTCGACTACTTGAGCTCAGTTTGCTTCCTGATTGCATGCAATCATTGAAAAATTCCGAACCTGGACCTTTTTGAATTTTCGTTTTTTTATTGTAGCATCTGCTATCTGATATCGGCAATGCTCCCTGAAAGCTGTTAGTATTGTAACAGGGGAAAGTGCAGACGAAAACCATCCTAAGTTCCGTCTGGTTCTTTAACTCTTTCCCACAGGACAAAATTTTAGACTTGTCCAAATTGAAGGCATTTGCAGACGTCAAAATACAAATGACTTAAAATTTGAAATTTGTATTGAAGAGAGGAGAAAACATTGTGGGAAAAGGAGAAAATGCTGGTTACCAGCATTTTCTTCTTTTCCCACAATGTTTTCAAGAGGCTTCTTTATCAGGGTCTTCGAAAGTCGGGATTGGGTGGTAAAGGGTTAACATGCTCAGTGTATAGCACTGTCAGTCCGTCACATGGAACCTCGGTTTACTGTCTCCACTGAAAGACTATTGATATTTTGATGGCCAGCCGTGGGAATCGAACCCACACCCTCATGTTCATCAATCTTAACGCTCTACCCACTGAGCTATGCAGGCTTGTCAACCATTTTACACTTTGTTCTGACAGTGCAAACCCTCTGATTGGTCAAAATGTTGTCCCAGCCAGCCAATCATAAATCTCAAATAGAACATTGGGACATAGTACATGTTACATTACTAACTCATTGACACTGTTAACCCTTTACCAGACAACAAAATTTTAGCTCTGTCATAATTGAAAGCATTTGCAGACGACAATTTCAGTGTGGCTCAAATGGTGCAACTGTGTATTGATAAGGTAGAAAACATTGAGGGAAAAGGAGAAAATGCTGGTTACCAGCATTTTCTCCTTTTCCTGCAATGTTTTCAAAAGGCTTCTTTTCCAGGGGCGTCAAAAGTAGGGATTGAATGGTAATGGGTTAAAAAAAAAAAACCTTCTCATTCACAAGAAGAATATCCTTCAAAAAGGAGTGCCACAGTGCTAGTGTGGGAAATTACCTGAGACAACAACAACAACATGGTCTTTAGCCCTTCTGTATACATGTAGCTGTCCCTATGTCAAACTGTCAATTGATGTGTAATTGTCAGAAATGGGGCAATGACTAAAACTAGGGTGTATTTTATTGTTGGCTGTGTGACATGCAGTAATTAACCAGTAATTATAAATTTCCTTTCACAAATAACTTGTGTCCTGTCTAACCTGTTGTGATCAATAGAGTTAGTTCTCTGTTGGTGGAAGTGATGTGTGTTTTAGTGACCCTGATGAAAAAAAAAAATGGGGAAAAGGAGAAAAAGCTGGTTACAGTGTACCAGTATTTTTCTCTTCTTCCAAGAAGGTTTTTGTACACTTTTCACAGACAACTAGTACCACCAACTCAGATATTTAAATTGCTGCCCACAAAACACTTTCACTGTAGACCTGACTAAAATTCTGCCGTATTGCTACAGAGTTAATGTCAAGTTCATAGCCCCACATTTCTTGCAACGCTGAATTGAAAATTGGTTAGAATGTCTGTCTCAATAAAATCTCACATGAGTCTGCATTTAATGCTTGTTCCGAATCTAACTGTCATCTCAAGTCAGAACGACTTCAAAATTGGTATGCATGTTTGTTGTGATATTACCGCGCACTATGTTCAAGAACAATAACTCTACCTAGCATTGATTTTGAGTAATTCCACTTTGATCTTTATTTAAATAGTATCGTTTCCTTGTCCAGAGTGGAATTTTGAAGTCTCAAGTCAAATTGTTTGTTGCATTGCCTATCCTTTGCAACTATTTTACCTCCTTTACAACTTGCACTGGGATTGCATATCTTGCGACAACTGTGCCGCTCTTGTTTCATCATCATTAGCCCTTGAACCTCAATATTTGGTAATTATGATCTTTGTTGTCGACCTTTGCACTCAATACCTTTTGCTTAGTACTCAGGTGAGTGATATAGGACCATCGTGGTCCTCTTGTTAGCACTTTGATTTTCCTCAGTACCTGCCCTGAAAAGGTCCCAAATTGATTTTTCAGGAAAAGGAGAGAGAGGATGGTGCTTTGCAGTGTTCCCATGAGGGACCCTGTCCCTCACATTAAAGGAATCCCTGGGTCCAAATCCTTTTCCATTGTAGTTAAAAAATTCAATCCAGGATATGCTGCAAGTTTACCCAAGTGTGTTTGTTTAACCCATTACCACACAATCCCTACTTTTGACGCCTCTGTGAAAATAGCCTTTTGAAAACACTGTGGGAAAAGGAGAAAATGCTGGTAACCAGCATTTTCTCCTTTTCCCAAAGTATTTTCTACGATTCCCAAACCAAATTAATTTTTCGGTCACCTTTATTTTGTCGTCAGCAAATGCTCTCGATTTGGATGTGTCTAAAATTTTGTCATTTGGTAATGAGTTAAATAAATGTCCCACAATTGGGACAAGTTTGAAAAACCTCCCTAACAGCATTTAGTTAAAATTGATGTATTGGTATTTTAATTGCCATCTGTTGACAGGGAAAGTGTTGGGAAAGAAACAATGATGAATAGGGCCATTTATCTACACCAAATCTAATCTTTTCTGTCAATCTTTCAGTAATTATCTGCCTTTCCTTACTGTGCTCCTATCTTTCTTTTTTATCTGGTTTAAAAAAATTCTGTCTACTCTTTATGGCTTTTGTAATGAATCTCTATCATCCCTACACCACACAATCCTGTGTTTTAACCCTGTGCTCCATAGATACTCATTTTTGCACATTGCTTGTAGTAGCCTTTGGAAAACATTGTGGCAAAAGGTGAAATTGCTCATGACGAGCGATTTCACCTTTTGCCACAATGTTTTCTATGCTATGAAATGGTGTCGTATACCCATGAAAAACGGCTTCATCCTTGCTGTTATTTAGGGTCAATTAGAGACACCATAGAAATGCCCCTATGGGGTAAAGGGTTAACTCCTTACGGAACGACAAAAATTTCGTACTTGTACAAATTGAATGCTATTGCAGACGACAAATTATATGTGACTCAAATGATAAAATTTGTTAGTGACAGAATAGAAAACGGATTACCAGCATTTTTTCCTTGTCCCACAATGTTTTTAAAAGCTTTCTACACCAGGGTGGTTAAAAGTCGGGCCTCTGTGGGAAAGATTTAACAACCCTGAGGAAGAAAGCTTTGAAAATATTGCAGAAAAAGGACAAATTGGCAGAATCCAGCATTTTCTCCATTTTCCACTGTTTTCTACCTCCTGTTCTCTGGCAAATTATCGCTATCACATGCAAAAATCATTCAAACTGGACTAGTCTGAAATTTTGTTGTTTGGTAAAGACATTCATGAATTGACATAAATATAATGTCATTACCTTCACATAATGATTTTTTTTCACCTCTCAAAATAATTTCAATGAGTGATCTGCACACTATTGCAGTTTTTTACCAACTTCTTTCAATAATTTAAGTGAAATGGTTCTATTGCTGACTGCTCAACTCTACCAAACTACAAAATTTTGGACTGGTACAAATTCAAAACATTTGCAGATGTCTAATGGCAAATTATATGTAACTGAAATAATCATAATTGTTAGCAAAACTATTGAAAACCCAGTGGGAAAAGGAGAAAATGGTTACCAGTATTTTGTTTTCATTTTAACCCATTACTCCATAGATACTCATTTCTACGCATTGCTTGTAGGAGCATTTGGAAAACATGGTGGCAAAAGGTGAAATTGCTTGTGACGACCAATTTCACCTTTTTGCCACAATGTTTTCTATGCTATCAAAAGGTATATACCCATAAGAAACAGCTTCATCCTTGCTGTAGGGTCAATTACAGATACCAAAGAGATGCCTTATGGGGTAAAGGGTATTTCCGTAGGGTTTCTAAAAATTAATGAGGGATTCTATGGTAAAGAATTCGGATTTTAGATTTGTAATCGGGTTTTAGATTTGTAATTAGCAAATCCCAGTTTGATCTCTTTCTGGAATTAATGATCATTTTCAGACAGTGAATTGGATATTATGACAGATTACGCTTTACCAGACGACAATATTATAGACTTGTCCAAATTAAAAGCATTTGCAGACGACAAAATAAAAGTGACTGGAAATTTGAAATTTGTTTTGTGAAGAGTAGAAAACATTGTGGTAACCAGTATTTTCTCCTTTTTCCACAGTGTTTTCTAAAGCCTTCTTTCTCAGGGGTGTCAAAAGTAGGGATTGTGTAGTAATGGGTTAACTCTTTACCACACAAGCACTTATATAGGCTTGTCCGAATTGAAGTTTTTGCGCACAAAAACTTGAATTAGCTTGAAAGATGGAGATTGTCTATGATAGGATAGAAAACATTGAGTTAAATGGAGAAAATGCTGGATACAAGCATTTTCTCCTTTTACCACAATGTTGTCAAAGGCTTTTTTATGGGGTCGTTCCAACTTGTCGTTGAGTGGCAAAGGCTTAAGACAGCCAGTAAAACCAATAGAAGTTTTCATCCTTGATATTATGACCAAAATAATAATGTTTGTCTTTGTCAACAGTGTTGCAGCAAAGTTAACAGTGCAGATCAAACGCTAGACAGCATGTTTAGTAGGACTATATGATATTGATCTACAATAGTCGCGAAGGCAAATAAAGCTGTAAAGGCGGGATTGACCCATTACCACACAACCCTTACTTTTGACGACCCTGAGAAAGAAGCCTTTAGAAAACATTGTGGAAAAAGGAGAAAATGCTGGTAACCAGCATTTTCTCCTTTTCCCACAGTGTTTTGTACCCTTCACAAAACAAATTTCAAATTTTCGGTCTCTTTCATTTTCGATACTTGCGATTTGGACAAACCTACAATTTTGTCGTTTGGTAATGAGTTTAACATTTTACCAAACATTAAAATTTAAGACTTGTCTATATTGGGAAACTGTTGCAGGTGGCAAAATAATTGTGCCCTCAGATTTGATAGTTTTTGAAATGACAAAACACATTGTCTACAAAAAAAAAGAGATAATGCTGGTTACCAGCATTCTCTCCTTTTTCCCTTATTGCTTTGAAAATTCCTTTTGTCTGCATTGTTAAAACTTGGGATCGTGTGGTACAGTGTTAACTCTTTACCAAACGACAAATTTCTTGACTGGACCAAATTTGAAACATCAGCAGACAACAAATTAAATCTTGGTTACATGATGATTTCTGACTTTGATGGTAGGAAATATTGTGGAAAAAATGTGTTACCAGCATTTTCTTCTTTTCCCACAATGTTATCTATAGGCTTCTTTCTCATGGTCGTTAACAGTAGGGATTGTGTGGTATTAAGAATTAACTCCCTACCACACAGTCCAGACATACAAGACCCTCATGAAGACTTTTGGAAACATTGAGAGAAATGAAGAAAATGTAGGTGTTTTTCACCCTTTGAAAGACTAATTTGGTGTTTTTAGGAATGTTTATTATGTTTTCAGCAACTTCTATAGATTTGGACAGCAAAAATTCTAACTTGTGGGAAAGAGTTACATGTAGGTTTAATTGTTGAGTCATAATTTTATGATTCCTCAACAGATCAACAAATTTGCACAGACTGAAATTCACTTAGGTAACATGTTAATTATTACACCTATTTAAGCCCCTAAGGTAATTAACTTACAGCCTTGGGGATTTAGGACATTTTTTTAGTACAAATGATTAAGTACCTGTTTAACCCCCCAACTTTTTAATGTGCACCCATTGGCTACTGTAAAATTGTGTCAGCAGTTTTATTGTACTGTATTATGTTTCACCCTTAGAGTTAACTCATTACCATATGACAAAATTTAAGGTTTGTCCAAATCGAAAGCATTTGCAGACAACAAAATAAAAGTGACAGAAAAGTTGAAATTTGTTTTGGGAAGGGCAGAAAACCTTGTCAGAAAGGGAGAAAATGCTGGTTACCAGCATTTTCTCCTTTTCCCTCCATGTTTTCTTAAGGCTTCTTTCTCAGGGGCGTTAAAAGTAGGGATTTTATGGTAATGGGTTAACCTTTAACCACACGATCCAGTCATTTCTAGGGTTCACCAGTATTAGGCTATAGTCTCAATAATGAGAAGCTCCGATGATCTTTTTCACATTTGGACATTTACTTTACACTGTACAGTCTCAAGTCCATCGTAAATTTTCCGGTAGCAAATACAGAGCGCAATACTGACCTTCTGTTTGGTCGGTTTTATCTGTATTGCAGCGAAATGCAATTAACTTTTAGTACTAAACATGACCAAAAACAAATTGTTAAACCATTCATGACATAAAAAGCTTGTAGGAGTCGTTTACAACATGCTTATCTTGGAAATATCATGGATGAAATTTATCGTGCATGGTGGCCATTTTGTATGTTTTCGGGAACTTAAACAACTCCAGTAAATGATGAAATGCATGGGTTTTTCTCATGATCAGCGTTTGAATTGAAAATATTTGTATTACAAACCAGGGAATATTGAACACACAAGCAACAGGTATGTTTAGATCCTAGTTTTGTGCTCTATTTGCGAAATTGTAAGAGTTCAAACTTGCGCACAAAATCTGTGCGGAACTTTTAACTGATTTTGTCGGGACTGTCTCTGTACCCAGAGGCGACCAGTCAAAAGGTAACATCGCCTTCGGGGACAGTTATCTGTACTATATTAGGCTAGTGCTCTAATGGGTCTACTCCCAGGACACAGTCCACAAAAAGCCAGGTGGATCTAGTGTGGCTCGTATCTGTGGCATTCAGTTTACGAGGCTTACATTTTACCACCGAGCCACACAGGACAATGAACTTGATATTAACTATGTAGCAATACGACAGAAACCGCACAAGAGCAACTTTGAACTTGCCATGATATAGTTGTTACTTACTGATTGAAAAAGTTTTGATGAGTTTATTTGGTGGTCTAAGGGTTAAGCTGCTAAAAAGCCAGAGTTCCAACTTGCAGGATGAATGGCATAGAATGTAGATTGAGTGTATCAGACTTGTACATGTGTTTGTCATGCTATAGTTATGCCTCATAAAAATACCACAGCCTCCATCTTGTAGACAGGTGCATTATGGGGAAAGGAAAAGTGCTTACATTTATTTTACTTGATTATCCTAAAGATGTGTAACTTTCAAGAGATGTATCCCAAATTGCCAAGTAAAATAAATGGCACATGTCAGCCCTGCAGTTTTCAAAGAGAACATCAAGATATTTCCATAGCCCCCATACTTGTGTGTTTTTATTGCCAAAAACTTTGACAGTTTCTGATACCTCTGAGTCAGTTATTTTACTGCAAATATAACTTCAAACAAGGGCTTAATACTGCTATCAAAATGGAAGAACAGAAGAGTAGAATGGTAACCCACAAAATATTTTTGACGTAGTATATTTTCCTTTTTCTGCTGTTCTTTCAATGAGACAGCCACTGCGAGTGGACACCTGCATGTGGTGGGCTAAAAGTTATTCAATTTGATGTACTGTTATACAGAAATGGTAGGATTAACCCTAGTTATCACGACCTTGGAAAAGAAGCCTTTTGAAAACATCATGGGAAAAGGAGAAAATGCTGGTAACCAGCATTTTTTTCATTTCCCATGATACCGTAATTTGCGTATGTTTTGGGACACCCAAAAAATTGGGACACCATCAAAAATCGCGAAAATAATTATTTTTCATGACCCAAAGATTTGGGACATACTAAAAAATACAAAGCGAGATCGGTATTTTTTTGTTCCAAAGAATTGGGACAGTGAATAGCTATTTAGAGAAAAAGAAAATCTGTCAATCTGTTTGAAAACGTTTGTTTGCAAATATTTATTTCGGCTTCCGCGTAGTTTTATTTCTCCACACGTAACGTCGTAAGCATGCTTCCCAACCCTCACGATTTCAATGGCAGTTACCTGATTCAAGACAAAAAAACGATCACCTGACAGTCTTATTTAAACCCTAAATCAAACAGAAATCCGACGTAAGTGTAAAAAGGGTGTGATAAACTTCTATCCAAGATCCATAACGTGTGTACATCCGAAGTTGACAGAATTGACACGCGTGTAATTCATGGTCAATCGAGTTTAATGTCTATAAATAGAATTTCAAGGTACACAGTTTTACCCAAGGTTTATCGATCGAAGATCGACGAACCAATCAAATTTGAGATCGGTCAGAGTAGGTACTTGTCAGAGTGGAATTTACGTCACCTCACGTACATATAAGGAGGTAAGATATGTTGTGAATTTATCTATGCAACGCACAATAACATCTTCATCGCGATCCAAAGACGCAGACAATAATGAGTGACAAATTAATAATCAACAAAAATAATGAGAAAAAGCGAAGTTTTAAACTCTTAGTGCTCAGATTGATCGGTGGAATTCCAATCTGTCTAAAAATAGATAACCCTGCAAACCTGACATCAATGACGTTCCAATATTTCAACGTCGGCAATATTCGACGGGTTAGCGGCAAATGACTTTCAGTATGTCAGATTGTCTTGTTTGACCATAAGTTTTGGGACAGCTTACAAAATAATTATTTTTTGTAGACCAAAGTTTTGGGACACGAAAAAAATTAATTATTTTTTACTGTCCCAAAATTTAAGCAAATTACGGTAATCTACCCGCCAAAAACCAATTTCACTTTTCTAGTTGTTTTAATTTTGCTGTCTGTAAATGCTTTCAATTTGGACCAGGGGAGAATTTTGTCATTTTGGAAAGGGTTAATCCTTTCACGTAACAAACTCGAGTTTTAAGGACACTGAGAAAGATTGTTTGTCTCCAAGAAACACGGCGGGGAATCATGTGACACAACAACAACAACAATGACCGATATTTGAAAAAATTCCCCGACTTTAGGGAAGAAAATCTTCAATAATTCCGTTAATACATGACCGATTGGAACTTGGTTTGAAGCAGAGAAGGCGGAAGGACTCCAGGGATTTGCTTGATGTGTTAGATTTTTTAAACAATACCTGATAAAAAAGTTATTGATGAGCAAACAAATTATCCAGGGTAAAAAATTTGTTGCAATAGTTGCAATAGTTTTGGTGCTTCTTGCAATGGGAGATCACTCCTTCCTTACTGCATAGCTTTTTAGCTCACCTGAGCACAACGTGCTCAAGGGGAGCTTTTAGGATCACCCGGTGTCCGTCGTCCGTCGTGCGTCGTCCGTCGTGCGTCAGTGCGTCGTGCGTCGTCAACAATTCTTTAAACATCAACTCCTCCTAAACCGCTGGGCGGATTTGGACCAAACTTGGCTGGAATGTTCCTTGGGAGGTCCTCTTTAAAAATTGTTCACAGAATTTGATTCCATCAAAAACTCTGGTTGCCATGGCAACGAAATGGAATTTTTTAGCAAATTCTTTAAAAATCTTCTTCTCTGAAACCGCTGGCCAGATTTTAAAATAATTTCACACAGATGTTCCTTGGGTGACCCTTTTCAAAAATTGTTCGTGAAATTTTGATCCGTCAAGAAACATGGCTCTGGTGAATGGGGGCTTCTTGCACTATACAGAAATGATGAAATTCTTAAAAATTCTTCTTCTCTGAAACCGCTGGCCAGATTTTAAAATAATTTCACACAGATGTTCCTTAGGTGACCCTTTTCAAAAATTGTTCGTGAAATTTTGATCCGTCAAGAAACATGGCTCTGGTGAATGGGGGCTTCTTGCACTGTAAAGAAATGAAGAAATTCTTAAAAATTCTTCTTCTCTGTAACCGCTGGTCAGATTTTAAAATAATTTCACAGAGATGTTCCTTGGATGACCCTTTTCAAAAATTGTTCGCGAAATTTTGATATGTTGAGAAACATGGCTCTGGTGAATGGGGGCTTCATGCACTATACAGAAATGAAGAAATTCTTAAAAATTCTTCTTCTCAGAAACCGCTGGTTAGATTTTGAAATAATTTCACAGACTTGTTCCTTGGGTTACCCTTTCCAAAAAATGTTCGCGAAATTTTGATTGGTCAAGAAACATGGCTCTGGTGAATGGGGGCTACTTGCACTATATAGAAATGAAGAAATTCTTGAAAATTCTTCTTCTCTGAAATGGCTGGACAGATTTTGAAATAATTTCACAGAGATGTTCCTTGGGTGACCCTTTTCTAAAATTGTTCGCAAAATTTTGATTGGCCAAGAAACATGGCTCTAGTGAATGGGGGCTACTTGCACTATATGGAAATGAAGAAATTCTTGAAAATTCTTCTTCTCTGAAACCTGTGGTCAGATTTTAAAATAATCTGACAGAGATGTTCCTTGGGGGACCCTTTCCAAAAGCTGTACATATAATTTTGATCCATCAAGAAACATGGCTCTTGTGAATGGGGGCTACTTGCACTATATGGACATGATGAAATTCTTTAAAATTCTCTTTCTCTGAAACCCCTTGTCAGATTTCGAAATTATTTCAGAGAGATGTTCCTTGGGTGACCCTTTTCAAAACTTGTTCGTAAATTTTGATCCATCAAGAAACATGGCTCTCATGGATGGGGGCTACTTGCTCTAATACAGAAATGAAGAATTCTTAAAAATTCTTCTTTTCGAAACTGATGGTCAGATTTCGAAATGACTTTTACAGGTGACCTTTTGAAAATTGCTTGGCAGAATTATAAATTTGGTTCCAATGTTTCAATACCTCAAAAAAAAAAAACACTATGGTCATCTCAAAAATTCAGGTGAGCGATCCAGGGCCATCTTGGCCCTCATGTTTCATGTTGAAATTCAATGTGATAATTCTCTTTGGCTTAGTTGTTAAGGTTTTGGTTTTTTAAACCTCAAAAAATGAGGGTCTTTTCTGCAAAGGTTCAAACCCTGCCAGGTGTGGTTTTTATTTCTATGAATGATGAAAATGGTAATTTCAAGCAGACAGCATCTTAGCGAGCCAAGGTTACGATCACTATGTGGATCTTACCTTGGCTGATTGAGCCCGATTTCTAGATTCCTGGGATGCACGCTCTATTAGATGCTGGTAATTACCCTCCTTTACATCATATTTCTAAAAGCAAATGAAATGTTGTTTTACAAACCGCTTACAAATACACATGAATCGCTAAGCAGACATCCCCGTGGGTTTCCATGTTTTAGCTTCTATTGGAAAGGTAGAGACCTTGTTCTATTTTTATCAAAGATGAAATGCTACGAGCGATTTCATTCATTGCAGCTAGAGCTGGCTGCATCCAATGAAAAAGCGTATCCGGTGAACGTAAAAATCAAGCTTGATCCGCCAAGGGTAGAGTAGCATAGTGAATCATCGGCCTTGGCTTGCAAAGATGAGCAGACAGTAGAATCCAAAGTATTGCTAATTCTATGTTCTAACCTGAAAAATCTCTCTGCTTCAACGACTGCTTATTCTGTGCAGTCTCATCCTAGCCACACTGTATATTTGAAGTTGCTTGGTTGCACAAAGCAACTTGAATAACCCTTTACCACACAACTTCACAACCCTGAGAAAAAATCCCTTTGAAAGTAAGGCTGAAAAAGGAGAAACTGTCATTTGCAGATGCTTTTAATTTGGTCCTGTCCAATATGGTGCCATTTGATAAAGAGTTTTATGCTAGAGAATGAAGTTCTAAGTCGAGTAATTACTGAAAGCATTAATGCGCTCAGTTTGGACAAATCTAAGATTTCGTCCAAAACTTCATTATCATGTGAGGTGTGTTACATGTTACCATAAATAGACTCACCTGTGTTTTTTCCTGCGGTATGGGTTTTTCTGACAGGTGAGATGTCGTTAAATGACTTTCCATTTGACGCCCTCCAGTGAATACAAATCAGATACCAGCTAAAACATTCATTAGTTGACATATTCAGTCATGCATTTTGCAAGTGGAAAATTGAAAAGTGCTTTTTTGTATATTAATTGCTAGTTTTGATGTTAAAATTTCTTGAAAACACTACCCTGATGTAAAGATTTGTGTATTCTTTTGTTTTCCTATCTTAATTTGTGCTATGCATGTGTTTTAAATCGAGATTTATAAGGAAGTGAAACTCTGGGGTAAACTTTGACAAGGTTGACAGAAACTTGTGATGAATCAGTCTGACTTACTAATGTATAGTCTTCAGTCTGGGTTTTGGACTTCAAACTCTGTTAAAGCTAAAGGAAATGAATGTATAGATTTTTAGAACAAAAGTTTCTTCGACGAGGAATGTCAGATTTTATATCATTTATATCATTCTGAGTTTGATGGAAATAATGTGAATGTGTGTGGATTAACTTTTATAGGTTGTATAGAATGTTGCTCCTTTCTTTGATGTCTAAATTTTCCTTTTTACTGTTTTGCACAATTGTATGCTGAATAGTCTATCCAAATTGAGGAATTGTTTTCTGAAAATGGTGTATGCACCTGCCATGTTGACGCAGCTTGCCTCCACCCTTAGACCACGACGGAAATCATCAAGGTATTATTCGTTTTAAGTGTACTCTGGGTTTGTTTTGAAAATAATAAGAAAATGCTGGTAACCCCTTTCAGTGTCAAACTTGAGCACTTGACTCTTCTAAGTTTCAAAAACTTTCAGTTTAACCCTTTACCACACATCCCAAATTTTAACTACCCTGAAGAAGAAGCCTTTGGAAAACATTGTAGGAAAAGGAGAAAATGCTGGTAACCAGCATTTTCTCCTTTTCCAACAATGTTTTCTACCCTTCCCAAGACAAATTTCAATCTTTGAGTCATGTTTATTTTGTGGTTTGCAAATGCTTTCAATTTGGACAAGTCCAAAATTTTGTTGTTTGGTAAAGAGTTAAGCCAGTCTAAAATTATTCTCATTTGGTAATTATAGATTAGAAACTTTTCATGTTGTAGGCATTTGCCGTGAACTATGTGGCTGAAACAGTAAAGGTTTGTCTTTTTTCATGGGTGAGAGAGAAAAATGAGGAAATGCTGGTTGCCAGTATTCTCATTTTCCCATTTTGTTTATTGCCCACATTTTTTTTTGAAAAATCTGTCTTCGTTGTGGTCCTGAAAGCACAGGATCATTTTGTTGACCCTTTACCACACAATCCCGAGTTACATGACCCTCAGAAAGAAAACTTGAAGCATTGTAGGAAAAGAAGAAAATGCTGGTAACCACATTCTCTTTTTTTCTCGCAGTGTATTCTACACTCCCAGAAACAATGGTTAAATTTTAAGGAGCACTTATTCAATCATATGCAAATGATTTTTTACTCTTTTCCATACAATAAAAATATAAATTTAACCCTTTACTCCATAGATATTCATTTTGACATATCAACAACAGACAGCTTTTGAAAACATTGTGGGAAAAGGAGAAATTGCTCGTAACGAGCAATTTCTCCTTTTCCCACAATGTTTTCCACTCAATCAGTGTTTGTATCCTCATTTGTCCATATTTTTAACATCATATCATTATTAATTAATTTTGCTCCTGAAATGGAAGAGCCTCAAATTGGCGTATCAGCTAAAGGGTTAATCAAACTGAAGCCTTCACAGACAACAATTCAAATTGACTCAAGTAATGGAATTTGATTTTGATACAGTAGAAAATAATTTGGAAAAAAGAGAAAATGCTGGTTCAGAAAGCCTCTCTTTTGGGGTTAAAACTTGGGATTTTGTGATTAACCCTTTACCAAACGACAAATTTTAGACTCTTCCAAACTGAAAGAGTTTGCAGACGACAATTTTAACTATCATAACAATGGCAGAAAATTATCCAAAGGGGCATTCCCTGCTCATTACAAGCAAATTCTCCTTTTTCCACAGTGTTTTCAAAAGACTTATACTGCAGACATGTAAAAATAAGGGCTTGTTTTGGAAAGGGTTAAGTCCACATTTCTTGGTTTGGTATAGAGGTAAAGGTTGAACTTGTCAAACAAACAATTTTGCTTGGACACTTGTTTCACCAGGGGAGGGAGTCGATTTTAGATTGTCACTACTCAATTTTGGACAGTCACTTCTTGTCAACAATAAAGTCATGACCATAGCTATTAACTGACAATAAAATGTATCAATCACCTGTGAAATATTTGATGAATGAAGACAAGGGGAAATCTAAATGGGGGGACTTGGTTGACATGTTTATTTTGTTTTGACACATCCTGTCTCAATGTACAAATTAAACAGGTCAAGGCAGTGACCTTCAGAATGTCCTTGGATTATCGTTCTTATGATTTGAATTCATTTTAGCCCAATTTCTGCTTAGGCAGGAAAGAGCCATGATCTTTTTTGACTTGAGTAGCAAAATTTATGATCTTTACCTCACAATCCTGATTGTAAATGACCCTGAAAAAAAAGGTTTTTAAAGGAATTGTGGAAAAAGGAAAAATATGCTGGTAACCATCATTTCTAGCTCCACAGGTGGTAGGCCGTCTGTTTGTCTGTGCTTTCGTGCATGCTTAAACTTTAATCTCAAACATCATCTTCTCTGGAACTACCCATCCACCTTTGATGAAACTTCACAGAAATTATCAAGCCATGGTCTTCTTCAGAATTTCTTGAAAGAATTTGATTCCTTCAAAAACTCTGGTAGCCATGGCAACAAAACTGAAAAAAAAAAATCAATTTTTTTAAAAATCTTCTCTAAAACCACAAGGCCCAGGGCTACTGAATTTGGCATGTGGCTTTATCTTAGGCATCTTTAACAAGTTACTTCATATTACAGGCCTGGGATTTAAAAATGGCTCCATTCCATGGGCTTCCACTTAAATTCACTACAATTAAACATCAATCAAGGGAAATAACTTAAAATTTATCAAGGATAAAGTTAAAAATGTTACTTAGTACCTCCCTTGATCATCAAACTGCAGTGATACATGATTGGATTTATCGAGGATAAAGTTTGTTAATATTTACCTCCCTTGATCATCAAACTGCAGTGATACATATTTGGTGCTAGATATTTAAGTTTTTTGATAGAAAATATATTCTGTTTTCAGGGAGAGTGATTCAATTTGATGCTTATAGTAATGCTCACATAAGTGGAAGATTAAATTTAAAGTAAGGTTTCTGTCATTCAGTTTTTTTTCCCCAAGAACTTTACCTTTCATGCCAATGAATAAAGTTGCTTGTATTGCCTGACAGTGTTCATTGTTTTTGAAAGGCCTCTTTTTCAGGTTCATGAACCTTTTAATCTGTGTGGTAAAAGGTTAAAAAGCCAGTTGAGCAATACATGGCCATCATGGCCCTCTTGTTTGCTTTTCCCTTTATGTTTTGTATCCTGTTAATGACAGAAATCATAGTTTGAGCTACATTTGTTGCCTACAAATGCTTTAAATTTGGCCTTGTCAGAAAATTTTGTGGTCTGGTAAAGGTTTAATTTCTCTTACCATTTATATTGACTTGGAGGTCTTGGGTTTCAGGCTTGCTTGATCCACTTGGGATTTTTTGTGGAAGCGAGCTAGGGCAAGACACTTCACAGCCCTAGTCTAGTACTAGTGAAACCAAGGAAAAACATAAGTAAGTGAGCTGCTGCAATGATATGAATGAAATAATGTTGAAATTACATTAAACACCATTCAATCAGACAGTCTAATTCTATTTTTATTTTGAGTAATTAGTCGAACTTTGTATTATAAATTTTTAATGACACAGTCTGGAGTTTTAACATCCTTGAAGAATAAAGCTTTTGAAAACATTGTGAGAAAAGATGAAAATGCTTGTATTAACCAGCATTTTCTCCTTTTCTCCTAATGATTTCTACACTATCAACCTACCATTGACAAAAATCTTCACCTGAGCTACATTTATTTTATTGTCTCTATATGCTTTGAATTTAGTCGTGTCTTAAATTCTGTGGTTTGGTGAAGAATTAAATGACAATGTTCACATCATCTATTGTGACGGGCACACAGGTGTTGTGAAAATCACTTATCTGTATGTTAACCCTTTACCGAGCAAGCCCACATGGGTGGCTCAGTGGTGAGTGTGTTGGACTCATAACCTGGTGGTTGTGAGTTTGAAAGGTTGAGGCAAACTTTCTTTCGGCTTATTTTCCCCTTTCACCTCTGCTGAAGCAAGTGAGAAAAGTAGTCGGTGGCTTTGGAAAGAAAGTTGTGTTAGTACTGGTATGAGAAAGCCAGGAAACACATGTGCGTCACCGACCGCCATGATATGACCATAGCTGTAAAAGTGGCGTTAAACCCCAATACAACTAACCAAATTTACCGAGCAAACCAAGGTTTTTACAATTCTGAGAAAGAAGTCTTTTGAAAACACTGTGGGAAAAGGAGAAAATGCTGGTAATAGGAATTATCTCCTTTTCCCATAAGTTACCAGAAGTTATATCACTTTCAAATTTTAGAGGCTTGTAAGAATAAGAATTTTCTTCAAAATGGGTGAGGAATATGGACCCAGGAATTCTTAATGCTTTACCAAAGAACAAAATTTAGACTCTTTCAAATTCAAAGCTATCACAGGCAACAATTGATTAAAGGTTAAATTTACAGGTTAAATTGATTAACCCGGAGTGTGGAAGGGTTTTAAATATTGTGGGAAAAAAGGAAAATGCTGGTCATCAGTATTTTCTCTTTTACCCACAATGTTTTTAGAGGGTTTATTTCTCAGGTACGCTAAGAAAGAACAGTGTTGATTTACATATTTTTGGAAACTCAGAAAGTGCTTCATCACAAAAAAAAATAATGTTAAAAGCAGAACCAAAAAAAAGAAAGTTCATACACGGGCTTAGTAATTTTTGAATTCCTTTATTTTTTGGTTATTATTGTCAAGTCTCTCTGGATAGCCCTTGTGGATTATTTATTGTGCCTCATAACTCACAACTGTGGTTTATTGAAAGATAAACCACGATAGGAAGAAGACTTTCGATTCTAACATGACCAATTCTTAATGAAAGGAAAACAGGCTCAAACTTGGAGTAAACACACCGATGAAGATTATGTTCCATTGAATAACCCACTCATTGAATGATGTCACTCGATATAGAATGACGCCAGTCTATGTGAATTGTCGCAGATTTTACCACGCTTTCCTTGCACTGTGTTTATAGAGCTGAATTCGCGTGTCATGTTAGAATGCAAATTTCATAGACTTCCTTTTTACTAAGGATCTAAAAGTGGATCTTTAACTTTTGACTCTTTACCACACAATCCCAATTGTTAACGACACTGACAAAGAAAGCCTTTGAAAACATCATTGGAAAAGGAGAAAATGCTGGTAACCAGCATTTTCTCCTTTCCCCACAATGTTTTCCATCCTTTCAAAATAAAATTTCAATTTTTGATTCATATATTTTTTGTCATCTGCAAATGCTTTCAAATTGGACTAGTCCAAAATTTTGTTGTTTGCTAAGGTTTAACAAGATGACAAAATTTTAGCCTTTTCCGAATGGAGAGTATTATGCTGCCGACAGTTTCAGAGTGGCTCAGTTGGGACAATTTTACTTTAAAAGGGTAGTAAACATTGTAGGAAAAAGAAGATATTCTGGTTACCAGCATTTTCTCCTTTTCCAGTGTTTTCAAAAGCTTTCTTTCCCAGTGGTGAAAACCAGGGATTGTTTGGAAAAGGGTAACAACAAGCATTTACTCTTTTTCCCACAAAGTTTTACACTCCTATTTAACTTTTTTTTATTTGAACCATGATGTCTTTAAATGCTTTTGCTGTCGACAAGTCTAAAATTTACGTCCTTCCGTAAAGAGTCAACCCTTTACCACACAATGGGGAGTTTTGATGACCTTCAGAGAGACACCTTTCGAAAAAATAAGAGAAATGGAGAAAAAGCTTGTGAGCAGCATCTTCTCCTTTCTCCACGAATCTTTCTATGCTATCAAATAGTCCTGAGCCTTTCCTTTGTCTAAAATTTAATTTTCATACGCAAAATTAATGCTCTCCGAGTATTGACAGTTTTAATATTTTTTCATTTTGTAAAAACTTGAAACATTATTATGAGATGGGAAACCACGAGATAATGATTATTTTTCTATTTATAGATTTTTCATATTTCTGTACTAATGAATAATTCATGATTCTAAATCCATTGATTATTCAGAAGGAATCACATGTGTGCAGTCCATGCATCACATACAATGGTGTCACTTGAGTACACTTGACTTCATGATCCCACACCCCCACACCCCATGTTTACTTCATCCTGCCATTGTTTTCAAAGGGTGTTACATAACTTCAATCTTTTATCCCTTTACTGCATGATTCGGAACCATAGGAGGAAGTGCTTTAAAAACTTTGAGAAATGGTAAAAGGAGAAATGCTGGTAGTTGATAAAGGGACACTTTAACTTAGTCTGATGTATTGCCTGTCCCTAAGGTATGGTTTACCTTCAGATTGTAAACACAAAATCAAAGTTTGAAGAGAATATCTGCTTTAGATTTTAACTCCTTACTAAACGACAATATTTTAGGCTTGCCCAAATTGATGGTATTCGCAGAAGACAAAATAAATGAGATTGAAACACTAAAAAATGTTTTGTGAAGGATAGAAAACGTTGCTGGTTACCAGCATTTTCTCCTTTTCCCACAATGTCTTCTATAGGCTTCTTTCTCAGGGTGGTCAAAAGCAGGGATTATGTGGTATTGGGTAAAACAAGAAGCCGATGTTTGAAAGTAAATATCTTCAGTATTAAGGTAATATATGAATGGGGAAAATGTCAAATGTCCTCTAGTATCCACAGCAATGATATTGCAGTCTGATGGAATGACACAGAGTTAAAGTAATCTGTCACTGTCAAGAATTTCAAGACTTAGATTCTAAAACAGCCAATCTGAAAAATAAAAACAGCATTTTCAGATTCGTGGGTATTAACAAACTACGACTAGAAAGTGTTCTGCTGAAAACATGAGAAAATAATACCTTTCTTGAGAAAATGTTACATAATGCCATTTTTTGTGTCTCATGATGCCAGAGTGGTGTTTTATATAACAAAGATTCCAAAGTGCATTAACTCTTTTACCAGAAGACAAAATGAAAGACTGGTCCAAAGTGAAAGCATTTGCAGACGACAAAATAAATGTGGATCAGAAATTGAAAATTGATTTGGAAGGGGTAGAAAACACTATTGGAAAAGGAGAAAGTGCTGGTTACCAGCATTTTATCCTTTTCCCACAATGTTTTCAACGACTTTTTTTCTCGGGGTCTTCAAAAGTCGGGATTGTGTGGTAAAGAGTTAACTCTTTTACCAGAAGACAAAACTAGTTAGACTGGTCCAAATTGAAAGCATTTGCAGACAACGAAATGATTGTGACTGAAAAATTGAAATTTGGTTTGGGAAGAGTACAATACATTGTGGTAAAAGGAGAAAATGCTGGTTACCATCATTTTCTCCTTTTCCCACAATGTTTTCAAAAGGCTTTTTTCTCAAGGTCATTTAAAGTTGGGATTGTGTGGTAAAGAGTTAACTCTTTACAACAAAAGCAAGATTTTTTTTCAACTCTGAGGGAGAATACTCCTGGTGACCACCATTTTCTACTTTTCCCACCAATTGTCTTTGACCCAATCTGAGGCAAATTCTTTAGTTTTAGCCAACTGTGATACGCTGCTTGTAGACTTTGACACACTTCATATTTTGTCATCTTTCTTTTAAGGAGTTATTAAAACTGGAACAAATCATCAGTATTTTAGACTGCTCTAAATTTAGCCCATTATTACACAATCCAGACTTCTTAAATGGCCTTCAGAAAGAAACCTTTTGAAGTCATTGTGGGAAAAGGAGAAAATGCAGGTAACCTGCATTTTCTCCTTTTCCCACAATGTTTTCTACCTCTCCAAAAACAAATACCAATTTTTCAGTAACATTTATTTTGTTGTTTGCAAATGCTTTCAGTTTGGACATGTCTAAAATTTTGCCATTGGTAAAGACTTAAGGCATTTGCAGACAAAAAATCAAATGTTGATGAGGCCTAAGTGATAAATGTTTCTTTGGACTGTAACAAAATGCTCTGTAAAAGCATATTCTCCCTGTCCCCACAATGGTTTTGAAAGATTGTTTTCTTCAGGTTTGTAAAGACTTTTTGTTTATGATGAAAGGTAAATTATGTAATATTTTATGTTAAATTTTATTACAGTATATGACAAGATACATGTATATGTATACATAATAAAGTATGTTTTTATAAAATTTCTAGAATGATTACAAAGTGCACTTACTATTTAAGCCCTGTGATTTTCCACTTTAGATTGCAGAGATTATGGGATACCCTGTTATTGGGAAAGCCCTAGATTTATCATCAGCTTTAATTAAATCCTTTGCTAAACAGTTCTGTTTTAACTCTTTACCACACAAGAAAATTTTAGACTGGTCCAAATTGAAAGCATCTGTAGACAACAAAATAAAGGAGATTAAAAAATAGAAATTTGTTCCGGGAAGGGTAGAAAACACTGTGAGAAAAGGAGAAAATGCTGGTTACCAGCATTTTCTCCTTTTCCCATAATGTTTTCAGAAGGCTTCTTTCTTAGGGGCGTCAAAAGTAGGGATTGTGTGGTAATGGGTTAACAGGCCTAGGGATAATGGTCTTGAAACATAAATGAGGGTAAAGGACAGGGTTTTCCCTCGGCCACAAAAATAGGGGGTCATTGTGACCCCCTAGTAAAAATTATAGGGATCATTTTGGAATTTGTGGGGGTCACAACAAAATAAAATTTGCTTAAATAACAGCTACTAATATTTTGTGAAAGTATGTGTTTTTGTCATGTTTTCTATACACTGTAAATCTTTGTTTATCTATTATAGTCTTTATATGTCTTATTTCATGGTGATAGATACATAATAACATCAGAGTCTCTCTATATGTAGAGGGGGCTAAGATGGCACCTTTTTCATAAAGACTATCTGGAGTCTGCTTTATAAAGCCATTTATTAACGAGCAAAATTTTAATATGCTCTACCTTCAGACAGCTGTCATATCTGTAAGTAATTTTGATGTTTTAAGAGTATCGTCATGATTGTTAGTGTTTTGATACTGCAAAAGGGTTGATTTTCGAAGTATGTGTAGCCTTTCTCTATTGTTACGGGTTATAGAACAGGAATCGATCACTTCGTTGGCGAAGAAAGCTTGTTGTGGGCTGGAGTAGAAACTCTCTGTTATTTTTCTTGATAAAGATTATCCATTTGGGCTGGAAATAAAATAGTATCACCAATTACATGGCCGATTCTTGTGTTTTGACACGCGGGTCGCGTTCATGCCACTGTTTTAAACGAATAACCAAGTGTATCTTTTATAAATTCTCGAGACCTTGAAATGTGATTCTGGGGGCTCTTACCAGGCGTTGTATTGTCTGATCTTTGTGTAGGGGCTCTTCTTCCTTGCAGACAGCAAGAATGACGTCGATTTTGACAGAGTCATATTGTTTTCATTAGAGATCGGCTGGTTTGGTTTAGATCTGTTTAAAGACCGACGGTACTTTCGTAAAATCGATACACAGTCCACTCTTTCGTCCCATTTTCTCTTTGTACTCAAGATTTTTCATGTAATGGCGATATAAGAGTGTCGGAAGGTATATACGATCATTATTACCTCTGATCGTATTTGTGTGTCCACCATGACGCATTACTGAAAAAATTGTGCGACGTTTTCCTTAAAAGCGTGTCAAAACGCACAAAATCGTGCGTCAAGGAAAACTCTGAAAGGACGAAATGCTGAGATATGCTCCTTTGCCCACATTGTGGTATAAAGACAAATTTCATTGTCATCAGACATTGTTAACTTGTTGTTTGCCAAAACCTTCACTTTAGACCATTCTAAAATTTTTGTCGTGTAATGGGAAAAAGTCAACTCTTTACCAGACACCAGATTTGCAGACTTGTCCAAATTTAAAACCATTAAAATTTTGTATATGACAAAATAACATGTTGCTCAAAATTGAAATTTGTTTTGAAAAGGTAGAAAAAACATTGTGGGAAAAGGAGAAAATGCTGGTTACCAGCATTTTCTTTTCCCACAATATTTTCGTAAGGGTTCTTTCTCAGGGTTGATAAAAGTTGGAACTGCATGGGAAAAGCAACATATATATTTGTTTAACCCTTTACTCCATAAATACTCATTTCTACGCATTGCCTGTAGAAGCCTTTGGAAAACATTGTGGCAAAAGGTGAAATTGCTCGTGACGTGCAATTTTGCCTTTTGTCACAATGTTTTCTGTGCTATCAAAAGGTGTCATAATTATATACATCAGAAACGGTTTCATCTTTGCTGTTATTAAGGGTCAATTAGAGATACCATAGAAATGCCTTATAGGGTAAAGGGTTAATTTTTAATACAGGATCCCTAGAGTTAATTTTACTGGCTTCCATCATTATCTCATGATTAAATTTAGAAAGATAGAAGTCCAGAAAACAATAGTTATTTTGGCTGATGAAATGTACTCCCTTTACCGCTGAACTCTTTACCAAACGACAAATTTATTGACTGGTCCAATTTGAAAGCATTTGCAGACGACAAAATAAATATGACTGAAGAATGGAAATTTGATTTAAGAAGGGTAGAAAACATTGTGGAAAAAAGAGAAAATGCTGGTTACCAGCCGTTTCTCCTTCTCCCACACTGTTTTCAAAAGGCTTCTACATCAGGGTTGTCAAAAGCTGTCATTGTGTGGTAAAGGGTTAATTCTTTACCAAACAACAAATTTATAGACTGGTCTGAATTGAAAGCATGTGCAAACGAGAAAATAAATGTGACTGAAGAATTGAAACTTGATTTGGGAAGGGTAGAAAACCTTGTTGGAAAAGGAGAAAATGATGGTTACCAGCATTTTCTCCTTTTCCCCACAATGTTTTCAAAAGGCTTCAACCTCAGAATCATCAAAAGTTGTTAAAAGACATTAAAATCTAGACTGGTCCCTTTTGACTACATTGATTGATCCTTAATGACAAGAAAATTTAAGTTGGTCTGTCTTGACAGTAAAATTAAGATTTTAATTAAACAATCGTTTAATAGAACAAGGAATTAATCCATAGTGATTAGTGAACCAAATAAACCAAATGGACAGACTTCAGGGTTACTCATGTAAAGAATGTCTCAGCAAAGTTGACAGTGTAGTTCAAAGATCAGACTGCATGGTTTGTGTAATCTGATCTTGGGCTACACTGACTGCTAAAAAGCCCAGTTGTGAAAGGAACTTTAATGTAGGGGCTAATAAATGGTGAATATCTACAGTTAATAAAGGTTTTTCCAAAATCATGCTGATCAAATTGTGCAAAATAATGGGAACTTATCGAGTTGAGGGTCCAGACAGTTACAAAATGTAGCACTGCAGGAAGTTTTCTATTGTGATTTCAATCAGACCGACGAAAAGTGCATCGACCCTTTGCAAAATGATATTTTGTCAAACGGAGAAAGAAGACTTATGAAAACAGTGAGGAAATATGAAAAAATTGTTGGAAAAGGAGAAAATGCTGGTAACCAGCATTTTCTCCTTTTCCCACAATATTTTCCTACCTTAAATCCTTTCATATGAACCATATTATTTTATTAATAATGTCATCTGCAAAATGTGTCCATGAGTGAGTCTACAGATGCTGTCATCTGACAGAGTTCAGAGAGAGCAAAGGTCATGTCCTCATATAAATACATATTAATAACTGCGGAAAAAGCTAAAATTAGTTCCACTATATATAATAGCTGGTTGATAAACATAGGCTTTTATTTTATGATTGACATATGAATTGATGTGGTAATTAACTTAGAAGATAAATTACAAATAAAGCCATGCCTTTGAGAAATATATTGTGAGTAACTTGAAATGTTTGACTCTCCTCCCCTGTCTCTTTCTGTCTCATTGTAAACTGTGTCAAAATCTTCTAAAATCATAGAAAGAGAATAGGAAAGAAAAATTGCTGACTAAAATTGGATCATATTTAGTTTGGAATCGTCTAAAATGAAAAGTTTGCAGATAACAAAATTAAAAATATGGCTCTGGTATTTGGATTTGTCTCTCTAAGTTTAGAAACAATCTTGCTGACTTTAACCATTTACTGCACAATGCCAACTTTTAATGACCCTAGGATAAAACCTTTTGAAAACATTGCAGAAAAAGGAGAAAATGCTGGTTACCAGCATTTTCTCCTTTTTCCCACAATGTTTTCTACCCAATGAAGGAAAACTGCCACTATTTGAGCCACATTGAAATTTTCATCTGCAAATTCTTTCAATTTTGACAAGGCTAAAATTTTGTTGTCTGGTAAAAGGTAATTTAAGTATTAAAGTCCACCTCTGCCAGCATGACTGGAATTTTGTCAGACATTAACAGTTATTTATTCTTAGTCTCTGTGATTATAGTAATAATAATTAATAATAATAATGCATACTTTCAAATGGGTGCATATATTTTCAGAACCTATTTCACTGACAAGGACTCATTTTTTTGCCTGAAAGTTAGACCCTATTTCTTAGAGCAGGACTTGTCTTTTTGGTCAGAAAGATTTGGGCTTTGTCAGACGGCTCTGAAAACTCTCAACAAAATTACTTTGTTCAATAGTGTGTATATCACAACCACCTAGGAGTGTTTGGTTTGTCTTCAGAGGTTTCCATTCATCATGAACTCACCAGTCATTCTTTGTGTTTGACTCATTCATTTGCAATCGGTTCATTCAGTTGATGAATTTCATTATGGTTGGACTGTATATATTACGATCAGTTGTTGCGTGCAGTGGTTTAGACATTCTATTTTAATCATGTACCAAACAATCTGGAGTTTTAAATGATCCTGAAGGAAGACAGCTTTTTTTCGGGGAGGGAAAACATTATAGCAAAAGGACAAAATGCTAGTAACCAGTATTTTTTCCATTTCCAGCAATTTTTCCTGTCTCATAGATGTATTATTTTGGATAAGGGTTAAATTTAGTGTCTGATGAAAGATAAAGATGTTTTGCGAAAAAGAATCAACATAGGGATTATAATTTGATAGGGACTTTAGGAATATTTCAGAAAAGACATAGAAGCAAATAAAAAATTTACTGATGGGGAACTTATTTTGTGTTAGACAATGATTTTGTATGTTGTCTGCTGCAGTTTGACATTCAACTCTTTCCTACACACTCCCTAATTTTGATAATGCTGAGGAAGATGGCTTTTAACTCTTTACCAAACGAAAAAATTTTGGACTAGTCTGAATTGAAAGCATTTGCAGACGACAAAATAAATGTGTATCGAACATTGAACTTTGATTTTGGGAGGGTAGAAAAAATTGTGGGTAAAGGAGAAAATGCTGGTTACCGGCATTTTCTCCTTTTCCCACAATGTTTTCAAAAGCTCTCCTTCTCAGGGTCGTTTAATGTTTGGATTGTGTGGTAAAGAGTTTTAAAGAAGAATGTTGGGAAAGGAGAAAATAAATGCTGGTAAACAGCATCTCTCTCCCCGCCCACACATTCAAATTCTTTCTGTAAATGTTTTGGACATGTTCACACTTTCAGGGTTTTGGATTAAACTTCTTACCACTTATTAGCTAGTTTTGTATAAAGAGAAAGATTTATGAATTCATTGTGAGAAAAGGAGAAAATGCTGGTTACTAGCATTTTCTCCTTTCCATGATGTTTTTTATCCTGTCAAAGAAACGCATCACCATTTGAGATACACCTTTTTTTTTTCAACAAAATAATTTCAGTTTGGTCTTGCCCCAAATTCTGGCATTTTCTTATGAAGTTTATCATTAGATCTTACCTTGAAGAGCTTTTGTTATTACTACTTAACTCTTTCCCAAACAATCCCTGGTTTTTATGACCCTTACATAGAAGCCCATTGAAAACATTGCAGGAAAAGGAGAAAATGCTGGTAACCAGCATTGTCTCCTTTTCCCACAATGTTTTCTACACTGCTGGAAACAAATTTCAATTTTTGAGTTATGTTTGATTTGGCATCTGCAAGGGTTTTGAATATGGACCAGTTTAAAATTTTGTTGTTTGGTTAAAAGGGGTAACTTTTTACCCGATGATGAAATCTTAGACGGGCACAAATTGAAACAAGTTTTGGTAGAAAAGTGTAATGTGTGACTTCTAATGATTTGTGATTTGTTTTTGAAAGGGGAAAAAACTTTTTCTTTCACATGGAAGTTATTGAAAGCTGTGATTGTGTGGTAAAAGTAAAATAGACTGGTTTCACTGATAATTACATTTGATGTATGAATGATAAAACAGATAAGCAGTCTGGCATAAATTGCATGCAGGAGAAGAAATGTTCCAAAAGGAAAGGAATGAATGTCAACCTAGGATGACATTGACAGAAAACATTTGTGAAACAGTTATGGATACTGTCAGTTATGTTATGTAGGTACAACACCCTTGCCCATTTTTATCTCGTCTAACATAAAGATACAGAAAAGGCTTGTTCCACAGATATTCCATCTTCACGAGCCAAGGTTACGATCACTACGTGGATCTTAACTTGGCCGATTGAGCCCGATTTCGACATTCCTGTGATGCGCCCTCTATTGGATGCTGGCTATTACCACCCTTTACATCATATTTCTAAAAGCAAATGAAATAGCGTTTTACAAAATGCTTACGAATACACATGAAGCGATAAGCAGACATCCACGTGGATTTCCATGTCTACCTTCTATACGAAAGGCAGCAACCTTGCTCAATTTTTATCAAAGATGAAATGCTACGACCGATTCATTAGTTGCAGCTAGAGCTGGCTGCATCCAATGAAAAAGCGTGTCGGGGGAATGTAAAAATCAAGCTCAATCCGCCAAGGGTAGAGTAGTGTAGTGAATCATCAGCCTTGGCTTGCGAAGATGCAGATATTCTGAAGGCCCAAAAAATCATTAATTTACTCTTTAACTGTCTAGCCATACTAAACATTTGCTGATGATAATAAGATTATTGTCAGTTGAAAAGCAAAGTATGGCTTGTAATTATGATGTAATTAGTCTCCAACAGGATAGGAAAGATTGCATGAAATGGAGCAAATAATGGCTAGCAATACAGTCTCCTTTTCCAGTGATGTTTTCCCTAAAGGTTGTGAAAACATTGGGAGACTTTAGCTAGGTGTTGCAACACTCTCTTATGTCTGAACAAAAGTATGTTCATGTCATTCCAAACCAAAATTCTTGAAATTTGCAGACGCTCAGAAAGTGGAGCTATATAGGATTTCATTTGAACCAGTTGACCTTTTGCTATAGGTCCCAGTTCAACACGGTCTTAACTCTTTACCGCACAATCCCAAGTTTTAACAACCCAGACGAAGAAACCTTTTGAAAATATTGTGGGAAAGGGAGAAAATGCTGGTAACAAGCATTTTCTCCTTTTCCTACAATGTTTTCTACGTTTACATAACAAATTTCAAATGTTCAGTCACTTTTATTTTGTTGTCTGTAAACACTTTCAATTTGGACAAACCTAAAATTTTGTTGTTTGATAATGAGTTAAAAAATATTGTGGGCAAAGGAGAAATGCTGGTAACTAGCTTTTTTTTTTTCTTTGTCTACAATGTTTTATACTAGTTTCAAAGACAATTTATATCATTGCAACAATATGAAATGGGAAAACTGCAACCTTTTGTATGGAGTCTACTTTTTCACTTGTGCATAAATGAATTGCATTTACTGAAAGGCTAAAATTACAGTTTATCAGCAAGATCAAGAGATAGTTTGGCCATAATCTAGAAATGCACATTCTGTGCAGTCTGATCTTGACCTAGATTGTCCAAAAAAGCTTCTCAGGTGTCTGTGGTATTGAGGGAGTTAACCCTTTACCCCATAAGGCATTTCTATAATGTCTCTAATTGACCTTAAATAACGGCAAGGATGAAGCCGTTTCTTATTGTGTATATGACACCTTTTGATTGCATAGAAAACATTGTGACAAAAGGCGAAATTGCTCGTGACAAGCAATTTCACCTTTTGCCACAATGTTTTCCAAAGGCTCCTACAAGCCATACATAGAAATGAGTATAATGGAGTAAAGGGTTAAAGCTGTACTCATGTTGAATATTTTTATTTCAAAATGTTTTTAAACCGGGCTGCAGTATTTCTAATTCCAGAGGTAATCAGCAGACTGACAGATGTGACAAACATGATCTTTATCTCGCCATGTAATCTTCACATGAAATGCATACTACATTAAAAGGCATCTGTGCATATGATTTCAATTTCACAGACAGATGCCATGTGCCACAAAGAAAATTCAGGCTGTAACCCTTAGCCCAACAATCCTGAGTTTTGATAAGCCTCAGGCAGCCAGCCTTTTAACCCTCTCCTTTTCGCACAGTTTTCTCCTGTAGTCCAAAGAAAAACATGGTTCGAGCCGCTTAAATTATCATTTGTAAATGATTTTCAGATAGGTAAAAAAATCTACCAATTGTGGCCATATATTATGGTCAGTAGAAAGAGAATTCAATTTAGTACATGTTAAAACATTGTGACAAATGAAGAGGTTGCCTCATAATAGTCTATACTGCAAGTTAACTAATGTTTTGGGATAATCATTGAACCAGGAAAGGAAAATCTTAGGGTTTTGACCTTTGCGCTGTAGAAAAAGAATTTTCAGTCCTTACATATTGTGAGATCTATTGTGACTTAACCCATTACCACACAATCCCTACTTTTGACGCCCCTGAGACAGAAGCCTTTTGAAAACACTATGGGAAAAGGAGAAAATGCTGGTAACCAGCATTTTCTCCTTTTCCCACCGTGTTTTCTACCCTTCTCAGAACAAATTTCTATTTTTTAGTCACTTTTATTTTGTCGTCTGCAAATGCTTTCAATTTGGACCAGTCTAAAATTTTCTCATGTGGTAATGTGTTAAGTAGTGGTATATAATAACCCTACAGGAGTTAAATAAGTACATTGTGATTGACTAAAAGGTTTTTAGTTCACGTTAGTTCAGAGTACATTCATGGGAAAAAATGGACACAAGTCATGCTGTTTGAAAAGGGGGTTTAATGCATTTTAGGGGGGGGGGGGGAAAAACCTATATCAGCTTGGGCAATTTGCACAGGCTAATGGAGATCAAAACTTTTTGCTATCTATAAATATTCTGCATGACAAAGGACCATTTGACTTCCAGATTTAGCACCTTATAAGTTAACTCTCTACCCAACAACAAAATGTTAGATTGTTCCATATTGAAAGCATTTGCAGACGACAAATTAAAAGTGTCTCGATTCATGAAATTTGTCTCTGAAAGGATAGAAAACCATGTTGGAAAAGGAGAAAAATGCTGGTCACCAGTATTTTCTCCTCTTTCTGCAAGGTTTTTTAAAACCTTTTGAAAACCAGAGCTTCTTTAGTACAGAGTTAAAATGGATTTTACGGATCAATAATTAACCCATAACAACACAATCCCGACTTTTAACGACCCTAAGAAAAAAGCCTTTAGAAAACATTGTGGGAAAAGGAGAAAATGCTGGTAACCAGCATTTTCTCCTTTTCCCACATTGTTTTCTACCCTTCCCAAATTAATTTTCAGTTTTTGATTCACATTAATTTTGTCATCTGCAAAATCTTTGAATTTGGACAAACCTAAAATTTTGTCGTTTGGTAAAGGGGTAAATAATGACCCGCTGGCTACAATGTTTCAAAGAGATGCATTAAACCTCCATATGCCAGAGCAAAGTGGCTCATTTATTTTACATCTACTGATGTTATAGAGTTAAAACAGCTTCAAGGGTGGGCTCAACAGTTCCTTTTCAGATATTCACAGGCGTGAAAAGTTGTTTACTTTAGACTTAGTATTAAAGACCATACATTAACAAAGGCGTTATGCTGGCTTACGAAGTAAAGTGGATAATTTGTTGTACAAACAAATAAATGGAAAATCCCTTAAGATGTAAGATAAATGAATGACATAAGAAGGTTTTCACCCCAAATTACCTTGATCAGTTCCTGTCTTACCTTTGCCAACCATTGGATATTTGGCAAAAAAAATTTTTGACATTACAGTTTCCTCTTACTTACCAGTGGGCAGCTGGAGTCTAAATGACAGTGCGCACACAGGAAAGGGGTTTGGGGGTCCTCCCCAAACTGGGGTTAAGTGGGCAGAGCCCCTTATGGGGGGATCAGGAGGGCACCAATCATTCTTGAGAATATTCTTAGTCTCATTCTGCAAGGTTTTCAATATTTGTAAGTAACACAACAGTTACTTCTGATTGGCTGAACCAAATGGTTTAACCAATCAGAAGTTGTGTTACTTACAAACGCAGAAAATTCTGAAGAATAAGACAAAGAGCATTCCCTTAGAATGGTTGGTAAATAAGGGCCAAGAACTTTATAATACATTCTTTTTGATCCATTCAGGCTATTTTCACACATACACATGGTTGAAAAACATCTTGCAGGTAGAGGAATGAATCTTCAGAGAGATTTCTTTTTGAACTCTTTACCAAACAATCCCAACTTTTATCGACCCTGAGAAAGAAAGCTTTTGAAAACATTATGGAAAAAAGAAAATGCTGGTAATCAGCATTTTTTCCTGCTCCCACAATGTTTTCCTACTTCCCTAAAACAAATTTCAATTCTTAAGAGACATTCATTTTGTTGTCTGCAAATGCTTTCAATTTGAACCAGTCCAAAATTTTGTGGTTTGGTAAAGAGATTATACTCTTTACCAAACAATCAGGACTTTTGATGACCCTGAGAGAGAAAGCTTTTGGAAACATTATGGGAAAAGAAAATGCTTGTAATCAGCGTTTTGTCAAGTTTTCCCACAATGTTTTCTAGCCTTTCCATATCAAGTTTTAATTTTTTGAGTGACCCTTTATTTTGTTGTCTGCAAATGCTCCCAATTTCGACCAGTGTAAAATCAGGTTGTTTGGCAAAGAGTTAAACCAGCCCTCTTGGTTTCAAGCATTGTCATAGACTGAGCCTACTTACTGAGGCTAATTGGAATAATATGAAAGTACAGTGTTTATTCAAAAAGTGAACAGCAAAGTACAGATGTACTTTTAGTGATACAAACCATGGGATTTTGAGGATATAACTTTGTCTGGAAATGTGTTGATTTTGTGATTCATTTTAGTATGGTGTGCAAAATGTTGAGAAGAAGTAGGATATAGGTTATTTTTGGACATTTTCATGCTTTGCAAGGAGTTTGATCTTTACACATGGGATGTCTAGGATGTCACTTTTCCTAGAAATCGGTAACTGCCGTTTTTGAAATTTATCTAAATGTTGTAAATAAATAGAAAAGAAGTAGGATAAAGGTTAATTTTGAACATTTTCATCCCTTACAAGCAGTTTAATAAGCTCTTCCATTGCCAAAGACCATTAATTTTAACTCTTTACCAAACGACAAAATTTTAGACTGGTCCAAATTGAAAGCACATGCAGATGACATTATAAACAAAACTCAAAATTTGTAATTTGTTTCCTGTAGGGTAGAAAACATTGTGGGAAAAGGAGAAAATGCTGGTTACTAGCATTTTCTCCTTTTTTCACTGTTTTCAAAAGGCTTGTTCCTGAGGGTCGTTAAAAGTCGTCATTGTGTGGTAAAAGAGTTTAATTGCTTTAAGGCTTAGAGCAGACCTATGATCAAACTGCACATTCTGTTCAAGCTGATCTTAGGTCTATAATGTCCACTACCTGATGGTTACAAAGTCAAGTCTGATATACGATTAACTAATTACCAAATGACAAAATTTTAGGTTTGTCCGAATCGAAAGCATTTGCAGACAACAAAATAAAAGTGACTGAAAGTTTGAATTTTTTTTTGTGAAGGATAGAAAACATTGTGGGAAAAGGAGTAAATGCTGGTTACCAGCATTTTCTCCTTTTCCAAAAATGTTTTCTAAAGGCTTCTTTTTCAGGGTCGTCAAAAGAAGGGATTGTGTCGTAATGGGTTAAGATCTTTTTCGGTAGCCATGGAAGTCTGTCTAAAGCCCCCCTTGATGAAATTAACACTATTTGTAGAAAACAAAAAAAAATCATAATATGGCTAAACAGATGAGCTCTACCTTTGAATGAGTAAAAAACATTGCAGTTAAAGGAAAAATGCTGGTTAGTTTAAGAGTATGGTTGCCATTGCAGCCAGGGTACATCAAGATCAGACTAAGCACATTTTATAAACCTTTTGCCACACAATACCGTTTTAACGACCCTGCCCAAGAAGGCTTTTGAAAATATTGTGGGAGAATGAGAATGGTGGTAACCATGGCAGCATTTTCTCCTTTTTCAAACAATATTTTCAACCTTATCAAGGGCAATTTTTGTTTGATGGGGTATCTTAAATTTGTTGTCTCTGGGATTCTTTTAATTTGGACGAGTCTGATTTTTTTGTTGTTTGCATAAAGGTTAAGGGATCAAATCAACAAGGAAGTATATTGGTCCAAAGAGAAACAACAGACTTAATTAACCCTAAGCCTTTTACAACACAATCCAGACTTTTAATGACCCTGAGACAGCCAGCTATTGAAAACATTGTTGGGAAAAGAGAAAATACTCTGGTTATCAGCTTTTCCTCCTTTTCCCACGATGTTTTCAAAAGGCTTCTGTTTCAGGGTCGTAAAAACCAGGGATTGTTTGGTAAAAGGTTAAACTGCTGAGTAAGTGAATTAAAAAGTTTAACCCTTTACCAAATTTGTCGTCTGCAGATGCTTTCAATTTGGACCAGTCTATTTTTTTTTCTTTTGGTTAAGAGTTAAACTGATTCTAAAATCTTAAATTTTGCTATTTCAAAGGTACTTTCTTGGAAAAATAGTCTCCTATTCACACAGAAAATCCAAGATGAGACCGCATCTTCTTTGCAGTTTGCATCCAAGGGAAAAAAATGAAATGGGAGGGAGGGGGTGAGAAGGACTGTTGTAAAGGGGGTGTGTCATTAATGCTAGAAAGTCATATCAGTGTGAGATTCATTGAAGATATTAAATATGTATATGTAAATGATTATTGTTCATTATTAGATTGCACGTGTATTTCATATTCACAAAAGACATATGACTTGTAGGTCATAGGGTACGAATTGATTAAGTCCTGTATTATGATTAGAAACTTGATTTGCATATCCTGTAACTTTGCCGACTTTGTTTACCTTCAAATCGAGACCATTACTATGATACTGTCAAAACTCTTTTTAATTCTAACGGCAATCCGTGGTTTTTACTACCCTGAGATAAACGCCTTTGGAAAACATTGTGGGAAAAGGAGAAAATGCTGCCACCAGCATTTTCTCCTTTTTACACACAGTTTTCTACCCTACCTGAAAAAAAGTCAATTTTTGAGTCGCTTTAATTTTTTCATCTGTTTACACTTTCAATCTGGAATGGTCTAAAATTTTGTCATTTGGTATTTAGAGCTTAATAAGGTCAATATTACAGTTTGATGTTAGTTTTAATTACCTTTAATTACAGTCAGCAACTTTGCTGAAGTGTTAATGACATGTTAACTATAAGGTCAGGGTTTATGAAGTTGTACAAACTTCAAAATGTAACTATTACCTTGTAATATTAACATACAAATAAGTACAAAAAAAAGAAAATAAGGCTTATAACTATCATCACAGTTGTCTTGAAAAAGGTGGAAGGCATTGTTTTGAAAAGGAGAAAATGCTGGAAACAAACTCTTCCTCCTTTTCCCATGGTGTTTCCAAAAGCTTTCTATCTTGGGAGTTGTTAAAATCAGGGATTTAACCATTACTGCCCCTACTTTTAACAACATCGGGAAGCAAACCTTTAGAAAATATTGTGGGAAAAGGAGAAAGTGCTGGTTACAGAAAATGCTGGTAACCAGCATTTTCTCCTTTTCCCACAATGTTTTTAAGTTGAATTTTTTCAGGGTTGTCAAACCTTGGGATTATGTGGTAAAAGGTGAGGAAAAAAATTTGGTTGGGAATGCAAAATGTTTTGCCTTACCAAGCTTCTTCACATAGTGGATTGTTCCTCTTCCCACAATGTTTTCATACTTACAAGTATGACTAGTTTCTTCATTTCTAATTTCATTTTCTATCAGGCTCGAACATGTAAAATCAGTCAAAAAGAAAATAATGTGCTTCTTTTTCTTAACTTCGATTTCTTTTCTACTTTCAGGTCTGTGATATCAGCCCGATTAAAGAGCTCCCAATCCCATGAGTCCCTGCTCAGTACCCACAGTCCTTTGCACTCCATCGACTTGACCTCCCCGGAGATGGAGATTAAGCCAGTGCACCCGAGTATTCTGAGCCAGGAGCACTGTTTTCAGGTGTCCACGTCTCATGGCAGTAAATATATCTCCTGTAGGACACCCGAAGAGCGTGAAAGATGGATACAAAGGTAAAGATGTTTTTGTCAACTTCTGTTCTTTACTAAATCAAAGTTTGAGCTCCTTCAAACTTGAAAGCAGTCGCTGCCAACAATCAAGCCACTACCAGAGCTTCAGACAGAAGGAGTGATTTTGCTCTCAAAGTTGAAAATGATAATGTACGAGGGACGTACCAAATTTGCGTTTACAGAAACAATTGGTAAAGAGTTAAAAAGCAACATGCTTCCAGAAAGCTTCATCCTCAGGGTGGTAAAAACTCTGCCTTGTGTGATTATTGATAGGGCTTACACTTACCTTTGTTAGTACAGATAACTGTCCCCAAAGGCGATGTTACTTGTTGACTGGTCGCCGCTGGGTACAGAGACGATCAAGACAAAACCAGTTGAAACTTCTGCACAGATTTTGTGTGCAAGTTTGAACTCTCATAATTTCGCAAATAGAGCATAAAAATAGGACTTAAACATACCTATTGCTTGTGTATTTAATAATTCTCCGTTTGAAGTACAAATATTTTCAATATAAATACTGAACATATTAGAAAACCGTGCATTTCATCTGATACTTGAGTTATATATATTCCCAAAAACACTCAAAATGGCCGCTACGCACGATAAATTTAATCAGTGTTTTTTTGTGAGATTCACATATTACAAATGACTTCTTTTTAGGTAATGAAAGGTTTAATATAGTGTTTTCAGCCATGTTTGACACTTAAATTTGTTTGCATTTTGCTGCAATACAGATTAAACCGATGACACAGAAAGACGGTATAGTGCTTTATTTTTGCAGCTGAAAAATTTACGATGGACTTGAGATGGTACAGTGCACAATAATTGTCCAAATATGAAAAAAAAACTGTAACATCTCATTATTGAGACTTACACCTTTGTATACATTTCAGTATTCGGAGAACAGTTAACCCACAGCAAGAAAACACCAGACGAAGTGAGTCTACGCTGAAGGTCTGGGTGCAGGAAGCCAAAAATGTTCCCTCAAAAAAGAGGTAATGTATAGACATAAAATGAGTTTGTATCTGGTCTTGATAGTAGCAAAGGTTTTGTCCAGTGGGCTTTCGTATGTCCCAGTGGGCTTTTGTCCATTCCCCCAAATTTCAATTAGGCTCAAATGATTGCATTTGATTTTGAATTGCCTGATAACATACTGGGATCAGGAGAAAATTCTGATTGCCAGTATTTTTCCCCATTTCCTACCATGTTTGCATCATAATGCCTTCTCTTTTGAAAGTCATAAACACAGACAACAGTTTGGTAAAGGATTAACTCATTACCACACAATCCCTACTTTTGACGCCCCTGAGAAAGAAGCCTTTTGAAAACACTGTGGGAAAAGGAGAAAATGCTGGTAACCAGCATTTTCTCCTTTTCCCACAGTGTTTTCTACCCTACCCAGAACGAATTTCAATTCTTTAGTCACCTTTAGTTTGTCGTCTGCAAATGCTTTGAATTTGGACCAATCTAAAATTTTCTCGTGTGGTAAAGACTTAACTCTTTACCAAACAACAAAGTTGTGAACTAGCCTAAATTGAAAGCATTTGCAGACAACAAAGTAAATGCGAATAAAAAATTGAATGTTGATTTTGGAAGGGTAGAAAACATCGTGGGAAAAGGACAAAGTGCTGCTTACCAGCATTTCCTCCTTTTCCCATAATGTTTTCAAAAGCTTTTCTTCGCAGGGTCGTTACAAGTTGGGGTAGTGTGGTAAAGAGTTAAGAAGAAAATAAAGGGTGTAACCTATGTAAATTGAGTTTACATGAAAGATTTATATAGCCACATGGTTGAAAGAAGTGTGTTTTTAATGTTGTTTTATCTATTTTTAACACTTTGTGTGCCGGAACTGAATAAAGTTGCCCTTGTGGACTCTCAAGGTCTAAGATTAGACTGCACAGTATATGCACTCTGATCTTAGACCTACACTGCCCTCTACTTTGTTGCATATTCTGTGCCTAAAGAACCTTTAAATAGGAATAGCGTGGCTGTTTTTTGGAGGCTAGTTCATTATTGCAGCATTGAAGGAGGTGAGAAGCTGGGAACCACCTGTGGCAAAAAATTAGGCTAGTATACAGGCAGGAAACTGGCTTATTATTTCATTTTTTTTTTTAGGGACAAAAAATCTTAGCATTATTCATAAACAAAGTACTTGCAAAAGTATGGCCAAAGTAGATAATTATTATGCATATGCTCAAAATATCATGTTAGAATAGAGAAAAAAAGGTTACAAGCCTTTTCTTCTTTAACAGTGATACATCCAAAAACATTCCTGATCAGGATGACTTAGTATACAAAAAGGTGATGAAAATTGGAGTAATTTAAAATAAGCTTGCTGCTTTTTACAGCCAGTGTAAATCAAGATCACACTGCTTTTCTGCCAGAATTTATAAAGGTCAGATTGTATTGAACCAACAGTTTAATCTTTGATAATGTTAGTTTTGCTGAGCCATTGCTAGTTGGAAAAGCAATGTAAAAACAGTTATTTTGGTCTTATTCCCAGACATAACTGTTATTCCTGCTAAATAACTAAAATGAAATTGACTACACGATAGTAGGAACCCAAATGTTGCTATTTTAAAATTTACATTCTGGGGAATAATATCTCCTTATTGGACTGTGTAGATTCAAGATCAAAGTCTGCACATTCTGTGCCGTGGAGAAGGGTTTTACTTACCAGAAGCCAAATGTATCACATGTATATTGTAATAAAACAAACAAAAAAATCTATGTCAGGTTTTTAGGTCAAGGATTGTTTGTACATACCCTGTCCATTATGTTATGCACTTCCTCTGTTCGTCTGTCAGAAATATTGGCTGGCACTTGCAAAAAAGGGTTTAATGGCCTTCACTAATGCTTTATACCATGTAAGTCGTAACAAAGTTTTGAAGCCATAAAATCCATTTTCTCTTACAAGTATCATGAGGTGGAATGATCCTTTGAAAGGCTGAAACTCGACCGATTTGATAGCAAATAGTTTTCACCCAGGTCACCCTGTGCTAATTACCCAGGCTGAGCAGGATTGATACTTTTTGGAGAAGGTTTAAACCCTAATAATTTTTACAGAGAATGGCTCATATATGACCTTGAACAGTTTTAGATGATGTTACTTCTGTTTTGAGAGTGTGTAGGCAACAGAAAAATAAATTGAATTACTATACTGCAAAGAAATTTCTTGTGATCTGATTTGATAATATATCTTGAACATATTTATAATTATCATGTGGTGGACAGACATCTTGGCCACGAACGTTTGTGGATGTTTCGGCGAGCTAAATGTGCAAAGTAGGATATGTTAGTGAAATGCTTTTCAACACAGTTTCCTACAATGTTTTTAAATTACGGTTTTTGGGGCAAAAATTCATAAAATTAACATTTAGCCAAAATGTTCTAACCTGTATATTTAGCTGTCCAAAATGTCTGTGGCTAAAACGTCCTGGCCAAAACCTCCATGGCCAAAACGTTCTACATTCATATCATGTACACTAGCAAAACCAACATAAAAGCAGTTTCCTTTTTGGGAGCCCTGTATAAACGACTGCACTATCAACACAACATCCAAAATGGCGGTGTTGATCAAGATTTACCTGAAGAGGAAAAATACAAGCCAAACTGAGCATTTTAGCATGTATTACAAAGGTTTCACCGACGTCGGTTCCCAGTGACGTCAGTTTTCATAGAATTGGGGCACTCAGAAGAGTTTTCATAGAATTGGGGCACTCGGAAGGGAAATTCTTCTTTGTCAGAGTACTCAACTTTTTAAACTAAACAACATGTAAAATTTGCTTAACAAATGTTTCAATGGTAAAACTTTGCAGTATGATAAACTTGTTCTATGATCCTTCGGCTCTGGACGACATGATTAACCACAGCAATGAACAAGTTTCCATGTCCCCTGCCACCTGACCGTACAACTAATAATGTGTCTAAAATGATGATAGTTTCCTAGTAGAAGGGGTTACATTGTGAGAAAATATGTGAAATCATAATTTTCTCCTCTTTCCAGTATTTTTGAAAGCCTATTCCTCTTAAGGGTTGCTACAGTAGAACTTTTTAAAAAAATTTTTTTGAAAACTGTTCGTTTTGTATTTACAGATATTTCTGTGAGATTTGTTTGGACAAGAATTTGTGTGCCAGAACTTCCACCAAGATGAAAGGGGACATGCTGTTCTGGGGAGAGCAGTTTGAATTCAAGTAAGTCTTTCCTCATTAGCAGCCCTTTCAACTGTAGTTACCAAACAGCAAGTGTTAATCAAGATCAGTGTTAGCAAGAGGTACAGTCTGATCTTTCATCTTCAGTGTCAGCTTTGGTAATATACTGAACATGAATCAGCATAATGTTACAATTTAAAGCTTGTCTGTTTTAAAAGAAAAACAATAGGTATTGTCATACTCCTGGGTCCATATTCAACCATTTGTAAGACCATTCTTTGTCTTATTCTCTGAGATTTTACAGGTTTGAAAGAAGACAGAGCTTCTGATTGGCTAAACCATATAAAATTTAGGTGCTGGTATGGTTGGAAAGTTTTGTCTATTAACTCTTTCCCACACAATCCTGACTTAACGACCCTGAGAAAGAAGCCTTTTGAAAACATTGTGTGAAAAGGAGAAAATGCTGGTTACCAGCATTTGCTAATGCTGGTTACCAGCATTTGCTTCTTTTCCCACATTGTTTTCTACCCTTTCCAAATCAAATTTCAATTTTTGATTCAGATTTGATTGCCGATTACAATTTCCATCTGGCTCAAATGGTGCAATTGTTCATTGATAAGGTAGAAAACATTGTGGAAAAAGGAGAAAATGCTGGTAACCAGCATTTTCTCCTTTTCCCAGAATGTTTTCCAAAGTCTTCTTTCCAAGGGTCATAAAAAGTCTGCATTGTGTGGTAAAAGGATAAAGCATGACAGTGATTTATGACAATCCCTTATGCCAGAGCATGGCTGAACTACTGTATACATAGATACATTTGTGTGTTGAAAAATTAGCGAATCACAGATTACATACAGAAATGTTTGCTTGCACATGAAAGACACTTGTTATTGTTGGTATACATGTTATATGAAATGCAAACATAATATTTTTCAACTTTTTCAAATTTGCCAAATCTCGAAAAAAAATTTCGTCGCAAAAAGTTCCACTTACACAGTATTCTCTTTTCTGTTTGCAGTAACTTGCCACCTGTAGAGTTCCTTATCGTTAATTTATACAGAGAGGCAGACAAGAAAAAGAAGAAAGAGAGAGGAGGGACAGTTTTAGTTGGTAGGGATTTTTAATGTTTTCTATACCAATTATGAAATAATGAAATAATTCTCTATACTTTAACTCCTAACCACACAATCCCATCTTTTAAAAACAACTCCTAAAAATGAAAGCTTTTTAAAACATTGTGGGAAAAGGAGAAAATGCTGGTAACCAGCATTTTCTCCTTTTCCTACAACATTTTTCTACCCTTCCTAGAAGAAATTTTGATTTGACTGTTATTTTTTTGTCTGTAAATGCTATCATTGTGGATTAATCTAAAATTTTCTTGTGTGGTAAAGAGTTAAATCTTCTGCACAGCTCCAGATTAGAGGGAGAGATGGTTTTCTAAACCCATTATTTCGCTTCGAATTCCTATGTTGTTGGTACTCGTTATAATTGTCTTGATGAGACAATTCTATTGAGTACCCACAACCTAGGGTTTAGTGGAGAAAAACTGATATTTTCAGTTTTAAAATTAAAATCACTATCCCTTTTGAAATCAAATCAGTCTCCCTATCTGGAGCTCTGCCCTCTCTGTAGATCCTATACTCTGTAAAGGCATATCTTTAGTAAACATAATTTTGTCTTGATTCTTTTCCCAAGAAAGTGTGTGTCATCTGTCAAAAGACTTTTTTCGTCAATACAAGTTTACCTCTGTGGAGATATATCTTTTGTCTAAATTCTGTACAGAAATATTTGAAATTAGTTGAGATTGTGTATTGAAGAGTTAACACAGTCTTGGCAGGCTAAAATAAAGTTGAGTTCGTTTCAAAGAAGGTTGGCCCTGTTCCATATTTTTCATTAGTGTTAATGTAGCATTACTTGATAATTACAAAACAAAATCAGAGGTGAAAAAAAGATGTTGGTATTATGGAAATGATCTGTAAGAAGGAGAAAATTCTTAACCCTTTCCCAAACAGATTTGTCAACTCTTTGCAACATGCAGATATTATAGACATGCCCAAATGGAAGCATTTGCAGGTGACAATTCAGATGCAACGTAAATGATAAGATTTGTCCTTGATAGGGTAGAAAACATTGTGGGAAAAGGAAAAAATGCTGGTTACCAGCATTTCTCCTTTTCCTACAATGTTTTCAAAAGGTTTCTTCCTCAAGGGTACAGTGGGGATATTATAGTAAAGAGTTAATATAATCAATTATTTTTTATCATTTTAGGCTACTCCAAAATAGCGATAGCAGACATTAGCAACAGACAGTATGTAGAACGCTGGTAAGTCTTGCTTCTGTGTAACAAAGAGAACCAGGTTCTGTAAATGCCAAACAACAAAATTTTAGACATGATCATATTAAAAGCATTGACAAATTGAATATAGCTTAGCTCTCTATAGAAACAACAAAATTTTAGACTGGTCTAAATTGAAAGCATTTGCAGACAAAAATTTCAGTGCAGTTCAAATAGCAGAATTTGTTCTTAATAGATTACAAAACATGGTGGAAAAAGAGAAATTGTTGATTACAAGTGTTTTCTCTTTTCCCACAATGTTTTGAAAAGACTTCTCTCCAAGGGTCATTGGGGTTCTGTGCAAAGTGTAGGGCTTGTGACTCGGAGATCACTAGATCCGCAGGGTTCTTCATGGGAGTGTCCTTGTGCAAGACACTTCAGAGCCATATCCTAGTTCTAGAAGCCCAGGAAATACATGAATCTGTGAGCTGTCCAAGTGATATGACTGAAGTAATGTTGAAAGCAGTGTAAAACGCCATTTAATCAATTGAAGCTTAGATTTACCCTTATGAGTCTAGCTGAAAAGTCTGGCATAAAAACCTATGTTTATTGCAGGTTTACAACAAGTTCAGGAACTGTTGGTAAAACTGGGAAGGAGATCAAGACGGATCTTCCGTTGATACGATTGAAGGCGCGACACATGACAGTACAGATATTACCCATAGACTTGTACAAGGACATGTCAAAGGTTTGTAAATTTGAGAATTTAAAGTTTGCTTAGTACTTTAGCTGACAAAACATAAGGAATCTACAAATTTGAAAACATAATTATGCAGACAACAAATTAACCCATTACCACTCAATCCCTACTTTTGACGCCCCTGAAAAAGAAGCCTTTAGAAAACATTGTGGGAAAAGGAGAAAATGCTGGTAACCAGCATTTTCTCCTTTTCCCACAATGTTTTCTACCCTTTACAAAACAAATTTCAAATTTTCAGTAACTTTTATTTTGTCATCTGCAAATGCTTTCAGTTTGGACCAGTCTAAAATATTGTCGTTTGGTAATGGGTTAAATGTAGCTCAAATGATTATTTCTTTCTGCCTGGTCGTGTAAAGCAATGGAAAAAAATATCTGATTTGCGATGTGGTTGCAGGTTGAATACTAGGATCAGGTGAACTTTTTTCCATCAATTTTTTTGTTTCATCTCTGATACATGTAAGAAAAGTAGTCAGTGAGTTTGAAAGAAAGTTGTGTCACATCTGGTGTGAGAAAGCCAGGATACACATGTGTAGGTGCACTGACCATCATGATACAACGTAAGCTGTCAAAAAGGCCTCGAGCTCCATTACACTCTGTCTTTGATAGAGCAGAAAACATTTACCAGCATTTTATCCCTCACCCATGATGTTTGATATTTTAACTCTTTACCAAAAAGGCAAATTTTAGGACCAGTCCAAATTAAATGCATTTGCAGACGACAAAATACATGTTAATCAAAAATTGAAATTTGATTTGGAAAGGACAGAAAACATTGTGGGAAAAGGAGAAAGTGCTGGTTACCAGCATTTTCTCCTTTTCCCACAATATTTTCAAAGGCTTTCTTTCTCGGTTGTTAAAAGTCAAGATTGTGTGGTAAAGAGTTTAGGTTTTAACTTTTCCCAAGTTTCTCTCATTTACTGAAGATAATTGTGCTACAATGGTTTTTGTTTTTCTTTCCGAGAATTGATGATAGTCATTGCGACAGGATTCATTCCTCTCTCACCTGTGACCATTGTTTTGATGATAATTATGTGGGAAAGCAGTCAGTGGCTTGGAAAGAAAATTGTGCAGAGTACTGGTGAAAGAGGCGCCATGGAAAGCATAGATAGGTGCACTGAAATAATGTTGAAAATGGTGCAAAATAGTATACAATCAATCAACATTTTACTAAAACTCCCTATACTTACATGTTACTATTTTCTTTTCAGTATTTGAAAGAGAACTATGTTGCATTGTGTGATATCCTTGAGCCACTTGTTAACATCAAGGACAAAGAGGAGATTGCTAAAACTCTCATCAACATCATGCAGAAGCTTGACAAATCCAAGGACTTTCTGTCAGAAGTTGTCATGGGAGAGGTGCTACGGTTAGGTATGTATTTTACAGATTCATCTGTTTACCAGATCAGACCATTACCTTCTGCAAGGTGGCATTTTTCAAACGTATATCTACCTGATTTGGGCATTCTGGATACTGAACCAAACTACTTTGAAAAAGACGATAAATACTTTTGATTTCCCTTTCGAAAATTTTGTCACTTACTGATTACACACATTTTGCAAAATGGAAATATTTCCAAATTCAGGGCACTCGTTATTTGTCAGTATACTTGTGATTAATTACCCAAACAGAAAAGTTTGTTTTCAGTTTGCGAGATTTTCAAACTTGCGAAATGCAAAAATTTTCATGTCGTAAAACTTTCCACTTATACAGTACCGAGAACGATTTGCTTGATTTCAAAGATTCATAGATGTGTATATGAGGTCACGGGTTAATACTTTTTATTACAGATAACAATCACTTGACATTTCGAGGGAACAGTATAGCAACAAAAGCCATGGAAGCTCATATGAAACTTGTTGGAGAAAAGGTAAATCAGAAAATAGCAACTGATTAAACTGTCCTCTTCCACTTTTTGAGGACACACAATGCCTTTATTGATGAAGACTTCTTTTAGAGCTTTTCCATTAACCCTTTTCCAAACAAGCCTTGGTTTTTACATGTCTGCAGTAGAAGTCTTTTGAAAACACTGTGGGAAAAGGAAAAATTGCTCATAACGAGCAATTTCTCCTTTTCCCACAGTTTTTCTGCCCTTTTTGAGAACTTTCTGCCATTTTCTCAAAATCTAAAGTTGTTGTCTACAAACTCTTTCAGTTTGGAAGAGTCCAAAATTTGTCTTTTGGGAAAGGGTTAAATCCCAACTTTTAACAACCCTGAGGAAGAAGGACATTGAAAACATGGGAAAAGAAGACAAATGTTTTCTACCCCTTACAAAACAAATTTTCTCTCACTTTTATTTTTGTTGTCTGCAAATGCTTTCAATTTGGACAAGCCTAAAATATTGTTGTTTGGTAATGAGTTAAGACTGAACATTTGCTGAAAACAAAATGAAGTATATTATAGAGAATAGATGGTTGGTGTCTTGGATGGGTTAAGTTTATCGGGCAAGACAGAAGAATTTACCTTTTGAGCAGACTGCATATTTCATAACTTAATGTAAATTTTTTTTTTTTGCAGTATTTGAATGATACCCTAGGAGATTTTGTACGCACAATAATTATGACAGAAGATGACTGTGAAGTAGATCCAACCAAAGTGCCGATCCCAGCCATGTTACAGCGACACCAGATGAACCTACGGATGTTTTGTGATATGGCTTGGAGTAAAATCATCACTTCTTTCTCTTTCTTTCCCAGGTTTGTTATTATTTCTTTGCTTAACCCTTTACCACACAATCCCTACTTTTAACGACTGTGAGAGAGAAGCCTTTAGAAAACATTGTGAGAAAAGGAGAAAATGCTGGTAACCAGCATTTTCTCCTTTTCCCAAAATGTTTTATACCCTATCAAAGACAAAAATTATCATTTGAGCTACGGTTATTTTGTCGTCTGCAAATGCTGTGAATTTAGACAGGTCTAAAATTACCTTGTGTGGTAAAGAGTTAAACCTTTACCACATGGCAAAATTTTAGACCAATCCAAATTGAAACCATTTCCAGACTACAATTTCATAGTGACTCAAATGATGCATTTTTTCTTTGACAGGGTAGAAAACTTTGTGGGTAAAGGAGAAAATGCTGGTCTCCAGCATTTTCTTCTTTTCCCACAATGTTTTCAAAAGGTTCTTCCTCAGGGTCATCAATAGTTCTCATTGTGTGGTAAAGGGTTAAATTTCATATTCAGTAATTTAACCCTTTACCAGATGACAAAATTGAAGTCTTGTCCAAATTGAAACCTATTGCAGACAGCAATTTCAGTGTGGCTCAAGTGGTGTAAGTTTTTCTCTCATAGAGTAGAAAACATTTTGGGAAAAGGAGAAAATGATGGTTACCAGAATTTTCTTTTTTTCCCCAGCATGTTTTCAAAAGGCTTCTTCAAAAGTTGGCATTGTATAGTGAAAGGGTTAACCCGTTACCAAATAGTGCTATGTTTGAACAACCCTGAAAAAGACGGCTTTTGTAGGGAAAAAGAGAAAATTTCACCTCATGATTCAATCGGTTATTATACAAAATGGATTTCATGTATGATCAACACTTTACCACACGGCAAAATTTTAATCCTATCCAAATTGAAAGCATTTCTAGACGGCAATTTTATAATGGCTCGTATTAGGAAACTTTTCTTTGATACAGTGGAAAACTTTGCGGGAAAAGGAGAAAGTGCTGGTTACCAGCATTTTCTTCTTTTCCCACAATGCTTTCTAAAAGATTCATACTCACAGCTGTTTAAGTCATCAATGTGTGGTAAAGGGTTAACTGACTTGCTTGGTATAATCTAATATTATTACATCAAAATCAACTCTCCTTTTTACCAGAGCATGGCACATTTTATTCGGCTTACCTTGACTTCTTTAGATGACCAATCATAATTATCATAGCATATTTTTATGTTTTACAGTGAGCTGAAGGAAGTGTTTGCTTGTTTCCGAGCCCAGTGTGAAGACAGAGGCAAGGGAGAGCTAAGTGACAATCTGATTAGTGCTTCCATATTTCTACGCTTTCTTTGTCCAGCAATACTCTCGCCCAGTCTCTTTCATTTGACGCAGGAATTTCCCTCAGATAAAGCCGCCAGAAATCTCACTCTCATTGCCAAAACGATACAGACTCTCGCCAATTTTTCAAAGTAAGTTGATTGTTTTGTTTTTGGATTGATTCCTTTTGCAAGTTGTTACATATATCATTCCATATAGCTCTGTATTTTCTTAACACTTTACCATACAAATTCTGACGACTCCTTTATAGAAACCTCTTGAAAACATGATGGAAAAAGAAGAAAATGCTGGTAACCGCTTGTCCATTCAAAGACAAATCTCACACTATCAGTCAAGTCCATTTGTTGTATCCAAATTTATTCAATTTAGGAAAGTCTGAATTTTTGTTTGGTAGAAGCTAATCTTTACTAAACAATTGATTTAAATTAAAGTATGGTGTTCGTGTTTGTAAAGTAGAGTATCGGCCACATAACCATAAGGTCTCTAGTTCAATACCAGGGAGGGGTTATCAACTTAAGAATTTTTCATAGCCCACACATTTGGCGAGAGTACAGATGTAGCTCACATGAAGCAGAACCGAGAGAGGTTGGTATAACCCTTTACTCCATAGATACTCATTTCTACGCATTGCTTGTTGGAGCCTTGTGAAAACATTGTGCCAAATGTTGAAATTGCTCATGATGAGCAATTTCACCTTTTGTCACAATGTTTTCTATGCTATAAAAAGGTGTCATATACACATAAGAAATGGTTTCATCCTTGCTGTCATTTAGGGTCAATTAGAGATAACATAGAAATACCTTATGGGGTAAAGGGATAAGTTGTAAGAACTTGTTTATCATTCAAAGTTTACCCTTTCTCAAACATCAAATTTTGGACTCTTTCTGTTTTAGACACATCTGCAGGTAATAGATTCAAAATTTTGCAAATGAATTTGAGCTCTCTGATATGGTAGAAAACATTGTGGGAAAAGGAGAAAATGCTGGTTCCCAGCATTTTCTTCTTTTTCCACAATGTTTTCAAAAACCTTTACCAGGGTTGTGAAAACAAGGGATTGTTTGGTAAAGGGTGAAATAAATATGTTTTAACTGAACTGTTGAGGTGCAAGAATGTTTGATAAAAGTTGATTTTTAAATTATTTATTCAGATTTGGTGGTAAAGAAGAATACATGACCTTTATGAACGATTTTGTGGAGGCGGAATGGGGCAATATGAAAGATTTCCTACACAAAATATCGGTAAGTAATTTTACTATTGCCTTGACGTGCTATCACAGAGTTCCAGATAAGAGGGAGTGATGGATTTCTAAATTCATTATTTCTCCTCAAAACCCTATGTTGTGGTAACTCATTAGAATTGTCTCGATGAGAGTTAGTAGAGAATTATTAGTATTTTCAATTTTGAAATCAAAATCACTCCCTCTATCTGGAGCTCTGTGTCATGGTTAGGGTGTTTGCATGGGTGATTTGGAAGTTAACCCATTACCACATAATCCCTTTTTTTGACGCCCCTGAGAAAGAAACCTTTAAAAACATTGTGGGAAAAGGAGAAAATGCTGGTAACCAGCATTTTCTCCTTGTCCCACAATGTTTTCTACCCTTCAGAAAACAATTTTTTAAATTTTCAGTCACTTTTATTTTGTCGCCTGCAAATGCTTTCATTTTGGACCTGTCTAAAATATTGTCATTTGGTAAAGGGTTAAAGGAAAAAGGAATTTCTTTCATGTTTATCTTTGAATATTATCATAATTGAACAATTTCAGATCATGTTAATGTAGCATAGAATTAATTTGCCTTTTCATTTTCACAATAAAATTTTGGATTCGTTCACTTACTTATTCATATGAATAGTGGAATTCAAGATCAGACTGCACAGAAAGTGCAGTATTTGAGCACAGAAAGTGCTGTATTTGAGCACAGAAAGTGCAGTATTAGAGATTATTGGGCCTTTAACTCTCAACACATAATCTCAACTTTTAACTTCCTTGAGAAAGAAGCCTTTGGAAAATCCAGTGGGAAGAGCAGAAAATGCAGGTTACCAGCATTTTCTCCTTTTTCTACGATGTTTTCTACCCTGTAACAGGGAAATCACTTGCATTAAATAAGATTGAATTTTTCTATTTTGTCATTTGGGAAGGAGTTAATAATAAAAACCAATTTTTGTTTCAACAGTCAAATGAGAAGAGTGAAACGTTCACGGAATATGAAGGATATATAGATATGGGGAAGGAGATGTCTATTTTACATACACTACTGTCTGATACTCTAGAGAGAGCCACAGAGGTAAGAGAATCAATGCTAGTCCTCCATGTAAAGGGCTCATCAGTCCCTGTTTGATTGATTGAATTTAGTTATTGTTTGTGTCCAACAGTTATCCATAATAATATTAAGGACACTTTCCCCCTAAAAGGCTGTAAGTTTTATTGCGGATGATAGCGCAAGACGCATGGCAAAACCATCCTAAGTTGCCTTTGCTTGTTGGATGTGCCAATTGAAAAGATCATATTTTTTGTATGATTATTTATGTTTGTTTCTAAATACCTGATTAGCCCATGTCCAACTGCAAAGATCGTATTTTGTATAATTGTTTATGTTTGTTCCTAAATACCTGTTTAGGCCATGTCCAGCTGAAAAGTTCATATTTTTTGTATGATTATTTACATTTGTTCCTCAATACCTGATTATCCCATGTCCAATTTAGAAGATCCTATTTTGTATGATTAATTACGTTTGTTCCTCAATACCAGATTAGCCCATGTCTAAATGAAAAGATCATATTGAGCAGGCATCATTCCCGAGTTAACTTTATCAAACTATTTTTAAGTTTTAAAGACTCTTGGAAGAAGGCTTTTGAAAATGTTGTTGGAAAGGGAGAAAATGTTGGTCACCACCATTTTCTCCTTTTCCCAGAATGTTTTCCACTTTTTCAATATAATCAACAGCTGAGCCACACATCTTATTTCTTGTCTGCACATGCTTTCAATTTAGACAGGTCACCTTGCGTAATCTGTGTAAACTGACCATGACCCAAACTTTCCACTATTTTGCTTGAGCATGCTTCATTTATAGATGACTAACATAATGTTGTTTGTCTTAACAGGACAATCTAAACAAGCTGGAACCCTTACCAAAACTCCTGGGACAGATAAGTAAAGATCTTAAGAATCCAAACGTTGGTGAGCGGAAAACCACCAATCGACATAGTCAACATTATGACAATCTCGTCAACATACAGGCACATATAGATCATAACACATCACCAACAGAGCTGCTGCGAGATATGTTACAACAGTGCGGGGAAAGGCCCGAGGAATTGCCAATATTTTCAAATGGTAACAAGGAAAGTGACTCTGCTTCTCTTAAAGTTGGCGTGAATAAGACCTCATCAGCTTCAAATCTGGATGAAGCAGGCAATCAAGGTGTGACCGATGTTTCAAATGTATGTGTTAGCTCTAGAACTGTAAAGGAATCTCAAGTGAACCAGTCCTGGGACAGGATTGTCACCGCTGCTGAATTGGTTAATGGAGAGTATATAGACTTGATTTCTTTCATGGATGATGACACAAATAACTCATCTATGGAAATGGATTCAAATGTGAATGGCAGTCAGATGTCGATAAGTCAAGTATCGACTGTTGCATCGTCGGGTTATCAGTCTTTCGGTTACAGTCAATCCAGTTCACCTATTGACAACAACAATCATGAGATCTCCCATGATCCTCCAAAGTCACCCAACAACAATACCAAAGCCTACTCTCACTCCACCCCCTTGTCTTTCTCCAACCCCATGTACAGACATTATCACCGTGGCATCTCTAGTCAAGTGAAAACTTCCTCTCCAATCCCGCAAGCCTCAAGCAATAGCTCACTCAGTAGTGAAGAGGCACAGACTGTAAAAAACGTAAGCCCTGTAAAATTTGAACTGACAGATAGACATAGTGTTACCAGTACACCCAGTGATGAAATATTTAACAAGGTGAAGCCAATGACAAGTTCAACTTCTTCTGACTCTGTCCCAGAGCGTGAGAAAATACACCAGAGTTACTCTGCCAATAGTATGTCCTTATCTATGCACAGTGACCTTGATAATCGTCCCAGGGGACCACGACATAGTCAGTCCAATAACAACATGTATTCTGTAACCATGGAAACGCATGACAAACCAAGGCATAGCAAGTCCAATAACAATGTATGTGCTAGTTCTAAAGACTTTGTAATGTCAGACAATCTAAGTGCTACCATGACAAACACGCGTAAATATCCCAAAGAACTGCGTGCTTCTAGTCCCTTACTGTCTCAAAGTGCTCTATCAAACTCTAAACAAAATTACAATGGCAACTACAGCACTATCGGAAGCACTTCTAGACGACATCATGAATTGTCACAAAGTGTCGATTTCTCCCACATTTCACCACGATATAGTGATCAACTACGTAGAACTGCCACAGACACAGTGATATCACAGAGGAGCGTGTCACCCGCTCATAGTGATAGTAGCACCACAAGTAATTCTGTACCTGCATCACCCGGAGGGCAGCTGTCCACAGATGAAAGTTCTTTGTTTCGGAGACTAACGGCCCAGAACGCAGTTCACATGGGCATTAGATCTGTACAAAGGCGAATCCACGAACAGGAGAAAACTAAACAAGAGGTGAGATGGTCGCATTTGCTGGCATTATTGAGCCTTACTCTAGTATAGGTGGGGTTAGGTAGCAAAAACTTTCTGCTTATGTCAGCCTAGGCAGTCAGTGTAGGCTTACATTGTTTGATACTTTTTGCAGATTTATTAATCCTTTACCAAACAATCCCTACTTTATTGACATTGAGGAAGAAGCCTTTTGAAAAACATTGTGGGAAAAGGAGAAATTGCTGGTATCAAGCATTTTCTCCTTTTCTCACAATGTTTTCAACCTTTTAGAAACTAATTCCATCATTTGAAGCACGTTTGATATGTTATTTGCAATGGTCTCAGTTTGAGTCCTTGATTTTGTATATTTCTAAAGAGTCAACTTGCTTTTCAAGTGACAGATTTTAGACTCTTCCAAACTGTGAGCATCCACAGATTCTGAAGACAAATTCAGAATTGGTATAACTCTTTACCACACGAGAAAATTTTAGACTGGTCCAATTTGAAAGCATTTGCAGACGACAAAATACAGGTGACTAGAAAATACAAATTTGTTCTGGGAAGGGTAGAAAACACTGAGGGAAAAGGAGAAAATGCTGGTTACCAGCATTTTCTCCTTTTCCCACAGTGTTTTCAATAGGCTTCTTTCTTAGGGGGTGTCAAAAGTAGGGATTGTGTGGTAATGGGTTAAATGATCTTTAGGTCTCTGATAGGGTAGAAAACAGTTTGTGATATGAAGATAATTCTGGTTCCTGTCCCAGGGTCTTGAAAACCATGGATTGTTTGATAAAGGGTTATCCACACTATTCCAACTTTTAACCACCACGGGAAAAAATGCTTTTATCACATTGTGGAAAAAGAAGAAAATGCTCGTAACCAGCAATGCCTCTTTTTTACACTGTGGCTTGCAGCTTCCTTAACTGTTTACCAAACGATAAAATTTTAGACTAGTCCAAACTGAAAGCACTTAAAGACGAAAATATAAACGTAACTCACTCTGAATTATTTTTTAGAGCAATGTAGAAAAACATTATGGGACATGGAGAAGATGCTGGTTAACAGTATTTTCTTCTTTTTCCACAATGTTTTCCAAAAGCTTCTCTCTCAGGGTTGTAAAAAACAGGGACTGTTCAGTAAAGGGTTAAAAGAAGTTTCAATTTTTAAGTCACATTTATTTTGTCATATGCGATTGCTTTTAACCCTTTACTCCATAGATACTCATTTCTACGCACTGCTTGTAGGAGCCTTTTGAAAACATTGTGGCAAAAGGTGAAATTGCTCGTGACGAGCAATTTCACCTTTTGTCACAATGTTTTCTATGCTATCAAAAGGTGTCATATACATATAAGAAACGGCCTCATCCTTGCTGTTATTGAGGGTCAATTAGAGATACCATAGAAATGCCTTATGGGGTAAAGGGTTAATTAAGATTAGTCTTACATTTTATGATATAGTAATAATCATTGTCTTGCCAACCCAAGGAAGTGCAGTCGGCAAAATACAAGAATTGATAAAAGGGATGGCTGGTTTGATCTCAAGCTTTGCCAATTTCCGTCTGTTCTAATGGTAGTCATTACAACAGAATTCATTGCTGTTATACTAGTGACGATTTGTATGAGAGCAGTCAATTTGATAAAATATTGCACAGAGTACTGGCCAACTTTTTACCAAATGGCAAAATTTTAGACTCATCCAAATTGAAAGCACTTGTAGACGACAAAATAAACATAACTCGAAAATCGAAATTTGTTTCCAGCAGGGTAGAAAACATTGTGGAAAAAGGAGAAAATGCTGGTTACCAGCATAACCAGCATTTTCTCCTTTTCCCACAATGTTTTCAAAAAGCTTCTACCTCAGGGTCATAAAAACCAGGGATTGTCTGGTAAATGGTTAATTAAAGAAACTAGCGCATGGGTAGGTGCACTGGGACATAACTGAGATAAAGTGGAAGAAAACATTAACTCATGAAAGAGGAAGCTATTGAAAACATGGGAGACAAGGAAAAAATGCTTATTACCAATATTTTCTCCTTTTACCTCAGTGTATTCTACCCTATCAAAGAAAATTCAATTGATATGAGCCACATTGAAACTGTCATATGCAAATGCTTTCAGTTCTGACAGCCCTGAAGTTTTGTTTTGTCATTAAATATCATTCGGTCAATGAATTCTTTACCATGCAATACCCACTTTTAACGACCCCAAGGAAGAGTCCTTTTGAAAACATAATGGGAAAAAGAGAAAATGCTGGTATCCAGCATTTTCTCCTTTTCCTAAAATGTTTTCTAACCTTCCAAAAACAAATTTCAGTATTTGAGTCAAATTCATTTTATTGTCTGCAAATGCTTTCAATTTGGAACAGTCCAAAATTCTGTCGTTTGATGAGTTAATCGATATCATTTTCTGGAAACAGTACGAGTCGGAAGTAAATGTGCTGAAGCAACAACTACAGGAGGCACAGCAAAGACTTAAGATGGCGGAAGAGCGGCTTCAGGAGCATGAGACGGAAACCCAGCAGATTTCCTCTGATTGGCAATTGAGGCTGGAAGAAAGCGAGGAGAGAATGCGGAAACAACAGGCGGAGAAAGACGATCAAATGAAAAATATCATACAGAGGTAATTTGTCTGTTGTTGTCATGGCAACAGTTAAGACCCATATCGTTAGTGTATTAATAAGTGTCTAAGTTACTAGCTAACCAATTGGTAGAGGCATAACTCTTAACCCATTATCAAATAAAAAAATTTTAGACTGGTGCGAATTGAAAGCATTTGTAGAGGACAAACTAAAGGTAGCTCAAAAGATGGTTTCTGTCTTTGATAGGGTGGAAAAAATTGTGGGAAAAGGAGAAAATGCAGGTTGCCAGCATTTTCCCTGTTTCCCACAATTGTTTCAAAGGCTCCTTCTTCAGGATGTTAACCAATTACCACACAATCCCTACTTTTGACGCCCATGAGAAAGAAGCCTTTTGAAAACACTGTGGGAAAAAGAGAAAATGCTGGTAACCAGCATTTTCTCCTTTGCCCACAGTATTTTCTTTAACCCTTTCCCAAACAAGCCCTTGTTTTTACATGTCTGCAGTACAAATCTTTTGAAAACACTGTGGGAAAAGGAGAAATTGCTCGTTACGAGCAATTTCTCCTTTTCCCACAGTGTTTTCTGCCTGTTCGGATAATTTTCTGCCATTGTTGTGAAAGTTTTAAGATTGTCGTCTGCCAACTCTTTCAGTTTGGAAGAGTCTAAAATTTGTTGTTTGGAAAAGGGTTAATTGACAACAAAATTTTAAACCAGTCCAAATTCAAAGCATTTCCAGACAACAAAATAAATGCTGCTCAAAATTTGACATTTGTGTTTTGAAGGGTTTGAAAATTTGTGGGAATGAGAAGAAAATGTAAAGGCATAAGGTCCCCATTTTACAAAAAAAAACTTAAGTCTCTTTTATTTTGCTCAAATGAGTCAAGTAATAATAACAGATTTCAGGTACGTTTTCCAATTTCGAGTGGACACAATGTTTCAGACTCAATTTAAGAAAATAATGAGCTGAAGTCTGTCAAATATTCTAACTCTTTTATCAAATGACAAACCTTAGACTTGTCCAAACTGAAAGCATTTGCAGAAGACTAATCAAATGTGAATTGAAGGCTACAATTTGCTTATGATAGATCATACAAGTTTGTGGGGTTTCTTTCTGAGGTATTTTTACCCTTTACTCCATAGATACTCTTATCTACACATTGCTTGTAAGAGCCTTTGGAAAACATTGTGGCAAAAGGTGAAATTGCTCGTGACGAGCAATTTCACCTTTTGTCACAATGTTTTCTATGCTATCAAAAGGTGTCATTTATACATAAGAAACGGCTTCATCCGTGCTGTTATTTAGGGTTATTTAGAGATGCCATAGAAATGCCTTATGGGGTAAAGGGTTAAAAGTCAGAGTTATTTTGTAAAGGTTTAAGTCCCCTTATTTTGCTGGGATGAGCCTGAACATTGTGTTGACTCCGGATTTGAGAGTGTTATTTTCGTCTGTTAGTGAAATGCATTTTAAAAATAGCACACCCAGCTGATCTTGAAAAACGAGTCTTTCAGCAGATCTGAACAAAATAAGAAGCCACGGATTTTTCTTGCAAGACAGGGCCCTGGACAGCATTTGTTTAATCCTTTACCAAGGAATCACAGGCTTTCAAGACTCTGTAAAAGAAGCTTTCTGAAAACAATGTGGGAAAAGGAGAAAATGCTGGTTGCCAGCATTTTCTCCTTTTCCCATAAAGTTTTCTAGCCTGCTTGAAACAAATTTCAAGTTCTGAGTTGCCTATGTTTTGTCGTCCGCAAGTGCTTCCAATTTGGAACAGACTAAAATGTTTAAAATGCATTTGCATGTGGGAAAGGTCTATGTAAAAAAGTTGTCATGCTTTTTGTGCATTTGGTGTCATGCCCCAGTTGTTTTTGGGTCATTACATGTAAGGAACGTTCGTTTCATCACATTTTCGCCATATTTTGTGAAAAGAGGGTTTAATGCATTTCTAAAAAGTATTAGCCTGTTTCAGCCTGGGCAGGGCATACTGGCTGACATGGATAGAAACTTTTTGGGTTTTTTTGTAAAATTTCTGCAAGTCCAAGGACTTCTTCCTCCACATTCAATCAATTATTATATCCCCGCAAAACGAATGTTTTCAAGGGGTATACTGGAATCAGCCTGTTTGTCCGTCTGTGTGCAAAATACCTGTAATTTTGAGTGGCGAACTCCTACAGTTTTGCTGCTATTGTAATGAAAGTTTGTTGATACATTGGTCGTACACTAAAGTTGTGCAAGACACAGTTTTCATTCAACTCCCTATGATTCAAGGGTAGTCTCCCCTTGAACTTAGGGGGTTTTTTTTTGTTAAATTGCCCATTTCTGTCAAAGCGCTGGCCGGGTTATTAAGTCACATTTAGTGACAGCTCTAGTTTAACCCCTGGTTATTAAACAGTCCCTGGTTTTTGGAACCCTTTACCCCAAAAGGCATTTCTATGGTATCTCTAACTGACCCTAAATAACAGCAAGGATGAACCCATTTCTTATATGTATATGACACCTTTTGATAGCATAGAAAACATTGTCACAAAAGGTGAAATTGCTCGTTACGAACAATCTCACCTTTTGCCACAATGTTTTCCAAAGGCTCCTACAAGCAATGCGTAGAAATGAGTATCTATGGAGTAAAGGGTTAATGATTCATGGGGGATGCATGAAACCCTCTCTTGCCAGAGTGTGGCTCCTTTTATAAATGTAATGTGAAAAGCAGCATCCTGAGAACCAGCCCCAGCACAGTGTGCATATGGTTTGGTGCCCTGCAATTTGTGCACTGTGTGCACTTGCTGATGTTTTTTAGCTTTTTGTCAGTTATGTTACTAACTTTTAGATTACTTCTTTTTTGTCTGGATATTGTTGTTAATTGAAATGGTCCTCATACTAACACTAAAACGTCATGAAAGATTTATTCAAATGCATTGAAAAACTAATAAGGACTTTCCTCATTTACCTCTTTACTAAATGACGATCTTAGACTCGTCCAAATTGAAAGCTTTTGCAGCCAACAGGAAAAAGCCATCTGGCTCATGTGATGGGAACTGTCTCTGTAAGGGTGGAAAACATTGCGGAAAAAGGAAAAAATACTAGTTGCCAGCATTTTTTCCTTTTTTATGCCCAAAGTGTTGTATTAGATTATGGCCCCATCTGTCCATCAGTCCATCTGTCTGTCTATCTGTCTGTTGTTTCTTTTAGATCTTTGTTCAGATGAACATGTTTTTAAAAGTCTTGTTAAGCTTTAGACTGGTTTTTGAACCTTTTTGAAGTAAAGTTCAATTTTAAAGTTTGAAATAACTTCTATACATATCTTAAATACATTCCAAACAGCACAGGGAACCAGTCTAATCCTGAGCAGCCAATAGATGGAGACTGATTTGACTGGTTCGGCACCCCATTAAATGGTTTGTTGATTGAGATTGGTTTCTTTTGCTTTCAGACTTAGGCTTTTCAGCATAACAATTGAAGGCATGCAGATGTCTTGTTTTACTGAATTTTGTAATGTTTTCCTTGAATGATTTTCTCACAACCTTCCTCTTGGGCTCTCTTTCCTTAATTCTTAAGCACTTTCACATCAATAGTTGCCCTTGCTGCCAGTGTTCAACATCAAGATCAGACTGCACAAAATGTGAAGTCTGATCCTTGATCTATGATGTTGGATTTGCAAAAACATTATCGGCTATGGCAAAGTTACTGTGAAACTGCAATCACTTAGGTCCTATTTCTTGACTGAAAAAGTCAGATTGGTTATTATGCTTAACCAAACAACAAAAATAAAGACGAGTCCTAATTGAAAGCATTTGCAGGTGACTAATGTGCCACAAAAATTTAAATTTGTGTTGGAAAGAATAGTTTTAAACATTATAGGAAAAGGAGAAAATGCTGTTTACCTGCATTTTTGCCTTTCCCCACAATGTTTTCAAAAGGCTTTTCTAGGGTCATGAAAACCAGGGATTGTTTTGAAAAGGATTAAAACATACCGTACTTTTACAACTCTGTGGGTGCTTAACCCTTTCCCAAACAATCTTGGGTTTTTACGGGTCTGGAATAGTAGCCTTTTGAAAACATTGTGGGAAAAGGAGAAAATACTGGTAACCAGCATTTTCTCCTTTTCCCACAATGTTTTCTACCCTATCATAGACAGAAATCATTTTTTCAGCAAGAGTTGAATTGTCGTCTGCAAATGCTTTCAATTTAGTCTAGTCCAAAAGTTTGTCGTTTGGGAAAGGGTTAAACCTTGGCAGAACAATGAGTCAAGTGCTATTGCATTGTTTTTAGGTCCACTGAAGCCACTAGCCAAATAAACATTTGTGTAAGGAACTACTTTTATCCTCTGTTCTACTGCTCTATGTTGTACAGTATAGTCCTGGTAATTTGACCTTGGTAGGGCCAAGAAATAGTTCCTTTATCTTTGTTTCATGTTAACAAAGAAAACATCTTAAAACTTTTTGTATTTATTTTTTCGTAACAGAACAGTGCTATGTTTCAATAGCTATGAGAAGGAAAGGCTTTTAAAACCATTGCGTGAAATGGTGGAAATGCTGGTAACCAGCATTTTCTCCTTTACCAAACATATTTTATATCCTTTCATGGACAAATCTAAATATTTTTAGCTTAATCTAAATTGGCATCCTGCAAAATCAATGCTTTCAATATAGACAAGCCTAAAAATTTGTTTGTTAAAGAAATAGTTGGTATCATCGAATGATTGAATGGCCAAGTTACCAAGATTGTTACTGTACATGTATGTCACTTCAAATATTCAGCTTTCTGTTCTAATTTTTGCATTGCATCCCCCAGCAAGTAATGTTGTTTTGATTTTCAGTTCCCCATAGAGTGCTTTATTAATAAACATTTCATTTCACATGAATAAACTAGGTTTGTTTAATTCCCAGGCTGCTTTTGTAAGAAAATTTCATTGAAATCTTTATCAAACAATCTCAAGTTTTAACAGCCTTTATGAAGAAGGCTTTTGAAAACACAATGGGAAATTGCAACCAACATTTTCTCCTTTTCTCACTATGTTTTCAAAATACTTTTTTACCGAGGGTCGTTAAAAGTTGGGATTGTGGAGTATAGGGTAAAGAGTTAAAGGCTAGATGTGTTACGTTGACCATACTTTTTCTGTGGGCTTTTGATTTTTGTTGCTTGCATGATCAGCATTTTTGATGACTCAGCTAATTTCTACAAAAGTGTAGTAGTTTATCATTTATTTTACAAGTTTCTACCTCATGGGTGTCATTTGTTTCATTCTGTTATGTTGATTTTTCAAACCTCCCCCTTATTGTTTTATAATTTAGATATTAATGGAATGATAACAATGTCTTTTATTGCATTGGTTAGATAATAAGAAAAAGTATGAAGGGAAAAGTTTTCCTATTCTCACCAAAGAAATCTTTTTTACCCCCTTTACGTTTACAGGCATGGTCTCCTTTACAGTCATGCATGTAATTGTCTGTAGTTCATTTCCAAAATACTCTTCCATAATTTTACTGCGGTTGACTAGGTTGAAGTACATTCGAAGAAGGTTCAGAATTGGCAAAAAGGAGAGACATAGACAGTCTTAGCCTGTTGAACTACATGTAAGTGAGGTCAACTGCAAGCAGTTGTTAGGGTTAACCAGGGTTCCACTTAGTCTAAGTACGAGTAACTACTAGAAATTGCTGATTGCCTATTCTGCTTGGAAAAAAGATGTATGGTTAGCTACCGTACACACTACAGTAACAGTAACTTTGAAGTGGGCTTAATTTGGGTACACTAAGGTCAACTACATTCAAACTATGGCCAAAGTAGGGTCACAACATCTTAGTTAACTGTAGCCACTTTGTGAACATGTTAAAAAATTATATACTTACTACAGGCAAATCATTAGTTCAACTATGTTTATTACTATACTGAAACTATGTTAATGTACATACAACTATGTTGAATACAGCCAACCAAGTTCATTCCCAACTATGGTCAACTATGTAAGGTGTGACCATAGTTCAAAGGCTGTGTGCACATTAGGACTGTCTGTTTAATGCCACAATGTCTCATTAATAATATTGGACACTAAAGGTCTAGGATCATTTTCTCTTAACTCTTTACCACACAATGATGACTTTTAACGACCCTGGGAAGGAAACCTCTGGAAAACATTGTAGGAAAAGGAGAAAATGCTGGTAACCAGCATTTTCTTCTTTTCCCACAATGTTTTCTACCCCATCAAAGAAAATTTGCATCATTTGGGCCACTTTGAAATTGTCGTCTGCAAATGCTTTTAATTTGGATAGGTCTAAATTTTTGCTGCGTGGTAAAGGGTTAAACAAAAAAATCAAGGTAGCCCAGGTGCAAACATGGTCTTACAAGCACAAAGATTAAAACAGTTAATATCTAAAGCAAGACGCCTATATGAAAGCGCAGCACAAATATACTTCCTAATAGACTAACAATAATAATATCACATGGTATCTTAACTCATCACAGTCGTAATTACGCTTATTTTCAGTTTAATTTAAGAATTAACCCTTTTCCGTTCAATGCTGTTTTTAAACGACCGTAAAAGAGAGGTCTTTTTAAAACACTGTGGCAAAAGGAGAAAATGCTGGAAACCAGCATTTTCTCCTTTTCCCACTGTGTTTTCTACCCTATCAAAGAAAAATTGTATCTTTTGAGCTACGTTGAATTGTCATCTGTATATGTTTACAATTTGGATAGGTCTGAAATACTGTCCTGTGGTAAAGGGTTAAGAAGTTCACTATCTTACATGTTTGAGAAAAGCAAATTGAACCATTTTTAGTCAAAGCTCAGTAATTCTACACTTCTGTTTTTGTACAGTTAGTCCAGGGCTTTGTCGCTGGTAGAGAAATTAATTTTGAAATTTAGTAAAAAATATATAAAAGATAGGGTGACTTGGCAACAGTTTTCATAGTTCAAAAGTTCATTTTTCTGCCACCAACAAACATTTGGACCAAGCATAGATTGAGTTTCATAAAAATAATTTCAGTACTTTGAAATCTTTACCCAACGGCATAAAAGGTAGACTGAAAATAGACAGGTAAACATTCTGGCAGACCTATTTCCTTATAAAATTTGCAGATGATTAGATTAAAGTTTTAATGCAGCTCAGATTCTATTTAGAGATACATGTAGATGTAAAAAAAAAGTACACATTATAAGTATTTTTTAGCAGAAATACTACTAATGATTATTTGACCCTTTACCAAATAATTTTCTGCGTTAACAACCCTGAAAAATGAGGAAAAATATTGAGGGAAAAGGAGAAAAATTTTTGGTAACCAACATTTTTCTCTTTTTCCATGATGATTTGAAAAAATCCATGTTAAGATAGACATTCAAGCTGTCGCTTGTAAGAAGCTTATCAATCGGGACTTGTCTCTTAAATTTTGTTTTTTGGTAAATATTCACAGCAATACAAGCTTAAACTGAGAGCATGGTTAACTCTGCCTGCAAGCTTATAGCTAGACTGACCTCATTTGCATCTTGTGCAACGTATTTATAAATTATGTTTTGCAAGTACCTTGATTTTAGAATGATTTGTTTTTTCTTCACATTGATTTGACCTTGGCATATTTGGTCAAGAGTTGCCACCCACTTCTTGAGTTTTTTCTGTTTGACTTGAATGTGTTGTACCCTGTTGACAGTGCTGTGCAGATTACATGTTACTTTGCTAATTAACCCTTTACCGAACAATGCCTGGTTTTTAAGACACAGAGGAAGAAGTCTTGGAAAAAAAATTGATGAAAAGGAGAAAATGCTGTTCCTTTTCCCTCAATGTTTACAGAAAGCCTCTTGCTCAGGGTTATTGAAACATGGAATGGTATGGAAAAGAGTTAACCCTGTACAAAATGACAAAATATTGCCCTTATCCAAATTGAAAGTATTTTCAGACGACAATTTAAATGTGACTCAAATTGTGCAGTTTTCTTTGATAGGGTAGAAACATTGTAGGTAAGAGAGAAAACGCTGATTACCAGGATTTTCTACTTTTCCCAAAATGTTTTAAAAAGGTTTCTTTCCTAGGGTCATTAAAAATGTCAGCATTTTGCGATAAAGGGCTTAGCACTTCTGGTTTTGATTTATATGTATTATGTTCTGTTTGTTTTATTGAAAAAATAATTCCCGATTGCTGAAAGTTTATAAAGTATGTTTAAAAATGCATATCTTAACTCGTTACCAAACAACAATATTTTAGACTGGTCCAAATCGAAAGCATTTGCAGACGACAAAATAAAAGTGACTGAAAATTTGAAAGTTGTTTTGTGAAGGGTAGAAAACATTGTGGGAAAAGGAGAAAATGCTGGTTACCAGCATTTTCTCCTTTTCCCACAATCTTTTCAAAAGGCTTCTTTCTCAGGGGCGTCAAAAGTAGGGATTGTGTGGTAATGGGTTAAAAATAGACAGGTAAACATTATAGACATTTTACAGTTAATTTTAACTCTTCCTCAGCCAACAGATTTATAGATTTGTCCAGCATTTTCTCCTTTTTCACAATGTTTTTCAACCTTGTCAGAAACAAATTTAACCATTGCATTTCCGTTTGATTTGTTTTCCTTACATGCTTACAATTAGTATGGAAAGTGCCTTAAATTTTGTCACGAGATAAAAAGTTAATACATTCAGATGACAAAATTTAAGACTTATTCAGATTGAAAGCCTATGAAATACAGTATGTCAACGCTTTATCACACAATCCCGAATTTGAATCACCCTGAGTAGAAGCTTTTTTGAAAACATTGTTGGAAAAGGAGAAAATTTTGTAAACCAGCAATATCTTTTCTAACAATGTTTCCTACAAATTTCAATTTTCAGTCACTTTTATTTTGTTTTCTGCTAATGCTTTCAGTTTCTTCAGCTCTAAAATTTTGTCATTTGGTAAAGAGTGAAATGTGTCTGAAGGCAAAAATTGTAGTTTTTATCAAGTAAGAAAACCTTGCGCTTGTCCAAATTGAAAGCATTTGCAGATCGCTTGTTAAATGTTGGATGGTTGATAGTTTTTGTTTTTTTTATGAGTACCAAGTATTGTTAAAAAAGGAGAACTTGCTGGATTCAAACATTTTATCATTTTCTGAAGGTCTGTCATAGGGCTTCTTCCTCGGATTTGGTAAACTTGGGATGTGTGTTACAGCAAACTTTTTATCCTTTCATAAACAAACCAAATCATCAGAGCTCCAGGTAGAGGGAGTGATTCTGATCTCAAAATTGAAAATATAAATTATTTTCCATTAAACCCTATGTTGTGAGTACTCATTAGAATCGTCTCATTGAAACTATTCTAATGAGTACCCACCACAATATAGGGTTTCTAAGAGAAATAATTACTTTATCTTATAATGACTCTGTCTTCTCCAGAGCTCTGCATTTAATTTTTTATCTGCAAATTCTCTGTTTTTAAACCCCTAAACAAATAATTACGTAGTTGAACAGGCCAGAGGAAGAGGGTTTCTGAAAGCATTGTTGGAAAAGGGAAAAATGATGATAACCCTATCAAGGACTACTTTTGTAATTTTAGCCACCTTTAATTTTTCCTCTGCAAATGCCTTCAGTTTGGACATGTTTTGTGGTAAAGAGTTAAGAAGTCTAAAATGCTGTTGTTTGGTAGAGTGTTAACTCTTAACTCTTTACTAAACAATCATTGGTTTTTACGACCCTGAGATAGAAGCCTTTTGAAGACATTGTGGGGAAAAGCAGGAAAGGTTGGTAATCAGCATTTTCTCCAAGGTGTTTTCTACCCTGCTGGTAAAAGAAATTTATATTTTCCATACACTTATTTTGTCGTCTGCAAGCTCTTTCAATTTGAAATTGTCTGAAACTTTGTTGTTTGGTAAATAGTTAAGCATTTGCAGAAGACAGATCAAAGGTGGTGAAAATGATGGAATTTGCCTTTATAAGAGAAAGAGCATTTTCTCTTATCTCCTGAAAGTTTTCAAAAGCCATCTTCCTCAGGGTCATCAAAACTTGGGAATGAAACGAAATCTTCTCATTATTTCAGGTTAATACATGTTGAGGAGGAATTGCGCCAAGAACAGATGGAAATGCAGAAAGCAGTAACACAGAAACAGAAAGTGATTGAAGCGCAAGAGAGACGTATCCAGTCGCTGGATATTGCAAATAACAAACTTGTTGTTGCACTGAACCAACTTAGAGAACATTACAATGCCACTGCAAGAAATGGTACTGTAACATCAGGACCAATAAAGAAGAAATTATCAACAGATTTAGGGCAGTTTAAAACAAGTTCATGTTAACACTAAGGCAAATTTGCTCAGACATGACTGTGTTTGAAGGGGAAGTCGATTCACCCTTTCTGGATTCTGGACTCTATGACTTATGTTTGAGTCATAATCTACTTTCGTTGACTATTAAAACATTCTTATGAATTAATGCTTGATCAATGTGAATCTAGTTTATAAAATGAATGTGTCTGCAACAAACATTCACAAAATACCAGAATTTTGACACTTGTCTATAATGAAATTATTTGCAGATGACAATTTAACCCTTTAGCAAACAATCCCTGGCTTTTTGGCACAGAGGAGAAGGCCTTACGAAAACATTGTTGGAAAAAGGACAAAATGGTGGTAACCAGCATTTTCTACTTTTCCCACAGTGTTTTCTACTCTTTTAAAGTCAAGTTTCAATTTTTAAAGTCATGTTTATATTTTCATCTGCTAATGGTTTGGACCTGTCTTAGATTTTGTCATTTAGTAAAAGAGTTAAATTTTTACTTCTGTGATAGAATTTGTCTTTCTCTTTGAAAAGAAACATTCTGATAAAGGAGAAATTGCAGCTGGTTAACACAAAAAGCGCTAAATAAATGAATTAAACCTTTTTAAGTAGGAAAAGCAGCCCTAATATTGTTATTTCAAGATTATTTCAGCCATAACATTTAATAAGGTAGCGGATAGTGTAGATCTAAGATCAGACTTCACATTCTGTGCAGTCTGATCTTGATCTGCACTGTCTGCAAAACCAAGTTAACTTGGTTCTAGCACTTTAAGGGTTAATATCTTTATTCTATGTTTTCAACAATGTTTTCAAAGGGTTCCTCGGGGCCATTGAAACAGAAGATTGTTTGGTGAAGAGTTTATTAAGGGAGTCTCTAATATTTACCAGTAAATTTGACAAGGGGAGAAGGATGAGTTTGTATCATAATTCTTCTTCAATCAACTGTTTTTGACTGTCATAATTTTGTTTGATTATCTTTTATCCCAAAATTCTACATTACTCATTCATGAACAAGCGCACTAAATGACCAAAGCTGTCGATGCGCCATGAAACAACATTCATTCATAGAGCCATGCACTGTGAAAAGGAGACTGAATGCATCTGCTGAAAGTATCGACCCATGTCGGCTTGTGCAGTGCACATAGGCAGATATCAGTCAAACTTCTTTTCTATTGGAAAATTCTCTGCATGATAAAGGCCCACTCAACATGAGATCATATCAGTCATTAGACTAAATGAATTAGATGGATCCATAATTAACCCTTTACCTAACAATCCTTGGTTTTTACGATCCTGAAATAGAAGCCTTTTGAAAACATTGTGGTAACCGGCATTTTCTCCTTTTCCCGCAATGTTTTCTACGCTGCTGGAAACAAATTCCAATTTTTGAGTTCCATTTATTTTGCCAGTGTTTTTTACAAGTCTAAAATTTCGTTGTTAGGTAAAGAGTAAATGTGATGACTTTCTCTGTGTAGGGTATAACAGATGCATTTAACCCTTTCAGACTGGTCCAAATTGAAAGCACTTGCAGCCCACAAAATTGAAAGCACTTGTAGGCAACAAGATAAACGTAACTTAAAACACTGAAATTTGTTTGCAGCAGGGTAGAAAACCTTATGGGAAAAGGAGAAAATGCAGGTTACCAGCATTTTCTTTTTTTCCCATCAAATGAGACAATCTGGGAATTCTGAACATCAATTAGATGAAAACAAGTCAACAATTGTGCAGGTCAATTTCAATTGATAGTAAATAATGATTGTATAACAAGGTAGAATGACCACTTTCCACACAGAAAGTATCATGAAAGTGTCAACGCTGGTCAGCCTGCGCAATTCACACAGTCTGACCAGGGTTGACACTTTAAGCAGTTTCAAATGGTCCCTTTTTTGTGATGGGTCACAAATACAAGCTGTTCCACCTGACTCTTTACCTTACAACAAAATTTTATGATGTGCACAAATTTGATAGAAAAAAAAAATTAAATGATACTGAAGTAATGGCATTTGTCTTTAACCCTTTACTCCATAGATACTCGTTTCTATGCATTGCTTGTAGGAGCCTTTGGAAAACAATGTGGCAAAAGGTGAAATTGCTTGTGATGAGCAATTTCACCTATTGTCACAATATGTTGTATGCTATCAAAAGGTGTCATATATACATAAAAAACGGCTTCATCCTTGCTGTTATTTAGGGTCAATTAGAGATACCATATAAAATGCCTTATGGGGCAAGGGGTTAACTCCCTCAGTGCCAAAGTTTTAAACTGGATCTCTTTGAATGGCAGGAATTTCAACTCACTGTCTTAAAGAGTGATCCTCATTTAACCCTTTCCCAAACAATCTGTGGTTTTCTCAGCCCGGAAAAGAAGCCTTTTGAAAACATTCTGGGAAAAGGAGAAAATGCTGGGAACCACCATTCTCTCCTTTTCCCCATGATGTTTTCTGCCCTCCAAGAACCAGTTTCAGATTCTTAATCACGTTAATTTTGTCGTCTGCAAATGCTTTAAAGTTGGACCAGTATAAAATTTTTTCATTTGGCAAAGAGTTGATAGGCTTGAATAAACCATCTGGAGAGTATAGATAAATGATCAGGCTGCACACACATTCTGTGCAACCTGATTTTGATCAATACCATCCACAAAATCTACTTTTTTTTGCCTACGCCGCTGAAAGGGTTAAAGGATTAGAAAATATTGTGGGAAAAGAAAATGCTGGACACCAGTGTTTCGATCTTTTCTGGCCATCCTTTCAAACACTTTCATCCTCTGGGTTAAAATTTTTATAGTAAAGGATTGAAAAGAAGCTAATCCTTTACTACACAATCATGACTTTTAACACCCCTGTATAGGAAGCCTTTCGAAAACATTGTTGGAAAAGAAGAAAATGCTGGTAACCAGCATTTTCTCCTTTTCCCACAATGTTTTTCTTCCCCATCCAAAACAAAAATCATTATTTCTGTTACATTTGTCGTCTTAAAATCCTGTCAATTTGGACCAATCTAATTTTTTGTTGTTTGGTAAAGAGTTGAACGTTTTTTTAATGTTAACAAACCAAGTGAACAAGTTTTGAAAGAACTTGAGCTTTTGTGATAAAACTTAGTGTCATGCTTGCTATCAGCCTGTTTCAAGTGTTCAATACTAATTACATGTATATTTTTGTGGATAATAAAACAAGTTTATTTATAAAACTGTATAGATACCTGTTTTGTTTGATATGTTGGTTTGTTTTTGTGTACAAAGTTGCCAATAGTATGCTTTTTCTGGCAGAAATGTGCAATGTCTCTCAGTAATTAAAATGGTAGCCATATTTTCTTTTGTAGTGTTTCTTAAGTTTATTTCTGCCAAGATAAGACCCTTTGATGTCTGTGTGTGTGTTTGTCATTCAATAACCCTATACCAAACAATCACTTGTTTTACAACCCCAGATGGAAGACTTTAGAAAACAGTGTAGGAAAAAGGAGGAAATAATGGCATTTTCACCTTTTCCACAATGTTTTCTACCCTGATGGAAACAAATTTCAATTTTTGAGTTACATTCATGTTGTCTGCAATTGCTTTCAATTTGGACCAGTTGAAGATTTTCTCGTTTTGTAAAGAGTTAACTCATTTGCTTAGTATCTTTACTCATTGAGTGTGTAAACCCATTACCACACAATCCCTACTTTTGAAAGAAGCCCTTTGAAAACACTGTTGGAAAAGGAGAAAATGCTGGTAGCCAGCATTTTCTCCTTTTCCCAGTGTTTGCTAACATTCCCGGAACAAATTTCTATTCTTTAGTCACCTTTATTTTGTCATCTGCAAATGCTTTAGATTTGGACAAGTCTTAAATTTTGTCGTTTGGTAAAGAGATAAGTAACTATGCGTGGTTAAGAGGAAGTCTTAAATTTTGTTGTTTGGTAACTTGAGATAAGCATCTATGTGTGGTTCTGCATGGCTCAGTGGTTAAGTGTGGTACTTGTGACCTGGAGGTCCAAGGTTTGTGCTTCATTGGATCCACTTGGTTTTTGTGGGAGTGTCCTTATGAAAGATATTAATTTTAAGAGGCCAAGCCACGTGCTGGTGAAACCACATAAATTTGTGAGCTGTTGCCATACTGTGACTGAAATTTTGTTGACAGCAGCTTAATAAGCCATTAAATCAGTTTTCAGTCAGTTAGTAGGGGTCTTGCATGGCTCAGTTGTAAAGTGTAGGACTTGTAACCAGGACGCCACAGATTCGCGCTTCAAGTGGAAGGATGGGATCGTTCATGGGAATGTCCCTGGCCAAAGACTTTTAACTTTTTTATCAAACAACAAAATTTTAGACTAGTCCAAACTGAAAGAACTTACAGACCACAAAATAAACATAAAAGTTGCAGCAGGGTGGAAAACATTGTGGAAAAAGGAGAAAATGCTCCTTTTCCCACAATGCGTACACAATGCTTTCAAAAGGCTTCTCTCTCCGGGTCGTAAAAAACAGGGAGTGTTTGGTAAAGGGTCAAAAGTGCCCTACCCTAGTCCTGGTGAAACCCAGGACGGGCGTGAGTATGACAAATGTCACAGTACTATGACTGAAATAATGTTGAAAGTGGCATAAGCGACCAATCGATCCATCATAAAGTATTCATATTTTCAGATGGACAGCCCCATAATCAGTGAGCCAAAAATGAATGAGTACTTAGTCGGTCATAGAAAAGTGTGGGAGTGAAGTCAGCTTAATCCAAGGACACAGCTTTTTGTGTTACGAGGAATAGAAAAGGAACATAACTTGCATATCTTTAGGGTCCGTATTCACCAACCATTCTTAAAAACATTCTTAGACTTATTCTTCATAATTTTGTCAATGTGAAAGTAACAGACCTTCTGATTGGCTAAACCAAATGGTTTAGTCAATCAGAGATTGTTACTTTCACAGTCAGTAAATTTTGAAGAATAAGACAAAAGAACGCTCTTTAGAATGGTTGGTGAATATGGCCCCCTTGATAATTGCTTCTTGAAAAGGACATGCATTTTCCATTGTTTTTTCATAGAATTGAGCAAAAGTTCTATCTGTTCCTTGGCCAGCGACTTTAAGAATTTCTGTCAGAGAAACACCTGATTGCTTTGCTTTAGATCAGGGATCATTCGATCCCTATTTAGATGTATATGCACATCTTGTGTGGAATTTACCGACATCTATACCAGAGAGTGTTTAAACAGCACGAATCCCACTGCTGATTGTTGCTGTTACTGGTCAGCGGGTTTGAATGGTTTTAATGTAACGTACGAATAACATCTTTTCATCCCGTCTCAAAGATTTTGTCCTTGAAATATACTACTAGTATTCTTGCAAAGCACTATATACCCCTACATGTGTACACACAGATTCTCTGATCTGGCGTGTACTTTATTAATGTCAAAACATGGTTCCTTTTGTAAACGTCTACGAACTTGCTTTAATAGGAACCCATTATATAATACACAGTGTTAGTTGTACGGTTAAGTGGCAAGGGATTTGGGAACTTGTTCACGGCTGTGGTGAATCATGTCGCCCCGAGCCGAAGGCGAGGTGGCGACATGGTTCAACACAGTCGTGAATAAGTTTCCAAGTCTCTGCCACCTGACCGTACAACTAATTTATTATTCTGCAAAGTTTTACCCCGTCAAGTGCGTTAAGCGAAATTTTCCTGTTTTATAATCCTATGAATCGAGTATGCTGACGATTGCCCCAATTCAATAAAAACTGGCGTCAATGGAAAATGATATCACTAAAACGTACCGTTTGGTGCATAAATGTGCAGTCTGGTAATCGATCGCCGCCGCCATTTTGGATGTTGTGTTGTGTAGTGATGTTTACGGTGCACTCAAATGGGGAACTGTCTTTACGTGGTTTTTGCCAGGGTAGGCGAACATGATATATGTCCCGGCATGTTAACCAATCAGATCACGAGAAATTTCTTTGCAGTATAATAATGAAAGATGTCTAATCTTTCTGAATATTTTCTAACGTTAACAAACCCAACTGATGGAATGAGATCGACTTGACTGAGTCAACGCAATTAAATTAACTAACTTGTAACCGAGTCACTTTAATGTCGATTTATGGACTGGTGGCAACATTTTTAGATAACACAAAACTTTAGAAGCATCCTAAGTCTATGAATATCTCGGTCTTGTAGGGCGTAAATTAAACACTTTGAACAGACATAATATCTTGCAACCAGTGGTTGTGACCCAACATGGACCTTAAACTTCACATAGGTTTGATAATGCACTTCCTGCTAAATTAAGTGTTTCATATGAAAGTCATTCATTGAAAAGTTTTGTTAAAAACTCAATCACTACATCAATAGGGGCTTGAAAAATAGCTCCAGAACAGAACTAAATCCATCTGTTAATATATAAGGCATGTTGCTTCTGAGTGGAGGGTTGCCATGATGATTTCAACAGACTTGCTTGATAAATTTCTGTTTTGGAAGGATCGCCCGATATGCGACATACCTTCTAATGTAATTTGTGTACAAGGGAGCGAACTTTGTCTGATTGTGGTATCCGTGTCCTCGGAGTTTTGTCCGTAACTTTTAAGAGCGAGGAATCCCGCACTAACATCTGAAGAACAGTTCTGCGTTATCCTATTAGGCGCCACAAGTACCACCTCTGAATTGTCCAAATAAACTTAATGTACAACTCAAACAATTAAACTGACAGGTGGAAATGCATGAAATGATTTTTTTGACCACTTTTCTGAAATAAAGCATCAATTACCACCGCATCTGGATCATGCTTCCGTGATACAAAGTTCTGTATTTGCTCAATCTGTATGCAAACATACCAATATTTGGTAGGTCAGATTCCTTTACAATGGCATGTTTAACATCCACTCAGTGCTATCACCAAATTATCTTGAAAGTGAATCAGCCTCATTTATTTCACCTGGGATATACGCTTAATAGATGCATAAACTGGTTTCACTATGCCAGTGAACTGCTCAGATGCCCAAGAAATACTATTTGGTAAGGCTTGATGTTTGTAAACTTTTCCAGACTTCACGAATCTCAGTTTACTTAGTTTTCAGGGACAATAAAGATTGAACAATACGCATTCCGAATATCAATTGAAGCGAAAAACGTCCCTTGTTTCACCAGTTTTAAAACAGTTTATTTATAAACGTTCCATTTTAAAATGGTGACATTCAATGAATTCATTCAATTCTTTCAAGTTTAGAATCATTACAGAGTCTCCATCTTTCGTTGGAAAGACAAAAATGGGAGAAATAAATTCATTTGGATCATGTTCCATCCGTTTGATAACTTTTTTAGATAAAAGATTTTGAATTTCTTGATCGATAGTTACATTTTCTGAATGTGAAAATCTCCTTTCATTATAAGAAGTTTTTACTGGATTAGCACCTTTGAGAAATTCAATGTGAAAATTTTGCACTAGATCTATATCTATTTAACACGGAATGATCCTATGTAAATCTTTATCCAATTATCTAAATAATATCCTAGTCTACCAGCATTATCTCCCGCTAGATGGCATTCTATAAATACTCATCTATCTGATATGGGCATCCTGGGTACAGAACCGAACCACTTTCCTACGCGACAACCGTTACTTTGAATTTAAAACAAAAAAAAAAGGTTTACCCAATAAAACGCTACCTCGTGCAATTCACTCAGCTATGATCACCAGTTTAGAGAAATCTTTTGCTAAAGCAGGTCTCATTTCTCCTCAAACGTATTGATACGTAAAAGCTATTTTCAACATTGCTACTTTATAGAGCGTAATATTACAGTCAGCCCGCTTTCGGGGCTAGTAGTGATGCGTCATATAAGACAGTCGAATCTTCGAAGAATATGACATGCGCAGACAACGAGTCTACCAGCTTAAAATTGGCCAGAAGTCGCCTTATTTGCTTCATGGGCGCGGTTTTCTGGTTTTTGTGGTATTTGTCGAAGACAATACCACTATGAGTTCAAGATTGAATTTTGATAACCATGTATCTTATTTTGTGCAAAGCTAACGGAAATAAACCCAGTTAAACTCATTTTTTCTCAGGCAAATGACTTTTACGGTGGCACTCAGATATGTAATTTGAAATGGCATATTAAAATACATTGGGCGAGGCCATCGATCGTTGAGATACTTATTTTTGATTGAAAATAGCTTATCTCGCTCATAGCCTTTTATTGGCGCAATGATAAAAATTTGCCAACTGACCCTGGGCTTTTTCATTGTCTGCGCATGCCATATTCTTCGAAGATTCGACTGTCTTATATGTCGCGTAGGAAAGTGGTTCGGTTCTGTACCCAGGATGCCCATATCAGATAGATGAGTATTTATAGAATGCCATCTAGCGGGAGATAATGTGGGCTTTTTCGTTTTAAAACCAATTCGTTCCATGGCTTGTTCGTACTATGATTGGGCGCTACTCCATTTGATTGCTCATGAATATTTATAGATCGATACATATATACCGTTACTGACGCGTGACCACGAGTTACTTGCCTTTCCCCCCGACCATTTTTCCCAATCCTGTATATACCCGAATAGTGAAAGTGGAATTGTTTAAATGGATCACACCCTAAACGCGATAAATGAGACAAACAACCTAAAACGGCCGTGCCGTTAGTTTTATCAATTATTTTTTTCGAAGACACGCATTAAAAAGAAGTGTTGTTTTATCAATTTTTCGGTAGACTTCAGAGAGTAAAGCGTATCATAAGCGCTGTCTCCTGCCGGACGTGTTGATAGAGATTTTTGTATGCAGACTGCATTAACCCTTTGGCTACCAAGCGCGATTCAATGACCTTTTGCAGACAATATAGAGTCAGATCACACCAGGAAGAACGTGCAGTCTGATCCTAGATCTACACTATCCGATACGGAGATATTTTTCCTCGAGATTTCCTTTGAAATAACTTTTGATGTTTTACTATCGGCTTTAAAAGTGGCATTTAATTTATTTAGTATTATAAGGTTTAACTTGAAATAAACAAATACCCCCTCCATTCCTACGGAAATTAGCGCAAATATGCCGTTAAAGTGGGACCTGTTAACCCAGGTTACATCATAATGCATTTGAAAAAAAAAAGTTCGGGCAGAAAAATGCATCTTTTGGCGCCAGTTATTAGAACAGACTTACCTTCCGTCACAGCTTTTAACAATTCCAAAATTTACAAGTGATCAACGTAAGACTAAACGGGATAAACACTTAATTATGACACGTGTGTGTTAGTCGAGTATAGGACAAAACCCCCATGGACACCCCCCCCCCCCCAGGACAAAACCCCCATAGGATAAAAGCCCCCTAGGACAAAACCCACATCATATATAAAAAGCATATAAAATTGAGTAAACACACATAATTTGCAAACAGTTTTAAAGTGTCTTTGATTTAAGGGGAAAAAATCAAATATGAAAGGCAAAAAATGATTTAGATATTATCTTATTTTAATTTGTAACTCAAGTTTGTTGATAGTTTCTATTGATATATGTATTAAAACCTATACAGACTTGGGTAAGACAGGTGTTGAGAAGAGATTAAGACACCTGATTTGCAAGTTTACACCTGTCATATTCACTAATGTTTAGTAGTAGATTTTAACATATAAAAGCACCAAATAAGAAAAAAAATATATATAAAGAATTTATATATTGAATTTATTATGAATGTATACAGAAAACAACAAATTTTTGGTCATAAAGCACAATTTTAAGAAAAAAAAAAAAACACATTTTTTATCATAAAGCACAATTTTAAGAAAAAATATTCTTATCAAATCAATTTAAATTATACAAAAACATAATTTTTTACAACCCCTACAAGTATTTAAAGCAGTAAATTTTATTCAACTTCAACATGATTGTACAAAAAGAATCATTTTAAAACCATGGAGGTTTTGTCCACTTTTTCAGTTAAGGGTATGGGGGTTTTGTCCATGGGGTTTTGTCCTAGGGGGGGTTTGTCCCAGGGGGGTTTCGTCCGTACCCCCATCCCGTGTAAGTCGGTGCCTAAAAAGAACACAACAGCTTTTCATATAGATCATTCACTTTGACGGAGAAATACTGAGCTCAAACGAACACCCAGCTAACCCTTGACTAGCTTTTCAATGAAAACAAGTATAGCACGTATTCGCTTCCTGAAAATGAATCTCAAACATATTTCTTTTCTAGAGGGAATGGGAGGTTTGAAATTTGAATTCAACTTTGTTATTACGATAGTCAACTTATAAGGTACATGTAGTTCAAACAGGAACATCGCAAACATGCAACTATACAGATTTTTAAAAATGTCATTTCAAAGTTAGGATTTTCGCTATAAATTCAAAATATATGATGTCCCAGTTTTTTGTTAGTAGACAGTCTCTGTCTTTTAGCAGATACTGGAACGATTTTTCGGAAAAAATATCACATTAATAGTTTAAATAAATCAAACCACAGATTCCTTGACTTAGAGCCTGTACGTCACAAACTTAGCTACAGAATTCCGCAAACATTGGTTGAATAATCAGACATAAAAATAGGAAAGGTCTACTGCAGGTATATTGATATTATCCCCCACCCCATTTTTTACAACACTGGATCTTTCACCAACTCTTTACGAAACAAAAATTTCAGACTTGCCCAAATTGAAAGTCTTTATAACAATTTGAATGTGGCTTAAAAATGAAATTTTCTTTTGGAAGGGTAGCAAGGGAAAAGAGAAAAGGTTGGTTACTACAACTTTATCCCTTTTCAACAATATTTTTAAAAACTATTTTTCTACTGGTCGTAAAAAGCTTGGGTTATGTGGCATAGGGTTTTAAATAGTTACTGCCAATGTTTTCACCCGACGACAACAAATCTCTGTTGCATTTTGCTGCAATACAGATTTAACTGACGAAATAGAAAGTCTGTATAGCACTCTACTTTTGCTACTAAAAAATTTATAATGGACTTGGTACACAATAAATATCCAAATATGAAAAATATCACCAAAGCGTTTCATTATTGAGACTAAGCTTCAAACATCCTTAAAAATTCTATGTTTTTTGAAACCATTATGGAAATAGGAGAAATTACTCTTATCCAGCATTTTTTTCACTTTACCACAGTGTTTTCTTATCTATCAAAGACAGAAGTCACCTTTTGACAAACTTTTAGATTTGTCGTCAGCTAAACCTTTCACGTTGATGCAGTCAAAAAGTTCGTCATCTGCTAAATAGTAAAATAGTAAAATGCTTATCAAACCCTTCCTCCATTTTTTGTATTATTTATTTTTCCAAAATTAAATGAAGTGTTCTATGAACAGGACTTTTACACTTCTTCTACAAAGCCAAACTTTTACCCGAATATATCTACAATCCGGATACTGTGCACATAAAACTCGTCAATGTTTCATGTATTTTGTGGGGGGGTATTTACAGTTCATATGTGAAGATACACGCGATTTTTGTTTTTAAAAATGACCCATGACTTAAAACCCGAAGCACCAGTCCAATCACAAGATATCAAGGAAAAACTATCTTGCTTTCTTTTAAATTTCCTTTGATTATTTCCCGCTCGTTCATTTCGTATCAACTGATTTTCGTTACACACATTTTCAGGCCTTTTCTTTCTTGCAGCTTCAGTCTATTTTCGTCCATTTTATCTGAGTTTTTGCTTTGCTCTTCGTTCTAAACTGATTTCTGTTCACAAAGTAAGACATTTGCAAGAGAACGATAAATAATGGTCAAAGGGAAGCAACTCGTACAAAATTTTGTAATTAGTAATGCCAGAGTTGCCTCCCTTATTGAAGAGGAAGGAGCTTATTTCCGACTGTTTCACGTCGTAAATAGCCTCATTCCTTGGAAGGTACGCCTACAAGAGACAGGCTCCATCCAAAGCCTCGCTTTGGCCAGTTCCGGTAGTGTTAAATAACTGCGGCTATAGTATGTACACCCAACGATGATGATGTGCACAGTTATATGCAGAAAACGGAACATGGAACCGCCTCTTCCTGTCTCTGGTCTGTATATGCCTGTGCACCTTATAGAAAAATGCCAGCCAAGAGCAAGCGTAAAATCGAGGACGAATAAACACGGTTACGTCTGTAGAGACGATCTGAGTGTATGCATGTCAAACGATAATTTTTCATCACAATGTAACGAATTTGAAGCAGTTCATATGGTCAAATTGTTAATTTTTAACTTTTCTGAAAACGACATGTCATCAGGCAGAAAAAAAACAACATTTCGACAAATTAATATTTTTCTAAACAGTCGGACTCGGGAAGGCATGAAAATCTTGAACAGAAACTGTTTTTGCTGAACTCAAACTTAAGTGCAAGAAAAATGACAGCTACAAATGGTGTCCTTGTTTGTGTGGCTGAAAGGTTTGGACCTGAACTTTGTATTCAAGACAGAGGTGTGGAAATCCCGTGTCCAACTCATCAGACTCGGAAAAATTTGTTATTGGACAAATTACTTTTTTCAGTCTAGTTGTGAACATTTGGTCTATCTCAGCAATCAGCATATATGATAGGGTTGGTATGAGATGCGTCTATTTTTGCACATTGAATTTTTTTTTTTGCTTTTTTGCTTTTGAAAATGTCTGAATAATGTCAAGGTCATTTGTATTGATTAACTCATTACCAAACGACAAAATTTTTGGCTTGCCCAAATCGAATACATTTCCAGACGACAAAATAAAAGTGACTTGTTTGTGAAGGGTAGAAAATATTGAGGAAAAAGGAGAAAATACCAGCATTTTCTCGTTTTCCCACTATGTATTCTAAAGTTGTTTTTTTTTATTATTATCATTTCAGCACTGATTCAAATATCTTTAACAACAATGAATGTCACACATTTTAGCCTGAATCTGATTGTACAGCTTTGGTCTGAATGGGCTGTGGTTAAGGCAATACTGTAAAATTAATGTGGATATATATATGTGTTACAAAAAATTTGCAAATTACAGATAATGGACAATCTGCACACCGAAATGTTTGCAAACTCAAGGCCCTTGATTCTCTTTTTGTTGGTATTCTTGTAAAATGTGTGAACAGAAAAGTTCACAAATTTTCCAAATTCATGAAATCACAGAAATTTCCATTTTGCGAAATTTCCAGTTATACAGTATCTACTCTGCCTGAAACTGTCACAAACAGAAACAATTTTGCAGCAATCAATTAATGCATAAAAATGAGGTAAATATGCTGTTTGTTTTTTTTTCTATAAAATATTCAAAGCAAACAGAAAGTTACAAGTCTTGAGACCTTGAAAGCATCTACCAGCTCAAAACATAAATATAGCCTTTTTTTTTTTTGAGGTATTGAAACACTGGAAACAAAATCATTATTTTGCCAAGTAATTTTCAAAAGGTCACCTGTAAAAGTCCTTATAAAATCTGACCAGCAGTTTCAGAAAAGAAGAATTTTTAGGAATTTCTTAATTTCTGTACAGTGCAAGTAGCCCCCATCCATCAGAGCCATGTTTCTTGACCTATCAAAAATTCGCAAACAATTTTTGGAAAGAATCATTCAAGGAACATTTCTGTGAAACTGTTTTAAAATCTGACCAGCCATTTCAGAGAAGAATTTTCAAGAATTTTTTCATGTCCGTATAGTGCAAGTAGCCCCCATTCACCAGAGCCATGTTTCTAGATGAATCAAAATTTCGTGAAAAAATTCTGAAAAGGGTCACCAAAGAAACATTGCTGTGAAATTGTTTTATAATCTGACCACAGGTTTCAGAGAAGAAGAATTTCTTCATTTCCATATAGTGAAAGTAGCCCCCATTCACCAGAGTCATTTCTTGGACAATTTTTGAAAAGGGTCACCCAAGGAACATCTCTGTGAAATTATTTCAAAATCTGACCAGCAGTTTCAGAGAAGAAGAATTTTTATGAATTTCTTCAATTCCCTATAGTGCAAGTAGCCCCCATTCACCAGAGCCATGTTTCTTGAGTCAATTTATTATTTAACAAGAGCGGCAAATTGTCGCAAGATACGCCCGTCTTACCCCAAGTTGTAAAGCTGGGGCATGTACCAGACTAAATTCGAGTATGAAAAATGACAAAGGGCAGTAACTCAAAAATTAAGCCAGCAAGAGTTATGATTCCTGTGCACTGCACTCCCCCTTGATGAGATCTATCCACCCATGAAATTTCATAACCCTAGCTAGTATAGTTTTGGAGATTTTCACCAGACAAAAATGAAGTACAAAAAATGACAAAGGGCAATAACCCAAAAATTAAGCAAGCAAGAGTTATGATTTTTGTGCGCTGCACTCCCCCTTGATGAGATCAATCCACCCATGAAATTTCATAACTCTAGCTAGTATAGTTTTGGAGATATGCTCCGGACAAAATTCAAGTATGAAAAACAACAAAGGGCAGTAACTCAAAAATTAAGCGAGCAAGAGTTATGGTTCCTGTGCACTGCACTCCCCCTTGGTGAGATCTATCCACCCATGAAATTTCATAACCCTAGTTAGTATAGTTTTGGAGATATGCTCCGGACAAAATTCAAGTATGAAAAACGACAAAGGGCAGTAACTCAAAAATTAAGCAAGCAAGAGTTATGGTTCCTGTGCACTGCACTCCCCCTTGATGAGATCTATCCACCCATGAAATTTCATAACCCTAGCTAGTATAGTTTTGGAGATATGCTCCGGACAAAATTCAAGTATGAAAAACGACAAAGGGCAATAACTCAAAATTTTTGCAAGCAAGAGTTATGGTTCTTGTGCACTGCACTCCCCCTTGATGAGATCTATCCACCCATGAAATTTCATAACCCTAGCTAGTATAGTTTTGGAGATATGCTCCGGACAAAATTCAAGTATGAAAAACGACAAAGGGCAATAACTCAAAAATTAAGCAAGCAAGAGTTATGGTTCTTGTGCACTGCACACCCGCTTGATGAGATCTATCCACCCATGAAATTTCATAGCCCTAGCTAGAATAGTTTTGGAGATATGCTCCGGACAAAGAACTGGACGCCGCCCGCCCGCCCGCCACGGGTGATCCCATAATACGTCCCGTCTTCGACGGGCGTATAAAAATCTGAGCAGTGGTCTCAGAGAAGAAGAATTTCTAAGAATTTCTTCATTTCCCAAATTTTAAACATTCTGCACTATGCTCTGTCTTTATTGAACAACAAATAATTTTGACTGAATACATTGTCGTTTAGTAATGAGTTAATATAAACATTGAAAATCTTTTAGGGCTCAAAATAAAGTAAGATAATGAAAAGTAACCTGGCAAGCAATTATCTTTTTTTTCATCACCATTGTTTGACCCTTTACCACACAATCCCGACTTTTAACAACCCTAGGAAAGAAGCCTTCTGAAAACAGTGTGGGAAAAGGAGAAAATGCTGGTAACCAGCATTTTCTCCTTTTCCCACAATGTTTTCTTCCCTTTCCACTAGAAATTTCAAACTTTCATTCACTTTTATTCTTTCGTCTGCAAATGTTTTCAATTTTGGACCAGTCTAAAATTTTGTCATTAGGTAAAGAGTTAATTTGTTTTGTTGAAAAGTAGTATCTATTGCATTATTGGGTGATGCTCAGTGCTCGTAAATAATGGTTTTATAAATGTTCAAGAAAATATGGCGGCAGGAGCCTGCAAATTAGACTGGTTACCGCCCCTGATACACTACGTGTATAGGGACCCAGTGCATTCAGCTACCTTCCAAAAAACCTCTACCTCAGGTTTTTTTTTTACTGATACAGCATGTGAAAGGTTAGAAAATTTCTTTTTTTCATTTCAGATTTTCAGTACAGAATTGCTCGGGGAGTTAATAGTTGTCTTGTAACTTTTGCAGCACTTAAACTTTACAAACATTCAAGAAGAAACATATGTGGAACACTGAAGAAACAGAATTAGCATTCAAACATCTACCATATTGTAGAACCATTTTGAAATCATTTATGAAGAAACAGATTCAGCTAGTGGTATGACCCTCTTAGAAGAAGATAACTACCATGTGTAGAAACTTAGTGCTTTAATTCTGTAAAAAGAACAAAATGCCTAACCCTTTACCAAACAAACCCTGGTTTTTACGACCCTGAGATAGAAGCCTTTTGAAAACATTGCAGCATTTTCTCCTTTTTCCACTCTGTTTTCTACCCTGCTGGAAAAAAAAATCAATTTTTCAATTAGGTTTTTATTTTGTCGTCTGCAAGTGATTTCAATTTGGACCAGTCTAAAATTTTGTAGTTTGGAATAGGGTTAACTCATCATAACTGAGACTACAAAATTTTCCAGGTTAACCCTTTGAAGGTGGCCCTTCAGAATTTGGGACGAAAATTTTGCAAAAATACAAAAAAAATCATCCTTATACTCCCAAAGCCTTATAATTTTCATACATAAAACCCCAGTAGTCGAAAACCACCCAATAACATCAGAAATTAGCCATTTACTATAGCCCAGGTTGACACTGACGGGAAACACAGTCTATTTTCACCTGAGCAACTCACTCATTTACATACCAAAATACACAGGCGAAGCTTCAAACATAGCGTCCGAAAAAGATATTATTGAAGATAATTTTATGTTTGGCATGTTATGGAATTTAAGCATCATTAGTTACGTGCCAGTCACTTAACATTCCCACAATGCCTTTTTTATTTTTGGTGCGAAATCTAAAAATAGTTTAAGAGGCTACGTAGCCTTTTAAGGGAATACCATCAAAAAAAATTTTTTGTGTAATTTTATGATTCTTAATTATTGATGATTTCTATTGTTTTTTCATATAAATTTCAGCGATATATATATATTTTTTGATTTGGTTAGATGTAAAAAACCTAAATACCTACCTTTAACACACAATGCCGACTTTTGATGCTCCTGAAAAAGAAGCCTTTGGAAAACATTGTTGCAAAAGGAGAAAATGCTGGTAACCACATATTTTCTCCTTTTTCCACAATGTTTTCTACCCTATTAACCCTTTCCCAAACAAGCCCTTGTTTTTACGTGTCTGCAGTACAAGTCTTTTGAAAACACTGTGGGAAAAGGAGAAATTGCTCGTAACGAGCAATTTCTCTGTTTCCCACAGTGTTTTCTGTCTGTTCGGGTAATTTTCTGCCATTGTTATGAAAGTTTAAATTGTCATCTGCAAACTCTTTCAGTTTGGAAGAGTCTAAAATTTGTTGTTTGGGAAAGGGTTAAAGAAAATTTGCACCGCTGTAGCCACATTGAAATTGTCATCTGCAAATGCTTTCAAGTTGGACAAAGGCTAAAATTTTGTCATCTGGTAAAGGGTTTTGCACACTGTAAATTACATGTAGCTAAAATTATGAGATTCATGATTTAAAAGAGCAGAAAACACTGATGGAAAAGGAGAAAATGCTGGTATCTAAGGTTTTTCTCCTCATCATCCTTCAATGTTTTCAACCCGTTTTGAAATCAAATCTCAAAACATGGAGCTAAATTCAAACTGTCCTCTTCAACTGCTTTAACCCTATACCAAGCAATTCTAACCTAACTCTTAACAACCCTGAGGATTTGGACTCTGAAAACATTGTGGGGAAAGGAGAAAATGTTGGTAACCAGCATTTTCTCCTTTTCCCACAGTGTTTCCTATCCTGATGGAAACAAACTTCATTATTTGAGTTTCATTTATTTAGTTGTCTGCAAATGCTTTCAGTTTGGACAAGTCTAGAATTTTGTTGTTTGGTAAAGAATTAAATTATGGTTGACCGACATGAATTAAGATTTATTGTAAATTAATGATTTGTGGCTAAAGTAATATTTGAATAGGGAAAAGGCTAATAATGATGAATTGCGTGGTGCACAGAGTAGGAAAGTTTTCTTAGAAAGGATAGAAAACATTGTGGGAAAATGAGAGAATGGTGCCTTATAGACCAGTTTAAATTGAAATCATTTGCAGACAACAAATTAAATGTCCACCAAATGTTGAGATATGTCTTGGAATGGATAGAAAACATTGTGAGAAAAGCAGAAAATGCTAATTACCAGCGTTTCTCTCCTTTACCTCATTGTTTTCAAAAGCCTTCATCATCTGGATTGATAAAACAGGATTATGTGGAAAAAGTTAAATACCTGCTGGTACAATTGATTGTTTTAATTGTATGGTGTTTAGAGCCTCTTTAGCATTATTTCAATAACATTGCAGTGGCCAGTTCACCTATTCATGTTTTCCTGGAGTCTCTTTTACCAGCACTCCACACAGTTTTCTTTTCCAAACCCATGGCTGCTTTTCCACATAACCATCGCCAAGGCACTAGCCGGTGTTGGGAGAGTAATGATTCCTGTGGCAATGACTATCAGTTATCCCCTAAAAGAAATTGGTCGAGCCAGGGATGGAACCCACAACCTCTTATTCTCAGATCCTGCGTGCTACTGAATGAGTTACCAGGGCTTGGCCTCCCTTAGGTATAAAGCTTTTGAAAAGATTATGGCAAAAGAGGAAAATGTAGATGACCTACATGTTGTTTTTCCCAAGTATTTTTTAACAACTCAAAACAGTAACCATCCCTTGACCTACATTTGTCAGTTGCAGATGCTTTCAGTATATTTTGTTTGTTAAAGTATTAGCTTCAGGTTCAGGAAATAGTGAGAATGTAAACATTGTGGGAAAAGGAGAAAATGCTGATAACAAGCATTTTCTCCTTTTCCCACAATGTTTTCTACCCTACTGGAAACAAATTTCAAATTTCTAGTTACAGTTATATTGTGGTCTGCAAGTGCTTTCAATTTGGACCAGTCTAAAATTTTGTTGTTGGTAAAGAGTTCAGTATTTACACACAGAGAACTGAATATTTTTGTAAAATACATGTATATATATATATGTACTGAACTGAATTGTTAAATAAATAAGGTTTGTTTTATGATTTATATCTTTTTATCTTGTCATTCTTTTTACCCCATTCCACATAATCCTGAGTTTTAACAACCCCAAGTAGAGAAGTCTTTTGAAAACACTGTAGGCTTTCTAAAACATTGTAGGAAAAGAAAAAAATGTTGGTAACTAGACAGGATGCCTTTGAAGAAAAAGAAAGCTTTTTAACCCTTTACAACTCAATGACGACTTTAAACACCCTCGAGGAAGAAGCCTTTGTAAAACACTTCAGGAAAAGGAGAAAATGCTGGGAACCAACATTTTTCTCTTTTTCCCACAGTGTTTTCTACCCTATCAGGATCAAATTTCATTATTTGGGTCACATTTAAATTCTTGTCTGCAAATACTTTCAAGTTGGACGAGGTCAAAACTTTTTCATTGCGTAAAACACAGAGTTAAAACATTGACGGTTTTTGAAAACATTGTGGGAAAAGAAGAAAATGCTGGTGACCAGAAGAGAAGTCTGTCAGATAAAGAGACGGCTTTTGAAAACATTATTGGAAAAGAAGAAAATGCTTGTGACCAGAAAAGGTGAATTCTTCTTAGAAATCGACAGCTTTTGAAAACATTGTGGGAAAAGATGAAAATGCTCTGTAGCTCAGCTGGTAACAACATTTGAGGGAGCATGTTGCAGGTACCAATCTCCAGCTTGCAAATTTCTCTCAGAGAATTTATGATGGTCATTGCAACAGGATACATGTACATTCCTATCTTGCTTTTGAAAAACCTGTGTATGATGCCCTAGATGGTTACGTGGGAAAGCAGCCAATGACTTGGGAAGAACATAGTGAGAAATGCTGGAGAAGAAATGCTAGGAAAGCATGAATAGGTGAAGTGGCTGCAGCTGTGATATCATTGAAAGTATTTTATTATATCAACTCTTAGGCTGCTCAGTGCAACTCAAGGACCTTTTGCAGACAGTGTTGATCAAGATCAGATTGCACAGAACATATAGTCTGATCTTTGATCTACACTGTCCAATAAGGGGATATTTTATCCTGAAAAAAAAAACCCTTTGAAATAGCCAAATTTTGGTTTTTACTATCAGTTTTGAAGGTTTCATCTCAGTTACTTAGTAGGATAAGAGCTGAATTTTAAACGAACAAATCTACCAGACTATAAAAGTTCTGTACTATTTAGTATTAATAACATTTACAGATAGAATTTGATCAAAAGTTTCTCAAAAGAGACTTTGCAAAGGATATGAAATTATTGTGGCAAAAGGAAAATAGCATCACGGTAACCAGCAATTTTCCTCAAGATTCTCATTATGTTTTCCAAAAGCCTAAACAGTGTCCCTAAGTATCGGGACTGTCTTGTAAAGGGTTAAATTCCACGAGAATTATTTGATTTAAATGAATAAGAAAGAGTCACATACAAGCATACTGTTTGACAAAAAAGTTTCATCAATTTAAATAAGCTACGGTGTAGTCTACATAATTATGTGCAAATATGATTTTCCTTGTTTCATATATGACGAAAAAATAGATAAATAGCCATTTTTCTCAATAAGATACAGTTTAATGACAATATCGAATTATATCTTTTATCAATCAACCCAATAAATGATGCCCATAGACTCATGCTGCAAAACTATCGCAGCCGGGATTTAAAAAAAAAAAATATGGTCTAGGGGAGAAAACTCGCACTGTCTAGGAGTAAGAGTAAAGCAAGAGTAGCCTCCCTTATAATGATCCGCCCTTCATCATTTCTCCTAGACGCTTGACGGATCAAAGTACTAAACACTAGGGAAAAAGGTGACGTGCATGTAACGTTTTTAATCTGTTTTTAATGAAGATTTCAATTAATTTTAACAAAAGAGTGTCATTGATATTGATTTTAATGCAAAACACTAGAATCTAAGTTTTAAATAAAATTATTTCCTGCTTTTTCTACTTGAAATTCGAATGGAATCACCGAGAAAGGTTTGAATCTTTGAAAATCGCCATTTGCAAAGGTATGAGGTTTGCGGACGGCATATTTTAAAATGACGCGTCACAGAATGTACGATCTGATTCTGAGTCTACACAGTTTACTTGTTTCGTAAACCTTTCAATGCAAAGTAAATAAACTTAAATTCCAGCGGACGTGCTATAAATACAATCTATTGAAACTTACAAAGATTTTGATTGTATAGGCTTGACTGCATCAGCGGATGTTATAGACCAAATATCAGACTGCACGTTCTGTTCACGTTCTGTGCAGTCTGATCTTGATCTATGCCGTCAGCAAAAGTCTCTGCTTTCGTCTAAGGCGCCGAAAGGGTTAAGCCTATTTGGATAGAGTTAAAATCTTTACAAGATAGATCTAGAGCGCTCTAGTTCCGGTAAACTGTTTGTTCAAATCGTCGACAGAGGTTCGATGTCTAAGGCGCGTAAAAACGAACACTTCAAAGTGCCATATATAATGAAACTTGTCTTTGTGGTCTTTGCAGATAATGATCAGACTGCAAAGAACGTTCAATCTGATCTTTGATCTACAGCGTCCACTTTCCTCAGACTTTCTGGACAATTTTATGCAATTTTAAGACGTATCCTAATTGTTCGGAAAGTTTTTTTTTAGACTGAAGTTATCTCTTGTTTATTTGGCGCTCTATGGGTTTGTAACGGGAACGGTTTGATATTCATTGGGATTTATTTTAACTAAACATCATCTTCCTACATAAGCCAATTTATGTTTTGAAGTTTAAACATAAAATGACCTTCTATATTTAGCGATATATGTCGGTATCGTTATTGAATGAAAACAGTTTTGTTTGTATAAGTTTGCATTAAGATATCGTAGTGGTTTTCATTAACTCATTAATTTCATTTACTGAACATCTATTACCTCAATGATATCTGTTACCAAATGTTGCATTTTTATTAGTTTAGTTTAAACATATTTTATTGCCAAGTATTTTACAAGAATATAATTTACAACATAGAACAATATACACAATCAAAGGACAAGGCAAAAGGGTCTGACCACAAGTTCTCTCAACTTAGATTCGGTCATTCCCTTTATAAAATTACATTTTTTTAGAGTCGCCCATTTTTGCTTTTGGCTTTTTAATATGCATTAAGTTTTCATTTGATTTTTGACGACAATTTTGTTCCAGTTACGCACTAACATCGTAATGGCAATTGATGAATTGATAAATCGAATTGGAAAAGAAAATAGGACATTTTTAAATAAAAGAAAATGAAGGAAAAAAAAAAAAAAAAAAACACTCAGATTTTAGATTTTAACTAAATGATTACTGTAGATTAATCGTAAGTCAGTCGGGTCCTAGGATCCGGGCGAATTGGTCAAATAAATTATCGATTGCTGCTTCAGGATTACTTGAATCGTCCTGTATCTTTTATATAAGTTTGTACAGTCCTAAATATCAATGAGTTGTCTTCGAAACTGAGATTATCAGATCCATACAATAGAATATTGATATTTAATGGATGAAATCGACGTAAAGTTTGAAAGAGATTATTTCTCTGTATTGCGTATTGCGTACATCTGAAGAAATAATGTTCAGCATCTTCTTGATCGTAACCGCACCTACAGTTGTGTTAGGAGAACGATAAACAGTACAAAGAAGAAAGGATGTTGACCGATATTTGACTTCAATCCACATTAAATGAACTAAATTGTGCTCCAAGTCATATCTTCGTTTAGAAAAAAGGGAATTTGAGACATAGGCAATGAGCCCACCCGAGTGTGATGTCATATCCTGTCTGTATATGCTGCTTTCATGGGTATCAAAAGTCAAGTCTGCATCTAAAATTGTGCGATCTAAGTGACTTTCAGAGAAACACAATATATCGAAGTCGGACATAAAGTCAGATATGAATTCTATCTTATTACGTATACTACGTATGTTAAGATGAGCAATAGAAATACAACTAGCAGTGGTGTTGGACGTATCGGATATCGGACCGGGATTGGTCTCAATATCTCCCGACAAAATTAATAGAGTACAGCAAATATTATATAGGAATATGACAAATGTATTTTTGAGAAAAGTATTGGTATATTGTATGGTAAGTATCAGGAGATGAGTTAAATGTTTACATAGATGAAAGTACAAAACTTTGAGCGGGTGGACGACAAAACGAAATTTCCTGCAGCAGCCATGGGTACTTGCGTAAAAACTTCCGATAGCCGCGCGCCAGACTGCTATATCAGTACCTACGGTGGTTCAAACGTTTTAATATAAGATCTGGCACAAGGCTGCCGGAAGATTTCGTAGTTCGCAACCAACCAATCAAAACATGACCCAACCGACTCAGATAGTTCTACAGTAATACAGAAATGTGAAAAAATGAGTAATCAATTGTAGTTGAAATGTAACAGAAAGAAGCTAAACCTGATAAGATAAAAAGTGGTATTGTATAACTGATCATAATCTTTGAAAGCCTATGTCAAAGACGGGCGTGGAAAAAAAGAAGAAGTTTAAGACTTGAAAAAAAAGACACACGAATGAAGACCAGATATATCATTAAAGAAGGACTTGCAAGTTTAAAAAAAAAAAAAGTGAAATGTTTTTCTCTACTGATGAATGTATCTTACGTTTCCGTCTGCAAAGTTTTCTACAACATGGAAATATTTACAGTTAATTTGATCCAATACCAAACAATAAGAAACAGTATGAAATTTGAAATTTGATACTAGTCAAAATTCAGAAGAATTGAAAACGACAATATGAACATGAACGCGAAATTGAACTCTGATTTTGCAAGGGTAAATTATGGGAAAAGGAGATAATGCAATTTACCAATTTGTGTTAGTTACTTCAGTAATTTTGAAGTTGATATAGACCTATCCAGATATGTTCGACACTAACTATATATTTTTTGTCGGCAGGAGTAGACCGGAAATCAGACCGCACGTTATGTGCTGTCTGATCCCAATCCACACTGTCCGAGGAGGGCATTGATCAATGAGATAAAAAATACAGATAGTTTCACTCTCAAAATAGTCAAAGGTTTACACCATTTAAGATCTAAATAGCATTGTCAGCTTCATACAGAGTGCAGTGGTAGACGAAATTTCAGCACCTATTCATGTGAAAGGGTTCGACTGTATAGAAGACTAATTGTTATGACAAATGTAGCTTATTTGACTAAAAGAAAATGAGCATAGGATCAAGGCGATCTTAAATTCCAACGACCTCGAGGGCTTTAGAAAGCCACCCGGGCTAATGAGAAATGCCAGCAACAGACATCCTCGCCATTGCTTACGATTTACCCATACGTTCAATTCTTAATCATTTACCTCGACGAAGTTTCTGGACCACAATAGCTTATCTCAGATATAGTCCTCGGGTTAACATAAATAATTCTACCTTTGGACTGAGGTAGTTTAACTCTTTATCAAACGACAAGATTTCAGACTTGTCCTAATTTAAAGTACTGCAGATGACAAATTAATCTCGACTGAAAAATTGAAGCTTAACTTTAGAACAGTGGAAAAAACACTGTGGGGAAAGAAAGCATTTTCTCCCAGAAGACTTTCTCTGGGTCGTAAAAAACAGAGATTGTTTGGGAAAGGGTTAAATATAAATTTCACCAGTTTTAAACAGTTAAATTAGTTCAGCAATAAGAGAGTTTCAATATTTCAAACAGGGACAGATCCCAGATCAGATTACATGTCATATACAGTCCGAACTAAGTCTCCACTAAAAAAAAAAAAAAAAAACGCGCTGATCTAAAGTCCGGAGTATAGGTCACACTTGACGGCCCATTAGGTCAAATACCGTGAAACCAGTTGTTTCTATTTTTAGAGTTTAGATACGAGTACTGCCCAGAACTAGAAGGACAGGTTGGTCATCTTGTCAGCAGTATTATACTGCACAAAAAAGTTAATGACCGCAGATGATATTTTTCACATGGTCAAGATCAGACTGGGTCTCGATTCTATAATATTTTGAGTCTTTGTCTCTAACAACGATAGTACCATCTTTGGTCCATGTACTTTGGATAAGCTTTTCCTTCACCATTTTTCTGGTTTGATAATAAATATTGCATTTTTATTGTAGCGCGATCAAGGCTGACATTGAATTCCAAATTCAAATATTGGCGATTATAATTAACATAAAATAAACGGGAGACTACCTGCCGCCTGTTAAGAAAAATAATAAGTTTAACCAATTTTTCTTTTTTCTGTCTGGTGGCATGTCGTTTTTAGAACGGTTAAAATTAACAATTTGACCACATGAACTGATTGAAATTAGTTACACGTAGATGAAAAATTATCGTTTGTCAAACAGATCGTCTCTACAGGCGTTAGGTAGTGTTTATTCGTCCTCGGTTTTATGCTTGCTCTTGGCTAGCATTTTTTGTAAGGTGCACAGGCATTTAAGGACCAGAGACAGGAAGAGGAGGTTCCATGTCCCGCCTTCGGCACATACAATGCACATACTGTAGCCGCAGTAATTTAGCACCTCCGGAAGTAGCTAAAGCGAGGTTTTGGGCGGAGGTTTTGTTTTGTAGGCGTACCATCCAATGGTATGCACGTACTCACGACGTGAAGCAGTTAGAAATAAGCCCTTTCCTCTCCAATAAGGGAGACAACTATAGCATTACTACTTACAAAATTTCGTACGAGTTGTTTCCCTTTGACCATTAGTCGTTCATCATTCTCTTGTAAATTCTCTTATATTTTGAAAGAGTATCAGCCCGGAACAAAAAGCAAACCAAAGTGCAGAAAAATGGACGAAAATAAGCGATAGTAGCAACAAATTAAACAAATTAAGGAGAGAATGCAACGTAAATTGGTGTTACAAACAAAAATTGACGCGAAAGGAACAAACCGGAAATAGCAAATAAGCTTGGTAGAGACGATATGGCACTATTTCCATGATTTCTTTACGATTCTACGGGTGTCAATGGTTGTAAGTCGCATGTTTCTTTTTTTAAAGTAAACACTTGTATATCTTTGCATATGAACCATATCAAAGACAATAAAACAGTAAACAAGTACGAGATTCAATTGTTCAGTATCCGGATTGTAGATATATTCGGATAAAAGTTTGAATTGTGAGAAAAATTTGAAATATATTCAATACAACACTTTCAGTGAGTTTAAAAGGAAATAAAGAATATAACATAGTATAAATGCAGTTGTAAAAACTTGTTTCTATCGAATGGTAGGCATTTGAACACCCAGTAATTTCGACACCCAGTCATTTCGACACATTTTGGTCATTTCGATCCCCGGTGGAAAAAATGTTTGCAAACTTTGGTCATATTGATACCTCATTTTTTTAGAGCACTTTTTAAACTCGACTTTTTATTATCAAATTACTTTAATTTCTTTTAAAGATGTCATATCATTATAATTTTGAGTTGGTGTGTGATCAAACATGTTTTTAACTCTTTACCAAACAACAAAATTGTAGACTGGTCCAAATTGAAAGCACTTGCAGACGACAAATTACATGTAACTCAAAAATTGAAATTTGTTTCCAGCAGAGTAGAAAACATTGTGGGAAGAGGAGAAAATGCTGGTTACCATCTCAGGGCCGTTAAAAGTCGGGATTGTGTGGTAAAGAGTGAAATAACTTTATTCAAGGGTAAATGCTCCGAGTATGGGTATATCTGTACAATTTTCTGTATTCTACTCAGCCTTTTATAGAGATTAATATGCAGTATAATATTTATCACACCTTCACCTGTCTATAACTGTGTTTGACTTCACGTTTTTATTGATCGGAATAAATCATAATTAATGAAAATCCTACAAAATATAACAAATGCCAAGACTAGACCACTTAAAAAAAAGGTTAAGAAAACATATATCCTTCACACATTCAAGATAAAAATGTATCTACATACAGTACGTCTATTTTACCAAATCTGTAATTTACAGAAACCCTCAAAAAGAAGCCTTTTGAAAACATTTTGGGAAAAGGTGAAAATGCTGGTAACTACAACTCACTTCTATATAAATTACCAAAACAATGAGAAATTTTGTACCCCCCTACAAAACGAATGTTTTCTGAGGTATACTGGAATCATGCTGTTTGTCTTTGTCTCTGTCTGTGTGTCTGTCCATCTGTTTACAAAATACCAGTAATTTTTTTGTCTCAAACTCCTACAGTTTTCCTTCAATTGTATTGAAACTTTGCACATAATATTTATCATCATATGGAAGATTTGCAATATGCCTTTTTCAAGTGTCAACTCTTCCTGGTTGAAGAAATATCTCCACTTTAACTTGACACTCTTTTCTGTCAAAGGGCTGGTAGGAGTATTAAGTCACATTAAGTGACAGCTCTAGTTTGACTTGCTGAAATAAAAAGGAATTGCAGACAACAAATGAAATGTAGTTCAAGCATGAGATTTGTCTTTGACACAGTCGAAAACATATTGGGAATGTAGTTCAAAAACGGGCTTAGTGTTTGATAGAAAAAAAAAAACATTTGTCAGAAAAGGAGAAAATGCTAGTTCCCAATATTTTCTCGTTTCCACATTATTTTCAAAATACATTTTCCTAGAGGTAAACAAGGGTTAATGAATTTTTTTCTTTCCATCTTTGTAGTGTAAATATGGAAGTGAGGTGCAAAAAGCAGAAACTAGTTGAAGAAGTGAGAAATCACCAAGCATGAGACAAAAAACCTTAATATTTTTCGGGAAGAAGTTGTGAAGTATTTAACGAAAAAATGGGGAAAGAGTCTTCCACCATCCACACTCAGTGTTTTTTTTTGAAAAACAAAGAGAAATGGACCAGTGGTTCGGAAGATTACAGGGTTCAGATGAGCACACCAAAACACATGAGCCTGAATGAGACCCTTTATTATTGGTACTCAGACTGGAGTTCAAGACATATTGTTGTAAGTGGTAATATGCTTGTCAAGAAGGCGAAGAAACTCGGCTGTGAGCTGGGGATTCAGGATTTATCTTATTCCAATGGATGGCCGGCCAGATTTAAGAAACACCATATCAGCATGCAAACCTAAATGTAAGAATGTTTCAAGTCCAACCCAAGTTTTTACTGGTTTTAACCCATTACCACACAATCCACGATTTTGACAACCCTGAGAAAGAAGCCTTTGGAACATATTGTGGAAAAAGGAGAAAATGCTGGTAACCAGCATTTTCTCCTTTTCTCACAGCGTTTTCAACTCTTCACAAAACAAATTTCAAATCTTTAGTCATTTTTATCTTGTTGCCTGCAAATGCTTTTGATTTTGACAAGCCTATTAGAGATGTACAAGCCGACACCGAATAAGGAATATGAGCACAGAGTATGGAATATCAGAACAGGTGTCATCTCAGAACCTAGGAGATTATCGATAAATGTAATCATCTAATTACTCTGTCCGCATCTACCGTTCTTCTGTCTTACCTGTATGGCTTTTACTCGCCCAGGGTTTCAGTCTGATCATTTTTCCCATCTTTACATTTGGACGTAAATTTGTCAAAAAATGAAACTGTATTACTGACAGAGTAAAGTCGGAATATAAAAGAGAAAACTAAAATGATCGGGCTGGAACAAAGGCTAGGTTTTTTTACAATTACATCTTTACTTAATTGCCATTTTTTTTTTTTTTTTTTACCGGACCAAATAAAAGCAATTGCAGACAACTAATTAAATGTAGCTTAAGTGGTGGTTTCTGTCTTTGATAAGTAACATGTAGAAAACATTGTAGGAAAAGGTGAAAATGTTTGTTACTAGCATTTAATCCTTTTCCCGCAATGTTTTCAAAAGCCATTCATGATCTATGCCTTCCAGCATCCAAGGGATAAGTATCGACCAATACATATTATCCTTTTTTGGACTGCATAGCGTAACCTGAGTTGAAACTTGAAGCCTGTCGTAGGTTTTCTGGATGCTAAAATTCCGTCTAATCATTGTAAAACCATTGGCACGTATCTCACTGCTCAGGTGTCGACGACTCGTGTAATGGGTAAATAAGATTTTATATCGTTAAATTTCGCATAAATTGAAAAAGAATAGTTTAGGAGACTTTCTTCAATTTTCCCTCTGGCTTTTGAATTACTTCTTGGTATTAATATTGGTATAAATAAAGAGTGATTTACGATTGCTACAAAATGTGGCCATGTTCATGCGGCGGCTCCCTGAAATCCGTTTTCCTGGCACATTTGTGAGAAGAGTATGCAAGCTCCTGCATATGAAACCAAAATATCATTTAGGGATGTTCCGGAAAAAAGGGGGCTTAGTGCATCTGCGAAAAATATCACGCTGACCTTGGCAGAAAAGTTTGGCTATTGATCAGTTTTGTATGTCAAAGGACCAGTCAACCTCATTATTAAGTAGGTTGTTAAAAAAGGTAGATGTCATGTACCTATAAATATATGATGACTTATTTGGTACCATGGATAACAGAAATGTTTTAAGCCCAACCCCTTTTTCCAGATAATTGCGGGTTGGATGCTTGGATGAAGCAAACCTTTCTCCGGCTTTTTTCACCGCTCTGGTGCATGTGAGAAAAGTAGTCAGCTATATGCAAAGATATATGCAAAGAGAGTTGTGTCAGGACTGGTTTGAGAAAGCCAGAAAAAAACATGAGTACGTTTAATTTGTTTCCATGGAATACATGAAAGGGATCTACTCGCATTTGCGAAAAACAAAAAGTCAACATCAAACGATTTCATGTGCGCTGGCCAACCTCTGTCAATTTTTTTAAGAAATTAGTCATTTTACCATGTTTACTTTACAGTCGTTCAACAAATATTTATTTTGCTCGCAAATTAATGTAGATGTCAAATTTTATATTTATGTCAAAAAAAAAAAAAATACAAAAAACCCATGGTAAAGTGAATACAGATTTTTATACACTGGTTTGGGGCTAAAAAATCATGAATTTAAATCATGAAGTAGCAAGATCCTCTGAGAGACTTAAATGACTTTAATCAAAGTAGCATGTACAATTGACATGATAAAAAACGAAAGCAAATGAAAACACAGCATCATTTAAAACCTGACCATACCACAAAATTTTGGACTGGACCAAATCGAAAGCACTTGAAGACAGCAAATTAAGTGTTGCTAAATTTATGTTTCCTGCCTTTGATTGGAAAGAAAATATTATGTGGAAGGGATAAAAAGCTAGTTGCAACATTTTTCTTTTTCCTCCACTTTGACGATGTATAGGCCTATACAACTGTCCTCTATTGCAGAATGGAGGGAATTGAAGGAAAATTGGCATGAAATACATTCTGCTGTAGGGGCGATAGATGGAACAAGCCATGAAATATACCGACCAGTTCAAAAACAACAACAGTTTTATTCTGGCCATAGAAATGATCACTGCCTTCATACTCAAATTACCATTGAGTCTGGTTCTCTTGGCCATCAGAATGATGCACCAACTTAAGGAATCATGCGTCAATAGGTGCCTAAGATCTACCTTTTCCTGTCGATTGTATTTTTCTTGCGGGCCAAATTTACCCAAATGGACACCCAATCATAACGCCGTATAGCACATCTCCGCAGAATACAGGGTCAAGAAAGGATAATGTGTGAGAGGTACAACTGATACCACAAAAGGTACAAAGTGTCTGTTGAACATGCAATCACTCAGGTAAAGGGGCACAAAAGCTTGAGTTCAGTTTGGCATCACCCCGACAGTTTCTCGGTGTGACCGTAAGGGTATGCTCTGCTTTGGTATGCCGAAAAAGACGCATCAGTCTCATAATGTAAAAAGGGGGAGTTTAAAACGTTTTAAGTGAAAACTCAATATACAAAAATTCTACGACTTATTGAGAAGTGCATTATTGGAATATAGTTTTCTTCGAGTTTTTTGCTATTGATGCCTCGTTTGCTTATACCGCCATATGAGTACCGGTTTTAGGGGTGTTTTGTTACCCTAAAAATGAGGTGTGCGGGTTTTTTTTATGTAAATACTTATTTAGCTAAGATCTGTTGAGAGAATGTTAAGATCAGGACAGAATGTTGTGGTACCATCATACTGAAGTGATTAGATCTAGAATGGAGGAACAATTGGCTTTAGAAACCATGACGGGTTTTACGAAAGTAACTGATTCATGTTTTTAGTTCATGTTTGGGTAGTTTGAGTAGTTTACTTGTATTGCAAAAGACCAAAGAGTAGTGAACTGAAATCCACAATACGATCCAAAGAAGAGTTACGGCCAAACGTAACTCAGTGTGTTACATATGTTACAATTCCTCATAGAAATATTACAGACATCATTTTGATTCTCTGAGAAGTGAAATTTTAGCGTGGTCTATTTAAAAGTACCTTGCAAAAGCAGACGATCGACAGCGAGCATCTCTTAACCCTTTACCCCATAAGGCATTTCTATGGTATCTCTAATTGACCCTAAATAACAGCAAGGATGAAGCTGTTTCTTATGTGTGTATGACACCTTTTGAAAGCATAGAAAATATTGTGACAAAAGGTGAAATTGCACGTCACGAGCAATTTCACCTTTTGCCACAATGTTTTCCAAAGGCTCCTTCAAGCAATGCGTCGAAATGAATATCTATGGAGTAAAGGGTTAAATAGCCAATTACCTTCATCGATAATCTTGTAGATTTTGAGACAAACCCCTTGTTTAAACTCCATATTCCTTGTCATATATCTGTATTCGGTGTCGGCTTATACATCTCTAATATATTGTCATTTGGTAATGAGTTAATTCTTTATCTCAACCAAATTCCTGTTGACTTTTTTTTTTCACCAGCATTTTCTCCTTTTCTCACAATGTTTTGTACTCTGTACAAAACAAATTTCAAATTTTTAGTCACCTTTATTTTGTTATCTGCAAATGGTTTTGATTTTGACAAACCTAAAATATTGTCGTTTGGTAATGAGTATACTCTTTATCTTGACCAAATTCCTGTTTATTTTGTATAACCCTTACCTTGATGATAGTCACTGCAACAGGATTCATTCCTCGCCCATCATTGTTTTATGATGATGATCATGTGGGAAAGTAGCCAGTGGCTTGGAAAGAAAATTATGCAAAGTACTGGTAAAAGAAACTACAGGATTGCATGGATAGGTGCACTGGCCGCCATGATATAACTGAAATAATGTTGAAAATGGTGTTAAACACCATTCGATCAATTATTAACCCTTTACAAATCAATCCTTGGCTTTTATGACGCTGACATAGAATGCTTTTGAAAACATTGTGGAAAAAGGAGAAAATGCAGGTAACCTGCATTTCTCCTTTTCCCACATAGTTTTCTACCCTACTGGAAACAAATTTAATTTTTGAGTTACATTTATTTTGTTGTCTGCGAGTGCTTTCAGTTTGGATCAGTCTAAGATTTTATTGTTTGTTAAAAGAGTTGAAATATCAGATTTAGCTGCAGGAACAGTCAAAATTTAAACGCCAATATGCTCTTTCAACAGGAAAAATGAATTTACTGACTTTATTTTGTTTTCATGATTTATTTAACCCTTTCTCAAACAATTCCCGGTTTATACGTTCCTGAGACAGAAGCCTTTTGAAAACATTTTGGGAAAAGGAGAAAATGCTGGTAACCAGCATTTTCTCCTTTTCCCGCAATGTTTTCTACTCTTCCTAAAACAAATTTCAATTTTTGAGTCACATTAATTTTGTTGTCTGCAAATGTTTCCAATTTGGACAAGTAAAAAATTTTGTTGTTTGGTAGAGAATTAATCAATTGCCTGTTAGAAGATTTTTATAAAATAAGTGTATAAATATGCATAAAACTGTATTAAGAAACAAATAAAGTTAATTTTATGACTTTTTGTCTTTATATTTCCTTTACTAGTTATCATACAATCTCCACTTTTAACAAAACCCATGAAGGCTATTGAAAACAGTGCAAGCCTTCACAAACACTGTGGGAAAAGAAGAAAATGCAGGTGACGAGACGAGAAGGCTGTTGAGAAAGGAGAAGGCTTTTGAAAATACTGAGTGTTTTGGAAAACATGTTAGGAAAAGAAAAAAATGCTGGTAACCAGCATTTTTCTCCTTTTCCCACAATGTTTTCTACCTTACAGAAGACAGAAATTATTGTTTGAGCAGTAGTCTATTTGTCTTATCTTATAGCTTTGAATTTGGTCTAGTCCATATAATTATTGTTTGGTGAAAGGGTAAATTCTATTGTAGAGATTTGCTGACAAAGGCTGTATTTTGCTGAAGTATGTAAGGGGAGGTCAAAGCTTTTACCTGCCTCTCATATTTTATCTGTAAAAAGGTGAAAAAAGATGTTCTGTTTAACTCCTTACCACACAATCCCAACTTTTAACCCTTTCCCAAACAACAAATTTTGGACCCTTCCAAACGGAAAGAGTTTGTAGACGACAGTTTTAGATTAGGGGAAAATTGCAGAAAGTTCTCAAAAAGGGTAGAAAACACTGGGAAAAGGAGAAATTGCTCGTTACGAGCAATTTCTCCTTTTCCCAAAGTGTTTTCAAAATACTTTTACTGCAATCACTTAAAAACCAGGGATTGTTAGGGAAAGGCTTAATGACCATGAGAAAGAAGCCTTATGAAAACATTCTGGGAAAAGGAGAGAATGCTGGTAAACAGCATTTTCTCCTTTTCTCACAATGTTTTCTAACCTTCACAAAACAAATTTTGAATTTTGAGTCACTTTTATCTTTGTTGTCTGAATGTGCTTTCAGCTTTGACCCGTTTGAATTTTGTCATTTGGTGAAGATTTAAAGTCAGGATATTCAGCCAGCTGCTGGTGTAGCAAGATGTCCAGTGTATGTTGATGTTTCTCTTACCCTTCCCAACCCCCTTAAAGTACAGCTTAGCCCTGCAACTCCTTAACCCTTTACCAAACAATCCCTGGTTTTTACAACCTTGAGATAGAAGTCTTTTGAAAAGATTGTGGGAAAAGGAGAAAATGCTGGTCACCAGCATTTTCTCCTTTTCCCACAATGTTTTCTACCCTGCTGCAAACTGATTTCAAATTTTGAGTTACCACAATTATTTTGTCATCTGCAAATGTTTTCAATTTTGCCCAGTCTGAAATTTTGTTGTTTGGTAAAGGGTTAATGTACAGGGCTTGAGAAAAAAGATGTCACTGGTTCAAATCTCCAGCTTAGCCTCTTTCTCTCGGAAAATATGTCACCCGTCATGCAAAAAGGAACCATCTAGGATTTCTGTACATGAATTATTTGAAAACAGATCAACGATAGTGCAGTCAGTTTAAGTTGATATTTATAAATGATTGTACAACAAGGGACAATGACCACTTTTCATACAGAAAACGTCATTAAAGCAATTTGTGCAGTCTGACCAGGGTTGACACTTTTCACAGTTTCCAGGAGGTCCCTTTTTATACGCCCATAGAAGACGGGACGTATTATGGGATCACCCATGGCGGGCAGGCAGGCGTGCATCCGGGCGGGCGGGCGGCTTCCAGTTCTTTGTCCGGAGCATATCTCCAAAACTATACTAGCTAGGGTTATGAAATTTCATGGGTGGATAGATCTCATCAAGGGGGAGTGCAGTGCACAGGAATCATAACTCTTGCTTGCTTAATTTTTGAGTTATTGCCCTTTGTTGTTTTTCATACTTGAATTTTGTCCGGTGCATATCTCCAAAAGTATACTAGCTAGGGTTATGAAATGTCATGGGTGGATAGATCTCATCAAGGGGGAGTGCAGTGCATAGGAATCATAACTCTTGCTTTCTAAATTTTTGAGTTATTGCCCTTTGTCGTTTTTCATACTTGAATTTTGTCCGGTGCATATCTCCAAAAATATACTAGCTTGGGTTATGAAATTTCATGGGTGGATAGATCTTATCAAGGGGTAGTGCATAGAAATCATAACTCTTGCTTGCTTAATTTTTGAGTTATTGTCCTTTGTTGTTTTTCATAGTTTAATTTTGTCTGGAGCATATCTCCAAAACTACACTAGGTTATGAAATTTCATGGGTGGATAGATCTCATTAAGGGAGAGTGCAGTGCAAGGAAACATAACTCTTGTTTGCTTAATTTTTTACTTATTGCCCTTTGTCGTTTTTCATACTTGAATTTTGTCCGGTGCATATCTCCAAAATCATACTAGTTTTGGTTATGAAATTTCATTGGTGGATAGATCTCATCAAGGGGGAGTGCAGTACACAGGAATCATAACTCTGGCTTGCTTAATTTTTGAGTTATTGCCTTTTGTCGTTTTTCATACCTGAATTTTGTCTGGAGCATATCTGGAAAACTATACTAGCTAGGGTTATGAAATTTCATGGGTAGATATATCTCATCAAGGGGGAATGCAATGCACACGAATCATAACTCTTGCTTGCTTGATTTTTGAGTTATTGCCCTTTGTCGTTTTTCATACTTGAAATTTGTCCGGTGTATATTTCCAAAACTGTACTAGCTAGGGTTATGAAATTTCATTGGTGGATAGATCTCATCAAGGGGCAGTGAAGTGCACAGGAATCATAACTCTTGCTTGCTTAATTTTTGAGTTATTGCCCTTTGTTGTTTTTCATACTAGAATTTTGTTGGGTGCATATCTTAAAAACTATACTAGGTATGGATATGAATTTTCATGCATGGATACATTCCATCAAGGGGGAGTGCAGTGCTTATAATTTGCATTTCTTGCTTGCTTAATTTTCGAGTTATTGCCCTTTGTCGTTTTTCATACTAGAATTTTGTTGGGTGCATATCTTAAAAACTATACTAGGTATGGATATGAATTTTCATGCATGGATACATTCCATCAAGGGGGAGTGCAGTGCTTATAAATTGCAACTCTTGCTTGCTTAATTTTTGAGTTATTTTGGGAGAGTATATATTATGAAATAGAACTGTAAGGAATTGTTCCTGCTTCCTAAACTTTTGTGTTTTTCCCTTGTATTGTTTTTGAGACTTAAATTTTGTTTGGAGGATTCTCCAATGCTATGCTAGCTATGGCTAGGAAATTTCAAGACATGATATCTCTAGTTATTTCTACACATAAATTTTGACCACACTGTATCTCCAAGAGTATAGGTGTTGTCAATATGAAATTTCATCCTCTTATTTGTAGATTTTATTTTTTTTTTGGAAAGATGTGAAATCAAAACTGCCATTTGCTTCAATCAACGGCAAAAATTTCTGCACTGTTATTTTTCTCTACCTCCCCTATATGCTTATTATGCTACAGCTTTACAATTTGGGGTAAGGCGGGCGTATCTTGCGACAATTTGCCGCTCTTGTTGTGTGATGGGTCACGTATATGATAGTCACTGCAATTGGATTATTTTCTCTCTTCCTACTGACGATTGTTTAGATGATGCCACAGCTGGTTGTGTGGGAAAGTAGCCAGTGACTAGGGAAGAACATTGTGCAAAGTACTAGAAAAGAAATGCTAGGAAAGCATGGATAGGTGAAGTGGCTGCTGTGATTTCATTGAAAATGTTGGAATGGTGCTAACTGAAAAACAAATCTAGCAGACTACAAAACTGAATTTTTCAACATTGATAGAACTTCAGATGACAAATGAAAACCAAAAACCTTGTCTATACATCCAGCTAATCCTTGACTAGCTTTTCAATGAAAACAAGTATAGCACGTATTCGCTTCCTGAAAATGAATCTCCAACATCCTTTTTTGCTAGAGAAAATGGAAGGTTTGAAATTTGAATTAAACTTTGTTATTACGATAGTCAACTTATAAGGTAGTTCAAACAGGAACATGGCAAACATGCAACTATACAGATTTTTAACCCTTTCCCAAACAATCCCTGGTTTTTACGGGTCTGGAATAGTAACCTTTTGAAATCATTGTGGAAAAAAGAGAAAATGCTGGTAACCAGCATTTTCTCCTTTTTCCTCTATGTTTTCTACCCTATCATAGACAGAAATAATCTTTTCAGCAAGAACTGAATTGTCGTCTGCAAATGCTTTCAATTTGGTATAGTTCAAAAGTTTGTAGTTTGGGAAAGGGTTATAAAATGTTATTTCAAAGTAAGGATCTTCGCTATAAATTCTCAAATGTATGATGTCCCGGTTTTTTGTTAGTAGACTGTCTCTGTCTTTCAGCAGATACTGGAACGAATTTTCGGAAAAATTATCACATTAATAGTTTAAATAAATCAAACCACAGATTCCTGGACTTCGAGCCTGTGCGTTACAAAATTAGCTGCAGAATTACGCAAACATTGGTTGAATAATCAGACATAAAAATAGGAAAGGTCTACTGCAGATATATTGATGTTATCCACCCCCTCCCCCACACCCCATTTTTTACAACACTGAATCTTTCACGAAACAAAAATTTGAGACTTGCCCAAATTGAAAGTCTTTGCGGATAACAATTAGAATGTGGCTCAAAAATGAAATTTTCTTTAGGAAGGATAGCAAGGGAAAAGGAGAAGGGTTGGTTACTAAAACTTCATCCCAGTTCAACAACATTTTTAAGAACTATATTTTTAAGGGTCGTAAAAAGCTTTGGTTATGTGGCATAGGGTTTTAGATAGTTACTGCGAATATTTTCACCCGACGGCAACACTTTGGACTCGTCCAGATACTTAGTATATGGAGACGATTGAATAAACGTGGGTCAAATGGTTGTAATTGTCTTTGAAAAAGTAAAAAAATAACAAACTATAGTTGAAACAAGAGAAAATGCATGTTGCAAGCTCTTCCTTTTTTCCCCAAATATTTTCTCTCTCACACTTTGAAAATTCGTTTTTCACAGATGTTTCTGAAATACATATTGATTACTTTCAGTTTAATTACGTTTTTTTGAAAGGGGGGGGGGTTACGGTTGAGAAAGTGAGACAAATAACAGACAGTGGGGCAAATTAGCACGGGTCGCTCGAAATACTTAAGTAAAGGGTTGATTTGCTGTTTAGTGTCTTCAGAAAGACAGGGACAGTCAATTTAGTGATTTTAAAGCACTATTATCAAACATCCTTGTTGCACTTTCAGGCATGTACCTATTGACGAATAACTTCATGTTATAGATCATGAACAAAAGAAACGTGGCTTCAGATCAAATTTCAGACCTTCCATAACTTCTTTTAAGCTTCATTTTGAGTATTAAAACTAATGAAGTCTTACTAAAAAAAAAAAAAAAAATGGGTGAAGGGTTAAATCGGTGTTCCTTTGATCTCGGTATTGCACTGCAGGGTGGGTGGCCTTTAGAACAGCTGTAATGCACTTGCTTCTTACAGATTAGCACACACGTGTCACATAAAATTGACTCTTCTTATCTTTTGTTTCATATTAATTTACCCCTTTGGTGATCATTAATGGTCAAGATTATGAATTTCATGTAGGTTTCAGAGGGTAAGTCTGTTCTCAGTCTCTGCGTGCTCTTTATGTAAATAAGATTTTATAAAATGCATATTTTGTCTGTGTTTGATTATTTTTTTCAAAGGCAATATCATGAAATATGTATGAATTGTTTTATAAATGATTTCCATAGATTTTTTGCTATGTCATTTTCTTTTCAGTTATGAATTTGTCCAAATTTAAAGGATTTGCGAACGGGACATACGGCATTTGTTACCGAAATAATGCTATGATTGTCCGGTGTCACGTGATATACTGATGCGCCGCTTACAATAAAATATCGCTTATATCAAACCATATTGGCAAATCGTCTATTGATTGTAATGCTGGAAATTAAATGTAAAACGCTAGAGATGTTTCAAAGTTATAGTTTTCAGGAACAAACTTAATTTTGTTCGATATATCAACAGGATTTATCTTTCTATTCGTCCTGCATCCGACTGTCAAGGGGCGTTACTCTAGCTTCTTCTTCATCATCAAAAGGAGACCATCTATACAAAAATAAACTAAACTTTGCAATGAATACTCTCCATTCAATCGAAAAGGTATTCATTTGCTTAGTGGGTTGACTTTTAAGCCAATATTTGAACAATATGTCTCTGTTTCTTTCAAACTATTAATTCCACACAATGGGTTTCCTTGACAAATACCACTTCAGCGTTCTCAACGCTTTGATTTACATTATGTGAGACGACCACGACCCTTAGTACTAACGCTTCTACATGCATCCCTGAAGGCCTTTCTCTGAGAGGGCTGAAACGTCTCCCACTGTAAGCGCCTCTGGGATATCTTCTACGGGGCAAACCACGACCAGATGGTTTCCAAGTTTGTTCTGATCATTTATTTCTTTCACATTTCTGTTGACATCATTATCATCCCCATAAATAAACTCAGTGTAGGGATTAAGCAAGATAGTGGTACTTCGAATCTAAATCAGGTTTGTGGGTCTCTTTACGTCGAACGTTTATCATTTTATTCACATAGGCCGATAAACATAGCCAACTTTCACGGACATGCCTTATCAGCAGTCTCGCATATCAACAAATCGATGAAAATAATCGATATCATACGTAAAAGTCCGGGAGTTTCCGGAGTTTGGCGAACTTACATCGTGTATACAAGTAATCGATATTCAATAGCCTGCAGCGATAAAAGATAAGAGAAACGTAACATTACGTAACAGTGGCCTGCTTCAAATTCACAATCCTTGCCTAGACGCTATATCTGTCCTGGCATTTTTTTTTTTATTTTAACCCAAACCCTTTGTCTGGTAGAGCACAGTGTGGCTCTTGAATATAACTATCAGACTGCGCATAATGCGCACCCTTATTAGACTAAACAGCATATTGGAATAACATCTGATAAAGCGAGATTTTTCTTGAGAAAAGAACATTGAAATTGTTATATTTCAGCTTTATTTGTCGGTTTGTAATTCATTTATCTTCGGATTAAGGGTTAAGATTTGATTCTCTGAGATATAAACTGATCGGTCCTAAAACTGCTCACGACAAATGCACTTTTTGTAGTCTGATCCTGAAATCTAATCCGTCCAAATGCACTTTTGCTGACAATGTAGATTTATAACAGGCTGCATAAAACAAGCTGTCTATGTCTAATCTTGGACCTGATTGATTCTATATGTCGAAAATTATTTTGGTTTGATATTCATGGCAAAATCAACAAGTTGTATTCAGCAGAAAATTCGGCCTTTTGAGAAGGTAATACCAGTTTCACACTACAGCAATCTAACGGACCTGAGAGAAAAGGCTTTAGTACACTTTGCTGGAAAGGAAGAAAATTTTCTCCTGTTCCTAAAATGTTTTCCACCTTTTCAAAACAGACATTATCATTTGAGTTGCATTTAATTTGTTTTCTTAGGGATTGTATATAACATATTTTCTACGATTCCTGTTCTCCCACGGTGTTTTCTACTCTTTCGAAAGCAACTTTCATTATTTGCGGAATTTTTCGTCTGTAAGTTCTTTCAGCTTGAAAAAAAATCATAATATATTTTGTCGTTTAGTAAATAGATAATGGTTATATCTTGATTGGGTAAACTTTGTCTTTAGTGTGCATGTGTGGTTTGATGGTTTTAATTTTTATAATGTCCAATTTCTCCGATTTTTACAAGAAAAAAGGTTGGGAAGGTGGAGAAATAAAACTGTTATAGCACATAAAATAATTTCAACGGCTGCTCAGAACCATCAGAGTAGATTTACATGGTTTTACGCAGACGAAAAGTTACAGATTCGCTATATAAAAAAGCATTAATTCAAAGTTGGTTTTCATCGAACAAATAAAAGAAAATGGTTCGTTCCGAACACTCCATATACTGTGAGGCGACGATTTGTATTTTGGCTTAATGAGGGATGTTGCATTTGCTTACAATGTCTACTATTATCAATAAATGTATTAAGATGTTTCCATTTTGAGCGAGTCTAAAAGCTATTTAAGTATAAGTATTTCGGAACAACTAAGGTCTATCTATGAACTAAACTATATCTTTATACATAAAAGTAGGTCCAAGCTATTAGTATCACACAAGTTTAAAAACGCTGCAGATGTATTATATATACTTAAGATTCTTTTTATTGCATCCGAAATGGGGGGAAAATGTGCTCGAGACTCAACAAAAAGTTACTAAAAGGTTCGTCTTGAAAGTATCATAACAGATCAGCACTTGTGAACTGATCCGATGCTTCACTCTAGCGCCGCTTACAGGCATGATAAAGATAAAAAGATATTTCTTTCTCTAAAAAAGTTATGTATGGTGTCATTTCAACTAAGCGTCAATAGAATTCACCAGCAAGCTGTGTTAAAAACAGGTTTCAAACCAAAATGCATGTAAATCATTCTTAATACAAGGTTGATTAAATACTATATCTTGAAATAATAAATAATGATTATGCAATAGGTAACTTTTTGAGTTACTGGTAAAGGAGAAGTAGCTTGTATAATTCCCATTTCCGTGTACATGTATGGTCTATGTCATTTTTTCTCTTTTATTCACTCATAGCGGTTATGCTTTTTGCAGGTTGTATCGTTTTAAAGATGGAAGAACCTTACTGTTTAGGCCAATTCTTCCAATGAACAATTAAAATATTAAAGATGTTAAAGGGAGGGGGACATTTGAAAGAAGGGAGAAACTGTTTGATTTATGTAAAAGAAAAGTTGTCTATTTTGATCTAGTGTGGTCATTCTTTGAATAGTAAATACTCTTTGCAGGAGAAACGGATTGAGTGATGTAGACAACAATGTTTGAAAAGTAGAAGATAACTTGTAAAAAGATAATGCGCCTGTTTCCATATTTTATCCTAAACAATCAACAGCAGGGTCGTTAGATTTTATAATATTTATACAGTAACAGGTTAAGCTTGTTATTTGAATCTTTACAAAAAGGCAAAATTTCAGACTTGTTCAGAATGAAGTAATTTTCTTAAGACAAATAAAACATGGAAAAAATGGAACTTATCTTTTATTAAGTTAAAAATAGTGTAAGAAAAGGAGAAAATGTTGGCAACCAGCGTTAAAATCTTTTTCTTCAATGTTTTCAAAGGCCTTCTATGTGATACGACAGATCAAAGACCGATGTGAAAAAAGCAAGGAAACGTGAGTTTGTGAGCTGTCGCCAGAAAAAAAAATTATAAAGCATTAATTTCTAAAAGGCTGAAAAGTTGAAAAAAATCATCAAACGTACATTTTCTTATTTCATATGTCAATCTTAATCATTGTAAAAGGAAATAATTTCGTAAGTATTAAATTCTGGTCTTTTAGATAAATAGGATACATAATAAAACATCTTAGGGATACTGTCAGGATCAAACTGTATCCGATCTGAAAACAACCCGGGTATAAATTCCAGTTTATAATCATGTGGATACATGTATATCATAAACATAGCAGGGGGTCCGTTTGTCAATGAAACATTACGTAACACAATAAAGATGCCCGGCTGGCTTATCTAACAGTAAGACTCGGCCAATATCGGCGAAGTCCGGCATAATCCGAACGTTCACGGAAAAAGAAAAAAATAGAATAGTGGCATTAAAAAACTGTAAAAAGGACCAAAAGTTTATTTTTTTAAATGACTCAAAATTATACCATTTGAAAGAGAAATGAATAAAGTAACTTACTCCACTTGAGATAATTTTGAATTTTCAACACAACGAAAGAAAATTAAACAAATATTACAGTGTTTGACCTCGGAAAATGCGTTTTTCCTCTTTATTCTATATAAACCATACCTACAATTTTTAAGTTAAAAAAGGACCAAAAGTTTCTTTTTCGAAATTTTTAAAACTAAGTTCATTTGAAAGAGAATAAATTGAAATTTCTTACCTCACTTGAGATAATTTTCAATTCTGAAAATTGATGAAGTTATAAGCGTTTATTTACCTAGGCCCTTCATAATTCTATATAAAAAAATGCAGGTAAAATGAGCCGATATCGATTTTTCCATGTCCGCGAAAGTTGGCTATGGTAAAAGCACTGACCAGTGATCCAATCAACATCCTCCCCGTAAAATTTTTAAGCTGTTTTGTCAGCAAGTTTAATAATGTAACTTTTTACTTTAACTGAAAGTTCCTGAATAGCCTGCATTTTATTGTCGTCTGCTTGAGAGCTCGTTTTGAGCAGCCTCCAAATACCTTGATTCATCCTGGGCTGTACTAAAGACTCACAATTCTAGGGTATGTGAATGTCTTTTAAAATGCCAATAATTTTATCATGTGGTAAACCGTTTATAAAGGAACTGTTGACAAAGTGTGCCAAATCTCAATTTACTTCTACGTCAACTGCTTCACATTGCTGAAACTTATCAGACAGGCATTTAAAAACACCCGTCTTGCCTTTCGTACTATAAAGGTAATTACGAACAGAATTTGCGTAAGTTTTACGTAACTATAGTTTATAGTGGCACTAATCTGCTAAAATCACAATGATAGTTATCATGTATCTCGTGGCAGATTAATGCCACTATACTATAGTTGCGTAAAACTTACGCACATTTTGTTCGTAACTACCTTTATATCTCTTTTGGTTGGTCAGTAAATCTTTCAGCAAGTCAGCCAGTAGTACAGCTCATCTCTCTGTCAGTCGGTCGATCTTTTTATTAGCTCACCTGAGCACAACGTGCTCAAGGGGAGCTTTTAGGGTCACCCGTTGTCCGTCGTCCGTCGTGCGTCGTCAACAATTCTTTAAACATCAACTCCTCCTATAGTCCAGTCAAATTGTGAGAAGACCCAAAACTAATTGCAACACAAACACTTTTTTCGTTTTCAACATCCTTAAGGGCACCGTTTTAACATTTGTAAAGTAGGACGAAATCGGAGGATATGAAATTTGATTTTTTAAGCTTTTTTGAATTCGTATGAATTTGGCCATTTTAAACTTTTTTACAGCTCACCTCGCAAGTTTTATATGTCATTCCTACTTGATTTTTCTCTTGAAAGTAACAGTAAAACCCACTAGCAACTTGTTACAACCTGCCCGCCATGATTTATATATAAGGCAGCATCCCTTCTGTCAATTTAGTTCTACACCGGAGTTTGGTTTACCCCACCCACCAATACAAAGGGAGGGACCACTGTACATATACAGTAAACGAAGGTTGGACAGTTGAAATAGTTAATTTACAATTTTATTGTAAATAAATTTTTGTTTGTTGAAATACTGATTAGTACTTCAGACCATATTTTTCTCGTTAAATGTACAGAAACTTGTCGGTAACACTTTGTTAAGGTACATGTGGAGGACCCGTATTACTTCTAGTGCAGCATGGCATAAAATTTCTTAACCGTTGATAAAGACAGATTTATATAGATATAATACTTTTGCACATTTTTAACTGACCAGAAATTCCTTTGATGTCTATCTTCATATTATCTGTTGATACTTTTGTTAGTCTCCAGAAAAGGGAGGTAATTATCACATCTCTTAGTAATGAGAATAGAGTGGTGTTAGATTTACAAATGATAATTCCAGGGAGAACAAAAATGAAAAAGTGGCTCGGTGAAAGTAATACAATAATATTCATTTTTAATATTAGCAAATTTTGTAGGATAATAATATAGTGGAAATAGCTGTTTTCAGGGGTATAAATTTGGTGTTAATGAAGCGAGAAGGTAGTTTTTCGGTCCGAATACAATATACCATTTGACTGCCATTCCACATAATTGTTGCAGGCTAAAGATCATGTGACATTCGAACTTGCATTTGCAAATTAGCATGAAAACTAGATTTACAATAAATCATAGGCTATGTATCCGTGTAAGACAAAACCGCAAGAGACCTCTTTTGGTATTCCTCCTACAAATGGATACGTTAGCAGATACTGTCTTACTCTTTACAGATATTAAGTAAAGAGTTCCACAGAGATACACTGGGGATATTTCCATTTATGTTGCATATAAAATTATCATCAAAATAATATATAAATCTTTTTTATATTTTAGCATTGTACGATTAAAAAAAAAACTTGTAGAAATATGATACGTCATGATTGTCTGTCCTCAGTTCACTTCGTCCTCAGTTCACTTGCAAGATGTAACTAAGATCAATAAAAAAATATCAAACATGTTTGTTTCACTAGACTTGTGAATTCTACTCTTCTTCAGGGGTTAAAATTAAGTGAACCCTACATGGATAATTTAACTTTTAAGGATTTTTACCCATCATCTCCACCTGCCATTCATGGTGATAACGTAAAAAATTCACCCATTTTGTAACCATTCTGAAAATCCGCAGAACACCCCTGTCCGAGTTCAGATCCTCGGCCCTCTGTCCTGTTCACAGGACAGAAGGCCGAGGATCTGAACTTATACTGACCTTACTCGTAAACATGTACATGTATATTATCCATCAGAATCCAATATACATGTACATAGCGTTTTCCTATTTCCAAAGAGAGAGTGTACATGGTTCATGGGCCGTTTCTAATGACACGGTCACAAATTAGGAACTGCCAACGGACAGTGCGCCTTTATCCGGAATCGGAGCAGAATGGGATTGCACCAGCCCAGCGGCAGTTGCAAATGAACAAGAAAAGCTGAAAATTTTGTCAGTAGAGAGAGTTTGCTGCAGGTTAAGGTACAACTGAACAGTTAACGGCAACAACAACAACAACAAAACTCACGTCATCCGGGCATCTTTTCAAATAGGTACTGCCTTTTACTTATTGTCAGGGTATCGGGCGATTTCTGTGCAGGCAGTAGAAGTCTTGTCTGACTGGAGCCGCCCGGCTTACATGTAACTAATGAATTATGAGATTCCAAACTCTCTATTGTCGGGATTTTGTTTGCATTATAATCAGAAGAAACATACTTTTGAAATGGAGGCTGTGTGGAGCGCTTCTTCAACAAAGAAGAAACATGCTTGTTGCCACAGCAGTTTACGTTTGGAAAGCTGGAGAAGCCCACGAAGAAAGCTCTGTTTAAGTGAAAGCCTTGCTCTAATGTAGGAGTCATGAATATATTCCAAGTCATACCTTCACCTGAAACTGGATAAGATTCTTGAGGTTCTCGAAAGGTTGGTGAAGGTTTAAACTGGCCAGGAATTTGCTCTTCTTGGCAAATTATATTCTTACTGCAACGATTCTTTTATTTGTAAACACGCGACGAAATAATACTGGATCAAACTGCAACCTGTCCGAATCCATAATTCACTGATATCTATCCTACTTCATCATCAAAGAACTAGATTTGGCTGGTTGCATGATGTCTCTGTCTGAAATTATTACAGCTTTAAGTTTCTTTTTGGTAACACTGTTGCAGATATTGTCGTACCTCTGTAGACACTCTGCTTTCATAACGTCAACCTTTATGCAGATGTACTTTAGCATTCACTGCATGGTTTGTAACTTATCAATTAGTCTTTTCTATATAATAAGATACGTCCGAGGCATGTGTCTACTGGTTGGCTAGGGAACATTTTACCATTGTGCACACCTACATGTAAATTCAAAAGATGCGGTAGAACCTTAATTGTTTTCAAAAAATGCCCGATGTCATTCAGTTATCATAAAAGACCTGCTGGCATTTCTTATCAAGAGTACATGTACATTTTGGACAACCCTTGCTAATGGCTTTTGAACACGTGCATGCGAATATCATTTGCCTAACTTGGAAAGTGAGTCCCTTATCAAAGTTGACAGACACCAATCACAAAACCAGTATTGTGGCTTTTTCGTAACTTAAAATGGCAACGAATTGGATAAAAAATTGTTGCTGGAATTCAAAATAAGATAAGAAAAAGAACATTATATGGTTGGATAACGAAACCTTAAAGTTGGTTTGTGTGGGTTACAAATCTAAGTTGTAAAGACTTACAATCATTGGTTCATATGACAGCTTTGCTTGAATACATCTATGGGAGTACTTGTGTTTAACCTTTAATTGACTTAATATGCCCCTGCAGTTGATAGCGGTATTTACCTTTTATTAAAATTGTGGTTCAAGGTTTGCTTATTTATAGAAAAAGCAATAGGGTAAGTATAAGACCAAAAAGATGTTGTATTTTTCTAATTATCATGGGTTGAATTATTACCCGCATCTTGTCAAAATCATCCTAACACAGTTTTTTAAACTTAAAACACAATGATTCAAGTTTATTCCTATGTTTTTAGTGAGAGTGTTGTTTGGCAGGACACTTCAGATCCCAAGCCTATTACTGTTGAAACCAAAGAAATACACCAATATGTGAAATGTCACAGTGGTATGACTGAAACCAAGCTGATTGTTGCATAAAAAGTAATTCAACCAAACATTCAAGTTTATTCATAAACGATTTTGTTGTTTCACAAAATCTATGATAAGACCCAGATTCGGCATTCACGATTCCATCACAAGACATTGTGCCAGACTTTATCGAATGGCAGCCATTGAAAGAATGTGTGTAGGCTTTTAATAAGCAGTAATTATCATATAGGGAATGGTCATGCACATAGCAGTTCACTTCCTCCCCCAAAAAATGGCATTGAAAATCTAATACAAAAAGCAGCGGGTGGGGTAAGTTGATACTGCCTCTATCATTATTTTAAGTAAAAAACCAGAAAGACGAAAGAACGATATTTTAAATAACTAGATAATTCAACACCAGAGTTATCAGAAAATGTTACATGCAATAGAAAGCTCAAAACAGTTCGAATAATGTAAAATTTACACATAAGCTGCTATTTGTACACAAAGTTGCGGCTGGAAACAAAACGCGCGAAAAAATCGAATTTCATATCTTCCGATTTCGTCCTACTTTTTATATTTTGTTTAGGGAGGGTAACCCCTCATAAAAATCAAAGAATGGCTTGTGTTGCAATTAATTTTGGGTTAAGCCCTTTTTTTCATTATTTTGACTGGACTACTAAACCGCTGGGCCAATTTGGACCAAGCTTGGCTGGAACGTTCTTTGGGAGGTCCTGTTTAAAACCTGTCCACAGAATTTGATTCCGTCAGAAACTCTGGTTGCCATGGCGACCAAATGGAATTTTCTAAGAAATTCTTTAAAAATCTTCTTCTCTGAAATCGCTGGCCAGATTTTAAAATAAATTCACAGAGATGTTCCTTGGGTGACCCTTTTCAGAACTTGTAGTCGAAATTTTGATTGGTCAAGAAACATGGCTCTGGTGAATGGGGGCTACTTGCATTATAGGGAAATGAAGAAATTTAAAAATTCTTCTTCTCTGAAATGGCTGGACAGATTTTGAAATAATTTCAGAGATGTTTCTTGGATAACCTTTTTCAAATATTGTGCGCGAAATTTGATCCATCAAGAAACATGGCTCTGGTGAATTGGGGCTACTTGCATTGTACATAGGGAAATGAAGAAATTCTTAAAAATTCTTTTTTTTTTTTTCATAATCCCCTGGTCAGATTTTAAAATAATTTCACAGCAATGTGCCTTGGGTGACCCTTCTCAAAAATTGTTCATATAATTTTGATACGTTAAGAAACATGGCTCTTGTGAATGGGAGCTACTTGCACTATACAAACATGATGAAATTCTTTCTCTGAAACACCTGGTAAGATTTTAAAAGAATTTCTCAGCATTGTTTTTTGGGTGACCCTTTTCAAAACTTGTTCGTAAAATTTTGATCCGTCAAGAAACATGATTGTCGTAAATGGGGGTTACTAGCAATTATACGGAAATGAAAAATTCTTAAAAATTCTTCTTTCTGAAACTGATGGTCAGTTTTGAAATGACTTTTACAGGTGACCTTTTGAAAATTGCTGGGCAAAATAATAATTTTCGTTCCAATGTTTCAAAACAAATATTGGCTATGGTCATCTCAAAAATTCAGGTGTGCGATCAAGGGCCATCTTGGCTCTCTTGTTCACCGAGCAATCTCCTTGTTCATTCTTTAATCAGATCATGTGGTAAGTCTACCTGACAGTTGGTTTACAAGTGAGTTGGACTGTTAGCCTGTCCACTAGTCAAGAAGTCATTCACAATCTGAGTCAATCAGCTACAGACCCAAGTAATCAGGCAGTCCAGTCCGTGTTTTCCCTTTCTTCTGAACTAAAATTGTCCATTATTGTGCTTGAAAGTAAGGCATACATAGGTTGTTTTTTAGTTTACCTGAGCACAACTGCTCACAGGGAGCTTTTAGGATCACTTTCTGTCCGTCGTGCGTCCTCTGTCGTTAAATTTTTTTTTAAAAATTTTCTCCTAAATCCGCTGAGCCGATTTGGCTGGAATGTTTCTTGGGTGGTCCTCTTTAAAAACTGTTCACAGGATTCGATTTCATCAAAATCTCTGGTTGAGCATGGCAACCAAAAATGGAATTTTCTAAGAAATTCTTTAAAAAATCTCCTCTGAAATCGCTGGTCAGATTTTAAGATAATTTCGCAGAAATGTTCCTTGAGTGACCCTTTTTTAAAAAATGTTCGCGAAATTTTGATCCGTCTAGAAACATGGCTCTAGTGACTGGGGGCTACTTGCACCATACGCCGCGAATAGGAAAAAAACTCTTTAAAAATTCTTAAAAAAACGGCTGGTCGGATTTTGGAATAATTTCACAGAAATGTTCATTGGTTGACCCTTTTAAAAAAGAGAAACATGGATATGGGTTTGAGCTACTTGCACTTTACGGACATGAAGATACATGCATTCTTTGAAACTCTTCTTCTCTGAAATGGCTGTTTTTGATTTTGAAATAATTTCACAGAAATGTTCCTTGGTTGACCCTTTTTGCAAAATGTTTGAGAAATTTTGAACCACCAAGAAACATGGTTCTGATGGCTGTGGGTTATTTATACTACATGGACATGAAGAAATTTTTAAAAAATCTTCTTCTCCGAAACCTCTGGTCAGATTTTGAAATAATTTCACAAATCTATATGTTCCTATATGTTCCTAGAGTGACCCGTTTCAAAAGTTGTTAGGGAAATTTTTATCCGTCGAAAAACAACAGCTATTAGTTGGCACGTGCATGTGGTTCTCTTGTTGGACTTATGTTTTCAGTCACTTTCGAGCATATGCTCTTCTTCAAGAAATTGTCCTTGGATGATCTATCCAAAGATTTATTTACAGAATTATGATTTGATTCATCAAAATCAATGCTTTGGTGATAAATGTAGGGATGGTGAGAGATTCTTAAATGACTTTTACAGGTGACCTTTTCAAAATTATTTGGCAAAATAATGATTTTGTCCCCAAAGTTTCAATACCTCAAAAAAAAGTTGCTATGGTCCTCTCAGATTTCGGGTGAGCCATCCAGGGCCATCTTGCCATCTTGGGCCTCTTGTCCTAATATTGTAAACCTTAGTAGATGTATACCTATGAGAGATGTTTTGATGTTTGTTCAGCACTCGAAATGAACGTTAATGCTGCATTTGATAGCAAAAGAAAGAAGTAAACATAAATAAATAAAAATAAATAAATAGCAATTAAAATGAGGTATTCAGATTGATTTACACTGATAAAACAAAAATGCGTATTTTTTCTCTGACAGAAATTAGAACGACGCTTTAAGTCAAGCGGGCAATTTTTCCTTTTAAAGACCAGTTCCCGCTTCCTGTTTGCTATGTACACTGAAGCTTTGATTAATAGTATATAATTATGGAAAACCACTTTTAATCTTTTCCCAAACAATCCTTACTTAACTTAGAAACAGATGGAAAACATCATGAGAAAACGAGAAAATGTTGGTAAGCAGTATTTTCTCCTTTTCGAACAATGCTTTCTACTTTTCTAAAGTTAAGTTTCAAATTTTCAATTACGTTTATTTTGTCGTCTGCATATGCTTTCAATTTGGACCAGTCTAAAATTTTGTCTTATGGTAAAGAGTTAAGCACACTTTGTTCTATTTAACAAATGTACTGCATTTTGGACTGACAAGTTTAAACGAAAGAAAAAAAGCTTACTTCCTTATTTATACAGAAAATTAAACTTTTGATATGAAGCCCTATTTATACTATATGGACATGAAGAAATTCCTAAAAAATCTTCTTCTATGAAACCTCTGGTCAGATTTTGAAATAATTTTAAAGATCTGTATGTTCCTGGGGTGACTCTTTTCAAAAATTGTTGGGAAATTTTCATCCGTCGAAAAACAACAACCAATAGTTGGCACGTGCATGTGGTTCTCTTGTTGGACTTCTGTTTTTAGTCACTTTCGAGCATGTCCTATTCTTCAAGAAATTGTCCTTAGATGATCTAACCAAAAATTTATTTGTAGAATTGTGAATCATGAAATTGAATGCTGTGGTGATGATTGCAGGGGTGGTGAGAGATTTTGAAATGACTTTTACAGATGACCTTGGCTCACCTGAGCACGAAGTGCTCAAGGGTGAGCTTTTGTGACCGCCCAATATCCGTCATCCGTCGTCCACAATTTCTTTAAACATCTTCTCCTCCTAAACCACTTTGCAAATCTTGATAAGACTTGGCAGGATTTTCCTTTGGTGCACCTCTACCAAAGTTGTTTCAGAGATTGAATTTCACCAATCATTCTGGTTGCCATGGCAACCAAAAGGAAAAAATAGTAAAATCTTCGAAAATCTTCTTCTCTGAAACTAGAAGCGTAGAGCTTTGATATTTGGTATGTAGCATCTCCTGGTGGACTTCTACCGAGATTGTTCATATGATGTCCCTGGGGTCAAACCTGGCCCCGCCCCGGGGGGTCACAAGTTTAAAACATAGGAACAAAGAAGGAAAACTTTAAAATTCTTCCCCACTGAAACTAGAAGGTGCAGAGTTTTGATATTTGGTATGTAGCATCTCCTTGTGGACCTCTACCAAGATTATTCATATGATATCCTTGGGATCAAAACTGGCCCCGCCCTGGGGGTCACAATTTTAAAACATAGAAACAAAGAAGGAAAACTTTAAAATTCTTCTTCTCTGAAACTAGAACGTGTAGAGCTTTGATATTTGGTAAGTAGCATCTCCTAGTGGACTTCTACCGAGAGTGTGCATAGAATGTCCCTGGTGTCAAAACTTGCTCCGCCCCGAGGGTCACAAGTTCAAAACATAGTTACAAAGAAGGAAAACTTTAAAATTCTTTTTTATCTGAAGCTAGAAGGTGTAGAGCTTGTAAATTTTGTATGTAGCATCTCCTAGTAAACCTCTACAATGATTGTTCATACGATACCCATGGGGTCAAAACTTGCCCCGCCCGAGGGGTCACAAGTTAGAAACATCTAGGAACAAAAAAAGGGAAACTTTCAAATTCTTTTAAAATTCTTCTTCTCTGAAACTAGGTGTAGAGCTTTGATATTTTGTAAGTAGTATCTTCTACTGGACCTCTACCATTTTTTTTCTTTCGATGCCCCTGGGGTCAAAACCCGGGGGTCGCAAGTTTGAACATGGGAATAAAATAGGAAAACTATAAGATTGTTCTTCTCTGAAACAAGAAGGAGTAGAGCTTTGACATTTGGTATGTAGCATCTGCTAGTTGCCCTCTACAAAGTTTGTTCAAATGATGTCCCTGGGGTCCAAACTGGCCCCGCCCCTGGGGTCACAAGTTCGAAACATGGGAACAAAGAAGGAAAACTTTATTTTTTTTCTCTGAAACCGGAAGTCGTAGAGCTTTGATATTTGGTGTGTAACATCTTCTAGTAGACTTCTACAAAGTTTGTTTCAAAAGTTGTTTGGGAAATTTTTATCCGTCGAAAAACAACAGCCAATAGTTGGCACTTGCATGTGTTTCTCTTGTTAGACTTATATTTTTAGTCACTTTCGAGCATTTCTTTATAAAATTGTCCTTGGTTGATCTATCCAGAAATTTATTTGTAGAATTGTGAATCATCAAAATCATTGCTGTGGTGATGATTGTAGGGGTGGTGGGAGATCATCAAAACCATTGCTGTGGTGATGATTGTAGGGATGGTGGGAGATTTTGAAATGACTTTTACATGTGACCTTTTCAAAATTGTTTGGCAAAACAATGATTTTGTTTCCAAAGGTGTAGAAAACACGTTAGAGACTAGAGGATTGTATATGGCATTCTTCTTTTTTTGAATTTCAAAGACATAAAGAACATATATTACAAATTATGACCGGCTTACCCGGTGTTTGGTTGTTTTTCAGCTGACATTTTCAGAAACGGAACATTTTGTCGTCAGATCCGTTTGCTCCGAATATGAAGATCTTTTTAAAGCAATTAATCTGCACTTTGTCTACAAAATGGCGGCTATTCCGACACCCCCGATATGACGTAGGTTGTCACCCTTTAATCAGATAAGTTTACCATAAATCTGCTTAACTCTTTACGAAACGACAAAATGATAGGCGGGTCCAAATTGAAAGTAATTGCAGACGACGCCATCAATGTTAACACTGTGAGAAAAGGAGAAAATGCTGGTTACCAGAATTTTCTCCTTTTCCCAGGCTTCTTTTTCAATATCGTAAAAGGATTTGTGGTAAAGGGTTAACAAAATAGATTGTATCAATGTAAAGCCAGCAAAAAGATCACAATTTGATCACTGTTGTAGCTTTTACCCTTTACCACACAATGTCGACTTTTAACGACCCCTGGAAAGAGTCCCTTTAAAAACGTTGTGGGAAAAGGAGAAAATGCTGGTTGACAGCATTTTCTCCTTTTCTTACGATGTTCTCTACCCGATCAAGGAACATTTGCATCATAGGAGTCACATTAAAATTGTCGTCTGCAAATACTTTCAATTTGGACCTGGATACAATTTTGTCGTGTGCTAAATGTTTATGGTCCATAACAGGTGTCCATCTATACTAATTTATCTACATACAGTTTATAAGTATTAATAACCTTAAATCACACTGGATACCTGCATAGTACAATATCTTTCGTCGTTCATTTTCAGTAGATTGATTAATGGTGTGTAACACCGCTTTCGATATCATTTAATTATATTATTTTAAAATATCATATTTTAAAATATCATATCACGGTGACAGCACACTTAACACCAATGCATGGCTCGGGTTCCGAAGCGTCTTGCCCATAAAGATTGACCTCAGAGCTTTCCGGTCGTGAGTCCTTCACAGCCTTTACACTAAGTCACGCATGGCACCTATTGTCGGATTTCGAAATTGAAGTGACCTACTGCTGACTCGATCCTCCCGGTAATCCTGGGTCCGTATTCATAAACCATCCTTCAGAACGTTCTTTCACATTGATGAAATTCTGAAGAATAAGACTAAGAATGTTCTGCAGAATGGTTGGCGAATACGGACCTAGGTTTCAGTAAGCGATTTATTCTACTATTATGAAAGTAAATTCCTTTCTCTATAAAATGGAGCCATGCTCTGGCAAAAGGGGTTTTGAAGCATCTCGGTGTTGCAGAATACTAAGCAATTTATCACAACATTATGGATCCATAAAAACCGACTGACTTACTTAACCCATTACCAAATGACAAAATTTTAGACTAGCCCAAATTGAAAGCATTTGCAGACGACAAAGTAAATGTGACCGAAAAATGGATATTTGTTTAGGGAAGGGTAGAAAACATTGTGGGAAAAGGAGAAAATGCTGGTTACCAGCATTTTCTCCTTTTCCCACAATGTTTTCAAAAGGCTTTATTCTCCGGGTCGTTAAATGTCGGGATTGTGTGGTAAAGGGAAGTCGATACTTTGTAAAGATGCATTAAGCCCCTTTTTACTAAGTCCGGCTCACATTTTGATTTCAAACACATGCATATCACAATGAGATGCAGAAATAACCGAGTATATCCGAACTTCACAGGTGGGAATCTATTTTGTTATAGATATTATTATCTACTTCAATTAACTTGACCCCGGTCAAAATCATTTACATAAATTAATATTCTACTTTTATACCCGGCATCACCCGGCATATGTCCGAATGGTCTCAGAATTATTTCGTGCGGTTATATCACTCTCTTGCACTCCGGATCATTCACATTCACATGTATGGTGAGAGTAACGAACGACAACTCTGCTCAGAGATTGCGCTTATATATGTCGTTCAACCGTTAACTTGCCAGATAGGTTTACTAAAACTTTTCGGTCAGTTATAATAAAAACAAATATTGCAATTTCAAATGTTTTTTTAGAGAAATATCTCCTCATCGGACAGTATATATTCAAGATCAGACTGCACAAAACGTGCAGTCTGATCTTGAATATACACTGTCCCCAAATGCGCCTTGAGTCGCGCTTTGTAGGCTAAGCGTTAAATTGCTTTCCTATTTTGTTCTATACATTCTTTGTATAAATGTATACAAAACTCACAAGGTAGACTGAAACAGAAAAAAGCTGCACATTTTTGGCATTTGACGGAAACAGCCGATCGTGGATACATAGAAGTAGTCTGTAAACACAACTATGATCAAAACACAAAGTGTGATACAGATAAACCTATATTCAGGGTACATGCGTGATACGGAATACGCATTCTGGTTTGTTGTATATGCGTTTTAAACAACATCAGTATTTTAATCTGTTCATATAAATGTATGAAATAAAACAGATTCTACAATGTATTTACCCTTTTGATTAAAACAACAATATTATATCCGATTAAGTTTCTTTTGCTTTAAACGGTAGATCTATGTAAACACAATGCCTTCAGATTACAGTAATAGAAAACATGGTAACTTAAATATATATTTATAATTCCGGATGTCGATCCGGTCCTGGACAGAACTGTTGCCCCTCTCGACGTTTCACTGCTTTGGTGATCGAAGGCAGGGTGTGGTACCAAAAGTTGAATTCCTTGGCGAAAGGATGGGCTTTGATAGCTTGGCCGGATGTGGTGAACCCGTTGGAGATTCTGAATGCTTCCTGTTTCGCAGGTGTGTATGTCGGCCATTCTCCTTTCGTGAAAGCTGACACGTCCGCTGGCTTGTTCGGGTCTCTACAATGTACAATAAACAAAGCAAACGAACGATATTGTGAAAATTAACACACTAGAAAATTTTAGACCGGTCCAAATTGAAAGCATTTGCAGACGACAAAATAAAGGTGACTGAAAAATAGAAATTTGTTCTGGTAAGGGTAGAAAATACTGTGGGATAAGGAGAAAATGCTGGTTACCAGCATTTTCTCCTTTTCCCACAGTGTTTTCAAAAGGCTTCTTTCTAAGGGGCGTCAAAAGCAGGGATTGTATGGTAATGGGTTAATATATCTGCAAAAAGGATCGACCCATGTCAGCCTTCCCAGTCCGCGCAGGCCGATATGGATGGAAAACTTTTCTGCGTGCCCTAAGACCATTCTTCTTTATGACTAAGTCAGGAGTTAGATTGAAAAAATGAACTTTGATCCATAAAGCTCTATGTCATGGCTGGCTCGGTATAAAGCATCACAAAGATTCATTAACTCTATACCAAACGACAAAGTTTAGACTGGTTCAAATTGTAAAACAATTGCAGACAACAAAATAAAGTGACAGAAAGTTTAAAATTTTTTTTCGGAAGGGAAGAAAAGATTGTGGGAAAAGGAGAAAATGCTGGTTACCAGCATTTTCTCCTTTTCCCTCAATATTTTCAATTGGCTTCTTTCTCAGGGACGTTATAAGTAGGGATTATGTGGTAAAGAGCTGAACTTTCTCACTATAAATGACGAATAAAGTAACTTTTGCAGATGGCATAGATCAAGACATATATCAAGGTGACATAGATGACTCAGATGACACAGGTCAAGATCAGAATGCACAGAACCTTCAGTCTGATCTTTGATCTACATCATCTGGATCTTAGATGTACACCATCTGCTACTTTAACTCTTTACAAGACGACAAAATTTTAGACTGTTCCAAATTGAAAGCATTTGCAGACGACAAAATTAAAGTGACTCAAAATTTGAGATACGTGCTGAGAAAGGTAGAAAATATTGTGTGAAAAGAAGAAAACGCTGGTTACCAGCATTTCCTCCCTTTCCTGTTTAAGAAGGCTTCTTTTTCATGGTTGTCAAAAGACGGGATTGTGTGGTAAAGGTTTAAGCTCGACTGTCGTCTAATTTATCTTCATTAGCTGTGTAATACCTTCCTGTAAATCTCGGTAAAAAGTCGAATTTCTTAGGTCGGTAGTGAAAGGCTATTTAAGCTCCCTTTTCTCAGAACACCCAGTCCGACCGGGTGGCTCAGTCGTCGGCACATCCGACTCGCAACCTGTCAGCTTTCCAGCGATTTTTTTGCCTCTCAACTCTGATGTCAGAAAAGTAGTAAGTAGCTTTGGGAAGAAAAGTGTGTCAGTACTAGTGAGAGAAAGCCAGGAAACACATTGGTGTGTCACTGACCTGCATGATAGGATCTAAGCTGTTAAAATGGCTGTAACTCCAATACAAACTTAACGAAACCATTCTCATGGCGCAACCAGAGCTCTGGATAAAGGGGAGCGATGGAATGCTAAATCTATTATTTCTCTTTCAAACTCAATGTTGTGGGCACTATTTAGAATCGTCTCGTTGAGACGAAGACGATTCTAATGAGTACCCATAACACAGGTTTGATTCAGAATAATCAATATTCAATATTTCTAGTCTTAAATCATACCCTCTATATGGAGCTTTGGCGGCTCTCATAATGTGTCACAATGATGTCAAACTGCGACGGTTTATGCTTTCATCGGAATTTTTTGTTATCCCATGAAAAGAATGGACTCTGTACTAACCGACAAAATTTAAAGATACTTCTTTGCTCGTTTTTCAGGCAGATTTAAGCCAGTTTGTAACCCATTTCATCCACTATTAGCTCATTTGAGCACAACGTGCTCAAGGGGAGCTTTTAGGATCACCCGGTGTCCGTCGTCAACAATTCTTTAAGCATCAACTCCTCCTAAACAGCTGGGCCAATTTGGACCAAACTTGGCTGGAATGTTCCTTTTGAGGTCCTCTTTAAAAATTGTACACATAATTTGATTCCATCAGAAACTCTTGTTACAATGGCAACCAAATAGAATTTTCTAGGAAATTCTTTAAAAATCTTCTCTGAAACCGCTGGTCAAATTTTAAAATAATTTCACAGAGATGTTCTTTGAATGACACTTTTCAAAAAAATTGTTCGTGAAATTTTGATCCGTCAAGAAACATGGCTCTAGTGAATGGGGGCTACTTGCATTATACAGAGATGAAGAAATTCTTAAATATTCTTCTTCTCCGGTCTGATTTTTAAAGTGATTTCACAGAGATGTTCCAAAATGTTCGCGAAATTTTGATCCGTCAAGAAACATTGCTCGGGTGAATGGGGGCTACTTGCACTATATAGAAATGAAGAAATTCTTAAATATTCTTCTTCTCTGGTCAGATTTTGAAATGGTTTCACAGATATGTTCTAAAGTTGTTCGCGAAATTTTGATCCGTCACGAAACATGGCTCTGGTGAATTTGGGCTACTTGCACTATACAGAAATGGAGAAATTCTTAAAAGTCTTCTTCTCTGGAAAGGCTGGTCAGATTTTGAAATAATTTCACACAGATGTTCTTTGAGTGACTCTTTTAAAAATTTGTTCGCGAAATTTTGATCCCTCGAGAAACATTGCTCTGGTGAATGGGGGCTGCTTGCACTATATGGCCATAATGAAATTCTTATAAATTCTTCTGGTCAGATTTTGAAAGAATTGCACAGAAATGTTCCTTTGATAACCCTTTTCAAATATTGTTCGCAAAATGCTGATTCGCTGGGGGGGGGGGGGGGGTCGAGGGGGAAGGGGGAGTGTGGGGGGAACTTGCACTGTATAGACTTGAAGCAATTCTTAAAAATTCTTCTTTGAAACGTGAAACGGCTGGTCAGTTTTGAATTAATTTCACAGAAATGTTTCTTGTGTGACCCTTTTTGCAAATTGTTCGAGAAATTTTGATCCATCAAGAAACATGGCTCCGATGGCTGTCGGCTGTTTACACTATATGGACATGAAGAAGTTCTTAAAAATTCTTCTTCTCTGAAATACAGATTTTGAAATAATTTCACAGCAATGGTCCATGGGTGACTCTATTTAAAAAAATGTTCCCAATTTTGATCTGTCAAGAAACATGGCTCTGGTGGTGGGGGCCATTGGCACTACAGGGTTATGAGAGGAATTTCTTAATTCTTCTTCTCTGGAAAGGCTGGTCAGATATTGAAATTTCACAGAAATATTCCTATGGTGACCGTTTTCCAAAATTGTTAAGGAAATTTTTATACATCGAAAATAACAGCCAATTGTTGGCACCTGCATGTGGTGCTCTTGTTCGACTTAAATTTTTAGTCACTATCGAGCATGTGATCTACTTCCAGAAATTGTCCTAGGGTGATCTATCCAAAAATTCATTTGCAGAATTCTGATTTATCAAAATCATTGCTATGGTGATAATGGTAGGGGTAGTGACAAATTTTGAAATGACTTTTACAGGTGACCTTTTCAAAATTGCCTGGAAAAATAATGATTTTGTTTCCCAAATTTCAATACCCCCCCAAAAAAAAGAAATGGCTGTGGTCCTCTAAAAATTCAGGTGAGCGAACCAGGGCCATCTTGGCCCTCGTGTATTATGAAACTATGATCATGCTTATGTCCTTTACCAAATGTTGCCCCTGATGGGAGCACGATCGCACAGATTACGACAAATAGAAAATGAATTTCTTGTTTCGGAGGCTTTCCCGTTTTCGGTTTTAAATGAAAAATCTTCAGTGTTGGTATATCCCTTGCGCTGTAGGTAGAAGTAATTCATCTGAATCTACACAGCTGAGCGATTTTACAAACTTTTAAGTTGTAAGTGCGTTTTTTTCTGTCTAACCGTAAGAATGTTTCTTCAAAACTTGTCCAAATTGAAAGCATCTCCAGATGTCTTAAGTATCTCTTTACCAAAACAACAAAATTTTATAATGGCCCAAATTGAAAGCATTTGCAGATGGCTATTTCAGCTCGGGTCAAATGGTGCAATTTTTCTCTGACAGGGTAGAAAACATTGTGGAAAAAGGAGAAATATGCTGGTTACCAGCATTTTCTCCTTTTCTTACAATGTTTTCAAAAGGCTTCTTCCCTAGGGGCGTTAAAAGTCGTCATTGTGTGGTAGGGGATTAAATGGTGTGTCACTTAAAATACAAGGATTTGTTTATTGATTCGAAAGAAAAGTGAGAAAAAGAGGAAAATTCAAGTAACCAACATTTTCTCCTCTTGCCAGGTAACCAACATTTTCTTCTCCTGCCACAATGATTTGGGTGGCTTCTTTTCACAGGGTCGTGAAACCACGGGATCCTTTAGTGGACTAAAAACGCTATGAGCTAAAAGGTTTCATTTCACTTATGTAGCAAATTTAGGGTTAATTAATATCTTAGCCGATACCTGGGTCCGTATTCACCAACTATTCTTAAGAACGTTCTTTATCTTATTCTCCAGAATTCTCTACATTTGTAAGTAACATAAATTCTGACTGGCTCAACCATCCGGTTTTTGGCTAAACCGGATTGTGTTCCTTACAAATTAAGGAAACCTTGTAGAACAAGATTAAGAATATTCTCAAGAATGGTTGGTGGTGAATACGGGCCTGTAGTAGAAAAACTCGTATGATTCATGTCTCACGTACTTTTTAAAGTACTCACCCTGATCTAGCAAAGTTTGTGTACAACTTTATAACGGTTTTACTAAGTTCAACTTCCCACTCATCTGGGGGATCTTCTGTGTATGGCATCGTCCATGCGGTGTATCCAGCATCGCTATCGTACCCAAATAGAAAGGTCAGATCATCACAGTGGTTTGGTTTCGTGGACCAAGTAGGGGCTACAAGGAGATGTTGTGAGGGATTTGCGTCAAACACGTAAAAGTAAGTGTTCTTGTTTGCAGCGTTGGCATGAGCATTTGCCGTCAGAACAGCTTGGATATTGAATACATAATCGGCGCTCAGTCGTAGGAACGCTTCGCGTATCGCCGTGTCGTTATCTGGATCGTCAAACGGAAAATATTCTTGTAGAAGTAACTCCTCAACAACATCACCAGGGCCTTCAGGCGACATTATAGACGCAATCTTTGGAATTTCTTTCTTTTTAAAGTCTTCTTTTGTCAATGAGAATGTCTCTGTTCCATGAACACCGACAAATGATGTAATCATCATTAAACCCTCGTTTGTTGTCACACCAGTTAGTAACTCATAACTTGACAAATGCTTTCTTTCTTCCAACCCAGTTTTGCTGTCTCCATCTAAAAGTTCACTTGGTGGATGCTTGACGAAATCTCCGTCTACTGCTATGACGAATTCCATAGGAAAAACCATAAACCGTTCGTCCTTATTCATGACTTTGACAATGAATTCTTCAGGTTTCGATCTGATACAGTCAACTAGAGCACTTGTGTCATGCTTATCACACCCTAGCAGTTGCCCTACTTTCCTTGCGGATTTCAAAGGATTTGTATTAAATGCCCAAGGATTTGTGATTGAACCGCTTTGAGCAACTACTCTTTTAAATAAACCAGCGTTTCCATGGTACATTGCCTGATAAATAACACTGGCAGATCCTGCAGAGCAACCAAATATGGTGACGAGATCCGGATTTCCGCCGAAAGCTGCAATGTTCTCATGAATCCATTTTATCGCAAAGTGCTGGTCCCATAGTCCATAGTTTCCTGGAGAAGCCTTATCACCAGTGCCAAGAAATCCCCATATATTTAACCTGTAGTTGATTGTTACCACCACCACTCTACCAAAGGCACTTAGGACATCTCCGGGGTATATTGTCGAGGTTCCTACATTAAACCCACCGCCATGTATAAACATCATAACAGGTAGCTTTTTATTGTCTTCCACAGTTTCTGGTGCAAAGATATTGAGAAACAAACAATCCTCGGCCTGTTCGATTCGCGTGCCGGGCTTTCGTCTGCCTTCCATTTCCATATTGAGGCCATGGCATGATGCACCATATTGACTTGCGTCGTATGGTTCACTTAATGGTTCCTTCGCCACTGGCTTTTTGAAACGTCGTTCTCCAACAGGTGCCTCCGCGTATGGGACTCCGAGGTATTGGTTGATCTTGTACGCAGTTTTGAAGGTGTGCAATGTCCTTACTTTGCCAATGAAAGTGCCAGCTTTGCATGTTACTTTTGCAATGTCCTTAGAAAATGTAAAAGTACAGAGGCACAAAACAATCTTAAACAAAACCAACGATTTATAGCTCCAAATGGCCATTTTCGAAATCAATATCGTTATCTCTGGCGAAAAGCATGTGTATGGTTAGATAATCTGATACCAGTCTAACTTGCAGGTCACGTGGTTCTTGTTTGTGTTATCAGAACGATAATTTACTGGTCTCCCCAGAGGTAAAGTTGCACGAGAAAAGGCTCCTGCGACTTATCTCAGTATTCGACCACATTATATCAGCAAGTTTACACGCTAATTCAGCAAAACATCACACTAGACACTAAATTTCATTATCAAAATACTCAAATTCTTTACTTTGCTCTAGATATCACAATCAAGTAGTTTGAAGTAAATTATCTCATACGAGGAACCATTTTTAAAGTTATGACATTGTAAAGACATAAAAGCGTCCTAAATGCTTTGATGAAGCCTAACAAAAAAATATCAGTGTTTAGGGTTTCAGTCCGAGATGCTGTAGGTAGGGTAGGCAGGGATTTTTTTTTTCAGATCTTCTTTTTACATAGACCATATACTGAAATCGTACCCGACAATTTTTTTTCAACGGTAGACGAAAACAATTAGGGTCTGCAGCATTTTCTAGGTAGGGTCGGAAAACCCTAAACATGTTTTTGTTAGGTTTGAGAGTTAAGGGAGTTTTCAATTTTTGCATGCTCACTTATGAACATGCATGCGCAAACACTTAAGAAGCAAACGTGTTTTATCATAATATACTTGTAAAATGGTGACAAGCTCTGGTGTTATTATTTTTTTTTACAGTCGGCTATAATTAACAAAGGATAAATGTGAACATTTGTGTTGGAGAAATGTTTGTCCTGGACAGGGGATACAGCATGATGCATGGGGATAATATAGAATATAAAATTGGCTTCTAAAGACGATTTTTTTGTCTTGCAGACCACTTACTAGTGAAAGCATGTGACAAAAAGAGAAATTGCTTTATTTTTTCATGCGTGTTAAAAATATGTACAATAGCGACTATAAAATCAATCCCAACTTCGTTTGTTTACAAATGTAACAGGTGGTGAAAAATATATCGCGGATCGACCTTGAGTCGAACCCAGGGTCTCAGGAATACCGTTCCTGCACTGTAACCAACTGAGCTACCGAACCAAAGTCGATAAAGCCGCACGATATATCACTAAGTACCTGTACCCGGCTACATAATACCTTTACATCTACATGTATATGTGGGAATGACCAGTATACTACAAACTTCCCCACCACATGAAGATTTGTCCACGAATTCTTCAATTACTGCTACTTTATAAGTGTTTTTTTTTTTACGTTGGGCGCAAATGTAACAGGTGGTGAGAAATATATCGCGGCTCGACCGGGATTCGAACTCAGGGTCTCAGGAATACCGTTCCTGCACTCTAACCAACTGAGCTACCAAACCACATGTCGATACGGCCGCACGATATATCACCAAATAGACATTTATGAATGGAGATGGATGTGGAGATGGACAACGGAATACTGGTTTCAATAAGGGGTTTTCTCAAAGTAACTCTTCCATTATGTATAATAGGCCAAAGAAAAAGACATCATGGTTTAAGGTCTACAGGCCCCCCCACCCCCCTCTATTAAAAGAAGAAGTTGCCGCGATTGGCTGAATTGCCTTTAGGGATCATAATCCTTAACTCCACTTTTATTCAGTGCTTCTGATAGATCTCAATGATCAAACTTTTAGATAAGCAGCAACATTTTCAGAACTGCTTCTTATGCCTAGTTCCCTCATTGTTTTTGCCCTTCTCATTTTCCACACAAAATTGCAATATTGTTGCTCTGTAGAAACATAGTGTTTCTGTTGTTCATGTGGTTGGCATCATTTTCCAAAATAGTTTCTGTAACTGTGTTGTTTTATGTTAGTATCTCTACAGAAAGAAATATGATAAATGCATTGATGTCTGGTCTTTACGACACTTTCTAACAGTATTTAGATTTGTATGTGATTGCATAATGGTCGACTAGACGGGGAAACTTAGATAAAATTGAGATTGTTATCTGTGCAATGGATAGAACGAGTCAAAAATATGTAGACCTGCTAAAATTTAATCAAAAATAGTTTTACTTTTTTAGTTTTACCTCTGTTCCTGTAGGTCCATTCATCTCAACTCGACCAATTCCCTACCGATATCGAATTTGATGGCTCATATCACCCGAGATATGCCGAATGCATGTAGAGGGTAAGGCCTATACCCAGGTTGTCTTAAACAATACTGAAATGGTTTGGTAGACGGAAACTTGATTAAAGGTCATCAGAATGATACCCAGCAATTCATACTGATGCACAAATTTGACAACAGTTACCATTTCACGTTGGTTGCGTATTGGTCGTGGATAAAATACGATATATCCAAACAGATCTCTAGATAGTCAAGACCTTCTATAATGCACAATTGAGTCAGAGAGTGGGAGATAAACATCAACATGCATGCATGTTGATTGACTCAATATATTTAATGTTATAGGATGAAGGTTGAAGACATAAACGCAGAACTTAAAAGTTATCAATGCATTAGTTAATTTTGGCGGCGTCAGAGACAATTCCTATTGTTAACTTTTGGAATCATTGCAAAAATAGTATAGCGTTGTGGTAGGATCAATTCGATGAAAAGTTATGTTTCTAATAATGCTATTAGCTTGATTATCATGTTTTCTTGGCTTGGGTACAGTCGCTTGAATTTTAGTGGAAATACAAAGTCGAGCAAGTGGTTCCAAAAATACTTTCAAGTGTTTCAAGTGTTTCAAAAATACTTTCATGGTTATCTGCCCTTGTTGTATCGGTTCCCCATGTGACAGTGAACAAGCTGCCTAAGCTTCAGATGACTATCTTCCGTCATGACAAAAGATATTATAAAATGTCAATTTTTTATAATGTCAAAGTTTTTACCCAATGAAAACGCAGACGATGGCGCAGACGACACCAGGGCAGTGAGAATACCTCGATGTTTTCTTCATAAACAATCGAGCTAAAAAATGATTATTGTAAAAGATTTCAATAAAATTTTTAATACGGCCTTAAAGATCATTTTGATACATGTGACCCGTCATGCATAATGATTTTGATACATGTATGTGACCCGTCACGCAAAAAGAGTCCATCATTGAATCCGTAAATCAAATAATTGATGGGCAGATTGAAGCCGATTTAGGTTGATCCGGGTATTTATGTTTTAATCAACTATTTAGTAAGGTTTTAACATGTAGAACATCTTGCAAACGCATTAAGTTTTGACCCTGGCCAGACTATGCAGTCGGTGTAGTCTGACCAGAGTCGATATATTTTGCAGTTCTCAGATGGTTCCTTTATGTGTGACGCGTCACAAATGAATCTGTTGAGACAACCCCCGAGTTTTCTCTGCTTTCTGTTCTCCATCTCTATATCCGTCTCCGTTCATAAATGCCTAATACCCGTACCCGGCTACATAATAACTTTACATCTATCTGCGGGATAGACCAGTATACTACACATATGCAGGCCCGTCGGAAGGAAATTTCATTTGGTCCGGCCAGTATGGCGAGCGACGAAGTCGCGAAGCCATGCTAGGGGGGTCCGGAAAAATTTTGGAAATAAGACGCTCTCTGGTGCATTCTGGCACATTTTTTTAGGTTTATATTACTCTTTTTTTTTTCGAAAATTGGTCTGGCCATTTTTCATTTTCGGGCAAAAATTTGGTCCGGCCATGGCCGGACCGGCCGGACCGCTTCCGACGGCCTTGATATGTGACCCATCGCGCAAAATGGGACCTTCTGGGAACTTCGAAAAGTGTCAGCCATGGTCAGACTGCGCAAATTGCATAGAAACGGAAAGTGCTGTTTCGGATTAGCCCGCGCGGACTGCGCAGGTTTATCCGAGACGACAATTACGAAAATGTTCATATGCCGCGTTTCGCTTATTGCCAGCGATTTAATATATGCTTCATCAGCGTCATAGAGTTATCAGTCGTGCATCTGCAAAGAGTAGCGACCAAGGTCAGCCTGCACGAATCGCGCCGGCTGACCTCGATCGTTACTTTTTGCTTCTAACAAATTTTCTGCAAGTTCAAGTATCGTGCTACCTCAGGATTCAGTTGCTTGTGAGACATAATAAATTTTATAAATCCGTTGTCCCTTGGTTAAATGCATCCCTGTGATGCAATAAACCTTTTATCCCAGAGCAAGGTTCAACTGCAAATATAAACTGCAAAAACTGCATGATTGCTTGATAGTCATAACTGGTCTTTGAGATTTTTGGCTTTTACAGTTCACGACAGACGGAGACTTCTAGTGACTGACGGAGACTTCTAGTGACTATTTTAAGGGGTTATTTCAGCATATTTGCTGAAGAAAATATAATGCCCGACGAATTACTTTCTTGTTTTATTTTCATGAACCATTTTAAATATTCAGACTCAGTGGAAGTACCAACAACGAGATGGCAGACCAGTTGTGGAACTTTATTTTTGTAAAAGACAAATGTATCAATCAGGTCTGTATTTCTTTTGCAATAATGTATGCAAATGCATTTCAATTGGTTGTTCTCGTATGCATATCGCAGCTGTTGTAGTTTTGCACGCATTAATTATATCCCTACATGAACAGAAAGATGTAAAGTTTAAAACAGAATTGTAGTACCGACAAGGACATATACTAGTATTAGATTAACATAAAATAAATTTCCAAACTGGACCGAGAAGTTGTATAGAATTGTGTTTACCGGAGGGGACCCCTGCGTACCATAGGAGACCAATCAGTGTAATTATGAACCGATCAGGAACGCGAAAAAACATCAAGACCTAGAAAATATACGGATGGGAAGGGGAAGGAAGTTTTCAGTTCACTGCATTCCCTTCCGTTGAAGAAGTGGCATTTTCAATTTCATCAGGAGTTCTTTCAGGGGGTAAAAATGGTCTTTTCCAGGATTTTTTTTTACTATAATAGATCGAATTGCAACCGACCTTTATGCAAGCATAATAAGTGATAAAACGAACATTATCCTTACATATAGCCTAGAAGTTGTGACACATCTACGGTGGCACAAAAGTGACATGGAAGATATATTTTATACTACGTGCGCACGCAGTAGCTAATACGTGCGCACATAATAACTAATACGTGTGCACGTAATACTATTGCGTGCGCACGTATTAGCTAATACGTGCGCACGTATTAACTAATACGTGCGCACGCAGTAGCTAGTACGTGCGCACGTAATACTATTGCGTGCGCACGTATTAACTAATACGTCCGCACGTAATAATCGACCAATCAGACCTCTACCCCTATGACGTCACTCTGGTAAACAAATGGTTTAGCCAATCAGAAGTTCTGTTACTTTCACATTGATGAAATTCTGAAGAATAAGACTAAGAATGTTCTGCAGAATGGTTGGCGAATACGGACCTAGGTTTCAGTAAGCGATCTATTCTACTATTATGAAAGTAAATTCCTTTCTCTATAAAATGGAGCCATGCTCTGGCAAAAGGGGTTTTGAAGCATCTCGGTGTTGCAAAATACTAAGCAATTTATCACAACATTATGGATCCATAAAAACCGACAGACTTACTTAAGTCGATACTTTGTAAAGATGCATTAAGCCCCTTTTTACTAAGTCTGGCTCACATTTTGATTTCAAACACATGCATATCACAATGAGATACAGAAATAACCGAGTATATCCGAACTTCACAGGTGGGAATCTATTTTGTTACAGATATTATTATCTACTTCAATTAACTTGACCCCGGTCAAAATCATTTACATAAATTAATATTCTACTTTTATACCCGGCATCACCCGGCATATGTCCGAATGGTCTCAGAATTATTTCGTGCGGTTATATCACTCTCTTGCACTCCGGATCATTCACATTCACATGTATGGTGAGAGTAACGAACGACAACTCTGCTCAGAGATTGCGCTTATATATGTCGTTCAACCGTTAACTTACCGGATAAGTTTACTAAAACTTTTCGGTCAGTTATAATAAAAACAAATATTGCAATTTCAAATGTTTTTTTAGGGAAATATCTCCTCTTAGGACAGTATATATTCAAGATCAGACTGCACAAAACGTGCAGTCTGATCTTGAATATACACTGTCCGCAAATGCGCCTTGAGTCGCGCTTTGTAGGCTAAGCGTTAAATTGCTTTCCTATTTTGTTCTATACATTCTTTGTATAAATGTATACAAAAATCACAAAGTAGACTGAAACAGAAAAAAGCTGCACATTTTTGGCATTTGACGGAAACAGCCGATCGTGGATACATAGAAGTAGTCTGTAAACACAACTATGATCAAAACACAAAGTGTGATACAGATAAACCTATTCAGGGTACATGCGTGATACGGAACACGCATTCTGGTTTGTTGTATATGCGTTTTAACCCATTACCACACAATCCCTACTTTTGACGCCCCTGAGAAAGAACCCTCTTGAAAACATTGTGGGAAAAGGAGAAAGTGCTGGTAACCAGCATTTTCTCCTTTTTCCAAAATATTTTCTACCCTTCACGAGACAAATTTCAATTTTTCATTCAGTTTTATTTTGTCGTCTGCAAATGCTTTCAATTTGGACAATCCTAAAATTTTGTCGTTTGGTAATGAGTTAAACAACATCAGTATTTTAATCTGTTCATATAAATGTATGAAATAAAATAGATTCTACAATGTATTTACACTTTTGATTAAAACAACAATATTATATCCGATTAAGTTTCGTTTGCTTTAAACGGTAGATCTATGTAAACACAATGCCTTAAGATTACAGTGATAGAAAACATGGTAACTTAAATATATATTTATAATTCCGGATGTCGATCCGGTCCTGGACAGAACTGTTGCCCCTCTCGACGTTTCACTGCTTTGGTGATCGAAGGCAGGGTGTGGTACCAAAAGTTGAATTCCTTGGCGAAAGGATGGGCTTTGATAGCTTGGCCGGATGTGGTGAACCCGTTGGAGATTCTGAATGCTTCCTGTTTCGCAGGTGTGTATGTCGGCCATTCTCCTTTTGTGAAAGCTGACACGTCCGCTGGCTTGTTCGGGTTTCTACAATGTACAAGAAACAAAGCAAACGAACGATATTGTGAAAATTACCACACGATAAATTTTAGACTGGCCCAAATTGAAAGCATTTGCAGACGACAAAATAAAGATGACTGAAAAATAGAAATTTGTTCTGGTAAGGGTAGAAAAAACTGTGGGATAAGGAGAAATGCTGGTTACCAGCATTTTCTCCTTTTCCCACAGTGTTTTCAAAAGGCTTCTTTCTCAGGGGCGTCAAAAGTAGGGATTATGTGGTAATGGATTAATATATCTGCAAAAAGGATCGATTCATGTCAGCCTTCCCAGTCCGCGCAGGCTGATATAGATCGAAAAGTTTTCTGCGTGCCCCAAGACCATTCTTCTTTATGACTTTAAGTCAGGAGTTAGATTGAAAAAATGAACTTTGATCTATAAAGCTCTATGTCATCGCTGGCTTGGTATAAAGCATCACGGAGATTCATTGACTCTATACCAAACGACAAAGTTTAGACTGGTTCAAATTGAAACCAGCATTTTCTCCTCTTCCCTCAATGTTTTCAATTGACTTCTTTCTCAGGGACGTTATAAGTAGGGATTATGTGGTAAAGAGTTGAACTTTTTCACTATAATTGACGAATAAAGTAACTTTTGCGGATGGCATAGATCAAGACATATATCAAGGTGACATAGATGACTCAGATGACACAGGTCAAGATCAGAATGCACAGAACCTTCAGTCTGATCTTTGATCATCTGGATCTAAGATGTACACCATCTGCTACCTTAACTCTTTTGTCGTCTTGACAAAATTTTAGACTGTTCCAAATTGAAAGCATTTGCAGACGACAAAATTAAAGTGACTCAAAATTTGAGATACGTGCTGAGAAAGGTAGAAAATATTGTGGGAAAAGAAGAAAACGCTGGTTACCAGCATTTTCTCCCTTTCCTAAATGTTTTTAGAATGCTTCTTTTTCAGGGTCGTCAAAAGACGGGATTGTATGGTAAAGGTTTAAGCTCGACTGTGGTCTAGTTTATCTTCATTGGCATTATCTCCCGCTCGATGGCATTCTATAAATACTCATCTATCTGATATGAGCATCCTGGGTACAGAACCGAACCACTTTCCTACGCGACAACCGTTACTTTGAATTTAAACAAAAAAAAAAAAAGGTTTACCCAATAAAACGCTACCTCGTGCAATTCACTCAACTATGATCACCAGTTAAGATAAATCTGTTGCTAAAGCAGGTCTCATTTCTCCTCAAACGTATTGATACGTGAAAGCTATTTTCAACATTGCTACTTTATAGAGCGTAATATTACAGTCAGCCCGCTTTCGGGGCTAGTAGTGATGCGTCATATAAGACAGTCGAATCTTCGAAGAATATGACATGCGCAGACAACGTCTTCATTAGCTGTGAAATACCTTCCGGTAAATATCGGTAAAAAGTCGAATTTCTTATGTCGGTAGTGAAAGGCTATTTAAGCTCCCTTTTCTCAGAGCACCCAGTCCGGCCGGGTGGCTCAGTCGTTGGCACATCCGACTCGTAACCTGTCAGCTTTCCGGCGATTTTTTTGCCTCTCAACTCTGATGTCAGAAAAGTAGTAAGTAGCTTTGGGAAGCCTTGAAAAGTGTGTCAGTACTAGTGAGAGAAACACATTGGTGTGTCACTGACCTGCATGATAGGATCTAAGCCGTTAAAATGGCTTTAACTCCAATACAAACTTAGCGAAACCATTCTCATGGTGCAACCAGAGCTCCGGATAAAGGGGAGCGATGGAATGCTAAATCTATTATTTCTCTTTCAAACTCTATGTTGTGGACACTCATTGGAATCGTCTCGTTGAGACGATTCTAATGAGTACCCATAACATAGGTTTGATTCAGAATAATCAATATTCAATATTTCTAATCTTAAAAAGTCAAAATCATACCCTCTATATGGAGCTTTGGCGGCTCTCATAATGTGTCACAATGATGTCAACCTGCGACGGTTTATGTTTTCATCGGAATTTTTTGTTATCCCATGAAAAGAATGGACTCTGTACTAACCGACAAAATTTAAAGATACTTCTTTGTTCGTTTTTCAGGCAGATTTAAGCCAGTTTGTAACCCATTTCATCCACTATTAGCTCATTTGAGCACAACGTGCTCAAGGGGAGCTTTTAGGATCACCCGGTGTCCCTCGTCAACAATTCTTTAAGCATCAACTCCTCCTAAACAGCTGGGCCAATTTGGACCAAACTTGGCTGGGTTGTTCCTTTTGAGGTCCTCTTTAAAAATTGTACACATAATTTGATTCCACCAGAAACTCTTGTTACAGTGGCAACCAAATAGAATTTTCTAGAAAATTCTTTAAAAATCTTCTCTGAAACCGCTGGTCAAATTTTAAAATAATTTCACAGAGATGTTCTTTGAATGACACTTTTCAAAAAAATTGTTCGTGAAATTTTGATCCGTCAAGAAACATGGCTCTAGTGAATGGGGGCTACTTGCATTATACAGAGATGAAGAAATTCTTAAATATTCTTCTTCTCCGGTCTGATTTTTAAAGTGATTTCACAGAGATGTTCCAAAATGTTCGCGAAATTTTGATCCGTCAAGAAACATTGCTCGGGTGAATGGGGGCTACTTGCACTATAAAGAAATGAAGAAATTCTTAAATATTCTTCTTCTCTGGTCAGATTTTGAAATGGTTTCACAGATATGTTCCAAAGTTGTTCGCGAAATTTTGATCCGTCACGAAACATGGCTCTGGTGAATTTGGGCTACTTGCACTATACAGAAATGGAGAAATTCTTAAAAGTCTTCTTCTCTGGAACGGCTGGTCAGACTTTGAAATAATTTCAGAGATGTTCTTTGAGTGACCCTTTTAAGAATTTGTTCGCGAAATTTTGATCCCTCGAGAAACATTGCTCTGGTGAATGGGGGCTGCTTGCACTATATGGCCATAATGAAATTCTTATAAATTCTTCTGGTCAGATTTTCAAAGAATTGCACAGAAATGTTCCTTTGATAACCCTTTTCAAATATTGTTCGCAAAATGCTGATTCGCTGGGGGGGGGGGGGGGGGTCGAGGGGGAAGGGGGAGTGTGGGGGGAAATTGCACTGTATAGACTTGAAGCAATTCTTAAAAATTCTTCTCTGAAACGTGAAACGGCTGGTCAGTTTTGAATTAATTTCACAGAAATGTTTCTTGTGTGACCCTTTTTGCAAATTGTCACAGTCGAGAAATTTTGATCCATCAAGAAACATGGCTCCGAAACATGGACATGAAGAAGTTCTTAAAAATTCTTCTTCTCTGAAACACAGATTTTGAAATAATTTCACAGCAATGGTCCATGGGTGACTCTATTTAAAAAAATGTTCCCAATTTTGATCTGTCAAGAAACATGGTTCTGGTGGTGGGGGCCATTGGCACTACAGGGTTATGAGAGGAATTTCTTAATTCTTCTTCTCTGGAAAGGCTGGTCAGATTTTGAAATTTCACAGAAATATTCCTATGGTGACCCTTTTCCAAAATTGTTAAGGAAATTTTTATACATCGAAAATAACAGCCAATTGTTGGCACCTGCATGTGGTGCTCTTGTTCGACTTACGTTTTTAGTCACTATCGACATGTGATCTACTTCCAGAAATTGTCCTAGGGTGATCTATCCAAAAATTCATTTGCAGAATTCTGATTTATCAAAATCATTGCTATGGTGATAATGGTAGGGGTAGTGACAAATTTTGAAATGACTTTTACAGGTGACCTTTTCAAAATTGCCTGGAAGAATAATGATTTTGTTTCCCAAATTTCAATACCCCCCCAAAAAAAGAAATGGCTGTGGTCCTCTAAAAATTCAGGTGAGCGAACCAGGGCCATCTTGGCCCTCGTGTATTATGAAACTATGATCATGCTTATGTCCTTTACGAAATGTTGCCCCTGATGGCAACACGATTGCACAGATTACGACAAATAGAAAATGCATTTCTTGTTTCGGAGGCTTTCCCGTTTTCGGTTTTAAATGACAAATCTTCAGTGTTGGTATATCCCTTGCGCTGTACGTAGTAGTAATTCATCTGAATCTACACAGCTGAGCGATTTTACTAACTTTTAAGTTGTAAGTGCGTTTTTTCTGTCTAACCGTAAGAATGTTTCTTAAAAACTTGTCCAAATTGAAAGCATCTCCTGATGTCTTAAGTATCTCTTTACCAAAACGACAAAACTTTATAATGGCCCAAATTGAAAGCATTTGCAGATGACTATTTCAGCTCGGGTCAAATGGTGCAATTTTTCTCTGACAGGGTAGAAAACATTGTGGAAAAAGGAGAAAATGCTGGTTACCAGCATTTTCTCCTTTTCTTACAATGTTTTTAAAAGGCTTCTTCCCTAGGGGCGTTAAAAGTCGTCATTGTGTAGGGGATTAAAAGATGTGTCACTTAAAATACAAGGATTTGTTTATTGATTCGAAAGAAATGTGAGAAAAAGAGGAAAATTCAGGTAACCAACATTTTCTCCTCTTGCCAGGTAACCAACATTTTCTTCTCCTGCCACAATGATTTGGGTGGCTTCTTTTCACAGGGTCGTGAAACCACGGGATCCTTTAGTGGACTAAAAACGCTATGAGCTAAAAGGCTTCATTTCACTTATGTAGCAAATTTAGGGTTAATTAATATCTTAGCCGATACCTGGGTCCGTATTCACCAACTATTCTTAAGAACGTTCTTTATCTTATTCTCCAGAATTCTCTACATTTGTAAGTAACATAAGTTCTGATTGGCTAAACCATCCGGTTTTTGGCTAAACCATCCGGTTTAGCCAATCAGAAGTTGTGTTCCTTACAAATTAAGGAAACCTTGTAGAACAAGACTAAGAATATTCTCAAGAATAGTTGGTGGTGAATACGGGCCTGTAGTAGAAAAACTCGTATGATTCATGTCTCACGTACTTTTTGTGGCGGTTGTCGCCACAGAGTCAACGAAAATTCCAAAATTCGAAAAAAAAAATCCAAAATTCGAAACAAAATTCGAAAAATAAATAAGTCTAAAAACCAAACTCATTGCCTATGATTCGGTTAAGAACATACCTAATAACCGCCATAAAATTTCAATTAACTCCATAAAAAGTAGTCCACCAAATAAGGTACTGCTTCAAAAGAAGACGGCTTAAACTAATTTTACTGATTTAAGAAGTGTTGATAGTGATTGATTTTATGCTTAAAAATGCATTCTAAGAGACAGGTAAGGTTGGCCAACTGTTATTGCATTCTGAAACATCGGCTAATGTCGGTATACTACGTACTTGTAACAATCGAATTGCCTCGGTAAGCTGCAGAGAATGGTCGGGCATTCACGTCGGACACGACATGATTAAATCATCTTTAGCATTATTTCGTTTTAATATACAATGATACTTTATGAAGAATATAAATATTTTATAGGTGTTTTGTCGATTAATGTAACCGATAGATCTAAGATAAAAAAAAAAAGAAACGATTTTTTTTCTAAGACTTCCGCACTCTCTCGCACGGTGAGAGTAACGAACGACAACTCTGCTCGGAGATTGAGACTTCCGGTGCAGAAGATTGTCATGCAATTTCGCGACTCTACACTATTAAGGCCGATTCACGCAAAACAGAAAGAAAGACTGCCCAGTCTTACCCCGAGATCAGTTTTGACTGGCATAACTATGCTTGTGGATCGTTTGCCTGAGGCTTGTGATCATGTTGAAGTTGCCTCGACAGGTTATAGTTTGAAGGTTGGCCGACGTAGGTTAAATTCGATGTTCTTTCGAAAAAAATGAGGGCGTGTCAATTTTGCCTTCTCTGGCCTGTTTCCTTCTCTTACGACAGCGTTGTTTGGAGAAATATAGAAAGGACACGGTGGATACTTGTATGTGAAATGTGAATTTTGTTATGATAAATAATGTGACCCATATGACCCACCACGTCAAGAGGGATGGAACTGAGTTCAGGTAATTAAGATCTATCATATTTTCTTTTTATCTTTGTAAATTTTGTTATACCTGAGTTATTTGCTTAACCCATTACCACACAATCCCTACTTTTGACGCCACTGAGAAAGAAGCCTTTAGAAACCATTATGGAAAGAGGAGAAAATGCTGGTTACCAGCATTTTCTCACAATGTTTTCTGCCCTTCACAAAACAAATTTGAAATTTTCAGTCACATTTATTTTGTCATGTGCAAATACTTTAGATTTGGACAAACCTAACATTTTGTCGTTTGGTAGAAAGTACCAATCCATGTACATGTGTCTGACTCACTTTTTCTGCAATAAAATATATTTCTCTACTCTTTACCAAATTTTACCTAATTAACTCAGGCCTGATTTTTCTGTTACGGTGAAGAGAAGTTTTTAACAATTACCATTCATTCCTGCATTTAAGGTCACTAAAGAAAAAAAGCTATGAAAAACATGGTGGGAAAAGAAGAAAATAATAGTATCCTGCATTTTCTTTGTTTTACACAATAATTTCTACCCTTTTTGATACAAGTTTTACTAATTTGAAGATTTATTATGTTGTCTGCAACATCTTTCGATTATGACCAGTTATAAAAATTTTGTCTTCTGGTTTTAGTTAACTCATTACCAAAGGACAAAATCTTACACTGGTTCAAATTGAAAGCATTTGCAGACGACAAAATAAAGGTGACTGAAAAATTGAAATTTGTTTTGGGAAGGATGAAAACACTGTGGAAAAAGGAGAAAATGCTGGTTACCAGCATTTTCACCTTTTCCTACAGTGTTTTCAAAAGGCTTCTTTCTCAGGGGCGTCAAAAGTAGGGATTGTGTGGTAATGGGTTAAAGAGGGTCTTGTTACAAACCATTTTGGGTGGGGAAACATCAAAATATAGAAAATATGTACTGTGGCAATTGTTTTATTGAAGTTGCAGGATCAGTTTGATTGGATAAATTCAATAAAAACTAAATTCTAAAAACTAAATCGGGCCCTTGTAAATTGCAAATTCTGCTCAGAATTCCATCTACTTCTTGTTTGTGACTGTGAAACAACATACCAATTCAAAGATCTGCAAGCTACATTTGAAAATGGCAACAAAACCCATTCTATTGAAAATTTGCAATTTTGGTGGAATATTTTCACAAGTGTTTACAAGTAACATAGAACAACTACAGAATTTCTGGGCAGACTGGTGGATCATATATAATTTGTTATTTTCATTGTCTTTATGACCAAAGACTGAAATTTGAATTTTTTCGCTGTATGGTAGATAATTCTAATACATTGTAATGCAATGAACTGTATTTCTATAAAACTTTTTTTTTTACAGATAACCTATTTTTTTTTACAGATAACCTGGTTGGACAACTTCCTGGCTGCTTTTTGAAGCCACTAGTGATGCAAATATAAAGAATATGGAAGAGCAATTTGGGAGGTGCAGTTGAATTACTTTCTAAGGAAATCAACCCAGATAGCAGCTAAGCAGGCATACATGGCAAAATACTGAAGGTTTTATATTTTTAAACCTTTTTTTCATGAAGATAATAATTAATGCTCTGAGATAGGGAGGCAAAATGAAATTGAAATTCAAAATGATCAGCTGTCTTGATTTTTTGGCTATAAGGAATTATTAGATTAATTTTTCTAAACCCTTGAATTATGTAAATTAGATGCATGCTGTATTTTTTTAACCCTTTACCACACAATTCGAAATTGTCTTTTTCAAATTGAAAGCATTTGCAGATGACATTTCAGATGTCTTACATCAGGTAAACTTTGCTTAAAATTGTAACTACTCTTCGTTATAAACACCTATTTACAAAGTGACTAATAGCATGACTTATTGTAACTTTTTGTTTGTACAAGTCGAAAATAGGTTTTGCCTTCTGCACAGGAAAAATATTCATTCATTAGCAACTTGAAATTATAGGTTCTTCTGAACTGGAAATATATGCAGGACATAACTTGAAATGCCATACTCATAGGCTGATGATTTTACTTTTCATGGTATTAAAATATGGTGTGAAAAATGATAAAGTGTCCTGCACTGAAAGTTTTAGATCAACATATCTAGTAGGTAAAGGTTTGATTTGCGTAAACTGTGTGAAATATTTCCTTGACCATTCTGGACATAATAATTATGCCGAGCAATGCTGAGGATAAAAATAGAATATTGATTTATGTAAATGATTGTTACCTGGGTCAGGTTAAATGAAGTAGATAATAATGAGCATTTCATTTCAAATTGTGAAAATCATTAATATCACATACACTCATTTAGTAATCTGGCACTGTTTCACCACATGGCATAAACACAAAAAGATAAATATTTGTCAAAATATGGGCCATGCTCTATGAAAAAGAGACTTAATGCATTTCTTTGATCTATTATACCAAGCAAGGCATCAAATAATTATGGATCTATAAACTCCATTTTGTCTAACATTCAACTGAATCATGAAGTAGACTGGTCCATGGAAATACAGAAGATATTCAAATGGCAAACATTGTGGGCCAATGTCAGCCTGGGCAGACTACACAGGCTGACCTGAGTCTATTCTTTTTGCAGTTGCAGCTCCTTTTTTTTTATAGAGCATGGCTCAATAATATATGTACATATTCACAGGTATTGGCTATGATCAACATGACATTGTGGATACCAAACAGATTCAAGCTGCTGTTTGGAAACAGGTGAAATGGTATAGAAAGAGGATCAGACCAGAAAGACCATACCAAAATCAGGCAAAAGATGTATAGAATGCTTTTTGTACAATAGTGTTTTATTAGTATTTATAGATGATATTGTCTTTCTTCTAAATATTTTTTCAAATGTTGTCATATTATGAATAAGAAGTTATCCATTTGAAACAATACTTAGACTGCAGTAAGCATTGTTATTTTTCATATTGGTAAGTCCCACTTTTGTTGTATTTTTATATTTTTGTAACTAAAGCCGGAAACATGACAGGAAACATGATTTGGTTGTCTGAGCAAATGCTTTTTTTTTCACAATGCTTTCATATTAACTCATTACCAAACGACAAAATTTTAACTTTGTCCAAATCGAAAGCATTTGCAGATGACAAAATAAAATGACTGAAAATTTCAAATCTGTTTTGCGAAGGGCAGAAAACACTGTGGGAAAAGGAGAAAATGCTGGTTACCTCCTTTTCCCACAATGTTTTCAAAAGGCTTCTTTCAGGGGTGTCAAAAGTAAGGATTGTGTGGTAATGGGTTAAATATTTTCAAGTGGACATGAACTGTTTTCAGTCATTTAACTCGTTACCAAACGATAATATTTTAAACTTGTCAAAATCAAAAGTATTTGCAGACGACAAAATAAAAGTGACTGAAAATATGAAATTTGTTTTGAGAGGGGTAGAAAACATTGTAGGAAAAGGAGAAAATGCTGGTTAGCAGCATTTTCTCCTTTTCCCACAATGTTTTCTAAGGCTTCTTTCTTCAGGGTCGTTAAAAGTAGGGATTGTGTGGTAATGGGTTAATCTATGGTTACCAGAGTATTCGAATTATACTCCAGTGTGATTCATTGGAGGCTTTGCTGCGCAAAAAGTGTTCATGAATGTTTGTGCCCAATAATTAAGAATTCTTTGACTCATTTAACAATTACAAACCTATGACTTTCCCAAATTTAGAGCATTTGCAGCTGACAAATACTTATTGTATGGTAATCGGTTAAGCTACAGTAGTATTCCCTAGGGTTGCTTGCTATATTTTCCATAATGAACATTTATGCAAAGTCATTTGAAAATTCTCAAATGGTTGAACAACAGCTTTGATGAGACTCTTGACATTTTGATCTCCTTGATCGTGTATGAAAAAAATAATTATTTAATCTTACATATTGTTATTAATCTAAAGGCCAGTTTCTGGTCTTTGTTAATTTTAGATTTCTCCGTGTCTTAATATGACTAGGAACTTTCAGCCTGTCATTGTTATGCAAAAAAGTTTGTCTCAGTTGAGAGTTATCTGGCAGTATTTACTTTTGCCTACCATGTATGCTGGGAAATCAGTTTTGCATGCTTGTCTTGTTAAAAGCTTTCTGCAGCATTACTGATATTGTGCACAAAGATTTGTATGTTAACCCATTACTACACAATCCCTACTTTTGACAACCCTGGAAAAGAAATCTTTTTGAAAACATCGTGGGATAAGGAGAAAATGCTGGTAACAAAACAAATTTCAAATTTTCAGTCACATTTATTTCGTTGTGTGCAAATGGTTTCAATTTGGACAAACCTAAAATTTTGTCGTGTGGTAATGAGTTAAACAGTCTTAAAAACATTTTACTTTGTGTTTCTTCTGAGTGATTTCAGTATGCATCTTTTCTTGACCGAAATGCTTGTGTACCACAGTGAAATGGACAAAATCCTGTGGTTTCACTTGACTAGTTTAAATTGTAAATATAAATCTCTAAGCACTAATTAAGATTAACTTATCAATAAATAGTTTACGGAGATACTAAGTGGTGTGTTTTGAACTTAGGAATTGAAGATTGATTTTAGGTAACAGTTTTTATATATTTTTGTGGAAACGTCAGAGACAAATATCTCTGTGTATATTTCATGATACATGTACTGAGGCTAATGAAGCAACTGGTTTTCCAAACTCAACAATACAATGTTTCCTTAAATGTACATAGGATTAAATTTTTGCTGATAACTAAACAAGGGTAATGTGAAGAACTATATTATTGTGAAGATTTTCCAAATCATATGTCTCAAGATTTCTAGGTGAAGACAATGACAAAAAAAAATTACTTGGAATATGCAGTGTTTTTTGTTAGTGTTTACATTTTTTTCAAACAGAATGTTTCAATGAGCATAGACTCAGTACATGCATTATTGACCACCTCGAAAAAAATCTCTCAAGATTATTTACTGAAAACATTGACAAAAATGCAATTTTGCTAAAAGTATGCAGTTGCTTTTTGTTAGTGCCAGACATATCTGTTAAAACAGAAAGACTGGGCCTAGATTCAGTAGATGCATTATTGATTACATGGAAAAATATATCAGGATTATCAAGGTGGAAACATTTACAAAAATGCAATTTTGCTTGAAATATGCAGTTGCTTTTTGTTACTGTTGACATATCTTTTAAACAGAATGACTGAGCTTAGATTCAGTAAGTGGGTCATTGATTACCAGAAAGCAATAGTGTCTAATTTTTGTCTTGTTATAAGTTTTAATCAAAGAGGGAAGCTTCAGCGAGCTGATGTTATTCTTAAAATGCTTCGATTAGGTCAAGCAGATCACATATTCAGCAACTTCTGCAAACATTTGCAAATTAGTCTGTACATATTTGATCATGTGAGATTTTAGTCTACATTGATGTCTTTACCAAATTGGAAAGCATAAGTAAAAAGCTGCGTTCTTGCCAAAATTTGTAAAATTGTAGGTGATAAAATTATTCAGGTGAAAACATGGACAGAAATGCAGTTTAGCATGGAATATGCTGTTACTTTTTGTTGTTCACGTTGACATATGTCACCTGATAGTAAAAAGCATAGATCGGAGAACAAAAAAAAAAAAAACTACTGAGACCTGTAGCTTGTTTTGACAGATTTGTGTAATTACAAGGCTCAGACTTGGTCTTGAGTACTTTAAATCAATGGGTATTTACTATTGTATTCCTTATCAGATTATTTAATTTACTAACAGCATGATGATCATTGAGTAGTTAGTTAATGCCATTTGGTCGATAGATCAGGGACATACTGTTTTAAAGTTGTTCAGTCTTAAAGCTGGATATTTTGTTTAGTAGCTCTTTTACATGCCAACAGGTTATTGCACGACTATTGTAGGCGAATAATTAATCCTTTACCAAACAACAAAAGTTTAGATGGTCCAAATTCAAAGCACTTGCAGACAACAAACTAAATGTTGCTAAATAATTGAAATTCGTTTCCAGCAGGGTAGAAAACATTGTGGGGAAATGAGAAAATGCTGGTTACCGGCTTATTCTCCATTCTCAAAATGCTTTCAAAAGACTTCTATTTCAAGGTTGTAAAAACCAGGGATTGTTTACACTTACAGTAGTATTGTTCAGTAAGCACCTCCATGTATATTTCATGATACATGTTATCAGGCTAATGAAACAATTTGTTTTCCAAACTCAACGACACAATGTTTACTTGGATGTACATCAGTAAAATTTTTGCTGATGACTCAATATGCATATCGTGAAGAACTATGTTCTTGTGAAGAATTTGACAATCATCTGTCTTAAGTTTAAGATGGAAACATTGACAAAAAATCAAATTTGCTTGTAATATACAGTTGTTTTTTATTTGTGTCGATACATTCTTAACTCTTTACCACACAATCCCGACATTTAAAGATGTTAACAAAGAAGCCTTTTGAAAACATTGCTGGAAAAGGAGAAAATGCTGGTAAAATGCTACCCTTTCCAAAAAAAAGTTGAATATTTAAGTCACATTTATTTTGTTGTCTGCAAAGTATTTCAACACAGACTGGCTTAAAATTTTGCCGTTTAGTAAAGAGTTAAGCAGAATGATGACGTTTAGATTCAATAAATGCGTTACTGATTACTTTAGAAATATGTTCAGGATTATTCAGGTGAATACATTGACAAAAATGCAATTTTGGTAGGAATATGCATGATTACCTCAAAGAAATATCCAAGACTATTAGGCTTAAATGAAAATATGGACAAAAATGCAGTTTTGCTTGGAATATGCAGTTGTTTTTTGTTAGTGTTGACACATCTGGTTAAACAGACTGACTGAGCTTAGGTCCAGTGAATGTGTTATGGATTAACTGGAAAGAATAATGTCTAATTTTCTGTTGGTTTTTTTTTTTTATTATTATTATTATTTGAAGTTTTGTGCTCGGTGAAGTTGAACTTGAAAAAAATTTATAATCATGGGGGTAATATTTCTGACATTTGTTACTGTATAGTTTACATTTAAATAAATGCATGTACCAGGTGATAAGCAAAACTGATGGGTCACTTTGTCCATCAGTCTGTCTATCGTTTCACCTCGAATTTTTCACCCGGGCTTTCAAACTATAAAAGCTATCAACTTGAAACATCATACATTGGCAGAACACATTATGGAGAAGTGCAGTGCATAAGAACTAAAACTGCCATTCATGTTTTTTGTGTTATTGCCATTTGTTGATATTCAGATGGAATTTTTGTCCAGTCCAGGCCATAACTTCCTGTTGAAGCTCAAAACTTATATCCCCCACATTATGATTGGGTGGTATAAAAGAAGTCAGCTTGTCTGTCTGATCAAAAACTCAAGATCAACCGGACAACCGCCACAACAGTGCCTTCAGCGCTTTGATTAAAGTACTCACCCTGATCTAGCAAAGTTTGTGTACAACTTTATAACGGTTTTGCTAAGTTCAACTTCCCACTCATCTGGGGGATCTTCTGTGTATGGCATCGTCCATGCGGTGTATCCAGCATCGCTATCGTACCCAAATAGAAAGGTCAGATCATCACAGTGGTTTGGTTTCGTGGACCAAGTAGGGGCTACAAGAAGATGTTGTGAGGGATTTGCGTCAAACACGTAAAAGTAAGTGTTCTTGTTTGCAGCGTTGGCATGAGCATTTGCCGTCAGAACAGCTTGGATATTGAATACATAATCGGCGCTCAGCCGTAGGAACGCTTCGCGTATCGCCGTGTCGTTATCTGGATCGTCAAACGGAAAATATTCTTGTAGAAGTAACTCTTCAACAACATCACCAGGGCCTTCAGGCGACATTATAGACGCAATCTTTGGAATTTCTTTCTTTTTAAAGTCTTCTTTTGTCAATGAGAATGTCTCTGTTCCATGAACACCGACACATGATGTAATCATCATTAAACCCTCGTTTGTTGTCACACCAGTTAGTAACTCATAACTTGAAAAATGCTTTCTTTCTTCCAACCCAGTTTTGCTGTCTCCATCTAAAAGTTCACTTGGTGGGTGCTTGACGAAATCTCCGTCTACTGCTATGACGAATTCCATAGGAAACACCATAAACCGTTCGTCCTTATTCATGACTTTGACAATGAATTCTTCAGGTTTCGATCTGATACAGTCAACTAGAGCACTTGTGTCATGCTTATCACACCCTAGCAGTTGCCCTACTTTCCTTGCGGATTTCAAAGGATTTGTATTAAATGCCCAAGGATTTGTGATTGAACCGCTTTGAGCAACTACTCTTTTAAATAAACCAGCGTTTCCATGGTACATTGCTTGATAAATAACACTGGCAGATCCTGCAGAGCAACCAAATATGGTGACGAGATCCGGATTTCCGCCGAAAGCTGCAATGTTCTCATGAATCCATTTTATCGCAAAGTGCTGGTCCCATAGTCCATAGTTTCCTGGAGAAGCCTTATCACCAGTGCCAAGAAATCCCCATATATTTAACCTGTAGTTGATTGTTACCACCACCACTCTACCAAAGGCACTCAGGACATCTCCGGGGTATATTGTCGAGGTTCCTACATTAAACCCACCGCCATGTATAAACATCATAACAGGTAGCTTTTTATTGTCTTCCACAGTTTCTGGTGCAAAGATATTGAGAAACAAACAATCCTCGGCCTGTTCGATTCGCGTGCCGGGCTTTCGTCTGCCTTCCATTTCCATATTGAGGCCATGGCATGATGCACGATATTGACTTGCGTCGTATGGTTCACTTAATGGTTCCTTCGCCACTGGCTTTTTGAAACGTCGTTCTCCAACAGGTGCCTCCGCGTATGGGACTCCGAGGTATTGGTTAATCTTGTACGCAGTGTTGAAGGTGTGCAATGTCCTTACTTTGCCAATGAAAGTGCCAGCTTTGCATGTTACTTTTGCAATGTCCTTAGAAAATGTAAAAGTACAGAGGCACAAAACAATCTTAAACAAAACCAACGATTTATAGCTCCAAATGGCCATTTTCGAAATCAATATCGTTATCTCTGGAGGAAAGCATGTGTATGGTTAGATAATCTGATACCAGTCTAAGTTGCAGGTCACGTGGTTCTTGTTTGTGTTATCAGAACGATAATTTACTGGTCTCCCCAGAGGTAAAGTTGCACGAGAAAAGGCTCCTGCGACTTATCTCAGTATTCGACCACATTATATCAGCAAGTTTACACGCTAATTCAGCAAAACATCACACTGGACACTAAATTTCATTATCAAAATACTCAAATTCTTTACTTTGCTGTAGATATCACAATCAAGCAGTTTTAAGTAAATTGTTTCATGAATACGAGGAACCATTTTTAAAGTTATGACATTGTAAAGACATAAAAGCGTCCTAAATGCTTTGATGAAGCCTAAAAAAAAAAATATCAGTGTTTAGGGTTTCAGTCCGAGATGCTGTAGGTAGGGTAGGCAGGGATTTTTTTCAGATCTTTTTTTTACATAGACCATATACTGAAATCGTACCCGACAATTTTTTTTCAACGGTAGACCAAAAAAATTAGGGTCTGCAGCATTTTCTAGGTAGGGTCGGAAAACCCTAAACATGTTTTTGTTAGGTTTGACAGTTAAGGGAGTTTTCAATTTTTGCATGCTCACTTATGAACATGCATGCGCAAACACTTAAGAAGCGAACGTGTTTTATCATAATATACTTGTAAAATGGTGACAAGCTCTGGTGTTATTGTTTTTTTTACAGTCGGCTATAATTAACAAAGGATAAATGTGAACATTTGTGTTGGAGAAATGTTTGTCCTGGACAGGGGATACAGCATGATGCATGGGGATAATATAGAATATAAAATTGGCTTCTAAAGACGATTTTTTTGTCTTGCAGACCACTTACAAGTGAAAGCATGTGACAAAAAGAGAAATTGCTTTATTTTTTCATGCGTGTTAAAAATATGTACAATAGCGACTATAAAATCATTCCCAACTTCGTTTGTTTACAAATGTAACAGGTGGTGAAAAATATATCGCGGCTCGACCATGAGTCGAACCCAGGGTCTCAGGAATACCGTTCCTGCACTGTAACCAACTGAGCTACCGAACCAAAGTCGGTAAGGCCGCACGATATATCACCAAGTACCTGTACCCGGCTACATAATACCTTTACATCTACATGTATATGTGGGATTGACCAGTATACTACAAACTTCCCCACCACATGAAGATTTGTCCACGAATTCTTCAATTACTGCTACTTTATAAGTGTTTTTTTTTTTTTACGTTGGGCGCAAATGTAACAGGTGGTGAGAAATATATCGCGGCTCGACCGGGATTCGAACCCAGGGTCTCAGGAATACCGTTCCTGCACTCTAACCAACTGAGCTACCAAACCACATGTCGATACGGCCGCACGATATATCACCAAATACCCGTACCCGGCTACATAATAACTTTACATCTATCTGCGGGATAGACCAGTATACTACACATATCATTATGTGACCCATCGCGCAAAATGGGACCTTCTGGGAACTTCGAAAAGTGTCAGCCATGGTCAGACTGCGCGAATTGCATAGAAACGGAAAGTGCTGTTTCGGATTAGCCCGCGCGGACTGCGCAGGTTTATCCGAGACGACAATTACGAAAATGTTCATATGCCGCGTTTCGCTTATTGCCAGCGATTTAATATATGCTTCATCAGCGTCATAGAGTTATCAGTCGTGCATCTGCAAAGAGTAGCGACCAAGGTCAGCCTGCACGAATCGCGCCGGCTGACCTCGATCGTTACTTTTTGCTTCTAACAAATTTTCTGCAAGTTCAAGTATCGTGCTACCTCAGGATTCAGTTGCTTGTGAGACATAATAAATTTTATAAATCCGTTGTCCCTTGGTTTAATGCATCCCTGTGATGCAATAAATCTTTTATCCCAGAGCAAGGTTCAACTGCAAAGACAAACTGCAAAAACTGCATGATTGCTTGATAGTCATAACTGGTCTTAGAGATTTTTGGCTTTTACAGTTCACGACAGACGGAGACTTCTAGTGACTATTTTAAGGGGTTATTTCAGCATATTTGCTGAAGAAAATATAATGCCCGACGAATTACTTTCTTGTTTTATTTTCATGAACCATTTTAAATATTCAGACTCAGTGGAAGTACCAACAACGAGATGGCAGACCAGTTGTGGAACTTTATTTTTGTAAAAGACAAATGTATCAATCAGGTCTGTATTTCTTTTGCAATAATGTATGCAAATGCATTTCAATTGGTTGTTCTCGTATGCATATCGCAGCTGTTGTAGTTTTGCACGCATTAATTATATCCCTACATGAACAGAAAGATGTAAAGTTTAAAACAGAATTGTAGTACCGACAAGGACATATACTAGTATTAGATTAACATAAAATAAATTTCCAAACTGGACCGAGAAGTTGTATAGAATTGTGTAAATACCGGAGGGGACCCCTGCGTACCATAGGAGACCAATCAGTGTAATTATGAACCGATCAGGAACGCGAAAAAACATCAAGACCTAGAACATATACGGATGGGAAGGGGAAGGAAGTTTTCAGTTCACTGCATTCCCTTCCGTTGAAGAAGTGGCATTTTCAATTTCATCAGGAGTTCTTTCAGGGGGTAAAAATGGTCTTTTCCAGGATTTTTTTTTTACTATAATAGATCGAATTGCAACCGACCTTTATGCAAGCATAATAAGTGATAAAACGAACATTATCCTTACATATAGCCTAGAAGTTGTGAGGTGGCACAAAAGTGACATGGAAGATATATTTTATACTACGTGCGCACGCAGTAGCTAATACGTGCGCACATAATAACTAATACGTGCGCACGTAATACTATTGCGTGCGTGCGTATTAGCTAATACGTGCGCACGCAGTAGCTAGTACGTGCGCACGTAATACTATTGCGTGCGCACGTATTAACTAATACGTGTGCACGTAATAATCGACCAATCAGACCTCTACCCCTATGACGTCACTCTGGTAAACAAATATCAGTCGCTTTGCATTTTCACAATGCCTCGAGTAAATTGTTGTGTTCCTTTGTGTACTGCCGAATCTAAAGGTAACCCGGACCTACATTTTTATCGGCCTCCCAAGAAAGGAACGCGTGAAAGACAGACTTGGATAAGGCTGATTCGGAACGAAAACTTGCGAACGGAGTCTCAATGGACCAGCGTGTGCAGTCTCCACTTTGTTAATGGACGCAAGACATATGACGACTCTTGTCCTACAATCTTTCCATGGTCGCAAGATTGGGAGAAAGTAATTTACACGTATAACAACAGATCTGACCCTGCAAGACCGAAATTCAGATCACTCAAAATGGTTCAGCCTCAGTCTTACAGGAAAAGACAGAAAAGTGGTGAAGACGGAAGTACAGCAAGAGAAAAGAGGATGAGAAAAAGACTTTTTGACACACAGGTATACCATATTCTTTAAATCAATAGATGCCAAAGGATGCATATTTTGGACAATAATCAATCATTTTTAAGCTAATACCAAACGAACCCGACTTTTAAACGACTATGTGAAAGAAACATTTTGAAAACATTATAGTAACCAACAATTTTTCCTGAACCCACAATGTTTTCATACCCACAGTATATAAACGAACTGTACCCAAACCGGATATTGCGAGTAAATTCCATGAATCGATTGGTGAAAACAGATGGGTGCCTTTGAATAATTGAGATCGACAGCTTGTTGTGACTTTCACGCAACTTGTAAACATTTGCATCATTGAATGAAATAATGTATCTTTCAAATAAATACACCATTTACCATCTTTGGCCGTGTAATTGCTGATAAAGTGCAATACTCGTCTTCACTTCTTTTGCTCACTACTATACATGCTGTTTTCACAAGGCAATTTATGTATAATTCCGTCTATTTATCCGATACCCATTTGTAAAGTTTTGTTTCTAAATGTATGCTCTTCAGAAAACAGCCAATATATGCCGACAAAATTTGTTAAAATTACCTAAAAATGTATGGAAATTCTGCATGGCGAACGATTCGATACTGTACCCTTCTTGCAAATATCAAGTAAATGATCTGTACATTACTTGCGAGTTGGCTGAACGAATTCTTGCGAGTACCATACGGGGATTTCCATTGCTTTATACCTACACAAGAGCGAAGCATCCATTACGCACGTTACTAGAGTGCCCAATACAAACTTTGTTTCGCAATTTATTCCTTACATTGTCATTTCAATGCAGTTGTACTGAAGAATCTTTGAAATTTTTGTGGCAAAAAGGTGGAACTCCTCGTTACAAGCAATTTCACCCTTTGCCACAACACTTTGTATGCTGTATAAAATCTAATATACATATCACAAGTAAAAACTATTAGCTGTGATTATATGTGAATAATTTCTAAGTATACGTTCAAAATGATACGACTTTGTCTCATTGGCAAAAAATAACATGAGCTTCGCACAGCAGTGCATATACGCCCAAAGGGGCTTGTCAGTGAAATGGGTTAAAATCTAGAACCCTACAGAGATCCAAATTTGAAAAGTCACATGCAAAACCACACATTATAGAGATTCATTGTAGTTAGTTTCAAATCATTCCGATGGAAACTGTGGGTGCATACAAAAAATGCTAACAGTGACCGACCGTGGCCATAACATAATACCACCCTTCCATCGTATAAAAAAAATCAAAGTGCTGTCAGCACTGTAATCGGTCGACACTGAATAATCTCTAACCTACCCATTCGACCCCTCATCTACACACCATGTGTACAACCTTATCCTCGTACCACCACATATGAAATACGCTATTTTATATTATAAAAGTGGAACAATGATTTTGTTCTTTTGTCATTATCAGTGCCATATCTGAACACTATTCGTTGTATGTTTTGTTGAAAGATTACCTGTCACAAGGACTATGTGTCACATTTTATTTGCGTCTTTAGTTCATGCAGAGTGTACTGCACAGCTCTTTTATTACAGCAGGGTATGGCCGGAGCTGTATTTTATTTCCATAAGTTAGTGATGAAATCGGTGATCAAGGCGGACCAGAATAAAAGACAATATCAAATATGAAACACGGGGAGATATGTAACAGCTGCGACAGGTCATTGAACATCTATTCTTGTGGCTGTAAACAGACACTGAAGATCGGGTTTTTGAGAGAAAAGCAGCCAAACATAATAGTACAAAAAGACTCGGTTTTATTCTGCTTCCTTTTCATGTGTTACAGGTGGCCCTTCAGATTTTGGGACAAAAAATTTACAAAAATACAAAAAAAAAAAAAATCTTTATACTCCCAAAGCCGTATAATTTTCTTTCATTAAACCCCAGTAGTCGAAAACCATCCGACTGCAAGAGAAATAAGAGATTTACCACAGCCCAGGTCGACACCGACGGGACACACTGTCTATTTTTACAATTTGCTCATTTACATACTGGGAATACACAGACGAAGCTTCTAACATAGCGTCCGAAGAAGACATTATGGAAAATAAATACATGCTTCTTATGGAATTTAAGCGTCATTAGTCACATGACAGTCACTTATTTATAATTAACATTCCCACAATTCCTTTTTTTTTGGCGCGAAATCTAAAAATAGCCTGATGGGCAACGTAACCTTTAAAGGGAATACCACTCCCAATTTTTTTTGTAATATTATGATTCTTAATTATTGATAATTTGTATTGTTTTTTCATATAAGTTTCAGTGATATATATATATATATTATTTAATTTTGTGTGATGTGAGAAACCTATATACCCACCTTTAAGGAACAGAACGAATTCATGCAATAAAATTTCACAATTCGTATTCATCTGCTAATAGATTAAAAGAGGGATTCATCTGCTAATAGATAAAAAGAGGAATTACCTTTTCCTGATACGGCATCTTGGACTCATTCAATTTTGGAGAATTTAGGGGAAAATTTACAGATCTGCTTAATAAAAGTATAATTTTGAAAAAGAATAGAAAATGTTACGAGAAAGGAAGAAATTGTTCGTTGAGTGTAATTTCTTCTCAAATTCTTACAATATTTTCTTAAGTGATTGACTGATGACCCATTTCTATAAGGAATAGGAATAACCACTATAAAACAGTATTTCGCATAAAACATTCAGATTCTTCAAGGAACTTGTGAACGTCCCTCACTAGTGTCTTTCTTTATGGGGCTTTTTTAAAATGGTGACACATAAACAAGCCTTGAAACTCACTGTCTTAGTATCATCATTAGGTAGCAGAGGCCTGTTACATAGCTTCAGATCTTTTTGAATACTTTTGAAGTTTTTTTTTTTATATGACATTGTTTCTTTTCTTTGTGAGTCAAATTCTGAAATTTCGATCTTGAGGTTTTTCCGTTATGGATTTCCAAATTATGATTTATTATATCACCAAAGCTTGTGGTTGACAGTTTGCTGTAAAGGCATCTGAATTACTCCATTGTATACATGAAAATGTACAGATTTATACCATCAGGCATCAGATTTTTTATCCCAAGAACCGTACAGAATATTTGAAAAAACTCCCAAGACATCGTACAGATAGATTTCGTAAACTCGCAAGTAAGGGTACGAATCACCAGCAAGAAACGTACAGTTGACCTACTTTGCATAGAGGCATTAATTCTTATTTTTTATGTTCAAAATCGAACTTTAAAATGCCCAATGCCGCAAATGTCTTTTTTAATTAATTAATTGCACCGGTTCAAACTCAGAAAACGTGTTTCAGCCAGCCTTAACATGATAAAAGCCGATTTAAGATCGGGTCTTCTGCAAATGACGCTGTAGCCTGCGGTGAGTATTGAGAATTTCAATGTTTTAAAGCTACGAATGATTATCTAGCAGTTTATGTATTAACAATACAGGTGTTGCATAAACTATACATAAAGATTCACATAGTTTACATTCAGCAGTATGAAAGATGCAACAATTTTTATCTCGGCTGTCTCTAATGCCAAGTGGAAATCATTGAAATTTACTCACAATATCCGGTTCGGGTACAGTTCGTTTATATACTGTGATACCTGTCAGTGACAAATATGTCATCAGCAAAGTTGGATGTGTCAAATATTGTCTGTTCACAGGAATTTGACATTCTATAACCAAAATAAATGATAAAACATGAAAAAAAGAGTTTATATTACTAGTATATAGGGGAGATTTTTTTTCATGTTTTATCATTTATTTTGGTTATAGAATGTCAAATTCCTGTGGTCTGTTGTTTGGTCAAGGGTTAAAATTACAACCCGTAACTTATTAAGATTAAAGTTCAATCAAACAAACAAACAGCAAATCAGCTTAGTTCTTTACCAAACAACAAAGTTTTTGAATGGACCACATTCGAAGCATTTGCAGACGACACATCATACTAAATGATAATTTCTGTTGCCACTACTATAGAAAACATTGTGAGAAAAGGAGAAAATGCTGTTTAACAGCATTTCTCCTTTTCCCATCTGGTTTTCAAAATGCTTCTTCCATAGGGTTGTTAAAAGCTGGGATTGGCTTAACTCTTTACCACACAATCCTACCTTTTAACGACCCAACGAAGTGATGTTGTCGAACGATTTTGAATGCTGGATACAGGCATTTTCTCTTTTTCCCAAAATGTTTTCCACCTTTCCCAAAACAATTTTAATTTTTTAGTCACCTTTAATTTGTCATCTGCAAGTGCTTTGAATTTGGACTAGTTTAAAGAGGGTAGGACTAGTCCACTCCTAACATTGAAAGGATTCAGTCTGTCTCTTGCTAATTCACAATATTTGGTCTAAAATATTACCCTTGATCTTGATGGTGTAGTTTACTTGATTGAAGGATTGTTTAACTGGTATCACATATTCATGTATTTCCTGGGTTTCTGTAGTACTAGGCTAGTGCCCTGAAGTGTCTTGCCCAGGACACTCAAATAAAAAACATAGTGTATCCAGTGAGGCTTTAACTCGGAGCCTCCACTATCTTTTGGTCCACATGAAGGTGTATAAAAACAAGATGGCTGCCAAACAATCAATCAAATTTAATTATTTTATAAGAACAGATAATCCTAACAAAACACAGTTTCACCTACCTTCAATACTTTGTTATGTTTCCTTTATTCCTTATTACTCTTAGAACTCTCCTCGGAATACTGTTATACAATAATTGAATGTAAAAGACAGGTAAATTTGTCCATATGTCTCTAATGCTGTTTTTAACGCTAATTCTCGATAACCTCATCTTCGCAAGCCAAGGGTTACGATCCACTACGCTTGGCGGATCGAGCTTGATTTCGACAATCACCCGATACACATTTTCATTGGTTGCAGCTAGCTCTAACTGCATCAAATCAAATCCCTCGTAGCATATCATCTTTGATAAAAATAGAACAAGGTCGCAAACGTTCGGATTAAAAAAAACAACATGAATACATCCGTGGATGTGTGCAGGATCTGTAATGATGTATTACCAAAGAAAACATAGACGAACAATATTTACATGAAGTTTCAATGTGACCAATCAATTATCAGACGTTTTATCCCAGCACCTGGCCATGGAATGTCGAAGTACGTTTGTGCTTATTGCTTCATGTTGAATTATTTTATTCGCAAGCGGTTTGTAAAACGATATTTCATTGGCTATAATATAATATAATGTAAAGGGAGAAAATAAGCAGCATCCAGTAGGGGGCGTGTCGCGGGAATCTCGAAATCGGGCTCGATCTGCCAAGGTAAGATCCACGTAGTGATCGTAACCTTGGCACGCGAAGATGCGACAACCTACCCGAAAGTATGAAATGGAAAGAGTTACGCTACCCATAATACGTTGGTATAACTGAAATAAATTGACCTGAAATTGACCTTTATGTAAAGAATAATTAAAACGTGAATATTTGAATCATCGGGTATAATCGGACCGCACGGAAACTCTGTTAACGGTAAATATCGGGTTTGAACCTTACTGCGCCATAGTCAAAATAAAAAGCTTTTGCGGATGGCATACATCAAGATCAGGCTGCACAGAAAGTCCATCTTAGATCTAAGTCTCTCGCCACCTTTTACCAATTTAACCCTTTACTTCATAGATACTCATTTCTGCACATTGCTTGTAGGAGCCTTTGGAAAACAATGTGGCAAAAGGTGAAATTGCTCGTGACGCGCAATTTCACCTTTTGTCACAATGTTTTCCATGCTATCAAAAAGTGTCATTTACACATAAGAATCGGCTTCATCCTTGCTGTTATTTAGGGTCAATCAGAGATGCCATAGAAATGCTTTATGGGGTAAAGGGTTAACCCAACAAAATAATGTTCAATTCAGATATTTTAAGTATTTTTTTGAAGACACCATAAATTTATTGGCCTCCTACAGAGTTAAAAAACGTGCACATAGTTCCGCATGCAGACGACATTAGCTGAGGCTAAGTTCGGACAATGATTCAAGCGTGTAATATAATGGTAATAGAGGTCATTTATTTCATATCAATTTGTTAGACTTATAAAACAAATTAAAGGAACACAAGCCCCCGATTTATTTCAAAAGATAATTCTTTGGTTTGCACAAAAAGGTGTACATCTATGATCTATTCCTGTAAAAGCTGTTTTTTTGATATGACACACAGGATTTAAAGCTAAGAATAAGGAAAACGCATATCTTGATTTTTGTTTTTAAACTGGCATATCAGCGTTTGAAATCAAACAAGAAAAGTATTGAGCCATTTTTTTCAATTAAGAATGTCAGTTGATAGTTTTTGGAGTACAAAGACTGAGGTGCGTGGCAAAATGAAAGATTTGAATTTCGGTACTTGTATGTTCCTTTAACCCTTTACCACACAATCCCTACTTTTAACGTAGTGGACCCGCAATAGAAAACAGCTATTTCCACTATGATATTATCCTACAAAATTTGCTAAGATTAAAAAGGAATATTATTGTACTTCTTTCACCGAGCTACTTTTTCCTTTTTGTCCTTCCTAGAATTTTCATTTATAAATCTAAAACAACTATATAGTCATTACAAAGGGATATGTTTATTACCTCCCTTTTCTGGAAACCAACAAAAAGTACCAAGAAATAATTTCAAGAAAGACATCAAAGGAATTTCTATTCGGTTAAAAATGTGCAAAAATATTATATTTGTATAAATCTGTCTTTATCAACTGACAAGAAATCAATGCCATGTTAGCCTAGAACTATTACGGGTCCACTACCTTAACGTAGTGGACCCGTAATAGAAAACAGCTACATGTATTTCCACTATATTATTCTCCTACAAAATTCGCTTAGATTAAAAATGAGTATTATTGTACTACTTTCACCGAGCCACTTTTTCATTTTTGTCATTTCTAGAATTATCATTTATGAGTCTAAAACCACTATATGCTCATTACAGATGGATATGATAATTACCCCCCTTTTCTGGAAACTGACAAAAATATCAACAAATAATTTCAAGAGAGACATCAGAGGAATTTCTGGTCGGTTAAAAATGTGCAAAAGTATAATATTTGCATAAATGTGTCTTTATCAACTGTCAAGAAAATTTATGCCATGCTGCTCTAGAAGTATTACGGGTACTCTACCTTAAGACCCGTGTGCAAAAAGCCTTTCAAAAACATCGCGAGAAAAGAAGAACATGCTGGTTACCAGCATTTCGTCCTTTTCCCACAATGTTTTCCTACCTTCCGAGGACAAATTTCAGTTCTTTAGTCACATCCATTTTGTCTTCTGCAAATGCTTTCAATTTGAACCAGTCTAAAAGTTTGTCCTTTGGTAAAGAGTTAACGGTTGGGGTGCTAAGCACTATTCGAGGACCTTTTGCGAACGTGCAGTCTGATCTTGGATCTATACCATCCGATAAGGAGATATTAGTCCCCAAAAAGTAACTTTGAAATGATATTTTTATTTCTAACTATCAATTTGACAGCTTCATTTTAGTTAGATAGCTGGTTACCAGTGGACTTTGTTGATTTGGTTTGGTTTGATTTCTATTAGAGTTTAAAGCCATTTTAACTGTTTAGGTTATGTTATTTCAGTTCAGTGACGAACCCATGTGTCTCTTAGCTTGCTCACGGTAGTACTAACACAACTTTCTTTCCAAAGCCACTGACTACTTTTCTAATAAGCACCAGAGGTGAGATGCAAAAAATGTCTGGGAAGAAAGTTTGCCGCAACTGGGTGTCGAAACTGCAACCACTAGGTCACGTAAAATAAAGTCTTTCGAGCAGTATATTTCACTCACATATAATAACGATTTAAGGATGATTTAGATTTGCGATTATCTGAAGTACAGCTGCCCCAAAATATATAAAAAATCAAAGCGTTCAGAACGCTGAAGTGGTATTTGTCGAGGAAGCCGTTGTTTGGAATCAATAGTTTGAAAGAAAAGGAGAAATATTACTCAAATATTGGCATGAAAGTCAACTGACAAAGCAAATGATTAGCTTTTTGGTTGAAGGGAAAATGACAAAGCTAGGACTTTTGTGTATTGGTGGTTTCCCTTTGATGATAAGGAGGAGTCAGGAGTAACGTCCCTTGATAGTACGATACATGATAGATATAGAGAGAAACCATGTGAATATATGGAATGAAATTAATTTTGTACTTTAAAACTATAATTTTAAAATATCTTTTGCTGTCAACACTTTATCCCCAACATTGCAAGCATTTTTTTCGATGTATAAATATTCATGCCCAATCAAATGGAGTAACTAACAACCATGGGATGAACAAGACATGGGACGAACTGGTTTTGGAACGATGAGACCTAGGACCAAGTGATCGGAAGACAAATTATGTATCATTGCGCCAATAGAAGGCTACAATCGAGTGAAGCTATTTTCAGTCAAAAACTTGTATTTCCACGATCGATGGCCTCATCAAGTGTATTTTATGTCTTCAAAATTCAGTAATGTGGAGTGCAACACGCGAAAAGAGGCATTCGGACATTTGCGTAAAGTGTCGTCTCGGATTAGCCTGCGCAGTCCGCGCAGGCTAATCCGAGACGGCACTTTACGACTACATTAGATTTTGTGCTACAGTAGACTCGCGTAAAACACAAAATCACATAAAATCGGAAAGTGTCGTTTCGGATTAGCCTGTGCACAGTCTGCACACGCTGATCCGAGACGACACTTACGCAAATGTCCGAATGACCCTTTTTGCGTGTTGCAAGCAATATTGAACTCATAGTGGTATTGTCTTCGACACATGCCACAAAAATCATCATTCGAAACAGCACTTTGCGACTACATTACATTTTGTGATAAAGTAGACTTGTTCAAAACAGAAAATACTGGAAAGCGGAAAGTCTCGTTCAGGATTAGCCTACGCGGACTATGCGGGCTGATCGGAGACGACACTTTACGCAAATGTCCGAATGAGTGATTAAGCCTTTACCAAACAATTCTGAGTTTTAACGACCCTGAAGAAGAAGCCTTTTTAAAACCTCTGTCGGAAAACGAAAAGAAAATGATGGTAATCACTTTGTTGTCAACAATAGTTCTGGTATTACAGAATATTGTGCTTCAAGCTTGGACTTGTTTTTCACTATCAAAAGGGGAACCCGTGGGGACGGGCGAAAATGTATTGTCAGTTAAAGTATCAATGATCAATGCTCTCGCAAAAGGGGGCTTCATGCATCTCCGTGATTCATTAAACCAAGCAAACTATCACATTATCATGGATCCATGAAAGTCATTTTGTGTAACAACTGATGAAAGCATGAGATAGACTGGCCCTTGGACATACAGAAAATTGACCAATAGCGAAAATATTCGGCCCAGGGCCCGTATTCACCAACCATTCTTAAGAATGTTCTTTGTCTAATTCTCCAGAATGTTCTCCATTTGTAAGTAACACAACTTCTGATGGGCTAAACCATCCGGTTTAGCCAATCAGAAGTTGTGTTACTTACAAATTTTGAAAACCTTGGAGAATAAGACTAAGAATGTTCTCAAGAATGGTTGGTGAATACGGGCCCTGGTCAGCCTTTGCGGACTGCGCAGGCTGATCTGAATCGATAATTTTCTCAGATGCATTAAGGCCTTTTTTCACAGAGTACGGCTCAATTTTACTAGGCAACAAAAGTATAAACTCTCCCCAACTGAAAACATTTGCTGACAACAGAATTAATGACATTTTTATCAAATGATTGGATTGTCTGAAAGAGAGTAAAAACAGTTGTCGGAAAGGAAAAGATGCTGGATACAGCATTTTCCCCTCCTTCGACGCTGTTTTAAAATCTTTCTTCGGCATCCCTCGACGCACACGGGCAGGTGTTTAGCTTGCCAGTTTTGTGGCTTTCAAGGGACTATAATGTCACCAATTTTTGCTTATACCCCCGTCACACCAAACTCGTATTGTCAATCGGACTTGTACTGTGTTCGAACGAAGTGGTCGTATAAGCAATCTTTTATGATCTGTTTACGAACTGAATGGACGGGAAATGTGCCCCAGAACTTTCAGCCTGCTCCTCAAAAATATTTGCCGTCCATGCTGTCCAGTACTTAGTCGGAGTGACAAAGTACTCAAAACGAGATGGACGTTCTACAAACTGAACTGCCGTACTTAGATCCTAAGGAAGATGCGTTAGTGTCCGGCCTTATTGGAAGTGTTTGATTTTTACCGAACGATATTACCCGGCCTTTTCCAACTGCGGTCCGTTTTACGATTTCGTTGATCGGGGCAAGACTTTTCAAGAACAGGTTTAGTGACACAAGGGTTTCAGGCATTATCAGGCCAAAGTAACACTTTCTACCCCTACCGCAACCCGTTTTCCGATTATGTCAGGATGGGGAAAAACGTTCTGAGAATTACTTTGGGATCACGGGGGCTTTACGATCTGCAGGGCACGTATTCACCAACCATTCTTGAGAATATTCTTTGTCTTATTCTTCGAGGTTTTCTAAATTTGTAAGGAACACAACTAGAGCTGGGGCGATATCATCGATGCATCGGTGCATCGTGATATTTTTGCTGGCGATAGTATATCGCGATACTTACTCATTATATCGATACTTGGCGATACATTTACGTCGTGTCGTGTGCAGAGTGTGTGATCATGTTTAAGTGTACATGATTTGTGTATGAAATAGAAAAAAATACGCACAATTTGTCTCCACTATACATACAAGAACGTACAAACAACTCGCCCTAGAAACAATGAAATTCATAAAACTTTGCAATTCGGGGAATAATTTGCAGCGAAATGTTTAGTCACTCGCTCTTGCCTAGAGTTTTCCCGGTTTTAAATATAGATGCTAATTTGGAACACTTTAAGGTTATCATATTTTGTTCGTGCCCAAAAAGTTGCGGCTGCTTTGATCGGTTTGCCTCCTTAACATTTTTGTCACAAGGACTGTAAGATAAAATAAAGCATTAATTAACAAGGTCATTTGATTTACCGAATATAAGCTGCAATTTGATTACTTGCTAGCGAAAGATAGCTCAGTTTGAAATGTCTTTGTTCTTTCTAAATAACAAATGAATGAGCTGCGGATCTGCAACCGTCTTCCGAAGTTGACAATAGCGCGAGTTTTGACGCTGGGAAATTTGAAATGACGTCTTTGACGCTGAAAGTATCTGCCTAATTGTCACTCTGACGTATTAAGTTATGATCTAGAGCTTCATATAACCTAGCTTTCATGCATCCGGCAGAAATATTGGCTAAACACGATCAGTATAGAATGCAAAGGACACGCGCATGATCAGGAAGCTGGCGAGTCATTTATGACAACGTAATATAGGTGTTAATACTCTTATCTAGTGTAAAGTGATAGATTTTAAAGTTACCTGCTATTCGAAATGGAAAACTGATGTCAAATAATGTAGTAATACTTCTCCAAAACTTAATTGTCACGAAAAAATAGATCGCCTAAAAGCCGTGAAAACCCATGACACTACAATGATCAGCGTGGCATCGGCCGATCAGAGGGACTTCAAACTATCTTCTCATTTTTAATAATGAAGTTAAACAGTGAATTTACAAAAAAAACTATGAATAAAACAATAAGTTGGGGGCTAAAATTCTGTTCATGAGTGAAAAAAATTGTTGTTTTAGGAAATGAAAACATAAATCTACCGGGGGGGGGGGAAGGGGGGAGGGTGTCTGCGAATGCTTGAAATAGGTCTATTTTTGTTTTAAACTGACTTGGAAATTAAAATTAGAGGACCAAAATGAATGATATTAAATAAAGCAAAAACTCTAAATGGTATTGCATTGCCGTTGATTTTTGAAGTACAAAACACAACATCCTCATAAACTTAATGTCATGTAGACAAATTGTCTTACCTGCTTGTTTTAGCAAACATTTGGATTGATTTTGCCAAAAATGTTTGCACAGTTTAAGGAAAGGTTCCTAAAGTTTTTGAAGAGCTTAATATACATGTAAGTGTGAACATGTAGATCTATCTATAAAATCTTGTTTGCGCATATGGCATGAAAACAGTCTCTCTTTTAACAGGCTGTCATTAAGTATATCTGGATCAATTAAGTATCGTTATATTGTATCGTATCGCCTGCCTGGTATCGCGATAGTATCGCGATACATTTTTCTTGGCGATACCCAGCTCTAAACACAACTTTGATTGGCTAAACCAGTCGGTTTAGCCTATCAGAAGTTGTGTTCCTTACAAATTTAGAAAATTCTGCAGAATAAGACAAAGAACGCTCTTAAGAATGGTTGGTGAATACGCTTTTGGCGAAAGACTTATTTTAAAAACAGGAATAGTTGTTCTACTTTTTTGAAAGCCATTGCCTGTGAAAAGAGGGTATAATGAATTTGTAAAAAAGTAGCATAGGTAGACATTTTTGCTATTTAAGAAATAATTTTCTTTCTGTCGTGGTTTATCGTTCAATAAACCACAGTTGTGAGTTATGAGGCACAATAAATAATCCACAAGGGCGATAGCCCGAGTGGTTTCTTCATTGCGCCTCATAACTCACAACGTGGTTTATTAAACGATAAACCACGATAGAAAGAAAAAATTTTCGATTCTAACATGACAAATTCTTAATTAAAGGAAAACAAGTTCAAACTTAGAGTAAAAATGCGGATGAAGATAATTTTCCATTGAATAACTCACTCATTAAATGGCGTCAGTCGATACAGAATGACGTCACTCTACACGCTTTCCTTGCACTGTGTTTATAGAGCCGAATTCGCGTGTCATGTTAGAATTGTAAATGTTTTGCATGTCCAAAGACCACTCTGCCTCATGAGTCAATCTGCTGTCAGACAAAGTGGTTTATGGATCCATAATTATGGTACGACTTGCTTGATTATGCATCACGTAGATGCATCAAACTCCTTTTTCTAGAGCATCACCATTTTTGTACGAAGTCATGTCTGGCTCAGTGGTGCAGTTTTAAACTTTTTTCTTTGAGTTTCCGGGTTCGAAAGCCGCTAGAGGCACTTGTTTTTTTCGCAGGAGTGCCCTGGGAGCACTGGTTTTGTACCATAAACATATGACAGACATTATTGTGTCAGCTGTCGCGATGACATGACTGAAATGAAGTTTGGAGTGGTGAAAGATATCACTCACTCACTCGTGTTACTGTATTGCACTATTGTGTATATTATAATTATATGTAGAAATTGTTGTCGTTGAAGTATATTTAGACAAAAAAAAAGAACTCATATAAGTTTGCTAATATATAATGACAGTTTTCTTTTTTCTCAGTCCATATCACAAAAAGTGACGTCAGTTAGAGTCAGGCCTGCGCAGCTCCATTCCTATCCTAGGCTTTCCATTATGCTGATCAGGGTGAGCATCTGAAAATATCAAAACTCATATCTTATCTTTTCTTTATCACAGCAAGGGTTTCGCAGACCTTGAAGATCAATATCAGTCGGTACAGAACGTGTTTTCTGATCTCGGATGTACAGTAATAGCGATATGATTCTAAACCGTTCTTCTTCTTAAAAGTTATTTTGTATCTAAGCCATTTTACAAGAGAACCCCTTGTTTTTTTACGGTCATCTAGGATAGAGGATTTTGAAAACATAGTGCAAAAAAGGAGAAACTGCTGGTTGACAGCACTTTCTCTTTTGCATAATTACAAAAATAATCTTCTTTCTATCGGGATTTATCGCTCAATAAACCACATTTGTGAGTTATGAAGCACAAAAGATAATCCACGAGAGCGATAGTCCGAGTGGTTTATTCACTGCGCCTCATAACTCACAAAATGGGCTATTTAAGAAATAATCTTCTTCCTATCGTGGTTTATCGTTCAATAAACCACAGTGGTGAGTTATGAGGCACAATAAATAACCTAAGAGGGCGATAAACCACGATAGAAAGAAAATTATTTCGATTCTAACAATGCCAATTCTTAATGAAAACAAGTTCAAACTTCGAGTAAAAACGTGGATGAAGATTATTATAGGGTTGAGTGCAGATTTTTGTGTTTTCGTCGAGATATAAAATGCAATTGCCTTATTACATGGCAAATATTAACGCCCGAAGGGCGTTATGTTAAGCCATGTAATAAGGCAATTGCATTTTATAGCTCGATGAAAACACAAAAATCTGCACTCAACCCTTATAATTGCACTCGCTGTTCACTTAAATCACTTTTCGAAAATGTTAGAGAGAACACGGACAACTACGAGTTAATACGAGTTAATTTCTTTTGCGGATACTTGGTAGAACGGGCATGAATACACAATCTATTTTTAGCTTTTCAACACTTTTTTTTTGGTCGAAGGCGGCCATTTTGCTGGCTTTGAAATCATACTTTCGATGATTCATCGAACAAAATTTAAGAATAAAATAATTATGTAGATCTATATAAACAATATGTACAATCAACTATCTAAACTTGAGGCTAAGCGGACGATGTTTTCTTTCGAGTGATATTTTCATAGATAATTTGTAAAGAATATATGCGTATGTACCGTCGGCAGATCTGTTCCCGATGAGTATAGACCTAGCTATCTGTTGCCGATATAAGACTTGGTCTATCCTATGTTTCTTGTAAGATGTGAATCGAATGACGCCAAAGTTTTGAGACCCACTTATTAGAACATAAAAAACGGTGTCGCAGCTGTTAATTTTTCAATATGTATTTTTGGTTTCCCAGTTCTTAGCTTGTTTCTAATATCGTTCCTATCACGCCAACATTTCAAATATTCTTAACACAGTGTCTTCACTTCTTTCGATCCTTTCTCCAACAATTCTTTCACTATATACATTCCATCAAATCCACGATAACTTTTTTCTGGTCAATAGCATTTTTTTAAGTAATCCCCGAAATAAAAAAGTTTAACTCCGTCATGAAACAAGAAATCAGGTTCATTTATGCAAGAGTGATTTTTCCGTTTACACAGTGTACAAAATTTAACTCCGTGACCTTGGCTTCATAGAAATCGATCGCTGACGTATTGAATGATGTAACTGATGACGTCGACCATTCAGACTCTCTAATCATTGTTGGCATAGTGTATTTTTTTTTATTTTTAGGGTGCAAATAAAGTTAAACAGGCATCATTTTGTCAAGGTTTATTCGTTAGTTTCCTTTTAGCAAGTTTTTTAAAGAAAAAGAAATCGATCTTTTTGCATTTGACTGATTCAGCTATGGAACTCTAAATATAGCCCATAAACCGTTTGCATGAAACGGGTAGATCTCAATCTAAAATTAGATCCCAACAACAATTTGAAAAAACCGAAAGTAGTGCTATTGCGTTCATCGAAAAATAACATGCAGGTTTTTTCATTACATGACCTGATTCTGACCAATCAAAAAGCAATTTTACACCATCAGTGCAATTATGTTCCATTGAATAACCCACTCATTGAATGACGTCACTCTACATGGATTGTAGCAGATTTTACCACGCTTTCATTGCTCTGTGTTTATAGAGCCGAATTCGCGTGTCATGTTAGAATGAACGATAAACCACGATAGAAGGAAGAATATTTGGATTGTAACATGACCAATTCTTAATGAAAGGAAAACAAGTTCATATTTTGAGTAAAAACGCGGATGCAGATTATATTCCATTGAATAATTTACTTGCATACATTATACATAACGACGTACTCTATACAGAATGACTTCACTCTATATAGAATAACAAAATATGTCCCGGATCAATTTTCTACGTCGAGAAATGACCCATGGGTCATCCCTGTACGTCGAGAAATGACCACGGTGGGTCATTTTGTAATGGGGGTCATTTCTCTGCATTACACCGGCAATACGCGAAAGGAGCATTCAGACAATTGCGTAAAGTGTCGTTCCGGATCAGCCTACGCAGACTGTGCACAGGCTAATCCGAAGCGGCGCTTTCCGTTTTTATTTGATTTTCTGTTTTGTGCAAGTCTACTGTGTTGAATTTAATGTAGTCATAAAGTGCCGTCTCGGAGTCCGTGCAGGCTGATAATTTACAAATGTCCGAATGCCCTTTCTCGCGTGTTGCAAACCGTAATAGAGAAATCAGATCGCCTCATTTATAAGTAGATTTGTTGTATTTTTATTTGCAGCTGTCTCTCATTAACACAGCAGTCTTAGAATTTAACAAGACTTTAACCCGTTACTCCATAGATACTCATTCTGACGTATCACACACTGATCAACATGAGCCGCGGACACCATGTGTTCTCGGTACACCAGATCGAATTTTCCATGGAAGAACCGGAGATGGTGTAAGTATTTTCATTTTTATGGACCTGATTAACCTAGATAGAAATGTTGATTTACAACAATGTCAAGACGAATAATTGATCTGTTTACACACATACTAGGGAATAATAATACCATCATATAAGCGAACTGTGGCTTTATGAGCAACTGGGGTCTAATTGTTTTGAAGTTTGTTGCCGATTTTCGGACAAAATCCCCTAACCATTGTTCATTTTACAAGTTTGTATGATAAGATAAATGTATTCCCTAAAGGAACACAAAATTTCACCTAGAAACGTCCATCCAAAGCGAAGATATACGTTTTTGAATGGACCTGGGTAGAGGAAAACATGCTAACAAGACACCATTTTCATTTTCAGAGTATGTACATGGACACCAGATCAGAAAAAGCTTGTGGTAACTGGACACCAACCTTTAAATCATCAATATTTCTGCCTGAAACTCGATGCATGGGCTGTATACGAAGACTGTTTTTGTAAACATTATGTCACTATGGTCCATTACCTGATAAAGAGCATGTTCAACGTAATTTCATTACTTGTAGCACTTGCTTTTTTGAAATATTTGCAATGTTACGGCAATTTACGAAGTAGACCTACGATGCTTGATCACAATTGACCGGTCATTGCCTCCAATGTTGGTGCAAGACATGTTCTTTTTTTTTACAGCGTTTCAGTTTTATGAATGGCGTATTAACCCATTACCACGCAATCACGAGCTTTAATGTCCCTGGGAAAGATGGCTTCGAAAAACATTTTCTATAAAGAAAAGCCCCTATTAACTAATACAGAGTGTACATTATTTACCACATTTGGCCTGATTCTTAGTTTAAATAATTTTCAAATCCGCTTGGCCAACTGCCAGCGGGCTCTTAGAATGGCGTTCTACCTTTCGTACATTTCGTACAAGTCCAACCAGCAAAAGCCATGTTTTTCAGCAGATCAAAATTTATGGAAGGAATGTGATAGAAAGCTACCCAATGCCAATCTCGTGATTGAGTTCTTTTGAGAGGACAAATTTTACAATTTTCACAACGCGCCGTACACGGAAAATAAGCTCCTTCCACATAAGCCATCTTTTTTAAAGGATCGAAGTATCTCGAAAGAAATTTATGGAATCATCCACGTTGAATTTTGTTGATTTCCACTTGGTAGTTTCTGAGGAGAAGTCAATTAAATAGAAATTTTAGAAATAAACGTGTAGACGAACAAACGCACGCATGCAAATGTACGAAAGGTAGAACGCCATTCTAAGAGCCCGCTGGCAGTTGGCTAAGCGGATTTGAAAATTATTTAAACTAAGAATCAGGCCAAATGTGGTAAATAATGTACACTCTGTATTAGTTAATAGGGGCTTTTCTTTATAGACATTTTTTTTCGAAGCCATCTTTCCCAGGGACATTAAAGCTCGTGATTGCGTGGTAATGGGTCAATACGCCATTCATAAAACTGAAACGCTGTAAAAAAAGAACATGTCTTGCACCAACATTGGAGGCAATGACCGGTCAATTGTGATCAAGCATCGTAGGTCTACTTCGTAAATTGCCGTAACATTGCAAATATTTCAAAAAAGCAAGTGCTACAAGTAATGAAATTGTGTTGAACATGCTCTTTATCAGGTAATGGACCATAGTGACATAATGTTTACAAAAACAGTCTTCGTATACAGCCCATGCATCGAGTTTCAGGCAGAAATATTGATGATTTAAAGGTTGGTATCCAGTTACCACAAGCTTTTTCTGATCTGGTGTCCATGTACATACTCTGAAAATGAAAATGGTGTCTTGTTAGCATGTTTTCCTCTACCCAGGTCCATTCAAAAACGTATATCTTCGCTTTGGATGGACGTTTCTAGGTGAAATTTTGTGTTCCTTTAGGGAATACATTTATCTTATCATACAAACTTGTAAAATGAACAATGGTTAGGGGATTTTGTCCGAAAATCGGCAACAAACTTCAAAACAATTAGACCCCAGTTGCTCATAAAGCCACAGTTCGCTTATATGATGGTATTATTATTCCCTAGTATGTGTGTAAACAGATCAATTATTCGTCTTGACATTGCTGTAAATCAACATTTCTATCTAGGTTAATCAGGTCCATAAAAATGAAAATACTTACACCATCTCCGGTTCTTCCATGGAAAATTCGATCTGGTGTACCGAGAACACATGGTGTCCGCGGCTCACGTTGATCAGTGTGTATCAACAACAGGCAGCTTTTGAAAACATTGTGGGAAAAGGAGAAATTGCTCGTAACGAACAATGTCTCCTTTATCCACAATGTTTTCCACTCAGATATTTGTATCCTCATTTGTCCATATTTTTGACATATCTTTATTTGCTGCTGAAATGGAAGAGCCTCAAATTGGCGTATCATGTAAAGGGTTAAGGATCTTTGTCGATCACAGGTGCAAATAATCCGTTTCCACCGATTTATCCGCTAAAAACCATCTGGATACCGAATGAAATTATTTGAAGCATATAGGATCTATTTGAATTTTAACAAAAGTGTCTCCTATATTAAAAAAAAAAAGACAACTAAGTTTCCATTGATAAGGAATTTAAAACTTACATCTTCTGGAGAACAATGCATTCTGTCGCAATGACTGTGTATTTAATATGTAACAAATAGATCCAATTTGGCTATTTACCAAATGGCAAACTGGCGGAAGGTTATGAGTTATTTAAGTGCATTCCACCCTGCTCTTCAACGCATGACAGTTTAAGCGTTGTAGCACCTGTAATTGCTTTTTTAACAAATTCCATGTACGTTTTGCTCAGCTCGTATACATAAAGCCCCTTTCAAAATTAGCGCACGAACACTTAACAACACTTTGCGATCGGAATTTTTTAGCCTTGCACGAGCTGTCGCACGATGTCTCGCATTCGTTGCATACTTTTTAGTGGTCGCATCAAGTCTCTTCAAAATAGTGGACATGCACACTATTCAGATGCGACTGAATGCTATCAAACTTATCGCAGTGGAACGCAAGAACATTAGTACGAACATCTTGCAGCGTTTTGCCTACTCGCAAGAGTGATGCACGATTTTTAACGGTCGTAAGATGAATTATAGCAGTCTATGCGTGTGTTTTGCGAACCATGAAACTGTTGCTCAACATGTCTCATGTAATCTTGCAACGTTTTACTATCATTGCACGATTTATCAGCTTTAATTTGCCATGCTTTGCCACTAAAACATATACCCTGTATAAGAATTTCTATTTCAGGCCACAATTAACCATGGATGTTGCTGCGCCAATACCTCCTCGCCGTCTGCTGGGTTTGCTGGATCTCCGAGCACAACCCAAATGACTCCAGCAAAGACATACGGGCGTGTTGACTCGCACAAGCATTCGTATCATTGAACGCATGATCGCACGAGCGCCCCACGTCCAATCGCATTGACGCACGTTCAGTCGTCCGATCACCTGATCAGTCGCGCGATCCTATCACATTATCTTACGACACTCGCTTTCATTGTACAACAGTCGTACCGGTATATAGACGCAAGATATATCGCAAGATTTACGTAATGCGTTTGTATTGCAATACGGTCGCTTTAGATCGTGCGAATTTCGTTCGAATATTTTTTTCATATGCGATTATTTCGGTAACAGTTACGATCCAAATCAAAATTTATCGGTCGCACGAATATTTTGTCGCTTCTGCTCTTTTGCGAATTGTGAAAGCCCCTTTAACATGTAAACCGTGGCCATCATGTGACTAAAGTATAATGAAAGCATTTTAAACACCATTCAATCGATCGATCAATCGGTCAGTCTGACAACCAACCGACCACCCGACCGATCACATCAGTCAATCAATCAATCAATCGATCCCTTCCGTCCTCTCTTCTTGCTTTCCTTTGTCCCAAGTACCTACCTTGTTGAAGCTTTTTGTGAATTCCTTTTTATTTACGACTTCAACTCCCTCTAAAAATGTAAAGAAATAAACATTACCGAACAAGTCTGCATCAAAACATATCGCTCTGTAACACCAACAGACTTCCAATGATGTCAATTCTTTTAAAGGGTATGATTAACGTTTGTATGCATTTCGACTCTCGTATTGTTTTTGTTGGTCTGTAAAAGTTTTATAAGCGCTATGTACAATAACATACTGTCGAATTTTAATTTGTATTGAAAACTTTGCTTCTAGGGAGTACACAAGATTTTTTTTTTTTATCGATTTGACCGGGGCCCGTATTCACCAACCATTCTTGAGAGCAGTCAGCCAAGGACACCCGGCAAGGCCTGTGCAGGGTCGATTTTTCGGCAGATGCATAAAAATTCTACTTCACAGACCACTGCTAATTTCATGATATTTATAACAACACTTAGAACGATTCCTATCCTGTGAAAAGCGGAATAGATGCATATGCAAAAGTATCAACCCACACGGCTTGCAACACACGAAAAGGGGCATTCTGAAATTTGCGTAAATGTGTCGTCTCAGATCAGCCTGCGCAGTCCGCGCAGGCTAATCCGAGACGGCACTTTACGACTACAATAGATTTTGTGCTTCAGTAGACTTGTGCTAAACAGAAATTTACTTAAAAACGAAAAGAGTCGTTTTGGATTAGCCTGTGCAGACTGCGTAGGCTTATCCGAGACGCCCCTTTTCGCGTGTTGCAGGTCAATTATCAGCCAGTGCAGTTTATAAGGTTTGAAGAGTTTTGCTATTGGCATATTTTCTGCCTGTCAAAGGATGGATCTTTCTATCTCATAAAGTCGGCACTTCTTGTCAAATTTTCGAGAAACTCGAACAGTTTGTTTATCTCATCAATGACTTTAATCCTATTGATTTTGAAAAAAATCCAAGGAACAGTATGGGAAAAGTAGCCATTTGAAGTTGTAATTTTCCAATCTTGTTTATGTGCTAAAGTGTGCATTTCTTGTCAGATTTTTGTGAAACTTGTACAGTTTGTATATCTTCTCAGTAGCTTCAAGCCTATTGATTTTGAAAAAAGAAAATCCAATAAATGATATGGAAAAAGTAGCCATTCCAAGTTGAAAATTTCCAATTCTTGTTTACATGATAAAGTCTGCATTTGCTATCAGATTTTTGTGAAACTCACACAGTTGCATTGTCTAATAAACGGCTTGAATTCTACTGATTTTGAAAAAAAAAAAAAAAATCAAACAAACAATATTAAAAAAAAGTAGTCATTTTTCCATTTCTTGTTTTCTTGATTAGGTCAGCATATTTGGTTGGATTTTCATGAAACTTGCACAGTTGCTTTGTATCATAAACAGCTTGAACCCTATTGATTAAAAAAATATCTAACAATTAGTTTGGGAAAAGTAGCTACTCAAAGTTGAAAATTTCTAATTCTTGTTTAGGCAATGAAGTTCACAGTGTTGATCCAATTCTTTTGAAATTTGCAAAGTTCTATCAAGGGTTGAAAATCTAGCAAACTGTTCAGGAAAAGTAACCATTTTATGACTTAGTATCATTTTCTGATCAGCAAAGTCCACATGATTAGTCAAATTTCTTTGAAATTTACTAGGATTCTTTAATACAGGGAATGCAAGGAATAATGAAAGTTTGAAACTCTATTATTTGCCTGGATTCCGAACATTTAGATTTCAGAAATTTCACTTCAGTTTTTTCGCGGTTTGTTCAATTCACGATGCCTACATGTATGCTGTCTTAATGGGTGCAAACCCAGTTGCAAAAACACGCTATTGTGTTTTTGTGTTTTTGCATCATGAATTCACAATGTATACTAGCATAAAAGCAAACTACCTGCCAGTAGAGCAATTTCAGGCCTTCCAGGGCCTTCTAGTTCAGTAAAACCAGCGACTTGCGGTATTACATATTGCACTAAAACACGTTATCAGTTTTTCCAATGAAATCAATACCTTTAAATGGTATGATTACCATTTGTCTGTGTTTTGACTCTGGAATTGATTTTGCTGGTCTGCTAGTGTGCCTTTAAGTGCAAAGTACACAAACATGCTGTTTGAAGGTTTACGTTACACCAATTTACACTTCGTAGAGGTTTGCCGTGGCTGTACCAGGTGCATTGAATAGTAGATTTTCTTGTACCTTGGATACTTATGACGAGTTTTCATAATCTACATGCTATTGCGAAAGGATTCAAAACACGGGCTACAAATGGCCCAAAGCCATTACGAGTATTTTGAAGAAAATTTACATTGGATTGTGGAACAATAAAGTTCTATTCTAAGAATTAATTTCCAATTTAAATCACGTTTTTTAATACGTCTGACCTGCGGTTGCTGAATGTGTTTTAAAAGAATTCTAAAATTCGACTTTGAATTTTAACGAAGGTCTTTTTACCCACCACATATTTACGAAAGGGGGATTATTTTCTTGCTAAATACGTACCAACTGGTTGCTGTTCTCGTCCACTGTTAAAGAAAAAGAAAAGAAAACAACTTTTTATCAGTAATACAATTCGAAATGCTTCTTTGGAAGTAGCTTTCTTACTAATGCTTTAACTGCTCATTATTATCGAGCATGTGTAGTTTACATAACAACTCCATGTGGTAGTAGCACAACCTAATTAAGACTAATAAACTGAAGACAAATAGAAAAATAGAAAACAGTTGTATAGTACAAGATTTGCTCGGAAACTGTCTTTTTGTCACAAGTGTGACTTACGATAGCAGCAATTGTTTTAAAAAAGTTGCAAAGTTAGACTATGAATTTAATTTTTAAGTTGGAAAACACATTTACATAAAATAATCTTTCGACTGACCAAATGTTCATGAAATGGAAGATTCGGTGAAATATACATACAAAGCATAATCGCCGGGAGTTCCGACACGATTCCGGCCTGAAAAAAAAAAATCTATATTCAATAGCACAGTATGAACACATTTACCAGAAGTATCCGCCCCGCTTAGCAAATATTTACAACAAGCCATAGGTATACTGGTGTATCGACATTTCGTGCATCGAGAACAACTTAATGATAAAAATGTGTGTACTGGGAAACTTTACAAGTGCTTGAATTCGTATGCTAGCATCAAAGCAAACTCACTGCCAGTAGAGCAATTTCAGGCCCTCCAGGGCCTTCTAGTTCAGTAAAACCAGCGACTTGCTGTATTAGATATTGCACTGAAACACGTTATCAGTTTTTCCAAAGAAATCAATACCTTTAAATGGTATGATTACCATTTGTCTGCGTTTTTACTCTGGAATTGTTTTTGCAGGTCTGCTAGTGTGCCTTTAAGTGCAAAGTACACAAACATGCTGTTTGAAGGTTTACGTTACACCAATTAACACTTCGTAGAGGTTTGCCGTGGCTGTACTAAGGACATTCAATAGTAAATTTTCTTGTACCTTGGATACTTATGACGAGTTTTCATAATCTACATGCTATTGAGAAAGGATTCAAAACACGGGCTGCAAATGGCCCAAAGCCATTACGAGTATTTTAAAAAAAAATTACATTGGATTGTAGAACAATGAAGTTCTATTCTAAGAATTAATTTCCAAATTAAATCACGTTTTTAATACGTCTGACCTGCGGTTGCTGAATTTGTTTTAAAAGAATTCTAAAATTTGACTTTGAATTTTAACGAAGAAGGTCTTTTGACCCACCACATATTTACGAAGGGAGGATTTTTTTCTTGCTAGATACGTACCCACTGGTTGCTGTTCTCGTCCACTGTAAAAGAAAAGGAAAAGAAAACAACTATTTATCAGTAATACAATTCGAAATGCTTCATTGGAAGTAGCTTTCTTACTAATGCTTTAACTGCTCATTATTATCGAGCATGTGTAGTTTACATAACAACTCCATGTGGTAGTAGCACAACCTAATTAAGACTAATAAACTGAAGACAAATAGAAAAATAGAAAACCGTTGTATAGTACAAGATTTGCTCGAAAACTGTCTTTTTGTCACAAGTGTGACTTACGATAGCAGCAATTGTTTTAAAAAAATTGCAAAGTTAGACTATGAATGTTATTTTTAAGTTGGAAAACACATTTACATAAAATAATCTTTCGACTGACCAAATGTTCATGAAAGGAAGATTCGGTGAAATATACATACAAAGCATAATCGCCGGGAGTTCCGACACGATTCCGGTCTGAAAAAAAAAAGAAAAGACATCTATATTCAATAGCACAGTATGAACACATTTACCAGAAGTATCCGCCCCGATTAGCAAATATTTACAACAAGCCATAGGTATACTGGTGTATCGACATTTCGTGCATCGAGGACAACTAAATGATAAAAATGTGTGTACTGGGAAAGGTAATGACGCGAATCCATGATTTCAAGCAAACGATATGTGATTTCTTAACAAAGCAGCTTCAAAATCGTACTTGTCATCTTTTTGAAGAAGGAAAATTTGATCTGGCCTGCGGAATCAAGGAGTACAATTTCCAAAGTAAATTCCGAATACAAAGTAATCTTTTTTACAGGTTAAGCTAACATGTGCTTCAACTGGTGTAAAACATTGAAACATTACCAAATAGAATAATTCTGTACGATGAAAACACAAGTATGATTCAATGTAATAGCGGCAATATTTTAGAGATAAGGGTAAATGAACTGAAAGCAAGTCGAAAATTGTTGTTACAATGATTTCCCACTCTGTATTTGTGAACGAGAAAGACAACATCCACCTATGAACAAAACTGGAATTTTAAAAGTATTTGAATTGAAAAATCTAAGCAAGAAGACAATTTTTGCACTGTTGACATTTTCAATCAATTTTAAGTAAAAGCTGTAACAAAGAGACGAAGTTCAAATACTTGAAATGTTACAGCACATGATTTAATTGTTAAAACAAGATGAAAAATCATACTATTATATAATTCTAACATATAGCATATCTGAACCCACAGACATCTGTACATTTGATAATATACATGTAGCACTGATATTTTTTTAGAACTGTTTTCTCGGGGCTAGTCTTTTTATTGCTTTTAGATTTTTTCCAACTGAGAATAAAGAGTAACACGCTTGTAATCTTTATTCCTAAATATGAACATTTAATGTCTACGCAAGAGGGCCAAGTTGGCCTTGAATTTCTCACCTATGTCTTAATAACCTTTGAGAACACTAAACGATTATGCTTGGTTTTTGTGAAAAAATAAACATCGAGGGAAGCAAGGATATGTGCATGTGCCCCTGCAGTATAAGGCATTTGCAAGTGCTTGAATTTTGTGCAACTACTTCCTTAGATCGACAATCACAATTTTGTCATTTTGTTGTTGGGAAATCCCATTAAGATTATTTTAGTCTCATATATATTTTTTTGTATGTTTTTATGAGAAAATGTTTTTTCTTTCTTCATGAAGTTATTGTAAATATGCTTAAATGTTGGTAAATATGTTTATATGTTTAAAAATCAAACTAACACTCTATACTAACAGATTATGTAAGGTATGCTGGGGAATGACCAGTAACTTTAATCCTATTGATTTTGAAAAAAAAAAAAAATATACAACGAACAGTAAGGGAAAACTAGCCATTTCAAGTTGTAATTTTCCAATTCTTGTTTATGCGATAAAGTGTGCATTTCTTGTCAGATTTTCGTGAAAGTCGCACAGTTTGTATATCTCATTAGTAGCGTCAACCCGATTGATTTTGAAAAACAAAAGATCCAATAAATGATATGGGAAAAGTAACCATTTCAAGTTGAAAATTTCCAATTCTTGTTTACATGATAAAGTCTGTATTTGTAATCAGATTTTTTTAAAACTCACACAGTTGCTTTGTCCTATCAATAGCTTGAATCCTTTTGTTTTTTGAAAAAAAATCAAGCAAACAATATGGGAAAAGTAGCCATTTAAAATTTAAAATTTCCATTTCTTAATTTGTTGATTAGGTTAGATTTTTTATTTGATTTTCATGAAACTTGTACAGTTGCTTTGTATCATAAATAGTTTGAACCTTATTGATTTAAAAGAAAATATGTGTATATATAACAGTGAGTTTGGGAAAAGTAGCTATTCAAAGTTGAAAATTTCTAATTCTTGTTTAGGGACACATGTTCACAGTGTTGATCCAATTCTTTTGAAATTTGCAAAGTTTGATCAAGGGTTGAAAATCTAGCAAACTGTTCAGGAAAAGTAACCATTTTATGACTTAGTATCATTTTCTTATCAGCAAAGTCCACATGATTAGTCGAATTTCTTTGAAATTTACTAGGATTCTTTAATACAGGGAATGCAAGGAATAATGAAAGTTTGAAACTCTATTATTTGCCTGGATTCCGAACATTTAGATTTCAGAAATTTCACTTCAATTTTTTCGCGGTTTGTTCAATTCACGATGCCTACATGTATGCTGTCTTAATGGGTGCAAGCCCAGTTGCAAAAACACGCTTTTGTGTTTTTGTGTTTTTGCATCATGAATTCACAATGTATACTAGCATAAAAGCAAACTACCTGCCAGTAGAGCAATTTCAGGCCCTCCAGGGCCTTCTAGTTCAGTAAAACCAGCGACTTGCGGTATTACATATTGCACTGAAACACGTTATTAGTTTTTCCAATGAAATCAATACCTTTAAATGGTATGATTACCATAAGTCTGGGTTTTTACTCTGGAATTGTTTTTGCTGGTCTGCTAGTGTGCCTTTAAGTGCAAAGTACACAAACATGCTGTTTGAAGGTTTACGTTACACCAACTCACACTTCGTAGAGGTTTGCCGTGGCTGTACTAGGGGCATTCAATAGTAGATTTTCTTTACCTTGGATACTCATGACGAGTTTTCATAATCTACATGCTATTGAGAAAGGATTCAAAACACGGGCTGAAAATGGCCCAAAGCCATTGCGAGTATTTTGAAGAAAATTTACATTGGATTGTGGAACAATGATGTTCTTTTCTAAAAATTAATTTCCAAATTAAATCACGTTTTTTAATTTGTCTGACCTGCGGTTGCTGAATTTGTTTTAAAAGAATTCTAAAATTCGACTTTGAATTTTAACGAAGGTCTTTTGACCCACCACATATTTACGAAAGGGGGATTATTTTCTTGCTAAATACGTACCCACTGGTTGCTGTTCTCGTCCACTGTTAAAGAAAAAGAAAAGAAAACAACTATTTATCAGTAATACAATTCGAAATGCTTCTTTGGAAGTAGCTTTCTTACTAATGCTTTAACTGCTCATTATTATCGAGCATGTGTAGTTTACATAACAACTCCATGTGGTAGTAGCACAACCTAATTAAGACTAATAAACTGAAGACAAATAGAAAAATAGAAAACCGTTGTATAGTACAAGATTTGCTCGGAAACTGTCTTTTTGTCACAAGTGTGACTTACGATAGCAGCAATTGTTTTAAAAAAATTGCAAAGTTAGACATGAATTTAATTTTTAAGTTGGAAAACACATTTACATAAAATAAACTTTCGACTGACCAAATGTTCATGAAGTGGAAGATTCGGTGAAATATACATACAAAGCATAATCGCCGGGAGTTCCGACACGATTCCGGCCTGAAAAAAAAAAGACATCTATATTCAATAGCACAGTATGAACACATTTACCAGAAGTATCCGCCCCGCTTAGCAAATATTTACAACAAGCCATAGATATACTGGTGTATCGACATTTCGTGCATCGAGGACAACTAAGTGATAAAAATGTGTGTACTGGGAAAGGTAATGACGCGAATCCATGATTTCAAGCAAACGATATGTGATTTCTTAACAAAGCAGCTTCAAAATCGTACTTGTCATCTTTTTTAAGAATGAAAATTTGATCTGGCCTGCGGAATCAAGGAGTACTATTTCCAAAGTAAATTCCGAATACAAAGTAATCTTTTTTACAGGTTAAGCTAACATGTGCTTCAACTGGTGTAAAACATTGAAACATTACCAAATAGAATAATTCTGTACGATGAAAACACAAGTATGATTCAATGTAATAACGGCAATACTTTAGAGATAAGGGTAAATGAACTGAAAGCAAGTCGAAAATTGTTGTTACAATGATTTCCCACTCTGTATTTGTGAACGAGAAAGACAACATCCACCTATGAACAAAACTGGAATTTTAAAAGTATTTGAATTGAAAAATCTAAGCAAGAAGACAATTTTTGCACTGTTGACATTTTCAATCAATTTTAAGTAAAAGCTGTAACAAAGAGACGAAGTTCAAATACTTGAAATGTTACAGCACATGATTTAATTGTTAAAACAAGATGAAAAATCATACTATTATATAATTCTAACATATAGCATATCTGAACCCACAGACATCTGTACATTTGATAATATACATGTAGCACTGATATTTTTTTAGAACTGTTTTCTCGGGGCTAGTCTTTTTATTGCTTTTAGATTTTTTCCAACTGAGAATAAAGAGTAACATGCTTGTAATCTTTATTCCTAAATATGAACATTTAATGTCTACGCAAGAGGGCCAAGTTGGCCTTGAATTTCTCACCTATGTCTTAATTACCTTTGAGAACACTAAACGATTATGCTTGGTTTTTTTGAAAAAATAAACATCGAGGGAAGCAAGGATATGTGTATGTGCCCCTGCAGTATAAGGCATTTGCAAGTGCTTGAATTTTGTGCAACTACTTCCTTAGATCGACAATCACAATTTTGTCATTTTGTTGTTGGGAAATCCCATTAAGATTATTTTAGTCGGAGAATGTCTCATATATATTTTTTTGTATGTTTTTATGAGAAAATGTTTTTTCTTTCTTCATGAAGTTATTGTAAATATTCTTAAATGTTGGTAAATATGTTTATATGTTTAAAAATCAAACTAACACTCTATACTAACAGATTATGTAAGGTATGCAAGGGAATGACCAGTAACTTTAATCCTATTGATTTTGAAAAAAAAAATAAAAAATACAACGAACAGTAAGGGAAAACTAGCCATTTCAAGTTGTAATTTTCCAATTCTTGTTTATGCGATAAAGTGTGCATTTCTTGTCAGATTTTCGTGAAAGTCGCACAGTTTGTATATCTCATTAGTAGCGTCAACCCGATTGATTTTGAAAAACAAAAGATCCAATAAATGATATGGGAAAAGTAACCATTTCAAGTTGAAAATTTCCAATTCTTGTTTACATGATAAAGTCTGTATTTGTAATCAGATTTTTTTAAAACTCATACAGTTGCTTTGTCCTATCAATAGCTTGAATCCTTTTGTTTTTGAAAAAAAATCAAGCAAACAATATGGGAAAAGTAGCCATTTAAAATTTCCATTTCCTGTTTTGTTGATTAGGTTAGCATTTTTTATTTGATTTTCATGAAACTTGTACAGTTGCTTTGTATCATAAATAGTTTGAATCCTATTGATTTAAAAAAATATGTATATATATAACAATTAGTTTGGGAAAAGTAGCTATTCAAAGTTGAAAATTTCTAATTCTTGTTTAGGGACACATGTTCACAGTGTTGATCCAATTCTTTTGAAATTTGCAAAGTTTGATCAAGGGTTGAAAATCTAGCAAACTGTTCAGGAAAAGTAACCATTTTATGACTTAGTATCATTTTCTTATCAGCAAAGTCCACATGATTAGTCGAATTTCTTTGAAATTTACTAGGATTCTTTAATACAGGGAATGCAAGGAATAATGAAAGTTTGAAACTCTATTATTTGCCTGGATTCCGAACATTTAGATTTCAGAAATTTCACTTCAATTTTTTCGCGGTTTGTTCAATTCACGATGCCTACATGTATGCTGTCTTAATGGGTGCAAGCCCAGTTGCAAAAACACGCTTTTGTGTTTTTGTGTTTTTGCATCATGAATTCACAATGTATACTACCACAAAAGCAAACTACCTGCCAGTAGAGCAATTTCAGGCCCTCCAGGGCCTTCTAGTTCAGTAAAACCAGCGACTTGCGGTATTACATATTGCACTGAAACACGTTATCAGTTTTTCCAATGAAATCAATACCTTTAAATGGTATGATTACCATTAGTCTGAGTTTTTACTCTGGAATTGTTTTTGCTGGTCTGCTAGTGTGCCTTTAAGTGCAAAGTACACAAACATGCTGTTTGAAGGTTTACGTTACACCAACTCACACTTCGTAGAGGTTTGCCGTGGCTGTACTAGGGGCATTCAATAGTAGATTTTCTTTACCTTGGATACTCCTGACGAGTTTTCATAATCTACATGCTATTGAGAAAGGATTCGAAACACGGGCTGAAAATGGCCCAAAGCCATTGCGAGTATTTTGAAGAAAATTTACATTGGATTGTGGAACAATGATGTTCTTTTCTAAAAATTAATTTCCAAATTAAATCACGTTTTTTAATTTGTCTGACCTGCGGTTGCTGAATTTGTTTTAAAAGAATTCTAAAATTCGACTTTGAATTTTAACGAAGGTCTTTTGACCCACCACATATTTACGAAAGGGGGATTATGTTCTTGCTAAATACGTACCCACTGGTTGCTGTTCTCGTCCACTGTTAAAGAAAAAGAAAAGAAAACAACTATTTATCAGTAATACAATTCGAAATGCTTCTTTGGAAGTAGCTTTCTTACTAATGCTTTAACTGCTCATTGTTATCGAGCATGTGTAGTTTACATAACAACTCCATGTGGTAGTAGCACAACCTGATTAAGACTAATAAACTGAAGACAAATAGAAAAATAGAAAACCGTTGTATAGTACAAGATTTGCTCGGAAACTGTCTTTTTGTCACAAGTGTGACTTACGATAGCAGCAATTGTTTTAAAAAAAATGCAAAGTTAGACTATGAATTTCATTTTTAAGTTGGAAAACACATTTACATAAAATAAACTTTCGACTGACCAAATGTTCATGAAATGGAAGATTCGGTGAAATATACATACAAAGCATAATCGCCGGGAGTTCCGACACGATTCCGGCCTGAAAAAAAAAGACATCTATATTCAATAGCACAGAATCAACACATTTACCAGAAGTATCCGCCCCGCTTAGCAAATATTTACAACAAGCCATAGATATACTGGTGTATCGACATTTCGTGCATCGAGAACAACTTAATGATAAAAATGTGTGTACTGGGAAAATTTGCTAATGCTTGAATTCGTATGCGAGCATAAAAGCAAACTCCTTGCCAGTAGAGCAATTTCAGGCCCCCCAGGGCCTTCTAGTTCAGTAAAACCAGCGACTTGCTGTATTACATATTGCACTGAAACACGTTATCAGTTTTTCCAAAGAAATCAATACCTTTAAATGGTATGATTACCATTTGTCTGCATTTTGACTCTGGAATTGTTTTTGAAGGTCTGCTAGTGTGCCTTTAAGTGCAAAGTACACAAACATGCTGTTTGAAGGTTTACGTTACACCAATTAACACTTCGTAGAGGTTTGCCTTGGCTGTACTAGGGGCATTCAATAGTAGATTTTCTTGTACCTTGGATACTTATGACGAGTTTTCATAATCTACATGCTATTGAGAAAGGATTCAAAACACGGGCTGAAAATGGCCCAAAGCCATTACGAGTATTTTGAAGAAAATTTACATTGGATTGTGGAACAATGAAGTTCTATTCTAAGAATTAATTTCCAAATTAAATCACGTTTTTAATACGTCTGACCTGCGGTTGCTGAATTTGTTTTAAAAGAATTCTAGAATTTGACTTTGAATTTTAACGAAGAAGGTCTTTTGACCCACCACATATTTACGAAAGGAGGATTTTTTTCTTGCTAAATACCTACCCACTGGTTGCTGTTCTCGTCCACTGTAAAAGAAAAGGAAAAGAAAACAACTTTTTATCAGTAATACAATTCGAAATACTTCTTTGGAAGTAGCTTTCTTACTAATACTTTAACTGCTCATTATTATCGAGCATGTGTAGTTTACATAACAACTCCATGTGGTAGTAGCACAACCTAATTAAGACTAATAAACTGAAGACAAATAGAAAAATAGAAAACAGTTGTATAGTACAAGATTTGCTCGGAAACTGTCTTTTTGTCACAAGTGTGACTTACGATAGCAGCAATTGTTTTAAAAAAATTGCAAAGTTAGACTATGAATTTTATTTTTAAGTTGGAAAACACATTTACATAAAATAAACTTTCGACTGACCAAATGTTCATGAAATGGAAGATTCGGTGAAATATACATACAAAGCATAATCGCCGGGAGTTCCGACACGATTCCGGTCTGAAAAAAAAAAAGAAAAGACATCTATATTCAATAGCACAGTATGAACACATTTACCAGAAGTATCCGCCCCGCTTAGCAAATATTTACAACAAGCCATAGGTATACTGGTGTATCGACATTTCGTGCATCGAGGACAACTAAATGATAAAAATGTGTGTACTAGAAAAGGTAATGACGAGAATCCATGATTTCAAGCAAACGATATGTGATTTCTAAACAAAGCAGCTTCAAAATCGTACTTGTCATCTTTTTGAAGAATGAAAATTTGATCTGGCCTGCGGAATCAAGGAGTACTATTTCCAAAGTAAATTCCGAATACAAAGTAATCTTTTTTACAGGTTAAGCTAACATGTGCTTCAACTGATGTAAAACATTGAAACATTACCAAATAGAATAATTCTGTACGATGAAAACACAAGTATGATTCAATGTAATAGCGGCAATATTTTAGAGATAAGGGTAAATGAACTGAAAGCAAATCGAAAATTGTTGTTACAATGATTTCCCACTCTGTATTTGTGAACGAGAAAGACAACATCCACCTATGAACAAAACTGGAATTTTAAAAGTATTTGAATTGAAAAATCTAAGCAAGAAGACAATTTTTGCACTGTTGACATTTTCAATCAATTTTAAGTAAAAGCTGTAACAAAGAGACGAAGTTCAAATACTTGAAATGTTACAGCACATGATTTAATTGTTAAAACAAGATGAAAAATCATACGATTATATAATTCTAACATATAGCATATCTGAACCCACAGACATCTGTACATTTGATAATATACATGTAGCACTGATATTTTTTAGAACTGTTTTCTCGGGGCTAGTCTTTTTATTGCTTTTAGATTTTTTCCAACTGAGAATAAAGAGTAACACGCTTGTAATCTTTGATCCTAAATATGAACATTTAATGTCTACGTAAGAGGGCCAAGTTGGCCTTGAATTTCTCACCTATGTCTTAATTACCTTTGAGAACACTAAACGATTATGCTTGGTTTTTGTGAAAAAATAAACATCGAGGGAAGCAAGGATATGTGCATGTGCCCCTGCAGTATAAGGCATTTGCAAGTGCTTGAATTTTGTGCAACTACTTCCTTAGATCGACAATCACAATTTTGTCATTTTGTTGTTGGGAAATCCCATTAAGATTATTTTAGTCTCATACATATTTTTTTGTATGTTTTTATGAGAAAATGTTTTTTCTTTCTTCATGAAGTTATTGTAAATATGCTTAAATGTTGGTAAATATGTTTATATGTTTAAAAATCAAACTAACACTCTATACTAACAGATTATGTAAGGTATGCTGGGGAATGACCAGTAACTTTAATCCTATTGATTTTGAAAAAAAAAAAAAAAAAAATACAACGAACAGTAAGGGAAAACTAGCCATTTCAAGTTTTAAGTTTCCAGTTCTTGTTTATGCGATAAAGTGTGCATTTCTTGTCAGATTTTCGTGAAAGTCGCACAGTCTGTATATCTCATTAGTTGCGTCAACCCGATTGATTTTGAAAAACAAAAGATCCAATAAATGATATGGGAAAAGTAACCATTTCAAGTTGAAAATTTCCAATTCTTGTTTACATGATAAAGTCTGTATTTGTAATCAGATTTTTTTAAAACTCACACAGTTGCTTTGTCCTATCAATAGCTTTAATCCTTTTGTTTTTGAAAAAGAATCAAGCAAACAATATGGGAAAAGTAGCCATTTAAAATTTAAAATTTCCATTTCTTGTTTTGTTGATTAGGTTAGCATTTTTTATTTGATTTTCATGAAACTTGTACAGTTGCTTTGTATCATAAATAGTTTGAACCCTATTGGTTTAAAAAAAAATATGTATATATATATAACAATGAGTTTGGGAAAAGTAGCTATTCAAAGTTGAAAATTTCTAATTCTTGTTTAGGGACACATGTTCACAGTGTTTATCCAATTCTTTTGAAATTTGCAAAGTTTGATCAAGGGTTGAAAATCTAGCAAACTGTTCAGGAAAAGTAACCATTTTATGACTTAGTATCATTTTCTTATCAGCAAAGTCCACATGATTAGTCGAATTTCTTTGAAATTTACTAGGATTCTTTAATACAGGTAATGCAAAGAATAATGCAAGTTTGAAACACTATTATTTGCCTGGATTCCGAACATTTAGATTTCAGAAATTTCACTTCAATGTTTTCGCGGTTTGTTCAATTCACGATGCCTACATGTATGCTGTTTTAATGGGTGCAAGCCCAGTTGCAAAAACACGCTTTTGTGTTTTTGTGTTTTTGCATCATGAATTCACAATGTATACTAGCATAAAAGCAAACTACCTGCCAGTAGAGCAATTTCAGGCCTTCCAGGGCCTTCTAGTTCAGTAAAACCAGCGACTTGCGGTATTACATATTGCACTGAAACACGTTATCAGTTTTTCCAAAGAAATCAATACCTTTAAATGGTATGATTACCATTTGTCTGCATTTTTACTCTGGAATTGTTTTTGCTGGTCTGCTAGTGTGCCTTTAAGTGCAAAGTACACAAACATGCTGTTTGAAGGTTTACGTTACACCAACTCACACTTCGTAGAGGTTTGCCGTGGCTGTACTAGGGGCATTCAATAGTAGATTTTCTTTACCTTGGATACTCATGACGAGTTTTCATAATCTACATGCTATTGAGAATGGATTCAAAACACGGGCTGCAAATGGCCCAAAGCCATTGCGAGTATTTTGAAGAAAATTTACATTGGATTGTGGAACAATGAAGTTCTTTTCTAAAAATTAATTTCCAAATTAAATCACGTTTTTTAATTTGTCTGACCTGCGGTTGCTGAATTTGTTTTAAAAGAATTCTAAAATTCGACTTTGAATTTTAACGAAGGTCTTTTGACCCACCACATATTTACGAAAGGGGGATTATTTTCTTGCTAAATACGTACCCACTGGTTGCTGTTCTCGTCCACTGTAAAAGAAAAAGAAAAGAAAACAACTATTTATCAGTAATACAGTTCGAAATGCTTCTATGGAAGTAGCTTTCTTACTAATGCTTTAACTGCTCATTATTATCGAGCATGTGTAGTTTACATAACAACTCCATGTGGTAGTAGCACAACCTGATTAAGACTAATAAACTGAAGACAAATAGAAAAATAGAAAACGGTTATATAGTACAAGATTTGCTCGGAAACTGTCTTTTTGTCACAAGTGTGACTTACGATAGCAGGAATTGTTTTAAAAAAATTGCAAAGTTAGACTATGAATTTTATTTTTAAGTTGGAAAACACATTTACATAAAATAAACTTTTGACTGACCAAATGTTCATGAAATGGAAGATTCGGTGAAATATACATACAAAGCATAATCGCCGGGAGTTCCGACACGATTCTGGCCTGAAAAAAAAAAAGACATCTATATTCAGTAGCACAGTATGAACACATTTACCAGAAGTATCCGCCCCGCTTAGCAAATATTTACAACAAGCCATAGGTATACTGGTGTATCGACATTTCGTGCATCGAGAACAGCTTAATGATAAAAATGTGTGTACTGGGAAACTTTGCAAGTGCTTGAATTCGTATGCTAGCATAAAAGCAAACTCCCTGCCAGTAGAGCAATTTCAGGCCCTCCAGGGCCTTCTAGTTCAGTAAAACCAGCGACTTGCTGTATTACATATTGCACTGAAACACGTTATCAGTTTTTCCAATGATATCAATACCTTTAAATGGTATAATTACCATTTGTCTGCATTCTGACTCTGGAATTGTTTTTGCTGGTCTGCTAGTGTGCCTTTAAGTGCAAAGTTTGAAGGTTTACGTTACACCAATTAACACTTCGTAGAGGTTTGCCTTGGCTGTACTAGGGACATTCAATAGTAGATTTTCTTGTACCTTGGATACTTATGACGAGTTTTTATAATCTACATGCTATTGAGAAAGGATTCAAAACACGGGCTACAAATGGCCCAAAGCCATTACGAGTATTTTGAAAAAATTTTACATTGGATTGTGGAACAATGAAGTTCTATTCTAAGAATTAATTTCCAAATTAAATCACGTTTTTAATACGTCTGACCTGCGGTTGCTGAATTTATTTTAAAAGAATTCTAAAATTTGACTTTGAATTTTAACGAAGAAGGTCTTTTGACCCACCACATATTAACGAAAGGAGGATTTTTTTCTTGCTAAATACGTACCCACTGGTTGCTGTTCTCGTCCACTGTAAAAGAAAAGGAAAAGAAAACAACTTTTTATCAGTAATACAATTCGAAATGCTTCTTTGAAAGTAGCTTTCTTACTAATGCTTTAACTGCTCATTATTATCGAGCATGTGTAGTTTACATAACAACTCCATGTGGTAGTAGCACAACCTAATTAAGACTAATAAACTGAAGACAAATAGAAAAATAGAAAACAGTTGTATAGTACAAGATTTGCTCGGAAACTGTCTTTTTGTCACAAGTGTGACTTACGATAGCAGCAATTGTTTTAAAAAAATTGCAAAGTTAGACTATGAATTTTATTTTTAAGTTGGAAAACACATTTACATAAAATAAACTTTCGACTGACCAAATGTTCATGAAATGGAAGATTCGGTGAAATATACATACAAAGCATAATCGCCGGGAGTTCCGACACGATTCCGGTCTGAAAAAAAAAAAGAAAAGACATCTATATTCAATAGCACAGTATGAACACATTTACCAGAAGTATCCGCCCCGATTAGCAAATATTTAAAACAAGCCATAGGTATACTGGTGTATCGACATTTCGTGTATCGAGGACAACTAAATGATAAAAATGTGTGTACTAGAAAAGGTAATGACGAGAATCCATGATTTCAAGCAAACGATATGTGATTTCTAAACAAAGCAGCTTCAAAATCGTACTTGTCATCTTTTTGAAGAATGAAAATTTGATCTGGCCTGCGGAATCAAGGATTACTATTTCCAAATTAAATTCCGAATACAAAGTAATCTCTTTTACAGGTTAAGCTAACATGCGCTTCAACTGGTGTAAAACATTGAAACATTACCAAATAGAATAATTCTGTACAATGAAAACACAAGTATGATTCAATGTAATAGCGGCAATATTTTAGAGATAAGGGTAAATGAACTGAAAGCAAATCGAAAATTGTTGTTACAATGATTTCCCACTCTGTATTTGTGAACGAGAAAGACAACATCTCCCTATGAAGAAAACTGGAATTTTAAAAGTATTTGAATTGAATTGAAAAATCTAGGCTAGAAGACAATTTTTGCACTGTTGACATTTTCAATCAATTTTAAGGAAAAGCTGTAACAAAGAGACGAAGTTCAAATACTTGAAATGTTACAGCACATGATTTAATTGTTAAAACAAGACGAAAAATCATACGATTATATAATTCTAACATATAGCATATCTGAACCCACAGACATCTGTACATTTGATAATATACATGTAGCACTGATATTTTTTTAGAACTGTTTTCTCGGGGCTAGTCTTTTTATTGCTTTTAGATTTTTTCCAACTGAGAATAAAGAGTAACACGCTTGTAATGTTTATTCCTAAATATGAACATTTAATGTCTATGCAAGAGGGCCAAGTTGGCCTTGAATTTCTCACCTATGTCTTAATTACCTTTGAGAACACTAAACGATTATGCTTGGTTTTTGTGAAAAAATAAACATCGAGGGAAGCAAGGATATGTGCATGTGCCCCTGCAGTATAAGGCATTTGCAAGTGCTTGAATTTTGTGCAACTACTTCCTTAGATCGACAATCACAATTTTGTCATTTTGTTGTTGGGAAAGCAAATTAAGATTATTTTAGTCTCATATATATTTTTTTTGTATGTTTTTATGAGAAAATGTTTTTTCTTTCTTCATGAAGTTATTGTAAATATGCTTAAATGTTGGTAAATATGTTTATATGTTTAAAAATCAAACTAACACTCTATGCTAACAGATTATGTAAGGTATGCTGGGGAATGACCAGTAACTTTAATCCTATTGATTTTGAAAAAAAAAAAAAAAATACAACGAACAGTAAGGGAAAACTAGCCATTTCAAGTTGTAATTTTCCAATTCTTGTTTATGCGATAAAGTGTGCATTTCTTGTCAGATTTTCGTGAAAGTCGCACAGTTTGTGTATCTCATTAGTAGCATGAACCCGATTGATTTTGAAAAACAAAAGATCCAATAAATGATATGGGAAAAGTAACCATTTCAAGTTGAAAATTTCCAATTCTTGTTTACATGATAAAGTCTGTATTTGTAATCAGATTTTTTTAAAACTCATACAGTTGCTTTGTCCTATCAATAGCTTTAATCCTTTTGTTTTTGAAAAAAAATCAAGCAAACAATATGGGAAAAGTAGCCATTTAAAATTTAAAATTTCTATTTCTTGTTTTGTTGATTAGGTTAGCATTTTTTATTTGATTTTCATGAAACTTGTACAGTTGCTTTGTATCATAAATAGTTTGAACCCTATTGATTTAAAAAAAATATGTATATATATAACAATGAGTTTGGGAAAGGTAGCTATTCAAAGTTGAAAATTTCTAATTCTTGTTTAGGGACACATGTTCACAGTGTTGATCCAATTCTTTTGGAATTTGCAAAGTTTGATCAAGGGTTGAAAATCTAGCAAACTGTTCAGGAAAAGTAACCATTTTATGACTTAGTATCATTTTCTTATCAGCAAAGTCCACATGATTAGTCGAATTTCTTTGAAATTTACTAGGATTCTTTAATACAGGGAATGCAAGGAATAATGAAAGTTTGAAACACTATTATTTGCCTGGATTCCGAACATTTAGATTTCAGAAAATTCACTTCAATTTTTTCGCGGTTTGTTCAATTCACGATGCCTACATGTATGCTGTCTTAATGGGTGCAAGCCCAGTTGCAAAAACACGCTTTTGTGTTTTTGTGTTTTTGCATCATGAATTCACAATGGATACTAGCATAAAAGCAAGCTACCTGCCAGTAGAGCAATTTCAGGCCCTCCAGGGCCTTCTAGTTCAGTAAATCCAGCGACTTGCGGTATTACATATTGCACTGAAACACGTTATCAGCTTTTCCAATGAAATCAATACCTTTAAATGGTATGATTACCATTTGTCTGCGTTTTTACTCTGGAATTGTTTTTGCTGGTCTGCTAGGGTGCCTTTAAGTGCAAAGTACACAAACATGCTGTTTGAAGGTTTACGTTACACCAACTCACACTTCGTAGAGGTTTGCCGTGGCTGTACTAGGGGCATTCAATAGTAGATTTTCTTTACCTTGGATACTCATGACGAGTTTTCATAATCTACATGCTATTGAGAAAGGATTCAAAACACGGGCTGAAAATGGCCCAAAGCCATTGCGAGTATTTTGAAGAAAATTTACATTGGATTGTGGAACAATGATGTTCTTTTCTAAAAATTAATTTCCAAATTAAATCACGTTTTTTAATACGTCTGACCTGCGGTTGCTGAATTTGTTTTAAAAGAATTCTAAAATTCGACTTTGAATTTTAACGAAGGTCTTTTGACCCACCACATATTTACGAAAGGGGGATTATGTTCTTGCTAAATACGTACCCACTGGTTGCTGTTCTCGTCCACTGTTAAAGAAAAAGAAAAGAAAACAACTATTTATCAGTAATACAATTCGAAATGCTTCTTTGGAAGTAGCTTTCTTACTATTGCTTTAACTGCTCATTATTATCGAGCATGTGTAGTTTACATAACAACTCCATGTGGTAGTAGCACAACCTGATTAAGACTAATAAACTGAAGACAAATAGAAAAATAGAAAACGGTTGTATAGTACAAGATTTGCTCGGAAACTGTCTTTTTGTCACAAGTGTGACTTACGATAGCAGCAATTGTTTTAAAAAAAAATTGCAAAGTTAGACTATGAATTTTATTTTTAAGTTGGAAAACACATTTACATAAAATAAACTTTCGACTGACCAAATGTTCATGAAAGGAAGATTCGGTGAAATATACATACAAAGCATAATCGCCGGGAGTTCCGACACGATTCCGGTCTGGAAAAAAAAAAGAAAAGACATCTATATTCAATAGCACAGTATGAACACATTTGCCAGAAGTATCCGCCCCGATTAGCAAATATTTAAAACAAGCCATAGGTATACCGACATTTCGTGCATCGAGGACAACTAAATGATAAAAGCTGAAAATTTCTAATTCTTGTTTAGGGACACATGTTCACAGTGTTGATCTAATTCTTTTGAAATTTGCAAAGTTTGATCAAGGGTTGAAAATCTAGCAAACTGTTCAGGAAAAGTAACCACTTTATGACTTAGTATCATTTTCTGATCAGCAAAGTCCACATGATTAGTCAAATTTCTTTGAAATTTACTAGGATTCTTTAATACAGGGAATGCAAGGAATAATAAAAGTTTGAAACACTATTATTTGCCTGGATTCCGAACATTTAGATTTCAGAAAATTAACTTCAATTTTTTCGCGGTTTGTTCAATTCACGATGCCTACATGTATGCTGTCTTAATGGGTTCAAGCCCAGTTGCAAAAACACGCTTTTGTGTTTTTGTGTTTTTGCATCATGAATTCACAATGTATGCTAGCATAAAAGCAAACTACCTGCCAGCAGAGCAATTTCAGGCCCTCCAGGGCCTTCTAGTTCAGTTAAACCAGCGACTTGCTGTATTACATATTGCACTGAAACACGTTATCAGTTTTTCCAATAAAATCTATACCTTTAAATGGTATGATTACCATTTGTGTGCATTTTGACTCTTGAATTGTTTTTACTGGTCTGCTAGTGTGCCTTTAAGTGCAAAGTACACAAACATGCTGTTTGAAGGTTTACGTTACACCAATTTACACTTTGTAGAGGTTCGCCGTGGCTGTACTAGGGACATTCAATAGTAGATTTTCTTGAACCTTGGATATTCATGACGAGTTTTCATAATCTACATGCTATTGCGAAAGGATTCAAAACACGGGCTCCAAATGGCCCAAAGCCATTACGAGTATTTTGAAGAAAATTTACATTGGATTGTGGAACAATGAAGTTCTAATCTAAGAATTAATTTGCAAAACATTGAAACATTACCAAATAGAATAATTTTCTACGATGAAAACACAAGTAAGATTCAATGTAATAGCGGCAATATTTTAGAGATAAGGGTAAACGAACTGAAAGCAAATCGAAAATTGTTGTTACAATGATTTTCCCACTCTGTATTTGTGAACGAGAAAGACAACATCCACCTATGAAGAACACTGGAATTTTAAAAGTATTTAAATTGAAAAATCTAAGCAAGAAGACAATTTTTGTACTGTTGACATTTTCAATCAATTTTAAGAAAAAGCTGTAACAAAGAGACGAAGTTGAAATACTTGAAATGTTACAGCACATGATTTAATTGTTAAAACAAGATGAAAAATGATACGATTGTATAATTATAACATATAGCATATCTGAATCCACAGACAGACAGTACATTTGATAATATACATGTAGCAGTGATACTTTTTTGGAATGTTTTCTCGGGGCTTGTCTTTTTATTGCTTCTAGATTTTTTCCAACTGAGAATAAAGAGGAGCACGCTTGTAATCTTTTTTCCTAAATATGAACATTTAATGTCTTTGCAAGAGGGTCAGGTTGGCCTTGAATTTCTCGCCTGTCTTAATTACCTTTGAGAACACTAAACGATTATGCTTGTTTTTTTTTGTGAAAAAATAAACATCGAGGGAAGCAAGAATATGTGCAAGTGCCCTGCAGTATAAGGCATTTGCAAGTGCTTGAAATTTGTGCAACCACTTCCTTAGATCGACAATCACAATTTTGTCATTTTGTTGTTGGGAAATCCCATTAAGATTATTTTAGTCGTCATGCCTTAGTATTTACTAATGGAGCACTGTAGTTCGTAATGTAATCCCTTATGTTAGTAACGCTGTCGTTTATGTAACAAATTTTTACAAATAGAATACTACATTTCTAGTCTAACGGGTCAATTTTCATATTTCATGTAAAAAATTATTCGATTCATTGTTTAAATGTTGAAATTTGTTTCCAGGACGGTAGTAAACATTGTGGGAAAAGGAGAAAATGCTGCTATCAGCATTTTCGCCTTTTCCTTCAATGTTTTCAAAAGCTTTCTATCTCAGGGTCGTAAAACCAGGGATTGTTTGGTAGAGGGTTAAAACGCTGTAATCATGCCGTGTGTGACTCTTGTAGATCGCAGTTGAAAGGCTGGTTTACTGATTGAGGAGGTTTCAAAAAGATGTTTTTAGTTTATATTTTTGTGTTCGTTGACTAGTCTTTGTTTTTTTTAAGTCTTTCAATCAGAAAACCTACCACTTTAAATAAATAAACGATAAATAAATAAATGAGAAAAAAAAAAAAAAAAAAAATGCATATTGAGTGGCTGTGATTAGGGACAAACACCGGATTCGGGTCCTGTTAAGATACCTTTCTTTTCACTAGTTGAATAACATACTTTTCTTTACCATTTTCTACAGTTTTTGGATCGTTTTTATGCCTCCATTTCTATGACAAGGGCTGAAAACTGTTACTTTAAAGGACTTTGTTTCGAAGGACTATGGTTAAGTAGAGTGTTTTGGTTCAATTGTTACAATTTAAGCTGAAGAATATAGTTGGTTTTAAGGCATGGGATTACACAAAGGAACATGGCTCCGAAAAGTTAGGACAAGGAATGTCTCTCCTCGAAAAAAAAAGCCTATTTCGCCCCTGCATCTGTGGCGGAAATAATGTATACCACCTTTGAGGTAATATGCAACGACAGTCTTTCTCCCCCCGACGATTTTTAAGCCATGTAAAATTCCAACATGGTGACTGAAAAATTGAAATTTGTTCTGGGAAGGGTAGAAAACACTGTGGGAAAAGGAGAAAATGCTGGTTACCAGCATTTTCTCCTTTTCCCACAATGTTTTTTAAAGGCTTCTTTCTCAGAGGTGTCAAAAGTAGGGATTGTGTGGTAATGGGTTAAGCCTAAATTTCTCTTGATATAAATATCGCAAGGGTTTTCTTTGGATCTATTTAACTCATCGCATTTCGTTTTTTTTTTAGATATTTCTGCAGTGTAAGAGACCTTTTACGTCTATTGAAAACTATTCTAAGAAAAATTAGGCTTAAAACCTGTTTTGGACAACTTTGTATGAATATTTTAGATGATATTTCAATTGTAAAGGTTTACTGTAGGACCAAAATATAGAGATCAAGAACTACAGAATTGAAATTCTCGGTCAACTTCATATTATCAAACCTTCTTTGTTGTGCTCTCGGAAAATGCATAACAGACGGTTGCATAACAGGTTTTGTTGACAATCCGTGAATTGTACCTGGAAGAGGGGGTTAATAGAAGCCATAAATCATTGAACACAGAATAGAAAAAGTACGGCTCCTCTAATTTTGATAGCCTTCAAAGTTTAGTCAGGCCAAGGGACAGGTCGTTTTCGTCGCTCTTTTCCCCCATTGACTTGTTTGCACGATCTTGTTCGCCCGAAAAAAGGCTGCTTTATGGTATTACTGTACACTTGAGAAGTTCAAACTTACTCGAGAGAATGGGTTTAAAATTGAAATGAATCCTTTAATTTTTCATATAAACAGCATCTTAAACGTTTGGTTTTACGTTTGCGACCTCTCTGATACGAAATTTCTATTTCAAAGATGTTTTGGGGTGAATCAACTGTAGTCCTAAACGCTGAATGATGAAACTCCATGTAAAGTATGGACAGGTGCACTGGCCCTAAGACAGGGTTGGCATGGGTCATATATCTATATCTATGAGAGAATTATGAATTCTATTGCAGTGACATTTGAAAACCCTCAAAATTAGTTTTGGCAAAGCCAGGGTTCGAACTCAAACCCCCACAATATCAAGACCTAGCTTGTCTTTTCAATCATTAGATATTTATTTCAAAATGAATCATGAAAACTTTGCCTTTTTTATTTTAAGATTTTTATGTAAATAGATGATGCCTCATCAAAAGTCGATCAAATATTTGATGAAAGGTCTTATGTGGTTTTGTATCAACAAAAGAATAAAAAAAAATTACTTTATTTCATTAATTGGTCTATACACCATTCGTAGTAAACCCTAGAGTCAACAACCTGTATAAGACCTCTGTTGAAAGGCAGTTACTGATCAAAACCAATTTTCACAAAATACATGATAAAAGATCTTACTTTTACTGTCTGTTGTCAGCTTTTTCATACACTATGAAGTGGGCAACGTGCGTGTACCTCTGCACATTATGATGATAAAGTGTTTGCGAAGAGAGACCATGTAATGCTTACCTTGCCTATCCATCATCGCGAAAAGTTGGTCAAAGTTGTGCTTTTGGACACAGTCCTGCTTTCTATCGTCCAAGAACTTATAGATAGATTTCGATGCGTCAGCAGGGATACGGAAAGTCTGTAGGAATTCATCGAGACTAAGGCATCCATCATCTAATGCGGAAAAAAAGTAAACGTAAGTAATTGAAGCGTCGTGTAAATTTATGCTTGGTTATGCGATCAGTGTAGATCAAGATTAGACTACACAAATAAGCTGCATGATCTTTGATCTGCATTGTCTGCGTTCTGAACAAAAAATATGTTATAAAACAGAAAGTTCTTGGCTTAGGAACAAGGGGGTAGACGCAGGTAGACTCCCACCTTTGCGATAATTTGTATCAGGGATAGGGGGGCAAAAGCTTCTTTCTCTTTCCCCCCCCCCCACCCCCCCGATATTTGATCCTCTAGACTCTTCAAAACTAAAAGTGTCTGCAGGTGGGAATCTGCACGAAATCGGTACAAATAAGCTGAATTTATTTTACAAGGAAAATAACAGCTTTAAAGTCCATTTATAACGCCTTTATGCTCCACAAAATCAACAAAAAACTTGTGCTTATTCAGACAATACATACAAGTTTTATCCTGTATCAGTGTTAAAGGTGGGTTTTTAGGTTTTTCGCATCGCACCAAATTAAAAAAAAAATATATATCACTTAAATTTATATTAAAAAACAATACAAATCATCATTAATTAAGAATCATAATATATATATATATATATATTTTTTTTTTTTGGGGGGGGTATTCCCTTAAAAGGCTACCTAGCCTCTTATGCTATTTTTAGATTTCGCGCCAAAAATTAAAAAAAAAAAAGCATTTTGGGAATGTAAAGTGACTGGCACGTGACTAATAACACTTAAGTTCCATAACATAACAAACATGTAATTATTTTCCATAATGTCTTCTTCAGACGCTATGTTTGAAGCTTCGTCTGTGTATTTCCACAATGTAAATGAGAAAGTTGCTCATGTAAAAATAGACCGTGTTTCCCGTCAGTGTCGACCTGGGCTGTAGTTAATCTCTAATTTCTCTAGTTGTCATGATGGTTTTCGACTACTGGGATTGAATGAATGACAATTATAAGGCTTTGGGAGTATAAATATTATTTGTTTTTGTATTTTTGTAAAATTTGTGGCCCAAAATCTGAAGGGCCACCTTTAAAAGGGACACTCGTATATTTTTCAGAAATGATGTAGACTTACTAGAATGACCATTTTCTTTCCATGGTGCATGTCAATACAATATAGGTTTTGGCTTTTAAAGATGTCTGGCTTTTTGAAGGTTTCATTATCGCACTTGCTCTTTAAGATGTAGATTACATTGCAACAAGTGTCCACAGTGAATTTGCGTCATGCACAGAATATTGTACTTAGTAAATTTTCTTTATTACTAAAATATATATGAGTGTATCTCTCAAAACTGATATCCTCTAAACTAAACTGAAATTTGTTGACAGTCGTTCCTGGTTAAACTTATGGGCCGGTTGCATAACACATGTTTAAAGAGAATCTTGATTTAAAACTCAAATTTTACGCTATTCCATTGCATAAACATGGTTTACTGATTCCCGGACTAACAGTTAAACCTATAGGTTTTCTTTATTAAAGTTTAGCCTAAATTCAAGCTTAATTTGTCTCCGGAATATGAGAAATCTAAACCTGCATACAGATAGGTTTTAGCTCCAGTTTTAGGTAAAATCGCAAGTCATTTCACTTTAGAAAGAGAAGATAGCAAGCAATATTCTATTTTGAAGCGGGATAGCATGTGCAAGGTGATTTAGACAATTTGCCTCAGGATGAGTCATAAATCTGACGAAAAAATATTTGGGTATAATATGGTTACAAGAGGACATTTCAAATATGAGAGTCCGTGATATGTCTGAAATAATGTTGAATACGGCCAAAAAAAAAACCAACAATCAATCAATCAAACCATAAAGATCAATCACGTATATCAGGAGCTTACCCCAGAACACCGCTTTTTTCCCCCATTTTAACTGGTGTTAACCTTTGGAAACGTGGGATAAAGAGACAGAGACATTGCTCTTAACAAGGAAATTTCCAATTTTCCAGCAAAGCTCCCTTTCACCCCCCCCCCCACCCCCACCCACCCGGCCTTTTAAAACACGTCTATAAACATCGTGCCGAAATAGGGAACAAATGATTTTTTGACAATGGACGGATGTAAGTCTGATGTGGTGAGGATAACTTGCCATATCTATCTCACCAAATAGTTCTACATTCGAAAAAGACACTATCCTACCAGCATCTCTGATGTACTACGGGTAAATAAGATGAACAATGACCGAAATTATCATTAACGATGTGCATTGCTGACCTTTATCTTTCCATTTGGCTGGACAATATAGACAACTATCATCATACACATCTCAGTCCATACCATCTTCTGCTTTAGCAACTTGTTTTTTGAAAGATTCAGAAAAAAAATGAAACTACCAGGGTCCGTATTCACCAACCACTCTTAAGAACATTCTTTGTGTTGTTCTTCAAGATTTTCTGGCAGGGAAAGTAACAGAACTTCTGACTGGCTAAACCAAATGGATTAGCCAATCAGAAGGTCTGTTACTTTCACATTAACAAAATTCTGAAGAATAAGACTAAGAATGTTCTTGAGAATGGTTGGTGAATACGGACACACAGGATAAAGAGAATAAATGAACTCTTCCTATCTTCCTCAGAATAGGACTTTATAAATCAAACGTTATAAATACCTTTCAAAAGCAGATTAAAAGTCTCCCAGCATTCTCATTTACGATCAAAATGAGGCATGCCCAGTATTCAACAACTATGCAATCTAATCTTAATCTAAGCCTCACACAAATTCAGCCGATGTATTGCAGCGCCATAAAAGGCTTTGATGGTTGATTATTTTGGACAAAGACCTTCTTAACAGTATACAATATAAACCCTGTTTTTATGGCTTCCTAGAAGACGGATTTGAAAGCATTATGGAAAGAGGAAAAATGGTCGTACCAAGCATATTATCAAACAATGTTTTCAAGTCTTCCAGAGAAAAAAAGAAATGCATCATTTGATCCAAAGTAATTTTGACATTTGCAAATGATTTCAATTCGAAAGAGATTAGAATGTCATTGTCTGCTAAAGAGTTATTCTCATTTTCATACGCAAGAGGGCCAAGATGGTCCCTCACTCGTTATTTTCGCATACCTTTCCGTTTTTCGGCAAATATTTCCCCATGTTAACCACAATCTGATGAAATCAACTCTATTTAAATGTAGACTGGTTTTACTGTACTAGTGCACTGGATTATAGGCGTCGGGTAAACGAAATCTATTAACTGGAAGGTATGTGCGTTTTGTAAGTATTTTTTTCATTGTTTCACGCCTCCTAAACCTGTTTGTCTTATGCATGCCAAAGGATATAGAGGATATTTGTTTTTTTCGGTGTAAGATCGAAATTTATTTCATCGAGTGGACACCATCGGTAATATTTTCACTCGTGGCGCAGCCACTCGTGAAAATATTACCGATGGTGTCCACTCGATGAAATAAATTTCGATCTTTCACCGAAAAAAAAACAAATATTCTATTTATTTTATGCTTTTAACCCTTTCTGGGAGGAGCTTTATCAAAATTCAGTACAATTCTTTTCCCTCATTCCCCGTGGCGTACCCCTCCCGCATAGCAACGTGACGTCAAGCGCGAGAAATGTAAGGTATATGACGTCATATTTCCCATCTGGTTGTTAGGCACGCGCAATTTACCTAGGCAACAAGAACGTGAAAATCGGTATTTTCACTGGTGGTACCAGTGTAAGATCGAAAAATATTTTCACTGCTATTTCTCGATATCCCACCGGAAAGCATGAAATAAAATGCTATATTTTACCATTTAATCTTGGCCAGGATTCTATATCAGTTGGCGTATGAGAAGGAAAGGATAATGTCGATGCGTTTGATATTTATTATAGACAAGTTCTTTTATGAATACAGGACTGGAAAGCATCATTATGCAGATTCAGTTTAAATGATTATTTCTCTGAAAAAATCTAAATGAAGTACTCTACGCAAATACTTTTTAGTGTTATTGCGTATACCGACTCTCTCGTAACAGCAGAATTTAAAGGTAGGTACTTAGAAATTTCACATCACACCAAATCAAAAAATATATATATATCACTGAAATTTATAGGAAAAAACAATACAAATCATCAATAAATAAGAATCATAAAATTACCAAAAACATTGTTTTTTGATGGTATTCCCTTAAAAGGCTACGTAGCCTCTTAAGCTATTTTTAGATTTCGCGCCAAAAACAAAAAAATGCACTGTGGGAATGTTAAATGACTGGCACGTGACTAATGACGCTTAAATTCCATTACATAACAAATATGTAATTTTTTTTTCATAAAATCTTCTTCGAACGCTATGTTTGAGGCTTTGTCTGTGTTTTTCCAGTATGTAAATGAGCGAGGTGGTAATGTAAAAATAGAACGTGTTTCCCGTCGACGTCGACCTTGGCCGTAGTAAATTTCTAATTTCTCGTGTTGTCGGATGGTTTTCGACTACTGGGGTTTTATGAATGACGATTATAAGGCTTTGGGAGTATAAGGATGATATTTTTGTATTTTTGTAAAATTTTCGTCCCAAATTCTGAAGGGCCACCTTTAAAGGACGCTATTTAGATTGTTCGCATCTCACCAAATTAAAAAATATATGTATCACTGAAATTTTACATGGAAAAAAAAAAAGGCAATGCAAATCATCAATAATTAAGAATCATAAAATTACAAAGAAAAACATTTTGATGGTGTTCCCTTAAAAGACTACGTAGCCTCTTTAGGTATTATTAGAGTTCGCGCCAGAAAAAAAAAGAATTGTGCGAATGTCAAATGACTGGCACGTGACTAATGACACTTAAATTCCATAACATAACAAACGTAATTATTTTCCATGATGTCTTCTTCGAACGCAATGTTTGAAGCTTCCACTGTGTATTTCCGGTATGTAAATGAGCGAACTTGCTGATATAAAAATAGACCGTGTTTCCCGTCGGTGTCGACCTGGGCCGTAGTAAATCTCCAATTTCTCTTGTTGTTGGATTGTTTTCGACTACAGGGGTTTATGGATGAAAATTAAAAGGCTTTGGGAGTATAGGGGTGATTTTTTTTGTTGCATTTTTAGCTCATCTGACACAACGTGCTCAAGGGGAGCTTTTAGGATCACCCGGTGTCCGTCGTGCGTCGTTCGTCGTCCGTCGTGCGTCGTCAACAATTCTTTAAACATCAACACCTCCTAAACCGCTTGGCCAATTTGGACCAAACTGTTCCTTGGGAGGTCCTCTTTAAGAATTGTTCACAGAATTTGATTCAGTCAAAAACTCTGGTTGCCATGGCAACCAAATGGAATTTTTTAGCAAATTCGTTAAAAATCTTCTCCTCTGAAACCGCTGGTCAGATTTTGAAATAATTTCATAGATATGTTCCTTGGGTGACCCTTTTCAAAAAAAGTTCGTGAAATTTTGATCCGTCAAAAAATGTGGCTCTGGTGAATGGGGGCTACTTGCACTATACAGAAATGAAGGAATTCTTTAAAAAATATTCTTCTCTGAAACGGCTGGTCAGATTTTGATATAATTTCACAGAGTTGTTCCTGGGGTGACCCTTTTCAAAAAGTGTTCGCGAAATTTTGATTGGTCAAGAAACATGTCTCTGGTGAATGGGGGCTACTTGCATTATAGGGAAATGAAGAAATTCTTGAAAAATCTTCTCTGAAACGGCTGGTCAGATTTTGAAATAATTTCACAGAGTTGTTCCTGGGGTGACCCTTTTCAAATAGGGTTCGCAAAACTTTGATTGATCAAGAAACATGGCTCTGGTGAATGGGGGCTACTTGCACTATAGGGAAATGAGGAGATTCTTAAAAATTCTTCTTCTCTGAAACGGCTGGACAGATTTTGAAATTATTTCACAGAGATGATCCTTGGGTGACATTTGTCAAAAAGTCTTCAGGAAATTTTGATCCGTCAAGAATCTGGTGCATGGAGGGGGGGGGGGGTTTATTTGCTCTACATGGAAATGGAGAAATTCTTGAAAATTCTTCTTCTCTGAAACCCCTAGTCAGATTTTATAATAATTTGACAGAGATGTTCCTTGGGTGACCCTTTTCAAAAACTGTGCATATAATTTTGATCCGTCAAGAAACATGGCTCTTGTGAATGGGGGCTACTTGCTCTTATACAGAAATGAAGAATTCTTGAAAATTCTTCTTTTTGTAACTGATGGTCAGATTTCGAAAGACTTTTACAGGTGACCATTTGAAAATTGCTTGGCAAAATTATACATTTGGTTCCAATGTTTCAATACCTGAAAAAAAAAAGGCTATGGTCATCTCAAAAATTCAGGTGAGCGATCCAGGGCCATCTTGGCCTCTTGTTGTAAAGTTTTCGTCCCAAAATCTGAAGGGCCACCTTTAAGACAACTTTGTCCTTTTTAACAATTTGGAGACATCGTTGAGGGTGAATGAGGACTGGTGTGAAGCATATTTTGCATATGATTCATTTGAATATCTTGAATACCTAAACTGAAAAAAGGGATCGAAAACCTTATGAGCAAGTCCTTAACCTTTACCAAACAGTCCCTGATTTTTACGAAGCCTTTTGAAAATATTGTGGGAAAGGGAGAAAATGCTGGTAACCAGCATTTTCTCCGTTTCTCACATTTTTTCTTGCCTGCTGTAAAAAAAAAAAAAATCAATTTTTGAGTTATGTTTATTTTGTCGTCTAAAAGTGCTTTCAATTTGGACTAGTGTAAAATTTTGTGGTTTTGTGGAGAGTTAAAAAATGTTCAACTTGGTCCCTCGTTAGATGCTTGAAACTTGGCCTTCGGCTTGGAATCCAAAACCTATCCCAGGACACGGCAAAATTTAAGTCTTTTTCTTCCAATGTCAACTTGAATGCTTTTGTGTACAACGTAAAACAAGATCCGAACGCGCTTATCATACAGTCTGATCTTTGATCTAAACCTTATGCTACCTGGTCCTTGGCCTATCTAAGACCAAAGTCCACTTCTAATCCGCAAATAACTACTTTTAGGCCTCGAGAAAAGTAAAATCAATTCAGTAAAAGAGTTAATGAAAGAGAAAATAATACTTGGTGCGTGCAAAAAGTAAGTAAGTCAGCGTAACATGATATGCTCTTCTTGAGAAATGTAACTTTTAATTATAATAATGTACACGAGCTTTCGGCTGTACAACCGCCTTCTTCTAGTGTGATCCTTTGATACAATGCCTGCAGTAATCAATTTACTGCAGGCATTGTATCACAGGATCACACTAGAAGAAGGCGGTTGTACCGCCGAAAGCTCGTGTACATTATTATAAGTCAGCGTAATTAGTAAAAACTCTTACTGTTGGCGTCTCCGACCATCAGAGACTTTTTCCATTCTGCCTCTGTCACCTGAAGGTCATTGTTTAAGTCCAGGGCTTTGAAGATATCCTCTATCAGTTTTGGCCATTCAGAAAGGGGAGGCAGTTTGGCATCAACTGCGGTGCTATGGTAAAAAGGTAAAGGTAAGTTCACAAGATAGTTCTTAACTCATTACCAAACGACATAATTTTAGGCTTGTCCAAATCAAAAGCATTTGCAGACGACAAAATAAAAGTGACTGAAAATTTGAAATTTGTTTTGTGAAGGGTAGAAATCATTGTTGGAAAAGGAAAAAAATGCTGGTTACCATCATTTTCTCCTTTTCCCACAATGTTTTCTAAAGGCTTCTTTCTCAAGGGCGTCAAAAGTAGGGATTGTGTGGTAATGGGTTAACCAAGCACTGTCGAGTTCTTAGCGACCCTCAGGAAGAAAGAGGAAGTCATGTTAACCAGCACTTTCTCTGTCTTTGTTAACAATGTTTTCAATATTTACAAAGGCAAATCCTCTCTTTTATCTTCATTTGATTCGTCGTCTCCAATTCTTATGATATGGATTTGTCTAAACGTGCCCAAAGAGTTAACCCTTACCAAACGACAATGTTTTGGAATTGTCCGAATTGAAAGTTATAGCAGACAACAAATTTAATATCACTCAAAAATTGAAGTTTCATTTGGGTGGAGCAGAAAACATTGTGGGTAAAAGAGAAAATGCTAGTAACCAGCATTTTCTCCTTTTCCCACAATATTTTCAAAAGGGTTCTTTCTTAGGGTCGTGAAAACCAGGGATTGTTTGATAAAGAGTTAAGTTATTGTCACCGAAAAAAAGTTTGAGAAAATAAGATAACAAATATAATAATAAATAAAAATGATCTTATACTTAGGGAATAGGGAGCTCATTATATCTCTGTGATGCATTGCACCATGTAGGTCATCATAAATCAAGGATTCTTACATGACACGAGAATTCGACTATAAACACAGTGCAAAGAAAGGTAAAATCTGCGACAATCCATGAAGAGTGACGTCATTCTATATCGAGTGACGTCATCCAGTGAGTGGGTTATCCAATGGAACATAATCCACATCCGCATATTTACTCCAAGTTTGAAATTGCTTTCCTTTCATTAAGAATTGGCCATTTTAGAATCGAAATAATCTTCTTTCTATCGTGGTTTAACTTTCAATAAACCACGTTGTGAGTTATGAGGCGCAATTAATGATTATTGAACTGTGGTTTATTGAACGATATACCACGATAAGAAGAAGATTATTTCTTAATTCTAACATGAAACGCGAATTCGGCTCTATAAACACAGTTCAAAGAAAGTTTGGTAAAATTTGCTACAATCCATGCGGAGTGACGTCATTCTATATCGAGTGACGTCATTCAATAAGTGGGTTATTCAATGGAACACAATCTTCATCCGCGTTTTTACTCCTATCGTGGTTTATCGTTCAATAAACCACGTTGTGAGTAATGAGGCGCAATGAATAAACCACTCGGGCTATCGCCCTCGTAGATTATTTGTTTTGCCTCATAACTCACAACTGTGGTTTATTGAACAATAAACCACGATAGGAAAAATATTATTTGTTAATTCAATAAAATCTATTTTTGTAACCACCTTAAAAAAAAGCATGGATATAAAAGCGGCGTTCTGTGACCTTAACGCATCTTTCTTAACTCATTACCAAACGACAAAATTCTAGGTTTGTCCAAATCAAAAGCATTTGCAGACGACAAAATAAAAGTCACTGAAAATTTGAAATTTGTTTTGTGAAGGATAAAAAAACATTGTAGGAAAACGAGAAAATGCTGGTTACCAGCATTTTCTCCTTTTCCCACAATGTTTTCAGAAGGCTCCTTTCTCATGGTCGTCAAATGTAGGGATTGTTTGGTAATAAGGTAAAGTAGAATAACAAGCAAGTCCATGTATAATACGGAACTATTTTGTCTAAAAAACTGACCGAATAAATATGGAATACTGTGTTATAGTAAATTTCATTGTGCTTGCATTTATAAACAAAACTGATGTTGACAAGACCGATATCGAGCGAGATATCAACATTTTCTTATGCAGCTAGAAGCAAATACGAACACAACATCACATTGCTTTTATTATATATCTACAACTTTCAAAGATTATAAATCAAATAAATAGTTTACAGGTGATAACTTACTTTTTATAAACGTCGAATGAATACAATAGCGTAATATTCAAGTGATGGAACAACTTTACAAAAAAAACCGGTGAACATGGGGCAAAAATTCTAATTGGTTGATAAATAAGGATAAATAAGGATTTAGGCAAAAATAATATTTTTGCACATTTCTAACGGATCAGCATTCCGTTTATGTCTATCTTGAAATTATTTTTGATACTCTTGTAAGTTTTCTGAAAAGGGAAGTAATTATTATCTCTTTTTGAATTGAGAATATAGGTTTTTTTTAAGACTTTTATTAGCCACGTCAACTGGTATGATGGGAGTCGTGGCCATCTCACATCATACCTTACAATTCAATGTTAGTAGGTTTCTAAATGATTTGTTAGTACTCTTAAACAAAGGATGTTTCATATGCCTAACAAAAATTGTATTTTTTGTAAAGTTGTTCCATCACTTGAATGTGGCCTTATTAAGAGAGAGAGAGAGAGAGAGAGAGAGAGAGAGAATCAGAAATCAGGGTAGAAAAACATGAAATAGATGTAAGTATGTGTGTGAGTGGGTAAGTGGATATGTGAATATGGAGTAAAGAAACTAGAATCTTTCAGAAATTCGTTAATATTTACTACCTGTACACTATACTGGCAATAGGAGACTTTGATAAACATGTTCTACAATTGTCATGTGACATTTGTCAATTTCATGTGTGTCTGTGCATTTATGAATATTCAAGGTAAAGTTTAAAGTATTTTTAAAGCCGATCATTGAGGGTATTTTTTGTTTATTCCTACGGTGATAAATATATTTCTTAAGTTCTAAGGTCTCCCTTTCCAACAATGTTTTCAAAAGATTTTTCTTTTAGGGTCGTTAAAGCACGGGATTGTGCGGAAAGAGATTGAATGAAGTAAATCCAGAGGCACACGTATGTACTATCTATTAAACGATTTCGTGATAACTGAAACAAATTTGCTGAGACATTTTAGTTTTATTTCAGAGTGAGTTGACATTAAAAGTTTGAAATCTTTGTCAGTACATGTATTTGCCAAATACAACTGTCTTGCATTTTGAAAATATGGACATTCTAGAACATAGTGTTTTTCAGAGCCAATTTTTTCAAGATTACATAGATTGCTTGTCCTATCATTTAGAGGGGTCCCGTCGTATCTGCCGATCTCTATTGGAAGATGGTGATTTGTAGTTCGGAATTTAAGGAGAGGTAAGTATTCCTCTTTATTTAAAGATTTCAGGTAATATTCGAATTCATGTTTTTCTTTGAAGTTGGACTAATTTTTGTTTTTATTACTTGATTGAAGTTGTGCATGCCACTGTTGCTGAAATTGGTCAATTAATGTTTGCTTTATTATTTTATGTATTTGATTGTGGTTAATTTGGAATTGGTTTTGCCATAAGTCTGCTCTTCCAACTTTATAAAAGATTTTGTTTGACCACTTAAAATTACTGTCGCTTTGATTCAACGTATATTTATGGATTTTTAGAGATATTTTGTCTTCTTTACCAGAGACGAGACGATTTCAGAAAGCGATCATGCGACTTTCTATGATTACAGAAATTGGATATCTACCGAGCTCACCATAGAGAAAGGACATAGGTGTTGACTTTCTGGAATTCTGGAATTTGTAAAAAAATATTATGTACTCGTTCGATGATTTCGAGGTTTTCGTAACCAAAAATTTCTGATCCATAGGTAAGGATGGGTAGCTTCAATGCTAAGTCTAGTGGGAGGTCGGAATGGTTTATTTTGACATAAAGAAAATGCATGGCTTTATTCGCTTGTTCTACGGTGTGTTTTCTTGCGTTAAGGAAAGAACCGTTACATGAGAATGTTAGCCCGAGATAGTGATATTTATCGGTTATTTCCAAAGGTTGATTTCCGATTTTAAAATTGTAGTTTCCATGGGTTCTCGCTCCGAAAACTAGTACTTTTGTTTTTTTGGATATTGATTTTTAGATGCCAGTTTTTACAATAGTCATTGAAAATATTTAAACTCTTTTGGAAATCGGTTTGATCAGTTGATAAAATTACGGTGTCATCTGCGTAGAGCAAGATGAGAAGTTTAAGCCATATCGTTAAGTCGTTTTGATCAATTAGCTCTATGCCAGTTGCACCTTTAGCAACCATGTTTGTTTGTAGATCATTTAGGAATAACGAGAATAATAATGGTGATAAATTCTCTCCCTGTCTTACACCAATTTCAGACATAAAAGTAGATGATAAATAGCCGTTATGTTTTATACATGATTTGATATTTTGATACATGTTAAAAATGACTGTGAAGAATTTTCCATTTATGTTATAGGTCATCATTTTATGCCACATCCCTGATCTCCACACACTGTCAAAAGCCTGTGAGAAATCAATAAATGCGGTAAATAATTTCATCTTTCTTTTTTTTCAATAATTCGAATAGAGAGTGGAGGGTGAAAAGATGATCTGCGCAAAAGTATTCTTTACGAAAACCAGCTTGATTTTGTTCTGTTATATCATTTTCCTCTAAAAAGATAGTCAGTCTGTGGTTCAGTACAGAAGTGAATAATTTGCCCATGCAGCTAAGAATAGTGATCGGGCGATAATTTGAAGGGTCCTTCGGGTCTCCTTTATTTTTGAAAATGGGAAATATTACGCCCTCTAGCCAACTCTTGGGTACAAGTCCTGTGTTAGTCTTGTGTTAAGTACACAATTAAAAAACTCACAGTAGAAAGGTAACAGTAATTGTTTGTAGATTTAATATATTCGTTTATAATATTATCAAAGGGGCTAGGGGCCTTTGAATTTTTCAGGTTCATTATACATTTATTTATTTCATATTCGGTTATTTCTGAATTAAGGCAATCATTTTGATTGTACGTCGTTTTGCAAATCAGAGAATCTATCATCTTGTACATTGTTTTCATTTAGAGATTTAAAGTATTCGAAAAATTCATCCAGGGACGGCGACTCATTTACTTTATGCCTTGGATTCAGGTTATTTAGATATTTCCAGTATTGTTTAGGATTTTTTGAACTAATTTCACGTAATTTTCTAGAGTTTTCGTTTTTTGTATTTTTTTCGTTTATACTGTTTGCTTGCTAAGTTTAGGGTGTGTTTAGTTTGATTATCTTTCGTTTTGTTATAATTGGACTTAGCAAGATGGTAGCTTCTCCTTGCACGTAAACATTGCGGTCCAAACCAAAGTTTATTTTCGTGTTGATTTTTTATAGTTGGGTAAATACAGTGGTTATGCGGAAATGATTTATTTGCTGCAGTTTCGAAAATAGATTGCAATTCAATAGAAATGAAATCGACTGTAGCTTATGATTGTGGATAGGTATTAAGCTGTTCACATAAATTTGAGAGTTTATTCTGATCGATATTATTTAGTAAACATATGAAAGAAATAACAACTAACAAAAGGATTATGACATCCTTTTAAAGCATCCTTTTTAATCAAAATGTGATGTTTTAAAAAGAAAGTTTTAACTGATGTTGTAATGCTATAGAAATTTTAAAAAATCACTTTGTTTCTAGTCATTGTTTTTATGTCCAAGCAATTTTTAAAACTTCCATTTGCATTTAACAGATCCTTTACTTATCTTATACCACAATCGTATAATATTTTATTATAAATGTGCTTAGAATCTACCAAAATATTGCTATTAAAAAACAGAGGCATGCTAACTACATCCAGCAGTTTTGTAAAACTACATTTCGAGATAAATACCATAAAAGATTTTAAAACATCGATCCAGAAATCATTTCTTATGCTGGTAATAATTTTTTCAGAGTACATCATTCCAAAATTAAATAGTTTGTGTGTGTCAATTACATTATTAATGAATTTATGACAACTTTCACCACAAGCAACTAGTTTTCTTATCCATTTAATTTTCATACTTTTATTATAGTTATTGACATCAATCATGTTTAGACCTCTTTCCATGTAATTTTTTGTGAAGACAGTTTGTTTAATTTTAGCAGTACTGTCCCATACAAATTCGTAAAGTGTATTGTTCAGTTGTTTCATAAATTCATTCGTTGGTGATGGTAAACTAATAAATAGATGTGTGAGTAAAGGTAATAAAAGACTTTTGACTACAGTTATTCTTCCATTTGGTGTTAGTTTTCTATAAAATATAGTGATATAGAGAATATAGTGTTTTTAGAATTATGAAAGTTAATTCAAAGAAGGAAAAAATGGAAAAAAATGAATCCGTGAAAGTAGTTCGATAATACTCATTTTTAATTATAGCTAGATTTGCAGGATGATATTTTTGTCGAAATAGCTGTTTTCCATTACACAAGTCTTACCTTAATAGACACTAACTGACTTAGTGTTTAATCTTCGACCTGTAGTACGATGGTCAGTGAAATTCTTTTGTGGTACGGTTAAGGTAGTGGACTCGTAATAGTCAGGTGCAGCATAGCATAAAAATTTCTTGACAATTGATAAAGACAGATTTATACAGACATAATACTTTTGCACATTTTAACCGACTAGAAATTCCTTTGGTGTCTTTCTTGAAATTATTTGTTGATACTTTTAGTTTCCAGAAAAGGAAGGTAATTATCATATTCCTTTGTAATGAGAATATGGTAGTTTTAGATTCATAAATGATAATTCTGGGAAGTACAAGAAGGAAAAAGTGGCTCGATGAAAGTAGTACAATAATACTCTTTTTTAATCTTAGCAAATTTTGTCGGATAATATTATAGCGGAAATAGCTGTTTTCTATTACGGGTCCACTACGTTAATGACTGACTTCAGTACAACAGCCAATGATATCCTTTTTAGGTGGAGCCTTCATTTGACCTCGTGACGAAACAATTAACGCCATGAAATTTCATTTTCCCGCTTGTTGTAATGTCACGTGTGTGCCATTTCTTATTCATGTTATAAAGTAGGCCTCAACGTTGATAGAAGCTGATTTCAATTTTAAGCGTGTCCTTTTTCGACTTTTTGGGAGAGAAATTCGATTATCAATCCTTTACACACATAATGGAAATTAATACCCAGGATCTAATGAAGGGACCATGTGTCAATCAAAGCACTGAAAGTACTAACAGACTAGCGAATTTGAAAAAAGTGGGTGTATATATATTAAAGATAAAACTTGGTCGGTTTATACAAGATTGAAGAAAAGAATCAATTGCAGATCCGCCTGCTCATTCCGGTTATTAAGTTCTGTCCGAATCTAGTTCAATCCATTGATTTTACCCAACGCTCTTTACGAGTAATTTGGCAAAATAAGAAAAATATATAAATACTTTGTTAACATTCAGTTGACAACAAGTTATTTCGTTGACAGGATATCCCCCATAAAAAACTTTTTTAATAGAAACATACCAGAGGTTCCGCGATTTGGATGTACACGTGACCTTTTTGTTGTTGGTCCATAAAAACTACGTTCAGACCCCTTTTTTCATAACATGGAATTTCAATATATGAAAACAGATAATGCTTGTTTCACTGTAATTTCCAGATAACCAACCGGAAAGCATGAAATAAGTTGCAGTAAATTTCCTTGTGCTTGCAAATACTTTCAATTTGGAGTACATTTCTGTTTTATTTTTTTTTGTATACATTTTACCCTCGGGCTGCGACTCACAGACGATTTGCGGCTAGTGTAAATCAAGATCAGACTGCAGGTTCTGTGCAGTCTGATCTTGATCTACACTGTCCCATATAGAGATATTTTTTCTCCCCAAAATAAGTTTGAGCCAATATCATTCGTGTTTCTTCAATCGGCTTTATAGTTTCATTTAACCCTTTACCTATGCCAATTTGAGACTCATCCATTTTAGCAGCAAATAAAGATATGATGTCAAAAATATGGACTAATGACGATACAAATATCTGATTGAGTAGAAATTAGAAAACATTGTGGAAAAAGGAGAAATTGCTTGCTACGAGCAATTTCTCCTTTTCCCACATTTTTTTTTAGAAGTTGTCTATCGTTGGTACGTCAAAATGAGTATCTATGGAGTTAAGGGTTAATTTATTTAACAGGATAAGTGTTAGGGCATTACCATGCGACAAAATTTTCGGCTGGTCCAAATTGAAAGCATTTGCAGACGACACAATAAATGTGGTGAAAGAAGTGAAGTTTGTTTTACGAAGGGAAGAAAACATTGTGGGAAAAGGAGAAAATGCTGGGTGTTAAAAGTCGGCATTGTGTGGTAAAGGTTACGGCATTGCCATCCTAACGCTTCTAGTGCAACATGAAATAAAAATTTTCACTCGTTGATAAATAAGGATTTATACTGGTACAATTTGCATATTTCTAACCGACCAGAAGGTCTTTTGATCTCTATCTTGAAATTTTTTGTTGATACTTTTTGTTAGTTTCTTGAAAAGGGGGTAATTATTATTTTTCTTTGTAATGAGAATACACTGGTGTTGGATTTATGAATGATAATTTTAAGAAGAAAAAGAAAAAAAAAAATAGAAAGAGTGACTCGGTGAAAGTATTACAATTATACTCGTTTGAATTTTAGCAAACTTTATAGGATAATATGGAGTGCAACTTGCGAAAAGGTGCATTCGGACATTTGCGTAAAGTGTCGTCTCGGATTAGCCTGCGCAGTCTGCGCGTGCTAATCCGAGACGGCACTTTACGACTACATTAGATATTGTCCTGCAGTAGACTTTTGCGAAACAGAAAATCACATTAGAACGGTAAGTATCATTTCGGATTAGCCTGTGCGGACAGCCCAGGCTGATCCGAGACGACACTTTACGCAGATGTCCGAATGTCCCTTTTCGCGTGTTGCACACCATATTGTAGTGGAATCAGCTGTTTTCCAGTAGGATGGTAATGGGTACGAATACAGGAAAAGAGACAGGCTTACCTGTATAGAAAAAGGACGCAGACAAAACCCAATGCAGTTGAGACTTTCATGGTTATATTCTGCAGAGGAAAAATATAATAGAATTAGAAATAGATGAAATGAATTATAAAATTAATAAATAAATACTGCAAAAAACAATAATAATATCCATATTTTGTCAAATTAGAATTATAAGGTAAATTTTTAAGTAATGAAATATTAAAATATAGAAGCCAAAATCTTTTTAACAAAATCTTGTTTTTACATCGACTGAAGCGTGGAAAAATATTATGATGATGATTGTGACAATGAAAAAAAAAAAAGAATAAATGAAATTATATTGATTTTGAAATGGAAAATGAATAGACAGGCAGACAGAGGCAGACGGAGAGACCGCACACCCATCCTAAAAGATCTATTAAAAAATACATGAATGGATTATAATGAAATCGTCGATTTACTTCGAGCTGAAGTTACGAGGTTTTTGAAGTAAACCGACGATATACCTGTATATTAACCCTTTCCGAAACGACAAAGTTTTGGACAAGACCAAATTGAAAGCATTTGCAGACGACAATTCAACTCTTGCTGAAAAGATGATTTCTGTCTATGACAGGGTAGAAAACATTGTGGGAAAAGGAGAAAATGCTGGTTACCAGCATTTTCTCCTTTTCTCACAATGTTTTCAAAAGGCTACTATTCCAGACCCGTAAAAACCAGGGATTGTTTGGGAAAGGGTTAAAAAAAAGAAAAACGTGTGTTTACCTCGTATTGGTTGTGTACCTTCAACGCGACTGCCTACTGAATCTTCCATATAGATCTTTATACTGAATAGCTATGACGAAAACTGATCATGTGACATGTTTGTCGATCACGTGACATGTTTATTTGCATACAGAAGATAAAATCACAGCATCTTAAATCTTTAGCTTCCAGAGGCGAAACGTATAGCTTGTTGTGGATATGTAGATCAAGATTGTGCTGCAGCACAGAAGGTTCAGTCGGATCTCAATCTACACAGTCCTCTGTCTAATGTTTTACTATTTAACAAATCCTCTTTGAAGACAGCGGACACCACAGTGTAGACCCCTAAAATTCAAGTTTTTTTCAGATGGTAGCTAGAAAATTAACCCAGTCTCACACAATCCTGAGATTAAACCGACTGAACAATGGGAGATTTTGAAAATATTGTAGGAAAAACGAGACAATGCTGATGACCAGCCTTTTATCATTTTCCAGATTTTTTTTTTCTTTTACATCTTTCTAATCAGACTTAATTTGTCTTTTGCATTTACAAGCTTTTACTCTGGACGAATTTTATTTGGCTTGTAACATGCAGAACGGAGCATTCGGGACATTTGTTCAAAATGCATGTCCTCTCGGATCAGCCTCGTTCTTTGCTAATCCGAAACGACACTTTCCGTTTTATGTATTTCTGTTTTTTTGCAAGTCTACAGTAGCACAAAATCCAATCTAGTCGTAAAGTGCCGTCTCGGATTAGCCTACGCGGAGTGCGCAGGCTGATCCGAGACGACACTTTACGCAAATTTCCAAATGTCTCTTTTCGCGTGTTGCAGACTATTATGTCTTTCGGTGAAGAATTTTAAAAAAAAATCTACCCTTCACCACGAGACCCCAAGTTTTAACGATGCTTCATTTCCCACCATGTTTTCTACCTTATCCAAGACAAATCTGAGCATTTGGCCACATTGTTTGTCGTCTGCAAATGCGTTCAAGTTAAACCATTTTAACTCTTTCGGCATCAAATATATATAAACTCGGTCCTTTTCAATACATGGAAAAAAATCCACCGAGAGCCATATGAATTTTTGTCTCATGGGCCTGACCAAACAAGCCGACGTAAGCGAACGGAATAGATCCAAGTTCAGACTGGGCGTTCTGTGCAGTCTGATCTAGATCTATGCCGTCCGAAAGAGTTTCTGTTTTCGCCTATGCCGCCGAAAGGTAGGCGAATAACTTTGTCGTCGCACTTCAAGGGTAACAACCTACGTCACAGGAAGTGATATCGGACCTGCGCATTTTCGTAACTTATGTCCGCCATATTGAAAAGTAAGTACGATATGAAGATAGAATGAGGCTAGCTTGGGTGGATACAAACGGACTACAAAGACTCTCATGTATTTATCAAAGACATTAGATGAATACATTTAATATTCTGATGTTTTAGACCGGAAGCAGATGTCTATATGCACAAACACTTTGATCAAATACCAAAAAGTGATTAGGGTTTAATAGTTGGTCGAAGTCTATTCCATTATTATAAGTAGTTAACAAAAGCTTTGACAAAAAAACAAAGTCCCTAGGCATTGTACGCTTTGGAGGCCTAAAGACTTTTTCAGATCATTTAAACACGGCGGGGAATCACGTGACACAACAACAACAACAATGACCGTTATTTGAAAAAATTCCCCGACTTCAGGTAAGAAAATCTTCAATAATTCCGTTAATACATGACCGATTGGAATTTGGTTTGAAGCAGAGAAGGCGGAAGGACTCCGGGGATTTGCTTGATGTGTTAGATTTTTTAAACAACACCTGATAAAAAAGTTATTGACGAGCAAACAAATTTTTTACCCTGGATAATTTGTTTGCTCGTCAATAACTTTTTTATCACCAAATTAAAAAAAATATATTCATCCTGAAATTTATAAAAAATAAATACAAATCGTTAATAATTCAGAATCGTAAAATTACAAAAAATGGTGTTCCCTTAAAAGGCTACGTAGCATCTTAAGATATTTTTAGATTTCGCGCCAGAAATAAAAAAAAAAAAAGCATTGTGACTAATGACGCTTGAATTCCATAACATAACAAACATGTAATTATTTTCCATAATGTCTTTTTCGGACATTATGTTTGAAGCTTCGTCTGTGTATTTCCGGTATGTAAATGAGCGAGTTGCTCATGTAAAAATGGAAGGTGTTTCTTGTCGATGTCGACCTGGGCCCTAGTTAATCTCTAATTTCTCTTGCAGTCAGATGGTTTTCGATAATTGGGATTTTATAGACAAAAATTAAAAGGCTTTGGGAGTAAAAGGATGATTTTTTGTATTTTTGTAAAATTTTCGTTTCAAAATCTGAAGGGCCACCTTTAAATTTAGACCAGTCAACAGTTTTGTCGTTTTGAAAAAAATTATTAACCCTTTACCAAACATTTTAGGCTTGTCCAAATCAAAAGCATCTGCAGACAACAAAATAAAAGTGACTGAAAATTTGGAATTTGCTTTGTGAAGAGTAGAAAACATTGTGGGAAAAGGAGAAAATGCTGGTTACCGGCATTTTCTCCTTTTCTCACAATGTTTTCTAACGGCTTTTTTTCTCAGGGTCGTCAAAAGTAGGAATTGTGTGGTAATGGGTTAACTGACTGCCCTCTTCAGTTTGTTTCATGCTAGAAAGAGCACTGGTTGCATATGACATACTGGGATTGAAAATGAGACTTAACCTTTAACTCCCTTAGGATTAACTCTTTACCAGGCCACAAAATTTTGAACACGACCGGACTAAAAGTTTTGGTATATGGAGTGCAACACAGGAAAAGATGCATTCGGACATTTGCGTAAAGTGTCGTCCCGGATTAGCCTGCGCAGTCCGCGCAGGCTAATCCGAGACGGCACTTTACGACTACATTAGATTTTGTGCTACAGTAGACATGTGCAAAACAGAAAATGACATAAAAACAGAAAGTGTCGTCTTAGATTAGCCTGTGCGGGCTGCTCAGATTTATCCGAGATGACACTTTACGCAGATGTCCGAATGCCCCTTTTCGCGTGTTGCAGGCCATATAACAAACTAAATACAGCTCAAATGAAGACATCTGTCTTTGATATTGTAAAAACATTGTACGAAAAGGGAAAAAAATGCTGGTCACGAAAAGCCTTCTTCTTCCTTAGGGTCGTAAACACCCGGAATTACCTGTTAACCCTTTACCAAACAATCCCTGGTTTTTACGACCCATAGATATATAGAAGCCTTTGGAAAACATTGTGGGAAAAGGAGACAATGCTGGTAACCAGCATTATCTCCTTTTCCTACAATGTTTTCTGCCCTGCTGGAAACAAGTTTCAATTATTGAGTTACGTCAATTTTGTCGTCTGCAAGTGCTTTTAATTTGGACATTTGAAATTTTGATGTTTGAGAAAGCGTTAAAGAGTTGATAAAAATAAGCAAACCACTACAGGGCGTAAACAGCTGTCCTAGTCTAGTCGTATGGAACCCTAAGAAGCTGGTATCTCAGACAGCTATAGCAGAGATCAGAGTCCTTTGAGTTCAGGTTGATACGGGCTATTTTTGGAACTACCTACAATTAAAAAACACGTGACAGCGAGGAATTGCGTCTGAACGATATGTTCAATGTCCAGATGGAGGTTAAGTAGCCAGACAGCAAGACAGGTAGTCTCAACAATGAGAAGCTACTTTTTTTTCCATATTTGGACATTTATTTGTGCACCGTACCGTCTCAAATCCATCGTAAATTTTCCATTTGCAAAGATAGAGCGCTGTACATACTGACTTTCAGTTTCGTCGGATTAATCTGTATCGCAGCGACGTGTAATTAATGTTTGGAAATAAAAATGTTCAAAGACAGATTATTCAACCTTTCATTAACTCATTACCACACGAGAAAATTTTGGACTGGTCCAAATTGAAAGCAATTGCAGACGAAAAAATAAAGGTGACTGAAACATAGAAATTTGTTCTGGAAAGGGTAGAAAACACTGTTGGAAAAGGAGAAAATGCTGGTTACCAGCATTTTCTCCTTTTCCCACAGTGTTTTCAAAAGGCGTCTTTCTCAGGGGTGTCAAAAGTAGGGATTGAGTGGTAATGGGTTAAGTAAAGAGTTTCTAGAAGTTGTTTATAACATGTAAACCTCTGGATAAAAACACATGTAACAAATTTATTGTACGTGGCGGCCATTTTGTTTGTTTTCAGGAACGTCAACAACTCGAGTTACGGATGTAATGGGCTCTTTTTTTATGTTCAGCATTTAAATTGAAAATATTTGTATTTTAAACAGGCAACAAGAATGTTCAAATTTTAGTTTTGTTGTCTATATGAGAAATTATGAGAGTTTAAACTCGCGCACAAAATTTGTGCGGAGCTTTCAAAGGATTGTTTGATAAAGGGTTAAGCAAGTAGAGCTATTTCCACAATAATCTTGTCCTGCAAAATTTGCAAAAAGGGAAAGGTATGCGAAAATAACGAGTGCCGTAAGGCACGAGTTATTTTCGCGGACCTTTCCCTTTTGAGGCAAATATTTCCCCATATTAACCACAAGCTGATGAAATAAATTACATATTATATTTCATCTGATTATTTTGTCTAAGAATATATATATATATATATTCATTTAATGTCACTTTTAAAACTAGTGATCTCAAGTCAGTTAACCAGATTTTCGGCAGAAGGAAAATATTCAGTGTGACGGGGAAATAATTCCACCCAGCTTAAATAACGTCATTTCTTTACCCATAAAATTTCTAAAAATATACACATGAAATAAATATAATATAAATGAGTATTATTGAACTACTGAAATCTAGCCCTTTCTTTTTTCTTTTACCCTTCCTATAATTATCATTTATAAATCTACAACCACTGTATTCTCATTACAAAGGGAAATAGTAATTACCTTCCTTTTCAGGAAACTAACAAAAGTTTCAACATATAATTTTAAGATAGACATTACAGGAATTTCTGTTCAGTAAAAAATGTGCAAAAGTGTTTTATCAGTATATTTCCTTATTTATCAACTAGCAAGAAACTTTATTCCACGTTACACTAGAAGCGTTAGGGGACTATTATCTTATAACCGATTTCAGCATACTTACATTAAAACCGATTTCAGTATACTTACATAACCATATAAACATACATAAAAGAATTTCTTGAAAAAAAAAATGGTTCCTTTTTACTAATGAAGATAAGGTGAAACAAGATTGAATAAAAGTACAATTAAATTGTCTTGGAAAATTCTGAGAGAAAATAAAGCTCTTGTAAATATACAAACAATGGCTTTCCCCATATATCGTCGGTTTACTTCGAAAACGTCGTAACTACAGCTTGTTACAAGATGTAGTTACGTGGTTTTAGAATTAAACTGGCGATATATATTTGTCATGTTTTAGTGATACCGAATTGGGAAAATTGAATTTAGGAACTTCGGTATCTTGATTGGAAGCTAGGGACACAATAATTTGAATTTTATAAATCAGAAGATGGTGGCACATGAAACATGTTTTGCAGAGCAAAGCATAAACCAACGTCACCCTTCGAGGGCATGCCATTACAGCAGGTATTTTGCATTGCAGGTGTTTATCTAAAGAAAATTGATTAATGACTATTACCGTCATAAAACTCAGGACGATCTCGACTGTATCAAACAGGGTGAAATTCACATACGCCTTGCATCCCTTCGGCTAAAATGAACCTCTTTACAGCTCATACAATAGGATAGGACTTCACTTACGGTGAATTTATGAATAGCAGTATGAAATCGAAATCGTTCTTGATACATTTTCATTCACAAACAGTCTTTTCACACACATTTTCAAATATGATTAATCAATTTTGGTCACATGTTTCCATAGCAGATTGGCATATGTAACTGAATTTACTTTAGTTGTTGTTGTCGTTGATTAAACAAGGTCGCCGCCATGTTTTAGGTCATGGATGAAAATAAATTGGTTCCAGTTTTACACGTACAAATACAAGTATACACTTTGCCCTATAATATTAGGAAACTCATCTAGGTCGAGAGTAGATTAGTATGGTGACACTCATAATACAGCCGAGACCAAATAGAACAAGTTTGCTTCTTTAAAAAAAGATGTGTTTTCTTTTTGTTTTCCTTGTTATTCGTCTCTGGTTTACGGCCCACGATGAGGAAGTGTTATGAGCTGGTCTGGTCAAGTGCTGGACGAAAAGCGACGATATGAATTGCGTTGAAATCCGTGACCGATCTGCGCATACTCAAAACTATCGGCGACTAATCACCGCAAGTGCGTAGATAGTTCACCGCATCTTCGCCGATTAGTCGCCAACAGTTCGGCATAAGGTTGCAAAGAGTAGTATTCGGCGAAAACAAACGTAGACAATTCGCCGATCAGTCGGCAACTAATCTGCAATGGAGTTGAGACCGTATGGCGACTTCTCTGCGACCAGATAATCGCCGATAGTTTTTTCTTTTGCATGTTCAAAATATTAGGTGGATAAACTTAGTCCTGCAACCTTTCGTTGACACCATTGCAGCCTCTCGGAGACCTGTGAAACTTTAGTGTGATTGTCTTTTCTTTTTTCAGTCGCAATGAAGTCGCATCGGTGTCGCAAGTTCTGTGTAAGCGGGGCTTTTAGTCAGGGCTGTAAGATAAAAATCTTGCTAAGATTTATAGTATTTTATTTTCTAGTCTTCGAAATGGGTCTAATTTAAATTTTTGGCGCTGAAAAAGTTAACTCATTACCAAACGACAATATTCTAGGCTTGTCCAAATCGAAAGCATTTGCAGACGGCAAAACGAAAGTGACTGAAAATTTGAAATTTGTTTTGTGAGGGGTAGAAAACATTGTGGGAAAAGGACAAAATGTTGGTTACCAGCATTTTGTCCTTTTCCCACAATGTTTTTTAAAGATTTCTTCCTCAGGGTCGTCAAAACTAGTGGTTGTGTGGTAATGCGATAAGACAGTACCATGGTTTCTTATATAAGAAGCTAGATTAAAAACTTTTAGGCTTGGCCAAATGACTGATTTTTTGGACTATTTATGTAATGTGGCAAATTTCGGTCAAGATCTAACAGCATGCATTTATTCATTCTTTTTAGTGACCCTTCAAATTGCACTGTAAGTCAGAAATTGTATAACTCTTGCTTGTGACGAAGTATCAAGATAAAATATTAAGAAGCTCTTAAGAGTTCTTCAACCTTCCCCCCCCCCCCCCCCACACACACACACACACAAGTACACATAAATTACAAATTTCGGTCAGTTTCTGAGAGCCATCTTACAGTGACAACTCTTTACCATTTTGACCAATTCAAATTCAAAGCTTTTTCAGATAACAGTATGATTATGGTCAAAGTAATGGAATTTTTTAAAAGGCGACAAAACATAGTGGGAAAAGGAGAAATGCTTGGTAACCAGTGTTCTTTCCTTTTCGCACTTTGTTTCCAAAAGCCTTTTCATTAGGTTCGTTAAAACTACGGACTGTTTGGTAAGGGTAAATCTGTTTTAGGACTTCACCAGACTGCAGTCAAGGCTTGATTGGCATTGTTGTCAGATGCAACTGTTACTACCCGTGGTGCTGTACAGATTTGAGGATTTGAAACTTTATATAAGTGCCTCTCTCACACTTTATCAGATGATCAAAAATTAAGGGGGGTTGCCGTGTAAGATATCTCTCAATAATCATATCGGGCAGCAGCACTCAAGACAACAGCGGCAGACTGAAGTCACAGCTTGATCAACCGTCTCTACAGATGCAGCTGTTAACTCTTTACCCCACGACAAAATTTTCGACTGGTCCAAATTGAAAGCATTTGCAGACGACTAAATAAATGTGACTGAAAAACTGAAATTTGTGCTGGGAAGGGTAGAAAACACTGTGGGAAAAGGAGAAAATGCTGGTAACCAGCATTTTCTCCTTTTCCCACAGTGTTTTCAAAAGGCTTCTTTCTCAGGGGCGTCAAAAGTAGGGATTGTGTGGTAATGGGTTAAGTACTCGTAGAGATGTAGAGCGTTAACATCTGAAGCTTTATCAGCGACCTCCGAACTCTTTTCCTTTGAGACAAAGACACGTGCACTTTCGGTTTACTGTCTGGTTGTCTGTCTGCCTGCCTGCATACGTGTCTATCTGTTTTTCTGTCTGTCTTTCTACTTGTCTGTCTTTCTGCCTGTCTGCATACGTGTCTATCTATCTGTCTGTCTGTTTTTCTGTTTGTCTGTCTAGATGTCTTTCTTTCTGTCTACCTGCATAAGTGTCTATCTACTTGTATGTCTTTTTACTTGTCTACATACGTGTCTGTCTGTCTCTCTGTCTGTCTGTTTTTTTTCTGTTTGTCTGTCTGGATGTCTGTCTACCTGCATATGTATCTATCTATTTTTCTGTCTGTCTTTCTAGTTGTCTGCCTGTCTGTATACGAATCTATCTGTCTGTCTGTCTGTTTTTCTGTTTGTCTGTCTGGTTGTCTGTCTTTTTGTCTACCTACATACGTGTGTATTTGTTTGTTTGTCTGTCTGGTTGTCTGTCTTTCTGCCTAGGTGCATACGTGTTTGTATGTCTGTCTGTCTGCATACGTGCATACATAATCTGCCTGTCTTCGTCTGTCTTTCAGCATGCATATGTGTCCGCCTGTCTGCCTGCTTACTGTCTGTCTGTCTATCTGTCTGTCTGTCGGTGTGCAAACATTGGCGTGTGCGTGTGTATCTGTCGGTGTGCGTCTGTCTGTGTGTCTGTTTTTGCCTCCGGAAAACTATTTTTGTCTCTCAGCGATAGGTACCTAATGAAAATAAGTTGACAAAGGAGATATTGCTTTAACCCTTTACCATACGACAAGATTTTTGCCCCGTCCAAACTGAAAGCATTTGCAGACGACAATTTCAATGTGGCTCCAACGGTGCAACTGTTTAGTGATCCGGTAGAAAACATTGTGGGAAAAGGAGAAAATGCTGTTTACCAGCATTTTCTCCTTTTCCCCGCTATGTTTTCAAAAGGCTTCTTTCCAAGGGTCGTCAAAAGTCGTCATTGTGTGGTAAAGGGTTAAGCAATGGGCAGCTTCTTTCTACGCACTCTTGCACGTTTGCAAGTGTGTATGTATATAAACGCTATGCCCGCAAAAAAAGATTTCTGTTTATATCTGAGAGCGGTAGAAACTTTATGAAAATAAGTTGACAAAAGGAGATATTGCTCTAATTAGAAGCTTATATTTATGCCACAATATTTTTGCAAGTATTTTATTATATCTGGGAGCGGTAGAAACTTTATGAAAATAAGTTGACAAAAGGAGATATTGCTCTAATTAGCAGCTTATTTTTATGCCACAATATTTTTGCAAGTATTTAATTCGTTTATTTAATCTTAACCCTAAGGCTTCGACTCCATGACCTTTTGCGGGTACTGTAGATCAAGATCAAAGACTTGCAGTCTGATCCTGGACCTACACTGTCCGACAAGGACATATATCCCAAACTTTGGTTTTTACTGACGGCTTTTAAGTATCATTCTAATTAATTAGCTGAATCAAGGTTAAACTTAATCCATCACCACACAATCCTTGGTTTTTACGACCCTGAGATAGAAGAATTCTCAAAACATTGTGGGAAAAGGAGAAAATGCTGGTAACCAGCATTTTCTCCTTTTCCCACAATGTTTTCTACCCTGCTGGAAACAAATTTCAATTACTGAGTTACGTTTACTTTGTCACCTGCAAAAAATTGTGTCGTTTGGTAAAGGGTTAAGCCATGTTGATAATCCATAATTTACACGGGTAATTTAAAGGTTTTATCTATCTGCCACACTGTTTCCATGCAGTAAGAAGCTGCTCTTACCCCTTTTGAACCACGTGTATTTATAAATCTAAAGATGAAAGGTCTTCAAAGATAGCACTGGGGAAAGTAACTAACATGTACTCCTTTCTCAGTACATTTTCCATCATTTCAGGGACAAATTCATTGATTTTTTTCTCTTTAATTCGTTTCCTGAAAATGATTTCAGTTTAGTCGAGTCCTCTCTTTTTGTCATCAATTAAAGAGCAATAAGCAATAATAAAAAGTATCCAATAATCAAAGCACTGACGATACTGTATCACACCATCCACTCTTACACGGCAAGAACATGTCGACATCAAAGCTTCTACATCTCGTATAGACTTGATATCCGTTGGAAGTGGAATCATGGAAAGGGGGCACTCGTCACAACTCGGCCTATTCCGTACCAACATCTAACCTCGTCCGTATCACAGTCGTTTCAATTTGAATCGATGATCACGCGATTCTATATATAGCGCGCCACTGACAATCGTTTAGCAACGACATAAACAAATTATTCACATCTATTTGTCGGTGAAAATTTCAGTCGGAATATGATAAACTACGTTAAAAATGAATGAACGAACTGTTTGTCAACTGAAATATAGTAAGAAAGATTTTGATAGAAAATTGAAACTCAAGTTTTCTTTTGTTAGAAGAGCCTTGCTTTTTTCAGAACGGTTAACTGGCGTATTTCCGGGCGATGAATGTACCGATCTGCTACATATCAATCCAACAGTAACAGCAGAGGGATATGACGGCTCCCATTACCCGAGATATGCCGAATGGAAAGGGGGAAGAGTGTGCTTTAGCGTGAAAAGAAATTAAGCACGATCACAGTCGTCATTGCCATGTTGTCGTGTTTTGCCAGCCCGTTCAGAAAAGCTTTGAGAAAGGAAAACATTGGTGCATAAAGTTGACCAGAGTTTTGTCCTGGTTCTGCTACTTTTCTACCCTCTCTGTGACAAATTCCATCATTGGAGCCAATTTTTGTTTGCTGTCTGCAAATCGTTTTGACCCTGAGGCTGCTAAGCGCGACTCACAGACCTTTTTGCGGACAGTGTAGATCAAGTTCAGACTGTACAGAACGTGCAGTCTGATCTGAGACCTACACTGTCCGCTAAGGAGATATCTTTCATCAAAATAACCATTGAAATACCAATGTTTGGGTTATGCTACCGGCTTGAAAATTCCATGTTAGTTGTTTAGCAGGATAAGGGTTAACCCATTACCACACAATCCCTACTTTTGACACCCCCGAGAAAGAGGACTTTAGAAAACATTGTGGAAAAAGGAGAAAATGCTGGTAACCAGCATTTTCTCCTTTTCCCACAATGTTTTCTACCCTTCACAAAACAAAACTCAATTTTTCAGTCACTTTTATTTTGTCATCTGCAAATGCTTTCGATTTGGACAAGCCTAAAATTTTGTCGTTTGGTAATGGGTTAAGGTAGACAAGTCAAAATGCTTACTTTCTAGCGAAGAGTCAAACACATACAGTTGAGTCAATGTTTTGTGAAATGGTGGCTTATTTCTTCTGCCAACGGTATCCATTTGAAATCTGTAGGTGAGCATTTTTGTATGCGCTGTGCTCTGGCAAGAGGAAATCTGATGTATCTATGGGGATCATCGTAAGAAGCAAGTCAGGATCCGTAAATTGCGATTTATCCAACTACCAACTCATAATGATAATAATTTAGATTCGCTTGAAATTTGGGCAATCGGGGACCACTTTGTTTTTGATGTGCACTGACAGGAATACTTTGTATCTGAGGAGGTACAAAAACCTGGAGTCATAGGTATTCCCAAGAGGACAAAACTAGGGTGCCTGTGTTGGTTGGAAATTAGCGAAAACGCAATCGGTTGATATGTTGCATTTTTTACAGGCCTATGATTGTAGTTTTCAAAGTAGCGGACGTACAAGCCATATTTTTGCTATAAAGCAATATGCAAAGCTTCAAATAAGGTTAATTTCACTCTTCACTCAATAAGGTCAAAAACCACAGATGTGACACCTTAATTAGTCTACCTTAATACTCATGCAAATCCGTTTTACCCTCGATTATGGTTTCCTTGCCATTTCATAAAAGAATGCGTGTTCCACGTTCACAGACGCTGCATGAGCTCGGTATAGAATTCCAGGAGGCAACAAGTCCAACGTTTACAGGACTATTTGACAGCTCAGTGGGAGCACGAGAGGTTGCCGTGTTGTATTCTTTGACAACCAAGTTCGTGTGAAAATTGACAATGGCCACGTACTCGAAAATGGTGATACAAATGATACAAATTATAAGACATGAAACACGCGAAAACGGGCAATCGGACATTTTTGTAAAGTATTGTCTCCGCGCACGTTAATCCGAAACTAGTCTTTCCGTTTTTAGCTCCACTGGCAGTAGTCCGTCGTGCATCCGTCCGTCCGACCGTGCGTGCGTTAACTTTTATTTCAAACATCTTCTTCTCTGAAACTACTCATCCAATTTTGATGAAACTTCACAGAAATGATTCTGCTATGGTCCCATTCAGAATTCCTTGAAAGAATTTTATTTCTTCAAAAACTCTGGTTGCCATGACAACAAAACTGAAAAATATTGAAAATTTTCAAAAATCTTCTCTAAAACCGTAGAGCCTAGGGCTACCAAATTTGGCATGTAGCTTTATCTAGTGGACCTCTACCAAATCCCTTCAAATAATAGCCCTAGGGTCAAAATTGGCCCCGCCCAGGGGGGTCACAAGTTTTATATGGGCTTATATAGGGAAAACTTTAAAATGTCTGGTACCTAGCAATAGGGCCTAGGCCCACCAAATTTTGCATGTATCTTTATCAAGTGGTTGTCTACCAAGAGTGTCCAAATGAAAGCCCAGGGGTCAAATTAGGCCCCCTCCCGGGGGTCACAAGTTTTATATAAGCTTATACAGGGAAAACATTAAAATCCTTCTGGTACCTAGCCATACGGCCTAGGGCTACTAAATTTTGCATCTAGCTTTAACAAGTGATTGTCTACTAAAGATGCCAACATTAAAGCCCTGTGGTTAAATTTGGCCCTGTCCTAGGGGTCACAAGTTTTACATGGGCTCGTATTGGATTTTTTTAAAAATCTACTTGTACCTAGCTATAAGGCCTGGGGCTACCAAATTTTGCATGTGGCTTTATCTAGTGGGCCTCTACTAGGAGGGCCCATATTATAGCCTTGGGGTCAAGTTTGTCCCCACACCAGGGTCACAAGTTTTACATGGGCTTTTGTGGTGAAAACTTTCTAAGTCATCATGTTATTAACCATAATAAAGACCAGGGTTACTAAATTTAGCCCTGTCTCATGAGTTTCATGATTTACAGGGCCTTTCATTGGGAAAACTTTTTTTTATAACCACACATTCTAGACCTGTATTATTTGGTATGGGGCTTTATCTTGTGGACCTCCACCAGGATTCAAATAATTATAGCTTTGCGGTCAAAATTGGCTTTGCCTGGGGGTCACAACTTTCTTGAAGGATTTTATAGAAAAAAATTTGTATGTCCTCAAGTTTGAAACCTATTGGTCAAATAGTGTAATTTTTGGCTTGTAGTATTTTTACATATTAGCCAGTGGAGCGATACAGGGCCATCATGGCCCTCTTGTTATGCAACTTTCTGTTTAACGCAAGTCTACTGTAACACAAAATGTAACGAGCCGTAAACTGCTATTTCGGATTAGCCTGCGCTAAATAAACAGTACTAACATATCGTAGGCTTACTTCCAAAACCTCGTAACTACAGCTTGTTACAAGCTGTAACGGTCTACAATAATTGCATTTTGATGGTAGGTTTTGTCTGTGGTGTATGAACAAAGCGACCAGTGTAGGTTAAAGATGCACAATCCCTAAGTCTGCCACCTGGCGAGTGGGGCTTTAGAGAGTTATAAAGGTCAAACGTCATCACCCCTAACCCTGACCTTATTAGTTGTTGATCCTTATTCGACAATTCCTTGAAAATTTCATAATACCTTATGAAAGTCTAAAATGATGTCAGGCAATGTTAAAAGCTTATGTTTAATTAAATGTTTAACTAAATGTATGCCTGTCTAGAAAAAAAAAATAATGCAAATCAAAGCACTGACATCATTTTTTTTTTTATATATTTTTCAAGCTGCAAAAAAAATTTAATCTGAGAAATTACAGGGACATTTTTCGGATAAAGCATTTTCGTGATCTCAAATACATTGAACCTTCATAGAAGCAATCCAAATGACATTTCTGATTATTTCTTTGTCACATTCATGGATCATGGATAAAATGGAAGCACTTACATCTTTTATATCAGTTGCCGAGTATTCAACAACCGTCTAGTTCATTTCTTTACTTTAGATAAAAAATCTTATCTTATTAGCAAGCTTATTTTAATGATCTGAATAATCACATTCATCCCATTATATTATAAAACGTTGAGAACGCTGATATGACATTTGTCAAGAATGCTGCTGTGTGGAATTAATAATTTGAAAACAATAAGGCCATGATTGCCGGAATCGCTCAACTGAGTCGATAGGTGAAATCGACTCCTCCTGCGTAATTCAATTTCTGACCAATTATCCGATCAATTGAGCATAAAATATGGCCTCTAAAGCGTCCACAAGGAATTTCCTTAAGTTGACCAAGTGACCTAATTCATCAACCAGAACTCATAAAAAATTATCAAGATAAACATTCTGAACAGTTTCCAAGGTAACTGAGAAATAAAAGTGGCCTCTAAAGTGCCCATAAGGTATTTCTTAATTTTCATCAAGTGACATTGTGCACAACCCCAGGTAACCAAATTCCAAACTCACCCAACATTTCATCAAGAAAAACATTCTGACCAATTTTCAAGTCAATTAAACGGGAAGTGAAACCTCTAGAGTGCCCACAAGGCTTTTCTTTGATTTGGCCTAGTGACCTAGATTATGACCCCAGGTAACTCAATTCTGCACTCGTCCTAGATTTGATCAAGACAAAGATTCTGGCTAAAATGTGGCCTCTAGAATGCCCACAAGGTATTACTTTAATAAGACCTTGAGACCTATTTATAAAATAAGTCTCAAGGTCTAATTAAAGTAATACCTTGTGGGCATTCTAGAGGCCACATTTTTAGCCAGAATCACAGTGGCTTAACACATTGTGCACAGGTGGGCTAACAAACTTAGATCAGGTTCACTATATACCAAATAGCAAAGCGCTATGCTTTCCAGTTTTAGAAAAGAAGAATTTTAAAGTTTTGCTTCTTTGTTCCTTTGTTCGAACTTGTGACCCCAAACGGGAAGCCAGTTTTGACCCCAGCGGCATCATTTGAACAAACTTGGAAGAGGTCCACTAGGAACTGCTACATACCAAATATCAAAGCTCATCACCTTCCAGTTTTACAAAAGAAGAATTTTTAAGTTTTCCTTCTTTGTTCCTTTGTTCGAACTTGTGAGTCCCAACGCGAGGCCAGATTTGACCCCAGCGACATCATTTGAACAAACTTGATAGAGGTCAACTAGGAATTGCTAGATACCAAATATCAAATCTCAACACCTTCCAGTTTTACAGAATGGAAGGAGATGCTAGATGCCGAATATCAAAGCTCCGCGCCTTCAAGTTTCTGAGAAAATTTTCAAGGATTTTGCTATTTTTTCCGTTCTGTTGCCATGACAACTAGAGTTAGGGGTGGACTCTCTTGAAATACTTTTGTAGAGCTTCACCCAAAGAGCATCCCTGCCAAAATTCACCAAGATTAGCAGAGCGGTTTAGGAGGAGAAGATGTTTAAAGGAAATGTTGACAGACTGACAGATGAACTCCGGACAAAGACAAAGACCACAATACCTCTCCTAAGCACTTCGTGCTCAGGTGAGGTAAGAAAAGAGAAATATTATTTAAAATATCAACTTGAAAGTCGACCTCCTAAGCAGTTAATACGTTTCTTTTGTTAAAGGAAGATAACTGAGAGATTACTTGGTGCCTAAGTTTGAGTCACTTGTGTATTATTTGTCTCCCTTCGATCTTTCAAGAGGAGTCAGGAAGGATGCATGATGGGTAATGAGAGAAGCCATGTAAATATATTGAATTCAATTAAGTTCATACCTGAATACCGTGATTTTGAGATATCTTTGGCCGTCATGATCTAATTCCCGACATTACAATAAAGTTTTCTACCTGTAAATATTCATGCACAATCAAATGAGTTGCGTGCAATCATGTAACGAACAACTTCGGAAGCAAAGCCGTCATAAGACAAATTTTGTGCATATAATAACGCCAATAGATGGTGATGAAGAGGTTAAGTTATTTTCATTCAAAAAGAAGTATTTCCACGCTCGGTAGCCTTTTGCAATTTTTTTAATACACCGTTTCCAATTATATATCTGAGTGCTATTGAAAAACTCATTTGTCTTGAAAGATTGTGTTTAATTGGGTTTGTTTCTTTGGGTTTTGCACAAAATACCACTCATGGTCTACAAAATTCAATTTTGAATATTTATTATTGATCTCATAGTGGCATTGTCTTCGGCAAATGCCACAAAAACTTCAGGAGTAAATCAAAGCACTGAAGTTACTGATAAATTGTGTAGCACTTCACTCTTGCATCTAAAAACGGACAAAAAAGGTTTAAAGTAAATATATACATCTTGGTCTTATTTTCTGAGAAGAAATTGAATGTGCTATTTACAGTGCATTCTGTTTTTATTTTATCAATTCACTTCTCTCAGACAGTGACATCAAAGAACTAAAAAATGAACATGCCATGACAAAATAGTAAAGGTATGACCTACAGGCATATCCACCTTTTTAGTTAAATACAGCATACATATGCGTGAATCAACCTTTTCAGCGCTATAGGAGAAAACAAGAGGCCTTTGCCGATGATATAGATCAAGATCAGATTGAACATGTATTCTGATCTTGGAACTCTGTCGTCCACTTGTTTAGTCAAGCCTGATATGATGCAACTCTTTCTGAGTGTCAGCGGAGACTATTTCCAAGCATCGAAAGAGGTGGATATTAAATATTTGGGTCCGAAAGAGCTTACTTCCAAAAATCAGAAATATATTCATAGTTAATCTTGTTTCCCTTTTTACACACATCAGCTAGGTTTTAATCAGGTAGTTTACCGGCAATGTCGGCAGATGCACCTGCTATCTCACTCTTTTGGTCAGTATTTTACAGAGGTACACAGTGTTATAGAGAATGAGTGCTCATCCATGCTTGTATTTGCTCCGTAAAACCTTAACCATCATCATGTTTGTATATGTGAGTGAGTGCTTACTATGGAATCTGTGGTTGTCGTTTTTCCTACATGTTCAGAATTATGTCAGGTTAGCTGCTCGGCATTTAGAGAAACAAGAAAAAAGAATGAAGCACCTTGCCATGGCTATATGTAAAGTAATATTCTGTGCAGTCTGATCTTGATCTGTGTTGTATATAAGAAAAGGCTAAGTATGAAATAAGGTTTGAAATGAGATGCACAGGATTTGACATGATATGTTTATGTCTTAAACTATGCAATGAAGAGGCCTCTCTCTCTTTCTCTCTCTCTTCTTATATTTTGTTTCGCTTTTATGTTAATTTTGTAATAAAGGTCATTTGTGTGTTACCATGTGCTGATAATTATATATTTTTGGCATAAAGGTCATGCAAATTATCGTCATTCAATCGGTTATCGTTTTATCACTCGGATCATCTTGTTCTTGCATATGTGTAACTTCTTGCTTTCTGCTTGCATAGTTTCAACTTTCAAGCCCATGTCTCCTTTTACTCAATTACATTATATTCCAGTGATTTATCATCTGTGTGAATTCAAAAACTTGTTCTTGTTTTTTTTATTTAGTATTGTACACATTTAACAGAGACAGAAGATTTTTTATATTTTATCTGCCCAATTATTATTTGCATTCTTTGATAGATGATTAGTTACTCTCATATCTGCTATGGGCAAAAGGCCATTGCATGAATTTTTCTCTCTCTCTCTCTCTATCAAACAAGTATATAAAGGTACCTGTCGTATGTAAAAAAGAAAATGCCTGCTTCAGCATACTTAGTCTGTGTCAAGCTCTACCTAATCCGATATCAGCATAAATGTATTATTGTGAAAGAACAAATGAACATTGTTTTTTTTTTCATTTGGTATCATGAACATGGGCTAAGCCGCTTATTGTTATTTTCAGGAGTTTGTTTCCCATATCAAAAATGTTAGATTTCATTTGACTGTGCTAATTGATGTAAGTGGTGCACCAGTTAATTGCCCACGGGTAGGAGGACATGATCAGTGATTTAATTGGGAGACATTATTAGTTGTACGGTCAGGTGGCAGGGGACTTGTTCACGGCTGTGGTTAATCATGTCGCCCCGAGCCGAAGTCGAGGAAGGCTCTGGGCGACATGATTTACCACAGCCGTGAACATGTTTTCAAGTCCCATGCCACCTGACCTTACAACGAATTTATTATACTTCAAAGTTTTACCCTTTCAAGGCGCGTTAAGCGAAATTTTTCTGCATTATAATTTCACGAATCGAGTATGCTGACGAAATAGAAATTCCCTTCTGTGCCCCAATTCAATTAAAACTGACGTCACTTGAAACTGACGTCACAAAAACGTGCAATTTGGTGCATAAATGTGCAGTCTGGTGATCGATCGACGCCGCAATTTTGGATGCTGTGTTGCACGTGTAGTGGGAAACTGGTTTTACGTGGTTTTTGCCAGGGAACATGATATATGTTCCCGGCATGTTAACCAATCAGATTACGAGAAATTTCTTTGCAGTATAATAATATTCGTTGTACGGTCAGGGGGCAGGGGACTTGGAAACTTGTTCACGGCTGTGGTGAATCTTGTCGTCTCGAGCCGAAGGCATGATTTACCACAGACGTGAAAAAGTTTTCAAGTCCCCTGCCACCTGACCGTACAATGAATTAGTTATACTGCAAAGGTTTACCATTCCAACGTTTGTTAATTGATTTTCACCGGGTTTTTTTGAAAAATTAAGTACGCTGAAAAGTAGAATTTCCCTTCCTAGTGTCCCATTTCAATGAAAATTGACGTCACTGGGAAATGACGTCACTGAAGCCTTGGCAATACGTGCTTAAACGAGCAGCTTGGCACATAATCTTGATATTTATCTTGATCGACGCCGCCATTTTGGAGGTTGTGTTGATTGTGTAGTCATGTATACGGGGCTCCCGAAGGGGAAACTGCGTTTGTGTAGGTTTTGCCAGTGTACATGATATATATATATTCGGGGCATATTATCCAATCAGATCACCAGAAATTTCTTTGCAGTATAACAATTTCTTTTTGACAATAGATCGTTTGGAATTGTAAATAGTAGATCTACACGGAAAGTAATCGCACGACTAAATGCATATATATTGTAGAATTTATGTACAATACTCGTGACTATAAACTATCTAGTTCTTGTCAAAGAAACAATTTCTGTCTTGTTCTTATGTCACCACTTTGGGGGGGTGGGGGTTGCCTTAAGATCTGGGCGTCCTTTTTTGGAGAAAAAAGTTAGTTTAAAGACGAGGATATTAATTTTGTACTACAAGTACTTTTGAGCCATGGTCTGTGAAAAGCAGGTCTAATACATCTACAAAAGGGACCAACCTATGTCAGCCTGCGCAGTTGGCACAGATGACATGGGTCGACTTTTTTTTGCTCTTGGTAAATAGTTTTTGCATCTCCAAGGACTACTCGGCCTCATTCCTAGTCGGTTGTCATACATATTGGATTTTGTTGATCATTAACCTTTTACTTAACAATCCCAGAAGAAGAAGCCTTCTAAAAACCGTGTGGAAAAAGGAGAAAATGCTGGTAATCAGCATTTTTTCCCTTTTCCCTCCATGTTTTCTATTCTTCTAAAGTCAAGTTTTAATTTTTGAGTCAGATTTATTTTGTCGTCTGAAAATGCTTCGAATTTGGTAAAGTCTAAAATTTTGTCGTTTGGTAAAAAGTTAAACATGTCATGACTTGCTTTGAACACGGATCACGGACGTGCGTTAACACCGCCTTTTAACCCTTTACTCCATAGATACTCATTTCTACGCCTTGCTTGTAGGAGCTTTTGGAAAACATTGTGGCAAAAGGTGAAATTGCTCGTGACGAGCAATTTCACCTTTTGTCACAATGTTTTTTATGCTATTAAAAGCTTTCATATACCCATAAAAACGGCTTCATCCCATCCTCGCATACCCCGGGGTCTCCCTATTTGCTACGCTACATTGATCCCTGGGACAATTGACTAATAAAACTTTGAATCAGCCGCCGAAAATCGATACGAAACGTCATAGCGTACAGTCCACTTGCCCATCACAAAATGATGATGGAACCAATGAAAAGCCAGCATTCGGCCAGCGGTAAAGCGTGGGAAATTCAATTAATTGTCCCAGGGGTCGATGTACCGTAGCAAATAGGGAGACCCCGGGGTATCTGAGGATGGCTTCATCCTTGTTGTTATTTAGGGTCAATCAGAGATACCATAGAAATGCCTTATGGGGTAAAGAGTTAAAGAACACCTCTCATTTTTATGGAGGCGTACTTGTTCCAGTGTTAGAACGTAAAATTCGTCACTTTGGGGCTCTGTGCCCGAGATTCACTGGAGACACTTGGTATTTCGTTGGAGTGTCCTTGACCAGACCCGTTGTCTGCGCATGTCATATTCTTCGAAGATTAGACCTGTCTGCTATGACGCATCATCCATCCCTGTGTACCTGGGAAAAGAGGGCTGATACCGAAGCACTTAATCTATTACCAAAGCATATTTGGGATTTTTTAATAAGTGGCCGATGCATACTAGCCGATCAAAGCTGAACGATTCGCAGTACGTAACGATTTTATTGAGTAAACGTTTATTTCATTTTGAAAGTCAAAGTATCGGTTGTTGTTTTGTTTTGAAAAGTACTCCGGTTGTGTACCCGGAATGCCCAAATTAGATAGATGTGTATTTTTACAGTGCCATCTAGCGGGACATAATGTGGCCAAAACACTTCAGTTGTAGTTGTAGTTGCATTGGAGTTTAACGCTACTTTAACAGCTACGGTCATATCATGGCGGTCAGTGACGCACATGTGTTTCCTGGCTTTCTCACACCGGTACTAACACAACTTTCTTTCCAAAGCCACCGACTACTTTTCTCATATGCTTCAGCAGAGGTGAGAGGCGAAAATACGCCGGAAAAAAAGTTCGCTTCAACCGGGTATCGAACTCACAACCACCAGGTCACGAGTCCGACACGCTCTACAATGAGCCACCCAGGCAGGCCAAAACACTTCAGAGTCCTAGTATAGTTTATCTTCACAAGCCAGTGGTGACGATCCACTACGCTATTCTACCCTTGGCGGATCGAGCTTGATTTTTACATTCCTGCGATACACATTTTCATTGGTTGCAGCTAGCTCTAGTTGCAACCAATCAAATCGCTCGTAGCATTTCCTTTTTGATAAAAATAGAACAACCTCTCGACCTTTCGAATAAAAATAAAAGGTAAACATGGGATTCTAGGACAATTGCCCCCGGACAATTGTCCCCTGAGGACAATTCCCCCCTGACCATTGTCCCCCCCCCCCCAGGACTACTGCCCCCCCCCCCCAGGACAATCCCCCCGGACTATTACCTCGCGAGGACAATTCCTTTTCATAGGAGGGGGGGCAATGGTTTGGGGGAATTGTCCTAGGGGGCGGGGGCAATAGTCCGGATGGGAATTTGTCCTTGGGGGGGGGGGGGGTAATTGTCCGTGGAAATTGTCCTCAGGGGGCAATTGTCCGCGGGCAATTGTGGGGGGTGCAATTGTCCTGATACGAAACATCGGTACCCCTGTTGATGTGTGCATGATATGTAATGATTCCTTACCTATATTTTCTTGAAACGATATTTTATTGGCTATCAGAAATGAGATGTAAAGGGGGATAATAAAAAGCATACAATGGGGGCGTATACCGGGAATATCGAAATCGGGCTCGATCCGCCAAGGTAAGATCCATGTAGTGATCGTAGCCTTGGCTCGAGAAGATGAGTTTATTAGCGGCGAAACACAGAACGTACTTGATAATAATTATGTAAACTGCAGTTTTTTGTATCATGTATTTTGGGCCAGTGGCCTTTAATTACGAATAAAAAACTTGAATTTGTGAGCTGTCAGTGTGATGTGTCTCAAAAAATGTTGAAAGTTGAATCAGTCAATCAATCCGACCGACTGACCGTGTTATGCCACTTAAGGCCTCACTAAAGCCGAAAAGTAGGTAATTTTCACTGCTTAAAACTCGAAAATATAACCCATCACAACACATATATAAGATCGGAGAAAACCTGAAAGTGTCAGTTACTGCATTGGTTGCCATGATATACGTGTGCGAAAATGCATGGAGAAACCCGTCGAGTCGATTTCAGGCAAGCCACTGATAGAGACAACCGTCGGTGTCGTTCGTGTATATTCGAACTGGGTCCTCGGGAATCTCACGTTATAACATTGCATCTCATTAGTGCTATGGCACAGTACACGAACTACTCGTCCAATATAATGCAATCGGAGAGTAAGATTGCTCATTCTGGACCTGTTTTCTTATTCAGATGTTGTAAACTCTTCCTGTATTGATGATAAATCAATAAGCGATGATCAGCCTGTGTCACTATTTTTGTTTATAATATCGATAAACTTACGTTTTTTCAAGCCGAGAATGGGGACGAACAATCAAGTGAATAAAGGGTTTGTTGCGACACCTTGAATGATCACGTGGTGTTTACGTCACTAACATGTCACTGCGGAGATTAATGGCGAAAAGTCGGCTAATCGTCGGCGATCATCCATGTAAACAAACAGATAATGCCGCAAGGTAGGATCTATTCTAGTTTAATTTTTTTTGCTGCCACTGACTGGAATTTTTGCGAACTGCACTTTTACATATCGTGAAAGTCATGATAAACGCCTTATTTTTACATGGTAAAATGAATTTTTCTTAAATTTTTATAACAGTTTGTTTATTCAGATGGACGAAGCTGATACTTTAATTTCACATTTTGTGTGCATTACAAGTGGCAATTGTCGTCGTAGAAGTAAAGAGCGAAAACAAAGAACTCATATAAGTTTGCGAATATGAACGGTTTTATTATCTTTTCAGTATTACATTTTTGTGTTATTTCATGTGAAAAATATCGTCGTTGAGGTGTAGGTAGAAAACAAAGAATGCATCCTTCAATTGGCTATTATCTATATTTGCACCGTTTTCTTTTCGTCTTAGTCTATTTAACAAGAAGTGGCGTCGTATTCAACAAGAAGTAACGTCAGTTGGAACTAGCCTATGCCTGTCCTAGGCTTTCCATTATGCTGATCAGGGTGAGCATCTGAAATTATATAAAAAGTCATATTTTATCGCCTTTTCTTTCATCGCAGCAAGCGACCTAATAGGCTTTTCAGGACCTTATAGATAGCCTAAAGATAAAACGGAACAGGACGACTTTTCTGATCTACAGCAATCACGAAAATAATGGCACGCAACACGCAAAGGGGCATTCGGACAGTTGCGTAAAGTGTCATCTCGAATATCTGGATTTTTCTCAGGTGTATCCGCATGAAACTTCAGCGCCCCATCCTATTACTGGTAAAACGCAGAGCAGACATAAATCTATTCTGCTGCAAAGAAATACCTCACCATCTTATTGGATATGTCCTGAACACATACTCCTGTACACTGGCAGAATCACTGGGACTCGATCCAGTTTTTTTTTTTGTATCTTTTAAGTAGATATAGACAAGGGGTCGAACTTGACCGAAGGGCAAACATTACCAGGTTCGAATTTAGGCTCAGTTTTGTCATGAAATATACCAAATCACAGCTAATTGAATACGTTCTTCGATGATGCTACATATTGTAACTATAATTAACCCGTTTACCGTACAGAAATTCAGATATCGGGCAAATTAGGGTCAATTTCGCTGGTCGGACACGACCGTGCAACTGGGACACCACTCTACTTTCAGGGCACATGTCAATGAGTAACTTACAGACGACTATTTCTTTCCACATTGATCAACCAGGGAACAAAACCAATTATTCATTGCCTTTTTGCAACGAATTTATAGTTCACGCCATACTAGACCGAAACGACGCTTTTGTTAAACTAAATTTAGTGGGTTGATAGTGGGCCCGGCTCAGTCTTACTACAATTACGAGCGGGATTCATGTTATGATGTCATTTACCAAGAGTTTTGACTTTTAATCGTCCAATCCGAAATGCTTGTTAACTGGCTCTTTAGATAATTTTCTTCACTTAACTAAAACTTTTATTCGAAATCTACCCTCACTAAAGCAAAAGAACCCCAAATTCCTACAGAGAAATCTACTTTCAGTTTCACTTTCGCCCAGCTGGCTGTTGCTGTACTGTACGAGTACCGGCTTTGTAATTGTTAATAAGTGGAGAGCAGGAAACCGGCAACGATGACCAATGAAATCTTACTAAGCATTCTGATGAAATCTTGTCAAAATGGCATCGGTTTCGATTTGAAAGATGATAAACCTGAAAAAGCTGTTGACTTCGGAAGAAACAGAAATTTATTGCCAGTAAGTTATTTTTTCAACATGTTTTTAATCGATGCGTGATAGGAAAACGGGCTGTCAATGCCTGAGATGTGGCATTTAGCCCCAAAAGTAGATTGGTATCCCAGTTGCACGGAGGTGTCCGACCTGTTGGAATTGACTATAATTTGCTCGGTATCCGGATTGATTATGGTTATAACCTGTAGCATCATCGAAGAACGTATTTATCAAGCTACATTTTATGACAAAATTGAAATAAAATTGACTTTGTAATTGGGCCTTAATTCGAACCCTGTAATATCTGCCGGTCGGTCAAGTTCACAAAGACAAGTTAAGTCGGTTCCAGCGCTTTAAAGGTTAATTGCCCCATCTACATGTAGCTACATTTCGACACAACATCCAAATTGGCGGCGATGAGAGACTGGAGCCGCTAACATGACAAGCATACTGTGTAGCCTGCACCATATTATTACTAGTTTCCCAAAGTAATTGTCATTTAAGCGTGTAAGAACGGGTTACTTTTGAAAATAAATGAATATCGTTAAACAAATTATCGTTTGTTGTCATTTTAAGTCAAATTAAAACGAGCCATTTTTTCGTCCGGTTGTCATTTACGAATTGTTATCTGTTACAACTCATACTTTGTGACTTCAAAGGATAAACCAATGGTCGCTTGATGCAACTAACGGTTATTTACTTTATCATTAAAATGCTCTATTACAGTGACATCATTAAGTTCATGCACAATTTAACAACGCTTTTAACCAATGTTGCAGTGATGTAAGTTCTTAGTGACGTAAGTTTGCCCTGAAATAGGACACTCAGACGGGAAATTCTATCATGTCAGCGTACTCAACTCACGAAACCATAAGAATATCATCGAATACTTTTTGGAATGATAAACTTTGCAGTATAATAAATTCGTTGCAAAGTCAGGTGGCATAGGACTTGGAATCTTTGGTCACGACCGTTCCAAGTCCCTGCTACCTAACATATAATTGATTAAGTAAACAGTCACCCTGATATGGCTAAAATAATGTTTCAGCAATTGTAAAAATCCATCCATCCTTCCATCCATCCATCCAGTCCTTCCTTCCTTTATCACGAATACATACCTTGTCGAAGCTTTTTATGAATTCCTCTTTTGTCACGGCTCCATCTCCCACTAAAATGTAAGGAAATTAAGTGATTTAAGTTATCCTTGCCAAAGACCTTGATGAAAATCTTTAAAAAAAACATTGGGGGTGGGGCGGGGGGAAGAGAAAAAGCCTGAAAGCAATAATGTTCTCTTTTTGACCAATAATGTCATCATTTGTCCCTTACCCTGCTTAATAACTTAAAATGACATTTTCAATTCGACCATTAAAAACCCAGATATAAATATTTCAGAGCTATGTTTTCTCAAAAATCACCAGTAGTTGCTGAGGCATAGGCAAATCTCCATTCCAGATAGCTGATATGCCGCCGAAAGCTTAACCCATTACCAAACAACAATGTTTTAGGCTTGTTCAAATAGAAAGCATTTGCAAACGACAAAATAAAAGTGACTGAAAATTTGAAATTTGTTTTGTGAAGGGTAAAAAACTTTGTGGGAAAAGGAGAAGATGCTGGTTACCAGCATTTTCTCCTTTTCCCACAATGTTTTCTAAAGGCTTCTTTCTCAGGGGCGTCAAAAGTAGGGATTGAGTGGTAAAGGGAAACCCTGATATAAATATTTCAAAGCTATGTTTTCTCAAAAGAGCACAAGCAGTTGCTGAGGCATAGGCAATCTCCATTCGAGATAGCTGATATGCCGCCGAAAGCTTAATACATTTTCTTTGTCTGAGCGATACCCGTCGGCTGCTAAACAGGGTGTCTCGTGATATATGTTGCCATTCCAAACACATTTGATTTTAAGTCGGTAAACTCAGCGAATTTCTTTCCGAGCATTGACAGTAGTCGACAGGACAGGGTACGTTCCTCTCTCTCACCGCTAAGGATTTTTTCAACAATATTTATGTGGGAAGAAAACCAGTGGCAAAAGACGAAAATTGTACGAAGCAGCTGATAAAAAGAAATTTCATGATAGCACGGATAGGAAAATGGATATCGCGATGTACGGCATTTGCAAGTGCCTGAATTAGACAAGTCCAAATTTATATAACTTGGGTAAATACACCCTTAGACCGCCAAGAACAACTTATGTCGTTTAAGACCTGTGTAATGCACTTCCGGTGAAAATTCTAATTGGTTAAAAAATAAGGATAAATAATGATTTATGCAGAAATAATGTTTTTGCACATTTCTGACGAATCAGAAATTCCGTTTATGTCTAACTTGAAATTATTTTTTGAGACTTTTGTTAGTTTTCTGAAAAGGGAGGTAATTATTATATCGTTTTGATTGAGAATATAGTGGTTTTAGATTTATAAAGGATAATTCAAAGAAGGAAAAAATGGAAAAAATGAAAAGGTGAAAGTAGTTCAATAATACTCATTTTTAATTATAGCTAATTTTGCAGAATGATATTTTAGTGGAAATATCTGTTTTCCATTACACAGGTCTAACCTTTAGAAAGCAAAGGATGTGAAGTCCTTATGCCTTACAGCATGACAAAATACAATCAATGGCATACTACAGCTTTTTCAGTACTTTAAATGCTATCCAAAAATCACAGTAAATTTCAAAATAGTGTTAACGGTGCATGGCTTGCAACTTGCAAAAAGGGACAGACATTTGATAATGTAGTCATGTACGCAGGATCAGCCTTCCGTTTTCATGTAATTTTCTGCATTGCGGACGTCTACTGTACAATAAAATATAATGCAGTCGAAAAGTGCCATCTTCGCGAGCCAAGGTTACGATCCCTACGTGGATCTTACCTTGGCTGATTGAGCCCGATTTCGAGATTCCTGCGATGCACCCTCAATTGGATGCTGGTTATTACCCCCCTTTACAAAATATTTCTGAAAGCCAACGAAATATCGTTGTACAAACAGCTTACGAATACAATTATTCAACATGAAGCGATAAGCAGACATCCACGTGGGTTTCCACGTTTACGTTCTATTCGAAAGGTCGCTACCTTATTATATTTTTATCAACGATGAAATGCTACGAGCGATTTCATTCGTTGCAGCTAGAGCTGGCTGCATCCGATGAAAAAGCGTATCAGGTGTATGTAAAAATCAAGCTCGATCCGCCAAGGGTAGAGTAACGTAGTGAATCGTCAGCCTTGGCTTGCGAAGATGAAAAGTGCCGAATGCACCTTTTCGCGTTTTGCAAGTCATATTATTGCCTTTTCGGAAGAGGAAATGCTATCAAACGAATACAAAAAAAAAACCTCTAGTATACCCTTCTGATATTGAAAATGTTTACAAATAGAGAACTACAGTTCTAATAAAGCCGATATGTAACAAATGTTGACAAATACATGTAGATTACTACACTTCTAGTGAAGGACTAGGTTTTTATATTTCATGCAAAAATTTGTGACATGTGAATTGCTCAAACATCTTAATCTTTGGCGAAGCTGACAGGTCAGCAAAAATATTTCTAAAAACACACAATGCTTTGTAACAGGTAAGTCCTCACAAAAAATAGGCCAAGTGCACTACAGTGTATATCTATCAAAATATAGGAGCTGATTCAAATTTTGAAGCGGGCGATTTCTTTGTTAACTCTTTACCAAATGACAAAAATTTAGACTTGTCCAAAGTGACAGTATTTGCAGTCGAAACTTAAAATGAGTTTAATTGTTGGAATTTGTAAATGATAGGGTACAAAACATTGCGGGAAAAAGGAGAAATTGGTGATTACCAGCATTTTCTCCTTTTTCTACAATAATTTAAAAAGGATTCGTTCTCAGGGTCGTTAAAAGTCTGGATTCCGTGGGAACGGGTTAAACCCTAAAGGCCCATTAGCCGCGAAAATACAAATACATGTAGATGTCACACGAAATCGTTTACTCTTGTTCTAGTTTTACAATTCACGTTTTCCACTCAAACTTGAACTTTGCCATATTAAACACATCTTTCGAGTCGTCATAATAGGTATAATTTTAAATGGTATTAAATAAACTTGTCTGTATTTTGACTTTTTCAAATCCCTTTTTTAGCCATCGATGTGCCTTTAATTTTCATGTCGACAAATATGCAGTTTCCTTGGTTACTTTCTAGGGACCTACACTTCGAGGTAGATCGCCAACTACGTACCAGTGATATGTAAATAGTAGTAAATGTATATTGGGGTACCATTGACGAGCGTTTTATAACTTAACTCTTTACCAAACGACAAAATTTTTAGACTGGTCCAAATTGAAAGCACTTGCAGACGACAAAATAAACGCGACTCAAAAATTGAAATTTGTGCCCGGCAGGGTTGAAAACATTGTGGGAAACGGAAAAAATGCTGGTTACCAGCATTTTCTCCTTTTCCCACAATGTTTTCAAAAGCTTCCCATCTTAGGGTCGTAAAAAGCAGGGAATTGTTTGGTAAAGGGTTAAGGTAGTTGAGCTGTAATACTTCTAGTGCAATATGGAATGCAAATTTTTGGAAGCTGATAAATACGAATGCATACAGATATAATACTTTTGCACATTTTTAACCGACCAGGAATTTCTTTGATGTCTATCTTGAAATCATTTGTTGATATTTTTGTAAGTTTTCAGAAAAGGAAATGAGAATTTTTGTAATGAGAATATAGTTGTTTAAGATTCATAAATTCTTAGAAAGAAGAAAAAGGGAAGAATTGGTTCGGTAAAGCAGTACAATAATATTCATTTTTAATCATAGTAAATTTTTAGGATGCTATCTTAGTGGAAATAGCTGATTTTTATTTATCTCCAGAATTTTCTACATTTGTAAGTAACACAACTTCTGATTGGCTAAACCATTCGGTTTAGCCAATCAGAAATTGTGTTACTTACAAATTTTGAAAACCCTGGAGAATAAGACTAAGAATATTCTCAAGAATGGTCGGTGACTACTATTACGGGTCCACTACGTTAAAGCTAATGGTGAGTGATTACCGATTACTATTGTTGCAAATACCCTAGATTCCATTCATTTGAAGGCGAAGAGAAAAGAAATCTTTTCTGGGAGCAGATTGCTAGTACAATTGATCACATTCATTTGACTAAGCAGATATTTACAAAAAGAGAATATTTTATTTGCATACATACCATCTAGGCTCTGCTGATTGGCTACAAAAAAACAGATGCAACTTTATTTAGATAACATACTATAAATACATTCATCAAAAGTAGCTTTCTGGTTCAAAATGTATCTATACAACCTGTCGTCGATGTAAGGGTTTTATTTTTTCAAACAGTTTATTTTATTTATCGGTACATACAGGCCACCGGCTCATCATACAAAAGCTTATATACATCAATAAATCTTGACAGAGTTGCCAACTATAATATGTATGTACGAATTCGTGAGTGCAAATATGTATAGATGCACATACAGTTCTTTCTCACAGTAACAAGAGCAATAAATATAATAAACTATAAGCAGTAGCTTATTAAATATTAAACATCTTAACGTCAAACCTTTTCATTTCGTCGGTTCTCTTCTTCAACCGCAGCTAACTAAGCGTGGTTACTAGATTTTGTACGGAAAACGGCGCTTGTGTGAAGATTCGAAAGATAGCTTGTACTAATCAAATTCGTGACAAAATTTGAATTACAAATAAATCGGATTGTCAAAAAATAGATAGCACCATAGTATCGATTTTACCTTTACTAAATATACGATGTCGATTTCAAAGATACACTCAAAGTACTGTGATATTAACTCAGGAAATACTGAAGGTTTAACTCTTTCCCAACAAATTTTAGACTCTTCCAAACTGACAAAGATTGCAGACGACAATTTTAAACTTGATGAAAATGACTGAAAGTTCTCCGAAAGGGTAGAAAACACTGTGGGAAAAGGAGAAATTGCTCGTTACGAGCGATTTCTCCTTTTCCCACAGTGTTTTCAAAAGACTTATATTGCAGACACGTAAAAACCAGGGCTTGTTTGGGAAAGGGTTAACGCAATAACTAAATTTCAGACGTCCCCTGTTGTAGAACTTTGTGAATAAAAATAGCAACTTTTTTTATGACAAAATTATTAGTGCTAGATAATAGATGGTGAAGATAATGTCTTGTATGAGTATATCGCTCATCGATGATAACTACATATCGTCGGTTTACTTCAGAAACCTCGTAACTACAGCTGGTTTCAAGCTGTTGTTACGAGCTTTTTGAAGTAAACCGACGATATACTCAGTGGAAAGCTGCACTTTTGAAATAAAACTAATATATAGAAGATGTATCGGTTAGAAAATTCACATTAACCTCACATGCGTTTGTCATCGATCAATTGCATGTTCAGTTGCCTTTTTCATCTAACCTAAACCTGACTTTTATGCTGAATATATAAAAGTAGGTAAAGGTATATGTATAGAACTATTATTCGGGCAGCTATATATTCACGAGAAACCTTGATCTATCGCAACAGTTCCAGGAAACTTGAATTTATCGCACTAATTTTCTAAAATAATTCCAATACTTATCACGTATCATATGGCAGACGTATTCCATAATACTATAGTTACGTAAGACTTGCACAACGATTGCTGCAGCTATTTGAAAACAATACCGGTGTAAGACTAAAATTTTCATCATCATGGTGGTCATACATTCTCTGGGAAAAAAACTTTTGACTGGGCAAATATTTAAGCCTTGCTATGGCAAGAGGGGTCTTTATTCATCCACAAAAAATCGGCCCAGGTATGCCTTTGCAGTCAGCTAAGGCCAAGCTGCATCGAAACTTTTCGCTAGTTGTCAGTTGTCTGTATTCCAGTCTTCCTCATGATAACGTCGGCTGTTAAAAACTGTGGCTGTTATGGGTCAATAATTATGTGATGGCTAAATTGGTAAAATGCGTCACAGAGATGAATTAAGCCCCCGTTTACCAGAGTATGGCCCATATACAAAAGGGGAATATTTTCGTTGCTACATACATACCCTCTCGTGCCACCTGGGAGCCTGCGAAAGCAGAAAGAGACAACTTTATTATACACTTCAAAGAAATTTCTCTTGATGTGATTGGATAATACACACCAACATACATATCATGGACACTGGCAATACCAACCTAAAAGCCGTTCCCCTTTCTGGAGCCCCGCCTACATGACTACGTTATCAACACAACAACCAAAATGGCGGCGTCAATCAAGATTAAAATCAAGATTATGCGCCAAGCTGCTCGTTTTAGCATGTATTGCCAAGGTATCAGTGACGTCAGTTCCCAATAGCCCGCACAGCATTCTTTCCAAGCCACTGGCTGCTTTTCCACATAAACATCGTCGAATTAACGATCAGCAGTGAGATCGAAAAGACCTTTGCAATATCAACTTTTTCTTACTTTTTCTAGTATAGGGTGAAACAAAGAGACTAAATGCAATCACCTGAAATTCAACCCATCATATTAGAATTACTGAAACGTTATTGAAAATTGAATATATCATTAGCTACCATGCTCTCATAAGCAGATCTTGTCCCGTATTCACCGACCATTCTTGAGAACATTCTTAGCCTTAGTTTCCAAGTTTATCTAAATTTGTAAGTAACACAACTTCTGATTGGCTAAACCATTCGGTTTAGCCAATCAGAAGTTGTGTTACTTACAAATGTAGAAAGTTCTGGAGAATAAGACAAAGAACATTTTTAAGAATGGTTGGTGAATACGGGTCCTGTACTCCAAAGATATAATTTAAATTGGATAAAATAGTACCCCTATCACTTTGGAAGTTGTGAACAGCTTCTTTAAGGCCTCCATTGCACAAAGAAGGGCATTCGGACATTTGCGTTTGAAAGCTTCGTCCCGGATTAGCCTGGTCATACCGAGCAGGCTAATTCGAGAATACACTGTCCGTTCTAATGTAGTTTTCTATTCTGTGCAAGCCTACTGTAAGACATTGTCACAATATCTAATGGTTTCGTAAAGTGCTGTCTGGGATCAGCCTGGGCCAACTGCGAAGGCTGATCCAAGACGACACTTTACCCAAATATCTGAATGCCCCTTATCGCGTGGTGCAGGCAATTAACATAGAGAATAACAAGCTTTGTCTCAGAAGCCATGCTTACATGGGATCTAAAAAAAAACCAATGGAGATTATGCCGATGTCTTTCGCAAACAAGAAAAAAAAAGTTGTGTATTGTGGAGCACGTCAAGGCGAATTTTGTGAAATCTTCGCAAAACTGGAATTGAAGTTAGTGGTGTGTTCCAGAAAATTAATATGGTTTCCGGTAACATCGTCAGTATAAAATTCGGTTGACTATTCAAATTCAATGCCTGCTTGGTCAGTGAATTCGTTTAATTACCATTTTTAAAAGGTATTATTTGGAGGTAAAACATAAATCAATTTCTATTTTATAAGTAGAAAAAAGTGAAGGAACCCTAATGGGAGACGAATCGGTCATTAAAAAATACACAGATACCATACATGTACCAGGTGCGAAGAGTGTGAACGTTGTTGAACTGATCTGATTAAAGCTCCGAGTCTATCATTTAAGACATGTATAATCATTTTGAAGCTACACATTTATGATTGAAACCTTGAAATTAAGATTTTAAGCTGTGAAAGTTACGACGATGCTTTCAGAATCGTCAGCATAAAATTGCATTGCTTTTTGAAGTGTGATCTTACAAGCTCTTACGACGGATTTCCCGTTCCTTTGAACGGTGCTCCTACAAGCCGTTTAGAGTGATTTTTTTTGTCGTTTTAAGAGTACCTTTTTGTCAAAACAATGGCATTTCGAAGAGATTTTATGACCAGAAATTTCAGGAAGGAACAATTAGAATACTTTAGATTGCAAAATGACCGCATAGTAAATGGATAAATCTCAATTTAACCATAGAAACAAGCATTCGTATGCATTCAGATACCTTTTAAGCAAATGTCATTTTGACTAACATAGTCGAAAATACAGTAACAGAAATAAAGACAAAGCAATGAAAATATTTCCGTAATGTTAATATCTTGACGCAACTTTATGTAAACAGTTATTCTGATATTTATATAAGTTCCTGTTTTCTTGGATTCGCAAAATCGGCATATTGTCATTGACAGCTGAAACCAACTAAAATGGAGAGGATCACGAGCCGCTCTTTCTTCGAGAACGTGAATTGGCGGCATATACATCCACAGAATCAACAAAAATGATTTTACAGTATTTCGGCTTCGGTTTCTAGCTTCATATACTCACATTTTGACCCTATTTCCCAAAGGTTTCCTATCCCTTGTACCGGTCGGAGACGACCTTTTCCATCTCTAAAATCATTAATGTCTGCCAAACATCGTCTTTAAGCACAATCACGAGTTCGGCGATGACTGAAATATCTGGTACATACCTGACATTCCTGGTCTTGAACCCGGGTTACTAGTCCGGTCTGCAAAAAACAAAAAACAAAAAATAATTTTCACACTACAGTAATCCAACTTCACCCACAGACCATATCGAATCATTTTAGGATTCATCTCCCTTGAGCAATTCTCTAATTGTCCTGTACAATCGGCGGAGAACGTAGAAATTCCTACGTTGCCCAGGACAATTCCAGACTTGTCCAGATTCATTTTTGTTTCTAATATCGTTTCTTTAAAATCTTTACGAAAAGTTATGCAGATAAACATTTCTGGGAAGAAAAAAAAAGTTCTTGTTTTAATGTATACGTTACATCGGCACATTGCCATCATTGACAGCAACATCCAACTAAGAAGTACAGGATCATGTACCGCGTTTTCGTCGAGAACGTGAATTCGTGGACATACCCAGCAACACCAAAGAAAATTATTTTTCAGTATTTCGGCTTAGGCTTCTAGGTTTTCGATATTCAAAGGTTGACTTTATTTTCGATAGATTTTCTATCCTCAATGCCGTTGGGAAAAATATATATTTTTATCCACATTGTCAGGCTTAGCAATGACTAAAATATCTGGCGCATACCTGATATTCCTGGTCTGCCGTGGTTGCCAGTCCCAGTCCGGATTGCAAAAGAGGACAAAGACAAATTAGTATTAGCAAAAAGTGTGAACATGTTAGCCGGAAGTAAACATCATGTTTTGTGCAACTTCATGTAGACAGTTATTCTGAGTAAAAAAAACATAAGTTGTGGTATTCTTGTATAAGTAATATTGTAATCAATGACAACTGAAACCAACTAAGAAGTATAGAATCGTGTACCGCTCCATCTTTAAGCACATTGTCAGGTTTAGAGATGATTAAAATATCTGGCACATACCTGATATTTCTGGTCTACCGGGGTTGCCAGTCCGGTCTGCAAAAGAGGAAAAAATAATAATTTCAGTAACACGTTGTGGACATAATTATCTGCCGGAAGTATCCAAATGATTGGCAAATATTTACAACTAGCCATCGGTACACTGGTATATGGGTTTTTCGTGCATCGGCGGTAGCTATATAATATATGTTCTGTGCAAAGTATGAATCGGGGTAATCCCGTAATTTAAGAACAAGGTAAGAAACTTAAACTTCCCTGTGTAATATAGAAATCGGGGAAAACAAAAGATCTTTTTTGAAAATTTTCGTAGGATTTTACGAGCAGTAATGTTGACGTTTGCGCAATAGTACAGTAAGACTATCGGATAAGACTGATTGATACACATGAAAAAACTCTCCTTTTCCACAATGTTATCTACCCGATGAAAGACAGAAATCATCATTTAAGTATAATGTATTAGAGTGACATGTACAGGGGCACATGCAAAAAAGAAATGTATCTATCTATGTATAGACGGCTAAGAGGTGCTTTTTTTGGATTAATTAAAGATGGTTTGTATAGAAATGGCCTGAATCCTCTTACTAGTCTCAGAATCTATAACTCTATTGTTGTTCCCAAGGTGTATTTGGTTGTGAATTTTTGCAGTCGCTTTCCAATAGTGACAGACTGACGCTCGAGAGGTCACACCGGCTTTGTTTAAAGCATATTCAAGGTTTGCAAGTAAGGTCAAGGACAGATATTGTCCATGGGCTTATTGGCTCTCTTCCTTTAGAGGCTGTGATTGAAAAAAGAAAACTGACATTTCTGGGTCAGCTGTGTCGATTGGAAAGGGACTGCTCAACAAAGAGATTATTTTTGTTACGTCTAATTTCTTGTCAAAATGGCGTATCAAAAATTGGTTTCATCCCAGATGTTGTAGTTTTATTACGAAAATATGATTTGTATGATGTTTTACTTGAATATATCAATTTTAGACTTTTCCCAAGCAAATGTACGTGGAAACGTTGTATTGACCAAAAGATAACAAGCCATTTTATAAATGAATGGGAAGTTCGAACCATGTCAGTTGAGTTTGTTCGGTATAGACAAATTCAGCAGCAGTTTTCGTACAGTCCTGTTTGGACCAATGCACGGAATAATCCTTCCATGCTGCGCGCATGTTTCTCTATTGCACAGTTAATTGCATATTTGGCTCTTTTTGATTCAAACTTTCCTAGATGCAATGAAAGCAATATTTCTGTTAGTCCAACAGACCATATTTTAACACAATGTACCAGCGTTCAGAATTGCAGACGTTTATTTTTTCATAATGTTATTATCCTATATGGACATTCTGTGCAACGTGCCTTGCAATCGTTAGATGAGTATATGTTTGTGCAAACTTTATTTGGTCTAAACCAAGATTTTGATAAGGAAAATAAGGTCTGTTTACGATCATTTCTATAGACATATTGCTTGGTTTTTACACTCCATGTGGAGCTGTTATAAACAGATTACTTTTCCTTAGTTTTTTTCCCTTCCTTAAGTAAGCATCTCAGATGTCTGTCTTCCTGTTCGTCTGTTTTTCTGTCTACCTGCCTGTTGTTTGCCTGTCCTTCCGTCCGTCTGTCTGTACGTTCGTCTGTCTGTCTGTCCGTCTGTCTTCTGTTTATCGTTTGTGGATTGGGCATATATGAATACATGTTATTGTTGAATGTGAGGGTTCCTTGCTTCTGTGCGTATATGTAAGTTTAATGTTATGTATGCATCTTTAACGTATATGTGATTTTTTTGTTGTTGTTGTTGAATATTGTAATCTTCAATTATGGAGGAAATAAAGAATTAAATAAATAAATAAGTATAAATGATGTTTGCCCCATTAGGTAAGTGAGACTATTGGATAAGGCTGATTGATACTCATAAAAAAATCATCCTATTCTACAATATGAAGTGAATACCTCTTAACTTACATCTATTTCTGTTGCAGTCTTCAACTAGCAAATATATCTTATGATTTACCGTTTTGCTGCCAAGCAAGAACTTGTTAGGTTTTATGGAGAATAAAGGTTAAATATTTCAACTTCACGCACAGACCATAATTGTCAGGTACACTCCCGGAATAAGCGGACAACGTAGGAATTCCTACTTTGCACAATTTCGAAACTGTCTCGAGTCATACTCTTCTTATTCCGTTTCTTTACAATCTATACGCAAAGTTCTGTATGTAAACATTTATTCTGAGATAAAAGAAAAAGTTCTTGTTTTTATGTAAACTTAACATCGGCATATTGAAATCATTGACAACTGAAACCAACTAAGAAGTAAAGAATAATGTACCGCTTTTTCGTCTAGAACGTGAATCAATGAAAATGATTTTACAGTATTTCGGCTTAGGCTTCTAGCTTCCTAAGCTCACATGTTGCCTTTTTAACCATAGATTTACTATGTGTGAACATACTTTACGGAAGCAAACAACTAGCGCTGGTGTATCAGTATTCTGTGCATAAACGGTACATTGTGAACATATCTGCCGGAAGTAACCAAATGATTGGCAAATATTTACAACTAGCCATCGGTGCACTGGTGCACGGGTTTTCTTTGTGCATCGACGTACCTAGTTATATAATATATGTTCCGTGCAAAGTTTGAATCGGGATAATTCCGGAATTTTCAGAACAAAGTAAGACTCTTATATTTCCCTGTGTCATGTAGAAATCGGGGGGAAAAAGATCTACTCTGAAAATTTTCGTAGGATTTTACGCGCAGTAATATTGACGTTTGCCCAATAGTACAGTAAGACTATCGGATAAGACTGATTGGTACGCATGAAAAGATTCTCCTTTTCCATAATGTTGTCTACTCGATGAAAGACAAAAATTATAATTTCAGTATAACGTTTAAGAGTAATATGTACAGAGGCACATACAAAAAAAATGTCTTGTTCTTATGTATACATAACATCGGCATAATGTAATCAATGAAGCTGAAACCAACTAAGAAGTACAGAATCATGTACTGCTCTTTCGTCGAGAACGTGGATTCGTGGACATACTCGTACAAACCAACAAAAATTATTTAACAGTATTTCGGCTTGGGCTTCTAGCTTCCTTTGGTCACATGTTGCCTTTTTTCACCACAGATTTTCTATGCTCATCTTACCTGACATTTCTGGTCTTCCAGGGTTGCCAGTCCGGTCTACAAAAGAGGAAAAGACAAATTAGTTTCAGTAACACGGTGTTTACAAACATGTTCTCCGGAAGTGAACAAATAGCTTGTAAATATTTACTCCTAGCAATCGGTGCACTGATGTATGGATATTTTGTGCATCGACAGTAGCTATACAACATATGTTCTATGTAAAGTATGAATCGGGACAATCCAGAATTGTCCAGAAAAAAGTAAGAATTATCACTTTGCTGAGCTAAGTCTTACGAACGAAGTCCGTAACAAAGAAACAAATGAATAAATGCATGGCAGAAATAAGGATCGGAGCGGGATTCGAACTCCGAACTCCCGGACGCAAAGCCAATACCCTAACCACTGAGCCAAAGAGATATCTCCCTGACGCAGTAGCCAGGTATTGTATTTAAATCGGGAGTATGCCATGCAGGAAGGAGTGGTCTCCCGTAACATAAGACAAAGTGAAAATCAATTATTTTCCCTGCGCAAACTATGAATCGGAGAGGAAGTAAGATGTTTAAAAAATTCTTAGATTTTTTACGAGCGGTATATATGACTTTTGCCAATTAGTTGAGTGAAACTATTTGATTAGGCTGATTGATACTCATTAAAGAAAAAACTAATTTTTTCCACAATGTGAAAAAATATGCCAAATCCTATCCTTAATTCTTTTTCTGTTCCAGTCTTTGATTGGCAAAAAAAATCTAAGGGTTTACCGTTTGGCTTCCAAGCACGGACTAGACATGTTATTGGAGAAGGAAGATTAAGATCTGACTACAGTATTCCTACATCGCGCACAGACCAAATCGGAGTATAATAGGATATAACTACCTTAGCAATCCCGAAATCGGCGGACAATGTAGCATTGCCTATTTTGCGAAGGAGAACTCCGATATTGTCCCGATTCATACTCTGTTTCCCGTACCAGTAAAAGCTTTCCCCAACTTTATGTGTATAGTCGTTCTGAGTTAAAAACATAAGTTTCGGTATTCATGTATACGTAACATCAGCATAACATCAGCATATTGTAATCAATGACAGCTGAAACCAACTAGGAAGTGCAGAATCATGTACCTCTTTCGTCGAGAACGTGAATTCGAGGACATGCTCATCCACAAAGCTAATGAAAATGATTTCACAGTACCTTGTCCTGGGCTTCTAGCTACCTATGCTCATATGTTGACTTTATTTTCCATATGTTTTCTATCACTCATGCCTGTGGGAGAAGACTTTTATTTTCATCTCAAAAGCCTTAATAAATGTCGAAGCCGACTGTAAGCCATATTGTCGGGCACGGCCATGACTCAAATATCTGGCACATACCTGATATTCCTGGTCTGCCGGGATTGCCAGTCCGGTCTGCAAAAGAGGACAAAGACAAATTAGTACTAGCAACAAGTATGAACATGTTAGCCTGAAGTAAACAACTGTTTGGCAAATATTTATATCTAGCCATCGGTTCACTGGTGAATAGGTATTTTGTGTATAGACGGTAGCTGAATAATTCATGTTCTGTGCAAAGTATGAATCAGGAAAATTCCGGAATAGTCCAAAACAAAGGAAGAATTATCTCTTTGCCGAGTGAAAGCAAAGTGAGAATCAATGAATTTCCCAGCGCAAAATTGGAAACGGAGAGAAAGTAAGATACTTACTGAAAAAAGAATTCTTTGCATTTTACGAGTAGTATCTATGACGTTTGCCCATGAGATGAGTAATGCTATTGGATAAGGCTGATTGATACTCATGAAAAAAATTCAGCCTTTTCCTCAATATGAAGTAAATACGTCTTAACTTACATCTATTTCTGTTGCACTCTTCAACTAGCAAAACTATCTCAGGATTTCCCGTTTGGTTGCCAAGCACGAACTTAATAGGTTTTATGGAGAATGAAGGTTAAGATCAGACTACAGTATCTCAACTTCACGCACAGACCATATCGGATCATGAAAGATTTATATCTCCCTTACACTATTCTATAACTGTCGGGTACAATCCCGGAATCAGTAGACAACGTAGGAATTCCTACTTTGCACAATTTCGGAATTGTCTCGATTCATACTGTTCTTTTTCCGTTTCTTTACAATCTTTACGCAAAGTTCTGTATGTAAACATTTATTCTGAGATACATGTAAAAAAAAAGAAGTTCTGGTTTTTATTCAAACTTAACATCGGCATACTGAAATCATTGACAGCTGAAACCAACTAAGAAGTACAGAATCATGTATCAATCTTTCGTCTGGAACGTTAATTCGTGGGCATAAAAACCAACAAATCAACGAAAATGATTTTACAGGATATTGGCTTGGGCTTCTAGCTTCTTATCCTCACATGTTGCCCTTTTTTTAACCATAGATTTTCTATGCCTTTCTTACCTGACATTTCAGGTCTGCCAGGGTTGCCAGTCCGGTCTACAAAAGAGGAAAAAGACACGGTGTGAACATACTTTCCGGATGTAAACAACTAGCTTGGAAATATTTACTCCTAGCAATTTGTGCACTGGTGTATCGGTACTCTGTGCATAACGGTACATTGTGAACATATCTGCCGAAAGGAACCAAATGATTGGCAAATATTTACAACGAGCCATCGGTGCACTGTTATACGGGGTTTTTTGTGTGCATCGACGTACCTAGTTATATAATATATATTCTGTGCAAAGTTTGAATCGGGATAATTCCGGAATTTTCAGAACTAGGTAAAAATCTTATATTTCCTTGTGTAACATAGAAATCGAAGAAAACAAGATCTTTTTTGAAAATGTTCGTAGGATTTTACGAGCAGCAATATTGACGTTTGCCCAATACTACAGTAAGGCCATCGGATAAGACTGATTGATACGCATGAAAAGATTCTCCTTTTCCACAATGTTATTTACCCGATGAAAGACAAAAATCATAATTTCAGTATAACGTTTAAGAGTAATATGTACAGAGGCTCATGCAAAAAAAAATGTCTTGTTCTTATGTATACGTAACATCGGCATAATGTAATCAATGAAGCTGTAACCAACTAAGAAGTACAGAATCATGTACTGCTGTTTCGTCGAGAACGTGGATTCGTGGACATACTCGTACAAACCAACAAAAATTATTTAACAGTATTTCGTTTGGGCTTCTAGCTTCCTTTGGTCACATGTTGCCTTTTTTCACCATAGATTTTCTATGCTCATCTTACCTGACATTTCTGGTCTTCCAGGGTTGCCAGTCCGGTCTACAAAAGAGGTAAAAGACAAATTAGTTTCAGTAACACGGTGTTTACAAACATGTTCTCCGGAAGTAAACAAATAGCTTGTAAATATTTACTCCTAGCAATCGGTGCACTGATGTATGGATATTTTGTGCATCGACAGTAGCTATACAGCATATGTTCTGTGTAAAGTATGAATCGGGACAATCCAGAATTGTCCAGAAAAAAAATAAGAATTATCACTTTGCTGAGCTAAGACAAAGTGAAAATCAATTATTTTCCCTGCGCAAACTATGAATCGGAGAGGAAGTAAGATGTTAAAAAAATTCTTAGATTTTTCACGAGCGGTATATATGACTTTGCCAATTAGTTGAGTGAAACTATTTGATTAGGCTGATTGACACTCATTAAAGAAAAAAAACTAATTTTTTCCACAATGTGAAAAAATATGCCAAATCCTATCCTTAATTCTATTTCTGTTCCAGTCTTTGATTGGCAAAAAAAATCTAAGGGTTTACCGTTTGGCTTCCAAGCACGGACTAGATATGTTATTGGAGAAGGAAGATTAAGATCTGACTACAGTATTCCTACATCGCGCACAGACCAAATCGGAGTATAATAGGATATAACTACCTTAGCAATCCCGAAATCGGCGGACAATGTAGCAATGCCTATTTTGCGAAGGAGAACTCCGATATTGTCCCGATTCATACTCTGTTTTCCGTACCAGTAAAAGCTTTCCCCAACTTTATGTAGATAGTGGTTCTGAGTTAAAAACATAAGTTTCGGTATTCATGTATACGTAACATCAGCATAACATCAGCATATTGTAATCAATGACAGCTGAAACCAACTAGGAAGTGCAGAATCATGTACCTCTTTCGTCGAGAACGTGAATTCGAGGACATGCTCATCAAAAAAGCTAATGAAAATGATTTTACAGTATCTTGGCCTGGGCTTCTAGCTTCCTATGCTCATATGTTGACTTTATTTTCCATATGTTTTCTATCACTCATGCCTGTGGGAGAAGACTTTTATTTTCATCTCAAAAGCCTTGATAAATGTCGAAGCCGACTGTAAGCCATATTGTCGGGCACGGCCATGACTCAAATATCTGGCACATACCTGATATTTCTGGTCTGCCGGGATTGCCAGTCCGGTCTGCAAAAGAGGACAAAGACAAATTAGTACTAGCAACAAGTATGAACATGTTAGCCTGAAGTAAACAACTGTCTGGCAAATATATATATCTAGCCATCGTATCACTGGTAAATAGGTATTTTGTGTATAGACGGTAGCTGAATAATTCATGTTCTGTGCAAAGTATGAATCAGGACAATTCCGGAATAGTCCAAAACAAAGGAAGAATTATCTCTTTGCCGAGTGAAAGCAAAGTGAGAATCAATGAATTTCCCTGCGCAAAATAGGAAACGGAGAGAAAGTAAGATAATTACTGAAAAAAGAATTCTCTGCATTTTACGAATAGTATCTATGACGTTTGCCCATTAGATGAGTAATGCTATTGGATAAAGCTGATTGATACTCATGAAAAAAATTCAGCCTTTTCCTCAATATGAAGTAAATACGTCTTAACTTACATCTATTTCTGTTGCACTCTTCAACTAGCAAAACTATCTCAGGATTTCCCGTTTGGTTGCCAAGCACGAACTTAATAGGTTTTATGGAGAATGAAAGTTAAGATCAGACTACAGTATCTCAACTTCACGCACAGACCATATCGGATCATGAAAAATATATATCTCCCTTACACTATTCTATAACTGTCAGGTACAATCCCGGAATCAGTAGACAACGTAGGAATTCCTACTTTGCACAATTTCGGAATTGTCTCGATTCATACTGTTCTTTTTCTGTTTCTTTACAATCTTTACGCAAAGTTCTGTATGTAAACATTTATTCTGAGATAAAAAAAAAAGTTCTGGTTTTTATTTAAACTTAACATCGGCATACTGAAATCATTGACAGCTGAAACCAATTAAGAAGTACAGAATCATGTATCAATCTTTCGTCTGGAACGTTAATTCGTGGGCATAAAAACCAACAAATCAACGAAAATGATTTTACAGTATATTTGTTTGGGCTTCTGGCTTCTTATGCTCACATGTTGCTCTTTTTTTAACCATAGATTTTCTATGCCTCTCTTACCTGACATTTCAGGTCTGCCAGGGTTGCCAGTCCGGTCTACAAAAGAGGAAAAAGACACGGTGTGAACATACTTTCCGGATGTAAACAACTAGCTTGGAAATATTTACTTCTAGCAATTTGTGCACTGGTGTATCGGTACTCTGTGCATAAACGGTCTATTGTGAACATATCTGCCGGAAGGAACCAAATGTTTGGCAAATATTTACAACAAGCCATCGGTGCACTGGTGTACGGGTTTTTTTTTTTTTGTGCATCGACGTACCTAGTTATATAATATATGTTCTGTGCAAAGTTTGAATCGGGATAATTCCGGAATTTTCAGAACTAGGTAAAAATCTTATATTTCCTTGTGTAACATGGAAATCGAAGAAAATAAAAGATCTTTTTTGAAAATTTTCGTAGGATTTTACGAGCAGCAATATTGACGTTTGCCCAATACTACAGTAAGGCCATCGGATAAGACTGATTGATACGCATGAAAAGATTCTCCTTTTCCACAATGTTATTTACCCGATGAAAGACAAAAATCGTAATTTCAGTATAACGTTTAAGAGTAACATGTACAGAGGCTCATGCAAAAAAAAATGTCTTCAACGGTTCTTATGTATACGTAAAATCGGCGTAATGTAATCAATGAAGCTGTAACCAACTAAGAAGTACAGAATCATGTACTGCTGTTTCGTCGAGAACGTGGATTCGTGGACATACTCGTACAAACCAACAAAAATTATTTAACAGTATTTCGTTTGGGCTTCTAGCTTCCTTTGGTCACATGTTGCCTTTTTTCACCATAGATTTTCTATGCTCATCTTACCTGACATTTCTGGTCTTCCAGGGTTGCCAGTCCGGTCTACAAAAGAGGTAAAAGACAAATTAGTTTCAGTAACACGGTGTTTACAAACATGTTCTCCGGAAGTAAACAAATAGCTTGTAAATATTTACTCCTAGCAATCGGTGCACTGATGCATGGATATTTTGTGCATCGACAGTAGCTATACAGCATATGTTCTGTGTAAAGTATGAATCGGGACAATCCAGAATTGTCCAGAAAAAAAAAATAAGAATTATCACTTTGCTGAGCTAAGACAAAGTGAAAATCAATTATTTTCCCTGCAAAAACTATGAATTGGAGAGGAAGTAAGATGTTGAAAAAAATCTTAGATTTTTACGAGCAGTATATATGACGTCTGCCAATTAGTTGAGTGAAACTATTTGATTAGGCTGATTGATACTCATTAAAGAAAAAACTAATTTTTTCCACAATGTGAAAAAATATGCCAAATCCTATCCTTAATTCTATTTCTGTTCCAGTCTTTGATTGGCAAAAAAAATCTAAGGGTTTACCGTTTGGCTTCCAAGCACGGACTAGATATGTTATTGGAGAAGGAAGATTAAGATCTGACTACAATATTCCTACATCGCGCACAGACCAAATCGGAGTATAATAGGATATAACTTCCTAAGCAATCCCGAAATCGGCGGACAATGTAGCAATGCCTATTTTGCGAAGGAGAACTCCGATATTGTCCCGATTCATACTCTGCTTTCCGTACCAGTAAAAGCTTTCCCCAACTTTATGTAGATAGTGGTTCTGAGTTAAAAACATAAGTTTCGGTATTCATGTATACGTAACATCAGCATAACATCAGCATATTGTAATTAATGACAGCTGAAACCAACTAGGAAGTGCAGAATCATGTACCTCTTTCGTCGAGAACGCGAATTTGAGGACATGCTCATCAACAAAGCTAATGAAAATGATTTTACAGTATCTTGGCCTGGGCTTCTAGCTTCCTATGCTCATATGTTGACTTTATTTTCCATATGTTTTCTATCACTCATGTTTGTGGGAGAAGACTTTTATTTTCATCTCAAAAGCCTTGATAAATGTCGAAGCCGACTGTAAGCCATATTGTCGGGCACGGCCATGACTCAAATATCTGGCACATACCTGATATTTCTGGTCTGCCGGGATTGCCAGTCCGGTCTGCAAAAGAGGACAAAGACAAATTAGTACTAGCAACAAGTATGAACATGTTAGCCTGAAGTAAACAACTGTTTGGCAAATATATATATCTAGCCATCGTATCACTGGTGAATAGGTATTTTGTGTATAGACGGTAGCTGAATAATACATGTTCTGTGCAAAGTATGAATCAGGACAATTCCGGAATAGTCCAAAACAAAGGAAGAATTATCTCTTTGCCGAGTGAAAGCAAAGTGAGAATCAATGAATTTCCCTGCGCAAAATAAGAAACGGAGAGAAAGTAAGATACTTACTGAAAAAAGAATTCTTTGCATTTTACGAGTAGTATCTATGACGTTTGCCCATGAGATGAGTAATGCTATTGGATAAGGCTGATTGATACTCATGAAAAAAATTCAGTCTTTTCCACAATATGAAGTAAATACGTCTTAACTTACATCTATTTCTGTTGCACTCTTCAACTAGCAAAAATATCTCAGGATTTCCCGTTTGGTTGCCAAGCACGAACTTAATAGGTTTTATGGAGAATGAAGGTTAAGATCAGATTACAGTATTTCAACTTCACGCACAGACCATATCGGATCATGAAAAATATATATCTCCCTTACACTATTCTATAACTGTCAGGTACAATCCCGGAATCACTAGACAACGTAGGAATTCCTACTTTGCACAATTTCGGAATTGTCTCGATTCATACTGTTCTTTTTCCGTTTCTTTACAATCTTTACGCAAATTTGTGTATGTAAACATTTATTCTGAGATAAAAAAAAAACATTCTGGTTTTTGGAAGGCGAGATTTTCATTCTCGCCTTCATATGTCAACGCTCGGCAGCTTGCTGAAAATGCCTCTGAACAGCATTATCAAAACGCCTTTCAAATAGTTCGATACTTCTCGAGTACATTAGAACAAAGTAATGTCGAGACCATTGTAAATTTAATCAGAACAGCAAGAAGAAACTTCAAGTTCCTAGAAGGAATGAAATAGAATTCGTAAAAAGCATCGTTTTCGACAAATGCAAAATACTTTGGATCATTTCATTGATATAATCACGTTGCTACAGCAACAAATAAACCATAGCTATTATAAGCCAATCGAAAGCTACTAACATGACGTCATTCGGACCTACTTCCACTTCACAACGCATAAACAACTAACCAGTGGGATCGTACATGTAAATTTACTATCCAAGAACTAACAATTCGGATAGCTTCTTTGAATGACGTACCCCTTTCCTCTGTTGGCCACCTTATTCTGTTATTGTGAGAAGTAAAATTTCAATGAAATAAATTCCTTTGAATCATCAAGTGTTTAAACAAAATTTTCTCTTTCAAAGAAATATTTTTCTTTTATCAAAGTTGTGCTTGACTTTATGATTAATGTTAGGCCGAGTTTTGATTCCGGAGACCCGTGAAAAGAAAAAAGGTAAATCAGTTGAAATCACAATATGTGTCATTTCGAAGTAGTTCTGGTCAGTATAATGTATCGATGTATAGCCTGGGTTACAGGCTGATCACCTCTTTCCTTATATACGAGTATGATCGGATTTTACTACGTCAAAAATGTCAATAACATGATCTGTAACCGTTTTAACATGCAAAGAATTTTATTATCTTCTTTTGGTCGTCACGTTGCTTTACGTTCAGCAACTATTCATAAATATTTAACCCTTTACTGCTCACTTGAAACGACTCTGAAAATCGAGCTTATAAAAACATCGAGAGGAGAGGGGAAATTACAATCGGAAACCGGCATTTTTTTTCCTTTTACCACAATGTTTCCACCCTACCAAGAACAAATTTCGTCGCTAATTTGGGCCACCCTGAATTTGTCATCTGTATGAATCAGTGCTTTCAATTTCAGCTTAGTCGGAAATTTCTTTGTCAGGTAAAGAATAAACGCTTACCGCAATAAATTGTTATCATAATCACTTACCTCCGTCATTATTAGAACTGAAATCTTTACCTTATAATTCCCATTTATTTTCCTCGAAAGAATTTCCTTCAACTATACACTTTTTTCCAAAACTGAATAACACAATGATAAAATTAGCTTAACAGGGAGAATCCCACTGTCCTAGAGTGCATCAGACGTGTTCATGATTTTCTAAGAACACTGACCAAGAGCCTGTATCTGTGTAACTGTACATGATATATTTTTGTCGAACAAAAGAATAGGGTGTATTTCAATATTGACGTGTTGGCAATCATTTTGCTTTCATGTTTGCCGCCAAGCTGAACGTACATTCCGGTTACGCGGGATTAATGAAAGACAAGCGTTAATGTCAGTGAACCCTTAAATCGTTTACTACGCCTGTCTCTTTTGAAGACAAGGCAAAAGATTCTATAGTCTGCACAGAATATGCTATCTTATAAATGTCGGATTAGCTATATTGTAATAACCCGACCAAAACAGCCCAGGGTGAGGTTGCAATAATTAAGCATTTTTCCCGAGATGTAAAATGCCATTTTCATCAATCCAGCACTCTAGTATAAGGGTTAATAGAGTCACGGATTACAAGTATCGTATAAACGAAGAACACCTTCCGACGTTCCTCATAGGACCTAAGAAGTCAACCGTCAAATGATGTTGGTTGGTTATCCTTGATAGGATGGTAAACATTGCGCAAAACGGAGAAAATGTTCGTTTTTCTAAAAAGCCCCATTCTTTAAGGTCATTAAAACCCAGCATATGTATTGTAATTTAAATTTTAAATGTCCGTTTTGAACATTGAAAGTCGTTTGTTTTGAAAGTCTTTCAGTCTTGATAAAGTATATTTCAAATAAGATGGTAAACAAATACAAAAAAAGAAGCCTTTTAACTGAACGATACTGAAATTTTGACAACTTCAAGGAAAAAAAACTCAAAATACTTTTGGAAAAGGAAAAAACGCTAGCTACCAGTATTTTCTCTTTTTACCACTATGTTTTGTACTTTTTCCCAGCCAAACGGCACATATTCAGCTGCTCTTAACTTATTATCTGCTAATTGCTTTAATGTAGACGGCCCTAATTTTTTGTTATTTTCTGAAGGGTTTTGTAAAGGGTGACTAAGATGGAAAACATTGTAGGAAAGTCAAACAAAAGGTTGATTATCATTATTTGCTACTTTTCCTACAATGCTTTAAAAAGCCTCTTCTTCAACATTGTTGAAAGTCAGTATAGTGATCTAAAAGGCTGAATCTCAGTTTCTATACTCTAAAATGTACCTTTCTAAAAACTCTTTGCTCTCTCAATAAAATTATCCATGGAATAAAATGGTAAAGACTTTCAAGAAATTAATCATCTCATTACAGAGTTACAGTTTTATATCGATCGAAATTGCTTGCATTTTCAAGGAAAAACTATTCTTTAATCCTTTACCATACCCTATCAAGTACAGTTTTAACAACCCTGAGAAAGAGGCCATTTAAAATCTTAATTTTGAAAAGGAGAAACTTTCTTGACTCTTTACACGAAGAAAAAAATCAGAATTTCAAAAATTGAATGCATTTTCAGGTAGCAACAGTGACTTTTTGATCTGGCACCATTGATGGAACCTGTATGAAATAGGATGAAAGACATTTTAGGAAAAAGAAAAAATGTCAATTAGCACCGTATTCTCCTATTCAGACCAAAAGTTCTCAAGACTTCTTCTTAGACCTTTTAAACTCATTACTGGGGTAATAGTGGGTTAGATCTAAGTTTCTATACAGCGTACAAACATATACGGGTAACAGCAAATTAAAACTCTTTGCTTTAACATAAAACTTTTCCTTCAAATGAAATGGAAAGGAGTTTCAGAAAAGTCCATTCCTTTTAATTTTTTTCAACACATTTTCACAAGCCTTCTTCAATTTTGTTAAAACTCCGGATGGTAAACTGGTCTTCATTACACAGGAACATTGCACAACTCTATAGACTTTGCTGTATCAGGAGAGGCGATTTAAGTACAGGAAAATGTATTTCAATATATTATGGCTATATTCTAAACTCGCCTTCTAACAGTACTTTCAGTACTTTGATTATTTAAACTTAACATCGGCATACTGAAATCATTGACAGCTGAAACCAATTAAGAAGTACAGAATCATGTATCAATCTTTCGTCTGGAACGTTAATTCGTGGGCATAAAAACCAACAAACCAACGAAAATGATTTTACAGTATATTGGCTTGGGATTCTTGCTTCTTAGGCTCACATGTTGCCCTTTTTTTAACCATATATTTTTTTTATGCCTTTCTTACCTGACATTTCAGGTCTGCCAGGGTTGCCAGTCCGGTCTACAAAAGAGGAAAAATACACGGTGTGAACATATTTTCCGGAAGTAAACAACTAGCTTGGAAATATTTACTACTAGCAATTGGTGCACTGGTGTATCGGTATTCTGTGCATAAACGGTACATTGTGAACATATCTGCCGGAAGTAACCAAATGATTGGCAAATATTTACAACTAGCCATCGGTGCACTGGTGTACGTTTTTTTTTTTTGTGCATCGACGTACCTGGTTATGTAATATATGTTCTGTGCAAAGTTTGAATCAGGATAATTCCGGAATTTTCAGAACTAGGTAAAAATCTTATATTTCCTTGTGTAACATAGAAATCGAAGAAAACAAGATCTTTTTTTTTTTTAATTTTCGTAGGATTTTACGAGCAGCAATATTGACGTTTGCCCAATACTACAGTAAGGCCATCGGATAAGACTGATTGATACGCATGAAAAGATTCTCCTTTTCCACAATGTTATTTATCCGATGAAAGACAAAAATCATAATTTCAGTCTTGTTCTTATGTATACGTAACATCGGCGTAATGTAATCAATGAAGCTGAAGCCAACTAAGAAGTACAGAATCATGTGCCGCTCTTTCGTCGAGAACGTGGATTCGTGGACATACTCGTACAAACCAACAAAAATTATTTAACAGTATTTCGGCTTGGGCTTCTAGCTTCCTTTGCTCACAAGTTGCCTTTTTTCACCATAGATTTTCTATGCTCATCTTACCTGACATTTCTGGTCCTCTAGGGTTGCCAGTCCGGACTACAAAAGAGGAAAAAGACAAATTAGTTTCAGTAACACGGTGTTTACAAACATGTTCTCCGGAAGAAAACAAATAGCTTGTAACTATATACTCCAAGCAATCGGTGCACTGATCATATACCTCATTCGTCGAGAACGTGAATTCGAGGACATGCTCATCCACAAAGCTAATGAAAATGATTTTACAGTATCTTGGCCTGGGCTTCTAGCTTCCTATCCTCATATGTTGACTTAATTTTCCATGTTTTCTATCACTCATGCCTGTGGGAGAAGACTTTTATTTTCATCTCAAAAGCCTTGATAAATCTCGAAGCCGACTGTAAGCCATATTGTCGGGCACGGCCATGACTCAAATATCTGGCACATACCTGATATTCCTGGTCTGCCGGGATTGCCAGTCCGGTCTGCAAAAGAGGACAAAGACAAATTAGTACTAGCAACAAGTATGAACATGTTAGCCTGAAGTAAACAACTGTTTGGCAAATATTTATATCTAGCCATCGGTTCACTGGTGAATAGGTATTTTGTGTATAGATGGTAGCTGAATAATTCATGTTCTGTGCAAAGTATGAATCAGGACAATTCCGGAATAGTCCAAAACAAAGGAAGAATTATCTCTTTGCCGAGTGAAAGCAAAGTGAGAATCAATGAATTTCCCTGCGCAAAAAAGGAAACGGAGAGAAAGTAAGATACTTACTGAAAAAAGAATTCTTTGCATTTTACGAGTAGTATCTATGACGTTTGCCCATGAGATGAGTAATGCTATTGGATAAGGCTGATTGATACTCATGAAAAAAATTCAGTCTTTTCCACAATATGAAGTAAATACGTCTTAACTTACATCTATTTCTGTTGCACTCTTCAACTAGCAAAAATATCTCAGGATTTCCCGTTTGGTTGCCAAGCACGAACTTAATAGGTTTTATGGAGAATGAAGGTTAAGATCAGACTACAGTATTTCTACTTCACGCATAGACCATATCGGATCATGAAAAATATGTATCTCCCTTACACTATTCTATAACTGTCAGGTACAATCCCGGAATCAGTAAACAGCGTAGGAATTCCTACTTTGCACAATTTCGGAATTGTCTCGATTCATACTGTTCTTTTTCCGTTTCTTTACAATCTTTACGCAAAGTTCTGTATGTAAACATATTCTGAGATAAAAAAAAAAAAAGGTTCTGGTTTTTATTTAAACTTAACATCGGCATACTGAAATCATTGACAGCTGAAACCAACTAAGAAGTACAGAATCATATATCAATCTTTCGTCTGGAACGTAAATTCGTGGGCATAAAAACCAACAAATCAACGAAAATGATTTTACAGTATATAGGCTTGGGCATCTCGCTTCTTATACTCACATGTTGCCCTTTTTTTAACCATAGATTTTCTATGCCTTTCTTACCTGACATTTCAGGTCTGCCAGGGTTGCCAGTCCGGTCTACAACAGAGGAAAAATACACGGTGTGAACATATTTTTCGGAAGTAAACAACTAGCTTGGAAATATTTACTCCTAGCAATTGGCGCACTGGTGTATCGGTACTCTGTGCATAAACGGTACATTGTGAACATCGTATCTGCCGGAAGTAACCAAATGATTGGCAAATATTTACAACTAGCCATCAGTGCACTGGTGTACGGGTTTTTTGAAAATTTTCGTAGGATTTTACGAGTAGCAATATTGACGTTTGCCCAATACTACAGTAAGGCCATCAGATAAGACTGATTGATATGCACGAAAAGATTCTCCTTTTCCACAATGTTATTTACCCGATGAAAGACAAAAATCATAATTTCAGTATAACGTTTAAGAGTAACATGTACAGAGGCACCTGCAAAAAAAATGTCTTGTTCTTATCTATACGTAACATCGGCGTATTGTAATCAATGAAAGCTGAAACCAACTAAGAAGTACAGAATTATGTACTGCTGTTTCGTCGAGAACGTGAATTCGTACAAACCAACAAAAAAAATTTAACAGTATTTCGGCTTGGGCTTCTAGCTTCCTTTGGTCACATGTTGGCTTTGTTTTAACTAAATTTTTTCTATGCCTTTCTTACCTGACATTTCTGGTCTGCCGGGGTTGCCAGTCCGGTCTGCAAAAGAGGAAAAAGACAGATTAGTTTCATGGTGTTCTGCACGTTCTGTGCCGTCTAATCTTGATCTGCACTGTCTGCAAAAACAACTTAACTTGGTTACAGCACTTTATGGGTTAAGAAGAAGACTTCTGGAAACCGACATACCGTTTGGCTGCCAAGCACGAACTAGACCTAAATTAAGTTACAGAAAGTGCTCTTCAAAAAGCAATAAGAACGTTTCAGGCTAAACACTTTTAGGGCTTAAATCTTTCAAAACTTAGTTTTAATCTTACATAATCCGATTTAACATTAAATTGCACCCTACTTTGGCTTTGACAGAAATACGATCAAATACATGTATAATATATATAGTCATTTTATTGCAATTCTCATTTTTATTGCAAAACTGGTTGTGGAGGGGAATTTAATAATTTAGGTCTTGCATAATCCACTTAACTTTAAATTGCACTCTTTTTTTGGTTTTGATTAGAAAACGATCGAATATGATATATATAACCATTTTTTTGCAATTTTCGGTTTTATTGCAAAACTGGTTGTAAAGTGAAATGTTATAAATTTTCTGTCATAGCCACGAGTTTTGCAAAAGTTTATTGCAATTCTCGTTTTTATTGCAGGACAGGTTGTTACAGACGATTATTTTCCCTGCGCAAAGTAGGAATCAGGGGGAAATGAAAAATCTTTTTTGAAAAAAATTCTTAGGATTTTAGGAACAGTTTTATTGACATTTTCCCATTAAAACAGTGAGGCTATCGGATAAGACTGATAGTTACTCATGAAAAAATTGTCTTTTTTTTTCAAAATGTTTTCTACCCTATGAAAGACAGAAATCATCGTTTAGTATTACGTAAGAGAGAGACATGTACAGTGGCACAAATGATTCGAAGTATTAACGATCTTAAAGAAGAAGAAGACTTCTGAAATCCTGCATTTCTCCTTTTTCTGTAATATTTTCTATTGAGCTGTATCTAATTTGTCTTCTGCAAATACATACACTTTCAATTTTGTTGAATCTAAAATCATCAGTAAACCTTTTTTCTGTTCCAGTCTTCAATTAGCAAAAAAATATCTCAGGGTTTACCATTTGGCTTCTAAGCACGAACTAGATCTAGATGCAGAGATTGAAGATCAAGATCAGACTGCAGGCTGATCTTAGGTCTACACTGATACTGTGAGATTTTTTTTTTTATTTTTTTTTTAATGCATTTTGAATCTTTCCCTTTTCTACATTACTACGTTTTGACTAGTCTAAAATGAAAGCATTTGCAGACAACAAATTAGATGTTGCTTAAAGCCGCAGTAAAGCCAGAAAATATAACGAATTACCCATCACAACACATATATAAAATCGGAGAAAACCTGAATGTGTCAATTACTGCATTGGTTGCCATGATATAATGCAAGCGAAAAAGCATGGAGATTTCAGGGACGCCATTGATCGAGACAACCGTCATTATCGGTCGTGTATATTCGAACACTCTTATTTTATTCAGTTGGACGCTACTGAGACGGTAAATGCCATTGTTTACAGCTTCACTCGTCAGCCACTTTTCATTTGACCAATGTACGGTTTCTAGTAAAAATCTCCGTGTTTCTATTTTCATTTATACGATATATGTCAGAAATTTTACCATGTTTACACAAAGGACTGATTTCAGTACCATTCTGAATTGCTTGTAATTTAACAGCAGTTTTGCTCACCGGCTGTAGACGGGCAAAATAAAATATATCTGATCTTAAATACTGCCAGGTGATAGCAATTTTTATTTTATCTGTGGGCAACGTTCGTGTACGTGTACACATTATGATTATGACTAGTTTACGAGAAGAGACCATGTAATGCTTACCTTGCCTGTCCATCATGGCGAAAAGTTGGTCAAATTTGCGGATTTGAACGCAATTCTCCTTTAATTCATCCCAGAACTTGTAGATTGATTTGGACACGTCATCCGAGACAGGAGATATCAGAAGGAATTCATCGAGACTGAGGCATCCATCCTCTAATGGGGTAAAAGTGGCAAAGATAAATTTAACTTCTTGGAGTGCTTTGCAAATCATACTTGTATACCAGTCTTTGTGGCCATTAAAGATCATGATCAGACTGCATAAAACATACCACCTGATCTTTGATCTACAGTTTTTTTTTTCTGAGATATCCTAAACAACTGCCACATTTGGGGTTACTTTCAGTCTGAAAATATCTGTTATTGATTGATTAACTATACCATTTTTAACGGTATTTCAGTTATATCTCGGCGATCAGTGCACTTTATCCATGTTTTCCTGGAGTTTCTTTAACGCATTACCACACAATCCCTAATTTTGACGACCCTGAGAAAGAAGCCTTTTGAAAACAATTGTGGGAAAAGGAGAAAATGCTGGTAACCAGCATTTTCTCCTTTTCCCACAATTGTTTTCTACCTTTCACACATCGTCCGCAAATGCTTTCGATTTGGACGAATCTAAAATTTTGTCGTTTGGTAAAGAGTCAACCAGAAATCCGTGCAGTATTCTTTCCAGGCCACTGGCTGCTTTTCAATTTTACCATTGTCGAAACAATGGGGATGAATCCTGTCGCAATGACAATCTTCGATCAAAGAAATGAAATCGAATCTGCGACCTCCTGTTCCCACCAGGGTTCAGCCCCTAAGGATTAAGTCTGAGTGCGGTATTAACCCTTTATCTAACGACTTGTCTAAACTGAAAGCATTTGCAGACGAAAAATCAAGTTTGTCTCAAATAGCATTAATATGTCTTACGATCCCTTATAGACTCTACTGCTAAATAACTGACAAAACTTAATTTTGTTATTTCAAAAGTATGTTTTGGAGAAAAGATATCTCCTGATCGGACAGTGTAGATTCAAGATCAGACTGCACGTTCTGTGCAGTCTGATCTTTGAATCTACACTGTCTGCTAAAGGTCAGTGAGTCGCACTTAGCAGTCCAATGGTTAATGTCTGGTTACCTGTGTTTCCTCATTTTCTCCTCCATGCTGTTAGAAGCATTATTTTTCTGGTCCCTTAACCTTTTACCCCATAAGGCTTTTTTATGGTATCTTTAACTGACCCTAAATAACAGCAAGAGTGAAGCCATTTCTTAGGTGTATATGACACCTTTTGATGGTGTAGAAAACATTGTGGCAAAAGGTGAAATTGCTCGTCACGAGCAATTTCACTTTTTGCCACAATGTTTTCCAAAGGCTTCAACAAGCAATGCGTAGAAATGAGTATCTATGGAGTAAAGGGTTAAAGGAGGGGGCTTTTTGCTAAAGGGTTAAGGTATAGAATATGAAACACCAGTTCGCAAAGCCATCAACCAGTTATATGTCTGAGCGTAGCAGCTAAAAGGGTGGGGGTAAGTAGAGCAGCTCTGCCCTTAGTTATTCCTGCAACAAATTTGTCCGAAATCGCGTACAAATAAACTGATAAGATATTAAATGTGTATGAATTAAGAAAATTAGTAATTAGTACATTACACTGAAAACAAGGAAAATCATAAAAATAGGAAGATGATTCTAAAGTATTTTGAGGGCCTCTACGAATGTTCACGACCGAAAAAAACCGTGAATCAATGCTATTATTGCACAAAGTAAAGGTATTTTACCACTAGTTTTCAAAGATAGAAAAATTATTTCCATAGAAATGCAAATAAGCGAACTTCAAATGTACTGTACGTAAATGGGTCAAAACCGGAAGTGGGCGAAGAAGTTTTTGTTACGAGACGTGAAGGACCGTAAGTCCTGTATGACAGTTTTGATTCTCCCGGTGTAAATACACTTCTATTGATTTTTAATGCAAAGTGGACTTACGTGGGATAAAGTTACGCACGTTTCGACGAATTCAACTTGGATGAATGAGTGGATATGAATTTCTGTAACGGAAAGACGTCAGAGGGTTCGATAGATACTTCAAGCGAGGGAACTACCGATCACGTTAAAAAGTGGGTGGGGTGTGGCTGGTTTAGAGCACATTTCACGGGTGAAGTTTTGTTCACTGAGATCTCGATTAAACTGAGATCCTGTGCAAAATGTCGTTCGTGGTGTACTAATATCATCAAAGACATGCCGTGAAAAGGATCTAATATGGCACAAATTCCTACAGTTTGATGGTTGGAGTCTAGGGAAAATCTGATAAGGACAGACGTTGTTTTCAAGCTAGGCCCGAATCGAGGATATTGATAGTACAAAGCCGTGAGTTAACGGCGCGTGAATTTACTTATTAATACACGTGTTCTCCCGATAATCGCCCGATTTTTACCCGTTAATACATGCTTATAACGGCCTGAAAAGGCACGTTTTATGCAATAATGGAATATAATTTGCATCGGCGTTTATACTCAAAGTATGATTTTGTTTTCTTTCGATTAAGAATTTGTCATATTAGAATTGAAATGATCTTCTTTCTATCGTGGTTTATCGTTCAATAAACCACGTGATGAGCTGTGACGCTAATGAATAAGCCATTCGGGCTATCGCCCTTGTAGATTATTCATTGTGAATCATAACTCACAACTGTCGTTTATTGAACAATAAACCACGATATAAAGAAGATTATTTCTAAATAACCTGACATAACTAGAAAAATTCCTTACTGTTGGCGTCGGCGACCGTCAGAAACTTTTCCCATTCTGCCTCTGCCACCTGAAGGTCATTGTTTATGTCCAGGGCTTTGAAGATATCCTCTATCAGTTTTGGCCATTCAGAAAGGGGAGGCAGTTTGGCATCAACAGCGGTGCTACTGTATAATTGACGGTAAATTCACAAGATAATTCTAAACCCATTACCGCACAATTCCTTGACGACCCTGAGAAAGTAGCCTTTAGAAAACACTGTGGGAAAAGGAGAAAATGCTGGTAATTAGCATTTTCTCCTTTTCCCACAGGGTTTTCTACGTTTCACAAAACAAATTTTAAATTTTCGTCTGCAAATGCTTTCGATTTGGGCAAACCTAAAATTTTGTCTTTTGGTAAAAAGTTAATCGAACAGACCCGAGTTTTTAACGACTCTCATGAAAAAACCATTTGAAAACATTGGAGAAAAAAAGAGGAAATTCAGATAACCAGCAGTTTCCCTTTCTTTTTTTTCCCACAATGTTTTCAATATTTTCAGAAGTAGATTTTTTTACCTTCACCTGATTTGTCGTCTCTTGAAAGATAATGCTCACAACTTGGAATTGTCTAAACGTACAATAAACTATTACCAGCTAAAGAGAAGTGGGGAAAACAATAAATGGTTTACAACACGCAGAATGGGGCATTCGGACATTTGCGTAAAATGTCGTCTCGGATCAGCCTGCGCAGTCCGTGTAGGCTAATCCGAGACGGCAATTTGCGACTACATTAGATCTTGTGATATAGTGGACTTGTGCTATACAGAAAATTACATAAAAACGGAAAGTGTCGCTTCGGATCAGCCTGTTCAGGCTGCGCAGGCTGATCCTAGACGACACTTAACACAAATGTCAAAATGTCCCTCTGCGTGTGTTGCAGACCACTCAACTTCCATTCCACAGAGCATTGCTATATTTTGTTTGACTGACAGGCAAAAGTCATTTAATTTCTTTCATGCTCCACCTTTTACCAAACAAATAAGTTTTACCACTTAGAGAAAAAAGATTTTGAACAATAGTGTAATAAAGAGAAAAATACGAGTAACCAGCATTTTGTCCTTTTCTCCTATTTTTTCCCCCCGTTTCCATTTCTTTTACCTGGTCAAAGACAAATGTCATTCATTTATCCAAAGTTTATTTGCCGTCTGCAGTTGCGTTTCATTTGACCAGGTGTTAAATTCAGCGCCCTTGGAGTACTTAGCGCGACTCACGGACCTAATGCGGACAGTGTTCATCAAGATCAGACTGCACAGAACGTGCAGTCTGATCTTTGATCCACACTGTCCGATCAGGAGATATCTTTACCCAACAATATTCCCTTTTAAACAGGAAAAATGTTGGTTTTTACTAACGGCTTTCAAGTTAAATATGACTTATTTGGCGGAATATGGATCAAGAGTCAACTTTGAACCCTTACCAATCTCTGGTTTTCACAACCCTGAGATAAAAGCCTTTTATAAAAATTGTGAGAAAAGCAGAAAATGCTGTTAAACAGCAATTTCGTCTTTTCCCACGATTTTTTCTACCCTGCTGGCAACAAATTTCAGTTTTTGATTTAAGCCGACACTGTCGTCTGCAAGCGCTTTCAATTTGGACCATTTAAAATCTTTTCGTTTGGTAAAGGGTATACAAGCCAACAAAATGTTCAACTTGTCCAAGTATAAATCGTCGCACACAACGATTAAATGCTTCTTGAATTGTCTAGGAAAGGATAGAAAACATTGTAGGAAAAGGAGCAAATGCTGGTCACCAGCATTTTCTCCTTTTTCTACCCAGTTTTTCTCGATCATTAAAACTTACGATTATTTACCGAAGAGTAATGGGTAAACCTATTACCACACAATCCCTACCCTGAGAAAGAAGCCTTTAAAAAACATTGTGGGAAAAGGAGAAAATGCTGGTAACCAGCATTTTCTCCTTTTTCCACAATGTTTTCTACCCTTTATAAATCAAATTTCAAATTTTCAGTCACTTTTATTTTGTCGTCTGCAAATGCTTGCGATTTGGACAAACCTAAAATTTTGTCGTTTGGTAATGAGTTAATTATAATCCAACAGGGAAAGGCTTACCTGTATAGAAAGAGAACGCAGACTAAGCCGAATGCTGTAGGGATTCTCATGGCTAAATTCTGCGGGGAAAAAGTGATAATAATAATGTTCTTTATTACATACCAAGCGGTGAAATCCTGGAATTTTCCAGTGTAATAAATTTTGATATCATCACTGGTGACGATATCTACTTTCACTTTCACTTCCTGTAGTAATTTAGGAACTACTTTCTTTTTCATTTAGCACTTATAGATAGTGTAACTGTTAATTGCAAGTTCTATATTTTCAACCAGACAATCCAACCGCTTTTCACAGTCTAATTAAAAAAATAATAATGTTAATAAGGTATATAATGAATAGAACAATCAACTGGTTATTCTTTAAATGAAAAATATCTCACTCTCGTGAGATATTTTTCATATCACTAATAACCAGTTGATTATCCACTATATCTTATTATTTAGGCCTGCGGTTCATAGATAATCAAGTAATGTACAATAACTAAAGAAAAAGAATGACATACGTATAATGTCTTAGTTCAAAATGTTTCTCCCCAAAAGTAATTTTTAATTAGATAGCACTGTTCGGGGTTTTACTAACGTCTTGAAAGTTTCATTTTGCTCATTTAGCCCGTTAACCCTAATGCTGCTAAGCCGACCTTTTGCGGACAGAATAGATCAAGATCAGCCTGCACAGAACGTGAAGTCTAATCTTTGGTGAACACTGTCCACTAGGGGAATCGTCTCCTACAAAATTAACTTTGAAATAGCAAACTGTGTTTCTTACACCGCCTTTAAATTTTCATTTTATTTAGAGGGTGAGGGTTAACCCTTTACCACACAGTAAAATTTAAGACCTGTCCAAATTGAAAGCATTTGCAGATGACAAAATAAATGGGGTTGAAAATTTGAAATTTGTGGTTGGAAGGGTAGAAAACATTGTGGAAAAAAAGGAGAAAATGCTGGTTACCAGCATTTTCTCCTTTTTCCACAATGTTTTCAAAAGAGTTTTTCCTCAGGGTCGCTGAAAGTAGAAATTGTGTTATAAAGGGTTAAAAGATCAACTTTATATCAAAGCGGACAATAAGATTTGTCTCTAGCTATCCTTTCTTGATCATAGGATCGTGATCGGAGTATCTGAAATTAAACAGTGTACGTATGTTGATAATGAAAATGTAGAAAGTCTAGTGATATTCCGACTACAAGGCGGAGTTAACCCTTTGGCTGCTTATCGCGACTCACTGACCTTTTGCGGACAGCGTAGATCAAGATCAGACTGCACAGAACGTGCAGTCTGATCTTGGATCTATGCTGTCCGATCTGGAGATATTTTTCCCCGAAACATACCTTTAAAATAACAATTTTGGGGTATTTTCTATCGAATTGAAAATTTCAATTTAGTTCCGTAGCAGGATAAGGATTACTATAGTGATTTGGAGGTATTATTGATATCAGTAAAACATTTTTATGCAAATGTATAAATTAATCTATGTGAAAATTGATTTTAAACACATTCTGTCGTCACCTACACCATATTCTATCGAGGCAGGCACAAATAAAGATGATTTCTTTTACTTGTAAGATACTCGTAATGTTGATGACACTGGTAATAATAGTAATAGTAACAACAATACTGTTTATAATAGTAATAATAGTAATGAAAATAATTTGGATGCAAACATTCCCTTAGGAATATTACGTGGATTTAAGATAATAATGATAATTTGTATAAGTTTTTTTTTTTTAAAAAAAAGAGGTATATCTTAAAGTAAGAACTATACTAAAAAGAAGAAAATGAAATATCGTTCACAGAATTCAAGAAAGAGATTGCATGCGCGGCATAAAAATTTTATCACGTACATGTATAAAATTTAAGAATTTACTTAACCCTTTACTCCATAGATACTCATTTCTACACATTGCTTGTAGGAGCCTTTGGAAAATATTGTGGCAAAAGGTGAAATTGCTCGTGACGAGCAATTTCACCTTTTGCCACAATGTTTTCTATGCTATTAAAAGGTGTCATATACACATAAAAAAAAGCTTCATCCTTGCTGTTATTTAGGGTCAATTAGAGATACCATAGAAATACCTTATGGGGTAAAGGGTTAAAAAATAAATGTTAAAAAGGGTATGCTTACCTTGCGTTGGTTGTGCTCCTTGTGATGGTCCTTCAATGTTTGGCTGGCTGACTGCCTATCGAATCTTCCATCTAGATCTATATACTGAATAGCTACATGACGAAAACTGATCATGTGACATGTCTGTCGATCACGTGACTTGTCTATTTGCATACAGAGGATAATTATAATCACTCTATCTTAACCCTTTAACTTCCAGAGGCGGAATGTATAGTTTCTTGTGGATTTATAGATCACGACCCGGATGCAGCACAGAAGGTTCAGTCAGATCTTTGTCTACACCGTCCTAAATCGCTTTACTATTGAATAAATCATCTTTGAGATCAGGGGTTACTCATAAGACCACGGAGATACTGTATTTATTCAGATGGTAACGAGAGAGTTAACGCTTTGCCACACAAAAACGACGGTCAAAGACCCTGAAAATGAAAGCTCTAGAAAACATTATGGGAAAAGGAGAAAATGCTGATAATCAGCATTTTCTTATTTTTCCATAATGATTTCTACCCTTCCCAAATCGAATTTCAATTTTTGATTCACATTTATTTTATCGTCTACAATTGCTTTCAATTTGGGCAAGTCCAAATTTTGTTGGCTGGTAAAGATTTAAGCTTTACAGCGCAATACTGTGTTTTAACCCATTACCAAACAATCCCTACTTTTGACGCCCATGAGAAAGAAGCCTTCAGAAAACATTGTGGGAAAAGGAGAAAATGCTGGTAACCAGCATTTTCTCCTTTTCACACAATGTTTTCTATCCTTCAGAAAACAAATTTCAAATTTTCAGTCACTTTTATTTTGTCGTCTGCAAATGCTTTCAATTTGGACCAGTCTGAAATTTTGTCGTTTGGTAATGAGTTAAAGACCTCTAGGAAGGAGGCTTCTTGGAAAAAAAATGAGGGAAATTGAGATAATGCTAGTAAGCAAAACAAGTTTCATCATTTTTGATACATTTAATTTTTTTTTTGCACGCTTTCATATTGAAACAGTTTAAAACTTTGCCTCTTTGTAAAGACTTGATTTACTTTCAACGAAAATAATATTTTATCGATTGAGAAACAAGTTCCAACAACTTATACTAATCTCTCTTGATTCTGCTTCCTGAGAACTACACCAGTACTCGCGCTGAATCTGTGGGCCGATGAAAATCCAGAAGTTGACATTCACTCCCGGGTATCGAACTCAGGATCTTATGGTTACGAGGCCGATGCTCTACCCTACAACCACGGACACCACACAGAGTCATATACGTCATTAACACACCAGAAAATTTTAGGCTTGACTAAATTGAAACCATTTACAAGCAGCATGGTAACGGTGTCCCAGTTTTTTATCCCTCTCCCTCCCAAATTTTCTCTACACTTTTCAAAACTTAACTCTTTACTCCACAGGTACTCATTTCTACGCATTGCTTGTAGGAGCCTTTGGAAAACATTATGGAAAAAGGTGAAATTGCTCGTGACGAGCAATTTCACCTTTTGCCACCATGTTTTCAGTTCCATCAATAGGTGTCATATACAAATAAGAAACGGCTTCATCCTTGCTGTTATTTAGGGTCAATTAGAGATACCATAGAAATGCTTTATGGGGTAAAGGGTTAAGTCCTGTAATTTGGACCGGTCCAAAGTTTAGTCGTATGGTAAAGAGTAAACTGACCTCACCTATCAACTTTGGGCCTTAATCATGTTGTTTCATGCCAGGATAGCCACTGGTTGGATATGACATTATAGGATAAAGGGAGACTTTGGCTATGACACCCCACCAGAATAACTCTTTGCCAAACAACAAAATCTGAACTCGAACAAGTATAGAATTTTTGTAGACGGCACATAAAATATACACGCAGCTAATTTCATGACTTTGTCTCTGATTGTGTTGAAAATATTGTGCGGAAAGAAAAGAGAAATGCTAAGTATCGGCAGTATTCTACTTTTCCCTCAATTTATTCTACAGCCTTCTTCTTCAGGGCCGTTGACACTGTAGACTACCTGGTACAAGGTTAATGAAAATAAGCGAAACCATTAGAGGGCGTAAACGGCTAGCCCAGTCTACTCGTTAAGTACCCTTAGAAGCTGGTATCTCAGACTGGTATTGTAGAGTCCAAAGTCTTTTGATTTCAGTTGGATCCAGTCTATTTTTGGAAACTACCTACAATTAAAACGCAAGAAAACACGTGACAGAGGAAAATTGTTTGTACGATGTGGAGCTGAATTCACCAACAATTCGTAAAAAAAAATTCTGTCTTATGCCTCAGTAATTTCAAAATTGGAAAGTAACGCAACTTCTGACTGGCTAAACCACATGGTTTAGCCAATCAGGGGTCGTGTTCCTTTCAAACTTAGAAAATTCTCGAGAATAAATTACCATTACCATCATTAGCACTTATACTGCTGAGCCCAACTCACTGACCTTTTACGGACAGTGTAGATCAAGATCAGACTGCACAGAACGTCAGGCTGATCTTGTATCTACACTGTCCGATAAGGAGATATTATCCCCAAAACCATACCTTTGAAATAGTAAAACTTGGGTTTTTACAATTGAATTAAGAAAATCATTTTAGTTATTTAGCAGGATAAGGGTTAAACCCCAGATAATCTGGGGCCCGTATTTACCAACAATTCTTGAGAAAATTCTTAGTCTTATTCACCAAGGTTTTCCAAATTTGCAAGTAACACAACTTCTGATTGGCTAAAACCGAATGCTTCAGCCAATCAGATATTACGTTACTTACAAATATAGAAAATTGTGGAGAATAAGACCAAGAACATTCTGAAAAATGATTGGTGAATACGGGCCTAGCTAGACTACGACTGCATTACATAGGCTGATATGCACATACGCCTTGTATCTATTCGCCGAAAATAATCTGCGTCTTAGCTCATACTATCGGTCTCCACTAATGAAATTTACAAATCATAAAAAAAAAAAATCACTAGAAATCGTTCCAAAATAAATTTTCTATCACAAACAGTTTATTTAACCCTTTCCCAAACAATCCCTGGATTTTACGGGTCTGAAATAGTAGCCTTTTGAAAACATTGTGGGAAAAGGAGAAAATGCTAGTAACCAGCATTTTCTCCTTTTCCCACAATGTTTTCTACCCTATCATAGACTGAAATCATCTTTTCATGAAGAGTTGAGTTGTCATCTGCAAAAGCTTTCAATTTGGTCCAGTCCAAAAGTTTGTCGTTTGGGAAAGGGTTAAACGTATTTTCCAACTTGACATGATTAATCAATTTTGTTGGCTTGATTTCCATAAAAGATTAACAAATGTACATACATTTGTTTTTCTCTTTTATCAAATAATGGCGATGCCATGTTTAAAAACATATGATTGAAATTAAACTGATACGGGTTTTAAGCATACAAATATACATTAAGGTGTATGATGCTTGTATGAATAGTTTTCACGAGTGTGTGTGTTGGTTCTGATGAGACTGATCATAAGCACAAACTCATTTATCAATCAATCAATCAATTAATCAACCAACCAACCAATCAATCCATTTTTTTCATAAGAGGGGAAAGTAAAAAATTATCATTTTTTTCTTAAAACGATAAAAACAAAGACTGTGAGCAGTAACAAGTTAAAATGATTGCTACATCGCAATTAGTGCAATGTTATATTGTTTCTTTGACAAAAATATCTAAAACAAAGTAAAAATATGAAACATTACCGGGACACTCTGTGAAAAGAATGTACATATATTTTAAACTCAAATATGCTACCTTATTTGAATTATCCAAATGTTTAACCCTTTACCAAACAAGCCCTGGTTTTTACGACCCTGAGAGAGAAGCCTTTTGAAAACCTTGTGGGAAAAGGAGAAAATGCTGGTAACAAGCATTTTCTCCTTTACCCACAATATTTTCTACCCTGATGGAAACAAATTTCAATTTTTGAGTTACATTTATTTTGTCGTCTGCAATTGCTAACAATTTGGACCAGTCTGAAATTTTGTTGTTTGGTAAAGGGTTAACAAAGCTGAGCCATGCAATGACAAAAAGGGGTTTAATGCATCTCCGTGGTGCATCCTAAGGGACTTATTTCTTTTTTTAGGATAAAAAAAAAACTCTTTGCACATACAAATTTCATTTATGTCGCTAGAGATTACAATAAAAAAAAAAGATCAGTTCGTTTCTGAGAACTTTGCCTTTGAAAAGGTAGAGGTATATACAATTCCAAATTTCAGCTTATATTGAAAGTAACAGGCTGTTCTTTAATAGTTAAACAGGAAAATTAACGGAAGAATATACACATATGCATCGTTTTAATGAGAATACATTTAGTTTTGCACAAAAATATATAAAAGCCTGATTTTGAACGTGGTAAATGTTCAAATATGCGTGTTTGTTACCATTGAATTAAAAAGGGAGATAATTTGACAGATTTTTTTTAATAAATACATACTTGAACGGACAGACTTTCCTTAAAAATTCCACACCTATCGTATTTATAACTTTAAACAATAAGAAAAAAACAAAAGTGGTTTCTATCCATGCTTATTTCGTTAGAAAATATTCTTGAAGGCCATTGTTGAAGTTCATTTTTTTAAAGGAAAAAAGAGGATAAAACTCAGCAGACATAGTGGGTATAGCAGAAATTGCTCATTCGGAGCGATTTCTACTTTTCTCATAATAATTTCGAAAATGGAAACAGCTATACTTCCACAGCTTTTAATTTCCTGCTTTTATTTGCTAGTTTTGGTGTGGTATGCTGCGTCAACAGTACTTTAATCATTTCAAGGTGATAGTTAATTAATCCCTTTTTTCTTTGTACTAAAAAAGTTACTTCCAAAATACAAAGAAAGTTTTACTTGTTTCAGTGCACCAATATAAAAACATAGAGTGTGAGCAAGTTTCAAGTTAAAATGATTGCTACGTCGCAAAAAAAAACCATAGGTGTACTTTTGATACACTATCCATGACAAAAACACATGCGCACTATGGATGCGCGGTAACATTTGTGATGTTGGTCTTAAAGGTAGTCATCATATGATTATAAATCCTTAACTCTTTGCCAAACGACAAAATTTTGACTGGTCCAAATTGAAAGCATTTGCAGACGACAAAATAAATGTGATTAAAGAATTGAAATCGGCTTTAGGAAAGGAAGAAAACATTGTTGGAAAAGGATAAAATGCTGTTTAACAGTATTTTCTCCTTTCCCCACAATGTTTTCAAAAGGCTTCTTTCACAGGGGTATTAATTAAAAGTCGGGATTGTGTAGAAAAGGGTCAAAATCTTTATCAAACAAAAACTGAATCATGTATGCTTAGGGTTTTGAAATTTTGAAATTTGACCATTAGCGAACTTTTTCAACGAAACTCAGCCTGCACAGACTGTGTAGGCTGACCATGGTCGATAGCTCTAGAAGATGCATTGACCCTTTTAACACACAATCCCCTATTTTAACGACCTTGAGAAAGGAGCTTTCTAAAAACATTGTGGGAAAAGGAGAAAATGCTGGTAACCAGCACTTTCTCCTTATCCCACAATGTTTTTTCCCTTCCCAAAAGAAATTTCAATTTTTCATTCACTTTTTATTTTGTCGTCTGCAAATTCTTTCAATTTAGACCTGTCTAAAATTTTGTCGTTTGGTAATGAGTTAAACCCCTTGTCAAAGAGTGTAGCTCATATCCGTATGATGGGTATCGAGCTCATCGGTTTTTCGTGCCCCCTTTCAAGATATTTTTCTCTTTTTCATTTGAAGTAGAACTTCCGACAGTTTCGTTTGTAATGTGCAAGTAGTCATCTTTCATCCATTTAGTATGGTTTGATATTAGAATGATTATTACCGGTGCATGCAGAAGTACATTACAATTACCAATATACAGGGATACTTGCATCCGACTCTCTGCAGCGAAATAGAGCACACATAAAAAAAAAACCGTTTGGCATAACCGACGCTGTGCATGAAGACGGCCCGCATTACAAACCATTCTCAAGAATATTATAAGTCTTATATTCAAGAATTTTCTCACTTCTAAAGTAAAGCAATGTCTGATTGGCTAAATTATATGCTTTAGCCTATCAGAACTTGAGCCATTTTCTAAATCTCAAATAAGAAAAAGAATGAAACTAAAAATGGTTTGTGAATAAAATAAAAACCCTGAACTTCCTGAAGACCTTTTGTGTGTGTGTGTGTGTGTGTGTGTTTTGGGGGGGGGGGGGGCGTTCATTTCAGCGCCCATTTCACATATTTCACATTTCACATTCAAAATATTTAGGCCAGGTCAGATGGTACCACCGACAACTGGTATTTGAACTTTTTATATATTGTGACAAATTTTGGTCAAGGTCTTAACGCATTAATAATTTTTTGTTGTTTTGTTGTCTAGGGACCTTTTGAAATATAGTGTATTGTCGGTTTACTTCGAAAACCTTGTTACAAGCTGTAATTATGAGGTTTGTGAAGGAAAGCCGACGGTATACCAGAACGTGCACAACCTATTACACAATATCACAATAAAACTTTAAGAAGCTTGGAAGAGTTTTTTTAGACACACGTAAAAAAATCATTATAAATAAATAATTACGAAAAATGAGAAATTCTCTGTTTGTGTCTGAGTCCCTTAGCTTGTTGCCAAAACGCCAACATTTTTGGGCCGGTCCATATTCAAACATTTGCAGAAGAAAGATCAAGTGTGCCCCAAGATATGGAATGATTTTACTGCCCAGACAGAATAGTGGGCAAAATAGAAAATGTTGGTTAAGCATTTTCTCCTTTTCCCTGTGTGTTTTCAACAGATTTCTTCGCTAGGGTCGTCAAAACTCGGGAATGTTTGGTAAAAGGTCAAATTATATCAGCCTGGCACCAGACTACAATCACGCCCTGATAAGCCGTAGTACTGTTATCAGATGCAACTGTTATTTCCCGTGGTGCTGTGCGGATTTTAGAATTTGAAAAATTTATAAGTGCCTCTCTACGTCTTTGTCAAAAGATCAAAAATAACGGAGGGGTATGTACGATATCTTTCATTAATTCTATGGGACAGGAGCACTCCAGTTTGATCAAAATGTACTGTGTGTCTGTGTGTCCATTCGTCTGTCTGTTGGTCTCCTGTGAGTCTGTCTGCCTGCCTGTTTGTTCGTCCGTCTGCACATATATCTGTCTGTGTACATGTCTGTCTGTCTGTCTGTCTGTCTGCATATATGTTTGTTTGTCCGTCTGCATAAATCCGTCCGTCCGTCTGACTGTCCTGTCTGTATGTATGTACGTAAGCACGCACTAGTGTACCTACCTACTAGCATGTATGTATAAACGCATTACCTCTCGAAAACGTTTTTTTCTTATCTTACAGCATCAGATCCCTGATGAAAATATGCGTTACGTCCAAAAGCTTAGCCTGTGTTGATAACACGTAATTTACATGATTGTTTAACCCATAACCACATAATCCCTACTTTTGACGACCCTGAGAAAAAAACCTTTAACTCATAACCAAACAACAATCATTTGCAGACGACAGATTAAAAGTGATTGAAAATTTGAAATTTGTTTTGTAAAGGTTAGAAAACATTGTGGGAAAAGGAGAACATGCCAGCATTTTCTTCTTTTCCCACAATCTTTTCTAAAAGCTTCTGTCTCAGGGTCGTCAAAAGTAGTTGTGTGGTAATAGGTTCAAGTTTACATACTTCATGAGTTACTGACACCATTTAAATACTATTTGTGTTAATGACCTTGAAGACAAAGCTCTTTGGAAATATGGGAAAGGGAGAAAATGCGGGTAATGAGCATTTTCTTCTTGCTAACGAAACATTTCAAATGCAGTTCCTATCAATTTGAGCTTCTTTGTCCTCCGCAATTACTTTCAGTATGTATGAACCCATTATTGTGCCGCCTGTAAAAGAGGAAATACGTCAATAATCAAAACACTGACGGTACTATATCTGCATCTAAGCCGAAAGAACATGTCTACCTGAAAGGGCCTACATCTCCCTACGATTTTTCAAATAGACCCTATAAGATCATCCTCGGATACCCCGGGGTCTCCCTATTTGCTTCGCTAATCGACCCCTGGGACAGTTGACTAATAAAACTTTGAATCAGCCGCCGAAAATCGATACGAAGCGTATACAGTCCACTCGCCCATCACAAAATGATGATGGAACCAATGAAAAGCCAGACCCCGGGGTATCCGAGGATGCTATAAGATGATTTTCATTAATTTATTTTCATTTCTTATCTTTTATTTTTATTACTATCATGTTTTATTTTCATTTTATTTATTTATTTTTTCTTTTGGGGGTAGGGGTGGGGGGAAGGGAAAGCTCTATCATAAAAAGAAAATTAAAAACAGTGATAATCTTCATTACTACATTGTACCTGTTATCCCCTCCCTTAACCCTTTACCCAATAAGGTATTTCTAATTGACCTTAACCCTTTCCCAAACGACAAGCCGGCTTTTGGACAAGACCAAATTGAAAGCATTTGCAGACGAAAATTCAACTCTTGTTTAAAAGATGATTTCTGTCTATGATAGGGTAGAAAACATTGTGGAAAAAGGAGAAAATGCTGGTTACCAGCATTTTCTCCTTTTCCCGCAATGTTTTCAAAAGGCTACTATTCCAGACCCGTAAAAACCAAGGATTGTTTGGGAAAGGGTTAAATAACTGCAAGGGTGGAGTCGTTTTTTATGTGTATATGACATTTTTTGAAAGCATAAAAAACATTTTGGCAAAAGGTGAAATTGCTCGTGACGAGCAATTTCAACTTTTGCCACAATGTTTTCCAAATGCTCCTACAAGCAATGCGCAGAAATGAGTATCTATGGAGTAAAGAGTTCAATATATATGAGCCATACTGCCGCAAGAATAGGATAAATGCACCTCAAAGCGAGTTATCACATAATCATGGAACCATGAAAAAGAAACTATTTTGTCGAACTACTGGCTGAGTTCTGAGGTAGAGCAGTCATTGCACACGCAGACTAATGTTTTCAGATTAGGTCGGCCTGCATTGGTTTTGTCGATATTTATGTATATACCTCTAATCCCCATTGTACAGTGCATAGCTTATACTACTCAAAATTTGCTAGGGATCACCCTAAACGATTCACCCTAAGTATATATATATGGCATGTATCATCTGTGGTTTTTCAATATGTTACATTGCCACATTGATCAATAAAATAATCTGTGGAAATGGAACTTTAAGCCTTTACCTCACAATGCCGACTGTTAAAGACACTGAGTAAGAAGCCTTTGGAAAACATTGTTGGAAAAGGAGAAAATGCTGGATACCAGCATTTTCTCCTTTTCCAACGATGTTTTCTATTCTATGACACATAGCATAGTGCACGTTTCATATAATTTTTCTTCAGTAAATGCTTTCAACAAAAACAAATCTAGAATTTTATTGTATGGTAAAGAGTTTATGCAAAACTGCTGTAACATATAAACCCATACAGAAATATGTAAGTGATCCCTATTTGATAAGTTTGAGTAGTATATCTTAAATGGAGCAGTGGTCTCGAAATGTACATTTTTGTGTGTTATGGGCATGCAACACCCGAAACAGGGCATTCAGACATTTGTTTAAAGTCTCGTCTTGGATCATCCTGCGCAGTCCGCAGACGGCACTTTGCATTATATTAGATTTTGCCCTACAGTAGACTTGCACGAAACAGAAAATTACATAAGAACGGAAACCGTCGTCTCGAATTAGCTTTTGCGGACTGCGCACTCTGACGCGACCCAACGCTATACGCAAATGTCCAAATGTCCTTTTTCGCGTAATAGCAGGCCAACTATATGATCATATGAATATCAGCCACCTTTTATTTGTTTAATGAAAATGCTTTTGATGTGATTTCGAGTCTTATGAAAAGTAACAGGTGTAATTTAGAGGAATAACCATATATCTTTGGTTTACTTCCAAAACCTCGTAACTACAGCTTGTTACAAGCTGTAGTTACGAGGTTTTGGAAGTAAACCGACGATATGGTTCTGCTGTCTCGAGTGACTTGCCACGAAAGATCTTGAAAAAGAAATCAAAGAATCTGAATGTTCTTTATTCTTATTATAATTCATGGGATTTGAAGATGCAAATGTCCCCCCAAAAAAGTCTGAAAAGTTGTGTTCATGATTCAAAATTTCGAAATACTTATATCTCGTCATTTAAAAGCGATGATCAGAGATATCTCTGAAGGGCAAAACATCTTTTTGAAAAGGAGTACTCTCAAAAAGTGAAAAAAGATATACAGTACTCAATCGGTGCAAAGATATACTAATGTTTTATCATTATTTGTAATTAGCCCATTACCAGAAAATCCCTACTTTTGACGACCCTGAGAAATAAGCCTTCTGAAAAAATCATTGTGGGAAAAAGGGAAAATGCAACAAACAAATTTCAAATTTTCAGTCACTTATATTTTGAAGTCTGCAAATGCTTTCGATTTGCACAAGTCTAAGATATTGTCGTTTGGTAATGAGTTAAGATGACGCACAAGAGATGCTTAAGTTGTCGTTAAAACACATGTTCGCAAGCCAAGGGTGACGATCCACTACGCTACTCTACCCTTGGCGGATCGAGCTTGATTTCGACATTCCCGTGATACACATTTTCGTTGGTTGCAGCTAGCTCATACTGCACGAATCAAATCGCTCGTAGCATTTCATTTTTGATAAAAATAGAGTAATGTCGACCTTGCGAATAAAAATAGAAGGTAAACAAGACTACATCCTGGAGTGTGTGCAGGGTCTGAAATGATTTATTACCGAAAAAAACACAGACGAATAATATTTACAGAAAGTTTCAGTGTGACCAATCAATTATCGGAGGTTTTAGGCTATATTCCAGCACCTGACGATGGAATGTTGAAGTGCGTTTGTGCTTATTGCTTCATGTTGAATTATTGTATTCGTAAGCGGTTTGTAAAACGATATTTCATTGGCTATCAGAAATATGATGTAAAGTAGGATGATAACTAGTATCCAGTAGAGAGCGTGTCGCGGGTATTTCGAAATAGGGCTCGATCTGCCAAGGTAAGATCCACGTAGTGATCGTAACCTTGGCTGGCGAAGATGCTGAAAAAAGGAAACTGTGAATTATATCAGCTTTATAACGTGAGATCAGATAGTGAACAATTTTCATAACGTCAGTCTGTGTTGAAAAAAAAAAAACACCGTCAGCATTCAAACATTACAGCATCTGTATTTCAAATTTAACCCACAGGTCCATCAGGTGTCTTGAACAGGATGTTGAGAAGCTGAAGAATAATGAAATGTTGTTAGTATACTATTGGAATAAACCCATTCCATATTTCTCGAGCCTAACATGGGATGCTTTTGACAGAGAAAACTGTTGAAAAGTGTAGTTGTCTTAAGTTTTTGTCCTCAAATGAGCCCAATCTTTGTGCTACTTATAAATCATCTCCATGTCCAAGGACCGGTCATCTCATGGTTCAGTTAATTGTTTAACCCTTTACTCCATAGATACTCGTTTCTACGCATTGCTTGTAGAAGCCTTTGGAAAACATTGTGGCAAAAGGTGAAATTGCTCGTGACGAGCAATTTCATCTTTTTCCACAATGTTTTCTACACTAGCATAAGGTGTCATATACACATAAGAAACTGCTTCATCCTTGCTGTTAATTAGGGTCAGTAAGAGATACCGAAGAAATGCCTTATGGGGTAAAGGGTTAACAAAATGGATTCTATAGATACTTTGTTATGTACAACTGATCATGAAGATGCTTTACACCTTTACCAAACGGCAGTACTTTAGATCTATCCAGAGTGAAAGCAAATTGAAAGCATTTGCAGACGACAATTTCATTGTAGCTCCAATGGTGCATTTTTTTTTTTTTTTTGATATGGTAGAAAACTTTGTGGAAAAAGGAGAAAACGCTGGTTACCAGCATTTTCTCCTTTCCCACAATGTTTTCCTTAGGCGTTTTGCACAGTGTAGTAAAAAGTCGTCACTGTGTGGTAAAGGGTTAAACCCCATTTTGTTAGGGCGCCCCTCAAATCTTTGAATATAGATAAATCGAAACGCAAGTTTTCTGGTGAACAGTAAAATATGGGCAGTGTTTTGAGCCAGAAGCAAAGTGGAGTCCTGCTCCGACAAAAGGGGGTCAATTGCATCTTCGTGTTGCATTACATCTTTTAAATTATTATATAATAATGGATTCATGCGATATGTCTTGTCTAACAATCTTCTGAATCACGAAGACGGTTGGTCTTTTGTCACGCAAAATACGAACCATGTACCTTTTTTGCAGGTACATTAACATTCTTATAGAGCATGACTAGAATTTACATTCTATTTATACTTAAAACGAAACAATTTGATTGGCTGTGCTCTCAGCCAATGACAAGAAATGAATGGTATTACGAATTTCGAAATCAGAGTAAAGTGATTTCGTACAAAATATTAAGAAAAAAAAGGAGTTGACTACTGGAGTGATTAATCACCTTGAATTCTAAAGTAATGATTTATACTGTTTGTAGAAAGTATGGGATATTTCATTTCAAAGTGAGAAATTTCAAAACATTCAATCTTATAGTGATAAGACGGTTGTATGATAAAAATGTGGTTTCTTGCTGTAAAATGGAAATCATGCATGTTTCTGATTATCATTTTCTACGTGTTAGCACATTAGTGCATACAGAAAATTGCCGAAAATATTTAAACACAGCTGACACCTTGGTTGTGGTGTAAAAAGCAGTTCATAAAATTGAATTGATTTAGTAGACAAAACTTTCTATCTCAAATCGTACGAACATCAAATTTAAGGGGGAATTTATCACGTGGTTTGATGAAAGATAATAGAATGTTAACATCATTTCCTGAAAAAAAAAATCAACGTTCTAATTTGTTTTAAAGTGTCGCTATGTAGAATTGTTTCTTTTTGACAGGGAAAACTATTTCATTTAAATTTTGGCACTGAAACTCTGGAAAATGTGCACTTCTTCACCAACCTGAAACACACCCCAACATCCTCCACAACAAGGGCAGTCTGCGACTACACATATTTTCCTAGTTGAATCCTCACTTAAAAGGATATTCGTTTTGAATCTGGCGGTAAATTTGCATGAAAGATCGATTGTTTAATCATTTCCTGTTACCTAGTATGCTTCTGTAATGCAGTGAGGTTCTTTTTCATCAACATAAGAAGAGCGTAAAATTGTCAGAGGTTTACGTTAATAAGTGAGAAGTGTTTGTTCCGACGTAGACATCATTTTATAAAATTCTGGAAATTGTGCCCAATGATGCGTGAATTAACCTTTAATTTAGTTTTACTTTTGTACAACACATGCATTTGTAGCAAACATTGAGATGCATCCGTACACAAATAAATCTGTACACCATGTAGATCTAGTGCTATTACATCACTTACGAATATTTTATGTCATCCTCAATTTCTACATGAAGTTCACCTCAATGGTCACAGTATGCAACAAAGCAACATCTCATACACCCTGTTAGATTTCCGAAAGTGTAATGTAGAATATATTATATTTCCTCTTCTTATGCTGAATACTGCAATTACCAATGGTCTTTGGATGTGGATAACGTCTTATTACTATTTCAATGATATCCTATGAATGCTCTATATATGATTAGACTAGGTTCAACGGCAATCGGCAGACACTCGTATACTGATGATATCCATACAGCCATTGCACCTTAGCCCTTGTGCTATAAAGCCATTGCACGTTTGCCCTTGTACTATAAAAATGGAAGATGAACATAGGCCTTCGTCCTAGAGAAAAACTGGCAACAAAAGGCACAAAGATGTTTTTTCCGATATCTGTTTTACCCGCGATTGTGTTTCAATGCCATTTCATTACAGAAGGCGATAATCTACACCACAGAGGTTGCACAAGCTCGGTATAGAATTCCAAGGAGCAACAGATCCCACAAGCTCTGTAAGAAAATAGTACAGTCTGCACTTTCCTTTAGTCTGATGCCATTCAAATACAGAAGGCGTATTCAACCTTAACAGACGTTGCATGATCTCCTTATTGAAAAGAAAAGAAACCTATGTGCCTCACTTTAAGTCAATTTAGCATGTACGCCCTTATTGAGGTTATGGTTGAGGTGTGCCCAAATTTTGGATGACCTTGTTCACGTTGGGCTAAGGGTACGATCAATGTCTAACTTGTTGTTTACAACACGGTAATTCGTTAAACCCTAACAGATATGAAGTCATTGGAAATGACTGCGGAAAATGTATGTTACGTTACTCGAGGGAATAACCAGAATGACATCGATTGAAAAGTTCAATATCATGCTGTCAAATATCCAGTACATGGTGATCCCCAAAATAATTAAAGTTCTAATGTAAACTGATTGATGAAGTTGAAATGAGGTTCTTGTGCCGATGGATAACCGCCACGTAAATAACGAGGTTTGTAACATTGATTTATTACGTTCCGTCAGCACTGCGTGACAAAGGAATGGGGTGAGAGAGGCACATCTCAACCTCAATAAGGGGAACTGGCGTGTAGACTATACTACTACTAGATGTCTAATTGGGATAAAGAGACGTCGCTGTGTTGCATTCTGTGACAATCGATGCAGCCACATTCAGTGCTGAGTTTGAAAATTCATGATGGTCACGTAACGTATTTATAAATAATGATCGCCAAATAAACCCAACCGATATATTCGGTCTAGACATGAAAACCAATTAATTGAATTTTTATTGTTGCATTTTGCTGTAGTTTTAAACAAAATGGGGCATATAGAATATAGATCAGACTGCACTTGTGTGTATTGAAGCGTTTTGATTGCAGCTACAAACATGAAAAAAAGATAAAGAGAACAGAATAACATCTTCTTAATTTTTCCCTTTTTGAAATGAAATACACATTAACTTTTGTGAACTGTATCACGTTTATTGCACGAGGAGAGATTGTCAAATATTGAATAGATTTCTCGTCTTTTTAACTCTCTCTCTCTCTCTCTCTCTCTCTCTCTCTCTCTCTCTCTCTCTCTCTCTCTCTCAATGTCTGTTACCTACCTCAAGATAGTATTGTTCAAATTCCTGTTTGTCAACTCTCCCGTCATCTGCAAAGTTCAAGAAATATAGAATTCTATTATCAAAAAATAATTCAGAAGATACTATTAGAGGCAATCTGAGAAAAACAGGGTTTACAGCATCTTTGTAATGCGTTGTTAAGTGCAAGACATCACATACTAATGGTACCATAAAGTTTACGTCCATAATCAAAGCACTGGCGGTACTGAATTGTATCACATTGGCTCCTATTGTATTTTTTCCTTTTCTAACAATAATTTCTACGTTCTTACAGACATTTCATAATACATTTGAGACATATTTCCCTTTTTGTCCGCTATTAGTCTAAATGATGTTATACTTTGGAATCTAAGGTAAAATCATGATCTACTTCTAGAAAAATATTGGAAAGTGAGCCTCTTGCCAGCATAATAACATTTGTATGTAAAGAAGTTCTATTCAGTCTTAAAAGCTAACAAATGCCTTCTTTTCTATCACATAAAGATGTCTAGGTTGTAACAGGAAAATGCAAAACCATTAATAGATATACATTGAGTAGTTTCTGCACATAAAACTCGAGTCACCTCCCTAAAATAAACCTAAAATAGCGTCTCGTAAGTTCAAAGTCAATCAGCACTTATTTCAAACGTCGGAAAAATAGAAAAAAAAAAACCCGTAATGGTTATGTGAAACTGAAGGCAAGGAAACTTAGTATCTTATGTTCAGTTTAATACTCAGACTCACTACTCATATCCATTTTCTGGAACTGGTCGTATACTTTGTCCACGGTAATACAATTGGAATTGGTTGGATCAAAGTACTTGAATATTTTCGTAGCAATCACTGTGCCGCCAGCAGAAAATCCTTGGTATTCGTTAAGATCCATGCAGCCATCGTCTGTTTATTCAAAGAAAAGATAATTGCCCGTAAGAATCTTTACAGGCAATAAGATCGAGACAAATGTCTATTTTTCCCTAGTGACATTCTTTTTGTATGTTTCTTTTTTTAAATAAGTAACTATGAGAGACAGTCATTCTCAAAAAATTGGTACAAATACACTTGAAAAAATGTCCATTTTTTTAGTTTCTCAAATGATTATCATATCTACTGGATAGTAAAATTCAACTATCGAATAATTATCTGCAAAGTTTGACAGAGTCAACATTAACCATCTCCGAGATATGTGCCGGTGTATTGCAGAGAAATCACCCTCCCCTACAAAATGACCCGAATCATTATTCTATGTAGAGAAATGACCCCAGAAGCCATTTTCCTACGTAGAGAAATGACCCTCTGGGGTCATTTCTCTACGTAGAATAATGACACAGATCATTCCTCCACGTAGAATAATGACCAAGGTCATTCCTCTACGTAGAGAAATGACCCATGGGTCATTTTGTAGGGGAGGGTCATATCTCTGCATTACACCGGCAAAGTCATCAAGCACCAGGCTCTGTTATGGATGTTAGAAACACTACTTTAACATTTTTGAAATAAGTAACTACGCGAGATTCTGTACGAGGATGTAACACTCATAACGCACAAAACGCAAGTGCTGTCATGAAAAAAAAAAAGACTGATAAGATCGGATATGATTTTTGTCACTTTATAGAATACATGTATTTTTTTTATTTATTTCATGAGAGCCCGTGACACATCTTTCATTGTTTCTTAGATAATATATATCAAGAACGTGCAATCTGGCCTTGGATAAATACTTAAAACTGTGTTCAGTCCTACTGTCGGAATGTCATCGGGCAAAAAAAACACAAAATCACAGACAAGGCTAATAACCGTAAGAAAATCATGAGTAATTGGGCTGGGGTCGCCATACAGTTGCAGTATGGCTGATTGCTGCATAAAACACCAATCAGTTTATTGAATAACCAGGTGACTTACTATTCGTATCGGCAGAAATTATAAATGAGTCAAACTCCCATCTTTCAACGAAGTTGTTGTGATCTATGTCGATGTTGGCGAAACTTCCGTCGACAATCTTATCCAACTCATTTCCAGTCGGCAAGGTAAATGTCCTATAATAAGACACTCATCAGAAATGTATAAAAAATAATTAAAAAAAACCAGAATTTTCATATTTGCCACTTAATTGACTTTGACCAATGCACATTCCATTTGAGTTAACCCTTTACCAAGATATCCCTTAGTTTACAACCTGCTCTTGATACTAAATATTGCTGTGATCTATGTCAATGTTTTCGAATCTCCCAATCTTGTCTGACTCATTTCCGGTTTTCCGGGTAAGTGCGATTTTTGTTTTTAACGGGCCGCACCCCAATCTCCAAAATATAAGACAAATCCCTGCACAGATTTTGTGCGCATGTGTATAGCCTTATACTTTACTGACGACAAATGTAAAATTTGAATATAGCCATAGCTTGAATGGTCCATAATACTTCGTTTCTAATGGGATAAAAACATATGTTCAATTTGAACGTTTAAACGCTTGACATCAGGGAAAAAAAACATAAAAAAAAACATAGCTGCCAAACATGAAAAACTTCGCTAGATTTTTTTACACCTTTTAAAAGTTCTTTAGTGGCGGAAAAATAATTAATTTAAGACTGGTCATGTGTGTCACCTAAAATTAAAATCAGTTCAATGAAATTCAAATTAAACTGACGAAAGATATACTTAGTTCAGCGCTGTAGCTTTTCCATCGGGAAATTGATGATGGACATTAGATGGTACTGTGCACAACAAATGTTAAAGTAATGTAAACTCCTTACCAGTTACCATTGAGACTACAGGAAAAATGTACTAGTTCAAGTGTCACGAAAAGACAGTAATCCTTATAACGACAATGTTTCAAGCTTGTCCAAACGGCAGGATGTCTCTATAGTTTCATTCTTGTTTGCTTCATATTTGCTTCAATTTTTTAGGCAAACTCAAAGTGTCGTTTGTACAGACTTTGAAGTTGGATGGGTCTGAAGACAAAAACGGATATTCATACATACCCAGTAGTTGTAGTATCTTGTCTACAAAAAAAGAAGACACAGCTGTACTTACAGTAAGCTTTCATCATGTATAGTCAAATTGTAGAGACAAAGAATAAGAAGGAAGTTTACCATATCCACTCTGGCCAACGATGATGATGGCGCCCCTCTTCTAAACTTTGTTGTTTTTTTTCCGAATCTGTATTTGTAATTTAAACAAAATTTACAGTTTCGAGTCCATTTTCACCCACTATTCTTAAAAATATTCTTTGTCTAACTCTTAAATATTTCCTTGAAAGTAACACAAATTCCGTATGAACTATAGGCGAAGGGAAATAACTCCTCTATACCTTTATGTTTTGACCGGTATTACTTATTTTGCCATACAAATCTAAGACAGACAGGCAGATAGATGGGCGTTGGGAAGGAACAATGGAGAGATATAGAGCACGAGAGTTTGGCCAGGAAGACAGGACGGAAATGGTGGGGGGTAGATGGACAGAGATAGGAGTGGGAAGGAGAGAGGGAGAGGTAGAGAGAGAAATATGTAGAGAGAGAGAGACAGAGGACAGAGGCACAGAGAGACAGAAAGACGTAGAGAGAGAGAGAGAGAGAGAAAAAAAAAAGAGGTACATACCCTTCACACAAAGTTGACCATGTCAACACAACCATCAAAGGTATCACCAGCATTTTTCACTGTCGGATTTTTTTTTTCTGAAATTTAGTTTATGCTTTTCTTTACAATGTTAAATGAGTGGATACTGTACTCCATCTGGCCCCGCTCGTCACTGTAACACAACCCGGAACTATCGGAGATACAGGCACTCTACATTTACAGAAGTGACTCCCACAAGTCTTTGATCCTTGCTTGTTCATCATGCAGATAGTATAGATTGAATATTCGGGCGAATCTCTTTGTCTGCATTCCTCATCTATTCCTGATACTCACTGGCAGTTAACCCATAACCACCCTATTTCGGGTGTACTCGAGCATGTGGTCAAGTGTTTTTGAAAACATTGTGGAAAAAGAAGAAAATGCTGGTAACCAGCATTTTCTCCTTTTTCCCACAATGTTTTCTATCTTTTCAGAGTGTCAATTCAGCCACTTCTAAATAAGCTTTTACAGCCCATACCAAAACTTCAGTAATTGCTATTTCAAAAATATATTCGTTGACAAATATCACACCACACGAGAAATCGCAGATGTCAGATTAGATAGACATTCTGTGCCATCTAATCCTAATCTATAATGTCAGCAAAAATATTTTGAGTCGCGTTTAGCAGCCTAATGTTTGTGTCGTAGTCCAAACTGGGATCTAGGTAGATCTGGGCCCGTATTCACAAACCATTCTAAAGAATACTTCTAGATCTAAATCTCGATTTTGAAAGTAACACAACTTCTGATTGGCTAAACCATTTTGGTTTAGCCAATCAGAAGGTGTGTCGCTTTCAAATTTTAAAAATTCTTGAGAATTATACCAAGAATACTTTGAAGAATGGTTGGTGAATACGAACCCTGGAATCTGCCTCGGACCAAACTGGAATTCAGTCTAGACCAAATTAATTAGGATTCCAGTTTTGCTATGCAGCTCCACAATCTGCCACAACCAAACTTGGATATTTTCTCGTTAAATATAGTGCCTATAAACCATCTTGTTTAACCTAAACTCCAAAATAAAAGAAGTTTTAATTAGAAATTCAGGGTAAGAATAAATTTTAAATGCTTTGCACTTTAGTGAAAAAAAAGTGTGGAAAACAGAGCATTTGTGGGAAAAAAAATTCTTAAGTAAGCATATGTTGATTAAAAAAAATGTTTTTTTAGAAAACAAGCTATTTTGGTGTAAACAAAATTATAATTCTAATTTGGTCTAGGCAGCTTTCGGATCTGCCTAGATTCCAATCTGGCCTACGACATATACATTTTTATAGAAATTGTTTTGCTAAGACTTTAATAGTCATGAGCCTTTTTAATTGTGATACATCAACCGATTTTAGGCATAAAAAGGTCACTGCATGCAGGTATCAACACTCGGGTGCAGTTGCCTTTAGGAATAGATTGATTTTCATTGAAAATTCTAATTAAAAAGAGGGGCATAACTGTGTAAAAAATTAATTGTTACCTGTTCCTGCTGTTTTGGTTTCCTTCCCTTCTGACGGTGAACAACTAGTCCGAGTTTGAATGTAGTATCCTAAGTAATGACAGCCAGCTAGAGAGAGAGAGCATTAACCCATTACCACACAATCTCTACTTTCGACGACCCTGAGAAAGAAGCCTTTAGAAAACATTAAGGGAAAAGGAGAAAATGCCCAGCATTTTCTCCTTTTCCCACAATGTTTTCGACTCTTCACAAAACGAAATTCAAATTTTCAGTCACTTTTATTTTGTCGTTTGCAAATGCTTTGGATTTTGACAAGCCTAGTCTTTTGGCAATGAGTGTGTAGAATGAATCTGCTGTGTAAACATGGATAAATCACCAATATAAAATCATATGGTGTAAGGGATAGACAAATTGATTTAAAACCGGAAACGAGAACAGCGAGAACAGCGATTGCTTTGAAGACCTAAAAATTTGAAAAGCATTTTCCACGGGTCGTGACCTGTGCAATCTCAGTCCAGCAGTCAGGTGCAAAATTTGGTATAAATAAGCAAAAATGATAATATTTTCTTAACTCTTTGCCACACAATGACGACTTCTAACGACCCTGGGAAAAAAGCATTTTCAAAATATTTTGGGAAAAGGAGAAAATGCTGGTAACCAGCATTTTCTCCTTTTCCCAAGATGTTTTCTACTCCGTAAGAAAATGATTGCACTGTTTGAGCCACATTGAAATTGTCGTCTTCAAATGCTTTCAATTTGCACAAGCCTTAACCCTTTATCACACAATGACGACTTTTAACGACCTGAGGAAGAAGCCTTCTGAAAACATTGTGGGGAAAGAAAAAAATGCTGGTAAACCACAATGTTTTCTAACCTTACATAAACAACTTCCATCATTTCAGCTACCTCTAAATTGTCGTCTGCAAATGCTTTCAGTATAGGTGAGTTTAAAATTTTGCCGTGTGGTAAAGGGTTAAATTTTGTTGTCTGGTAAAGGGTTAAAGTAAGGATAAGATAGATTAAATACTGGCTGCAGACCGGCTGAACAAAGGAGTATTACAGTATCTGTAAATGTCAAAGATTTTGCACAAAGACGACGACAGAGCTAAAACGATAGCTCCACGTTTTCTTCGACAATAGCGGTCCTGTGTCGCTCAGTGGTAACGAATATAACTCGTGACCTGGACACCCTGAGCTCGAGCCTCACTTGTTCCACTGAGTTTTTCACAGGAGTGTCCTTGGGCAAGACACTTCAGAGCCTAGGCCTAGTACTGGTGAAATCTAGGAAAACGTGAATATGTACATATAGGCCTACGTTGTCGCAGTGGTATGACTAAAATAATGTTGAAAGGGACGTAAAAACATCATTCAAACATTCTTCGACAACAGTTAAGGTAAAAATGCTCACCTAGATTTCAAAAATCCAACTGAAAATCTGTCGGTTACGCCAAAGAAAGATTTAGACCAGTTGACTTTTCAATGGTAACCTTTCATTTTGATAAGGAAAGCATTCTAGGAAAGCTTGATAGGAACATCTGTACTTAACCAAATCACCGAGGTTTCAGTCGATATAAGTTGGAGATAAAAAAAAAACATTGAGCCATGCTCTGTGAAAAGGGGGCTTAATACATCTGCGAAAGTATCGGCAAAGGTCAGCTTACACAGGTCAATTTCCTGTATGTCCAAGGAGCAGTCTACATGAGGATTATGTTAGTTGTTAAAGAAAATGGGTCTCATGGATCCATGGGTTGATATTTTTTGCAGATACTTAACAAACACCATTTCACTAAGCATAGCTCATATAGATTATTAATCATCTAGTCCTGCATTTAAGAAAAAATCTTTTTTACTTCATGTTTTCCGGTAGGTTTTCAAGAAATATCAGTGAAAAAAGACTTACAAGAGTCTACTTTCCGATATTTCATGTTGCGACCAGTGAAAATACCGTTTTTTATATTCCAGTTACCTAGGTAAAATGCCCGTGACTCACAACCAGATGGAAATATGACGTCATTTACCTACATTTCTCGCGCTTGTTATGCCTTGCTATGCGGAGGGGGTACGTCACGGGATATATCGGAAAAGAACTGTACTAGATTTTGATAAAGTTCCTCCCAGAAAAGGTTAAAAGCAAAAAATAAATAGAATAAAAATTTGTGTTTTTTGGTTATAGATCGAAATTTATTTCATCTCGTGAACACTATCGGTAATATTTTCACTCGTGACCGCGTCACTCATGAAAATATTACCGACAATGTTCACTCGATGAAATAAATAGAGGATATTTGTTTTTTTTGGTGAAAGATCGAAATTTATTTCATCGAGTGGACACCATCCGATGGTGTCCACTCGATGAAATAAATTTCGATCTTTCACCAAAAAAAACAAATATTCTATCTATTTCATGCTTTTTACCCTTTCTGGGAGAAGCTTTCTCAAAATTCAGAACATTTCTTTTCCGTTATTCCCCGTGGCGTACCCCTCCCGCATAGCAACGTTACGTCAAGCGCGAGAAATGTAAGGTATATGACGTCATATTTCCCATCTGGTTGTTAGGCACGCCCAATTAACCTATGCAACAAGAACGTGAAAATCGGTATTTTCACTGGTGGTACCAGTGTAAAATCGAAAAATATTTTCACTGCTATTTCTCGATATCCTACAGGAAAGCATGAAATAAACTTCGATCTTTGACCAAAAAACACAAATTTCCGCTATTTCTATTGTGGGTTATCGTTCATTCTAACGTTACAAATGAATTCGGCTCTTTATACACAGTGCGACAAAAGCGTTGTAAAATTAAGAAATAATCTTCCTTTTATCATGGTTTATCGTTCATTCTAACATGACACGCGAATATTTTCGGCTCTAAAAACACAGTACAAGGAAAGCATGGTAAAATCTGCGACAATCCATTAGGGTGACGTCATTCTATATCGAGTTACGTCATTCAATGAGTGGGTTATTCAATCGAACATATCTTCATCCGCATTTTTTCTCTATTTGTTTTCCTTTTATTAAGAAATGGCCATGTTAGAATCGTAGTTTATCGTTCAATAAACAACTTTGTAAGTTATGAGACGCAATGAATAAACCACTCTGGCTATCGCCGTCATGGATTATTCTTTGTGCCTCATAACTCACAACTGTGGTTTATTGAACATTCTACCATTACACGCGAATTCCACTCTATAAACACAGTGCAAGGAAAGCGTGGTAAAATCTGCGACAATCCACGCTGAGTGACGTCATTCTTTATCGAGTGACGTCATTCACTGAGTGGGTTATTCAATGGAACATAATCTTCATCCGCGTTTTTACACTTAAGTTTGAAGTTGTTTTCCTGTAATTAAGAATTGACCATGTTAGAATCGAAATAATCTTCTTTCTATCGTGGTATATCGTTCAATAAACCACGTTGTGAGTTATGAGGCGCAATGAATAAACCACTCGGGCTATCGCCCTCGTGGATTATTTATTGTGCATCACAACTCACAACTGTGGTTTATTGAACGATAGAAAGGAGATTATTTCTTAAAAAAACCACGATAGAAAAAGTATTTTTTCTTAAATAAACCACAGTTGTGATTTATGGGGCACAATAAACAATTCAAGAGAGCGATAGCCTGTGTGGTTTATTCACTGCTCCTCATAATTCACAACGTGGTTTGTTGGTCGATAAACTACGATAGAAAGAGGATAATTGCGATTTCTAACATGACCAACTTTTAATGGGAGGACAAGTTCATACTTGGAGTAAAAACCCAGATGTAGATTATATTCCATTGAATCACTTGTAAATTGCACAGAATGGCGTCACTCTATGTTGAATGACGTCACTCTACATAGAATGACGTAGATTTTACCACACTTTCGTTACACTGTGTTTATAGTGTCGAATTCACGTGTCATGTTAGAATTAGTTTTATAGATCTACAACCTTAATATTTGTAGACTGTATCAAAATTTAATTGAGCCATGCTTTGGCAAAAAGGGGCTTAAAACATTTCCGCATGATACCTAGCAAGTCAATAAGTACTGTATTGTGGATCCGTGAAGTCCATTTTGTATATCGGCCGACTGAATCATATAGACTATGGTACACTGTTCCTTTGGTATGCAGAAAGTTCACCATTAGCGAAAAGTTTTGACCCAGGTCAGTCTGCGCGGATAGCGCAGGCTGACCTGGGTCGATACTTTTCGCAGATGCATTAAGCTCCCTTTTCAAAGAGCATGGCTCATCTTCGATTTAAAAAAAAAACTCTTAGCTTTCATACTGGAAAATGAAAGAGACTTCAGGTGTAAAATTTGAGGTGAGTATGGTAGAAAATTATGACCAAAATAACCTTCCGTACATTGTAAAAGGCCTGACTTTTAGATAAGACACATGACATTCCGACGTCGTCGGTTTACTGGGACAAAATCCTGATTGCACTAGAAATTCGTCCTTACATATTCTGATTACAGTATGGTAGGAATTTCGCCTTGCTTGTATAGCAATACTCATAGGAGACGTTGTTTTAAGGCTTAAAAGCTGCCGTTTGCGGACCGTGTAGATCAAGATCAGACTGCACTGAACGTGCAGTCTGATCTTGGTCTACACTTTCCGATAAGGAGATGTTTTTCTCCAAAACATGTTAGAAATAGCAATGTTTTTTTCATCTATTTTTTTAACAGGATAGGGGTTAAATTACTTCCTTCAGTGCGTAATGTTAACTCCGCCTGGACAGAAGGGTATATGAAATGAGCACTAACCATTTCACGTACTGCTTACCAAACTACAAAATATTAGACTCGTCCTAATTCAAAGCTGTTTCAAGCGACAAAATAAAGAAATCAAAGTACTGAAAGTACTAATAGAAGGTGATAGTAGAAATTTGCTACTCGGTTTTAACACTGGTTCAATTCATTAAATATTTCATTTATGTGATGGTGATAAGTTGATAGCATCTTTTTCTCAAATTCTTGTCATTTTTTTGTAGAGTCTGCGGAGCAATGACCAGAATAAATGTTAATTGTTATAGGTTTGCATTTGGCTTGGGGACTGTCGCAGAAAATATCGAACATACTCTCTCTCTCTCTCTCTCTCTCTCTCTCTCTCTCTCTCTCTCTCTCTCTCTCTCTCTCTCTCTCTCTCTCTCTCTCTCTCTCTCTCTCTCTCTCTCTCTCTCTCTCTCTCTCTCTCTCTCTCTCTCTCTCTCTCTCAAGGAGCCGGGAGGGGTTGGGGCCATTTCACCAAATGAAAGGAACACCCACTTTTGTGGAGCTCAACTTTATGCCAAGTATAAGGCTGAAAGGTATGCAAAAATGTGCAAAAATGTGCAGGTTTTATTCACAATTTACAAGACGACCCTACGGTTTCTTCATTTTGAAAATGAAACAGAGGTTTGTCGACACCTCAACAGTTATTCAAGAATAATAAATGTTTTACTTTATTTCAGCTTGTCTTTATCTACTCTTCTAAATTGATTGAATTAAACGATTAGATAGAAAGAAGTTATATACGCCCGTTTGTCTTTGATTCCAAACAAATACTTAAATTCTGTTTTAAAATTAATACAAAAAAATTCACCCAACAAATATATATAGAATCAAAACACTAAGCCCTGGAAACCCGTAATGGCGTGTTGATAGACGTAGCCCGGGGGTACTAACTGTTGAAACTAACAGAACAAAAGAAGTGAACATTACCCGATATCGATGAAAAAAAATCTGTTTGAAGTTGCTCCCGTTTTCTTCGTATTTCTTCTTGTAAAAAATGAACACTTAATTAACATGAATTGTCATGCAATAATACGTACTTTGACAGACAAGCAATCGTTGTGGAGAAAGGAAAAATTGTTTGTAGGAAAAAGGCATTTGAAACGTAAGGAATGAGGGTTATCACGATGTTTGCAAACGCCATGTTTTAAAGGCCCTGGTCGTGCCCCTGTCCCAAGCTCTGGTTCCCTTTCTTTTTCTTTCATATCCCCCCCCTCTCTCTCTCTCTCTCTCTCTCTCTCTCTCTCTCTCTCTCTTATTTTTTTTTTGTTTCTTCTCCCTCTCTTTATTTTCTTTCATTCTCTCTTTCTCTCACATTTTCCCCCTCGCTCCCTCTCTTTTCATCAGTCTTTCATGTCCGACAAAGTCCATTGTCGTTTAAAGACTGAACTTCGAAAAGGTCTTGAAAAGCAGAAATAGGTGCACTGGCCACCTCAGTACAGCTGAGATTATGTCATTATATAACAGTCATTAACACGACAAATCCAAGAATAAAATGATAAGATCAAACCTTTACCACACAATCCCAAGTTTTTCATGCCCTTTAGAAAAAAAAATGAAAAATCTTCTGGGAAAAAGACAAAATGCTGTTAACACCTAAATTCACCAATCATTCTTAAAAACATTCTTGGTCTTATTCTCCAGAATTTTCTAAATTTGAAAGTAAGACAAATTCTGATTGGCTTAACCAAATGGTGCTGGTGTAAGAAACTCCAGGAAAGTACTCTTTGCAGTTCTTCTCTACATCTCATTTTGCATTCCGATATTTTTCAGTCTCTTTAGATTTTTTGTCTGTATTTATGACAGTCCGGATTTGGGTCTCTTTTGCTGACAATCCGTCATTTGGTGTGCCCTAAACAGTTTGTCATTTGGTCAGGCTTTCAGACAGTTTGTCCTTGAGTCTGTCTTTTTGTCCCTTTTTATGACAAACTAAAGAAATAAATAACATAGGGAGAAAGAAAGAAATTGAAAAGCAGGGCTTTCTTTTGAGTAGCAATTTGTCTCGGAGATCTCAAGTCGACATTTCCAAGAAATAACATGAAACCTTGGTCACTATCGTTTCCGTCCTCGTCTACAATGTCTAACTGCTTGTCCGCTAGAGTGTCTTTTCGTCCGTCTATCTGTTTGACTTCTAGTTCGGTTGTCTGTCTGTATGTATGTCTACGAAAATGTATTTGAACAAGAAATATCTTTAACCCTTTACCAAACGACAAAATTTTATACTGGTTCAAATTGAAAGCACTTGCAGACAACAAAATAAAGGTAACTCAAAAATTGAAATTCGTTTCCAGCAGGCTAGCAAACATTTTGGGAAAAGGAGAAAATGCTGGTAGTCCAGTGGCCGCTTTTGTTCGTATGACGTTTAACGTCATTTTCAACATCATCTCAGCTATATTGCGACAGCCAGTGCACCAATATATGGTTTTCTTGAGTTTCTATTACTAGTGCTCGGTGCAAGTCTTTACAAGCTACTGGCTGCTTTTGCATGTAATCCTCTTTGAGTAACAACGATTTGCAGCGAGAAAGGAATGAACCCTGTCGCAATGATTATCATCAATTCCCGGAAAAGAAAAGGCGGAGCTGCAATTTTGAAGAGCTCCTAACCCTTTACCGCACAATCCTTACGTTTAACGCACCCCAAGAAAATGCCTGGTAATCAGTATTTTCTTCTTTTTCCAGATTGCTTTCTTGCCTCCCCAAACAAAATTTCAATTAAGCAGTCACTTTTATTTCATCGTCAGCAAATGCTTTCAATTTGGAATTTTTTTAAAAAAATTCATATGGTAAATATACTATTATATCTTCCGGAAAGAATGAGCTGGAATACCTACATTTGTTTGTTTGTATTGGAGTTAAACGTTGCTTTAACAGCTTAGGTCATATCAAAGTGTCAAATGCACACATTCATTGTGTTTCCTGGCTTTCTCATACAGGTAATGAGAGAGAGAGAGAGAGAGAGACGGACAGAGAGAGAGAGAGAGACACGAGAATGAGAGAGGACGGACAGAAAATGAGAGAGAACAGAGATAGAGAGAGACGGACAGAGAATGAGACAGAGAGCCAGACACAGAGAGACGGACAGAGAATGAGAGAGAGAGAGAGAGAGAGAGAGAGAGACGGACAGAGAATGAGAGAGAGAGAGACAGGGACAGAGAATGACAGAGAGAGAGATAATGAAAGAAAGAGAAATCTAGAACCACAGCAAGGGGCAAGGGCAGGGCTTTTAAAAAATATCGTTTTAAAACATCGTATAAAAAAGAAAAAAATACTACTTTCTTACGTTTCAATTGCCTTTTTTCTGCAGACATTTTCCTTTTCCCACAATGAGTGCTTGTTTTTTAATGAAAGTACTATTACATGACAATTTTTGTTAATGAAGTGTTCTTTTACAAGAAGAAATACGAAGAAAGGAGCTACTGAAAGAAGTTTTTTTTTTCCATCGATATCGGGTATGCACAGAGTTCACTTTTTTTGTTTTATTGTTTAAACCTTAACCAGACGACAAATTTTTAGCCCTTTTCAAATTGAAAGCATCTGCAGACGACAATTTTCATTCGGCTCAAAAGGTGCAACTGCTTATAGATAGGATAGCAACCATGGGAAAAGAAGAAAATGCTTGTTACCAGCATTTTCTCCTTTTCCCACAATGCTTTCAAAAAGCTTGCTTCTAAGGGTCACCAAAAGTCGTCGTCGTGTGGCAAAGGTTTAAACAGTTAGTACCCCCGGGCTACGTCTATCAACATACCAATACAGGTTTCCAGGGCTTAGCGTTTTAATGCTATATATAGCAATATCTCCCGCTAGATGGCATTCTATATATATACTCATCTATCTGATATGGGCATGCTGGGTATAGACTGGTTACCGCTTCTGATACAACTACGTGTAAAGGTAATACACGGTATACAACGGTGGCCAGTTCATGCTGAACCGAACCACTTTCTTACGCCACAACCGTTACTTTGAATTTAAAACAAAAAAAGGTTTACCCAATAAAACGCCACCTCGTGCAATTCACTCAACTATGATCACCAGTTTAGAGAAATCTGTTGCGAAAGCAAATCTCATTTCTCCTCAAACTTATTGATATGTAAAAGCTATTTTCAACATTGCTACTTTATAGAGCGTAATATTACAGTCAGCCCGCTTTCGGGGCTAGTAGTGATGCGTCATATAAGACAGTCGAATCTTCGAAGAATATGACATGCGCAGACAACGCTATATATAGTTGTTGGGTGAATTACCTTTTCGTTTTGATTTTGAAACACAATTTAAGTATTTGTTTGGTTTCAAGGACAGGCAGACGTATATAACTTATTTCTGTATAATCGTTTAATTCAATCAATTTAGTAGAGTAGATAAAGAAAAGCTGATGTACAGTAAAACATTTATTATTCTTGAATAACTGTTGAGGTATCGACAAACCCCTGTTTCATTTTCGAAATGAAGAAACCGTAGGGTCGTCTTGTAAATTGTGAATAAAACCTGCACATTTTGCATATTTTTAAGCCTTATACTTGGCATAAAGTTGAGCTCCACAAAAGTGGTGTTCCCTTCATTTGGTGAAATGGCCCCAACCCCTCCCGGCTACTTGCCCCTCCCAGAGAGAGATAGTCAACCTGATGGTAAAAACCAAAATGTTGCAGTCAATTTCTTTAAAGTATTGTTTCCAATCTAATTTTATGAGCACATCTTCCGCTGTTGGTAATCGATAATCTGCTGTATGAAATACAGGGTTAAACATGATTTTGACATGTCCTTAAATTCTAATTATAATGTCAGGTTTGAATACTCAGGTCTTTGCCAACTCTCAGAATTTGAGGAGAAGCCACTTCCCTCTCGCCTGAGAATTGGAGGAGTTCTTCAAAATGGAGAAAAGTGGTCAGACTTTGACGGACATTAGAAACAGTATATGAGCTGAGTAACACAAGGAAATAATATCTTAACAGTCTAATTAAATAGAAAACCATGTCAATACAACGTTCCATCAATTCGATCAATATCCTTATTAATATTCCTATAAAAAAAACTATGTAAATCTTTGCAGCACAGCAAAGTTTTAGACCAGTCCAAATTGAAAGCATTTGCAGATGACAAATAAAATTGGGCACAAATGACAGTATCTGTCTAACCCTTTCCCACACAAACATTTTAGACCATTCCAAATTGATAGCATCTGCAGGCAACAAACCTGACAGAGACACAGATGAAGTGTAGTTTTATTACAGAGTAGAAAACCTGTTGGGAAACGGAGAAAATGCTGGTAACTATCATTTCATCCTTTTCCAACAATGTTTCAAAAGGCCTCTTCTTCAGGGTCGTGAAAACAAGGGACTGTTTGGTAAAGGGTTAACTCTTTAGACTGGTCCAAATTCAAAGCACTTGCAGACAACAAATTAAAGGCAACGCAAAAATTGTTAATTGTTTCTAGAAGGGTAAAAAAAAAACATTGTGGGAAAAGGAGAAAATGCTGGTTACCAGCATTTCCTCCTTTTCCGGCATTGTTTTCAAAAAGCTTCTATCTCATAAAAACCAGGGATTGTTTGGTGAAGGGTAAAGATTTTAAAAACAATATGGAAAAAGAACAAAATGCTGGTTACCAACAATTCTTTCTTTTCACACGTTTTCAAAAGCCTTTTTCTTCAGGATTTTCAAACCCAAGAATTGTGTGGAAAAGAGTTAAACATGTTTATTGTTTCCCCAGCTCTATTCATTCACATTTTGGTTGAAAAACATTATGGGAAGAGGACACATTACTCGGTTGAATAATGGTTTCCCTTGGCACTTTTTTGTTATCTTGTTTGTTTTACCCTTTACCACACAACAAAATTTCAGACCTCTTTGAATTGAAAGCATTTGCAGATGATAGTTTCAGTGTGGCTCATATCAAATGATTCTTCTTTGATAGGGTGGAAAACATCGTGGGAAGGAGAAAATGCTGGTAACCAGCATTTTCTCCGTTTCCCACAATGTTTTCAAAAGCTTTCTCTTTCAAATTGTTAAGTCATCATTGTGCAGTAAAGGGCTAATCTTCCAAACACTATTATTTCAAACATCCTGGACAGAATTTTTTGCTGAAAAAAGATTCTGTTTACCAGGTAAGATAATTTCTTACTGTCAAATTGAAAGCAATTGCAGCAGACAAATGTAGGTGATGCTTCAACTCATTACCAAACGACAATATTTTAGGCTTATAAATTGAAATTGAAAGCATTTGCAGACGACAAAATAAAAGTGACTGAAAATTTCAAATTTGTTTATTCTCCTTTTCTCACAATGTTTTCTAGGGCTTCTTTCACAGGGTCGTCAAGAGTAGGAATTGTGTGGTAATGGGTAAAAGGATGTAAATAATGTTAAAAAGTAATGAAAATATTTTGTCCAAAGGAAAAAAGCTTACTACCAGCTTTTTCTCAGATTGCCACAATGTTTCAAAAAAAAACCAGTTTTTTTTTTCAAAACCAAAATTTTGACTTTTATATACTTGTGAAATTTGGCCACTCTCCCTCATTATAATTTTCAGACACCAAAGTTTGATGTTGATTCTGAAGGTGAATTTTGGACATTCTTTAATTTCTCTTCTCCTGTTATTCCATAGGCTGTGATTTTCTGTTGGTCTTTTTATGGCCTTTTTGGAGACACCTTGCTTACATAACCTGACCTTTACAGCTATGACACTTGCTATTCTTGTAAAAACAATTCTGACTGTCACAACTAGCTTTACCACCCCTAAACCACTGTGTGAACACTGTATCATGGGCCCTTTGTTTCTGTTGCTTCAGTCTCTACCAATTCCATACTTACAGCCACATCAACTGCCTGTTTCAAAGTCAACTCTTCTTCTAACAATAACGTTTTCTGAATAATGTTCAATGTTCTGTAACACGCTGGCAAAAAAACCCACTCAACATATCTAAAATTGTCCCAAACTCACATGATTCACTCAGCAACATTGATTCTACCAACTTCTTGTTTACAGTTTCATTTTCACTTTGCATCTTACAATGAAAGGTAAATCGTTCTGCCATGATGACAGTTTCGGTTTGCAGGTTATTTTAGATATTAATAGTCGAAAGTCTTATTATTAAGCTTTTGAGGTGTAACAAAGTTACAGAGCAGGCTTAGGTCTTAGATCCACATGGAGGTAATAAAAGAATCAGCTGTCATCATCATCGATGCTATTCGCTACATAAAACCACAGAGCTTAGGTTAGCGTATTCCTCAGTGCAACTGTCAATGTACGGTCGAAATTGCTGTATTTTACCCAGCGTTTCATATTTCAGGTTATATCATGTACTGTATACGGAGGGGTTGAAATATCCTTGTCGCCACTGTTTTAGGGTCCGAATAAAGCAGTAATTAGCAATTCAACTTAATTGATCATAATCGTTATCTTTAGGTTTCTATCCCAGACACGTACGCCATATTATCTCCCGCTAGATGGCATTCTCAATTAATCAAAGTACATTAACTACTTCGAACTTAAGCGTATGAAAAACCTAAAATACTAAAATTGATAGCAAAAATTCATAGCTGAGTTCCATAAAATCGCGTATCTAAGCATTTCGCATGCAGTTTTAAATGTTAGAAATTTTTTTTGAGGTGTAATGGCATAGTTTTGGGTAATTTTCGAGTGTTTTGGGGTGTTTTAGGGTATTTTTCAGTGGTTTTGGGTATTTTTGAGTGTTTCATCTGAGACAAACTTTACAAACTAGGTCAGGTCAAAGCTGCGGAACGAGACAAATTTTTAAATTTAGAGCGAGTTCTACGAGATTTAACTCTGAAACTCATTGTTTGTGTGAATGGTATACATTGATTTTTAATCCGCATATTATTTGTACACATCAAATGACAGAGAGGCGTCTGTTCATTGATCTTTGAGGACCTATTTTTTTCGAAACTGGGGTGTAATGCGTGCTCGTATGGAAAACCCCTGTCGGATGGCATAAGAAGGTGATGCTGAGTCATCACCTTCTAAAAACATCCTAATGGGATTCGTATGACATCGCTTTTCTTCGGACAGATTCGGGTATGACTCGCGTAATCCGTAATCGATGCGGGAAACCAACATCTATCGGCCGACCGATTACGGATTGCTGGAGTTCTTCGGTGATAAGGCACATGTAAACAGTTTGCTTCGAATTGGCCAGGTCAAAATTAGAAATAAGTGAGTAAGGTAGGTTTTTAATGCAATTTTGATAAGAAGAGTAGTTATTACACCCATAAATCGTTTTAGATTAAGGAAAAGAAGCATTTGGGTTGTATGTGAAACAGGGGGTCACGACCTTTCCTTCTTTGTTCTATAGTTTTGACCCCAAATGCGAAAGTGAGGGATTACGGAGCAAGCGGCTGTTTATAGCGGGGAAAAAACAAGGGTAGGGTCAGGGCACGAAAGTTTGCGAAAAATAGGCCTGCACGGTAAGGTGATATTTTGGATTTTATCCCCAGATTATGTGTTGTTTGGAGTTTCAATTTAGCTTGGCATTTTCAGGCTAGCTTCCTGGGTTTGCATTTTGTGAATTTTCGAATACAGACTAAAATAACATTTTTTTTTCCAGATTTTTTTTCGACCATGCCGCTTCGTTATATTGGTAGTTGATATCACTATTTCAAAAGTTGAACATGACTTATTGATAAAAGAAGAATTAGGATTGTGCTGTTGCATTTAAGTGTTCCTTATAATTTCAGGCTGACTATATAGATCTTTGTTCGAGGAAGTTCGATTCGGCATATGGCGGACCGAGACAAGTCTGGCTAACAACCGTGTACTGCTACCTTAGAGATTGTGCTGCTGCATTTAAGTGTTCCTTATAATTTCTGGCTGACTATATAGACCTTTGTTTGAGGAAGTTCGATCAGTTCGGCATATGGCGGACCCAGATGAGTCTGCCTAACAACCGTGTACTGCTACCTTAGAGGCGATGTCACACAATAATCTGCATTAGAGTCCCTTTAATACGCGTCATTTGATGACACTTATGTTTAAAAGGGTAGCTTTTGTGAGTCGTATGGATCTTTTCTATGTCATAGATGTCTAAGTATTGTAGATGTGTGTAGTTGTACATTTTGTGGAATTATCCAGTATGTGAATCTTGTACATGTCTTGGGAATACGAATCTTGTAATGTCCGAGTTTCATAGATGTATCATTCCCTTAGACGTACAGTGTATAATAAACTAATGGTGTGCATGGTGTATGTATCAGGAACATTTCGTCCTGTAGCTCTCCAGGAGTATGAATTTCATAGTTTACAATGTGTCTCAATTATGTAGATGTCCAGAGTGTGTAAGTTTTGTAGATGTTCAAGGGGTATAAATATTATAGTTGCTCAGTTTGTACAAATCATATTGTCCACGACGCTTAATCTTAATTGTCCTTACAGTACGAAATCTCTTTGACGTACTGTGAGTATGATCGTGGTTGCACAAGCTCCATAGATCCTGAAGCTACTCAGTATAATATGTTGCAGATATCCGGGGACTATGAATCTTGTAGGCCTATATATCCGAGGTGTTTACATACGTACAAGGTGTAATGAATTTTACAGTCTCCCTGGTGTATGAACCTGATACATATCTAAAAAATAAATATTACTTCCTTGTAAATACGCAGGATTTATTAATCTTGAAGATATCCATGATGTATGAATCTTGTTGCACGGCGACATCAGTCGCAGTGCATATATTGATGGTTTTTCTCCCTGTCCATGGATTAACTCCGCACAGAAATCTCCCTTCGATTTTTGCGGCGTTAATTATTTATGAAATATTTTCATTACCCGGATGATATTTGACAAAAACATAGAATTTGCCGATTCTTTGTATACCTGATATTGTCTACATATGCCATAATACTTTATTCATGCCTCATAATTATTGTAGTATTCAGTAAATAAAGAATATGTTTACGGATATGAGGAATCCCTTCAGGTTAAAAGTTAAAGCGCGTTTTGCACATGCGCAGACGGTATCCGGATAAAACGTCCCACAGTCAAAACATCCCACTTTTGGTTAAAACGTCCCTATTTCCATTGCAAATTGGTTAAATCCAGGGTTCGAAGTAAACACCAGCAAACTCGCAAAATGCGTGACGAGCAATTTCACCTTTTGCCACAATGTTTTCTACACTATCAAAAGGTGTCATATACAAATAAGAAACAGCTTCATCCTTGCTGTTATCTAGGGTTAGAGATACCATAGAAATGCCTTATGGGGTACAGGGTTAAGTGCAACTCAAGGACCTTTTACACACAGTGTTGATCAAGATCAGATTGCACAGAACATATATATATATATAGTCTGATCTTTGATCTACACTGTCCAATAAGATAATGTCTAATCCTGAAAAAATACCTTTGAAATTGCCAAATTTTGGTTTTTAGCTCCACTGGCCGAAGGCCAGCGAGCTATTGTCATGGCGTTGTGTCCGTCGTGCGTCCGTCTGTACGTCCGTTAGTTCGTCCGTGCGCGCGTCCGTAAACTTTTTCCTTAAAAAACTTCCTCTCAGAAACTACTGACTGGATTTTTACCAAATTTTACAGGAATGTTCTTGAGGTAGTCCTGTTTCAAATTTTTTTCAAATAATTGTGTTCCATGAAGAATTCTGGTTGCCATGGCAACCAAAGTAAAAAACCTTTAAAAATCTTCCCCTTCCCAACCGCTAATTGGATAGCATTATTATTTTGCAGGCAGGAATGTTCCTTAGGTAGAAGTTTATAGAATTCCTTTAAAAAAAATGATCCGTCAAAAAATATGGCTTTTATGGGAGACTCATTTTCCTTTTATGGTATAAAGTAAAATCTTTGAAAAATTTCTTCTCTTAAACTATTCATTGGATTTCATTGTTGTTTTCACTGTGGGAAAAGGTGAAATTACTCATAATCAACCAAAGACGAGAAGTCTTTGGAAAACACTGTTGGAAAAGGAGAAAATGCTGGTAATCAGCATTTTCTCCTTTTCCCTCAGTGTTTTCTACTCTTTCAAAGAGAGAAATCATCATTTCATCAATGTTTAATTTGTCGTTTGCAAATGCTTTCAATTTGGTCACATCCCAAATTTTGTTGTTTGGTAAAGGGTTAAAGAGGGTTGCTTTACATAATTATTGCATATAACGTGCCTTTTCGGGCCGTTATAAGCATGTATTAACGGGTAAAAATCGGGCGGTTAACGGGAGAAAACGTGTATTAATCAGTAAATTCACGCGCCGTTAACGCCTGGGTTTGTACTATCAATATCCTCGATTCGGGCCTACCTTGTAAACAACGTTTGTCCCTGTCAGATTTTCCCTAGACTCCGACCATCAAACTGTAGGAATTCGTACCATATTCGATCCTTTTCATGGCATGTCTTTGATGATATTAGTACACCACAAACAAACCTTTGCACAAAATCTCAGTTTAATCGAGATCTGAACAAAAATTCACCCGTGAAATGTACTCTAAACCAGCTACATCCCACCCACTTTTTAACGTGATCGGTCCGCCTCGCTTGATGTATATCGAACCCTCTGTCGCCTTCAGTTACAGAAATTTATATCCACGCATTCATCCTAGTTGTAATCGTCCAAATGTGTGCAATTTATTCCACATAAGTCCAGTGTGTATTAGAAATCAATAAAAGTGTATTTACAGCGAGAGAATCAAAACTGGCATACAAGACTAACGGCCCTTTCCTAATCGTAACAAAAACTTTTTCGCCGACTTCCGGTTTTGACCCATTTGCGTACAGTACATTTGAAATTCGCTCATTTGCATTTCTATGGAAATATTTTTGCTATCTGTGCAAATTATTGTTAGAATACCTTTGATTTATGCAATAATAGCGTTAATTCACGTTTTTTTCGGTCGTTAACATTCGCAGAGGCCCTCAAAATACTTAAACACCCTCGTGCTTCGCACTCGGGCGTTAAAGCATTTTTCGGGCCTCTGCGAATGTTAACGACCTCAAAAACGTGAATTAACTCTATATCCATAGTCCTTTTCATATAAAACAAGAGAACCGCTGCACTTTTATTATTCTGGTAAAGGTTTGTTGACCTACTGGTGACTATGTGCAAAGCGAACAGAAGGGGTGTTAATCCTGGTGACCTAGTTTTCTATATTTAGATGTTTCCCCACCCAAAATGGTTTGTGACAAGACCCTCTTTTACTATAACCAGATGACAAAATTTTGTAACTGCTCATAATTGAAAGATGTTGCAGATAATATAATATAGCTTCAGATTAGTAAAACTTGTATCAAAAAGGGTAGAAATTATTGTGGAAAACTAAGAACATGCTGGTTACCATTATTTTCTTCTTTTCTCGCAATCTTTTTCTTAGCTTTTTCTCTTCAGGTGGTAGCTAAAATGCAGGATTGAATGGTAATTGTTAAAAACTTCTCTTCACTGTTACAGAAAAATCAGGCCTGTGGAGCGATACAGGCGCTCAAGCACCTCTAGTTACTATCAGTTTGAAGGTTTTATCTCAGTTACATAGTAGGATAAGGGTTAAATTCTTAACCAACAAATCTACCAAACTATAAATTTAAAGTTTTGTAGTATTTGGTTTTAAATAGCATCTGCAGATGGGATCTACTGTTTGATCAAAAGTTTCTCAAAAGAAGGACTTTGCGAAGGATATGAAATCGTTGTGGCAGGAGGAAAATTGCTTGTAACCAGCAGTTTTCCTCAAGATTCCAAACATGTTTTCCAAAAGCCTAAGTAGTGTCCCTAAATATCCGGACTGTCACGTGAAGGGTTAATTTGCATGAGAATTATTCGATAAAAAATATATAAGAGATATAATCATATACAAGCATACTATTGATTTAAAGCTACGGAGTAATCTACTTAATTATGTGTAAATATGATTTTCCTTGATTCACATATGACGAAAAAAATGGATAAATAGTCATTTTTCTCAATTAGATACAGTTTATTTACGATATCGAATTATATCCTTTAGCAATCGACCCAATAAATGAAGCCTATAGACCCGTAATGCAAAACTATCGCGGTTGGGATTTTTTTTTTAAAAATTGTGGTCTAGGGGAGAAAACTCGTACTGCCTAAGAGTAAGAGAAAACCAAGAGTAATCTCCCTTATAATGATCTCTCCCCCCCCCTTTCTCCTAGACGCTTGACGGATTAAAGTACTAAACACAACACTGAGGGAAAGGCAACATGCATGTATCGGTTTTAATCTGTTTTTAATGAAGATTTCAATTAATTTTAACAAGAGAGTTTCATTGACTTTGATTTCGATACAATAACGCTAGAATCTAATTTTTAACAAAGAACATTTTCTGCTTTATTTCTTGAAATTCGAATGGAATCATCGAGAAAGTTTTGAATCCTGGAAAATCGCCATTTGCAAAGTTATGAGATTTGCGGACGGCATGCAGTATCATACTCCATAGAATGTACGATCTGATTCTCTGTTTACATAGTCCGCTTGTTTTGTTGAACCTATGTAGTGTTAAAATCTCTACAAGATACATTTAATGGACTGTAGAGTCTATATATTTAAACCGTCGAAAGAGGTCCACATGTAGGCGCGAAAAAACTTCAAACCGCCATGTATACAATAATAGTTGTCCTTGCAACCAGTATAGATTAAGATCAGACTGCACAGAACGTTCAGTCTGGTCTTGATCTACACTGTCCGCTTTGCTTAGACATTCTTCACAAAAGCAACCTTGATAATGTAACTGTTTGGGAGAAGATTCTAGACTGAACATTTCTGTTGGGTTTATTTGACGCTCAAGATAGTTGTCAGTATAGGGGACAGCTTTAGGGCTCAATTTTGAATCTACCTCATATATTTCTACAAACCAGAAGTTTTGTTTTGAACTAGTTTATAAGATAACGTTTCAATATTAAGCGGTATCTGTCGACATTGTCCGTAAATGAAAACATATTTTTGTGGGTAAGTGTGCGTTTATTTATCATTGTGATATCATATACTCTCTAATTAGATTTATTAATATCTGTTACCTCAGAGAGATGTTACCAAATGATCCATTGTTATTCTAGTGAAATCTTACCTTAATTCCAAATTCAAATATTGGCGTTATAAATTGTCATGAAATAAAAGGGAGACTACATACCGCCTGTTTTGACAAATAATATAACTTACTGAATTATTTTCTGTCGGGTGGCATGTCGATTTTAGAATAATTGAAATTAACAATTTTACCATACGAACTGATTCAAAGTCGTTACAGCTACATGAAAAATTATCGCTTGTCAAACCGATCGTCTCTACAGACGTTACCGTGTTTATTCGTCCTCGGTTTTACGCTTGCTCTTTGCTGGCATTTTTTGTAAGGTGCACAGGCATATAAGGACCACAGGCATGAGGAGGAGGTTCCATGTCCCGCCTACTGCTTCTACCATTCAGATACTGTAGCCGCAGTCATTTAGCACTACCGGAAAAAGCCAAAGCGAGGCTTTGGGTGGAGCCTGTCACTTGTAGACCTATCTTCAAAGGTAATGTTGTTCAACGTGAAGCAGTCAGAAATAAGCACTTTCCTCTTCCATAAGGGAAGCAACTCTGACATTACTAATAACAAAATTTTGTACGAGTTGTCTCCCATTGACCATTGGTAGTTCATCATTCTATCGCAATGGCCTTAAATTGTGAAAGAAAATCAGTTTAGAACAAAACACCAAGCACAAGCGCAGGTAAAATGAAATAAATAAGCGAAGGAAGGGAGCAAGAAAGTAAATAAAACAATGGACAAAAATACATGATAATGTTTTAACAAATAGATCAGTTGAAACGACATGAAGGAACCGGAAATAAACAAACACATGGAGACGAGATAGTTTTCCTTGATTTCTTGTGATTTGACCGGTGCTTCTTGTTGTTAGTCGTACATTTCATAATCTAACACAAAAAATCGCGTGTATCTTCACATATAAACCGTAAAACAATCCACAAAATACTGGCATCATTGATGAGTTTTATTTTCACAGTGTCCGGGTTATACATAAATTCGGATAAAAGTTTTGCTTTGTAGAAGAAGCGTAAAAGTTCTGTTCTTAAAACACTTCATTTAACCCATTACCACACAATTCCTACTTTTGACGCCCCTGAGATTGAAGTCTTTAGAAAACATTGTGGAAAAAGAAAATGCTGGTTACAAGCATTTTCTCCTTTTCCCTCAATGTTTTCTACTTTACTCAAAACAAATTTCAAATTTTCAGTCACTTTTATTTTGTCGTCTGCAAATGCTTTCAATTTGGACCAGTCTAAGATATTGTCATTTGGTAATGGGTTAAGTTTTGAAAAATAAGTAACACAAAAAATGGAGGAAAAGTTTGGTAAACATTTAACTACATGTATTTAGAAGATAACAAACTAGGCCTGCATCAAATTGGAAGCAATTTAGCAGACGACAAATCTAAAAGTTGGTCAAAAGATGACTTCTGTCCTTGATAGGATAGGAAAAATGAAATGATAGGAAAAACCAGAAAATGCTGGATAATAGTATTTCGTCCTATTTCTATAGTGGTTTCAAAAGAACATAGAGTTCTCAAGGATATATTTTGAAGCTGGGGACTGTGTACCTTCAGTCCAACTCTGAAGGCTTGCTCTGATGCTATTGTTGTTATTTAGTCTCTGCTGTGGAGACCAAATAACAAAAATAGCATTGGAGCAAGCATGCAACCACTAGGCTTTGTATATACCTGTAGACTGAAGGATTTCCCAGGTGTCATTTTGTAATTGGGTCTCGGAGAGGAGAAACATTTAAAAAATGGCATCGAAGCTCCCCTTTGGATTGAATGTAGGCTTTGTACATAGATCCTTTTCTTATTGACCAATAAATCTAAAGTCAGTTCTATAACATGATATCAAACCATTCTGTCAGACTGAAGAAAACATTTTGTATGTTTTGTTTTGGCCACAGGGTTCTGAAGCATTGTCAGCCCATGGATACATGTAGATGATTTCTTTATGTATAAAATACAATGTGGTTGGAATGATGAAATTTGCCATAAAAAGGGTGGAAAAACCTTGTTGGAAAAGGAGAAAATGCCATTTATTATGGTGGTTTGAAAACAATGAATGTTTTCAACCATGGCTTGTTGCGTACAAGATACTTAACCCATTACCACACAATCCCTATTTTTGATGACCCAGAGAAAGAAGCCTTTAGAAAACATTGTGGGAAAAGGAGAACGACCCAGAGAAAGAAGCCTTTAGAAAACATTGTGGGAAAAGGAGAAAATGCTGATAATCATTACCAGCATTTTCTCCTTTTCCCACAATGTTTTCTACCCCTCACAAAACAAATTTCAAATTTTAAGTCACTTTTATCTTGTCGTCTTCAAATGCTGTCAATTTGGACAAGCCTAATACATTGTTGTATAGTAATAAGTTAAATAGAAACATTGAAATTCTTTTATGGCTCAAAATGAAGTAAGATAATGAAAAGTAACCTTTTTATCATCACCATTGTTTTGTTTTGTTGAAAAGCAGTATATCTATTGGGTTATTGGGTGATGATCAGTGCTCATAAATAATGGTTTCATAAATGTTCAAGAAAATATGGCGGCAAGGGCCTGCCAATAAGCTTGTGAATATTTTTTACAAATCGCAAATTAAAATCTATTTGTTCTTTCTGAGTATGTACAAAGAAGTAGGTCAAATGCCAGTGTATTCAGCTAACTTAAAAAAAAAACCCTCTACCTCATGGGTGTTTTTTTTACTGATACAGTGTGTGAAAGGTTTGAAAATTTCTTTTTTCATTTCAGATTTTCAGTACAGAATTGCTTGGGGAGTTATAAATGGTTGTCCAGTAATTTTTGCAGCACTTAAACTTCATGAACATTCAATAAGAAACATCTGGAACACTGAAGAAACCGAATTCAGACGTCTACCATATTATAGAACCATTGTGAAGTCATTTATAAAGAAACAGAACTAGCTAGTGGTATGTCCCTCTCATAAGAAGATAACTACCATGAGTTGAAATTCAGTATTTTGATTCTGTAACAAAGAACAAAATGCCTAACCCTTTACCAAACAATCCCAGGTTTGTAAGACCCTAAGATAGAAGCCTTTTAACACATTATGGGAAAAGGAGAAAAGGCTGGTTACCAGCATGTTCTCCTTTTCCCGCTATGTTTTCTACCCTGCTGGAAACATATTTCAGTTTTTCAATTAGGTTTTTATTTTGTCATCTGTAAGTGCTTTGAATTTGGACCAGTCTAAAATTTTGTCATTTGGAATAGGTTAACTCATGATAACTGAGACTACAAAATTGTCCAGGTTAACTCTTTCGCACAAAATGCCGACTTTTGATCCTCCTGGAAAAGAAGCCTTTGGAAGACGTGGGAAAAGGAGAAAATGCTGGTAACCACATATTTTCTCCTTTTCCCACAAAGTTTTCTACCCTGTCAAAGAAAATTTGCACAATTGTAACCACTTTGAAATTGTCGTCTGCAAATGCTTTCAGTTTGGACAAAGGCTAAAATTTTTTTGTCTGGTAAAGGGTTAAAAGGTTTTGCATTCTGTAAATTACATATAGCTATAGTTATGAGATTCATGATTTGAAAAAGCAGAAAACACTGATGGAAAAGGAGGAAATGCTCGTATCTAAGGTTTTTTTCCTTTTCATTGTTCAATATTTTCAAATCTCAAAACCTGAAGCTAAATTCAAACTGTCCTCTTCAACTGCTTTAACCCAATACCAAGCCATCTGGACTTTTAACAATTCTGATAAAGAACGCTTCTGAAAACGTTGTGGGAAAAGAAGAAAATGCTGGTAACCAGCATGTTCTCTTTTTCCCACAGTGTTTCCTACCCTGCTGAAAACAAATTTCAATTTTTGAGTTTTGTTTATTTTGTTATCTGCAAATGCTTTCAGTTTGGACAAGTCTAGAATTTTGTTGTTTGGTGAAGAATTGAATCATGGATGACTAACACGGATTAATTCTTTACCACACAATCCCGACTTTTGACGACCCGGAGAAAGAAAACCTTTAAAAACCTTGTGGGAAAAGGACAAAATGCAGGTAACCAGTATTTTCTCCTTTTCCCACAATGTTTTCTACCCTTTCCAAATGAAATTTCAGTTTTTTGAGACATGCTTATTATGTCGTCTGCAAATGCTTTCGAGTTGGACTAGTCCAAAATTCTGTCATCTGGTAAAGAGTTAATATTGCAAATTAACAATTTGTGGCTAAAGGAATATTTGAGTAGGGAAAAGGCAAATAATGACTGAAAGGAAAACAGGAAAAGTATTAGAGTAGGTATTCACTGAGGTTAATACCGGTAGTGTCTCTTTTAGCTCTTTACAATGAAAAAATAATAAAGGATGGTCAAAACTGAAAGCATTTGCAGAAGACGAATCACATGGTGCACAGAGTAGAAAAGTTTTCTTTGAAAGGATAGAAAACATTGTGGGAAAATGAGAGAATGCTGCCTTTTAGACCAGTACATATTGAAATCATTTGCAGACAACAAAATAAATGTCAACCAGATGTTGAGATATGTCTTGGAATGGATAGAAAAGATTGTGAGAAAAGCAGAAAATGCTAATTACCAGCGTTTCTCTCCCTTTTCCTCATTATTTTCTAAAGCCTTCATCCTCAGGGTTAATAAAACAGGATTATGTGGTAAAAGTTTAATACCTGCTGGTACAATTGATTGTTTTGATTGTATGGTGACTAGAGCCACTTTCAGTATTATTTCAGTTATGTCACAGTGGCCAGTTCACCTATTCATGTTTTCCTGGAGTCAGTATTCCAAACAGTTTTCTTTTCCAAACCACTGGCTGCTTTCCCACATAACCATTGCTAGGACAATAGCCAGTGTTGGGAGAATGATGATTCCTGTGGCAATGACTATGAGCAATCCCCTAAAAGAAATTGGTCGAGCCAGGGATGGAGCCCACGACCTTTTGTTCCCAAGTCTTGCATGCTACCGAATGAGCTACCAGGGCTTGGCTTCCCTTAGGTATAAAGCTTTTGAAAAGATTATGGGAAGAGGAAAATGTAGATGACCTACATGTTGTTTTTCCCCAAGTTTTTTTTTTTAACAACTCAAAACAGTAACCATCCCTTGACCTATATTTGTCAGTTGCAAATGCTTTCAGTATTGTTTATTAAAGTATTAGCTTCAGGTGCAGGAAATAGTGAGAATGTAAACACTGAATCAAATTTTTTAAACTTTACCAAACTACATAATTTTAGACTTGTCCAAAATGAAAGCTTTTGCAGACAAGAAAATAAATGTAACTCAAAAATTGAAATTTGTTTTCAGCGGGGTAGCAAACATTGTGGGAAAAGGAGAAAATACTGGTTATCAGCATTTTCTCCTTTTCTTATAATGTTTTAAAACTGCTTCTTTCACAGGGTTGTTAAAAGTTGGGATTTTGTGGTAAAGCTTTAAACAGGAATATGAATTAACTGACTTCACTTTGTTTTAATGATAATTCTTAACCCTTTACTGTACAATCCCTGGTTTTTATGACCCTGAGGGAGAAGCCTTTTGAAAACATTGCGGGAAAAGGAGAAAATGCTGATAACCAGCATTTTCTCCTTTTCCCACAATGTTTTCTACCCTGCTAGAAACAAATTTCAAATTTCCAGTTACAGTTATATTGTCGTCTGCAAGTGCTTTCAATTTGGACCAGTCTAAAATTCTGTTGTTGGTAAAGAGTAATTACACCCAGAGAACTGAATATTTTTGTAAAATACATGTACATGTATATATACATGAATATGCACAGAACTGCATAGTTAAATAAATAAGGTTTGTTTTATGAATTTCTATCTTTTTATCTTGTCATTCCTTTTACCCCATTCCACACAATCCTGAGTTTTAATAACCCCTAGTAGAGAAGGCTTTTGAAAACACTGTAGGCTTTCTAAAACTTTGTAGGAAAAGAAAAAAATGTTGGTAACCAGACAGGATGCCTTTGAAGAAAAAGAAGGCTTTTTAACCCTTTACCACTCAATAACAACTTTTAACACCCCTGAGGAAGAAGCCTTTTGAAAGCACTGCGGGAAAAGGAGAAAATGCTGGTAACCAGCGTTTTCTCTTTTTACCACAGTGTTTTCTACCCTATCAGGATCAAATTTCATTATTTGAGTCGCATTTAAATTGTTGTCTGCAAATATTTTAAAGTTGGGCAAGGTCAAAACTTTGCCGTCTGGGAAAGAGTTGAAATATTGGAGGTTTTTGAAAACATTGTGGGGAAAAGAAGAAAATGCTGGTCACCAGAAGAGAAGTCTTTCAGAAAAAGAGATGGCTTTTGAAAACATTGTTGGAAAAGAAGAAAACGCTTGTGACCAGAAAAGGAGAATTCTTCTTCTGAGAAATCGACAGCTTTAGAAAACATTGTGGGAAAAGATGAAAATGCTCTGTAGCTCAGCTGATAACAACATTTGAGCAAGCATGTTGCTGGTACAAAATTCCAGCTTGCCAATTTCTCTCAGAGAATTTATGATAGTCATTGCAACAGGATACATTCCTATCTTGCTTCTGAATAACCCTAGATGATTATGTGGGAAAGCAGCCAATGACTTAGGACACCATAGTGAGAAGTGCTGGAAAAGAAATGCTGGGAGATCATGTATAGGTGAAGTGGTTGCAGCTGTGCTATCATTGAAAATATTTGAATAGTATCAACTCTTGGGCTGTTAAGTGCAACTCAAGGACCTTTTGCAGACAGTTTTGATCAAGATCAGACTGCACAGAACAAATAGTCTGATCTTTGATCTACACTGTTCTATAATGTCTGATCCTGAAAAAAATACCTTTGAAATAGCCAAATTTTGGTTTTACAATCAGTTTGAATTTTTCATCTCAGTTACTTAGTAGGATTAGGGTTGAATTTTAACAAACAAATCGACTAGACTATAAAAGTTCTGTACTATTTAGTATTAATAACATTTACAGATAGTGTTTGATCAAAAGTTTCTCAAAAGAAGGACTTTGTGAAGGATATTAAATTGTTGTGGCAAAAGGAAAACAGCATGCAACCGGAGGTTTTCCTCAAGATTCTCATTATGTTTTCCAAAAGCCTAAACAGTGTCCCTAAGTATCGGGACTGTCTTGTAAAGGGTTAAATTGCACATTACTTATTTGATTAAAATGTATAAGAAAGAGTCATATACAAGCATACTGTTTGACAAAAATTTTCATTGAATTAAAATAAGCCACTGTGTAGTCTACATAATTATGTGCAGATATGATTTTCCTTGATTCATATATGACGAAAAAATATATAAATAGCCATTTTTCTCAATTAGATACAGTTTAATTACAATATCGAATTATATCTTTTATCAATCAACCCAATAAATGATGCCCATAGACTCGTACTGCAGAACTATCGCAGCTGGGATTTTTTAAAAAAAATTATGGTCTAGGGGAGAAAACTCGTACTTTCTAAGAGTAAGAGTAAAGCAAGAGTAGTCTCCCTTATAATGATCCGCCCTTCATCATTTCTCCTAGACGCTTGACGGATCAAAGTACTAAACACAACACTAGGAAAAATGTGACGCATTATCTCCCGCTAGATGGCATTCTATAAATACTCATCTATCTGATATGGGCATCCTGGGTACAGAGCCGAACCACTTTCCTACGCGACAACCGTTACTTTTGAATTTCAAACTGAGATAAAGGTTTACCCAATAAAACGCTACCTCGTGCATTACTATGGAACGCCGTAGCTGTCTTTTCTTCAAAATAGTTATGTTGCTCAGTTCACTTTTAACTTGTATGATTGAATTGAAATGATGATCAGTCAGACAGGATTAAAGTCTTCTCTAAATATCATTTTGTTCGGTTGCCAAGCCATTAAGAAGTATTGGTTGGACATTTTGTTCTGCCTATTTCTCATGATGTCAAGTTAGATTAACATTTTGTTCACTTCACTTTTATCTTCTTGGGTTGAATTGAAATGATAATCAGTCAGATGGGAATGAAAGTCTTCTCTAGATATCATTTTGTTCGGTTATCAAGTCATTAAGAAGTATTGGGTGATCATTTTGTTCTGTATATTTCTCATTATGTTCAGTTAGATTAACATTACGTACAGTTCACTCTTATCCTATTGGGTTGAATTGAAATGATGATCAGTCAGCTGGGACTAAAGTCTTCTCTAAATATCAATTTGTTCTGTTGCCAAGCCATTTAGAAGTATTGGGAAGACGTTTTGTTCTGTTTATTTCTCATTATGTCCAGTTAGATTAACATTATGTTGGGTTAACATGTTATTTGATTCCATCAACTGGTAATGAAGTTCAGCTGACATAGCATTAGTTTTGCTTTACTATAATATCTTGTTCATTACAAGGGTATTTTATTCAGTTTATTGTTTATCATAATATGTTTACTCGTTAACATCTTACATCAGAGAGACTGGAATTATGTTAAGTGCTCATTTAGTTTACAAAGTACACATCATATTTGACAATCTTATCATTGTATCTGGGTATAAACAATTATGCTTAGAAAGGATGATGCTATGTTTAGTTGAGTGAATATTACGTCCAGGTAGGATAGTATTGTGTTTTGTTACCCCGGTATTCTGTTTGGTTGATTGTCATTGTATCGAGTTGAAGAAGCATTATGTTGAATAAACTTATGTTCATTTGGAAAACCTCGGTTTTAATCCGCAACCCGAACGTTTCCTCTTGTCCGGCGAAAAATGGCGGGAAACGAGGAAAATACTCGGACAATTTTAAAGAAAGTCCTGCAAGATTTAGGACTGCCAACATTGATAACTTCATTTATAATGGTGCGGATCGATGATGAAACAGCTGTTTACGTAAGCGACAGGGATCTGGTCAGACATGGGATCGAGACAATGGGCGATCGACACTGGTTCCGTTCACACTTGAAAAGTTGCAAGGCGGTCTACAAGTCGATTATTTTCTAGACGTATCCGGCATGAATTATAAACTCCGGTGCAGCCCGGTGATCTCTAGTTCCACCACTCTTAACATTTAAAATCTCGCATTTGTTTGAAGGATTTCATTTACCAAAGGATTATTTTTCATTCTTCATAGTATATCAAGTCCGTTCGCCCTAAAACACGTTCGCCTTATTAGGCCTAAGAAAAAAAAAATCAGTCCGAGATGCCATAGGTAGGGTAGGTAGGGTTTTCTTTTTTCTCTAAATTTCTTTTACTGAAATGCCACCTAAACATTTGGGGCCGGTTTGACCTCCCCGGGGATCATTTGATGACAGGCCGGTTTGATTGCTGCCCAAATAAGGCCTAAGAAAACAAAGTTCTGTGTTTTGGGTTACCAAACCCTACCTAAAAAATGCTGTCGACCCTAAACTTTTTACCCTACAGTTGAAAGAATATTTTTTTCAGGTGGCATTTCAGTACATGGTCCATGTAAAAGAAATTTAAAGAAAAACAAAAACACATGAAAACCCTACCTACCCTACCTATGGCTTCTCGGACCGAAACCCTAAACACTGATTTTTTTTCTTAGGCCTAATGCGAGATTTTAAATGTTAAGAGTGGTGGAACTAGAGATCATCGGGCTGCACCGGAGTTTATAATTCATGCTGGATACGTCTAGAAAATAATCGACTTGTAGACCGCCTTGCAACTTTTCAAGTGTGAATGGAACCGGTGTCGATCGCCAATTGTCTCGATTCCCAAGTCTGACCAGATCCGTCGCTTAGGTAAACAGCTGTTTCATCATCGATCCGCTCCCTTATAAATGAACTTAGTCTTTGTCCTACTTTTCTATCCAATCAGAACGCTCATATTTGAAAATTTTTTACCGTCTATCTTCCATAAACTACCCAACGCAGGTTTATTTTGATCATTTATTCATTTAAACGTCGCAGTTTATCTGGATTTACTGCGCATGCGTACATAAACCCTATTAACGCCCTCATTAATATTCAACAGTTACTTAGATCAGATGTAGCACATGCCAAGTGGTAAAACACAGATCTATACAAATTATGTAATAAAAGCCGATCAATCTAGATGGTCGGTTTTCCTCTAAAACCATACCACCTGCAGTTTGAAACAAGCTGTAGAACTTTACGAGGTTTAAAGGTTGGTATTTAGAGTTTTCATATCTCACCAAATTAAAAAAAAATAGATCTATTTATCACTGAAATTTATATGAAAAAAACAATACAAATCATCAATGATTGAGAATCATAAAATTACCAAAAAAGATTTTTGGTGGTATTCCCTTAAAGGTGGCCCTTTAGATTTTGGGACGAAAATTTTACAAAAGTACAAAAAAAAAATCATCATTATACTCCCAAAGCCTTTCAATTTTCATTCAATAAACCCAAGTGGTTGAAAACCATCAGGCAATTAGAGAATTTAGAGATTTACTACGGCCAAGGTCAACACCGACGGGAAACACGGTCTATTTTTACATGAGCAGGTAGCTCATTTACATACCGGAAATAGACAGACATAGCGTCAAACATAGCGTCCGAAGAAGACATTAATGGAAAGTAATTATATGTTTGTTATGCTATAAATTTCAGTGATATATTTATTTTTGAATTTGATGTGATGTTAAAAACCTAAATACCCACCTTTAAAAGGCTACATAGCCTGTTAAGGTATTTATTTAAAGATTTCGCGCCAAAAATGAAAAAAGGATTTTGGGAATTTCAAGTGACTGTTACGTGTCTAATTCCATAACATAACAAACATGCAATTATTTTCTATAATGTCTTCTTCGGACGCTATATTTGAAGCTTCGTCTGTGTAGTTTTGGTATGTAAATGAGCGAGTTGCTCATCTAAAAATAGACCGTGTCTCCCGTCGGAGTTGACCTGGGCCGTAGTAAATCTCTAATTTCTCTTGTTGTCGGGTAATTTTGGATTACAGGGGTTTTATGGATGAAAATTAAAAGGTTTTGGGAGTACAAAGATGATTTAAAAATTGTGTATTTTTGTAAAATTTTCGTCCCAAAACCTGAAAGGCCACCTTTAAGAAGTAAAACAACGATATGTTGAAATTTAAAGAAAAAATATTGCTGTACATAGTAAATCAGTAGACATTTCCATTAGTTGAGTCTAGCCGTTACTTCCTCAAAATCTTGGTCAAATTCTGCCATATTTGACATTGTTTAACACTGGCGATAGTAAAGTGTGAACTGGAAAAGACGCTAATAATGAAGGTTTATTAATCGTTTCCCGTACGACAAATTTTAGACCATTCCAAATTGAAATCATCTGCAGATTGCAGATGTCAAATTTTGAAAGTGGAACAAATGAAGTTGAGGTTTTTGACAGGGTAGAAAATATTGTAGGAAAAGGAAAAAATGCTGGCAACCAGAATTTTCTCCTTTTCCAACAATAATTGCAATAATCTTCCTTCCCAGGGTCGTTAAAACAATGGATTGTTTGGTAAAGGGTTAAAGATCACGTGGTCGTGTGCGAGTTGTTTAGCCCCGATTACGTCATATTTTAGCGATGACGTTTCTTGCGGAGTAAAACCGAGGTTTTCCAAATGAACATAAGTTTATTCAACATAATGCTTCTTCAACTCGATACAATGACAATCAACCAAACAGAATATTGGGGTAACGAAACACAATACTATCCTACCTGGACGTAATATTCACTCAACTAAACATAGCATCATCCTTTCTTACCATAATTGTTTATATCCAGATACAATGATAAAATTGTCAAATATGATGTGTACTTTGTAAACTAAATGACCAGTTAACATAATTCCAGTCTCTCTGGCGTAAGATATTGACGAGTGAACAAATTATGATAAACAATAAACTGAATGAAATACCCTTGTAATGAACAAGATATTATAGTAAAGCAAAACTAATGCTATGTCAGCTGAACTTCATTACCAGGTGATGGAATCAAATAACATGTTAACCCAACATAATGTTAATCTAACTGGACATAATGAGAAATAAACAGAACAAAACGTCTTCCCAATACTTCTAAATGGCTTGGCAACAGAACAAATTGATATTTAGAGAAGACTTTAGTCCCAGCTGACTGATCATCATTTCAATTCAACCCAATAGGATAAGAGTGAACTGAACATAATGTTAATCTAACTGAACATAATGAGAAATATACAGCACAAAATGTTCACCCAACACTTCTTAATGGCTTGATAACCGAACAAAATGATATCTAGAGAAGACTTTAATCACATCTGACTGATTATCATTTCAATTCAACCCAAGAAGATAAAAGTGAAGTGAACAAAATGTTAATCTAACTTGACATCATGAGAAATAGACAGAACAAAATGTCCAACCAAAACTTCTTAATGGCTTGGCAACCGAACAAAATGATATTTAGAGAAGACTTTAATCCTGTCTGACTGATCATCATTTCAATTCAACCCAACAAGTTAAAAGTGAACTGAGCAACATAACTATTTTGAAGAAAAGACAGCTACGGCGTTCCATACATTTCACTCAACTATGATCACCAGTTTAGAGAAATCTGTTGCTAAAGAAGGTCTCATTTCACCTTAAACGTATTGATACGTAAAAACTATTTTCACAGTCGGCCCGCTTTTGGGGCTAGTAGTGATGCATCATATAAGACAGTCGAATCTTCGAAGAATATGACATGCGCAGACAACGAAAGGTGACGTGCATGTAACGTTTTTAATCTGTTTTTGATGAAGATTTCAATTAATTTTAACAAAAGAGTGTCATTGATATTGATTTTAATACAAAACACTAGAATCTAAGTTTTAAATAAGATTATTTCCTGCTTTTTCTACTTGAAAGTCGATTGGGATCACCGAGAAGGGTTTTAATCTTTGAAAATCGCCATTTGCAAAGGTATGAGGTTTGCGGACGGCATAGTTGAAAATGACGCTTCACAGAATGTACGATCTGATTCCGAGACAACACAGTTAACTTGTTTCGTAAACCTTTCAGTGCAATATAAATAAATTCAAATTCCAGCGGACGGCTCTAAACACATTCTATTGAAACTCACAAAGATTTTGTTTGTATAGGTTTGACAGCGGATGACATAGATCAATGATCAGACTGCACGTTCTGTGCACGTTTTGTGCAGTCTGATCTTGATCTATGCCGTCCGCAAAAGTCTCTGCTTTCCCCTATGGCGCCGAAAGGGTTAAGCTTATTTGGATAGAGTTAAAATCTTTATCAGATAGATATAGTTCCGGTACACTATTCAAATCGTCGACAGAGGTTCGATGTCTTAAGGCGCGTAAAAACGAAAACTTCAAAGTGCCATATACAATAAAAGTTGCCTTTACAGTCTGTGTAGATCATGATCAGACTTCACAAAACGTGCAGTCTGATCTTTGATCTACACCGTCCACTTTCCTCAGACTTTCTGTACAATTTTATGCAACTTTAAAACCCTAATTGTTCGGAAAGTTTTTTTTAGACTGAAGTTATCTCTTGTTTATTTGGCGCTCTATGGGTTTGTAACGGGAACGGTTTGATGTTCATTGGGATTTATTTTAACTAGACATCATCTTCCTACATTAAGCCAATTTATGTTTTGAAGTTGAGCTATAAAATGACCTTCCATATTTAGCGATATATGTCGATATCGTCATTGAATGAAAACATAGTTTTGTTTGTAAGTTTGCGTTAAGTTATCGTAGTGGTTATCATTAACTCATTAATTTCATGTACTGAACATCTATTACCTCAATGATATCTGTTACAAAATATTGCATTTTTATTGTAGCGCGATCTTACAATGAATTCCAAATTCAAATATTGGGGGTTATAATTAACATGAAATAAACGGGAGACTACCTACCGCCTGTTAAGAAAAATAATAAGTTTGACCGATTTTTTTTGTCTGGTGGCATGTCGTTTCTAGAACGGTTAAAATTAACAAGTTGACCACATAAACTGGTTGATATCCGTTACACCTAGGTGAAAATTTATCGTTTGTCCAACGGATCGTCTCTACAGACGTTACCGTGTTTATTCGTCCCCGGTTTTATGCTTGCTCTTGGCTGGCATTTTTTGTAAGGTGCACAGGCATATAAGGACCAGAGGCAGGAAGAGGAGGTTCCATGTCCCGCCTACTGCACGTACTATGCACATACTACAGCCGCAGTAATTTTGCACCTCCGGAACTAGCCAAAGCGAGGTTTTTGGGCGGAGTCTTTGTTTTGTAGGCGTACCATTCAATGGTATGCACGTACTCACAACGCGAAGCAGTCAGAAATAAGCCTTTTCCTCTCCAATAAGGGAGGCAACTGTAGCATTACTAATTACAAAATTTTGTACGAGTTGTTTCCCTTTGACCATTAGTCGTTGATCATTCTCTTGCAAGACCCATATATTTTGAACGAATATGAGCCCGGAATAAAAAGAAAAGCAAAAGCCCAGATAAAATGGACGGAAATAAGCGATAGTAGCAATAAATTAAACGAACTGAGGAGAAAAAACAATGTAAATTGGTGTTACAAACAAAAATTGATGCGAAAGGAACAAACCGGAAATAGCAAATAAGCTTGGTAGAGAAGATATGACACTAGTTCCATGATTTCTTTACGATTCTACGGGTGCCGATGGTTGTTAGTCGCATGTTTCTTTTCTTAAGTAAACACCTGTTTATCTTTGCATATGAACCATATCAAACTCAAAGGTAATAAAACAGTAAACATGAACGAGATTCATCTGTTCGGTATCCGGATTGTAGATATATTCGGATAAAAGTTTGAACTGTGAGAAAAATTTGAAATTTATTCAATACAACACTTTACGTTAGTTGAAAACAAAATAAAGAAAATATCATAATTGAGAGAGGCTAGTATAAATATAGTTGTAAAAACTTGTTTCTATCGAATGGCAGTCATTTGAACACCCGGTAATTTCGACACCCATTCATTTCGACACAATTTGGTCATTTCAATTCCCGGTGGAAAAATGTTTGCAAACTTTGGTCATATCGACTTCTTATTTTTTAGAGCACTTTTTAAACTCGACTTTTTATTATCAAGTTACTTTAATTTCTTCTAAAGATGTCATATCAGTGTAATTTTGTGTTGGTGTGTGACCAAAACATGTTTTTAAATAACTTTATTCAAGGGGAATTACTCCGAGTATGGGTAGATTTGTACAATTTTATGTATTCTACTCAGCCTTCTTAATAAAGAGATTAATATGCAGTATAATATTTATCACACCTTCACCTGTCTTTAACTGTGTTTGACTTCACATTTTTATCGATCGGAATGAATCATAATTAATGAAAATCCTACAAAATATAACAAATGCCCAGACTAGACCACCTAAAAAAAGATTAAGAAAACATATATCCTTCACACATTCAAGATAAAAATGTATCTAAATACAGTATGTCCATTTTACCGAATCTGTAATTTACAGAAACCCTTTTACATCCAGCAAATTGGAGTTTTTTTGTCATGCAGTGAGGTAACCTTTGAAAGCATTGTGTCAGTGAGAGTTTTTAATAAGAGCAAACCGCAATGCAGACTTTTTGAGCCATTTGGACCACATGGCAAACGATAAGTTAAAGAATGTTTGATTAATAATTGAGTTCTTCTTAAACCCTTTACCACACAATCCCAACATTTAACAACCCTGAAAAAGAAGCATTTTGAAAACATTTTGGGAAAAGGAGAAAATGCTGGTAACTACAAACTACTTCTATATAAACTACAAAAAAAATGAGAAATTTTTGTACCCCCCACAAAATGAATGTTTTCGTGGTTGTACTTGAATCATCCGCTTTGTCTGTGTATCTGTCTGTGTGTCTGTCCATCTGAGTACAAAATAGCAGTACTTAATTTTGTGTCCCAAACTCCTCCTACAGTTTTCCTTCAACTGTATTGAAACTTTGCACATATATTACTCATAATTATATCAAAGATTTGCAAGATGCACTTTTCAAGTGTCAACTCTTCCTAATTGGAGAATTATCTCCCCTTGAATTTGACACTTTTTTTTCTGGCAAAGGGCTGGCAGGGGTATTAAGTCACATTAAGTCACAGCTCTAGTTCACTTTGCTGAAATAAAAAGGAATTGCAGACAACAAATGAAATGTAGTTCAAGCAATGAGATTTGTCTCTGACAGTCAAAAACATATTGGGAATGTAATTCAAAAATAGGTTAAGTGTTTGATAGAAAAAATTATTTGTTGGAAAAGGAGAAAATGCTAGTTCCCAATATTTTCTCATTTCCACATTATTTTCAAAATACATTTTCCTGGAGGTAATCAAAGGTTAATGAACTTTTCTTTCCATCTTTGTAAAACGCAGAAACTAGTTTACCTCGTTGGAGAAGAGAGAAATCAAAAACCATAATATTTTTCAGGAAGAAGTTGTGAAGTATTTAAGAAAAAAGTGGGGCAAGAGTTCTCCACCATCCGCATTCTGTGTTTTTTTTTTTTAAAAAACAAAGAGAAATGGACCAGTGGTTTGGAAGATTACAGGGTTCAGACTAGCACACCAAAACGCATGAACCTGGATGAGAGCCTTTATCGTTGGTACTCAGACTTAAGCTCAAGAAATATTATTGTATGTGGTAATATGCTTGTCAAAAGGGTGAAGAAACTTGGCTGTGAGCTGGGGATTCAGGATATATCTTATTCCAATGGATGGCTGGCCAGGTTTAAGAAATGCCATAGTATTAGAGCATGCAAACCTAAATGTAAGAATGTTTTTCAAGTCCAACCCAAGTTTTTACTGGTTTTAATTCTTTATCTCGACCAAATTCCAGTTGACTTTTTTTTTCCACCAGCAATTTCTCCTTTTCTCATACTGTTTTGTACAATTTACAAAACAAATTTCAAATTTTTAGTCAACTTTATTTTGTCATCTGCAAATGCTTTTGATTTCAACAAACCTAAAATATTGTCGTTTGGTAATGAGTTAGTTCTTTATTTCGACCAAATTCCTGTTGATTTTACAAGATAGGCCTTTCCTATTTCTTTACTCAAAAAACTTTTCTTCAGTGTCGTTAAAACATGGGATTGTTTAAAGCGCAGCCCGGGTTCAGTCCAATCATTTCTCCTTTTTTATATCGTACATTACTTTGTCAAAAATGGGCATCATTAAAAAAAAAAAAGGGGGGGGGGAATAAAATAAATCGAACTGTAATTAGGCTGTGTAAAAGGTTAGAGGTAAAACCAAATTTGTCACACTTAATAGTAATATAGCTGACGAAAGAGTTGCCTCTGAAAAAGTAAACTGACCGTTCAATCAATACTGTAGCAAAACAAATGATTGCCAAGTGCAGGGAAAATGTAAATGATAATTACTGCAGCTAAAAATTGAATTGTCTGTACTTTTTCTCTTTCATACTAGATATAACTCTTTACAAAACGACCAAATTATGGACTAAACCAAACTAAAAGAATTCACGGGCGTACATACACGACTAACTACATTTGCTCAAATGACAATTTTCTTTCTCTCATATTATAGGAATATTGTGGGAAAAAGAAGCAAAGGCTGTTTACCAGTATTTTCTCATTGTCCAGCAATGTTTTCAAAAACTTCTTTCATAGTTATTAAAGCTTGGGATCGCAGTACTTGTTCCTTTAGAATGAACATATTTTTTAACGCAATTTTTGTTTTATAAGATTTAATCAATATATTTCATAGCTATATATTTTTGTATATATAATATCTTCCAATCAAATGTGTTATCCTTTATTTTACCTTTATCTTCTTTAGTTCAGCAGATCTACTGGACTACTCATTAGTAATACGATTGCATTATGGCCTATGGAGTTCCATGAATTCTGAAAGATTTCTTGAAACAAATGGCAACTGCGAAATTATTTTTTCTCAGCAACTTTTGTACTTGTAGATCTATGTGTTTAGAAATTGTGAGTCTAATAGATGTCCTATATTCATGGTCTGTTCACAAATCTATAGTCTGTACAAAGTGTATGGATCTTGAAGATGTGTATAGGTCGAGGGTATCTCCAATTTGTAGATGCACAAGGTGTATTATTTAACGTTGAAGATGTCTATGGTATATGAATATTGTACATGTCCATCGAGTAAGATTCCTGGAAGGATCCGTGTTGTAAATCTTTCCAGTGTGTATCAATCTTGTAGATGTCAACCATGAAAGTGTTTGCAGATGTCAAGATTGTCTTAATTCTGTAGATTTACACGGGTGTATTAATCGTGAAGATGTCTGGAGTATCCGAGGGATTAAACTTATACATATCCAGGGCATATTGATTAATGTTGTTGTCCAAGGTATATAAATCTTGTACTTGTAAGCTACTAAGTGTATGAATCTTGCACTCGTCATCGACACTCAATCTTAATCATCAACCAAGTATGAATCTTGAAGTAATACAGGGAATGTAAATCGTATAGATATGTGTGTGTAGGGTGTATTTTCTCCTACATATCGACAACTTACGACTCATGTTCATGATAAGGGACGAGTCTTGTACAATTTCAGGGCTTACTAGTCTTTGGGTGTTAAGGGAGTATGAACCTTGTTATAGTTCAGTGTGTTTTTGATGCTGACGATTTCTAGAGTGTATGGAGTTCAACGCTGTTTTCAATATTATCTCTGTTATATCTAGGCAGCAGTTGCACCTATCAATGGGGTTTCTTTTACCAGAACCATGGACAAATACTAGAAGACCCTGAAGGGCCTGAATATGCTCTACTGGCAGAGAATTCAATTTTGCTTTTTCATGAAAATCTGACAAGAAATGCATACTTTGTCACGAAAACAAGAATTGGTAATTTTCAACTTGAAATGGTTTCTTTTCCCATACTCTTTGTTGGATTTATTTCAAAATGGATAGGATTGAAGCTATTGGTGAGATAAACAAACTGTGCAAGTTTCACAAAAATCTAATTACAAATGCACATTTTATCGCGTAAACAAGAATTTGAAATTTTCAACTTGAAATGGCTACTTTTTCCATACTGTTTGTTGGATTTTTCTCAAAATCAATAGGGTTGAAGCTACTGATAAGATAGAGAAACTGTGTGATTTTCATGAAAATCTGACAATAAATGCAGACTTTATTGCATAAACAAGAATTAGAAATTTTCAACTTGAAATGGCTCCTTTTCCCATACTGTTTGTTGGATTATTCTCAAAGTCAATAGAGTTGAAGCTATTGATGAGATTAACAAACTGTGCAAGTTTCATGAAAATCAGGCAACAAATGTAGACTTTATCGCGTAAACAAGAATTTGAAATTTTCAACTTGAAATGGTCACTTTTCCCATACTGTTTGTTGGATTTCTCTCAAAATCAATAGGGTTAAAGCTTTCGATGAGATACACAAACTGTGCAAGTTTCACAAAAATTGGGCAACAAATGCAGACTTTATCGCGTAAACAAGAAAAAGACTAACGGACAGACAGACATATGACAGAAACCACACCATGACATAAGCTCTGCTGGCTGAAAGCCAGTAGAGCTAACAAGATAAATACACCCTTGACAAATCCAAGATTCACACACGCTAGACAGATTCACATACACGTGACAACTTCAAGATTTAAACTCTCAGGATAAATGCAAATTTCTAAAACCTGTTCAGCTTTAACATTTATGCACCCTGGATAGCTGCAAGGTTTTAAGCCCTTTTGGAAGCGCACTGCAAGATTTACAGGTACTGGACAAATGCAAGAAAAAGAGGGTTCATGCAACCAGTCACAGGCTGACTTGGGTCAAAATTATATACTATTCTTAACTTTTCTGCATGTCCAAGACTATTCTACTGTCAGATGAAGCAGATTTTATAGATTGCTTTGTGATGACTTGCTTGTTGTTATGGATCATTTACATGTATCAAACCTCCTTTTGCCAGAGCAGAGTTCATATTTTCCTTTCTTCAAAATGTTTCTGATTTGGGTGAACCACACTGATTTATTAAAAGTCTTGCAATGGTGTTAACCCTCTAATTAGTTCAGTTTAACCCTTTCCCAAACAATCCCTTGTTTTAAAGACCGTCAGATAGAAGCCTTTTGAAAACATTGTAGGAAAAGAAGAAAATGCTGATAACCAGTATTTCCTCCTTTTCCCACAATGTTTTCTATCCTTTTCAGAGGACTTAACCCATTACCACACAATCCCTACTTTTGACGCCCCTGAGAAAGAAGCCTTTTGAAAACACTGTGGGAAAAGGAGAAAATGCTGGTAACCAGCATTTTCTCCTTTTCCCACAGTGTTTTCTACCCTTCCCAGAACAAATTTCAATTTTTCAGTCACCTTTATTTTGTCGTCTGCAAATGCTTTCAGTTTGAACCAGTCTAAAATTTTGTCGTGTGGTAAAGAGTTAAGCTCATTCTTATTAACTCTGAATCTGTCGTCTGCAGATGATTTGAAATTGAGAGAATCTAAAATTTGTCAAGTGGGAAAGGGTTAATTCTGTACCAAATAACAAAGTTTTAGACTTGTCCAAATTGAAAAGCATTTGCAGATGATAGTATTAATGCGACTCAAAAATTGAAGTTCGTTTTGGGCAGGGAAGAAAACATAGTGGGAAAAGGAGAAATGTTGGTTACCACCATTTCTCCTTTTCCCACACTGTTTTGAAAAGGCCTCTCCCTCAGAGTAGGGAAAACCACGAATCGTTTGGTAAAGGGTTAACCAAAACAATCCCTGGTTTTTATGATGCTAGGAAAGAAGGCTTTCGAAACATTATAGGAAAAGAAGAAAATATTGGTAATCAGCATTTTCTCCTTTTCTCTTAATGTTTTCCACCCTTCCATACACAAAAAATCATCTTTTGTATTACATTTTGTTTTCTGCAAACGTTTTCAATATAGTCATGTCCAAAATTTTGTTGTTTGGGAAAGGGATAAACATATTTTTTTTTTATATCGACTGATAAAAAATATCTTCCAACTTTTATTTATCTCTCTCAGTTCTGACATCAATAATTACAACAAGAAAAACAAGCAATTTCGTTGAAATGATATCCCCCGCCGAAAAAGACCTTTTTTGATACAAACGTATAGGAGGTATTCTGTTTTGCATGTACATGTGGCCTTTTTGTTATTGGTCCATGAAGAAATTATACATTAAGCTCCCTTGTTCCATGGGACAGGATTTCATTAGATAAAACAAGAGCCGTCAGAGACGGGTTATGCTCCCCGAACGAGTGCTTGTCATAAAATATATGAAATTGATAAAAATTCACTTCGTTTATCCTAAAAGAACCTGTTCATGCCCCCCAAAATTTGAAGTGAAAAGGCAATTACTATCTTAGAGATAGCCAACACAAACTTGTAGAGGACAATAAGCCCCCTTTAAGCCCCCTTTTCCCATAAGACAATATTGGATCATTGAAATAAAAGCAACGGGTGTGTGATTTGTGGCATTTTTAAATAATAATTCAAAATTCGAAATTTGATAAAATTTTGAGCAGTCATGTAGTAAATATTACATAAAACAATTTTTTACATGAAGCCCCCTTTTCCCGAGACGCAGCCTGAAATTGAGAAACAGGAAGAGAGGTACCTGGGCAACGTTCCAACAAGTTCAGATTTGAAATTTAACAAAGTTTTGAGCACCGATAAAGGAGATATTAGTGAAAAACAATTTTTTCCATGAAGTCGCCTTTTTCCGTGATGCAGCCTCAATTTGAGAAAGCAGGAAAGACATATTTGCGCATTAATAATTAATAGATTGAAAAAAACAGAGGGCACATGTTGAAACTTGTAGAAAAAGATGGAACCATGAAATTTCATGAAATTTTGACAAAAACTGAACAAGATATAAGTAAAAATTGCAATTTTGCATTAGGGCCCCTTTTTCCTTGTCATTATACAAGAAACCCCCTTTTTCCATGACAGAGGGTCAAATTGAAAAACACATAGATAAAGAAACAAGAGCACATGGTGAAACTTTGAAAAAACAATATAACCATGAAGTTTAATGAAATTTTGACCAAAACTGAATGAAATATTAGTAAAAATTGGAATTTTGCAAGAAACCCCCTTTTTCCATGACAGAACGTCAACTTAAAAAATGCCCAGATTAAAAATACAAGGGCACATGCTAAAACTTTCCATAAACAATATAACCATGAAGTTTCATGATATTCTGACAAAAACTGAATGAGATATTGGTAAAAATTGCAATTTTGCATTAAGCCCCTTTTTTCCATGACACGGGGTCAAATTGAAAATCCGGGAAAGATACGTCGGCGCCTTACCCCAAGGAGTTCATATATGAAGTTTTATCCAATTTGGTCCAGGGGTTGTGGAGAAATCGAGTTTTGAAGAGAAGACTCCAAACATTAAAAGTGTACTTAAGTGTAACTTAAGTGAAACTTAAAATCGCTCTCAGTCGGCCATTTTGCATCGAATCAAAAAAACAAAAAAAGTGTCTCGGGAGATTGGGTCATTGTATATATATATAAAGTTTCACGAAATTCCGTCCACTGGTATTGGAGATATATGCCGGGACGGACGGACGGACAATGCTAAAACTATATCCCTCCGCCTACGGCGGGGGATAATAATAACAACAACAAAAACATCATAAAAATAAAGAATTCACCATACATTTTTCACAATTTTAACAACAAAACACTAGTCATGTCAAAATCTTAAGCATATTTACTCTTTCCCAAATTGCATAATTTTAGACTGGTCCAAATTGAAAGCATTTTAAAGACGACAAAATTGATGAGACTCAAAAGTTGAAATTTGTTCTTGGAGAGTAGAAAACATCATGGGAAAAGGAGAAAATGCTGGTTACCAGCATTTTCTCCTTTTCCCCATGATGTTTTCAAAGGCTTCTTTTTCAGGGTTGTGAAAGAACAATGCTATATGATATAGTTGGCAGCAATTTGCAGTCACATGGTTTAAAATATTGCTATGCGATCTAACAAATGATCCAGATACATCATCTTCAATTTCTTCAAAAAACTGCACATTAAAAAGGATTCTAGGAGGTGGAGTAAATGGAGTAAAGTAAGAAGGTGCCGATTATATTGGGTTCACTTTCAGGATTTTTCTTTCCATTCAAAATTGTTATTTTGGAAATGAAATGTGACTTGGTAGAGATATCCGAGTCGAGGTGTTTACGGTGAAAATTGAGGCCAAAGAGACAGGGCCATGTATATTATGACAAAAAAAGTATCCGCTGTTTCCTCTTTGTTGAATTCCTTTGGAGTGATTTTCCTGTTAGAGAGCAAAGCACTCAGAGCACTTCAGATTGTTATCAGCATTTATCCCATTTTGAATATCTTCAGGAAAGTTGGAGTTGTTAGTTGTTGTTTTAATTGATTAATTGACATTACAAACCAATTGATGTCTTAAAAATAAATTCATAGTTCAAAATCAAAACTGATTTGTATCATCGAGATCATCAATCAACCGGTGTGAAAATCTAGGTAGGTTGCAACTGTTCATATCTTCTTAAGTCTGCAAGCGGATTAATTGGCATACAAACTAAAGGTATGAATCTGTATTTAAACTATACTCTGGGGACATAAAATTTACTACAAACAACAAACCACCATCATGCATGCAACAAACCCAGAGGAATTAAACAACCATAAGAAAGGCAAAGAGATCGGGACAGAGAATAGCATACAAACTAACACATAGCTGCAAACCAGTGACGTGCAAACAATGAGATTCTACTGTAATTATTAAATTATTTAGGCTTGAAATTTTATGTCATTCATTTAGTAATTTACTCCTATGCTACACAATCCTATGAGTATGTTTTAACAACCTCAAAACTTTTCATAAAATTGTGATGCAAAAGAGAAAATGCTAGTAACCACCATTTTCACCTTTCCTTCAATAATATACACCTTTTCAGAGGAAATCCTTGTCATTTGGCCAAAACTTTATAGGTCACATCCAAAAAATTTAAGAACAGAATCTAAAAATTAATTTTTAGTAAAGAGTTAAAACTTAATACTTTTTCTAAAAGATAACACAACCCCCAAAATACCCTCAATTTTTGAAGGTATAAATCCTACTCAATGAAAATATGTGTGATATAGAAACCTGTTGTCTACAAAAGTTCTCCGGCAAGCATGAATAGGCTTTTGACAGAATGCTCCTTTCATCTGTAATGTCTCTGAAATCGATGACCTCAAACTAACCTTGACAATGCTTCCCAACTGACACTGACCTTTATCACTTTCCATGACAAATAACATGTCTCCATAATGTTGAATCACAGCCAGTACCTTCCCACCAGCTGGAACTTCAAAGCCGACATCCTCAAAACCCATGGAAGAGTTCATTTTCATAATTAAGTTGGTGTCATCAGCAATGAGAGTCACAAAAATCATGTCATCTATTTTTGTACAGTAAACTGGATTCCCTGCAAGGGGTGTGTGTGAAATTACAGTCACCTCTCTCGTCCTTGAATGAAAACTTTGAACCGTGTGAATCCTCTGTCCATCTTTACTTGTACCACCGAAGACAAGAATGTTCTCACCAGAAGCCACTGCTGTTGCTGAATGCACAGGTACTGCCAGTTCTCCGACTGACATCCATCTCTGTCCAGGTATATAATACTCTTCCACCAACCCAAGAACTTGCTTGTTGTCTTGCAATCTCAAATTTTTTCCTCCAATACAGAACAGGGAATTTCCGATGGCCACCATACAGTGATTACATCTACCTTTCTTCAGCTGACCTGAGGTTAGAAAATAGATGAGTAGTTCTATTCATTTACAAAACAAGATGTCAAAAATGACTATAAGTGCTCGCATGAGTAAAGTTAACTATGACTGATAGAGCTGAAGGGCTCCTGGTTGGGATGATGCTAACTCTTTACCCAACAACAAAATTTGAGACTTGTCCAAATTGAAAGCATTTGCAGAGGACAAAATAAATGTGGCTCAAAAATTGAAACTTGTTTTGGGAAGGATGGAAAAACATTGTGGGAAAAGGAGAAAATGCTGGTTACCTTTTCCCAAATGTTTTCTAAAGGCTTCCTTCTCAGGGTCGTCAGAAGTAGGGACAGAGTGGTAATGTGTTAAAAGGAAATTTCTATCATTTAAACCTTGTTTGAATTGTCACCTGCAATTGCCATATGCTTTCAGTTTGGGCATGTCTTAAATTTTGTTGTGTGCAAAGAATTAAAAAGTAAAGAAATTTTGAAAAAAAAGGAAAAACTGCTGAGACAGCAGTTGTATTATTTTGAAATTTACAAAATTTCTGAGAATAGGACTACAAATGTTCTTAAAAAAATTGGTGAATATCAAATATGTATGTTTCCGACTTAGCTTTAAGGTTCAATGCAGTGTTAAATACTAGCCTGAGCATGGGGTCCACTCGTTTCTCTGGCTTTCAAACTTCACCATGGATTTAGGATTCTTCAAGCCGCCAGCTACATACAGATCATAGCCATAGGTACAGACAGCAAAATGGGGCCCTGGGGAGAAATGCAGAGGTATGGGAGCCAGTGTAAACCATCGGCACTGTCTTAGACTGAAAGCCCACAAACACCAGCTTTTCTCGTAGAAACCACTACTTTCTTCATTATTTTCTGTTATGACCTGCATATAGATTGAAGTAGATATTTTTCATCTTACTACCTATATCCTTTTCTTTGAACCTGACCCTTTTACAGTATGGCCTTTAACACCTAAAAAAGAGCATTTGGACATTTGCGTAAAGAGCAGTCTCAGATCAGCCTGGACAGACTGCGCAGGCTAATCCAAGATAGCACTTTATGGCTACATTAGAGTTTGTGCCACAGTGGACTTGCACAAAATAGGAAATTACATAAAAACGGGAAGTGTTTTTTTGGAATAGTCTGTGCAGAATGCGCAGACTTATCTGAGATGACGCTTTACTCATACATCTGAATGCCTTTTTTCACATGTTACATGCCGTATAATCTTAAATTTTCATGGCCTGCAGAAGAAGGTTTAGAAAACAATTTAGGAAAAGGAGAACATGTTGATAACCAGCAAGCTCTCTTTTTTTCTGACAATGCCTTCTAGCCCTCCACTGACAAATTCCATCATTTCAGTCACATGCTATTTGTCATTTGTAGGTGCTTTTAACCCATTACCACACAATCCCTACAGTTTTTGATGACCCTGAGAAAGAAGCCTTTAGAAAGCATTGTGGGAAAAGGAGAAAATGCTGGTAACCAGCAATATTTCCCACAAAGTTTTGTACTCTTCACAAAACAAATTTCAAATTTTCAGTCACTTTTATTTTGTCGTCTGCAAATGCTTTCCATTTGGACAAGCCTCAAATATTGTCATTTGGTAAAGAGTTTGGAGATAATGGAACTACAACTTGATGTTATTGAAATTAGGTTTTAGAATCAGTGGGAAAAAAATGGATGTTCAAAATGACTATTTATCAACAATGTTTTCTCACTTCTCCAAAAAAAAAGTTTATATTTTGAACCACATTTAACCCTTTACCACACAGCAAAATTTCATACTCATTTACTTTAAAGAAATTCACAGAGGAAAATTAACATGTTTTAAAGTAATGACACTTGTTCTTGAATAGGTAAAAAACACTGTGGGAAAAGGAGAAAATGCTGGTTACGAGCTTTTTTTCCTTTCCCCTCAATGTTTTCAAAAGCCTTCTTTCTCGAGGTTGCTAGAAGGCAGGATTGCATGGTAAAGGGTTAAGCTGTCAATTGCAAATTTTTTCAACTTGACCAAGGATTTAATCACCCTCAGAAGTAACAAAACACAACCATTACCAGGAGCACTTCTTCGATCTCATCATCATTCCTGTATTTCATTCTGTGGCTACTCCAGTCAAGTCTTCGTGCCGGCAGCATATGATAGCTCTGGGCCTCTTGCAAAAGCCTCTGGCAGTCCACATTCTCCGTCAACAGTGGTACTTTATTTAACCTAGTCACTAAATACTCTACTGAGACAAGTGGAAGTCTAATACATTGAAAAATCTTATAGATATATTGTTTCCGTTTCATGGCATCAGCTTCAATCCACTTAAACCCTGCCTCACAAACTTGTTCTTCGTCAGTTGCTACTAACTTATCATCGCTTATGATTTTAATGAATTCCTCAAGACCGAGTTCTGTAAATTCCTCTCTCTTACATAGGCTTAAGAAATGATCAAGCACTGAAGGCCAGCATCTCTTTTCCAGTTTTTCACAACAATACATGGTTGAGAGTTTGTACAAGTCTAGACAATTCTTGTAACATACTGTGTCAACTAGAAGTTTTTCACAGTGCTCTTGTAAACAATCAACCTGTAAAAATACATGACATTGTATCAACCCTTTTCCAAATGACAAAGTTTTTACTGTCCCAGACTCAAACTGTTTGCAGATGACAATTTTGAATTTGATGAGAATGGCAGAAAGTTTTCTGATAGGCTAGAAACCACTGTGGGAAAAGGAGAAATTGCTTGTTACGAGCAATTTCTCCTTTTCCCACAGTGTTTTCTAAAGACTTGTACTGCAGATACATAAAAACCAGGGCTTGTTTGGGAAAGAGTTAACTCTTTCCCCAAACTACAATTCTTCAACAGAATTACCCCATTACCACACAATCCCTACTTTGACGACTCTGAGAAAGAAGCAGCAAGCCTTCAGAAAATATTGTGGTAAAAGGAGAAAATGCTGGTAACCAGCATTTTCTCCTTTTCCCACAATATTTTCTACTCCTCACAAAACAGATTTGAAATTTTCAGTGCAAATGCTTTCGATTTGGGCCAGAACTCTTTACCAAACGACAAATTTGTAGACTGGTCAAAATAGAAAGCATTTACAGACAACAAAAATAAATGTGAATGAAAAATGGAAATCTGATTTGGGAAGGGTGGAAAACATTATGGGATAAGGAGAAAATGCTGGTTACCAGCATTTTCTCCTTTTCCCACAATGTTTTCAGACAGCTTCTTCCTCAGGGTTGTCAAAAGTCGTCATTGTGCAGTATAGGGTTAATAGGGTAGTATAAGCCAGGGTACCTCTCCATGTAGCATGTGTCATGTGTTCCTAGTTTCTTTTACCAGTATTTCACATGATACCTTTTTGGAACCACTAGTTGCCTACTTTTTATTAAATAAATATTGACTAATAAACTATAACATTGATCCTGGGAGAGAGGAAAGCCAAGGCTTGATCTCATAACCCCTAGGTCACAAGCTCTGTAAGCTGTGCTTCATTCTAAGTTGAATGTACAACCTCTTGATCGTCCAAACTCTCAAACTGGTCCTTCGTCAAAAGATTTTGAAAAAAAAATAATAATAATATAAAAAGATAAGGAAAATGGGAGAAATTGCTCACAATTCCTTTTGCCAATGGATAGAAAAGAATTTAGAATAAAAATGATATGTTGAATTATTGGCAATCTATGGAGAAAAATACTGATGTCACTTACCTGAAAGAGAGATGCAATCTTTAGTATCTCCACCACATCTTTGTTTGCTTGGTCTAGTGAGCCTGTGTAGGCAAATTGTAGAAACTTCTCAAATGCCACATCATCTATATCCTGTAAGAAATAGTTTGTCTCATCAATCATCATCATCATCATCATTATGTCATACACACCATCACCAGTATCACCAGTCATACCAATAACATCATGATCAGTAGTCACCATCATCATCACAACTGTCATCATCAGCCAACAACATCATAATCAAGATATTGTCATCATTTACTTAAGAAATAATCTTCTTTCTATCGTGGTATATCGTTCAATGAACCACAGTTGTGAGTTATGAGGCACAATAAATAATCCACGAGGGTGATAGCCCGAGTGGGTTATTCATTGCGCCTCATAACTCACAACGTGGTTTATTGAACGATATACCACGTTAGAAAGAAGATTATTTCACTTCTAACATGGCCAATTCTTAATGAAAGGAAAACAAGTTCAAACTAAGAGTAAAAACGCGGATGAAGATTATGTTCCATTGAATAACTCACTCATTGAATGACGTCACTCTACACAGATTGTCGCAGATTTTACCATGTTTTCCTTGCACTGTGTTTATAGAGCCAAAGTCGCGTGTCATGTTAGAATTTATAATAATAATGATAACAATTATAATAAATACAACCACAATCATCACCAGCATCGTCATCAAGTACCAACATTTTGACAAATCTGTGGTGATATAATACCTAGAAACAATTTTGATCTATTTTCCATACAGTGTTTACGGCACAATGAAAGAGAAACTTTTTGCAAATCTTAGAGCTCCAACAGTGCCACTTGGTAAAGAGCTTAACCCTTTACCAAACGACAAAATTTTAGACTGGTCCAAATTGAAGGCACTTGCACACTACAAAATAAACGTATAAAGGGCTCAAAACTTGATCACATAGTTTTAATGTAGCTTTAACCCTTCACTAACAAAACTTTAGCCTAACAAAAAGTAAAAGCTTTTGCAGATGAAAAAATCATTATGACTTGAAAAAATTTCCCTAAGAGAGGGTAGAAAACATTGACAGAGAAGGAGAAAATGCTGGTTTTCTCCTTTTCCTACAATGCTTTTTAAAGGCGTCTTCATTTTTTAAACTCAATTCACCCTTTACCAAACAATCTCTTGTACAGAAAGCTTTAGAAAACACTGTTGGAAAAAGAAAAAAATAATGAATACCAGCATTTTCTTCTTTTCCCATGATGTTTCTACCCTGCTGGAAACAAATTTCAATTTTTGGGTTAAGTTTATTTTGTCGTCTGCAAGTACTTTCAATTTGGACCAATCTAAAATTTTGCCATTTGGTAAAGAGTTAAAAAAAATGTCTTTCATTCACTTCTTTCCATACAAGGTATAAAAAGTTAAATCACACAGGTGTACATACATGTATTTCAATCTGTTTTTGATGACTTTCCTTCATACCCCCTGTAAACATGGCCCTAAAGTAAGGGGATACAGCTCCCAGCAAGGCCCTATGACAAGGGAATCTTCTGTCATTTACAATGATCTCAACATCTGCTAACTCACTGTCTTCTAAAAAAGCTTGCATACCAGTCTGAAATGATTCCAAAAGCAACATGTCAGAGTGGTAAATTGATTACCCCCCTTGGCCAAAAAGGGAGAGATACTTCTACCATGGTATAAAAACAAAAGCAACCCATGCAAGTGCTGTAGATGTTTTTTCAGAGAAATGACCCAAGTTGAAGTAAATATATAGTTAATACAATATTGTACAATACAATACAATACAATACAAGTAACTTTATTTGACCCTCTCAAGTACAATAAAGTACAAAAAGAGGAAATGAAAGTAACAAAAGTATTCAAAGCATTTGGAGACAAAATTTTTGTTGTGGCTCACATGATAATTTTCTTTTTTTTTACAGAGTAAAAAACTTTGTGGGAAAAGGAGAAAATGCTGGTAATTAGCATTTTCTCCTTTTCCGTCATTGTTTTCAAAAGGCTTCTTTCTCAAGGTTGTTAAAAGTCGTCATTGTCTGGTAAAGGGTTAAGATTTGGATCAAATTTTGTCACTGGGTAAAGTGCTGGTATGTTGTGAAAACTGGACAGCAAATATATTGGGATCTCACTCAGTTGTATGGTATTAGAAGCCATTTTCAACATTATTTCAGTTATATCACAGGAACCAGTGAACCTATCCATGCTTTCATGGAGTTTCTTTTACCAATACTCTACACAATATTCTTTCCAAGCCACGGGCTGATTTCCCACATAACCCGTCTTGTTGCAATGAACAGCGGGGGAGGGAGGAATGAATCCTGTCGCAATGATATCTCTCAGAAAGAAATAGGTAGAATCAGGGATCAAACAAGTGACTTCTGTTCTCAAGTCCTGAATGGTACCAACTGAGCTACTGAGGATACTGTTTTGTGAAAAAAGGGTTAACCCTTTACTCCATAGATACTCATTTCTACACATTGCTTGTAGGAGCCTTTGGAAAACATTGTGGTAAAAGGTGAAATTGCTCGTGACGAGCAATTTCACCTTTTGTCACAATGTTTTCTATGCTATCGAAAGGTGTCATTTACACATAAGAAACAGCTTCATCCTTACTGTTATTTAGGGTCAATTAGAGATACCATAGAAATGCCTTATGGGGTAAAGGGTTAAATACATCATCCTGTAAAATTCTAAATATGTCAATTTGTGTAACCAGTGCAGGCTAACCTGGTTTACTAATGTTTTTGCTATAAATATTCTGCATGTCAAAGGACCATTTTCACCCATTACCACACAATCCCTACTTTTGATGACTCTGAGAAAGAAGCCTTTAGAAAACATTGTGGGAAAAGGAAAAATGCTGGTAACAAGCATTTTCTCCTTTTCCCACAATGTTTTCTACCCTTCACAAAAGAAATTTCAAATTTTCAGTCACTTTTATTTTGTTGTCTGTAAATGCTTTCAATTTGGACAAACCTAAAATTTTGTTGTTTGGTAATGAGTTAACCCTTTACTCCATAGATACTAATTTCTACGCATTGCTTGTACTAGCCTTTGGAAAACAGTGAGGCAAAAGGTGAAATTGCTCGTGACGAGCAATTTCACCTTTTGTCACAATGTTTTCTATGCTATCAAAAGGTGTCATTTACACCTAAGGAACATCTTCATCTTTGCTGTTATTTAGGGTCAATTAGAGATACCATAGAAATGCCTTGTGGGGTAAAGGGTTAATCCATAATAAAGCTAGATTTTTGGCAAAACTGATTCATATCATCTTGCAATTAATCAATTATAAAGACGCCCCCCTCATCTGAGAGGGTAAAACTCAAAACATTCAAGAGTAACTTACCCTTAGTGTTTCCATGTGTCTCTGACTTAATGATTCCATTTCAAATAATATAGATGAAATCAAAAGTGTTTGATACCTATCTGAATAGAAAATAGAAAAAACAAACAAACATTAGACTCAAATTCTACTCGCATCTATTAAAATTCATTGAAGTAAAATTTAGAAGTACCCTACCAGGTCACAACCAACACTAAACTGCTGCCTCCTTGGTAGATCAGGTAAAAAATATTCAAAGGGCTGTATGTAACTGATGCAATAGTTTTCTTATTATAAAAAAGGGCATGTTCAGTTGTTCACCAATTCCTACAGTGGGAGGGTATCTACTGAAATTTCAGTCACATTCGTTGAAAACTTATGGAGGAAAAGAAACAAAATTAATCTATGAAAACCAGATATATCTTTACCATCCAATCCCGACTTTTAATGAACTTGAGAAGTAAAGCTTTTGAAAACATTGTGATAACCAGCATTTTCTTCTTTTCAAGCAATTTTTTCTACCCCATAATAAAATACATGTTAAATTGACTTCATCCAATTCAGAAATCCTTCAAAGCGTGTTAGTTAACCTTAATAATGACTTTAAAAAACTAACTTGCATACATTCAACACAGTAAATAGTTCAGGAACTGAAACCTCTATTCAGTCACCAAAAAAAATAGATGATTTTTAATTAAGAAAAAAGGAACGGGCAACCTACTTGTCTTGCATCTAAGAATAATGAAACATGTAGGACATTCACAGAAAGAAAAAACATTGAACAAAAAGAAGTGAAATTGATTCAGGAGTTCAAGAGATAGCTTATTCATGAATAACTTTATTTTTAACTCTTTACCACACAAGAAAATTTTAGACTGGTCCAAATTGAAACCATTTGCAGACGACAAAATAAAGGTGACTGAAAAATTGAAATTTGTTCTGGGAAGGGTAGAAAACACTGTGCGAAAAGGAGAAAATGCTGGTTACCAGCATTTTCTCCTTTTCCTACAGTGTTTTCAAAAGGCTTCTTTCTCAGGGGCATCAAAAGTAGGGATTGTGTGGTAATGGGTTAAGTTAAATATGTTCCTATTTTATGTTTTGTCAATATCATTTACCTAACTTATGCCTTTTGTCAATTACTTTTCATCAATCTGATTTGAGGCCTTTTCTAAACATTCCTTAAAAAAGTCTTGTCTAGAGTTAAAACTGAAGTTCTAATGAGCAAAATTTCTGATTTGTTGCGTCCAAGTGTTTTGATGAAGGTAAACTGTCATAGTACTGATCTTCTAATAGATGATATGTCAAGCTGTCAAGCACAAAATTCCAAAGGCCGGTGATGGTCTCTTCAAAATAACTCTGTCTACAGATTCAAACATTGAAAAGGCAACCTCCATGTAACGGTTAACACAAGTATCCGGTTACTGCACTATCCGAGTGATCATGAAAAATAGCGAAAGTTGGAATATTGTTTTAAGAAACAGCTTATATCCTGATTAAACTATGGAAATTAAAAAATATTAAAAGAAGAAAAAATGCTACAATTTCTATGCGATAAAGCTGAACAGCTAGGTATATAATCATGACATTTCAACAATTTTCTGCGATCGATGCGGGAAAGTGTAAACTCCCCTCTGTGCTTTGATCTTTAGCAAGGGAGATCACCGCGGTAAATCTAACCAAGCGACCGTGCACGTTCTTTTCAAGAGTTAACTAAAGAAGGAAAACATTCCCAAGCAGGATAAAGGTAATTTTAAGTCTTCTTTCTATCACAGTTTCTGCAAGTATCTCAATGACATGTCTCATTTCTGCCAACTTTGTTCAGGCACTGGGTCGTCTTTTCCCCTGCCAACTGTAACTAATTTCGGACAGCTTGGGTATCCGAATAAAACCAGGAAAACCAGGGATTGTTTGGTAAAGGGTTAAAAAACATGACAAAGGACACATTATTAAACCCTTCAATGCATAAGTAGCTTGTACAGTTGTTTAACCCTTTCCCAAACAATCCCTGGTTTTTACGACCCTGAGATAAAAGCCTTTTGAAACATTGTGGAAAAAGGAGAAAATACTGGTAACTACCATTTTCTCCTTTTCCCACAATGTTTCCTACCCTGCTAGAAACAAATTTCAATTTTTGAGTAACATTTATTTTGTCATCTGCAGGTGCTTTCAATTTGGACCAGTCTAAAATTTTGTCGTTCGGTAAAGAGTTAAACTTGTAAATATTGGAAAAAATCACTATCAAAAGTTATCATGCATGGTGGCGGGTACGTCTAAAATAAGAAAAGGAGTTCTTTTCAGGGAAAGGACTCCTTTTTGCGAAAAGGAGTTATTTTGACTCCTTTTCGCGAAAAGGACTTCAGATTTTAAGAAAAAGGAGTCATAGGAGTTACAGTCCTTTTTGCGAAAAGGACTTATAAGTTCAAGAAAAAGAACCCTTCTCAAATTAGGATTTTTCTTTTTTACAATGTCTTCAACATCATTACATCATAGATAAATGCACCTATCTATGCTTTCCCGGAGTTCTGAAAAGGGGTGTCTTAACCCTTTTCCAAACGACAAAATTTAAGACTCGTTCAGATGGAAAGCAACTGCAAACAAAACACTAATGTAACTGAAAAAATGAAGTTTGTTTTGGGAAGGGTAAAAAACATTGTGGGAAAAGGAGAAAAAAAGAGCACTGGTTCGGACCCTCATTTTGCAATTTTTCTCCAATGATAGATGATCAGTTATTGCAACAAAAAAGATTCCTCTCCCACCGCTGATCTTTCATTTATTTATTTATTTATTTATCCATTCTTTTTGATAACGGTTGTCTGGAAAAGCAGCCACTGCGTTGGTAGGACTATTGTGTGAAAAATTAGTGAACAGAAACTCCAGGAAAGCATAGCTAAGTGCACTGGTCTCTGAAATAGAACTGAAATGATGTTGTAAGCAACATACAAGGAAAAGAAAATCCTAATTTGAACAGTGGAATTAAAAGTCCTTTTCACGAAAAGTACTGTCTCCTTTGACTCCTTTTTGTAATATCTAAAGTCCTTTTTGCGAAAAGGAGTTATTTTAGCTGTTTTTTGCGAAAAGGAGTTATTTTTAACTCCTCTTCTTTAAAAGGACTCCTCGTATTTTAGACGAACCGCATGGTGGCCATTCTGTTTGTTTTTGTAAATGTACACAACTCAAGTAACAGATGAAGTGCACAGTTTTCCTATTAAATCCTAGTTATATGCAGAGTTATGAGAATTAAAACTTGTGGACAAAATCTCTTCAACTGATTTTGTCTTGTCACTGTACCTAACGGTCTCGGCATGAAAGTGTGCCTAGTAAGTTTTGGGCAGTACCTGTCCTTTATTGGCTGATAAGCCTGATATTACCTGCTGAGTTGCTATCTTCTGTATTCTGTTGCCTCTGACAGTTGGTAGTCAGATGAGAGAGTGATACTTGAGAAATACTGGTTCCCTGTATCAATTTTACAGGCCACTTTGGTTTTTAGACAGTGTTGGTACCCAGCATAACTGTAGCAGATTGGACAGTGAAGATTAAAGATCTGACTGCATGTTTTGTGCATCTTCAAAGCACAAATTGCCTCAGCTTTACTTCTAATGATCTTCAAACATTTCAATATACATTTCAGATATCTGGTTAAAACAAGGAAAAGAAACAAAGAATGAAATAGAAACATCAAAAATCAATACAGATATATTGTTTGGTGAACATTTCTAGAAATGGATTACTGTCCAGAGATTGCTGTATTTCATGCGGCATTTCAGCTGGTGCATAAACAGGTAACTGTCCAACAGATATACTTCCTAGAGGTGTGTTAATTTGAGTAAGGTTATATTTTTGAATATGCTGAATTTCATTTACAGATTAACCCATTACCACACAATCCCTACTTTTGACGCCCCCGAGAAAGAAGCCTTTTGAAAACACTGTGGGAAATGGAGAAAATGCTGGTAACCAGCATTTTCTCCTATTCCCACAGTGTTTTCTACCCTTCCCAGAACAAATTTCAATTTTTCACTCACCTTTATTTTGTCGTCTGCAAATGCTTTCAATTTGGACCAGTCTAAATTTTTCTCATGTGGTAATGGGTTAAGTAAATTTACTGGTAATATTTAGGAAAACAAATGGACATTGCATAGTTACGTGGGGTGATCAAAAAAAAATTGTGGACTACCTTGTTTTTTGAGAACTACTACTCAAAGAATTACAAAATTTTGCATAGATGAGCGTCAATTATCTGGTAACTGACTCAAGCTATCAAATGTTGTCATAATTATTTAAGAAGGTAAAGAATGACTTCATTTTAATAATGTCATATAATGCATTAGTGGTCTAAAATATCAGATGTCGTTTTATTTGACTGAGCCGAGAGTAATCATAAAGTTTTACTTTAAACTTGAAATTAAAAGCGATTCAGAACTGGTTAAATGGGACTCTGCACTAGAGAAATCTGATATTTATACATGGATCAGACTGGTCTAAGCAAGGATGTGATACTGTTAAAGATGACCCTAAATCTGGCCGTACATCAACATCAGTCTCAGACAAAATCATAATGGCTGTTGAGCACCATGTAAAACAAGATCGTCAAGATACTGTCAGGAAAATAGCTTATACATTTGACATTACATATAGAATAGCCCAGGATATTTGGAAAGAGAATTTTGGAATGTTACTTAATTGCCCAACGTGGGTATCTCGGCAACTGATGCCCGAAAAAGTAGGGTTAGGATCGAAATCTTTAAAGAAATTTTCTGAATGCAATAGGGTAAAGGGGTCAAACTTTACTGATGGTATTGTAACATGCTATGAAAGATAAGCAGACTGTAACAAGACTGAATCTAAAAAACAAAGGGTTGTTTTGAAACATTCAACATTGCATTCCGCTGGTAAAGCTAACCTTTCTAAGTCTTTTGGCAAAGTTATCTACATCAAATATTTCTGTTCTCCTGTTTTTCTTCTGAATCATGTATCTATACATACTAAAGTCAATACTGATTTTTATGCCCATATTATTCAAATGAATTTCACATACACGGTACGAAAAACTTAGCCAGAAGTCCTGCAGAGTGAAGTCACTTTACACCAAAATAACGCCCTAGCTCACAGAGCCACACTTGTACTGGAAACTTTGCAAAAACTCTACATGGAAACATTTGCCAATGCTCTATATAACTTAGTCCTGACTCCATGTGTCCTCTGACTAGTTCCTGTCTTGAAAGATTCTCTATGTGGCATGCCCTATGAGAGCAGAGAGAAGCTAACCCTCACTATGAGCGGGTCCTTGATGGTAACATCACATGACGCACTCCAAAATGTGCTTTCCTCATGGAAATCAATTATTGAATAAGTGCATAGAACCCAAAGTAGGTTACTTTAACCCTTTACCGCATAATCCCGACTTTTAACACCACTGTGAAAGAAGCCTTTTGAAAACTTTGTGGAAAAAGGAGAAAATGCTTGTAACCAGCATTTTCTCCCTTTTTCCACAATATTTTCTTCCCTTTCTAAAACAGATTTCAATTCTTTAGTCACATTTATTTTGTCGTCTGCAACTGCTTTCAAATTGGACCGATCTAAAATTGTGTCATTTGGTAAAGAGTTTAATAATAGTGAACACCCCAAGTTGCTCTGGTTGATGTTCTTCTGATCATCCTTCGTATAACTAATTGCATATTTTTTTATTATACCTGAAAGACATTTTTCAGTGGTAGGAATGAAACCCATTGTAGATTCATCTATATTGAAAGCCACAACTTAATTGTAGTTCAAATAGTTGGATTTATTTTTGAACATGTAGAAAACATAGTTTTAACCTTTACCAAACGACAAATTTATAGACTGGTCCAAATTTAAAGCATTAGCAGACAACAAAATAAATTTGACTGAAAAATCAATATTTGATTTGGGAAGGGTAGAAAACATTGTGGAAAAAGGAGAAAATGCTGGTTACCAGCATTTTCTCTTTTCAAAAGGCTTCTTTCTCAGGGTCGTTAAAAGTAGGGATTGTGTAGTAAAAAGTTAAAAGGGAAAAAATATGTTTTTTTACTATCATTTACTGAGATAGAAATATGAATTTTAGAACCATGCAAAAAGTTAAAATAATGGCAGCATCTCTTTTCAATTGCAGTAGCTTTCTATCTCCAGGTTATTGAGACACAGGGTAGTTCAGATGAAGTTTATTGATATGAAAGAGTTCATTTTAAAAATTTTGAATTACTTCAGTCTTGTAGTAGATTTTAGTTTACTTATTTTTTCCACCTAAAGAAATCTCATCTACACTTCAGGCGGATGGCTGTCTATCTTCCATGTCCAAAGAAAGCAGCAGGAAGTATATGAAAATCATCAAGACAGCAGTAGAAGAAATCTGCAAGGGTTTAGAACAAGACATAGATCAGACTGAGTCTGAGGCATGGAATCAGAAACTCCATTTGATGTGTCTGTACTCTGTGATTAACCACAACTACAGGGCACCTATGGTAAACTTTTTATTAGCCCTTTTTCAAACAACCCCTGGTTTTTATGATGCTGAGATAGAAGCCTTTTGAAAACATTGTGGGAAACAGAGAAAATGCTGGTAACCAGAAATTACAGAAATTATTGTGAAGTTGCCAAAGGGGCTGTTGTACCATTTGTGCAAGTTTTAGCTCCTGGCAGAAAAATGAATTTTAAAAGCATGCAAAAAGTTGAAATAATGGCAACTTTTTATCTAGTTTTTATATATAAGTGACTAACACTAGGACCAAATGTTTTGATCTTCTTAAAAACTTTTTGCTATCAGCCAGTATGCATGTCAGAGGACCAGCCTATCTCATGATTCATTCAGTTGATAGACAAACCAGTTGATAGACAAACCAGTTGATAGACAAACCAGTTTTTATGGATCCCTCCTTATGTGATGATACTACATGGTATAATTCATCAGTAAGAAGCATTTAAATCTTAACCAAGCAAAAAGATTTATATATTCGTCCAAATTCAAAGCTGTAGCAGATGACAAAGTAAATTTGGCCCGAATGAAAGAAAAATTTTGTGTCAGGAAGGATAGAAAAAATCAGAGAGGCCAGAAAACATTGTGGAAAAAGGAGAAAATGCTGGTTTCCAGCATTTTCTCCTTTTCCTACAATGTTTTCAAAAGGCTTTTATGGATCCCTCCTTATGTGATGATACTACATGGTATAATTCATCACGAAGATTCCTGACAGTATCTTGACGATCTTGTTTTACATGCTGCCAAACAAAAACTTTATAGATTCGTCCAAATTCAAAGCTGTGGCAGATGACAAAGTAAATTTAGCCCAAATGATAGAAAGGAAAGGAAGGAAGGATAGAAAGAATCAGAGAGGATAGAAAGAATCAGAAAGGATAGAAAACATCAGCATTTTCTCCTTTTCCTACAATGTTTTCAAAAGGCTTTTCCTTCACGGTTGTTAAAAACTCTGGATTGTGTGGTAAGAGTTAACCATTTTTGCCATGGTATGGCTCATTTATTGCAGGAAAAGCAGCCAGGAAGAGTACCTGTACGTAGTTCATTAGAGATGGTTGCTGGGGTTTTACCCAAATTTAGTTCCTGTTTCTACTTCGAAATCCTGAACACCTGTTCCTGGACCCATCTGTTTGTAGAGGTAAATATTCCAATGTTAGGAACATTCTGATTATTATTGTAAGGTTGTTCAAAGAATTGTTTTCAATAATGATGATGAGTGTGATAATGATGATGATCATGATGATGATTGTGACGATGATGATACAAAAAGACACATGGGGATATTAGAGGAAACACTGATTATTAGTGTTTTCTCTTTTTCCCACAATGTCTTCTACAGCCTTGTTCTACCTGACTGTATTCATTGACTTTTTTTTTTTTATAGAATCAAACAGATATTCAACATTTGATTTTCCAGTTTCTTTGGCATTAATGTCCTTTTTTTCAGTAGATTATTTTATGGTAATATAATTTTAAGATCTGACTGGTAAATTCTTTACCAAACAACAAAATTTCAGACCTGTCCATTTTGAAAGCTTCTTCAGACAATGAGATACATGTATGTCTGTGGAAAGATAGAAAACCTTGTAGGAAAAAGATAAAATGTTAGTTACCTGCATTTCCTCCTCTTCCCACAATGTTTTCAAAAGACCTTTCACTCTGAAGGTCTTTAAGACGTGGGATTGTGTGGTGAAGGCCTAGATTTTCTCAAAACAACAAAATATAATTGAAAAGTAGAAATCAATTTGGGAAAAAGAAAATGTTTTCAAAGGCCTTTTATAATGGTAAAAGACTCTAGATTTTATGGTAAAGGGTTAGTTTTTTTCAAAACAACAAAAAAGTGGACTTACACAAATTAAGAGCATATGCAGATAGCATTTCATATGTAGCTGAATGGATGATTTCTGTCTTTGGAAGGAAAAAAAATTATTGTAAAATAAAATTGTCACAAGGGACGTTCAAACATTTGGAAGAGGTAATCATTAAAAAATTTGTTAAAACTTTTTACCAAACGACAAAATTTTGGACTAGTCCGAATCGAAAGCACTTGCAGTCAACAAAATAATTGTGAATCAAAAATTGAATTTTGATTTTGGAAGGGTGGACAAATTTGTGGGAAAAGGAGAAAATGCTGGTTACCAGCATTTTCTCCTTTTCCCACAATGTTATGAAAAGCTTTCCTTCTCAGGATCTTTAAAAGATTTTTTGTATGATTCTCATGCTTTAACCCATTACCACACAATCCCTACTTTTGATGACTCTGAGAAAGAAGCCTTTAGAAAACATTGTGGGAAAAGGAGAAAAAATTGGTAAGCAGCATTTCTCCTTTTTCCCCACAATGTTTTCTCCCCTTCACGAAACAAATTCAAATTCTCAGTCATTTTTATTTTGCCGTTTGCAAATGCTTAAGATCTGGACAAGCCTGAAATATTGTCGTTTGGTAACGAGTTAAACTACTCCATTTTCATTACCTTCAGTGCTTGGAACACTTAGACAGAAGTACAGCCACAACAATTCTACATGGCTATCTAGACAACACTAAAAGTAAACCTGTTGACCAACAGGACACTGAGTTGATAACCATGGTAACGGAGAAAATTCTCTGTAACTGTTTTGTAATCCCTACTGAGGTACATACATTTGTGGCAGATTTATTAAAGCCACTATGTACCGAGAGGCGATATGTGCAGATAGTGTATCCGGACAACAAGGAAGAAAAAATCCCAGGAAAGGATCACCTTAAACACTCTAAAGAGATAAGAAATGACACCAAATCTGAAGATCTTATTGATGATATCAATGGTACTGATACTGAAGCAATATTCTGGAATTATTTCATGAAAAATTATCCTGATGTGATTGTGGATATTCTTGATAACTTCGACAATTCCCTAGACATAATAGAAAGTCAACAAACCCAAAGAATTGACTCTGTCGTACCTGATGGGATGTACAATATTGCCAAGATTAGCCTGTATTGGTATATACATGTATCTGCGAGTGAAGGCCATAAACACTTATCCAATAACTCCTGGTTTGCCAATAACTTTTTTCTATCAAATAATGATGGAGTCAGTTCTGCATGTACATTGACAGAAAAAGAAGCTGTCAGTTATTACTTGAATGTTGGTATATTTGAAAAGTCTATGGACACTAAAATTGGAGAGAAGTTGTTACATATTGTCAACAAAGCAATAAATGTGTTACATGAGCAGTTAACAAAGGATGTGAATGAAGAAAAATATTTTTTGCCTGAGGATGTATGTGTACTGAGAACTGGCCAGGACAGGTTGTATATTAAAACCAATGTTTTGTTAAGAATGGTATGGAAAACTCTGAGTGCTAGTTGTGCAGAAAACACAACTTGTGCTGAAAAACTGTTTGATCTTATTTCAAGTGTGAAGCCCCAGATTGAAAGTTCATCTTTCATTCTTGGAGATGATTGGTCAAGAGATATCACACTAGAGGCACTATTATGGAGAATCATAAACCGATTGACCTCATACGAAGGTAAAGTTTCAACTTCTTTCTTACATAAACCTGTGCACTGCTTTTACCTGTGTTGCACAAGGCATAGAGCAATCTTAGAAGTAACAGCTTTTATTAACCCTGTACCAGACAATGCCGACTTTTGACGCCCCTAGAAAAAAAGCCTTTTGAAAACATTGTGGGAAAAGAAGAAAAGGTTGGTAACCAGTAGATCATCGATAGTGAAGGTCAATTTTAGTTGATAGTTCAAAAAAGATTGTATAACTAGGTAGAATTACCATTTTTCATAAAATCATAAAAGCAAAAAGTGTTGACCCTGGTCAGACTGCACAGTTCACATAATCTGACCAGGGTTGATACTTTTCACAGTTCGCACAATGGTCCCTTTTTGCATGGCAAGTCACATATATGAAACCTCTTTTTCCTAGAGCAAATCTCACGTGTTTTGTCTTTGTGGTACAGATCTGCCTACCTGTTTGCTGCCCATCCTACTCTCCATCTTTCCAGCCCTTCTTAATCCTTTACCACACAATGACAACTTTTGAAGACCTTTGTAAAAAAGCCTTTAGACAAAATGCTGTTCTCCTTTTCCCACAATGTTTTCTACCCTATCACTGAACAATTGTACCATTTGAGCAACATTTGAAATGTCGTCTTCAGATGATTTCAATTTAGTCGGGGCTAAAATTTTGTTGTCTGGCATAGGGTTAAGGCCCTTCTGTCTGGTCTTTATGTCTGATTTTCCTTCTGTAGGAATGTGTGTCCCTTCCTTGCATAGGAAACCATTATGATGGTACATTTTCTTTTTTTTCAAATTTATCATCTGCATATTTACTTAACTGTTTACCAAACGACAAATTTGTAGACTGGTCCAAATCGAAAGCATGTGCAGACGACAAAGTAAATGTGACTGAAGAATCGAAATTTGATTTGGGAAGGGTAGAAAACATTGTGGGAAAATGAGAAAATGCTGGTTACAAGCATTTTCTCCTTTTCCCACAATGTTTTCAAAAGTCGTCATTGAGTGGTAAAGGGTTAATAGGGTTATAATTGTGTTTACTGAAAAAAGTTTTCTCTGTGGTGTTGTTCAAAATTTGAAGGGGCCTTGTCTAAAGAAGGCCTTTGAAAATGGCTTCATTTTTCTTTTACCTGCAATGTTTTCCACCCATTCTGAGATAAATGCTGCAGTGCAAGTCATATTTATCATCCACTGATTTTATTCAGTGTTGCCAGTTACATTCTCATACATTCTAATACAGTTACATTCTCATATCTCTGTTACATTTTCAGAATGCTTGAAGAATCTGTTGTCAGAGAGATGCTGGTCATTTTGGAAAAGTGACAGGTAGTACAAGGATATCAAACAGCGATAAACTTTTTCAGTCTCATACTTTCATTTTTTATACCTGTGATTTTATTGTTAATACATGTAAGTTACCTATATTTTTGGGGGCCTAAATACATGTACATGCTGAAGGAAATAGTCTCAACCGAAACAAAGAATGTATGTCACACTTACCTTACTTGAACTGAATGCACAATAACAGATTGTCATCTTAACAAAACTTTCAATGCTAATAACTCAGAGCTCCAGATAAGAAGGAGTGATGGCATTCTAAATCTGTTATTTTTCTTCCAATGTTGTGGGTACTCATTAGAATCGTCTCGATGAGACGATTCTAATGAGTACCCATAACATAGGGTTTAGTGAAGAATAATATTTTCAGTTTTGAAATCAAAATCACTCCCTCTCTGATAACTGGTATGACTTAAATTTAGATGCATTCAAACAGTTGCATTGTTCACTTTTGGTCCAGATTTGCCTTTTAAATGTGCAGTAACTTTGCTGTATAACAAATCGTCCTCTTTTTTAGAGGGTATTCAAAGGAATGATTTTCGCAACATAGAAGTTTGACATGAACAAAGTTTGTAGATATTACTGGTTAAAATGAGCCTAGAAAAGTCAGTATATGTATTACTTCCTAACATGATAAACTAGTTGGTAAATTACAGTCCCCTATTTTAGGCTTTAAATTTTCTGCTTTTGATTTCTTGTTTGATGTGTAATGGTGTGTAATGGTGTGTCAACAAAATCTTAATTACCTCATGCTGACTGTTTGCAGAACCATTTTTTTCTCTTTACTAATACTACCTGAAGGAAGTGTGACTTGTTTCAGTCTACTTATAGTATACCAAGGTGTGAAAGAAAAATACACAGGTGCTCTTTTGTTTCCCTGTTAATGACTAGAAGCTTGCAAACATTTGTGATACACATCGTTAACAGTTTTACAAATAATCCCCGTGTTTTAAAGACCATAAAGAAAAAGACCTATGAAAAGCTTGTGGTAAAAAGAGAAATAAAAACTTACCAGCATTTTTCTCCTTTTCCGATGTTATTTTCTAGCTTATGAAGAGATGCTCATTTCTAATCTATTGTCAATTTTGTCATTTGCAGCAGCTTCCAGTTCAGAAGAGTCTGACTTAGTTCCATTGTAAAGGGTCAAGTCTTTACTGTCCGAGAAAAATCTGGACCATCTGAAATTCAAAGCATTTACAGAAAAAAAATTTAAATGTGAGAAAGATGATGGAATATGTCTTTGATGGGGTAGAAAGCATTGAGGGAAAATGAGAAAATGCTGGTTACCAGCATTTTCTCCTTTTCCAAAAATGTTTTCAAAAGGTTTCAACCACAAGGTCATTAAAAGTCTGTATTCTGTGATAAATACTAAATAAACAAACATATATTTCAGAGTATATGAAGTCATTGAACAATGTAGCTACTTGCTGAACCAAAAACCACACATACTGAAATGCATCAACATCACAACATTTCTACTGAGAGAGGAGGCATGGCCAGCTATTCCAAAGATTAGACAAGTTTTATGTCAGACATTTTCCAAGTTGTCTACATCGGATAAAGATTTTCTAGTAGGATCAACATACATTGATGAAAGTTTGGATATGCAATGGATTATGGGTGTGGACAGCAGTGCATCTCTTTGCTCTAAGGTTACAAATACCTTTAATAAAGTGACTTCAGAACTAGATGATCAGGTGAGTGTTTTGTAACAATTGTTTACTGGAAGAAAACCAAAGGATCTAGTCTATATATTCCCTCTACCAGAGAGTTCTTTATGTCTATTTAGATCTTTTTGACAATGCACACGACAATATTTTAAAACGCTGTGAGAAAAGCAGAAAATCATGATAACCAGTTATTTCCCTATTTTCCACATTGTTTTATGTGTTTTAGAAAGTGGTTTTCTCACATATTAAGCCATATTTAATTTGTCATCAGGAAAATGCTTTGAACTTGGACAATTTTGTCGTCTGGTAACAAGTTAAGGTTAGAGTTTCAAGAGATAGTGTGGGGCAGGGTTCAGTCATAAATGGATACCCGTTTCATTTTTGTCACTGTCAGATAGAACTGGGTCACATGGCTGTCTGGTAAGTCTAACTTAGATGTATGACCTGGTGTTTGTGGGTTACCTAGTTGTGGCAAACTGTATTTCACCTCTCACCTCTAATGATTGTATAGGAAAGTAGTCAGTGGCTTGCAAAGAAGGTTGTGTCAGTACTGGTGTGAGAAAGCCAGTAAATAGATGCACAGCTGTACTGACTGTGGTGATATGACCTAAGTTATTGAAGCATTATTAAACACCAATACAAACAAACTCTAATAGACAACAGGCAAAACCAAGCTTACCTGTGAGGCCTGAAAAAAATATCTGTGTTTAGGGTTTCCCTACCCTACCTAGAAAATGCTGCTGACCCTAAACTTTTTTTTCCATGATTAAAAAAAAAATATCTGTCTAGTGTGATTTCACTATTTATTATATACCTAGCAGTGAAATCTTGGAATTTCCCAGTGTAATAAATTTTGATATCATTACTAGTGACGATATCAACTTTCACTTTCACTACCTGCCGTAATTTAAGAACTACTTTTTTTCATTAAGCACTTATAGATAGTGTTAATTGTAAGTTCTGTATTTTCAACCAGATAATCTCGTGAGGTCTCGTTTTGTTCTTTTAAATTATGTATTCATCCGCACTATGTCCCTGATTGCTTCTCTCTATCCAAAGTATTGATTTCGACTTTCAAACAAAAAATTAAAAATAATACTGTTTATAAGGTATATAATAAATAGAATAATCAACTGGTTATTTTTGATATGAAAAATATCTCACTCGGATGCATCGTAAGGCGTTAAAAAACCTCGGGCTGCGCACTCGTTTTTTCAACGCCTAACAACGCATCCTCGTGAGATATTTTTCATATCAAAAATAACTAGTTTATTATCCTCTATATATTCCATGTAAAAAGTTTTTTGAAAAAAAAAAATCGCTACTTACCCTACCCACAGTATCTTGGACTGAAACCCGAAACACAGGTATTTTTTTTTTACACCTAATAGCAATTGATTGTAACATGCATCATTCAGAAAACATGTAACAGGGTGTCATGGATTGTCACTTAATCCTTTCCAGAACAATCCCTGGTTTTTATGACCCTGAGAAAGAAGCCTTTTGAAAACATTGTGGGAAAAGGAGAAAATGCTAGTAACTAGCATTTTCTCCTTTTCCCACAATGTTTTCTACCCTGCTGGAAACGAATTTTAGTTTTTGAGTTAAATTTATTTTGTTGGATGCAAATGCTTTAAATTTGTACAGGTATGAAATTTTGGTTTTTGGTAAAGAATTAAATTTTTATGAAGCCTTTGCCAAGTTATAACAACTCTAAGGTAAGAGGCATTTGAAGGCATTATGCAACACATGGAGAAAAAGCAGGTATTGAGCATTTTCTTCTGTTCTCAGAACGTTTTTTACCCATTCTGATACAGTCCCAAAATTTGAGTATCATTTTATATGCCGACTGCAAAGCTTGGAATTAGGACTAGTCTAAAATTGTAAGGTAGAGTATTATGGTTGAAGTAAGGATTATTCTGTTTGTATTCAAAAGCAAACACAAAGGCGAGTTTATTTTGTTGTGGAAATAACATATCTGGTTAACCCTTTCCCAAACGACAAACTTTTGGACTAGACCAAATTGAAAGCATTTGCAGACGACAATTCAACTCTTGCTGAAAAGATGATTTCTATCTATGATGAGGTAGAAAACATTGTGGGAAAAGGAGAAAATGCTGGTTACCAGCATTTTCTCCTTTTCCCACAATGTTTTCAAAAGGCTACTATTCCAGACCCGTAAAAACCAGGGATTGTTTAGGAAAGGGTTAATGAATAATGCACTGATCTGAATTGTTCACAACATATTGCAATATTTCAGAAAGTCTCATACTGGACAGAACCAACTTTGTACACTTTGGATGTTTACCTGTAGTTGGTAACAAGATAAACAACAAACTGCAAGTTTAATTCTCTACCTGACAGCGTAATTTTAGACTGTTCCAGTTTGAAAGCATTTGTAGATGACAAATTGAATTTTGCATAGATTACGAAATATGTATTCAAATGAAAAGGAAGAAAACATTTTCAGAAGAGAAGAAAATGTAAGTTACCAGCATTTTCTCCCTTTACTACATTGTTTTCAAATGGTCTTATTCTCAGGGTTGTTTACATTTGCATTTGCAGACAGTAATTTGAATCTCACTCGGTATAACCCTATACCACACAGTCCCAACTTTTAATGCCCCTAGGAAAGAGGTCTTTTGAAAACATTGTGTGAACAAGAGAAAATGCTGGTAACCAGCATTTTCTCCTTTTCCCACAACGTTTTCTACTCATCAAAAAAAGAAATCGCCATTTTAACAACATTTAATTTGTCGTCTGCAAATGCTTTCATTTTCGACCAGTGTAAAACTTTTGTGGTTTGGTACATAGTTAAGTTGTCTATGAAAGGATAGAAAACCTTTTCAAACAATGTTTTCAAATGGCTCCTTTCTCCGGGTCATTATAAGTCAGGATGTGTGCTAAAGAGTTAATGTCAGTCTCTGTATTTCCAGGTTTTGAATGAAATTTTTCTTCACTGTTTGGTTGATCCAGTCATAGTTTTTCAAGCTGCTCTTGAAATGTGTGTGAAAAATGTGGATCAAGCTCTCAACTTTGCTAAGGTAAGTCCTTTCACTCTGTACCAAACAACCCTGAGGAAGAAGCCTTTTGAAAAAATTATGGAAAAAGGAGAAAATGCTAGTAACCAGCATTTTCTCCATTTCCCTCAATGTTTTCTACCCTATCAATATCAACTTTCATCCTTTTAGCAACATTTAAATTACCACCTGCAAATAATTTCAGTTTGGATCAGTCTACATTTTTGTTGTGTTGTAAAGAATTAAGCTCTTTCCCACGTGACAAAATTTTTGGACTGTTCAAAATTAGAAGAATTTGCAGACAGCAGCTTGAATATGACTTTGGTTGAAGGTGTCGTTGAAGGATAGAAAACTTTGTGGAAAATAGAGAAAATGCTGGTTAGCAGCATTTTTTCCATTACTACAATGTTTTTAAAAGCATCTGGCTTTAAGATAGATGAAAATTGGGTTATGTGGTAAATGGTTTAACTCTATACAAATCGACAATATTTTAGGCTTGTCCTCATCGAAGGTATTTTCAGACCACAAAATAAAAGTGAATGAAAATTCAAATTTGTTTTGTGAAGAGTAGAAAATATTGTGGAAAAAGGAGAAGATGCTGGTTACTTGCATTTTCTTCTTTTCCCACTTTGTTTTCTTTAGGCTTCTTTCTCAGGGTTGTCAAAAGTAGGAATTGTGTGGTAATGGGTTTGGGGAGTCCTCCATGATTTTCACAGATCACATCGGAAAAAAAATATTAATTGCAAAACAAGATCTTACAAATTTACCTAATCTCCCACAATTTTTTTCCAGGGAACTACACCATTAATCTTGTAGAATGTGTGAGTCAATGAATAATTCCAAAGTTTACTTCCGCTGGAACATGGGAGTGATTGATGTGTAACCTCACAACCAAGAGTTTTATAACCAAAGAAAATGGACAAGAAAAGAACATTGTTCAATTGCATAGAAAAATTCACTTTTTAACCATACTGTTGTCTTACCATTTACTACTTTAAGGTCCCTTGGGAAGAATGGTTTGGAAAACAATGTGGGAAAAAGTGATTTTTGAATTAAATATTGTGACAGGAAAATAAATTGCCCATCACAAGCTATTTCCCTTTCTGAAATGATGAATGGTCTCCTATTGCAAACTCTTCAGGTTGGCTTTTCTTATTGGTTAACTCTTTACTGCACAACCCAAAGTCTTAATGAGCCTGAAAAATAAGCATGTTCAAAACATTGCGCGAAATTAAGGAAATGATGCTGTAGTTTGATGCTGTACTGGTGTTTGATTCTGTGTTCAAAATCTTGCTCTTTCAGGGTTTTTTACAACTCAGGAGTCTGTGATAAAGTTGACTAGCAGTCATGAAAACCAGGACTAACTTGATTAACCTTTTACCAAACAGCAAACTTTTGGACTAGACCAAAATGAAAGCATTTGCAGACGACAATTTAACTCCAGCTGAAAAGATGATTTCTGTCTATGATATGGTAGAAAACATTGTGGGAAAAGGAGAAAATGATGGTTACCAGCATTTTCTCCTTTTCCCACAATATTTTCAAAAGGCTACTATTCCAGACCAGTAAAAACCAGGGATTGTTTGGGAAAGGGTTAAGTAAGCTATGGCAGTAATATGATACAAAATAATGATGAAAATATTGTAGAGTGCCCTTCAATCAGTTGAAATGTACTTGTAAATCCCCTGAAACAGAAAAAGAAATGATGAAGTTTGCAGTAAAAGAGCACTGTTAACCCATTACCACACAATCCCTACTTTCGACGCCCCTAAGAGAGATCCCTTTTGAAAACACTGCTGGTAACCAGCATTTTCTCCTTTTCCCACAGTGTTTTCTACCCTTCCCAAGACAAATTTCAATTTTTCAGTCACCTTCATTTTGTTGTCTGCAAATGCTTTCAATTTGGACCAGTCTAAAATTTTCTCGTGTGGTAAAGAGTAATAAGGTCTGTGTAATGTTCTACTTTTAGATACTATGCCATATGCCAGTGACATGCAAAACACAGCACAGAGGTGAACAGACAGATAGGTCTTTGATAATGAAGGTAGTTGAAGAGTTTCTGAGGAAGAAGATCTTTACTGAAAAGGAGAAAAAACACTTCATTGTGTTTTTGAAGATTTTAATGAAGGTTAGATGAGTTTCCTGCTCAATTCTTTACCAAAGATAAATTTTTGGACTCGACAAAATGGAATGCATTTGCAGATGACAAATTTAGCTTGAATGATGATTCTTGCCATTGATTAGCAAGAAAAAAAAAATGGGAAAAACATTGCTGGTTACCAGCATTTTCTGGTTTTCCCACAGTATTTCAAAAGCCTTCTTGTTCAAGTCCATAAAACTTGAAACATTAAAAATGAATTGTGTTTTAACCCATTACCACACAATCCCTACTTATAATGATCCTGAGATAGAAGCCTGTAAAAACATTGTGGGAGAAAGGAGCCTGTTAGAAAATATTGTGGGAAAAGGAGAAAATGCTGGTAACCAGCATTTTCTCCTTTTTCCACAACGTTTTCTACCCTTCACAAAACTAATTTCAAATTTTCAGTCAATTTTATTTGTCGTCTGCAATTGCTTTCGATTTGGACACACCTTAAATTTTGTTGTTTGGTAAAGAGTTAAAGGGTTGAACTCTTTACCAATGGACAAGGTAAGAGAAATGCTATGGCTGTTTCAAGGCACTGACACCCCAAATAAATAACTTTTCATGGCCACCTTTACTGTCTGGTGATAGTTATTAACCCTTTACCAGATGACAAAATTTTAGTTCTCTCCAAATTGAAAGTATTTGCAGACAACAATTTTAGTGTGGCTAAAATGGTGCAATTATTTATTGATAAGGTAGAAAACATTGTGGGAAAAGGAGAAAATGCTGGTTACCAGCATTTTCTCCTTTTCCCACAATGTTTTCAAAAGTCTTCTTTTCCAGAGGCGTCAAAAGTAGGGATTGAGTGGTAATGGGTTAAGATGTTATTTATTTTGTTATATTTATTGCAGATATAAAAAGGAGGCATTTCATAAAAGGAAAGTCATGTTGGGTTTGTAAAGAGGTTTGGAAAGGATTGGACCTATGGCCTCATGAGATACAAACCCTTTAACCATTTGCCAAACAATCCCTGGTTTTTACGGGTCTGGAATAGTTGCCTTTTGAAAACATTGTGGGAAAAGGAGAAAATGGTGGTAACCAGCATTTACTCCTATTCCCACAATGTTTTTCTACCCTATCATAGACAGAAATAATCTTTTCAGCAAGAGTTGAATTGTCGTCTGCAAATGCTTTCAATTTAGTCTAGTCCAAAAGTTTGTCGTTTTGGAAAGGGTTAACCCTTTACCCCATAAGGCATTTCTATGGTATCTCTAATTGACGCTAAATAACAGCAAGGATGAAGATGTTTCTTATATGTATATGACACCTTTTGATAGTGTAGAAAAGGTTGTGGCAAAAGGTGAAATTGCTCATCACGAGTAATTTCACCTTTTGCCACAATGTTTTCCAAAGGCTGCTACAAGCAATGCGTAGAAATGAGTATCTATGGAGTAAAGGGCTAACCAATTACCAAAGGACAAGGCTTTAGGCTTGTCCATATCGAAAGCATTTGCAGACGACAAAATAAAAGAGACTGAAAATTTAAAATTTGTTCTGAGAAGGGTAGGAAACTTTGTTGGAAAAGGAGAAAATGCTGGTTACCAGCATTTTCCCCTTTTCCCACAATGGTTTCTAAAGGCTTCTCCCTCAGGGTCATCAAAAGTAGCGATTGTGTGGTAATGGGTTAATTAGGAATATTGTTAATCACTTTACTCTTTTGACCAAGTACTCAGGTACTCAAAAGAATATGTCAATATTTTACCTAATGTTTTGAAGTCATGATTGAGAAGTATAGGCCTAGCTGTATCAATGTTCATTGACAGGCTAGATTCCCAGTGTGGAATAGGGCAATATTTGAGTGAATATGAAAATAAAGATAGGAGATGATTGAATTATGCCTTGCTATACAGCCTAATCTTTTAATCTGTTACCACACAATCCCTACTTTTGACGACCCTGACAAAGAAGCCTTTAGAAAACATTGTGGGAAAAGAAGAAAATGCTGGTAACCAGCATTTTCTCCTATTCCCATAATGTTTTCTACTCTTCACACAACAAATTTCAAATTTTCAGTCACTTTTACTTTGTCGTCTGCAAATGCTTTCCATTTGGACAAACCTAAAATTTTGTCGTTTGGTAATGAGTTAAAAGGATCAATTTCTTTTTCATATTTCAGGAAACTGGTAAGGAAAATTCTACTGTGGTTTTACCTCCCACTGATTTTATGTCTGCTTACTTACTTGATGCAGTGAATGTAGTGAATTTCTTGTCTGCAGACTGCTATCCAGTCAGATGTGGTTTTGCATTATCTCTCGTTGTGACTGCTCTTGAGTGTGGAAGTAATTCTAATTCTGATTGGCTGAATTTTGGATTTGAACATGTCATCTTGATTGTTAACTTGGCTGGAATTTTGCATGAATGTACAGAAGTTTGGGAGGAGCAATTTGGAAGTTCTGCCATTAACACCAGCGAAGATGAGTCTGAAATGGCTGATACCATGGTAACTGGATACCAAAAGTTGGCTATGAAAGAAAGGATTCATCAGTGCCTTGAAATATTGACAGATATGGTACTGGCAGGATATATGATAGCTCCAGATAGTATGTATTTTTTTATGTAGACCTTTTTTAACCCTTTCCCAAACGACAAACTTTTGGACTAGACCAAATTTAAAGCATTTGCAGACGACACTTCAACTCTTGCTGAAAAGATGATTTCTGTCTATGATAGGGTAGAAAATGATGCTGTAGTTTGATGCTGTACTGGTGTTTGATTCTGTGTTCAAAATCTTGCTCTTTCAGGGTTTTTTACAACTCAGGAGTCTGTGATAAAGTTGACTAGCAGTCATGAAAACCAGGACTAACTTGATTAACCTTTTACCAAACAGCAAACTTTTGGACTAGACCAAAATGAAAGCATTTGCAGACGACAATTTAACTCCAGCTGAAAAGATGATTTCTGTCTATGATATGGTAGAAAACATTGTGGGAAAAGGAGAAAATGCTGGTTAGCAGCATTTTCTCCTTTTCCTACAATGTTTTCAAAAGGCTACTATTCCAGACCCGTAAAAACCAGGGATTGTTTGGGAAAGGGTTAATTAAACCCGTGCTTAAACTCTGTACCACAGGACCAAATTTTAATTCTACAGATGATAAAATTCACAGCTTTGTCATAATTGCTATATTTTTGCTGTTAATTTTGCATTAAAATCTGGGTCGGTAGTTTGTTTGAAGTGAGATTTATGATTACAGATTATGGACCAATTGTGGCAATATTTCTTTGTTTCAAATGTGTTTAGGAACAGAAAGTTAGTTATTGCTGTATTTCACTAAAAGCAAAGGTTGTTTAGAGACAAAAGTATGTTTCTGCTCCTTGTTGGAGCACTACATCCTGGAAATGACTGGTTTAAGACCCGTTGAATCAATTGCCAAAAATGTGAATGCTTCTGTCACTACAAATGTATTAAGAAAAGGAAAGAAATGCTGGTAACCTTTTCCTCCTTGATTTTACTATATCACAAATCCTATTTAGCCACTTTAATAGTTTACTGTCTGCTGCAATTCTTTTTTCGAGTCATGTCGTCTTAATCTGTGCTTGTGCTGTTCATTTTTCTCAAAGAAAACACAGAGTTGATGTCATAGCCCCTTCATTGTCTGTGCCGCCATCTGTCTTGTCATCACTTATTCAAAATGTTGACATTGTCTTATATCTCTACTATCTAATTGAGACCAGTTGTTAACCATCAAAAAGTGAATGCATACATGAAGTGTAGGTAATCATTAAGGTATTTTTGACACAGTCATGCCCCTTTTCTGTTTGGCATTTTCTCTAAAAATCAAACTATTTATAAAAGCAAATGCAGCCTAGCTATAGCACCGGCATGCTGCACTCTTGTTCACCTTAGGTACATAAAATCCTTAAGAATAAGGCAGGAAAATATTGTGTGAAACAGAGAAAAAGCTTGTTAACCCTTTACCACACAATCCTGACTTTTAATGACCCTGAGAAATAGGCTTTATGAAAACATTGCGGGAAAAGGAGAAAATGCTGGTTACCAGCATTTTCTCCTTTTCCCACAATATTCTTTACCCTGCAGGAAACAAATTTCAATTTCTGAGTAATGAGTTAAATCATTTTCACCTTTTCCCACAAATGCTTTTATCTTTCGAAAGACAGATTCCATCTTTTCAGTCACATTAAAATTCTCGTCTGCAGTTGCTTTCCATTTGAACAAGGCTTTAATTTTCTTGTCTGGTAAAGGTTTAAAAATGAATTTCTTAAAAAAAGAAATAACCAAAATAACATTTTATCACTTTCATTCTTTTCCATAGTTACATTTTCATAATTATATTTAGTTCAGGTTAACTCAACAAAATTTTAGACTGGTCCAAATTGAAAGCACTTGCAGACGACAAAATAAAAGTGACTCAAAAATTGAAATTCGTTTTTATCAGGATAGAAAACATTGTGGGAAAAGGAGAAAATGCTGGTTACTAGCATTTTCTCCTTTTCCCACAGTGTTTTCAAAAGGCTTTCATCTAAGGGTCGTAAAAACCAGGAATTGTTTGGAAAAGGGTTGAATAATTTTATTGTAGATCAAGCTGTGCACTGGTTATTGACTGTGACAGAAGATTTAAACTGGATTGTTAGAGTTAAAATTGCGATGCTACTGTTCAAGCTAGGATATGTACAGGTAGGAGATTTAACCTTTTGCCACACAAGCTTAAATTTTAATGACTTGCAGGTATAAACGTTTTGAAAACATAGTGGGAAAAGGAGTAAACCAGTATTTTTTTATTTTCTCAATGTGTGTTTAGCATTTGTATCCTTGCAGCCAAAATCAGGTTGTACTCTGCTATTGCTATCAGTCAAACATTGTGCTATTTTGGAACAAGTGAAATATTGACCATACTATAGGATAGTGTTTTACCTCCTTTTCTGGATACTCCTGAAGTATTATTGAAAGGGGTATATAGCCTAGTTTAACCCATTACCACACAATACCGACTTTTGACGACCCTGGGAAGGATGCCTTTTGAAAACATTGAGGGAAAAGGAAAAAATGCTGGTAACCAGCATTTTCTCCTTTTCCCACAATGTTTTCTACCCTTCCAAAATCAAAATTCAATTTTTGATTCACATTTATTTTGTCCTCTGCAAATGCTTTCCATTTGTACTAGTCTAACATTTTGTCATTTGGTAAAGAGTTAATTTTGTATATGCTCATAGTTGGGTCTGCCTCTGGCAACTCTTTTTCTCATGAAGTAGAATGTATCAAAGAGGAGAACCATGCATCTCGTACTAACATATATGATCATGCCAGTTAATCATTTACTAAACAGTCCAAAGTTTGAATGATCTTTATAGGAAAGCATTGGAAAACATGTGGGAAAAGGAGAAAATGCTGGTAACCAGACCTTTTCCTTTTCCCACAATGTTTTCAGACTTTTTGGATACAAATCCACTCGTCCAAGTCACATTTAACTTGTCTGCAAATGCTTTGAATTTGAACCAGTCTAAAATACTTTCATTTGGTAAAGAGTCATTAGCGTCATTTGTCGTCAGTTACAGTAATTTATTATTAATTGACTCACCACAATCAATTACACATACAAGGAAAAGGATTGTATCATTTTGCTATGATAATGATAACATTGTGGAAAAAGGCTTTCAAAAGCCCATCTCAACTAGGAAGAATTGTCACCATCCATCCTTCTCCCACAATATTTTGCATAAGCTGTCAACAGCTAAGGAAAAGCATAAGTTTTACATTCCTTTCCACACATTGTGTTCAAAAACCTTCTCCCACAGGTTGGTTAACCCTTTACCATTTGATCCTGACTCTTAACAACCCATACAAAGATGGCTTCAACATGGAAATATGGAAAACATTGGAAAAGAAGAAAATGCAGCATTTTCTCCTTTTCTCACACTGTTTTCTACCCTATCAATGGGAGAAATCATCATTTTTAGTGTCATTTGTCTGCTAAATGCTTTCAAGTTGATCCAGTCCAAAATTTTGCTGCTTGGTAAAGAATTAACTCTTTACAGTTTACCACACAATCCCAACTTTTGACGACCCTGAGAAAAAAGCCTTTTGAAAACACTGTGGGAAAAGGAGAAAATACTGGTAACCAGCATTTTCTCCTTTTCCCACAATGTTTTCTACCTTCCCCATATCAAATTTCAAATTTTGCTGCATATTTATTTTGTCGTCTGCAAATGCTTTAAATCTGGACTATTTCAAAATTTTGTCGCTTGCTAAAGAGTTAAAACATGAAATTGTCTGGTACTGGCATACATTTATATTCAAGGTAATGACAAGCTGGCGGTTGGCATTCCAACAGACAACATCCACCTGGGTTGATAATTTGTCGTCTGTTTTAATGATGGCTACACTCAGTACTGAATTCAAAGAGGAGCTATGGAAGTCTGAAGAAACCAGTTCAGTATGCTATGATGACCTTATATCAGCTTTAGTACAGGTACCGTGACCTTTACTACACAATCCAGAGGTGCCAGGCTTTGTGGCCCAGTGATTGGCTAGTGACCTGGAGGTTGTGGGTTCGATACCAGGTTGTGGCGAACCTTCTTTCTGGCAATTTTTTACCTCTTACCTTTGATGCATGTGAGAAAAGTACATGTAGTCAGTGGCTTTGGAAAGAAAGTTATGTCAGTACTGGTGTGGGAAAGCCAGGAAACACATGGCTGCCTCACTGACCACCATGATTATGACCTAAGCTGTCCAAATGGCATTAAACTCCAATACAAACCAAACCAAACCAATCCTGAGGTTTATCAACATTGTGGAGTTAGACTTTTAAAAACGTTGTTGGAAAAGGAGAAAATGCTGGTAACCAGCATTTTCTCCTCTTCTCACAATGTTTTCAACCCTTTCAAAGTTCATCATTTGATACATATTTCTTATGTCATTGGTAAATGCTTTCAATTAAGATCAGTCTGAGATTGATAAAAGGTTAACCTTTTACCAAACAAATAAATTTATATGCATCCAAATTCAAATTATTTGCAGAAAAGGGAATCCTTATGATTCAGTGATTTGATAGGTTAGAAAACATGAGGACAGAAGGAAATGTATTTTCATTTTTGCCTACAAAGTTTTCGAATGCTCTCTTGCTCAGTTTCATCTAAACATCTAAACACTATGTTTAACACTTTTACAGACTATACAGTGGTTGTTTTATCCTCTTTTTAGCTCACCTGAGCACAACGTGCTCAAGGGGAGCTTTTAGGATCACCCGGTGTCCGTCGTCCGTCGTCCGTCGTGCGTCGTCCGTCGTCCGTCGTGCGTCGTCAACAATTCTTTAAACATCAACTCCTCCTAAACCGCTGGGCGGATTTGGACCAAACTTGGCAGGAATGTTCCTTGGGAGGTCCTCTTTAAAAATTGTTCACAGAATTTGATTCCATCAAAAACTCTGGTTGCCATGGCAACCAAATGGAATTTTTTAGCAAATTCTTTAAAAATCTTCTCCTCTGAAACCGCTGGTTGGATTTTAAAATAATTTCACAGATATGTTCCTTGGGTGACCCTTTTCAAAAATTGTTCGTGAAATTTTGATTCGTCAAAAAATGTGGCTCTGGTGAATGGGGGCTTCTTGCACTATACAGAAATGAAGGAATTCTTTGAAAATCTTCTCCTCTGAAACCGCTGGTTGGATTTTGAAATAATTTCACAGATATGTTCCTTGGTTGACCCTTTTCAAAAATTGTTCGTGAAATTTTGATTGGTCAAAAAATGTGGCTCTGGTGAATGGGGGCTTCTTGCACTGTACAGCAATGAAGGAATTCTTAAAAAATCTTCTTCTCTGAAACCGCTGGTCAGATTTTGAAATAATTTCACAGAGATGTTCATTGGGTGACCCTTTTCAAAAATTGTTCGCGAAATTTTGATTGGTCGAGAAACATGGCTCTGGTGAATGGGGGCTACTTGCACTATACAGAAATGAAGAAATTCTTAAAAATTCTTCTTCTCTGAAACCGCTGGCCAGATTTTAAAATAATTTCACACAGATGTTCCTTGGGTGACCCTTTTTAAAAATTGTTCGCGAAATTTTGATCCGTTAAAAAAACATGGCTCTGGTGAATGGGGGCTTCTTGCACTATACAGAAATGAAGAAATTCTTAAAAATTCTTCTTCTCTGAAACCGCTGGCCAGATTTTGAAATAATTTCACAGAGATATTCCTTGGGTGACCCTTTTCTAAAATTGTTCGCGAAATTTTGATTGGCCAAGAAACATGGCTCTAGTGAATGGGGGCTACTTGCACTAGATGGAAATGAAGAAATTCTTGAAAATTCTTCTTCTCTGAAACCCGTGGTCAGATTTTAAAATAATCTGACAGAGATGTTCCTTTGGTGACCCTTTCCTAAAGCTGTACATATAATTTTGATCCGTCAAGAAACATGGCTCTTGTGAATGGGGGCTACTTGCACTATACGGACATGATGAAATTCTTTAAAATTTTCTTTCTCTGAAACCCCTGGTCAGATTTTGAAATAATTTCAGAGAGATGTTCCTTGGGTGACCCTTTTCAAAACTTGTTCGTAAATTTTGATCCATCAAGAAACATGGCTCTCGTGGATGGGGGTTACTTGCTCTTATACAGAAATGAAGAATTCTTAAAAATTCTTCTTTTTGAAACTGATGGTCAGATTTCGAAATGACTTTTACAGGTGACCTTTTGAAAACTGCTTGGCAAAATTATAAATTTGGTTCCAATGTTTCAACGCTAAAAAAGAAAAAAAAAAAATAGACTATGGTCATCTCAAAAATTCAGGTGAGCGATCCAGGGCCATCTTGGCCCTCTTGTTTCTTTTTTTAGCTCACCCGAGCACAAGGTGCTCAAGGGGAGCTTTTAGGGTCACTGGCTGTCCGTCGTCCGTCGTCAACAATTCTTTAAACATCAACTCCTCCTAAACTGCTAGGCCAATTTGGACCAAACTTGGCAGGAATATTCCTTGGGAGGTCCTCTTTAAAAATTGTTCACAGAATTTGATTCCGTCAAAAACTCTGGTTGCCATGGCAACCAAATGGAATTTTTTAGCAAATTCTTTAAAAATCTTCTCCTCTGAAACCACGAGTCGGATTTTGAAATTATTTCACAGATATGTTCCTTGGGTGACCCTTTTCAAAAATTGTTCGTGAAATTCTGATCCATCAAAAATTATGGCTCTGGTGAATGGGGGCTACTTGCGCTATACAGAAATCAAGGAATTCTTTAAAAATCTTCTCCTCTGAAACCACTGGTCGGATTTTGAAATTATTTCACAGATATGTTCCTTTGGTGACCCTTTTCAAAAACTGTTTGTGAAATTTTGATCCTTCAAAAATTGTGGCTCTGGTGAATGGGGGCTACTTGCACTATACAGAAATCAAGGAATTCTTTAAAAATCTTCTCCTCTGAAACCGCTGGTCGGATTTTGAAATTATTTCACAGATATGTTCCTTGGGTGACCCTTTTCAAAATATGTTCGCGAAATTTTGATTTGTCAAGAAACATGGCTCTGGTGAATGGGGGCTTCTTGCACTATACAGAAATGAAGGAATTCTTAAAAAATCTTCTTCTCTGAAACTGCTGGTCAGATTTTGAAATAATTTCACTGAGTTGTTCCTTTGATGACCCTTTTCAAAAATTGTTGGTGAAATTTTGATTGGTCAAGAAACATGGCTCTGGTGAATGGGGGCTACTTGCACTATAGGGAAATGAGGAAATTCTTAAAAATTTTTCTTCTCTGAAACCGATGGTCAGATTTTGAAATAATTTCTCAGGGATGTTCCTTGGGTGACCCTTTTCAAACATTTTTCGCGAAATTTTGATTGGTAAAGAAACATGGCTCTGGTGAATGGGGGTTACTTGCACTATAGGGAAATGAAGAAATTCTTAAAAATTCTTCTCTGAAACAGCTGGACAGATTTTGAAATGATTTCACAGAGATGATCCTTGGGTGACCCTTTTCAAAAATTGTTCACAAAGTTTTTATCCGTCAAGAAACATGGCTCTGGTGAATGGGGGCTACTTGCACTATAAGGAAATGAAGAAACTCTTGAAAATTCTTCTTCTCTGAAACCCCTAGTTGGATTTTAAAATAATTTGACAGGGATGTTCCTTGGGTGATCCTTGCTCTTGTGAATGGGAGCTACTTGCACTATATGGACATGATGAAATTCTTGAAAATTCTCTTTCTCTGAAACCCCTTGTCAGATTTAAAAAAAAAAATTCCGAAATGTTCGGGTGACCCTTTTGAAAACTTGTTTGTAAATTTTGATCCGTCAAGAAACATGGCTCTCGTGGATGGGGGATACTTGCTCTTATACAGAAATGAAGAATTTTTAAAAATTCCTCTTTTTGAAACTGATGGTCAGATTTCGAAATGAATTTTACAGGTGACCTTTTGAAAATTGCTTAGCAAAATTATATATATGGTTCCAATGTTTCAATACCTCAAAAAAGAAATAGGCTATGGTCATCTCAAAAATTCAGGTGAGCGATCCAGGGCCATCTTGGCCCTCTTGTTTCAAAGAAAGGAGACTGTCAGCTATCTTTTTCTCCTCTCCTTTCTATGTTTTCTACCCTTTTGAAGAATGTTGTCCATGAATTCTTTACAAAACAACAAAATTGGTCCAAATTGAAAGGACTAGCAGACAACAACATAACTCTGACTGAAAAATTAAATTTGGTTTGGGAAGGGTAGAAAACATAGTGGTAAAAGGAGAAAATGATGGTTACCAGCTTGTTCTCCTTTTCCCACAATGTTTCCAAAGGGCTTCTTTAAAAGTCAAGATTGTGTGGTAAAGAGATAATGCTTTGATTATGCAGGCTTTAAACTCAAATTGTTGGCCAAGAAAGTTGATCGTCGTGTTGCTCCACACTCCTTTGGCTGATCTATTCAAAATGTGTAATCACCACACTATTCTGCCTACTTGTTCTTGATACATACCACACCTTACATACATTATGTAATATAACTTTCTCAGTGAAGTCTAGACATAGGTTTTCGAAAGTCCATCATCTCTTTATCTTGGGATTACAAATTTTGACTCGATCAGTCAAGGGTTAATGAAGCAACCTAGTCACCGTCATTCTTGGTCAGTAAAGATACTTAAACTTGTCTCCTGGGAAAAAGATAATCAGGGTCCATATTCACCAACCAATCTTAAGAATCTTTGTTGTTTCATTTTCCAGAATTTTCTAAACTTAAAAGTGACACAACTTTTGATTCGCTAAACAATTTTTAAATTTTGAAAATCCTGAAAAACAAGACCAAGAACTTTCTTAAGAGTTGGCGAATATGGGCCCAGGTGTAAATTTTGTGATATGATTTAAGAAATAATCTTCCTTCTATCATGGTTAATCGTTCAGTAAACTACAATTGTGAGTTATGAGCCACAATTGCTAATTCACGAGGGTGATAGCCCGATTGGTTTATTCATTGTTCCACATGACTCACAACATGGTTTATTGAATGATAAACCATGTACATCAGATTGAATCTTGTTGCAATGACTATCATCAATCCTTGGAAATAAATTGACAGAGCCAGAGATAGAAATAGCTACTCCATGTTCTTGAGTCCTGTATGCTAATGGACTGACCTTCAGGGGCTCATTCAGTGGCATTTTGAGCTAACTTACACCCTTTTACTTTCCAGATACTACCAAACTTACTGATATCAGAAGTGCAGCATGTTGTGAGCGTCTTAGAGTTGTTTGTTTCAGAGGGGCTTGTGTTCATTTGCTATAGATCTTCAAGTCATACCCCAGTACCTCTTACTGATTTAACATGTAAGTATTGTCTGGTTTCAAACTCATGGATGTCAGATGTACAACAAGTAGTGAAGATCCTAGAGTTAGTTGGAACAGGAGGGATGTGTACATTTAAACTGTTACCACCCAATCCCGATTTTAAACTACCCTGACAGAGAGGACCCTTGAAATCATTGTGGAAAAAGGAGAAAATGCTAGTAACCAGCATTTTCTCCTTTTTCCACGATGTTTTCCACCCTGTCAAAGACAGAAATTACCACTCAAGCTACAAATAAACGATACTTTGTATCATAGGTTATGCTTAACTCTTAAGCAGATGACAATGTATTTAAATCAACTAAATTGAAAGCATTTGTAAATGATAAATCTAGTTCAAATGACAGTTTTATCTTTTAAAGGGTGGAAAACATTGTGGTGAAAGAAGAAAATGCTGTTTGTCAATATTTTCTTTTTGTCCCACTTTTTTTTCAACAGCCTTCTATTTCGGGATTCTGGTAAGTGTGTGGTAAGGGGTGAACAGCGTACTAGATGACAGCACTTAGACATCCACACTCAAGCATTTACAGACATCAAATTCAGTGTAACTCTACTGATAACATTGTCTCAGAATGGGTAGAAAGTAATGTGGGAAAAGGGGAAAATATTGGATACCCCAATTTTCTCCATTTCTCACAATATTTTCAAATGTCTGCTTCCTATGGGTCCACAATACTTGATCAACTGTTCTGTATAGTGTTGCACCAAGGGTCTATAGCATAAAGACACTGGTCCTTCTACTTTATGTACTATATTTCAATGCTTTTCCCGCAATATTTTCAAAAAGCTTCTTTCACAGGGGTCGTTAAAAGTTGGGATGCATTGTAAAGAGTTAAACCCCTTTTGCTTATTTGTTTTTTATTTCATTTTAGCCATACAAGCCACACTGTGCACGTCGCAGGTACTTAAAGATGTAATACTGACCTTGGCTGTTGTTCAAGGACAAAGACGGACCATGTTGAAGCATGTGTTACAGTGCTATGTCACAGTACTGAAGGTACATTTTATCCTGTTGCAAGCAATAAGTTTGAATTGGTAGCAGAGAGCTGTCCTTTTTTTTTATATTACCAGTCACTCGGTCAAGTGAGCAGCTTGGGACTTGAACTTCTCACTCATTTGCATCTTTATAAGTGAAAGAAAATACCGGCAGCAAAAATTGTTGATGAATATCATGGCATAATAGAAATTATTCAACGCATTTAAATCATTTTTTCAGCTGCAGAATAAGAATGCTGTACTCAGTTGTTAATTTTCTATATATACATGTATCTACTATCTAGAAAAAAAGTATGTCCATACTTGCAATTTTTTTACCTAAATATTCATTTTCATTGGATATGAATTGAAAGTAGTGGAGATGCAGGATATTAGATGGAATAGACAGCTGGAATGGGGAAAAATTCTTAGTCTTGTCTCCTGAACATTATCCTATTCGCATTTGGCTCACTTGATAAAGCTCCTACATTCTGCTCAATAAATTTCCTCATTCAGTCATTACTGAAGATATTTTTCTTACTGGAAACCAATTTCAGAAGGGGAGGTAAAGGCCTGAAAATATTTTTTTTTACACATTTATGCTCCTTTGCAATGCAGCAGAGCCTTTACATCCTCAATGTTTTGTACAGCCGGATGTCTAAGGGCGATTAAAATTCAGGGATTGATAGAAAAAGACAAAAAATGTCTAGGATATTTATTTTGGGGTGAAAAATCAAATTGTATTTTATTGAGTAAAATTTGCACCAGTGGCACAGCCATTAGTTACCTAGGTAACTAATGCACAGGAAGTACTGTTTTTGGCTTCAATTGAAGAGATACAGAAACATTTAAGGTAAATAGCACTGGTCAATTAACTCACTACCAAATGACAAAATACTGGGTTTGTCCAAAGCAAAAGCATTTGCAGAGGAAAATGTAAATGCGACTGAAAATTTGTATTGTCAAGGGTAGAAAACATTGTGGCAACAGGAGAAAATGCTGGTTATCAGCATTTTCTCCTTTTCCCACAATGTTTTCTAAAGGCTTCTTTCTCAGGGTCCTCAAAAGTAGGGATTGTGTGGTAAGGGGTTTTCTATGTATTATCGTATCTAATAATCCACCATTTTTTCCAGGTAACTACAGAAAAGTATGTTATAAATTTATGTATTTACTAATATATTCCAGGCAAAATGCAGTCAAGGGTATAAAACTGCTGAACTGTATTTGTTCACCTTGTCTCAGTTATTTCATCATGTGTGTGTTGTCGTAGAGACACTACCCCAAGATTGTGTGGACAATGGCTTGGTGCTCCTATTACATCTTCTTACAAAGTTCAAGGATGTTACCAAGGAAACAGCATCTAAACAGAAAGAGGCCATGAAGGAGAAGGCAAAACATATAGAAGATGTTGGAGAAAAATTGAAAACAAAACTGGTGAAGAACTTAGAAAACTCAATGCAAAGTTCAGTTTACACATTACCAGATGTCTTTGAAGAAAAGCATATGTTGGTGAAGAAATTGAATGAATAAAACTCAATTTATGTGTTTGATTCGTTACTTAACTCTTTACCAAACTACAGAATCATGGACTCGTCCATATTGTAAGAAATTGCCAGGAACATATTATATGTGAATCAAAAACTGAAGTTTGTTTTTTAAAAGGTAGAAAATATTGTGGGAAAAGGAGAAAATGCAGGTTTCCAGCATTTTCTCCTTTTCCCATAATGTTTTCAGAAGCCTGCTCATTAAAATTTGGGATTGTGTGGTAAAGGGTTAAAAAGTATGAGTTACTATGCAGCACATTCTGAAAGAAGAACATTGTGGATGAAAAGGCAGTCGCCCCTTTTTAGCTCACCTGAGCACAACATGCTCAAGGGGAGCTTTTAGGGTCACTGGGTGTCCGTCGTGCGGTGTCCGTCGTGCGTCGTCAACAATTCTTTAAACATCAACTCCTCCTAAACCGCTGGGCCAATTTGGACCAAACTTGGCAGGAATTTTCCTTGGGAGATCTTCTTTAAAAAATGTTCACAGAATTTGATTCCGTCAAAAACTCTGGTTGCCATGGCAACCAAATGGAATTTTTAAGCAAATTCTTTAAAAATCTTCTTCTCCGAAACCGCTTGTCGGATTTTGAAATTATTTCACATATATGTTCCTTGGGTGACCCTTTTCAAAAATTGTTCAAAAAATTTTGATCCGTCAAAATGGCTCTGGTGAATGGGGGCTACTTGCACTATACAGAAATCAAGGAATTCTTTAAAAATCTTCTCCTCAGAAACCGCTGGTCAGATTTTGAAATAATTTCACAGATATGTTCCTTGGGTGACCCTTTTCAAAAGTTGTTCGTGAAATTTTGATCCGTCAAAAAATGGCTCTGGTGAATGGGGGCTACTTGCACTATACAGAAATGAAGGAATTCTTAAAAAATCTTCTTCTCTGAAATCGCTGGTCAGATTTTCAAATAATTTCATAGAGTTGTTCCTTGGGTGACCCTTTTCAAAATTTGTTCGCGAAATTTTGATTGGTCAAGAAACATGGCTCTGGTGAATGGGGGCTACTTGCACTATAGGGAAATGAGGAAATTCTTAAAAAATTTTCTTCTCTGAAACGGCTGGTCAGATTTTGAAATAATTTCTCAGGGATGTTCCTTGGGTGACCCTTTTCAAAAACTGTTTGCGAAATTTTGATTGGTCAAGAAACATGGCTCTGGTGAATGGGGGCTACTTGCACTATAGGGAAATGAAGAAATTTTTAAAAATTCTTCTTCTCTGAAACGGCTGGACAGATTTTGAAATGATTTCACAGAGATGATCCTTGGGTGACCCTTTTCAAAAATTGTTCACAAAATTTTGATCCGTCAAGAAACATGGCTCTGGTGAATGGGGGCTACTTGCACTATATGGAAATGAAGAAATTCTTGAAAAATCTTCTCTGAAACCCCTAGTCAGATTTTAAAATAATTTGACAGAGATGTTCCTTAAATGATCCTTGCTCTTGTGAATGGGGGCTACTTGCACTATATGGACATGATGAAATTCTTGAAAATTCTCTTTCTCGTCAGAATCCCCTCGTCAGATTTTAAAAGAAATTTTCCGAAATGTTCCTTTGGTGACCCTTTTCAAAACTTGTTTGTAAATTTTGATCCATCAAGAAACATGGCTCTCGTGGATGGGGGATACTTGCTCTTATACAGAAATGAAGAATTTTTAAAAAATTCTTCTTTTTGAAACTGATGGTCAGATTTCGAAATGAATTTTACAGGTGACCTTTTGAAAATTGCTTAGCAAAATTATAAATTTGGTTCCAATGTTTCAATACCTCAAAAAAAAATAGGCTATGGTCATCTCAAAAATTCAGGTGAGCGATCCAGGGCCATCTTGGCCCTCTTGTTCCATTATTATGTTCCTCAAAGAGAGAGCATATAGTTGCTGCTTTGTCTGTCTGTCTGTCCATCCTTCCAACCATACGTCTTTTGTCCGTCCGAAGCCATTTCTTCACAACCAAATTGGATGAAACTTCATATATGAACTCTTTAGGCAAACTAGTGTTCTGTAAGTTTTAATAGTTTTGAAGTTTGATCTGCAACCTAAAACAGAAACAAGAGGACCATGATGGTCCTCTATCGCTCACCCGAGTACTAACCAGTAACGGTCTACAATGAAGATAGATAAGATACCAAATATCAAAGTTCAAGGCCAAATAATTCTGACAGGGTATGTAACTGTGCAAAAAGCATTTGCTTCTTATCCCAAAATGCTTTCACAACCTTTCTCATTCAGGGTCATTGAAAGTCAGGGTTGTATGGTATGGGATTGAATTAACTTGGAAGGCCAGGCATTAATTTCCTGGTCAAAATGGTGGTCGAATGACAGATTAAAACATCATTCGCTCATTGGTAAGACACAAATGACATTTGTCTCAGTAACTTTTGATCAAATGTCAAAAGATGTTGGCTGAGACAATAATCAAGCCAGCGCAAATTGGGAACCCTAGACTAACAGCTCACAACATTACTAACTGATCTATTGGGGCTCAACAAATCCAGTATGTGAAAGGTAACCCCTTTTTCTGTGACACATCTTACAGAAGAAAATTGTATCAAAAGACTATCCTAAGGAGAACATGTTTGAAGTTTCATAAATGCCAAGAACTTTAGAAGATATCCGTCAAGGTGGATGGATGGGCAAACTGACTGTAATTGGTCCATAATGAAATTATACATTTAGTTCCCTTTTTTGATAACATGTTTCATGAAATAAAATCAAATAACTATTGTCTGTTGCTTAACAAGATGAAATTTAATTAACATTTTCTCCTGTATTGAAAGAGATATTGGTCCACAGTGAAAATTTATACCAAGCCCCCTTTTGTTCCCATGTTCAAACTTGTGACCATCAGGGCGGGGCCAGTTTGGACCCCAGGATCATTGTATCGTATTTGGTAAAGGTCGACTAGAAGATACTAAATATGAAATATCACAGCTCTATGGCTTCCATTTTCAGAGAATTTTTAAAAAAAAATTTTCCTTCTTTGGACCTATGTTTCGAACTTGTGACCCCCGGGGCTTGGCCTGTTTGGACCCCAGGGACATCATTTGAATAAACTTGGTAGAGGTCAACTAGCAGATGCTACATACCAAATATCAAAGCACTAATCCTTCTTGTTTCAGAGAAGAAGATTTTTAAAAGTTTTCCTTTGTTCCTATATTTCAAACTTGTGACCCCCGTGGCGGGGCCAGTTTTGACCCCAGGGGCATCATACGAACAATCTTGGTAGAGGTCCACTAGGAGATCCTACATACTAAATATCAAAGCTCTGCACCTTCTAGTTTCAGGGAAGAAGAATTTAAAGTTTTCCTTCTTTGTTCCCGTTTCAAATTTGTGACCCTCGGGGTGGAGCCAATTTTGACCCCAGGGACATCATATGAACATTCTTCGTAAATGTCCACTAGGAGATGCTACAAACCAAATATCGAAGCTCTGCACTTTCTAGTATCAGAGAAGAAGAATTTTAAAGTTTTCCTTCTTTGTTCCTATGTTTCAAACTTGTGACCCCAGGGGCGGAGCCAGTTTTGATGCCAGGGACATCATATGAACAATCTTGGTAGAGGTCCACTAGGAGATGCTACATACCAAATATCAGTTTCAGAGAAGAAGATTTTTATAGTTTTCCTTCTTTGTTCCTATGTTTCAAACTTGTGACCCCTGGGTTGGGGCCAGTTTTGACCCCAGGGCCATCATATGAACAATCTTGGTAGAACTCTACTAGGAGATGCTACATACCAAATATCAAAGCTCTGCACCTTCTAGTTGCAGAGAAGAAAGTTTTTAAAGTTTTCCTTCTTTGTTCCTTTCTTTCAAACTTGTGACCCCCGGGGCGGAGCCAGTTTTGACCTCAGGGGCATCATTTGAACAATCTTGGTAGATGTCCACTAGGAGATGCTACATACCAATATCAAAGCTCTGCTACTTTAGTATCAGAGAAGAAGAATTCTAAAGTTTTTCTTCTTTGTTCCTATGTTTCAAACTTGTGACCCCCGGGGCAGGGCCAGTTCTGACCCCAGAGGCACCATCTGAACAATCTTGGTAGAGTCCACTAGGAGATGCTACATACCAAATATCAAAGCTCTACACCTGCTAGTTTCAGAGAAGATGATTTTCAAAGGTTTTGCTATTTTTTCCCTTTTGGTTGCCATTGCAACCAGAGTTATGGCTGGACTTCAATCTCTTGAACAACTTTGGTAGAGCTTCACCCAAGGAACATCCCTGCCAAGTTTCATCAAGATTGGCCCCGTGGTTTAGGAGGAGAGACGACGTACAACGGGCGATCACAAAAGCTCACCATGAGCACTTCGTGCTCAGGTGAGCTAATAAACAAGTGGGCCATGATGGTTTTCAAAGATTTTACTCAGTGACCTATTTACTGATCCAAAATTACCCACTTGCAATCTGGTTCAAGAAATCATCAATTTTGATGGTGGACGGCTTATTTGCATTATACAGACATGAAAATATTCATGGGGACTTGCAGGAAGTCTATGGGGACAAGGGTCGGTTAACGGCCTGCTATTTACAAAGTGACAAGTTGTTTAACTCTTTACCACACAATCCTGACTTTTAACGACCTTGAGAAAGAAACCTTAAGAAATAATGGTGAGAAAAGGAGAAATGGCAGTAATCAGCATTTTCTCCTTTTCTCACAATGTTTTCTGCTATATCAAGGAAAATTTGTGTCATTTTGGCCAACTTAGATTGTCTGCTGCAATTGCTTTGAATTTGGACAAGTTCAAAATTTTGTTGTTTGGTAATGAGTTAACTCTTTACCACACAATCATGAGTTTTACTGATCCTGGAAGGAGAAGGCTTTTGAAAACATTTGGGAAAAGGAGAAAATGCTGGTAACAAGCATTTTCTCCTTTTCCCACATTGTTTTCTACCCTATCAAAGACAGCAGTCACTTTTTTGAGCTGCAATAATTTTGTCACCTGCAAATGCTTTCAATTTGGTAGAGTAAAAATTTTGTTGTTTGGTAAAGAGTTAAATGAAGGTCAAGGGATGGTCAAAGATGACCAAAGAAAAGCCTGTGCAATGTCGGCAACCTTTGAGGAAAAGTAAAAGCCATTGAAGTGTTTATGAAAGAAGATTGCCATGTAACTATACGGGATAAAGAGGACAAATTTGACATTTCAAATGGAAGTGGCCAGGACATTCTAGTTAATAAGTAAGGACCAAGACTGTTTCAGCAGGCTGGGCACCTCGGATTCTGAGCTTGGACCAGATGGGGGATAGATTTGGAAAAGTATCGTAAATGTTATGCACAGAAGGAAGCTGTTTTTCCTAACAAAAAAGTCATGTTTAATGAAACATGGGTACACACATTCAAGCCTGAAACAAAGAGGCAGAGTTAAGGATGAAAGCATCCTTCTCCTTCCCCTACAAAAGCCATTCTATCCAAATCTGCAGCCAAGGTTATGTACATTGTGTTCGTAGATATTCAGGGAATAATTTTAACTTGCATGGTACCAAGGAAATCTACAGTCAATGTTGACTATTACACAATATTACTTAACCCCTTACCACACAATCCCAACTTTTAACGTCCCTGAGGAAGGCCTTTGAAAACATTGAGGAAAACAGAGAAAATGCTTGTAACCAGCATTTTCACCTTTTCTAACAGTGTTTTCTCCTCTGTCAAGAACATATTTCATCCTGATGGCTACCTTTACTGTGTTGTCTACAGATGCTTTCAATTTGGACCAGTCTAAAATTTGTGGTAAGGAGTTAAAACTGAATTGTAACAGGCTATCAATAGAAAGTGCCAATACGTGATACAGTCTGGAATCATTTTACAGCAGGATAAGATGCCATGTCACATTAGCCATGTTGAAGAGGAAACTGAATATGCCATATATATATTTACAGCTGTACCCACCCAATAGCCCAAACCTGGCTATTCATGATTTCAAAGAATTGGCAGATGACATGTTTAACCCTTTCCAAAATGACAAACTTTTGGACTAGACCAAATTGAAAGCATTTGCAGATGACGATTCAACTCTTGCCGAAAAGATGATTTCTGTCTATGATAGGTAGAAAACATTGTGGGAAAAGAAGAAAATGCTGGTTACCAGCATTTTCTCCTTTTCCAAGTAAAAACCAGGGATTGTGTGGGAAAGGCTTATTATTGCTCTTATGGTGATATTTGGCTTTGATAGGATAAACGAATTGGGGGAAAA